>BPLT01000038.1:65000-2465000 GCA_019656295.1 Rhododendron mucronatum var. ripense | reverse complement strand
GAATGACTTTTAAATGGACATGACTCTCCTTCGATAAATAAAAAAAAAAAAAATCTAATACCCTTGATAAATGACAACAAAACATGGCAAGATAGCCCTAGGGTTAAACACGTACAACTCCTCCAAACTGGAGTAAACTCCAGCGGTTGCTCCAGCCACCGAGTCATACTCATCCTCCATACTTCCCCCCTCTACCACCATTACATTACTCTTCCTCACACGCCCTGCTATAACCCTACACACCAACATCGCCATTTTCTCCCCCTCCACCTCCTCGTCCACCACCCCGGCAGCACTTTCATCCGCCTTCCCACTTGTTGCCGTCGTTAAGATCCCTTTTCCGCAGACTCTGAACCCGTTCTTGATAATGCTACAGATATGGCAACTGGGGATCGAATTGCACAGGTTGGAAGAGCCGTTGAGGCCCAAGGAGCAGAGGAGAGTGGTGGAGTGGAAGCGGAGGAGTTCGTTGCCGTCGGCCACGCACCGGGGGTGTTTCTTGGTGGATTTGGACTTGATGGAGTCACGGTATTCCTCGAATTTCGCGATTGTTTTGGGGGTGTTTTGGACTTTTAGGATGCGGTCGATTTTGCAGACCGGGGATTGTTTCTTGAGCCAGCTTGATTGGAATATGATCTCCACTATGTTCTTGCTTGTGTCTTCCGCACCCAGTTCCGAGACTGGCAGTTTTGAAAACAGAACAAGAAAACAGAAAAGATCACAACATAAATAAAGTTAAAGAAATTTTCAGTTAGGCCAGTACTCACAGGCCTTGTGTTTACCATTCATTTCGCAACATGCATGTTCTCCTATCTATCAATATCTGATCATGCTTTTAATTTGTAGATAGACATGTAGTTCCTTGACTGTCTTAGTACGTTGTAAACGAGTCAGATCATAATTTTAAGCCCGAGATGTGAACGAAAATTGAGAGTAAAAAGAGGATGGAAGGATGATGTATGAAGAGGAGCTCATCCCTCTCACGAAACCCACCTATGCAATAGTAGTACTATATACAAAATCTGCATTTAGTAATAATTGATAAAAGTGCGACCGTTAGGTATAGTATTAAGTATAATGGGAGGGAGTATCATTGGGATATGCGTGAATGGCATTGAAATAAGAGACAGAAAGAGCCGGGTAATAAATGGGTCACGGTGGGTATTGAAACCGAGACAAGAGAGGGGTCAGACTGACAATGGTTTGTTGTTGATAGTATTAAAGAGCCAAGGGGGTTTATCTTTATCTTTTTATCGGACCCTTTTTATCATACTATTAGATAGAGAAGAATTTCAAAAAGGTTGAGAAGGTCTCTGTTTAATTTTAAACTATACAAAATGTAAGATAGCTAGATTTATTAATTTTATCTATTTTGGAAAACGTATTCTATTGTTTCTTTAGTACTCCAGAAGAAGATTAATTTGAACTTACAAAAAAATGTTTGATTGTTTCAATTCCAATGATAGTGAGAAAGTCTGGAATAACCTCAATATCTAATTGTAGATATTTTTTGTCTTACTTTATACTACTAGGGTCGAATAAAAATTTCAACCAGAACTCAGAAACATATAACTTAATTTTGTAATTGGTGTTTACTAATGAAATGTGTGTCGGTGCAAGTAGAATTATTTTGGTATCGATCATCCTGTTCTCTCACAATACACGTGTGGCTCATTGTACATTTAGAGTAAAGGGGATGGAGGAATGTATCCTTGTCTCTGCTGTTAGCAAAGCTCATGGGAAAAAAAAAAAAATTGAAAACGTAGAGAAATTATTAGTACAAGGCAAAAAAGGAAAAACAGAAGAAAAAAATGGTCTATTATGTATTCGAGAAGGAAAAGATTCAAGGAAGTGGTCACAATTAGCAATGAAGTAATACTGTAAAACCCGTTGTAGTAATAATAATAATGAAGAACACTACCTTGGGTTTGGCTAAGTGAGTACGATAAAACAACTAAGAAACTTGCTACCAAGAGATCGCAAGTTCTAATCTCACCAACTTCTAATCTCACCAACGCCAAACATTGTAAAATTTGGAGCACTAGCTAGAGGTTTCCTTGGTTGTTAGCTTTTCAGGGCCTTAGAATTAGTTGAGGTGAATGCAAGTTAACCCGACATCCAGTTATAATGAAAAGAACAATAATGAATATAACACTTTTTTTTTTGATCCACATAATGTAACACTTGGAAAATAGAGAAATTACACAGAAAATAGATGATTCGGGCAAATGGTCAGACTGAGCAATGAACAAGGGGTTATTTGGCTTTTTTTTATTTGCCCTTAATATTATTATTTTTTTGCATTTGTTAGTTTTTTGTCAATTTTTTGAGGATTATTACTTCTTCAGGATGGGACGGGACGGGACGGGACGAATCTAAAAAGTAAAAAATTATAATTAAAATCCAATTTTTTTTAATAAAGATCCAATAAGCCAATTTTTTCGTCTTTATCCAAAAAATTTAGATTTTTATCATAATTTTTCACTTTTTAGATTCCTCTCATAATGGACAAGCAAAAAAAACTCAAAAAAATCGACGAAAAAGTAACAAATGCAGAAATTTTTTTAATAAAGACAAAAAATAACCCATTTGGCTTATTTTGCCAAACAACCCCTAAATGCTTATTTATTCAAACGGAAATAGCAGACGATAAGATACATGACATTCTAGTAGCTATTGAAAACCCACGCAGATGAACGCCACTTGGAAATTAGAGAACAAGTAAAAAAACAGAGTAAATTTGGAAAGGGAAAAAAGATATGGTGAAGGAAAGGGCATTATATATTACCTGCATGCCTAACAGCCTGATGAAGCTCCAAATTCTCCGATTTCGTAAAGATCTCACCACAATGAGGACAAGAGCAAACACTAGATCTGAGAGACGGGTCTCTAGTGATCCCAAGAACAGGATCAACCACCATGCTGCACTCATAACACCCAGAAAACCTACTGAAAGGCATCCCTGATCTGAAAGACCCAGCAGCAGCAGCAGCAGCAGCAGCAGCAGCAGGGTTTGAAGAAGAAGAAGAAGAAGAAACAATAGCCCCATTACTTTGTTCACCAATTAGTGGAACTCTCATGGATCTACTTGATCCATTTCCTGAACCCAGTGAAGAAAGAACATTCTTCTTGCTTTCCTCAGGGGATGATGAAGATAATGGCTCAGCCCTGTGCATTACCTTTGTGTTGTTACAGAGGGACCCAGAACACTTCATTTTCTTGGTTTTCTTGCTGCTTTCTTCTAAGGGTGGTTCCTGTAATTTCTGGTTCTGTTGATGTTTCTGGCTTTCTAGTTGTTGTTGGATGTGTTTGCATGTGAGGAGGCTTCTGAAAACTGCCCAAGATTGTTGTGGTTTTTCTTGTTTTGGGATTTGGTGGGTTTTCTTGTTGGGTTTTCTAGGGGTTGTGGTTTTGGCCATTGGAGGAGAGATCTAAGAGAGTGGTTTTTTGAGGTGAAAATGTTGGGTATTTCAGGATGGGTCTATGCGCTGCTAGTTGATATTGAGAGATTAACTGTAAACGCGTTGGAGAATGGACTGCACTGAGAGAGTTTAACCATAAAGAGGTTGGAGAGTCGAGTACTGCCCTATGTCACGTGCGTGCGGGGCAAAAGTGCGAGAGCACGAGAGCATGTTTTAAAAACATTCCAAATTAATGCGTTAACGCCACCTCTTGTTGTTGTTTATATTTGATGAATTACTAAAACACTCTTGCACTTTATAACGGTGTTTTAGTAAATTCACCTAAAAAAACAAGAAAGGGAATGACGTTAACAAATAAGGGAGTGATAAAATCAGATGCCTATTTTTTTTTCTAAACAGTAAAAAATGAAGGCCTTGTTCATTTCACATTTTAGTTTTTTTTAATCATTATCATATTTTTCTCTCCAATCATTACCTTATTTATCCAACTATTATCTTCATTTCTCTCTCTATTTCTCTGTACTCAATACCCCTCTCTCTCCACCCACTGTCAAAATTAAAATATCAAAAAATGCAAAACGAACAAAGCCGAAACTTATTTTTTTCTGAAGAGGGAGAATAATCAGGGCAAGGGAAAAAAAGATAAGGGGAAAGCTGTAAAAATAATACTCCCTCCGTCCTTTTTTTAGAGTCCAGTATTTCCGTCCTTTTTTTAGAGTCCAGTATTTCATTTTAGGTTGTCCTTTAATAGGTGTCCATTTTGTAAAGTTGGTGGGTAAAAGTTGGTAAATTTTTCATTCTTCCCCTAAAAGTAGATTTCATTTTGAAAAGTTAGTGAATAAAAATATAATGACGATGTTTTCATAAATGGTAAAGAGAGAAAGTTGAGGTAAAAATTGATGTGAAAGATGTAATGATGATATCTTTTTAACATGTTAGAATTACGAAATATGACGCTTAAAAATGGACGGAAGAAGTATGAGTTATAGTGAACCATCAGATTCAAACAGAGAATTGAGATGCTTGTATTAGAAGGTGGAGTTTCAGAACCTTGCCCATCTATAGGCTGAATGTATACAGTCACCTCCTTTGACCACCACCCATCATCTCAAGCACATC
Source organism: Rhododendron mucronatum var. ripense (assembly GCA_019656295.1). Classification (NCBI taxonomy): domain Eukaryota; kingdom Viridiplantae; phylum Streptophyta; class Magnoliopsida; order Ericales; family Ericaceae; genus Rhododendron; species Rhododendron mucronatum. Next base: position 2,460,459 of record BPLT01000038.1, on the reverse strand, counting down.
AAAAATCGGGAGGGAGGGAGAGAGAGAGAGAGAGAGAGAGAGGAGCATACCAGTACCACTCAACCATACATCTTGGAAATAAACCTGTCTCCGTTGTGACGGTAGAAAGAACCTGTAGTTCCTTCTGAACTTTCTGCCCCTTATAGAAGACGGAGCATGCCAGTGATGTGCACTACACACCACTTTTCAGGGTCCAGTCTCCACCACGACAATGCCGAAAAAATCTGCAAGAGAATTTAACCATCAATACAATCTATTATATTAGATTTCACTCAAAGCAAGAAAATATACAATGATGAAATTCAGCACAAGCCCATACACATTTAGACAGGCGCGCAGAGAGAGAGAGAGAGAGAGAGAGAGAGAGAGAGAGAGAGAGAGAGAGAGAGAGAGAGAGAGAGAGAGCTTGTAGTAGTTGCCTAGTTGGAAGTGGAAATCAGAAGCAGCAACAGAAAAAAGAGAGCAATGAATCGGGGTATTTGAACTAGTATCAACAGCAATACAAGATCTGTAGGATTATTGTAGTAATTATCGAAGGCGATCAAAGAATTCATCATAGAAGGTGATCATTTTAGTATTATTCGACCAAATTTAGAAGTTTCCAGACTTCTTTATTCACCATACCATCCACTAATTACCACAACGAAGTCTAATGAAAAATGTTAATGCCTTGCAAGTTCTTCAAAATTCACCATTTCACGAGTCCAAAAATATCAATGGACGATCTCAACACCCCAGACATCATCTCGTGGACCCAATGGAAATCATAACTTTCTGGAGAGTTCTTCAAACTTCAATACAATCTCACATCAAAATGTTCCCGGTCAAAATCAAGGGAAAATAAGGTACAACCTGGAATAAAGGGTTAACGTCGGATTTGGAGCGGCTGCACCCTTTAATGAGGAGGTGCAAGCACAAAAAGAAGTGAAAAATATACTTTTGCATCAGAGATTAAAATGAACCCCTTGTGCTGTTCAGGTGAATCCTCTCGCAGGCCAAAAAAAGTCCAACCCACACTTCATCAATACACAAAAAAGCCCAATCCACTAGCTATATACCCACCCCCATAGGGCCAAATTCTCTGCCTGCTCTTGCAAACAGATCTCTCGCTCTGGTTAGTACAAGTAAAATTGTTCTGATCATGAAGCTATTCTACATGATTTCAGAATATGAAACTCATCTTGGTCAAGAGGTGTGAATGAGTTAAAATATTCCTTTTGCTTGTGTTAAGAAAAGTTCGATATTGTTAGCTGTTCTTCATTTCGTAAAATAGAATGCTTAGGATTAACTTCTTGTATGTCACTGCTGACACAAATTCTTGGAGCCACCCCTCGTATGGATCATATCTGATGCAAGTAGTCATGGAAATAAAGGCGACCAATCCCATGCTACAGTAGACGATAGCAAGATGTTGGATCTCTCGTTCCAATTTTGAAGTTCTTCCAATAATAGCTATCGCAATAGCAGCTTCATTCTTTAAACATTGACCACATAAGTGGGCTGAACCCTGGACCAACTCACCACAAAGGACACAATGCTTCGAACGATAGTAGTAATCAATTCTAGTTCGATGAGGCATTCGGACCATATGACTGATGTTTAGCAATACTGCAATAAATTCCCGTCCCAGGCGGGGCATTTCTGAAAACCATTGGTTTAAGTCCACCACAACTAGTCCAAAAACTCTCTGCAACACTGGTATTATCTGTTTCGTTATGTAATAAATATATTGTTCAATCTAAAGGGGGAATCGATCGCCAGAAGGTCCAGGGGGTCCACCACCATATCAACCACGTGGGACCAAGGTTCACTGAGGACTACGACATAAGGTACTCGTTCTCCATAAAGTGGTTCCGCCCTAGGGTCTGTCCTCATTGCTTTAGCCGTCACAGTTGCAGCAGGTGGGAGTGATGAGGAAGCCCTCGTGCTATAGGTACCTAATTGAAACTCCTTGGCAAACACAAAATCCTGAAGAGAAACCCTGCCAGATAAAATCTGTTTCCACTGACGAAGCAAGTATGCTTTAACCTGTGTCCACACATATAGGTAGGGAATTAAATTTCCATCTTGTAAGAGACTGAAATGAGACACTACTGGAATAACGACGCGTTTCAAACAAAAAGAGGCTTCGCATAGTGACACACATTAAAAACTACATAGCAAAACAAAACTTGTGCCAACTCGAACATGAAAATTAATTTGACAATACTTAGACCAGGTGCGTTTAATATACGGTTATACCATACTCGCTCCTTTTTACTCCCTCCGTCCCAATTTGTTTGTCCAATTATGAGAATCTAACTTTTTAAGGGAACACACAATGATTGCACCTAGACATATTCAACTATCCAACATGTCCCCTTTAACTTTTTTTAAAAGTTACTTTATTTTTCAAAAGAAAGAGCAAAAAGGGAATATGATCTATCGAAAAGTCAAAGGGACAAACATTTTGGGATATGCAAAAGCCTAAAAGTGGACAAACAAATTGCCACAGACGAGTACGAATTAGCGAATCTATATATAAATCTAACAAGCATGATTACCAATAATAATGCTTTTATGCACTTAGAGAAGTTCTACTCCATGTGTCTAAACATTGGAGTAGAACATGTCAAAAGGTCACGCAGAGAGCTTAACATACCTTAATTTTATCTATTCCTTTTCTTATCAGGGAGATTCCTAAACTATTAACAGCAATGGTAGCTCCAAAGCCAAAAGCATTAGAGTTAGTCCAAATGAGGAAGCACTACTAGCAATGTTCCATCAACTGAAGACAGTACTCGCGGTATCTTGTTAAACACTGACTATTGTTCATAAATGATGCGAAATCTCGAGTGAGTGAGATCTATGTTAATCTAATTTATTACAGGTTATATTTTCATTAAAAATAACCAAAAGGCCAGGCAGAATGACACTCTGAAAGTGCTTAACTCAACTGCCATGCTTAGCTAAGACGCCTTGCGCTGACCTGGCCCCATAATGGCAACAGGTTCCCAGAAATAATATGCAAGGTATAGACCACCTACACATAAACGAGCACGAAAATTTTGGACCACAACGGGAATGCTTTTCGTACCTTGCCACATTTAGCTACATAAAAAGCAACACCTAAAGCAGAATCAAACTCAGAATACTAATGCCTTGCTTGGATCCCAATTTGAATTTTTTTTTCCAAATCAAAAAATACTCATCATCCTACTTTCAATCATTACTCTCATTTCTTTTTCCAGTCTCCAATCATTATTCTTAGTTCTCTCTCTATCTCTTTCCACTCATTACCCCTATCTCCAATCATTACCTTATTTCTCTCTCCACTCATTACCCCTATCTCCAATCATCACCCTATTTCTCTCTCCACTCATTACCCCAAAAACCAAACTCAAAAATTCTCAAAAACCCATCCAAATACAGCATAAGTATGTATCTCTGGCTGAACTACACTAACATTACCAAAGAAAAATCATGATGCCCAAGATTACTCAAAAAATCATGTAAAAAAAAAAAAAGGTTACTCAAAACATGATACAGTAGGATTTAGGGGTATTGTTGTCATTTTAGTGTCTTTAGTGTGTGTAGGGTTTTGAGTCTATAAATAGGTGTCTTGTGCCCTCATTAGTAAGTTTTTATGATGTATTGATAAAAGAATATAGAGAGCTTTTGCTCCTTGTATCCCATTTTGGGATTTGTCACTCTTATGAATCTATCCTTTGATTTGGTTTGCATCATTTGGTATCAAAGCTTCTAAGCTCGATCCTAGCCCTCCATCTCGGCGGAAACTTCACCGGAAACCTAACCTCGCCGAAAAGTTTCGCTAGAAACCTAAAATGGCGCTGGAAACCTCATCCAACCTCGAAACCCTTCAGATCTGACCTGTTCGAACCTAAATCAACCATTCCGGCTCTGTTCAAGCTCCGATCAGAGCTGTTTTCCCCATTTCAAGCCATTTTGAAGCTGTTCACACGACCTCTCACCCTTTTCAGACCTGTTTGAGCACCCAGGGCACTCGTTTTGGTATTTCGAACAAGACCCAGGCATTATTGACTTGATTCAGAGCATTTCGAGTGCCATACTGCACTCGTTTTGTGTTTTCAAGCTTGGCCCGTCCATTTTTCTACTCGAAACAGTGATTCGGACCCAGATCTTCCATTTTAGGCACTTGAAACAGTAATTTCAGGTTCGTTCTCACTGTTTCAACACTCAAAACAGTTGATTAAAGCTTGAGCAGCCTTCATTTGGGCTTGAATCAGCTGATTAGCTCTCTTTCAGCCTTCGAAACAGTGGTAAGAGTCTTCAATCTGCTCTTTGGCACTCGAATCTGTGTTTTTAGGGTCGATTTCAGCTGGGTTTGTCTCATTTGTTGCCATTTGCTTTGATTTCTTGCAGTTTGTTGTTGGGTTGTCACTATTTGTGTCGATTGATTGTGATTTGAGGTTGTTCGTGTACTGATTTGGCTGGATTTTCATTATTTGGGTGAATTTACTTGTTTGGAGTTGAATATGGGTATTGTAATGGCTTATTGGGCTAGAGGTAGAAGAGGTAGAAGCTTGGTGGTGAATAATGGTGATGGAATTGATAACTTTGGCAACCAAAATCATTATAGGAATGAGATTGAAGAGTTGAGTACACAAATTGCTACCTTAAAAGATAAGGTGCAATTGTTCATGTTGAAAAGACAAGTTGCTACCTTGATTATCAAGGTGCGCCATTTACTACCTCGTGGAGGTATTGATAATTCTCATAGTCAATTTAAGTCTAGTTTTAACTACAAAGAGGAGAGCAACATTGATGTTGGCCTTGTTGAATCTTATGGAAAGTTTAATCCAAACGAGATTGAGGAGGATATGAGCCTCAATTCGGATGAGTTTGAAGGTGGGATGGAACTTGGTTATTTCGACGATTTTCCTATCTTTGATCAATATCCTAGTGAGGACCTTGAAGTGTTCTTCAAGATGATTGTGCCTTTGAGATTGAAGATGAGTTTGGAGATTTCTCCATCTTTGATGAGTCTCCAAATGAAGATGTTGGAGGTGAATTTGAAAGAGTTCTCACGTTTGACGAGTCGTTAAAGGGGGATATTGACGTGGAAGACGTTCCCATCTATGATGAGTATCCAAGTGAGGATATTGATGGTGATGAAGATGGACTTGAGAACGTTGGAAGCTCCAATGAAGAATAAGAAATGCCCATTCTTATTAGCAATGAACCTCGCTTCTTGCAATGGGATGATAGCAAACAAGTACAAGAAGAAGGGCATGGAGCGAATGTTGCATTGTGTGTGCTACCCATGACAAATGCTTTCGAAGTCCCAGCGGGTCTAGAGGACTTCATAGAGCCAAAATTTGATGATTGTTCACCAAACATGTCTCTTGGATTGTATTTGGTCCAAGATGTGCAAGTTTGTGGTGATGTGGTGACCGGGCAACTTCTAAAGTGGCCGATAGAGAGAAGAAACAGCTTGGGACATCTTAAAGATCCTTTGGGAATGGTGTTCACTCGAGAAAGTCTAGGGTATGATCTTGGACATGTGGTGAAGTTGAATTTTCTCTATGCTAAGGTTGATGATTCTTGTGACGTTTTGGAACCAAGTGTAGTCACCTATGTTGATGAAGTGTTGAGCCTTAAGGTGTATGGCAAATGGGTGATTTCTTGGCACATAAGCAAGGACGTGGTGGATGTACACAAACGAAAGCTCATATTGAAAATGGGTTATTGCATGAGGGTGACGTGAATTAAGGAAATGCAGTCACATGCTACTTCAGAGCTGCATAATAAATAGTTCTATAGTTCTATGTTTTCTTTAATTAGTTGTCTTGTGTCTTGTGTCCAACTTGAGGACAAGTTGTTTTCTTTAGAGGGGGTGTATGATGCAATAGTATTTAGGGGTATTGTTGTCATTTAACTGTCTTTAGTGTGGGTAGGGTTTTGAGTCTATAAATAGGTGTCTTGTGCCCTCATTAGTGAGTTTTTTTTTTTTGATGTATTGATTAAAGAATATAGAGAGCTTTTGCTCCTTGTATCCCATTTTGGGATTTATCACTCTTATGAATCTATCCTTTGATTTGGTTTGCATCAAAACAACAATAACAACAGAAAATGTACTACTGGAAGGAACTTTTGCAAGACCTAAAGTTCACTTTCGGTGAACTGATAACTCAGTTTTACTAGTTACTGTTTTTACTTCCTATAGTATTTAAAGTGTTCAATGTCATTTTGGACTGTCCTTTTTAAATCATAACAATTTCTCCCTTTCCAAAACCTTTTCCAGTTCATACAATTCTCTCTCTCTATCAAATTCTAGGGAAAGAAGGAGATATTGTATTGTACTGCTTGAGTTTTAATTGATATATACAATATACATACAAACTCCTTGTGTAGGCAGAACGATTACAACTTATTCATAAAAGATCTAAACATCATCAGTGGGTGCATGCTTAATGGCAAAATGTGTGTTGTATTCAGCTCGAGGTGATCAAAGCATGTAGAGTATTAAATAAAAGATGCATAATACCTGTAACACTCTCATTTAATAGCCTATTGACAGATATGGAGTTCGGCCTTAATAGCTGATGAAGGTAGTCAATGATTCAACATGCAAAAGCTTTTGATAGAGGATTTTACAGACATCAAGTTAAAAAGTGCATACTCACCTTATTGATACCTTTGTGTTCAAAAAAGATCCTCACTCCTCAGTGACTACTCCATTGTCTTGGCTACAGCCCCACATGTATCCCTGCGGGCCGTCTTAATACCTTTAGCATCAAACACGAGTTTGACTTGGTCAGGGCTCTCATAACTATAAACCACGTAGCGCTTCTTCATGAGGAGGAAACAAGAATGATAGACCTTCTCCATCTTCAACATGACAGGATTTGGATTCGCTGCAGTTACTGCAGATGCAATCTCACGTCCTATTTCAAATGATTCTTTCACAATGCGTCCTCTTAGGCGAACAGACATACTGCACCAAAGAACCCGTTTCGACTGATAAACCATCAAAGTCAGAACAGGCAATGCAAAAACAGAAAAAAAAGATACGTTTAATAACCACTGATTATAATCAATAATTTGCCAAATACAGGAGGATCACCTTCTTAGATAGAACCACCGCCACAAGCTTTCAGTCTGGAAATAGTTTCATGGAATGGCTACTACTTGAGAAATCATAATCAGTATATTCTCGAACCACAAAGCAATCAGCACATTTGGCCAAGTATCAGAAATTGACAAGGTCAAGAAAAACATTGGAATATAGACTGAAATTCATCATGGCAAGTACGATAGTGCAGATTGTTGTCAACGGCTCTATCATCAAAGCAAAAATAATCTACCATCACAGACCTGTTTCAATTGTATGAATCTCGAATCATGATCAGTACCAAAGGACAATTGTATACCTGTCTGAGTCACCGTAGATGACTTTTCCGTTCCATCTATTATGGGAATTTACAAATGATATAGCATTTTCCAGTGTTCTACAGCCACATTGAACCTATGAAACACGGATACTCTATTTTGGCCTACGTATCATGTATCGTATCTGTATCGGATAACAATACTCTCGGATACTCTTCAGATACATATCCGATACGCTTTTTAAAGTATCCTACTTTTAGAATTATTTTTGGGTATCCCGATACGTTTTAGATACGTGCGGATACTCTCGGATACACTCCGGATACGTATCCAATATGTTTTGGATACGCGCGGACACGTGTTGGATATGCTCGGATATGTTTCGAATACGTGCGAGGGTAAATATGTTATTAATTAAAATATATGGGTTAAAATTGCAAGTAGGACTATATTTTTCTTTTTCCCCCACCAATCGACACAAGAAACACACCGATAATATCCTCTCTCGACAACTTTGTAAGTCTCTCTCTCTCGTTGTGTGTATGTAAATATATATATATATTTATTTACATACACACAACGAAACCTCTAAAAAAACCCCTCATAGTTTCCGATCGAATTTTGATGATCCGAACCGCTCAATATAATCAGAACATAATTTTAAGGCTAACTATGAGAAATCAGCAAAAAAAATGACCGGAAAGGGCTTCATCCGAACAGTTTTTTATTGAACTTTATTGAACGGTTTAATAAAAAACTGCTCAAATCAAGCCCTTCAAGGTCATTTTTTTTGTTAATTTCTCGCGGACACCCTTAAAATCACATTCTGCATACATTGAGCGGCTCAGATCATCAAAATTTGATCGGGAACTATGAGATTAAGATTTGGGGGGTTTTTTTAGAGGTTTTTTTAGGGGTCCCTTGAACCGCCCCGTATATCTATATAACTATATAGACAAAATTATATAAATAACTATACGTGAATATATCTCTCTCGGCATGTGAAATAGTGAACTTGTGTAATAAAAAACTTTAATCATTAATGAAATTTTTTAGGAATTAAAAATTATATATAATATATTTTTTATTTACTTTTAAATTCAACGTATCCCCCAACGTATTGTATCATTCTTTTTTAAAAAATCACGTATCCGCGTATCCATATCGTATCGTATTCATATCCCGTATCTGTGCTTCTTAGCATTGAACAATACTATCTGCAAGTTCTGCACAAGCAGTGTTCTAAATGGCAGCCGCCTAGGCACTTGGAGGTGCCCTGCCGCCATGCCAATAGCCCTTGGCGTTTGATTTGGCGTCCAGGGAGGTTTGGCGGTGTTTGGTGGCCGCCTAGGCGGGCTTTGCGATTTTAGTGGGCTTGGCTACGTCGTCGGCATCTTCAGAGGCCTCTGGCGGCCTTAAAAAAAAAAAAAAAAAAAAAAAAAAAAAAAAAAAAACGAGGGAGGTGAGCGAAACCCTGCTACTTATTGTCTCATTCAACTTATTTGTTACTACTTAATTTCATTTGGGTTTGTACTTTGAAGTTTGAATGCATTATGGATGTATGGAATATAGTTTGATTGGATAATGGTTTGTTAAAAAAAAAAAAAAATTCCACCAAATTGCTTGGCGCTGCCTAGGCAGCTTGGCGATTGGAGGTGAGTCTCCGCCCGACTACTGCCAAGCGCCATTTAGAACATTGTACACAAGGCATGCCTCCACTAAATCCGGCAGCCGTATGTCACATTCGCTATTAGCTTCAAAGCAAGCTGTCTTGCATTAAATATCTGGCAAAAATAACCAAATAAAAATAAAAACAGAGGAGTGAACTCAACAAATTATAAATGCCTATAAAGATCAAAGGTAGTTCTGACCAGCAATTCTACAACCCCTTGAAGCTACATGCAAAACAAAAAGTACAATAAAAAAACAAGGGGAATTTCACCAACACCCCGTGTACTTTGAGCAATTTTTAGAGACACCCCCTCAACTATATTTTTAAACACTTACACCCCTCGTACTATGTACTAAAGTGAGACTGTTAGTTTTTCCATTAGAATTGACAGAAAAGTCGATTTTTTTTTCACTAGTTTGTGTCATTTTTGCTTCAAATAAGCTTTTAAAATTCCAATATTGACCTTAGAAACTCGAATCAAAAAAAAAAAAAAAAACCTTAGAAACTATTTACAGGTTCAATAAATAGCATCTTAACTCTCTTTCTCATTCGTTTCTTTCTAACTCTCTTTCTCTCTCATTGTATCTATGACTTCTGACCAATATGAAAGCCTTTTCTTTTTTAAATTTAAAAGTTCATCAAATTTAAAGTTACCCCACATAATTTTGACCTAGAATACATGGTATGATTAATCAATTTTGAGATTTAATAACTTCAATTATAATCGTTAATTTAATCAAATGTGAGAATTTCATTAAATTGGACTTAATGTTGCTTGTGACCAAATATCAATAGAAGTTGTAAGCCTCAAAGCGTTAGAGTCATAAGCCTAAACCTTTTAACTTTTCATTTATAAAAAATAACATAAATAAAAATACCATAAAAGTGGGCATAGTTGTTGTGCCATACAAAAGGTGCCTCACGAAAAAAAGAAAAAGAAAGTAGTTGATAGAATGTTGAGGCATAAAGCAAAGCATATTAATAGATCCAACTTTCAAAAGCACTCCAAGTCAGTGTCACAAAGTAAGCGAAAACGCTTCGTCTTACCCCCAACAACTTACAGTGAACAACTCTTTACTTAAAAAAAGAGTGAGGACGAAACACGTGACAAACACCTCCCTGAACCCCCAAAGGATGGGTCAATGGCTTTGTGGTTTTCTGCGTAAAAATCAACGACCAAAAGCATTTTTTTTGTGCCAAGCCTCGAGGCAAGCCTCAAGTGAAAACTTTTCTTATAACCCATAACAGCCATAAAATGCAACATTAGGCGCTTTCAAAAAAAGAATATGCAACATGAGCAAAATAGAAGTGTTGCAGCATCCAACCACGAGCATTAAACATACCTCAAAATGGACCAGAACTTTATATGAACCTAATCTTATTGTTTGATTAGTTTGGGTAAGAGTTTTCATGGCCACTATAACCTAAAAAGGATCACAACAGGCTGATCTATTTAGTCAATGGCTGAATTAAAAGTGACGGTGGCGATCCATTTGGCACAATCTGACCTAATCCACATTGTTAGCATTAAACAACCGACATAAATGCGTATGGTAATGCATTAAGCCATCTCTCCTCTACCATAAACCAATTGCTAATTTACGTAATGTCATGTCTTAGTATTCAAGGTCTCCTCTGGTCATGCACGAAGGCCATGGTTGAACTAGTTAAGAAGTGAGAGCTTAATGACTTTCAAGCATAACTCGTGAACTTTAAAGCAAGCATTACAGTTTTCAATGCCAACTTCTGCTACTCTCGCTCGGTAAAAACCCTCCCTGACAACACAACAACAACAGAACCCATATAGTCCCCAATCATTGGGGGCATGGGCGGGGAGGATTGGAGACATACCTAACCTGTGGCAATATGCACAAAGTGGCTACTCTCAGAATACCACTAAAACAATGGCCCCCCTATACCTGTTTTGCTGCCGAACCATGCCCTCAAATCAAAACCAAATGGCATCAGAGAGAGCATGCTTAGAGACCCAATTCAATTTTTGTGCATATTACCATGCTTCATTTATAGTCCAAACATCAGTATGCACAATGGTAAAAACCCTCCCCGAACCCCCCAAAAAAGAATATTCTTAATATCACACCATTGAAGTTGGTAATTATCGATACAATAAATTCGATGTTAGATTTTCCCTTTGTTGTTCATTTAAAACTTGCATTTCAATGACATTAGTTCAGCTAAAAATGACTGGAGATTTAGTAGTCAACAGATTTGAGTTCCAGTTACAAGACTAGGTATATATAGTTTAGACATAAGCAATCTTCTAAATGGTGCTTGGCGGTAGTCGGGCGGGGACCCACCTCCAAGTGCCAAGCCGCCTAGGCAGAGCTAAGCAATTCGGCGGACTTTTTTTTTTTAACAAACCATTATCCAATCAAACTATATTCCATGTATCCATAATGCAAGTTCAAACTTCAAAGGACAAACCCAAATGAAATTAAGTAGTAGCAACTAGCAAATAAGTTGAAAAAGACAATAAGTAGCAGGGCTTCGCTCACCTCCCTGATATTATTTTTTATATATATATATTCTTTAGTCCGCCAAAGGCCTCCAAAGACGCCGCCGCCGCCAAGCCTGCCAAGACCGCCAAGGCCTTCTAGGCGGCCGCCAAGCCCGCCAAGCTCGCCCAAACACCGCCAAACCTCCCTGGGTGCCAAATCAAATGCCAAGGGCTATTGGCGTGGAGCAGGGCACCTCCAAGCGTCTAGACGGCCACCATTTAGAAAACTGGACGTAAGGAGTTAAAAAAATAAAATTTCACGACATAAGGAGTAAAATCAACAGATAGAAACTGACCATTTTCCAAAATTAGAACCAGCCTCTAGTAGCAGAAAACTTTCTGCTCGAGCAAATTCAAAACTTTTATATATCAAATATCAAGATAAAACCTCTGCAACTAGGTTTGTTACAACAACTCAAATAAGAACAAGAGGTCATTGCACCCCACAAAGGAAATTATAAAATAAACAGCAGATTGTTTCTAGAAATCAATCGAAATTGCTAATGAACCATGCATATGATGATTGTGCAGCAACATTCTCATAGTCAACAGGGATAAATGTATCATCAGAAACCATCAGAGTTAAGGAGGAGACAAAAACCTGTTGGCTCCCAAGAGAAATGGCAACATAATTTTGTGTGTGCGCCAATCTCATAAGCATAGATTCAACATGATACTGTGAACCTCGAGAAAGAACAGAGAGAAAAAGTCAATCCCAAAGACACGGGCCAGTTTTTACGTTCGATTGATCTGCAAAGTCATACATCAAGTAAGGCAACATTTTTACTTTTCTACTCATATTGGCTAAAAGAAAATGAAGAAAATACGAGATTCTTTCCACCTCAATTAACTGAAACTGATCAACCTTAGTTCTTAAATCTGCTAAAAATAAATAATATTCAGAGTCTCAGATGGAGGGCCGCGGAAGAAAAAGAAAGTTAACAATGAAGAACCCCCATAGATTTCCAAAACAATAAATTGAACCGACTAGCAATTTACAAGAACCAATTCTTCATGATCAGTTAAATATTTCACTCAGATAAGTCAAAGACAAATTGAACAAAACGACCTTCGTCATTTAGTTTTAGAGGGTTTGCATGAGAAGACGTCGGTTAAGTTGAATAACCGACTATTAAGACATGTACAACTAGAATGTGCTAGAGAACGGTTAATGTTTTGCAATCATTTCAAGGGATAGCAATACTAAATAGGCAACAAAAATAGAAACATAATTGTAGATAAGCAAGCAAGGCCCAGATTGATCTACTCAAATACAAGCACAAAATAGAAATTCCAAGGCATTCCTCTTGCCATTGTGTATTTGCATGTAACTAAAGACACTGTATAAGATCCTAATTGTGACCCTTCCATACTGTTAAAGCATCCAACTCCAAACCAATTGGCAAAGAGTGGAGAGGCCGCCCAGACTCATATTCTAGTTTTGGAGGAGATAATTAACCGATGTGGGACAAATCCCAACACGGTATAAGATCCTAATTGTGACCCTTCCATACTGTTAAAGCATCCAACTCCAAACCAACTGGCAAAGAGTGGAGAGGCCGCCCAGACTCATTCTAGTTTTGGAGGAGATAATTAACCGATGTGGGACAAATCCCAACACTCCCCCGCACGTGTGACCCCTGACTCGCATGTGGAGAGGTAAACAAAGGATCCATACACTTGGATCACAACAAACAACGGTGCACTTATCGCACAAACAAGGGGGAACAAATTCTCCAAAACCCTAGCTCTGATACCATGAAAGATTACAATAGAATTGGGAAACCCAGAACGTTACGATTTATTTCTCATTACGTTATACAAATATAATCAGTAATTACACATTAGACCCCTATCTCTTAATCACCTTACATAAGAGATTAAATGTAAACTACAACTAATTACATATAAACCCATAACTTAACACCTACCCCATTTAATCTGTCCAAAGCTCAAACAACACCCTCTAAACTATTGTAAGATCCTGGATAGATGCACAACCAATGATGAGCTTTTGCCATCATGTTGAAGGCAGAAAATCTAGTGGAATGCATGAATTGAAACATTAAAAGAACATCCATGATATGAGTTGATTCATCATCAATGTTCAAACTGGCAAGGATAATTAGATACTCCTTTTGTCCCAAATTCTTTGTCCGGTCCGCAAAACGGAGTGTTAAAAATAATACAATTTTTGCAAGAAAAAATCAAAAGTTTTTCAACAATTTACTAAATATTAATGAGTATTTTTAATTTGTGAAAAAGTTTGAATTTTTTCTTGAAAAAATTGCATTATTTAACACTCCGTTTTGCAGACCGGACAAAGAATTTGGGACGGAGGGAGTAAATTAATTCAAATTTTAATAGTGTTTCTAAAGCATAATGAATCATAAAACTTGTCATCCTTCCATATAAAAGAATAAAATAGGAAAGCAAAGGAAGCAAAAAAATAACCATTACGTGGTCCGGGGTACAACTCAACCCAAAGTCAACTCTTGGAGTGAGTGTCCTCATACTTACATACAGGCAACACCAGACTTCACTTCATTGCCTTTCATCACACACATAGCATGCTCACTTGGCAGTGCCTACCGCATGCATGCTAAAGACGCACACCCCACCCTTCCCTCTGTTACTGCGGCTTGCTACATATTATAGGATCTTGGGCAAAACTCAATTTCAAAAGCCAGCAATTTTAGTAAGGGTGTCATCAAGCATGCATACTTCGCACTACTTTGGTACCCAGGCAATGTGAGACTTCGTTTTACACTAACTCTCCCAGAGAGCATGCTCACTTGGCACGGTGCACAGAGCAATGTGACTAAGATATCGTGTTACACGGTCTTGGCTAGGACTCACTTCACACCATCCCTCGTGCACATGGTGCTCACTTGACACGGTCAACAGTGCCTTGTTTCATGCCCATAGACGATCCTTAACCATTCATTGAGTGCTAGACTTTCATTTCATATTACATGATGTACGTTACAATCTTAGGCAGAACTAACTCCAAAAATTAGCTATAGAAGTGAGGGTGTTCTGTAGAGACCCGTATATATATATATATATATATATATATATATATATATATATATATTTTAGGTTGTATTATTATTATTTTTTTCTTTTGTTAATGTACGGCTCGACGAGATAGACGGTACGGATATTCGGTGTAGCGCCTTCGTTGGAGGATATAAGGGTAAATGTGTTAGGGGTGCACATGGGAGTGTGTGGTGCGAGAAGCGGGGGATTGCTCCCTATGCCAATAATTTCCCAGGAGACAACTTTTCTCCCATTTTCTCTTTTTTTCTCTCTCTCTCGGCAGCCTCTCTCTCCTCCTCTCCTCCGAAAATTTTCTCCTCTCTTCTCCCCTCGATTTCATCTACTTAGAGCGTGATTCCGAACAAAATTCAAGAATTAAAGTTGTTCTACGGCGCACGGGCTTTCCGAATATCCAAGAAAAATCATGATCGGACCTCGTGGAACTTCGGTTGACTTGGTCAAAGGGCCGGGTTTTGTTCAAAACCCTTGAGGTAGGGATTTCTTACTCTTGTTATGCGTTTATACGGTGTTTATGTAGCTAGATCGTGCCTCTCTTTGTTGTTGAGTTTGTTCCGTCAATTTCTGAAATTTTGCAGAAAACGGGTTACTGTTTATGAGGTTTTTCATTGTCTTAAACTCATGATTGAATTTTGGTTCCTTCATATGAAATAGAGTAGACTTAGAGCTCGTTCTAATGCCGCTGGAATCACTCGAAACCATGGAGAATTGAATTTATGGTGATTTTTAGAAAACTGGTCTGTAATCTGTCTCGTTTTCTGGGTTTCAGCCCACTTCGAACGGCCATAACTTCCTCGTCCGATGTCCAATTTATGAAAACTTTATATCGATTCGAAGGTCTTGAAGTTAGCTTTCGTTTGCCACTAGAATCGCCTTAAAAACCTTAGTACACAGAAAGTTATGACTGTTGGAATGAAGGTGTGTCAGTCTGCCAACTTCAAAGGTTGTTCTCGTTCCGTCGTAATGGCTCCCTATGTAAATAGAACATGTTTAAGTCACTTTCGGACATGATTTCTCTTGTCCTAGTAACTCGTTTGACCTTATCCCTTGACACTCATTAGTGTATAATATTAATATCGTTTGAGTAGGAAATGTACCGTAAGATTAATAGGAGTACCGTAGACTATATGGGTGCCATGGTGAGTATTATGGGTAAATGTGAGGATGTCTAGCAGGACCATCTGTCCTCTTGATTCGTTAAACAATTAGTTTCCAATGGTGTTGTCTTTTGACGTTTAAATGTCGATACTAGTGGGTGGAAGGTTATAGAGTTATTTACGGGTAAGATTGTCGTGTAAGATATGGTGAGAGTTGTGGGTAAAATGTCATTAGGACGTTTATGGGTTAAAGTGTTGTATAGGGCGTAGCGTTATGTTCAAGGAACGATATGCACACATGTGATAATTGATAAACGTTTTAATTGACTGTCGATTATGAAAACGGGAGTACTAATGATTGTATTAAGAATGGGACGGTGATAACATGACTGGTTATTGTGACATAAATTGAATGAGATTGATTTACGAATAGACTGATGATAAAATTGATTATGAAAGTGAGATGTGACCCAAGTGGTCGTTATTGAGGGAAAAGACTCGGGGTGACCCTGCGCTCGAGGGAACTAGACCCGAGGTGACCCAAACTGTTATTATTCTTGAGGGAATAGACTCGGGGTGACCCTGCGCTCGAGGGAACTAGACCCGAGGTGACCCCACTGATTACTATTATTGAGGGAATAGACTCGGGGTGACCCTACGCTCGAGGGAACTAGACCCGAGGTGACCCTAGTGACTATTGATGGGAAGCACTTGATTAAAAGAAAGGAAAAGTTTTGAAATAAAGAGATTCGATGATGAAACGAGAAATGGAAAGATTGCGATAAATTGAATGAAATGTGATAGTATGGTATCAAAGCCGTTTCTGACTTATTAGGTATAGTGATGTGGAGGCGTTACTAGTTCTCGTGTGGGTTATATTCAGTCGGGTAGTGCATATCGAATTGCTTAAGATCCTTTGGCCATAGTGAGATGCCTGTCGATAGTCATAAATTCTGGGAGCATACCTATCTATACTCATTCACTCTAGTAGCATACTCATTGTATTTTTCTCATAACCGGTGTATAGATTTCTCTACTGGGCACGTGTTTGCTCAACCTACCATTTCAGGTTCATTGCAGGTCATGGTCATAGAGTACTAGGAGTGCATGCTGACGTTATCAAGTAAAGCTATTTTGGGAAGCACTTTATATTTCTTGTAGAACTAATCGTTTGTCATGAAACTCCTATTTTGTAAAGTTGTAATTGTAGGCCAGTTTGTGTATATTTGGGAACTGTATTGTATTTTGGGGGTAATGTACGTATGATTGTGAGGACTCTGTATTTTAAACGGTATTGTTGATTTATGTTAAAAATTCGAGGGCGTGACATGTTCTCCCACTCATACTTCATAGTACTTTCGCACCAAGGCAATGCGTGAATCGGAATCCCATTAAAAACAATTCAGAGAATGACATCTCTACAATCCCCCCATTAATCAAGACACCACAATAAGTAAAGGCCCTTGTCGATAATCATGAACATAGAATACTTAGCACCACAATGAAGAATGAGAAAAGAATAATTTCTTATGTAATAAATAGTCTCTTATGAAGCTCTATTCTAAATGGCGGCCGCCCAGGCCGCCTAGGCGATTGGAGGTGCCCTGCCGCCACGCCAATAGCCCTTGGCGTTTGATTTGGCGCCCAGGGAGGTTTGGCGGTGTTTGGCAGCCGCCTAGGCTGGCTTGGCAGCCTTGGTGGTCTTGGCAGGCTTTGCGGGCTTGGCGGTCTTGGCGGCCTATATATATAATACAAGGGAGGTGAGCGAAGGCCTACTACTCATTGTTTTATTCAACTTATTTGCTGGTTGCTACTACTTAATTTCATTTGGGTTTGTACTTTGAAGTTTGAACTTGCATTATGGATACATGGAATATAGTTTGATTGGATAATGGTTTGTTAAAAAAAAAAAAAGTTCCGCCAAATTGCTTGGCGCCGCGTAGGCGGCTTGGCGCTTGGAGGTGGGTCTCCGCCCTACTAGCGCCAAGCGCCATTTAGAACATTGTTATGAAGTGAGGCAATAATCATTTCTTATGTCCTACATACATCCATAGAGGGCACACCTCCTAAAAAAACTGCATACCATGTCAAGTTGATTCATTATCTCAAGATTCAGCTTCGCTCTATAGACAACATTTCAATGCATCGGTACCTTGCTCGCCCTGGACCGCTTGAAAACCATCTTGCCAATACTTTACATTGAATATATGGAACTCTTCTCCTCAAAACAGCTTCATCTGTGTACATGTTAAGCTTAAGTTCACCGCACATCAGTCGCCAAATGTTGAGGACAACCCTACCACCAATATGAAGACCACTTGCATGAGTCCGACCCCATTCATCATCCATTATTAGATCTCTATGTTGAATAGAATCAGAAACCAAAGGTTCTGGAAGCAAATTATCCAACATTCCTATGTCAGACACACCTGACTCTGGCAGCAACCTTTGTTTCAGTTGGTGTGCGTGATATTCCATTAAGCAGACTGATGCCAAGATGCATCGCCCTCTCAGCCAGGTAGCAAAAGGAACTACCTTGAATATCCCAACCCATCAATTTTTCTTGATCTATAGAATGAATAATGTTCATGAAGTGGCTAAATAGCTTCTCCTCAGAAGAAGCGCACACTTTGCAATCTGATATTCCATCAGGACTACTATGAACAGGAAAAGCACGAGAAGTGAGAACAATTTCACCCCATCATAAACATAATACAAATGAGAAATACAGGTCGTCGTTAGACAAAACAAAACACCAAAGACAGTTAACAATAAGACTTCTTATACATACTTCTTAGCCCCAATAGCACCGAGCAGCTAATTTTTTCTCCTCTAAAATTGTATATAAGCCCTCTAAAATTATTTTTAACCCTAGTAATAATTTACATTTCCAAATTAATCCATGTAAGTTGACCCCTTGAAATTTGCCTCTCTAAGAGCCCCTTTAAGTGTACGTAGCACTTTCTTGTTGTTGCTTTATATCACACCTTGTGTAGCACTAAATTGATCCACAATGTTTTTGAGCATCAAGTCGTGATTCCAAGAGCCCAAGACTGCTGCCAATATATATAAGTTCTTCCTACAGTCTATTTTTAATTTCCACAATTATCTGGTTGGTTTTTTTTCCACCACAATAGATTCCAACAATACGAGACATATTCCAAGTCAAGTTCCATTTATGTTCGATAAAACAAACCCAACCCTAGTAGACCTCATGGTTTTCTGTTGAAAACTCGGAGGTGACCCACCTTACATAGCATCAACAAACCTAGTTCGACACAAGCACTCCAATTTGAAGTCAAAACCAGCCAAAAGAACAAAAGGAGGAAGAAATAATACCTTTGATCCTGTTCAGTATGGCTTCGCAAAAGCACGTAAACATTTAGCTTCTCCTTCCTGGTTTGAAAGGTATACCTCTTAAAACTTGCACTCATTCTATTTCCTGCAGAACGAGAGAAAATCATTGTCTTCCTATGACATTAATGGCATCAAAATGAGGGTCAGGTTGTAACTCACCTCTAGATTCTGGTTGAACCTGAAAACCAGAATTGCAACCCGTTGAAAGCTCAAAATCTAGTTACCTCAAATGCACACAGATACTAAGAAAGCAAAGCTAGTTCTTATCAAACAAAAAACATCTAACTCTAACGAAATTTCAAGCAGATGATAAGAAACAACTAAAGAAGAGACAGGCAAACAGAATAAATATTATGTCTTTTTTTTTTTTGAAAGGACTCCAAATTTTTTTTTTGTTTCAATGACAATAGGAAAAAGGAGAGCGGCATCATATTCCTAAAACTAAGTTAAGAGCAATCATGTGCCTAGTCCAAGACCCAAACCTCGAATAGCAAGAAGCCAATCCGGAAAACCCAATAGGATAAGTCCACGCCTAAAGGGCCGAAGCCCAACACCTAATGGGGCAAGCCCAACCAAAAAAGGAAAAAGAAAAACCCTAATTCTACACTGCAGTGCAGCCCAACCGCAGCCCCATCCAACCTCGGTAGCCACCACCCACACGCCAAAACCACCGTGCCAGCAAACACCGTCAGATCTCCGCCATGCCGTTAAGCCAAGAACCGATGACCCCCAGCAGAGAAACTGGCCAGAGCTCCGAATGAAGCCGCAAGAACCAACACCCCACAGCTCCCACGCCCGCTCCAAACCGCCACCACACCTCCCGCGAAAACTCGCGACGGAGGCCAGAAGAGCAAGTCAGGAACGGCGGGATGAGAAAAGGAGGTGGTGTGTGAGAAATTAAGTCAGAAGGCCTTTTTAGCAATATAAATATCTCAGTAAGTCTGAAAGGTGTGTGAGAAATTAAAAGAAAACGTAAACTGTCTTCCAGAGTATCTCATTATCATTTGATTCAAGATATATTATACTGCACTTTATTAGAGCACAAACACAATGGGCCAATGGCAATAGGAAGAAGCTTTTTTCAAGTACCTCTACACTCAACAATGTTAGCTGCTGACCCCCACCAAAACTTGCTGGATCACGGAATCCAATTTGGCTTACAGGAGTTGGCTTAGATTTCCCATCTGGGCAAGAAATCTGAGACATATCCAGCAAGAAATCCGAGGATTTTTTTTCTTTCGTGGAATCACTTTCACTACGATATACTCCATTGAGATCTCCATGGGCCTATTTTCCTGTCACTTCCTTAACAAAAGGATTCATCTCAGCATTGAGATCTCCGCGGATTTGTTGTTTGAGTTTACCCAGAATAGGAGACTTGACAGATACTGACCCAGGTTCTGGAACACTCTTCCTGCAGCTCTCTACCCAAGAACCTTGTGAACCGATCTGACTGCCAGAGGAGCCTGATAGGAGATTTGGAAGTCAGGAAAAATCTAAGGAGTTTTTCTTTCCACTCAAAGAAAGGAAATACTACCTTTTGGGGATGATGACTCCATAGCGGCAGCATTAGATTTTTGTCCTGAATCGCATACTGTTAAACTACAAATTAGATGAGAAATGCAAGAATAAAATGAATGACAAGCTTGTTCAGTAGATTGAGATAATACCGTGCAATAGCCATCTGGAAACACTGTCTGCAGATGGGGGTGACACCACAGGTGTCAACTGTACAAGTATATATATATTTTTTTGATCCGCAATCAACATGGACAGATCCAAAACTTGGCTGCAACCCAAACCCTTATGCACATTTCTCAGAAAATCCTGCAGGCTGGGTTTTTGATATCAAACCTTACTTTGGCAACTGGTTCTTCTGTTGAGTAAACAAAAGCATCCCATATACCCTAAAATCTCCATCTAAAGTAATAACATTACAGGCGTATTAATCCCCATAGCTGCTCACACCACCCTCAGTCACAGACACCTAGAATAGTTGTAGGTCGTAATGATACAACACTTTTATCTTGTGAACTGGTAACATCACGAATGGAGTAAGGTGTTTGCTATATTTACCAATCTCTCTCTCTCTCTCTCTCTCTCTCTCTCTCTCTCTCTCTCTCTCTCTCACCCCATAGGTTGCATTGATGTTGCCAAATTTTTGAATGTTCTAAACCATACAAAGTTGCCTTTATAAAGTCACATGAGGAAAACAGTGCGAGGATAGCAACTTCTTGTGCAATCTTCTGCAGAGATCACACTCTCAATCTTAAAAAGGAGTCCCAGAGTTGACAGTACTGAAAGTAACAAAAAGGATGAAGGAAAAAATTACTATACATTCCCATAGAGCCCACAAACAAGGGCTTTAGGATTCTTTACTTGGAGGATGTAAAGACAAAACAACAAAGAAGACAGGACAGTCAAAAAACAAGCATGGAAAAACAACCCATTTGTTAGGCATCAGACACTTTGACTAATATAGTTTAGCGTAATTACTAACTGTTAAAATTCTCCGTCGTAAAAGCTTCGACAGCAATTGATACTGAAGTGCAGCAAGATTGGTTCAAATCAGAAGATAAAATACGAGTCGTATTATTTTAACTACAACCGTTTTCGTAGTTCTTCTAAACAAAGTAGAGACAAGATATCTTGTACGCTGAAATTAGCGAGATCATCTCAACAAAACAAGAGTTCATTTCAGCAGCATGGTAGGAATTAGGAAATATGACCTTAATACAAGAAAAGTAGCTGTGCCGGAGAAATCAAAGAAAAATTATCTCTTCACAACCACATTTCTGGTTACATGCCCTTTTCCTGTTGGCCATGCTAAAGACAGTCAAACAGGGGGTTGTTAAGCCAGGAAAATGCCAAGAAAATATGGCAATGCACATTTCCCTTGGGGCTTTTTTCTTGCCATCAGTCAGTTTTTCTACCCGCCTAATGAACAAATGTAAAGAAAAGATACTTAGAGTCCCAAGGCATTTAACGTATAACAAAAGCAATTTCCGTCCATACATTCCCAAGGACTTTTTGCCCACCCATCGAGGCTAATAACTTTCTCCTCTTTTATAGCTAACACACTTCTATTGGGTTTGTGAAGTATGATTCGGTTTGGTTTGCCACTTCATAAATTCTGACTAGGTTCCACCGAAACAAGGGTATTACTGTCTTTGGTGACATGAAACCATAGGTATCTACGCAGCAGCTGGCATATCCTATGCTCTCCCCTTCATTCGATGCATAGTAAAAAGTTGGAGTGAGCCGTGGATGTACGTGTACCCAATTGGGAAACCATGCACATCTTTGTGTCATGCTTTCTTTGAGTGTTTTTGCTTGATTATGCTTCATTTGATTGTGTTGTGTGGTTTTGGGTCGAATCTACAACATCAACAACTAAAGGAATAAGTGAATTTTCATAGTATACTACAACAAGCAAAATAACAAAAAAAGAAGAGAAATTAGGATGTAGAACTAGACCCAACTGTTACTAATAAAGTTAAAATAGGCGGACCAAGAAAAAATAAAGTTAAAATAGACAAGCAGAAGACCTTTGTTTTTTTAGGAGCAACACAGATTCGGACGACTGATGCCTTGTTCTCTTCCATTTTCAAAAAGAATTTTTTTAAAAATTCCCCCTACTTTCAACATTTCTCCCTCTATCTCTCTCCACTTATTACTCTTACTATTTTTCAAATTTTTTTTCAAAACACAAACCAAACAAAGCATGAATGTACACAAAAACCAATCTCCTAGCTAGATACTCACCTTGTTTGGTTCAACTCTCATCTCATCTCATTTTTCTCTCCACACGTTTCTCAATACATTTTTCTCTCTATCTCTCTCCACTCATTACATCAAAAATAACTTTCAAAAAGTTGAACCAAACAAGGTGACTATCATTAAAGCTTCATATCTTAACACCAGTGGCCAAAAAGATAATGCCTTGTTTGGATGGCTATTTGAAAAATATTTTCCAACTCAAAAAACACTCATTACCCCTGCTTCCAATCATTACTCTCATTTCTCCCTCCACTCATTACCCCTATCTCCAATCATTATTCTCATTTCTCTCTCTATCTCTCTCCACTCATTATCCATATCTCCAATTATTACCCTAATTTCTCTCTCCACTCATTATCCAAAAGAGCAAACCCAAATTTTTTTGAAAACCCATCCAAACAAGGCATAAGTTTCTTAACTTTGAATTCCAGCAAGATGTTAGATACAATCAAAGACAGCATCATTATCACGTTCAGGCATCATGTTTATTGATGTCCACATACAGTGAGTGGGATTCCAGGTTGGACAGACATAACTGTTTCAACTGCTATAATAAGATTATATGGATGAGATTTATTGCTGAAACATAAGATAAAAGCAGTAGAAAAATGAGTTAAAGATAAGGCAGGGAACCTGATATTCCTCCGCAACTTCCCCCTCCCTCAAGCAAAATGCGTTGGATAATATTAAGGTCCACCACAGGGGGTTTCCTACGAAATGTCATGCCAATGAGTTCCAATGGATTGGTTCCAAAGTCAATAGTAGAGGAAACCGAACTGATAGGCACAGATAAGTCAGTAGCTTGTCCATGCTGTCCTCCACCATAATTCTCAAACTGTAAAATGGTTGAGTCAGATGTGGGCTCCATGACCCCAATGATTGTAGATGGCGTTTTAGACTGCTTGGGTATTGAGGTTTTTCCATCCTAGGCATTCTTATATACACAATCATCTACACCTAAAATTTCCTTTTAGAAAGAAGCAGCTGACAAACTACTTTTACCGGTACCGTCTCCTAGCTTCAATCTCTCATTATCACATAGGCTGTCATCGGTATCAAAAATCTGCATCTGAACACACAAATCTGGTTGTCCAACACTTGCCTCAGAAGTTGTGAGTTCCTTAAAATCAACACAATCCGAGTCTCCCATACTATCATTCTCACAACAGGCTACAGAAATATCCGAATTTTGATTTGCAGAAAAAAACTCTGATGGATTACGAGGAAATGAGGTGGTAATTTCTGTAGAACCGCCACATGCTTGAGCGGTAACGTCATCAACGTGATAGCTATGTCTAACATCATGAGATCTGGTTACCTCCGTTCATGGAGAAAGCTCAGAGTTGGCAAACTCCTGAGGCCTCTCATCCTTCCCATAATTCTGTATCGTGTGATCCTCTAAGGGTTTTGGGTAGTGTAACTAGTGTTGTTCCTCCTCCAAAGAAGCCTTTCTGACCCTTCGTTTTCTCCTCATCAAGTCACGCACAGAGCATCCAACTTGTTTACTTTCATCCTGGGCGTCATACATATCTCTGTCCGCCTGATTTCCAGATCCAGAACCTGTAAACTTACCTTCTACAGTTTCTGTGCAGCATCTACTAAAAGGTTCGAGGTCATCTCTAACCTTCTGAGTCAAGGAAAAGGGTAAAGAGCCCCATAATGGCTTTCTTTTCTTGCTCTTATGGCTAAAGCTTGAGCCAATTTCTTCCTGTTCATTGCCTTGAGGAAAACGCTCAATTTCATTACTCATTTCTACTTTCGATGGCTTACCAGCAGTAGGAATTGAGATTTGACCATCAGCGGACCCATCCACTTGGGGAATTGTGTTCTCCCATGAAGGTTGTTGTAGACAGTAATTATGATCACCAGAAGAAGATCCCCCCTTCAAGTCTTCAAAATCCTTTGAATGGTCAACAGAATCAAGAATATCTTGACACTCCTGTTGGGATTCACTCTCAAAATCCATATTAGCTTTTTCCAGCACCTTATCCATCTTTGTCGCAGGCAACAAGGGAGTCAAAATGGTTTCACGTGCAAGCTCATCATCGGAGTTTATATCTTCTGCAGCCTGAGAGGAGGCAAGCCAACTTAGAAGCCTCAATGCTTCCTTCTCCATGACCTGAAGAAAAGAAACGAAAAAGACTCTCACAGTGCTTGAAAATATTCCAATAACTCACTTTCCTTGCCAAATAATCTTGAGGGGAGGCAAAGTGAGCAACTTCTGGAAAAACATGGATCAAATCAGATTAAAATAACCAATCCATAGAGCAAGCTCTACAATGGTCAAAATTCAAAACAAAGTTTAGCAAATCAGCGACGGCATTAACTCGCTTTATTAGCATAACACTTGAACAAAATCACACAAAAAAAAACCAAAAAACACAATTCTAGTATCTCTTGCAATGCAAAACGTTGTAAACAACAAAAAGCAGGAGAAAGAAGCCATCTTTGGTAGAAAAGAAGTCAAGCATGCATGAAATACTTTTTTTTTTTAAACGGTGACATGCATGAAATAGTGCTTGTTCCTTAGCACTACTTCCACTAAATGGCACATTAAAAAGTAGGAAGTAGCAACAAAATATGTAAACAGCAGATACTGGAGGATACCTGAACTCAGGTAGTTGTCATACAAGGCTATGTTGGACATTGAGAGGCACAAGTAAGAAACCTACAACCACTAAAAACGAAAAAGAAATAAAAGGTGCTAAAAAAGGAAATGCCGCATCATGCATCCAAGTCCTTTCATATTCCTCCTATTACCAGAAAAGTAAAGTTGACCCACATACAAAACTATGGACAGAACAGCACATATAAGAGACATGCACACCTTCCAAATTGAAATCAGCAACTGGACCATTTTCACGTCTGAACGGGTTTGAGAGAGAGATGAGTACATTTTGAACTGCTGATTAAGTATATCTGCAAGACCACATGTTATGTCATTTCAGCTGGGAATCCATGAAGGTACAAATTTGAAAATCTCAATGGCGAATTTGTGAAGCCAAACAAACCCTCGACACTAGTATCACCCTCAAGTTCACAGGTACTTTGCCGTTTAACAAGATGAACATCCTGAAAGGATGAATCAAGGTGGCTAGGAAACTCCCACGTCCAGCCATCTGAAATTGTGGAGGTATCCAAATCGGTGAATGAAAAGCTGAATTGCTGTTTGAATATGCCTAATGAGAATTTTCCACATCAGAACACAGAAATATTCTGCATGCAAGGTAAATGGAGGCATAAAGCTACCCTCCAGATGTTTCTAGAAATGAATGCAGCACGAGAGACATCAGGTGGGTAATAGCTTAAAATTTCGTCAAGGTGTTCCATCACATGTTTCAGAATATTGTTAATATCCTTGCCAAATAATTCTACGAAAAATGAAAGAAAAAGAAGATACTCTCCGGAGCTTGCAGCCTTACATTGATATCTCAAAGTGATAAAAGTAACTAAAGTGAAAGAAAATAAGATTCTCCAGACATAGCCTGGAGCCCTACCAAAAGGTTGTAATGCCATAATACGTCTAAGAGCAAAAAAAAACATCGTCAAGGATATGCTACGAAAAAATAACTACATTTTTAGTCCACATAGGCAAGAATTATTGAATAACATCAGACAAGCGTCTTGAGGTGGAGATCTATAAATTTGGTGATGTGTAAGGGAATACAACTATCTTCCTTTTTATGGCAACAAAACAATACTATCGAAAAGGGTTTTTAAAAAAGGTTCATCATTTTAAACTGGTTTTACCTTAAAACTGTAAGAGTTACATCCAAAATTACATTAACAACAGCATATGAGCAATAACAGTTGTTAACATGGAAAACACAACACCAGAGAGAGAGAGAGGATACCTTCAGTGCCTTCTCAAGAGAAAGAGAGATCAAATTTGAACATGGAAAAGACAACACCAGAGAGAGAGAGAGAGAGAGAGAGAGAGAGAGAGAGAGAGAGGATACCTTCAGTGCCTTCTCAAAGGAAAGAGAGATCAACTTTGATCATGCAGCACCTGAATAATTCAAAAAGAAATGTACACTAATAATGGATACAAAGGAGAATTAATGATAGCAAACACTAGAACCCAACGCTAAATTGTCGAACACCAAACACCTTGATACAAGTTGCAACTTGCAATAATATCATCATCAACTATTTATGCACGAGATAAACAAGTCAATGGATATTTGGCGGAAGTCAGATTTGGACACAAGACAAAGTAAAGAATAAAATACCTATGACAATAATAATGATAATGTTTTCTTCGATAAACAAGTACATAACAAGATAACCATGCTAAAAACAAGTTAAATAACAGTAATACTCGTGATGACAATAAGAGCATCTGTATCACACTCGCCTCAAGACCCTTTAGATTATTTTAACAAGCCAAAAGTGAAAAGTTGCACGGCATCGGCCTCATCATTGGCTCGGTGTATTTAGTTTTTGCTACAGTACCTCGTTAAGAAAAGTGTGGCATTGTTCCCTCGTTATTGAATAAAATATTACTTTCAGCAAAGAATAAAACCCTCCAGCTTTAAAATGTTTTGATTCTTTTGCGAGGCCCATGACAGGTCTTACAAAGATGATTCAAACCATAAGTCATTCTCAAAATATTTTTTTATGGGTTTCTAAAAAAAATTGGCACAATCAGATATCGGTAAAAACTATTTAAAAATTCGTAGGTTGTTTTAGAATTCGTTGGGCGCCCTATCAATTCTGAAACAGCCCTTCCTGACATCGAATTGAGCTTAATTTTTTTTCAAGAATCCATACAAAAATATTTTAAGAATGACTTGATCGCCTGAATCATCTTTGTAGGACGCGTAATGGCCCCCACAAAAATCATCAATTTCTTGCCCATTTGCTGTGCCCCAAATAGGGCCATAGACAGGAAATATTTAATTTAAAAGAGGCTAAGAGTAAACAATATTTTTAATGAAATACCTTTAATATAGAGAGCCAGTAGACATTTTAAAAGTGACTAGCTAAAGTAATAAAGTGGCTTTTAAGGTGTAATTCGGTCCAAAATCTAAATACCCTGATGCGGATGCACTAATGACGAAAATGACGTGATAAAGAAGAACACATGAAATCCTAAAGTTGAACAAGAAAACGCCCAAAGTACTATCTAGCAAAATATTCTCCGGCATCAGAATACAATCGCTAGGAAAATCAAGCACAAGTTGCCCAAAGAGATCATAAAATACAAAAAGCACATGTTACATGTCACATGAGCACATAATAATAATCAGAGTGGTTCACTAAAACCAAATAAAAACAAATATAAGTTGGCTAACGGGTTACACCAAGGAGAACCTCTAATTTGAAAAACCTATGTATCTACATGAACAAGGCGTACAAGATTATAACTTGGATCCCTTGTCATCAAGTGGCACCTGAGATCCGTGATGATAATATTTTGCAAGAGATAGTGCTACAGTTAATGAAGACACACAGAAAAAGCAATACTAAGCGCAAGTGTGTTGTAAATTATTAGGCGTAGCACCTGCATGCAGATTTGCAACACAAATGGAAGTGCATCTTTATGATATAACTAAAAAATTGAAAAACATGGACACGTCTTGGTCAGGCTGAACTAAATCTGCACACAGAATGTACAAATAAGGTAAAGCCTACATCATATGACAAGGAAATCAAACAGAAATAATATTCAGTGACAGCAGTCTGGTGCATTAAGTGGAAGAACAATCCAACAATCCAGATAAATTTATTTTTTCCAAACTAGTCAAATATCGATGTGTCATACACTACTGTCTATGCTAATTGACCGCACTTTTGATTTATGCTTAGGTAATACTAATACCTAAGCTCTCATTCCTCTTCGAAACCACCCACACCCCCCCCCCCCCCCCCCCCCCCCCCCCACACACACACACACCCCTTGCGACCTTGTTATCAAAATGCCATCCCTTTCTTTAATCGTAACATTGATATACATATAGAAGCGGGTACGTGAGAAGCGGGTACGTGAGAAGCGGGTACGTGAGAGACCCCTCTCTCTAACTTCTATTGTCTTGTTATATTATATCACCTTGTGAAACTTAATGACTCATCCTAGGAAAATTTGAACATTCAATGGGCACAGCTATAGAACATTCCAAACCAAGCTTCAAACCAAAACCATATGTAATCAACATGCCACCGACATCCCGAACCCAAGTCCACTGGGGAAGAATATGGTCCTTGGGTTCCCTTTATTGGAACTATGTTTCTATTTATTTTAGTTTTGCATTGGTCAATACATCAAAATTATAATCAAATACTTTTTGTCTCAAGTAGGAATACGGTTGACTGTTACCGGCTAGGATGTTTCTCTGTAACTTGCTAGATCAAACATACTTCTTATCGGTAACATCAGATGTGCATCAAGTGGTATAGCGCGTAAAAATCCAACTTCCAAGGATGAAGTGCTATATACGTCCACGACTATGAAATCTGTCTTACGGTTATGAACACCTTCTAACTGTCTGACTAGAATTGCTGACTATCCGACAAGAATTGATGGTCAGAAGTGGTGCACTCAACACAAACACGCTGCATAATGGAAGTCACCAAGCTTCTTATGCCGGCAGCCCAGCACTATACAAAAGACTGTTATTTTCAGTCGAGAAGGTATTATGTTTGATTCTTTGCCACCAATGAAAACAAAGTTCTCTGCAATCAACAAGGGGGTTGAGCACAACTTCCTGCTACATAAGTGTCATTAGAGCCCTACAAAACACAGGGACTGCTTTAATGTTAATGCTAGATCTGTGGTATATTTTCCCACGGGAAAAGGTTACTTGTCCTTTGTTGAATCCCTGAAATGATAATGATAGTGCTAGGGGCTATGGTAGTAGTCAAGGGGGGTGCTATGAAGCACAGATACGACTAAAGGATGCAGGCAAGACACGATACAGAGAAAACTCTGCCGCCACCCGCCAGCACCCTCAAATCGAGGGCATTTGCCACCGTCAGACCGCGGCATTCAATGAGGGAGGAAGGGATTGAGGCCTAACATAAAACAACATTAGATGGCATTTGCACATGAAAATCAAAGATAAGTTCTCCATACATACTGTATCTTCAAGAATCACCAGAAGCCCATCCATCCAATTTTCAATCATAACCACAAATCATCCCGAAATCCCACCCAAAAAAAAAAAAAAACTATTCACCACACCCACAAAACCCCCTTTTCCATTAATAGTTCAAAACCGTAACAGTTAACTACCAGCAGCATTCAAGAATAAAGAATCAATGCAAGCGTACTGCACCTGATTAGGGTAAAGATACTCATTATCGCACTTACTCATCGTAACCCTCCTCGGCTTCACAACATCCGCTCCCAACACCTGCCTCGCAAGAACCACCAACCTGGCATTCCTCAACTCCCTCGCTCCGTAAGCCTGCGCCGCCGGCACCCTCAAATCGACGGCAGCAGACGAGGAGGGTAGGGGCGCGGAAGGGATAGGGTTTCGGAAATACAGGAGTCGACACAGAAGGGGTGGTCGATCGAGACGATTCGAACGTATACTACACAGAAGAGAGAGAAACTGGAAGAGGAAACGAAGAAAAGAGGGGGAGAGAAGAGTTGAAATTTGGTTGACCACCCGTTGGAGGGGTTTTATAACTGCCTCCAGAAGAGAGTTTTGAAACTTTGCCCCCAAGTTTGCATTCAGGGCTGTATTAAACAAGGGGAAAATTACGGGTCAGTGGAGGACGAAGGGAATATTCACCACTTTCATGGTCTACAGTTCTGAAACTACCAATACATGGTACTATCTGTTTTTATTACCAATACATGGTAACCATAACACCGGTGAAACAGTAGAGACAATTTTGCCCTTAATATAAAACGGCGTCGTAACATCAAAACCCTTTCCCTTCTTTCAGCAAAAAAAGAGCACGTCAAAATATGAAACAGACTTTATGTTATATTCAAAATGACCATCACGTTAATTGAAAAAGACCAAGTCATATAGGGTTCGATAAATCTGATCAACTCAATCTTTCCTAGGCAAAAAAGGGGCAAGTTAATTCATGAAAAAGACTTTTTATTATATTGAAAAAGACCATTACTTTTGTTGATAAAGACCAAGTGATATCTTGTTCAGTAAATATCATCTCCCATTCAAACTGAACTAACCTTCTTCGAGCAAAAAAAGGGCACGTCAAAAAATGAAACAGACTTTATGTTATATTGAAAATAACCATTACATTTATTGAAATAGACCAAGTCAAATAGAGTTCGACGAATGTCATCTCCGATTCAACTTGAACGAACCTGCTTTGGGCAAAAAAAGAGCACGTCACAAAATCAAAAAGACTTTATGTTATATTTAAAAAGACCATTACGTTTATTCAAATAGACCAAGTCAAATAGAGTTCGACGATCTCTGAGTCAAAGAGGGTCAAATAGACATTTCAAGTGGGCACATCATGTATTTGTCAATATTTTTCCTCCTGTCATGTAAGTGGTAAATTGAAGACTCCAGACCATGAAATTAGAATTTTTCCCGGTCAACACCTCTGACCGGTCATTTTCCCTTAAACAAGCCCAAAAAGTAGGGCGGTTCATCGATCTTGGTTTAAAACCCTAATAACTAGTCGTAAAAATATGTCCAAGCTAACCTTATTCATTTGAAGTCTCAAAACTCCTAGACATTATTTTCAATAAATTTGTTTTATCTATCTTTCTACACTCATTACTTTCAAAAAACTTTCCTCAAAATCCCCAAACGAACAAGGCCACTTGTCAATTTTTTTATTAAAAACTCGAGGGTTTGAGAGGATAGGTTAAGTTATGTGAGTCGCAACGCTATGAGAGTATTTTTCGCTTTGTTTGGTTCTCATCTTTTAGAAACCCATTTTTCTCGCTGCACGTTTTTCAATAACTTTCTCTCTCGCGACTCATTATTACTCATTACATCAAAAATATTTTTCAAAGATGGGAACCAAACAAAAGCACCCTTAGAAACTCTCTCAATGCATTTGCTTTTCTTATTGTAATAATCTCAATTTTTTTTTTTATCTTTATGATAATGAGGTTTTCTTTGTCATTCAAAAAAATAATGTGTCCAAGCTTAGTTAGATTGATAGCAAGAATAGACAATCTCAAATCAGCTTTGATCGAGCCGGTCTCGGATAGCTTGAACTTTTTATATCCTCCATATGTCGAACAAGTCGAGTAGTAGATTGTTCGAGCTTGAAACCCTAACAAGATTAAAAAAAATTTCAAGCCTAGTTTATGTAAGTACCGAATCGATCTTGAACGAGCTTTGAACAAATGAATACAGTATCAAATTTGGTTAGCTTTTTTTTAGACATGCTATAAATGTTGGTTGTTGACATACTATAAATGTTGGTTGTTAGTTTTTGTCGGTTAAATTTGACTCCTAATACTGTATATAGGGGTGTAGAATGCTTATCAACTTAGCTACCACCCCACCTGTCAAAAATAAAAAAATTTGAGTAGTTTAGTTCATTTAGTACGTAGCCCAATTTGCATTATTGTTTGATGACCAATAATGTTATGGTACTCCTTTTATCTTACTGCATAAAGTATTGCAATAATGGTTAGCAATCCATGTAAAATAGGAGGCCACCACATAATTTGCTGAAAAATCATGCAACCACAGTTACAATGCACAACTATTTTTCGAAAATACAAGGACAATTCAAACTTCTTTTACAAGATGGATTTGGATGAAAACAGATCAGCTTAGTAATGTGTTTTTGAACTAATGCTGGGAGTAATGCAGCATAAAATAAGTTGGAGGTTTAGTTTACGTTTTACCTTTGATACTACTTGGTTTACCTTTGATACTACTTGGAGCAAGTCCCATGGAGTTTTATAGCCATTTTCCATCACCCCATTATAAAACTCAATGTTCTAAAGGGGATGGAAAATGACAAAGGCTTATTTGGGGTTGTATATTTGGAATTCAAGCTCGACCACTTGTAGAACCAACATGATCTCCTTGTTTGTGACGTCTTCTTTGCATTTTTTGATACTGCCTAGCCATAATTAGTTGTGTCATTGCAGTCTCTTCTTCATCGGAGGAAGATCCGTCAAAATCTCCTTGCAATATTCTTTGGGTTAAACTGTTCATGATGGTAGTTTGAAAGAAAAGATTGTCCAAAGAACGGTGGTTGAGAGAATAGTAGTTTGAAAATGGTGGTCGGAAAAAATTAGGTGGACGAAAAGTGAGCTATAAATAATGCATAGTTTTCAAGAAAAAAAATTCAAAAATATTTTTTGGACAAAAGTTAAAAATAAAACATAATTTTTTCAAAAAATATTTTTTTAAAGTTCTCGTTTGGCGGACATGACAATTGTTTTTGAACAGAAGTAGTAGTTGAATTAGGATGGAAAAAGTTGGGAGAAAATGAGGTGGAGTGAAAATCAGTTAATATTTGAAACTCTTTTGATTCTATTTTAAAACTAACCATTAAAAAGAGACGAGATGGTTCTATTTAGAACTATCCAGTCTTTGGTGTTAAAAAGAGCAAATGGCTAGTCATAGCCATTTTAGAACCACATTGGACTTGCTCTTGGTAGACAAATGGGGTTTTTAGAGGCCGGTCCCTTTTTTGAGCTTTGGTTTTATCCCAACCTTGAATATATTATTTTTACCCAATCTTTTTAAAGTAGTCTTGACCTATATTAATTCAGACAAAAATACCCTTGGCTATTAAATTCTGTCTATGAGAACTAGCTATGAAAATTGTGTCTATGTGAATTGGGCTATGTGAACTGGCCTCACCACACACTAAAATACATAGTTTTCATAGACAATTCTCATGGAAAATACAAAGTTCTCATAGAAAATACAAAATTCTCATAGACAGATTGTCAATTCTCATAGTCAGTTCTCATAGCTTGTCCTAATTGCCAGTTCTAATAGCCAGTTATATGAGAACTGACTATGTGAATTGGGCTATGAGAACACACAATTCACATAGGCCCAATACACACCTCACATAGGCCCAATACACACCTCACATTGCTACAACAAACACTAAAATACACAATTCACAAAGCCAAAACATAAACTAATTCAGTATGCACATCTGTCCCAGCATTTTCCTTTTTCATTAATTCAATATGCACCTCTGTCCCAGCATTTTCCTTTTTCATTAATTCAGTATGCACCTCTGTCCCAGCTTTTTTTTAAGTTGTAACTCTCAATTCCATTCCAAATTACACACATGCGTACATCTATATACAGAGCCATGCCTTACTCACCTATAATTGGATGTTAACAAATCATCAACTGTTCGTTGAGCACCACATTTCTAACTACAAGGGACGTGCAATCCATGGTCGCATTGAGGCAACAATCGGGTTTCGTCTCCGGAGACAAATTCCTCCAAGCAATTGCGCAATCGGTGAACTTACCGGTGATAAAATTCAATTGTCCTATTCAGAGCCCTGACTTCCACTAAGGATCACTATATTCAATCACTTCGGCAGCGGAGGAGGAGGATGGCGGCGTGTGCATGTCAATCCTGTTGCGAGTTCCATTCGAGTTAGGCCTTGAGATTAGGAGAACCAAGATAATTGTACAGACCGAAGAAGTGTGGGATTCTTGCCAAAACGATGGAGGTGATCGCCAGCGAGAGCAATTCCATCAAACGAGTGCTGGTGTTTTGTTTGGCAGCATGGTCGCAATTTTGGTAACACCGGGGATGAGAGAGAGAGAGAGAGAGAGAGAGAGAGAGGTTTATCGTCTTTAGAGAGAGAGAGGATGAGGAATGGCGAGATGGAGTTCACGATGCGGAATAAAAAGGGCAAAAGAGTCATGAGAGAACATATCCGAACCTATGCAGGTTTGAGAATAATATTCAAGCTTGGGATCAAACCGAGACTAAAAACCCAGACTTGCCTCTAATTTTCTATAAACAAATGTGATAGAGTACATCGTTTGCTCCTCTTCTTAGGGTAAACCATCATAGTCAATCCACATTGCTAGTTTGCGGGTTGATCTCAAACAAAGACACGAACAAACAGATTTCATGGTATGTGCAAGAATGATAAAAATATAAAAAAAAAGCTTGTTACGGAGAATCGATTTTCCTATTTTTATTTTATTTAAAATACATTTATTCTTTAATGTTATGAAATTAAAGATTACCCTTTTTATGATTAAATAATATATAAATTAATATTGTAATTTTACATATGTAACAGCAAACATTTTTTTTGATATACTAAGAATGCTACAATCAATTCCCTTATTATTTTGACAACTCTAATTTGATAATATTTGTATTTTCCTGTCATTACAATCTATGGGTGGACCACCTTTTGGGAAGGCAATTATTTGGAATATAATTGAGTACATGAATTGACATTGTTGGGTACTGTTTAGTTGGTAAAATTGAAATAATTCCAACCTAAATTAGTTTTTTAGTATCGTAGTGATGCAAAATTTTCAAACTTGACACAACTCCCCATTCCTGAACAGTGAACTTGCTCTTTGCAACGTCAATTATACATCGAACACATCTGTAAACAGTTCAAGAGTCAGAATCATGTAAACAATCATATAGATAGGGTGAGTACAAAAAACAACGTTATAGATAGGGTGTGCCAGCAATGAATGTTATTACCAAAGATTTTCCTCATGTGACTCAGCTATTGAAGGAATCCCATTTTTCAGAAGTGTGACTAAATCGCAATTATGTGTCATCCATTTCCTTCTTATAACCAAGTCTAATCCAAAGCAACGACATATGTTTGCAAGTAAACAACCACCCAAATCATGATGATGCTTCAATATCGTTGTGGGGGGGGGGGGGGAGGAATATATAGTTAGCATAATGCAATGTTGGAGTCCTGCTACTCCTGTATCAACCAATGGAGTTAATGCCGAGTGAAGTTCACAACGAAGCATGTACAATCATGAAAGTTCATATCCCCCTCCCCCAATAAAATTCAAATATCTAGTCTATGAATCATGTCCAAACACAAAGGTGTTAGTCAGTTTCTCGGAAGCAAGGTAAGAAATCTATCCTCTCTTATTTATTATACTTCTAAGGACCATGACTCAAGTATAACGACCAATGGAAGAGAATCAATTCATCTACAAAGTCAAGATATCTAGATCGATGTTAGCAAAACCACAATTTCAACAACGAAATTGTTATAGATTCCAGCAAGGATGTGTTTGCATCTCAACTTCTATCCAACTTTTACATCATGAAAATAAATCTCACATATTTTAGAGGAACTCGTCCACATATCAATCGAATCCTACTAGCAACAGAAAAAAATCCAAAAGTAGTTGATCATAGTGTTCTCAATGTAATTAAATAATCTTAAAATTAGACTTGACCACCAAAGGGATTTCCAATAGAAAGGGATTTTGGTCCAAATCTCATTTTCTCATCCAATCCCACTCTCCCAATTGCAATGCCTATTACTACAATTAAGTTGATTCAAACAAAATGAAACATAAATGGCTAAAAAGATATTAACCAAACCAACACATGTTAATTGGGCCAAAAGAGTCCACATGTTAATTACAATGCCTATTACTACAATTAAATCGATTCAAACAAAATGAAACATAAATGGCTAAAAAGATATTAACCAAACCAACACATGTTAATTGGGCCAAAAGAGTCCACATGTTAATTACAATGCCTATTACAAAATTTATGCTGTCTATAGTTTCCCCAAAAAACTATTTTCACCACGAAATAATAAAGAACGATGCAACATAAAAAATTAGGACTAAAATAGTTACATAATATTCGCAAAGCATAGATTGGGCCAAAAGAGCCCACTAAGTGAAGCACAAATAGTTTGTTCCCTTGCATCTTGAAAGAATTGGATCGAATCCCTTGCATCTTGAAAATGAGAACTAAACCATTAGAGAATATGAGTGTAATATAATCTAAAAGGAAAAACTAATCTAACAAAAAGTGAAGATATCAATTTTTGTACCATTAAGACAAATGCTAAATTCATAGTTTACGTATAGGCCGGCCAATTAGCCGAAGAACTGACTATCAAAAATATCATATGGATGATCTTTTTATTATATAACAGAGTACTAACTATTCAACTTCTTAAGAGAGGAGACCAATAAACAAAGAGGATATTAGTAACTTGTCACACCCTCGATTTTTAACATAAATATAAAGGACTTTCACAAATAAATTCTCACAGCATTCCATACGATAGCCAAAAGATTACAGTATTTCCATTCCCATTCCCATAATTCCAACTCCATTATATTACCAAATATTACATCAGCGGCGCAATGGCCCCAAATTAACATAAGTATCAGATGACAAGAGAGTTGGGAGTTTACAAATATTCAATAGTCAAAAGATTTACAATTTTAGTTCAGGTACATCCTTCAAAGAAATTTACAAAGATGAATAAGTAACTTCTTTGGTTAGTTTTCAAAAAGGGTATGTCCACACTCCAAGCATTCCAGTAATGTAAGTTACTGATCCGGGTTAGCACTTGAAAATAATATAAGGTTTGAGCTACACTAGCCCAATAGAAAAGTCTACACGAACTCTATATGCAAACGAAATGAGAGATGCTGAGAAAACACAGACTTTCAGATAACAGAGATGTAATACCCGCTCCGAATATTTCGTATTTTAAACTCATATTTTGAATGGAATTAGATGTTTATGAGGTTGAACTGTATGTAGTAGAACCTCGAGGGCTTTATATGTGATTTGCGAGTTGGAGTATAAGCTATACATGGTTTCGTTTGCATACGATAATTTTCCTTTGAACCAAATAAATATCCAGGGAGATATTTTCTCCCTCACTCTTATCATTTACGTAGAGAGAGAGAGAGAGAGAGAGAGAGAAAGAAAGAAAGAAAGACGCCAGGAGGAAGAAGAAGAGAGGAAGCGGAGAATGAAAGAGAAAACCTTGGATTGATTTTCCTAACTTGAAATTGAAGCACAAACCTGGTAAGTTCGTGTTTCCTTTACTTGAATTTTATGTTTAGTAGTTGAACTTCGTGTTTGGTTGGTGAATTCGTGGGTTGGTGGTTTGGTTGAGGTGGAGTTGGGTTTTAGGTTTAGTTTCTTGGTAAACTCATGAACCTAGTCTTGAATCTTTTGATTTTCATGTTTAAACTTGCTTTAATTCATGGGGTTTGATGCTCTTGGAGTAGCCTTGAGTTCTAAGAGTTTGAGTATGATTTTGTGATGTTTTGTTGAGTTTTAGATGAGATTTGAGTTGAGAAAAGGTTGGGGATCGGAGGTTGAACAAGCTGGATTTTCGCTGAAAAACCCAGTTGGTACCTGTACCACTTTTTGGTGGTACCTGTACCGGCAGGGCAGAACTGAAACATTTGTGTCGTTTTTGTGTGGGTACCAGTACCGAGTTTTTGTGGTACCTGTACCTCTCGGGTAATTTTCAGTAACTGTTGTAAAACTTCGGACTATCATATCTTTTTCATCCGGACTCCTTTTTGGGCAAATTATATATCGAAATTGATGTACTAAAAATGTACTTTTTAACGGTGGTGGTTTGATGACCTAATTCTAATCCTAAAAGAAGTTAGGGTCAGAATACAGTGGAGTAGTCATTGGATTCTTTACCCATTTTGGGAATATGTTATGTTAGGCGCTATGTTTGCTTGGGGACACTTAGAGGTCTTTGAGATGTTATGTTTAAGTTTGTTGGATACCATTTAATACATTGTTAGCTCTATAATTTGATATTAGATGGTTGTAAAATGGATTAGGGGACGTTTGGTGACCTTGTTAACCTTTGGGCATGTGTTAGCTTGGTAAAATGTTTTGGAGTCTTATCATACATTTGTTTGATCATTTCAATGGAGAAGTATGCTAATATGAGTTAGCCTATGACTAGGTAGCGAGCTGGTCTAATGAGAGGTGTCGAAACCGTAAGTTTGGCATACTCCAGTCGAATCGAAGGTGAGTGTGTTTGATATGGCTCTCCTCAATATAATACTTTTGTGGTGGTGAGTGTATATCTTGCTAATTGTAGTTAGCTTCCGATATGGTTATCTTTGATGAGATATTGTTGTGATGGTGTAAGTGTATATCTTGCTAATTGTAGTTAGCTTCCGATATGGTTATCTTTGATGAGATATTGTTGTGATGGTGTAAGTGTATATCTTGCTAATTGTAGTTAGCTTCCGATATGGTTATCTTTGATGAGATATTGTTGTGATGGTGTGAGTGTATATCTTGCTAATTGTAATTAGTTTTCGATATGGTTATCTTTGATGGGATATTGCTGTAGTGGTGGGTGGATGTCATGCTAACAGATGATTTAGCTGTTGATATGTATGCATGATGATATGTATGCTTGGAGGTTGTATATCATGCTAACCGAGGTTTAGTTATTGATATGCATGTTGTGGTGTGTTGATTGTACCCGCGAAAGGATTGTGGAGTGAGTCACGCCATGTCGTATGCCATTCCGTCTAATTAACGGAGGTTGGGAGCATGGTTTGCGGGACACAATACCTTGGGTACATGGGATGTGGCAGACGTGCCACTGCATGTGATGTGATTACATTCATATTGTTGTGCATTGATTTTTATTGCATAGTTGGGTGGATATGTTGATTATAACTGTTGTATACATTCTAGAGTTTCAGTTACCTTAGTAATGTGTACTTATGTTGATATTCCTTCGGGTATTGCGGTATTATGTTGAGCACTTCTATATCTCACACACTCTGGCTTTCCTTTTTGGTCTGCCAGGTAGCAGGTTGCTTAGAGTGGGTCCACTACTGGTCAACGTGTAGAGGTATACTCGAGCATTAGCTTTGGGAGATGTCGGTGGTCGAGCTTGTTGTATGTAGTTGTTGAAGGAAGCGATTTTTATAAGTTGTAATCAAGTCATGGATGAATATGTTGAAGTATAGAACT
The DNA here is from genome assembly GCA_019656295.1 of Rhododendron mucronatum var. ripense. Taxonomy (NCBI): domain Eukaryota; kingdom Viridiplantae; phylum Streptophyta; class Magnoliopsida; order Ericales; family Ericaceae; genus Rhododendron; species Rhododendron mucronatum. The sequence goes on along the minus strand of BPLT01000038.1, from coordinate 2,420,729 downwards.
TATTAAGTTTGTAGTAGTGGTTATGGTTCTTAGTTGTGCAGGCCTATGACTGGTTGGTCGGTACGTTGACTTATTTCTATTTTTTTTGTGAGAAGTCTTCCGCTGGGTATTTATTCTGATAGGTTGTGAGGTGTGGCTTGGTCTTTTGTGTGGAATGCCACGTGGCCGTGTCAGTTCGGGCCCACTTTGGGTGTCGTTCCGGGGCGGGGCGTGACAAGAGAAGCATAGATAAGGCACAACCACTATATCGGAATTTAAATACTTAAACAAACACTTCACTCTTGCCAATCGACCTATTATTATCTTTTGAATTTCTTTTTACTCAACTTTCGATCTTCACACATCCACCACATATGATTACATTCCAACCACTTAGTATCTCACATGTTCCCTATGGGTCCTAGATGGGCACGTAAGAAACCCTTTACATCGTTACAGCACGAGATCAATCTAAAGACATTCCGGGCATTAGGACCCCGTATACCCAGTCTACATTACGGGTGATCATGACCCCGTACATCCAATTCTCATTCCGGGTTCTTGGGACCCCGTATATCCGATTATCATTCCGGGTTCTCAGGACCCCGTATATCCAACTCATATTCCAAGTACGTAGGACCCCGTTTATCCAATTCATACATTTGGTTTCCAACTTCGAGTTCAATCGATGACAACTTTTACCCTACATGTTTCTCATTTCAACGAATGGTTACCCCACGCATCAACTGCTCAGCGCAGTCTTTGATTCATTTTTGGCAGTAATGTATCACATTGTATCCGTAGTCCATTCACGTCATTCCATTGATTCAAATTTTCCTAACAATTAACTCGACAAGCTCATTTATGTCCATCAGATACCACTCTAAGTGTGAGACAAGTAATACTCTTTAAAACACTTGAAAGAATGCAAACAAACCCATTGGAGTCGACGAGAAGCTTCAAGAAGCAATTTGGAAGGACGTAGGAAAAGCTGCTGAAAGATACTGTAGCAGCTCAAATTACCTCAATTACCTACCGGTAGGTGAAAAAGTCCTACCGATAGAAGAGATGAATTCGGCACTTGTCCTACCGGTAGGTAAACGAGTCCTACCGGTAGAAATTGGAAACAGAGAGGCCACGAGATAACATTGTACTTGTCCTACCGGCATATCGGTCGGTGAACAAGCCCTACCGGTAGAAGAGATGAATTCGGCACTTGTCCTACCGATAGGTAAACGAGTCCTATCGGTAGAAATTGGAAACAGAGAGGCCACTAGATAACATTGTACTTGTCCTACCGGTAGGTGGATGAATACGTTTGACCTGCTTACATTGGGCTGCTTTTGAGCTGCTGCAGTACGTTTGAACTGGTTACAAAGGATTTCTTACTCATCCCTTTTTCCCTACCGGTAGGAAACGGATTTTCTGGCAAAACAATAACGTTCTATCGGTAGGAAGGATGGGCATACCGGTAGGAATACAAGAAAAATAGCCGATTCTTACAACAACAGCAGAATTTCGATCCAAGCTTAAACATGACATTACAAGCACGATTTCAGCACCAAATCACTCATAAAACATATAAAGAGAGGTAGAATTCCCTACCTCGAGTATCCAAGCAGAAACCGAAGAGATTGAGCAAGCCCTAGCTTCTGGAATGCAAACTGAACAAAATACTCCAATCCGAGCTTTCTCCAACGAGATACGAACTCCAATACGCAAGTAGAAGATGAAATGGAGGTTGTTTGTTGCGGGTTTTGAGTTTGGAGGTGAGTTGTTGAGAGATGGAGAGAGGGAGTGAGAGAGAAGAGAGAGAGGGAGAGTGAGAGACCGAGAGATGGAGAGGGGAAAATAAATCCCCTGCCACACACCATACACACACACACACACACACACACATATATATATATAATATTATACCAACACGCATGACTTTCAAGCCTTGCACAATTAACCACCACACTCATATTCATGTCATTTTCACCCTTTTTCCTCAATTATGAACATTTAAAATTAAATAAAGAAATTTACGGGTCTTTACATAACCGAACTTTTTTTTGTCTTTGCAATGTTCGATTCCTATTTAACAGCATCCCTGTCTTCCAATGGCTGTTGGAATCGTGCCATGTCAATGTTATTATCACTTTTCAGAAAAAGTATATGACGCTTATCATCAAAACGGAAGGAGCATATAGACATCATGAAAACAAATATGCCTACTCCATTCGCACATATACAACCAAACAGTCAAAGTACTCATGTAAGCTACCACTATTCACTGGGATTGATTCATTGAAGCATCACACAAACAAATTGTAGACTAGAGGTTGAAATTTCATTCATGATATATTCTGCTAAAAAAAATATTCATAGTTATAATTGGAAATCACATTACATGAATGTAGGCTTAATAGCCAGTTCTAAACATTAACAACCATAACAACTTCGAAAAATTTCTTCCAACTCTGGTCGCTCAGGCCGTTGTACCTTTTGACCTATGTGAACAATCTCAGTACAATGTTTACAAATAATTTTCTCATAAATGTTGATTATAACCATAAACAAACTCAAGAAAGCGGTTATCATGAAAAGGCACCACTTCAAATAGAACATGTTCCGAAGTCTGGAAGGCATGCTACACTTGTTTAGCTTAAGCGATAAGTATTGTGAAATAAAATGCAATAAAATTAGGGAAAACACCTCTTTGTTGGCTCACATAATAAATTGAGCATCCGAGAGAGCAACCTAATGAATCTCAATAGCCCCAACTCCTTAGGAAAAAAGAGTCACTCACACCCCGCGTAGACCTCAACTGCAATCAAATACATCAAGATTACAATAAAAAGTCAAACTCATTGTAAAGAATCGTAAGAGAAAAACGATATTACAAAGAAGCATGAAATGAATAAGGATTATGATACAAAATCAGATGGTTGAACTAAGGAATTGCACACCTTTTGCCATGAAAATTGATTCATTGTTTGGATAGGTTTTTGAGAATTTTTTACTTTGATTTTTAGGGTCATAGTGGATAGAGAAATAGGGTAATTATTGAAGACAGGGGTATTGAGTGGAGAGAAATGAGAATAATGATTAGAGAGTGGAGAGAGAAATGAAAGTAACAATTGCAAGTATGGGTAATGAATATTTTTTGAGTTTGATTTTTTTTTTTTCAAGTTCTCATCCAAAAAAGGCCATCCAGGAAGTCATTAATTGTGTGTGTCTGTGTGTGTCTGTGAGAGAGAGAGAGAGAGAGAAAGAGAGAGAGAGAGAGTTGAAAACACAATGGTAAATAGAAAATATGGACTTGAACGCACAAAAACTAATGAAAATCCCAACCCCTTTTGTCATTACCACATTAGCGCCGGGAAATCGAACAGAAACCCATTAAACTATATGAAAATAAAAGAAATTGCAAGTTGCAACAATGGTAGGATGCAATGACCAATTCATAAAGTTGAGTTCAGTTGAAGTAAATATTTTATTTCTATTTAACATGGACAAAATCTACTTGGGTGTATAGGCAAGACAAAAGGGGTATTAAGTAATAACCACTTAATTTCGATCAGAGATAACAAATGGATTAATCTCTCCTACCTCTAAGCCCGGGATTCCAATGTATTATGATAATTGGTTTGCACATATGAGTTTAGTACCTAAATGAGTAAAGCTAGTTGTAGAAGAGATAACTCAAGGAATAAAACAGTGATTTAGGTACTGAAAAATTAAGGATAGGTAAAGTTGACAATAAAATTAGACATTTCGCAAATTAAAATATGGACCACCAATGAACATTGAAGCAAAAGACTTACACATGAATTACAACATATTTTACGAAAGCACAATTTCTTAGTCGGCACATTTTATCAAACACTTAGAAGGCAATTGAAGTACATGTTCTGCAATGCCAAAAAACGTGCTGTATGGACACACAACAAAGGCCCTGTGACCGTGGCTCATTAAATCCAGTAATTCCAACCAAGAAAAATTAAACCAAATTATACTTCTTTGACAAACACATGAAGGACTTCATTGAGACATTTCGTCAAACATTGAACATACCAAAAATTAAAGGCCCTATGGCCATGGTCATTTTTTATACTGGCTCACCCAATAATGTAGTTTGAAAGAGAGCTCAAACAGTTCCGTGGAAGAGGAAGAGAGAGAAACTGAGAAAAGGGAGGAGTGAAGGGGGAAGTCATAATAGTGGAGAAGGAGTGGTTGAGAGAGAGCGGTAGGTGTGTGGGAAGTGGTTGAGGGAGAGGCGTGGGGTGTGGGGAGCTGAGAACATGGGTCTCTGTTTCAGGGCAAAATATATGGGTGGGAATTGTTTAGGTGAGTTAAAAGAATCTTAGCCGTTCGTGTAATTAGATTTCAATCTCAGCCCTTGAGCGGAAGGTGCTAGTTAATCCAAACCATCCATTAAGCACCAAATAGATGTAGGCCATTGGATTTATATATAAGTTCAAAAACTTCCCTTTCATATTATATACTGTAGGGAAGGTCAAAATTACTTTAGTTGACCAGGTCTAAATTTTGACCACCGTATTAGAAGAAGATGTGCGGCACCTGCAGATGAGTGACATGCGTCAGATAGGCTCGTGCCTGTTGGGGATGTAGACAACTTCTAACAACAAACAGGTTTGCACCAAGCTGATTTGCGGCCAGACAGGCTCCCACGAAAAGGGTCCTGCAGACAGGGCCGTGGACTCCCATATACAGGGCCCGGTAAGCTCACCAAGTTCCCACATACAGGGCCGCGGTAAACTCGCCAAGCTCCTACATCTAGGGTCGCGGTAGGCTTGCTAGGGTCCCGCAAACAGGGCCGTCAAACTCCTACGGACAGGGTCGTGGCAGGGCCTCTAAGGTCCCGCGACAGGGCCGTGGACTGACAGGGCCGCAATAGGCCCACCTGTGTCCCGCAATAGGGCCGCAATGGGGTCGCGGCAAGCTTGCAAACGGGCAGGGTCCACGGTAGGACGAGTCCAGCAGAGGCTTTGGTCCCTGCCTATAAATACCAATGCTAGTATTCATTTCAAGAGAGAGACAGAGACACACACACAGAGACAAAGAAGAGACAGACAGACTTTTAGAGAGAGAGCCATCTCCTCTAGAGAGAACAGACAGATTTCTAGAGAGAGAAAATCATCTCCTCTAGAAAGAGAAGACAAAATTTTCAGAGAGAGGGAGAGACTATCTCTCTGAGAAGATGGAACTACGTTTGACCTGATTCCCAATACACCGGGATATGTAGCCAGCCCAAATGACTCAAGCTTGGTCACGTTTTATGCCTCCTCCTCGACCCCTCCAAATCACTCCTCTATTCCTTCATTTTAAATGCTAACCATTCTTTACCTCTCTAGCACATTTTATTCTCATGATTATTTTGGGCTCTATATTGAACCCCGAGGAGATTTTAGTCATGATTTTTGACCGCTCCTACATATAGATGATACCAACCTCTAAAAAAGATAGTCTCCCTTTATCAAATAAGGTGTCATTTATTGGATTGAGTGCAATTTTAACTACACATAGATTCGACTTCGCCAAAAAAAATTCATAGAAGCTTGGTTAGGCCAGTGTTTTAAAAGGCACGCTAAGTGTTAAAGTGGAGTCGAGGTGCAGCAGAAACATCTCAAACACCTTGAGGCAAGACGTAGCTCATGAAGCACAGTTGAGGTTTGCAAGCCACGTGACATAGATTTTTCACACCACTGTGCTTAGAATCCATCACAACTGCCGATTGATAAGGGCTGCAACATTGGACAAGCCACTAGATAAAACCCTTCGAAGTAAAATGCCTCAAACGATAAATAGGCGTGCATGATTTGATATTTGATTGCCATTATCTATTTTATTATGCTTCCAAAGCTAAACATTTATTCGTTAGGCACAAATTGTAATTTGAACATTTTGAGATGTAATGTCTTATCATACATGAAATTCTAGATGTCTTCACTCATCTTAGAAGTAACATCCTATTTATATAATTCTACTATATGTTTCTACCACTTATGGATCACTCTAACGAGACTTATTTCTCAAGACAGATATGCTTATTGAAACGGATACCAATGCTATTTTCACGGATGATAAGTACATTGAGACAGTAAAAAAAAAAGAAATGCACCAAAAGAAACAGACCTTGCGATATCGAGATCATATCATGAGATGATTTCTCATGTTTCCATCATATGACGCAAAATATAAGACCACGATGATCTCATTAGACCATGCGAGTCATTCATTTTGTAGGTCATTCTAATGTGTTAATTGTCCATTCTGAACGAAAAGCCAGGTGGTAGGATATCCACAGTTAATGCCTAGTCAAATCATATGGACGTCAGGATCTGTCCATATGTCTCTAATCGTACATTTCTCGAGACAAATATGCTTATTGAAACAAATACCAATGTCTTTTTTCATGGATGATAGGCACATTAAGACATGTTAAAGCAATTAATTCAAAATCAATTGGCAATGAGTGGAGAGACCACACATTAAGACATGTTATAGCAATCAATTCAAAATCAATCGGCAATGAGGAGAGGCCACACAACAAAGGCACCAAAGAAATAGACCTCAAGATATCGAACTGATCATGCCCGAAGTTGAGGCATACGGTCTGCACAGTCTTCCAATCCCTAGTGAAATCAAACCTGAATAAATCCTCACCAACCTCCTCCATCTTAAACCCTAAATCCTCCACCATCTTGTCCTCATCCTTCCTTCTATGTCAAAGTAGTTTTGCTGCACCAACCGAAAATCAACTCAATCCACTCCGGCCACGGGTGCACCACCTCCACCTTCCTATCAGCCAATCCCACTGTTTCTCTCTCCTCATTCATCTCCAACTCACCCGATTCATTCGACTCTCTGGGGGTAAACCCTAGGCTGTGTTTTTCTCATCTATTTTGGTCTTTTTGGACTCACGCCAGGGGCGGATACGCTGGAGGGTGCCGTCCTTTTCGGAGTGGTCACACTCGATGGCATCAATTTGGTCGAAGACGAAGCTCATGCAGGTTGAGAGAGAAGAGGGTTTGGTGGGGTCTAAGCCCCGAGGAGTTTGATGTGGTGGTGGTTTGTGAGAGGAGATGGAAGAGAAGTGGTGGTTGGGTGTGAGGTGGGGATAGAGAGGAAGATGGGGCGGGTGGAGAGACGGTGGAGAAGGAAACGATCGGGATGGGATGAAATAAAAATGATCAGATCTCCTTATTGTGTTTGTATTCCTAAAAAAAATTTGGAGAAAACACTTTTTTGCAATTTTCATAATTAACAAAAACTCTAAAAACGTTTATAAAAAATATATAAACATGTTATCAAACAAGTTTCTTCATTAATTTTCAAAACAGTAAAACCAAAAACAAAATGGTTACCAAACGTAAATTTGGTAAATTAAGAATTGAGAGCGTGGAAAATACTCCCTCCGTCCCTTTTTAAATGTCCTACTTCGTAATTCCAACTTATTAAAAAGACATCATCATTATACCTTTCACACCAACTTTTTCCTCCATTTTCCCTACTTACCCATCATCATTACACTTTTATTCACTAACTTTTCAAAACGGAATCTACTTTTAGGGACAAAATAGACAATGTACCAACTTTTACCCACTAACTTTATAAAATGGACACTTATTAAGGGACAACTCAAAATGGAATACTGAACTATTAATAAGGGACGGAGGGACTAGTAAATTGAGAAGAAAGCGGATGATTCTACTAAAGAATTATGTAACATATGAATTGCCTACTCTTACGGTGGAGTTAAAAACATGATCATCTTCAAAGGCAATAATAATTAATTTGATCATAAAATGATTCACTTTATTTTTGTAATGAATCAAGGGGAGATATATTTTGATTATAAATAGTTGTGGTCATGTTCACCATGTTCAAAGTTGATTAATTTTATCAGTCTAGAAAAACGTCGATATTCGAAAAAGAGATATATCATTTTTTTTTTGTTGCAAATTTTCTCCTTTTTCAGTTTGATGATTTACTATTTTCCATCAAAATTACCAAATTTATCACAGCGATTGTCAATTTGATGCTCTTGTTTGTCCTATTATTATTTTCTTTGAGTTGTTTTAAAGTTCTTTTCGAGAGAGCAGTTTTGATCTTCGGGGAAAAGGGGGCTGGTTCTAGAGACACAATTGTTAACACAACTTTTGACACAAAACCCCCAGCCATTGAAATAAATGGCTACTATGTTTTTGTTTGATCAAAAAAAATAAAATAAATGGCTGAGATTAGAATATAAATGGTACACTCCCTCTCTCCTTCCTCCATCTCACTTGTAACGCCCCGAAAATTCCGAGACATTAAATAATATTTCAAAGATTATTTTCACAAAAATTTTCATAGATTTACTACGTCACCATTTCAAAAGCATATGTCATTATATTACAACCGTTTCAAATGAATCAAAATACCACAATTTTCAAAACTTCCAAAAATTAAAGTCGACTTAATTTAATCAGAACGACTATGCAGCTTCTTCCTTGATAGGATTGAACTCGATTGAATCGTACGTCACTTCTGTTCCGTCTTCGGTACCTGGCGTTCGAGTTACCAGGGCAACATAGTACTGTGAGCTATGATGCCCAATAGCCAAAACCCACCCGAACCCATAACTTACAAGCAATAGGAATATAATTAACATGCATTAAAAATAACATAAAAAGTAAACAATCAACTTTTCTTTCATTGCTATCCTTTAACCTATGTGAAATTTTGGATCTTATCCATAGATCCGTTCCTACCCATAACCTCTGGCACAACACTGGTGTGGTCCGACTCCCCTTTTCCAGATCCGGATGAAAGATACCTAAGTTATATATCCGGTAACCCATCCGTGACCATAAGTTCGGATAAAACTTCACCGGATGCGCACGCGAGCACATTCAAGCCCGGGTTGTGACACAAGCACAATACCTCCCTATGACCCGTCCCAATATCCGAGAGCCGACCATCACCATGCCGTACCCAGGGTTTCGTAAACCAATAATTCTCAAGTTCACCACCAATCAATACATCACCACGGGGTTTCAAGCCCGGAATCCAAATCTCAGCCTCTCACTTTATTATCTTTTCCATTAATCCTATTTTCAGGTCTAATAAGTTAAATCCGCACATCGCAACTAATCCCGAGAACCTATTTGTCCTTTCTATCAATCCAACAACATAGCACACATTTAATTTTAACATTTCAACTAAAATTACTAACATGCTATCAACACATAATCATGCAATATAATTAATCATGCCATAGAATTTATCAGGTGATTCAATTAACATTGAACCGAAAATATTTAACTTAAGAACTTATATTATTATTTCATAATCTCTAGGGTGGTTTTAAAAGCTATTCAAACTCAAGAGTGGGATTTATAACTAAACAACTTGAGGGACTAAACTGTGATTTTTCTAAAACATTTCAATATTTCCAGCGGCTGCCTTTCTTTCTTTTCTTTTTATTTTTTTTTTTAAACAAAACAGGACCAGTGATCGAACAAAGTGGGTCTCAGGCCCGGACTTGACCCGCGACGTCGGGTTTAGTTATTATCATACCGAAACACGAAACAATCAATACGGAACATAATTTATATTTACGGAGGCGAGTTCCGAACTACCTTTCATCCGGCGAAACGGTTTTTCGAAGAGATTTCGGTGGCGGGTCGGAGCGGCGGTGGAGCTCGGGTGAGCACGGCAGTGGAGATGGCTCCAGTGGTGGTGATGGCCGGCTGGTGGTGAGTTGCTCAGTGGTGGGAGGTGCTGATCGGTGGTGGTGCGAACCAGTGGTGGTGGTACCCGGTGGTTATGGAGGTGTACCGTGGTGAGCTCGGAAATCGGTGGCGATGGAGGTACACGGTGTGATGGCTGGTGGTGTTGGAGGTTTCGGTGGTGAAGGAGTTCGGAGATGGTGGTGATGGCGGCAGAAGATGTTTGGTGGTTAAGGTAGGAGGTAGTGGTGACCGGTGGGATGGCCGGCTGCCTTTCTCTCTTCTCTCTCTCTCTCTCTCTCTCTCTCTCTCTCTCTCTGTGAAAATAGTTGCTGGGAAACCAGAAAGGAAATGGTGTGATTAAAATGGGATGGGTTTTTGCATGAGGGGTATGGACAATTACGTGTTGTTGAGATGAGAGGAGTTTAAGGAGTAAAACATGGGATCTTGCTTCCTTCTTGCTCAGCCGAAATAATAAGAAATCGGGAAGGGTTTGGTCCGGAGCAATTCACACACACACTCGAAAAATCAATTGTCCGATACGAGCGCACACGATCGATTATAGCAATAAAATTAGCGTGACGACATAAATAATTTTTCGCATTAAATAAACTAATGAACAAGAATTTTTTTGTTTTTTTTGTTTTGATGATTATTATTATTTATCACGCTCTGTTTCTCTAGAAGGGAATTGCGTGCAGTTTCAACAACTCCTCCATCACCCAATTTTTCTTTTTAATTCTTCTCTCTATAACCCTAATATAATACAACGATTTCATTGGTTCTGTTCCTAAATCTATGGTTTTGGGACAACTTGGGCTTCCTTGCAATCAATTTGTACGTAAAAATCCCGAAGAAATCACGAATTATTTGAATTTGACTGTGATTGATCTTGGGCTCTCAGGGTCTATCTCTAATCGATTGAAAGAGCTTTCCAATGCAAGTTTTGATTCCATCTTCAAATTATTCTACCTTTCAAGTCTTGATTCAAAGATTTGTTGAAACTGCACGCAAGAAATTTTTTCCATTTTAGTAATCAGAACTCTGGGGACATGTTTTAGATCTTGTTATTATAAAAGCCAATGGTTTTTGTATTCAGTTCAAAAAAATAAGCCATCTTTTTTTACTACTCAACCACCTTATTTTAATTTGGAACTCGTGAACATCTCTCTAACGACTCATGGCTTCAAATTCTACGTACCGTAGAAATGGTAACTTTTGGCATTCTACTTTGCTTCAACCTTTATGCCGAATGGAATGTCAAATCCAACATAGATTTGGCTACACACCATTTTGCTTTGAATTTAACTTATCATGCAAAATCTACTCTTGGCCTTTTGGAATTCAAAAAGTATGTGTTTTATACTTTAATTACTTGAAATTTGACATATAGATTGAAAATAGAGATTTTTTTTGTGTTTTCGCGGTGAAAGTTTGTTGGTGTTAAATTTGAAGATGTCAAAAAAGATTGCTACATAAATTTTGGCATATTCAAATTTGACATCATGGTTGGAAATGCTAAAAAAAAAATTCCCAAAACCAAGGGTGTGCGTTGAAAAAAATTAATGGTATAATGTCACTGTATTTTCTGTTTGTTTTTTGTACAAAAACTTTGTCAAATTAGTATCACATCTTTTGAATTATAATTTATCTTGACGAAGAGCAATTTAAAAATAAAAAAATTAACTAATGAAAAAAATGTTCTAAAATGATAACTTTTCACTATCTTTAATCGTTTTAGGATCGTTTTAGCTGGATTTTTTTTCCACTTTGGTCCATAATTTTATATTTTTCAGATCCTCTTGTTGAGGTAAATGGTTAGCCCCAAAATTTGACCGAAAATCTAAATAACTGTCAATAATATTCATTATCTTCAAGAAAAATTCACAAATAACGAATTCACTAATCTAATGCTAATAGTGTAAAAATTGTGAAGTTCAAGTGAGTGAGGTTCCAAATTTATGATGCATATTATGGTGCTCGATTGATGGGTTTAATTGTGGATTCTAATTCTAGATTATAGAACGTGTTTGGCAGGGGTGGAGTGAATTCTTGAAGAATGCATTTTTCCAATAGTCATAAAAAAAGAGATCATCGGTATATTTGGTGCTCGATAGTTTTTGAAGACAGAGAAATCAATTTTTACTTCAAACGACCGGCTTGAGATATCTGAGCTGCATGTCAAAATGTTACTGTTAGTCGCAGGACTGAGTTTGAGAGAAAATTATTTAACTCTACAACCGGAAAATAGTAGTAGTACGAAGGTTAACAGAAGAAAAATCACATGAGTCTCGTGTTTCTCACAGTTTCTTTTAAACAATTTCACCCCTTCACTGAATGTGCTTATTGATTTAGGTGGCGTTTGCTCCCAGGATAAAACGGTTGAGCAATCGCAGAGGCACCATGGTATAGCTGTCTAGAGGAACCGAACTACATTTTTTACTCCAACACAGGAAAGTAAACTCAGAAAAGAACTCAAAAACTTAGAAGGAAGAAAAAGAATTTCACGAGTGGAGGAGTTGCTAGTATTTTTTTACAAACTAAGATCATCCAATTAATTAATATATCAGTAAGATAATTTTAAGGCACTCCGAGCTTTTCCGTGAGCAGCCTTAATTAACAAGAGCCCTAAACATCTTGACTTTAACCATATTAAAGAAAGAACATTGTCATTCTAGGACCTGCAAAAGACTGATTGCAAAGACAAACACGCTTTGTCTGGTTTGGCCAAACATTAAACGGTCTGTCTGAATACAAATATTTACTAGTAATTTCCTATTAACAGCCCATTCCAAAAGAATTAACCCTGCTCGAATCTCCACCAAGATGGCTGAAGAAACATCACATAGCTGGACCTGTTGCAATTCTTCACTAACTGTCCCCCTTCGCACCCACGCAGCCGCACCTTGCCCAGATCTTGCGTCCCAAGCACCACCGATCAGTCACAAAATGAAAAAAGTATACCTCCTCCACAATCACAGCACTCTTGGAGATCCAACACTAGATATCCTTCTGCCCCTAATCCTCCCCTCCGAAGACATCTCGTATCAAAAGAACTTTCCATAGGAGAAATCTAGAAACTGGCACCAGCTGTGTCAAAAACAGCAATCTATGTAAGCAACACTTCTATTGTTCAAAATTTTAATGATAAACTCCATACTTAAGAACCCAACACATCCAAAGGAAAATTCAATAAAGCAAAATTGGCAAGCAACGCTTGATAAATAATGAGAGTGAAATTGAATAGGTACTAGCTTGATAGTTTGAGCAAAACATTGGTCAGGAAGAAACAATCATGTCATTGGTCAAGGCCTCCAATGGAATGGCTCGATTGCAATTACATTACGAAGCTCCAATCGCTTTCCAAATCCATCATCATTAACACACTATCTGTAATCATAAAACTATGCAACGAGTTGAAGATAGGATTTCATGAAATCGGCCGTTTCAATAAATTCATGTCCAAATTCTACAAGAAAACACATCTTTCTGTATACTTTAGAGTATTCTCTAGCTAATGTCCGGAGAGAAAACTACGCCTACCCAAAATGACATATTGGCACGAACTTGGACATACCAAATTCACATATCCCCAGCATGGTTCCTAGAATATCAAGACAGTCAGTTAAATGACAATCTAAATAAAAGTACAGAATCAACTCACAGATCACTCTCTCATCCCCAGCTTCAGAAAATTACGATAAAGGGAAAAAAACCCGAAATGGTACCTGTAGTTTAGTGTTTGTGTCAACTTGATCCCTGCAATTTGAATTGGCTCGATTTACACTCTGTAGTTTCCATTTTGTTCCAACTTGGTCTAATTATTAACTACCGTTGGCCTCCATTAACCCCAAACACAAATGGGCCCCTTTTCTAGTGAATTACCGAACCCTTTCTTCTCTAACCTTGCGATATTCAAGAGGTGACCGGACACACCTAAACTCCATGCCCGGTGGAAACTCTAAGTTATTTTCTAAACCCCTTTTGTGGCCTGAACTACGGCCAGATCTGATTCTCCTTACCCGGAGATATGTAGTCAGCTTGATAAAAGCTCAGTCCCTTTTTAAAATAAAAGGGCAAATTTTCGTAGTTGTCCCTCTAGTTTTACGACTGTCTTAATTTCGTCCCTCTAGTTTCAATTGTCTCAATTTCGTCCCTGTAGTTTGTTTTACGTTCCAAATTGGTAAAATCATTAACACCGTTAATGAAACTAACTGAAAAATATGATTAAAAAATAAAGTGCTCCAATTTTCAGTCCGGTTGAACCGGTGTGAAGATCTTATTTTTTTGATCATTTTATCCTAGATGGTCGTAATGAATTTTTAGCTCTAAGGCTTTTCAACGAGCACCTGAAGACTCCTTATTTAGTTTCAGAGCTCTCTTGGGATGCTCATTTAGAAGCCTTAGAGCCAAAAATCCATTATGACCATTTAAGATAAAATGATCAAAAAATAAGATTTTCGCACCGGTTCAACCGGATTAAAAATTGGAGCACTTAATTTTTTAATCATATTTTTCTGTTAATTTCATTAACGGTGTTAACGATTTTACCAATTTGAAACGTAAGACAAACTACAGGGACGAAATTGAGAATTGAAACTAGAGAGACGAAATTGAGACAGCCGTAAAACTAGAGGGACGACTACGAAAATTTGCCCAAAATAAAACCCACTTCAATATCTAAAATTCAAACATTTTTCAAAAATATCCGAACCCCTTTTATAGAACACAAAACTCCTCATTTTTCCTTTCTTTTCAAGAACCACGTTGCAATCCATAGGAACCCGATCACTTATCTAGGCCCTAATCCCTCTCGTTCCTTCCCCCCGATGGAGAACGAGACACGCTTCGGTCGAATGCAAAATCCGGGCGCAACAAATGGAGAATGGAAGCCATGAAAAAAAAAATGGAGAATGGAACGAGGCTCTGTGTTTTGGTTAAAGAGGTATATTAGGACAAGAGGAGAATGACAAATTACGATTTTAACCCAAGAAAAGGGGTCCATTCGTGTCTGGGGTTAACAGAGTCTACCGACAGCTAGTAATTGGATCAAGTTGAAACAAAATGAAAACTGCAGAGTGTAAATCGAGCCAATTCAAACTGCAGTGACCAAGTTGACACAAACAATAAACTACAAGGACCATTTTGGTTTTTTGTGTCCTAAAATTTTTCCACTCTTTATCATTTTATGCCTTGCTAATGTTTGTTGATGAGAGAAAAGATAGAATTTATTTTATAAAAAGCAAATGGAAACAAAAAGAAGAGGCCTTGCAAACAAGAGCCCAACAATAAAGGATTAGTCAATTCTCTAAGCGCCCATTTGGCTTGTCAGAAATAGTGTCAAATGGAAGGTCTCACCAACAAAAACAGCCATATAACAATCAAACGGTTCTATTCATTTCTTAGAGATATGATTCTATTCTTTTTTCTTGTCTCCTCTTAGTTCTTACCGTTACCAATCCATCCAAAGGAAATGTATAAATTAACCTATTATCAAGAAAACAAAAGGACAAATAGTGTGAATCTTTAATAAGCGAACCCACAATTGATTCAAGGCATATTTATTGTACACAAAAGCACAAAACTTGAGAATAAACAGTAAGATTATTGTTTACAATTGTTAGGATGCCTATTAAATCTATTGGAGGCCAAAGAGTGGAAGGTGTGCTAAGAAAAAAGAGAGGAACAAACACATCGAAAATATCACATGATAGCTGCTAACACCGGCATGATGTCAACAAGCTGCAACATTGAGGAGTTAGTAAAAGTCACCAGAATCACAAAACTTGAGAATAAACAGTACAATTAGTGTTTACAATTGTTAGGATGCCTATTAAATCTATTTGAGGCCAAAGAGTGGAGGGTGTGCTAATAAAAAAGAAAGGAACAAGCAATCAAAAATATCACATGCCAGTTGCTAACACCGGCATGATGTCAACAGGGTGCAAAACATTGAGGAGTTAGTGATAGTCACCAGAATCACCACATAGGCATTTCATAAGTTGAACTTAGGTTAGCCTCTGAATGGTAAACACAAGCCCATGGTGAACTTGAGTAACATCTGAAAAAGATTACGTTTATGCTATGACTTCTAATGATAATAAAATGATGTTGAGCCTGTGTTAAAGGCATTTGTCACTAGCCATAATCGTGTAACTATCGTTTTGGATCTAGGCAACAAAATGCAAGCACGTGAACCAGAGATGGCACAGAGCGTGGAGATGGCTTGTTTAAATCAATGAGACTGCACAAGTGGACATGGAGAAAGAAGGCGGTTTTTCAAATTTGGCCATCTCACTAGGGATAATAGAATAGGGAATCACCGATAACAGTATTTAGCACCAATGTATCCCATAAGTTGAAACATCCGTAGAAAAACAAAAAAAGACATTATTCAGCCAAAACCATAATATATTGAAACAAAAATTCATTTCTTAATCCCAAAGGTCCAGTCAACCACCTTGGGCATAATATGTCAAAGTTTGGGTTTGTACCCAATGTACCCCTCCAACATTGCCCAAATGGGAGGACTAAAGAGGCTGGAGTTGACTTTTTGCAAGCAAAATCAATTCTACTTTGTATGCAACCGTATAAAAATCCTCACATTACAATTACGGGTATTATATAGCAGGCAACAATTTAATATCCATATCTTCTTCTTTTTTCTTTTTACGTAACCAATTGGATGTTAGTGAATTAATATGCTAGATTAGCACAATCGGGCATTTGACTCTTCTCCGTAAGCTCAAACCCTCAACCTCCCCAAGAAACCTAGGATTACAAGCACTTGAGTTAAAAGCTCAATATCTAAGATCCAAATCACGTAAGAAAAGGTTAGTAGAACTGAGAACATTAATATTACTAATAGTCAATTTAAGTATAGTTTTTCCTCTTAGGTCTTTCAAATTTCAACTACCATACTACAGTCTACAGACAAACATCAAATTGAGTACGCAAAATCGTCACCGGCAAAATATTTCAAATGCCATAGCTGTAGTTGTATGTCCGAGAATCACATTAGTAGACAGTTATATATGCATGTACGATGTCAAGAAAAGTAATGGTAAACATTTTGAAAGCCCCGATACTTATGGGCAAACTACAACATTCCTATGCTAGAATATGCAACTGTGGTTGCTCGTGGGGGTAATAGCAGCATAAAATTTATGCAATCTATGCATAAATATCCTAATACTCTCAAATAACCAAGTCTGTGGTCTACCTGATTGCTATGGATCACAATAGGCTGCGAAGTTCACAAAAAAAAGAAAAAGAAAAGAAACACCAAAGAGAGCCGACCAGTGTCGGTGAAGGGCACTGATGATGCCAAGAGACCATTAGAAGTCTTCTAGAGTTTGGCACCCTCGCAGAAACATTGAGCGAATGTCAACACTTGTACAAAGACCTTTGCCTTGTGAAGATGGATAGAAAAAGAATTGTCTTGCACGAGAACAGTTTTCTACGAAGGATCCAATAGACATTAGACAAACCTCATCCCAAAACTTTCAATACCCCACTAAATCGATGCCTTCTCCGGCGACCAAATACCAAGAGTGCCTAGCAGTGTCACATTGCATCCAAAACATGAAACAACATGAAATGTCTTGTCATTAGATCTTATCCTTATACCTCTTTTCTTCAAATAAGGGCAAACAGTTAATAACGTGTATATGAAAATCTTGTTTGCACAATTCATTTATCATCAAAATGCAAACCATTATGATGAACAGGCACAATCAGTTTCAAACTTTTATCGAGATAAAATAACAAAAAATTTCTATAACCAAAAGAGAAGCATGCCAACAAATTTCCCAAAAGTAACTATTTTGAGATAAAAGGCTGAATTGTGGCCCAACACACAAATTACCCATAAAAATTGTTTTCCCAACATTTATCATGAGCATTGAGCAATGAGTTTCTGGACATTAATCAATAAGCGTTTTGTTGATGGAAACTCACAAAAACTGGGATGACAAAGTATTCTCATACCTAAGTCAAATGGGAGTTAGATTCGTAAGCAACAAATAAGCAAAACCATTTCAAACGGATATTCCGAATAACTAAAATTCCCTATTCTTTTATTGTATCCTAACAAAACTAATTTCAAGCTCATCACTTGTAATAGAAATCCATTTAAAATCAGTAAAACAATAAATTCTCTGGATACAAAAGTGTAAAGAGATAAAACTCATACCACATCAAGAACGCCAAGACTTACAATCTTGTTAGGACAATGTGGCAACGTCTACAACAGCAAGATGAGTTGATCTGCATGAAAGACAAGGGAGAAAATGCACGGGTGGTTTATGTTGAAAGTGTAAACAACAAAGTCGCCCCTCTTTCTAACAGCTTGAGTTTTTAGATAAGTTGGTGGTTAACAATCTAATATGGTATCTGAGCAGGCAATGGATCCCGTGGTTGAACCTCACGGCTTACCAAATGATTAAAAATTTACATGTGTAGTTTAGCCCGCTTGCGGAGGAGAGAGCATGGCTACACCTTAGGGGGCATGTTGTAAAGTTGCCCCTCCCTCTAACAGCTTTAAGCTTTTAGATGAGTTGGTAGTTAACAATTTAATAGTTTAGTTATTTTCCAATACCAAGCAAGACCTTCCATAGGAGCAAATGGGAAATTGGCACCAGCTGTGTCAAACACAGCCATCCATGCAAGCAGCAATTCAAACAACAATCCTAGAATATCAAGACAGCCAGTTTAACGACAATCCAAGTAAAAGTACGGAATCAACTCACAGATCACTCTCTCTCATCCCAAGCTTCAGAAACTTATGATCAATGTGTCCTAAGATTTTTACACTCTTCATCATTTTATGTCTTGCTAATGTTTGTTGATGAGAGAAAAATATCTACTTTATTTTACAAAAGCAAATGGAAACTCAAAGAAGAAGCCTTGCAAACAAGAGCCCAACAATAAAGGATTAGTTATTTCTATAAGCGCCCCTTCAACTTGTCAGAAATTGACAAAAGCAAGGTCTCACCAACAAAAATAGTAGGATAACAATCAACTAGTTCTCTTCATTTCTTACCATTTCTCACATCTTCCAATCATCCAACTAAGAGATATGACCAATGAGCTCTTAGCTCAGTTGGTATTCCCATCGCCTCCCTCAGTGGAGGTATGGGTTTGAGCCTTGCAAGGGCAAACTGAGGTTCAGGGCTACGGATAGCCTCTGAACCCCCTGTGGACATACTAATACCCCGCTAACCCCCACTGATGTATATTGGCAAAAAAAGACTAAGAGATATGATTAATGTTTTTATTCTTTTTTCTTGTCTTCTCTTACCATTCCCATCCATCCAAATGAACTATACAAATCAACCTTTTATGCCAAAAAAGGACAAATAGTGTGAATCTTTAATGAGCAACCCATAATTGATTTAAGGTGTATTATTTCGCACGGAAGCAAAATTTGTGAGAATGAACAGTAAGACTATTGCTTACAATTTGTTAAGATGCCTATCTTTAGTACTTAGAAGAATGAAATCTTGTTAAAGAATTTTAAAATGAATTTGGAATAAATACCATGATCAGAATCAAAGATTCATAAGATTTAGAAGCACAAGTTTATGATCACCTAATTAAACTTAAGCCTTACAATCAATTTAGTGGTGGCATACGACATCATAGATTTTAGTTGTGCCTCCAAAGTCCTCTCCTCCACGTTGGAGGCGAAGGACGGGGCTCTTTTTTATCGTCATTGCAACCTAAGTTTCGCAGACCAAAAATTCAGAAAATAATGTCTCTGTATTAACAAACACACAGTTCAAAATATAGGATAAGCAGAGAAACAATATACAGAAAAATCAGATTTGAGATGACAAACACTAACTACAAGAACCCACGAGGCCGCAATTGCAATTTTCAGAACTGGTGAGAGCGAGGCCACAGTTGCAATTTTTAGAACTGGTGAGAGTGAAAATTTATCTAACTTTAGAAGTTTAATCTTGATCAAAATATGAAACCAAACTTGAGGACTCGAATTTCGAATCTAACCCTTTGGAAGTACCAAAAGATAGGACTCAAGCTAACATCCTGTGATTATACTTTTTACCATTCCCTTGTTCTGTGATACCAGTATAAAAAGCAGAAACTCCTACTGGCTTACATCAATAGATACATAACCACTTGGGGCTAGCTCAAGTGACAAGGACATGACGTCTCTTAGAGAGGTCTATGGTCCGAATCTCAAGGGTGGTCCTGATGAATTTACTCTCTCTCTCCCTAGAGGTTGCTTCCTTTAGGTAGCCCTCGCAGTTACCGAGTATATGTAGGAAAGGAGGACTACATGTACCAAGAGATTATAGGCAAAACAAAGTCCCAGACTCCATCGTTAGCTAAGAAAAAACTAGTACAGAAAGAAGCATAGAATACTGTAACATGGCAAAATATTTCAGAAAAAATTTGCAACATTCAATAAATTTTTATCATCATGATCACATAGCTTACCTTCATTCGGTTATCATCCTTTGGAGGCAAGGGTTCCAGATGGCTCTCTCAAGCAGCAGTAATACATCATCCACCAAAATAAATATATCCTCGTCGATACGAACAATTGGAACCGGAGAATCTTTAACATCCTCCAATTTTCCCCTACCATTCGTGCTCTTGACCTGGCCTTCAAGGGCTGTCAATCCACTGTACATGGAATCCATTCAAAGGTAGACGTGACTTCCTTTTCAATAAATAAAAAAAATGTATTACACCTACAATCAAAATCGAATATGTTTTCTTTCTAGATATACACACCTAGAATTTTGGTCAATCCACAACCAAAGAGCACAAAAGCTGCAGCCACCACTGACAATCAAGGCAGAGGAAGGGACGAACTGCTCTCTCCCTACACAATGACCGACGCCCATTAAAATTAGTAACAAAGTTGCTAATCATTCTCGCAAGAATGTAACCTATAGGAGGGGGACTACCATTATTTGACAAGTGTTGAAAGAAAATGGGGGAAGTTGGTAACAAACCATAGTTTTAATGGCAAAATCATCACACAATATAAGATTCTTATTCTTTGCTTCTCGCAAAGTGAAATATAACCATAGTTGTCAAATCGTGAATCGAATCGAGAATTGAAATGGTCATTTTTCGAATCGTGAATCGAATCGAATCGTGAATCGCTCTGATTCGGTCATGACTTCTATAATGCATAGAAACCTATGCTAATTGATTAGGGTAACAACAATATATACTACAAATGAAAGATTTAGGCCTAAATCAATAAATACTTTCTTCTAAATGATGATTTGATAATAACGTGGAATATTACGTAAGTTGCTTCTATTGCAACTACCAAGAGATGATGATTCGTAAAGCCTACTTATGGTTCTTTTTGTACGAAAGAGCTAGAAGTACAAAACAAACCCTTAGAAGGTCTATAGGGCTGTTATATTCCATTTATCTTCCTCATTTTCGATTCACTCTCGTAATAAATCTCTTTTTCTTATTATCTATCTATATAACATAGACAAAAGATGGCATATAACAATATTAGACCTTAAAAAAAATATTTGAACCCTTTTCAAACAACAAAAGAAGCAAAACAAGAGTAAAAAATGAATTTCGAAAAATTTAAGTGAATCAAATGATTCACTTACGATTCTCAGCTATTTCCGATTCGGCAGGCTATTCGTATCCATTACCCACCGAATCGTATCGAATCGTACAATACGAATCGTAAATCACTGATTCACTTACGATTCTCAGCTATTTCCGATTCGGTAGCCTATTCGTATCGATTTCCCACCGAATCGTACGATTCTGACAACTATGAATATAACAATGATTTACATAAACAAGGAAAGATAGAAGACTAGGCAAACAAAAACTATAGGTACACACATGAATACTGAATATGACCATATATACAACAATAAAAGAACCTTCAAACTGAAAAGAAAATTAGTTTAATGAGATTAGTCTACAAGGAAACATAAAAAGATAAGACTCATAATAAACCTGATAATTTGGACTTGAGCTTTAATAATGAGAGTATCAGCATCAATAAACCCATCCAACACTTTAGATAGCTCCATAAACTTTTTTCAACCTCAATCATGCTCTTTCTTCCATAATCGATGCAATGTATCTGTAGAATTCACTTATAATGCTTTAATGCTGAACTAAATAGAACTAGAAACTCCATTACATCATTCCAAACATGTAGCCAACTAATCAGAATATTTGAATTTCTTCATATCTTTATTCGCCACAGCAATAGGGAACCGTGCAAAATGACTCCCCATCATGTTTGAACCTAAGTGAAAAGAAAAAGAGATCGAGTAGAAATCAAGAAAATAGATTATCAACGACCATTGTGGTTCAATAATTACAACTTACAAGCATACCTAGAAGAAGTTTGTCGTGATTAATCATAGAGAGAAAAAGAAAGATGATTGCAGACAACATCCTTGAGGATAGATTAGAATATAACTGCCACAACGAGAAGCTTACATTAGACCATACAAAGTGCAGTAGTTCGCACATGATCACAATTAACCGATACCTCTCCTATGCCTAAACAAACCAAACCAAGCCTTCAGTCCAATTCAATTTGGGGTCGGCAGACACCTCTCCTATAGCTCCCGAAGAAAAACACAAAGATGGTTTGCTTTTAATAACCAATAAATTTATAGAAAAGGCATCAAGGGGATGCTTGCCATTTACAAAAGAAAGCCGAGGATAAAAAGGCAAAGCCTGAAAACCAATCAAAGGAAAAAAAACCTATGTACTCTATACTCCACTCCGAATGCAAAAAAGAAAATCTGATCATATCAAGGAATAGGCCGAGGATCGTATTGCACACCCTTAACTCCCATCTATATAGTGTTCTAAATGGCACTTGGCGCTAGTCAAGTGGTGACCCGCCGCCAAGCCATTTGGCATTTTTTTTTTTTTTAAAAAAAATTGTTTTTTAATACAACACATTCAGCAGCATTCTGTTTTTTTTTTTTTTAATACTAATGGTAAGATATACAGAGGAGAGCCATATGTGCACTAAAAGGCTTGCAAGGCTACAATCTATTTTTTTATACAGAGGAGAACCAATTACATATACAGTCAGCACTCAACAGTCATAGACAAGGGGGAGAGAGAGAGAGACGAGACGAGACGAGACAGAAGAGAGACGGGAGAAAGCAAGAGAGAGAGAGAGAGAGAGACGCGAGAGAGAGAGAGAGACAGGCATACCGGCGAGTCGGTGACTAACCGACGCCGATGACAATGGACGATGGGACCTCCCCTGGAGTTCACTGGGTTGGGGCTACGGCTTCGATTGACTAGAGGATGGGTGTGGGAGTAATCTGTAATTGTCTAATTGTAGTGTGTGTGTATATATGATTTTGTAAAATTACATATTAAGCCCTTTTAGTTTAATACAACACATTTTAGGCTGCCAAAGGCCTCCAAGATGCCGACGATGCCACCAAGGCCCGCCAAGCCTGCCAAGGCAGCCGCCAAACACCGCCAAGCCTCCTAGGATGCCAAATCAAACCCCAAAGGGTATAGGCGTGGCGGCAAGGTGGCGCCAAGCGCCTAGGCGGCCACCTTGGCTGCCACTTAGAACACTGCATCTATGCAAACTAAGAAATAGACTCTTGAGGCTAAACATAGTCCTCTCCACCCCATCTAAATATCTACTATTCCACCCTCTTCGAATTAGCCACCTCAAGCAAAGCGGGACCAAATCTAGCACTACCGTCTTAGTCTGCCCAATGTAGCCCCAAACCATTCTTGAATCATCTCTCCCACCACAAATGGAGAAAAAAATAATGTAACTCGGAACTAGATAGAGAGTGCTCTAAATAAGAATAACTCTACCCACTTGAACAATTAATGCCTTTTCCAAGTAGTAAAATTCTTTCCAATTTTATTTAAAAATAAAACTTACTCTCCCATTACCACTACATCCCAAACTGCATTGTATTTAACAGAATATCCAAACGAAAGCCCCATAAATGTCCAACAAAAGGGCCCTAAACTACACCCATGTTAGCTGCCAAGATCTCCACATTTACCATCCCACCTACAGTAATTTCACTATTTTTTAAATGAAAAATTCCACCCACTGCCCTTAGGATGTGGAAATGATGTATCGTTATCTGTGAAAATTTATCAATATCCGTGAGATATGTATTTATATTCTAACTTGTTTGGCATTATAGTTATATAACTTATATTCATTCACCCCCTAGTGGTAGTGTTTAGAAAGACCCTTGTTAAATTTATCTTAAGACCAAACACCACGTTAAAACAAATTAACAAAAGTCTATTACTCTCAACCCTCTTAAGAAATAAAAATAGGAGCCACTAAACCATTCTTGAATCATCTCTCTCACCACAGATGGAGAAAAAAATAACGTAACTATAGGGAACTAGATAGAGTGCTCTAACGTAACTAAAGAAAAAAAATTAAAGCTTTTTCCATCCAATTTCATTTCAAAAAAAAACTTGCTCTCCTATTACCACCACATCCCAAACTGCCTTGTATATAACAGAATATTCAAACAGACGCCCCATAAATGTCCAACAAAAGAGCCCTAACCTACACCCATGTTAGCTGGCAGGATCACCACATTTACCACCCCCACCTATTGTAATTTCACTATTTGTTAAATGAAAAATGCTAACCACCACCCTAAGGGCAGTGCATGATGTGTAAAAAATGTATCTTTATCCGTGAAAATTTATCAATATCCATGAGATG
The DNA here is from genome assembly GCA_019656295.1 of Rhododendron mucronatum var. ripense. NCBI lineage: Eukaryota > Viridiplantae > Streptophyta > Magnoliopsida > Ericales > Ericaceae > Rhododendron > Rhododendron mucronatum. Next base: position 2,396,300 of record BPLT01000038.1, on the reverse strand, counting down.
TGTATTTATATTCTAACTTGTTTGCATTTATATTTAACCACCGCCCTAAGGGCAGTGGATGATGTGTTTTGAGCAAGACCCTTGTTAAATTGAACTTAAAAGCAAACAACATGTCAAAACAAATCAACAAAAGTCTATTACCCTCAACCCTCTTAACATATAAAAATGGGAGCCACTAACCATAAAATCAATCAATCATCATCAGCTAAAACCCTCTGTGATCACAAGGATAACCCCACTACTGTAATTATAAATGGTAAACGAGAAATACGGTCCCCCTGCCCCCACCCTAGACCTTATAAAAATACCCCTAGCTACCCAACTGAATATCATAGATAACTGCTTAATTGAGATACCAAATGTTAGGGATGAAGCATGCAACAAACCAGCATGACAAAGTTTGATTTCAGCCAATCATTTCAAAGCACCTAAAAGACATAACGGTACTAACAAACTAATCATATATCCCAAATGTAAGACAGTTATCACACTCATAGCACATGAGGCTAAACTTGTACGAGTTACACGGAAGTGACGGAACCAATTGCTAAATTATTTTTCTAGTAAACTTCATTCCCATGCAGAATCAAGGTTTAAATCAAAAACCGGAAAATACCCCTTCCTCAACCAGTGCAATTAGGAAATCATATAATCATGTCATTTATAAATTAGACTAATCCATTGGTTAAGAACTTCAAACCATAGCAGGTTCAAGCCAACCCAAGAGGCTCATACATGCTCATGTCAAGTGTGCATTGACATGAATCTACAAGAAAGAAAATGAATGGTGCAGCCAAAGTACATAACACTGCATTTCAAGAATCGGTCCCAAATAATGAGGAACCACCATAACAGTAAAAATGCTGCTATTGGAAAGAACAAAAACCAAATGCAGGTTCTACGTACCATTTGTAGCCGCCAACCTCAACTGCATTACTGTGAAGTCTCTCTTGTTAATCTGTGAAAATTTGCCTATCTTCCATGTATATTTCCCACTAGGTGATAGCTGAAAACATGTTCATTGGTTTGGAAGCGAACGATTTACAATCTTGCCTTGCTGGATGGCATACAAATAATAAAATTACAGAAGGATATAGAGTAAAAAGATCAAGGAAATTGCTAACAAAGCAAACCACAACTTCATCCAGTTTACCGCATCCTGCTGGTTTGTTGTGCTACAAAAGTGTACCAAAGGGATGTTTAGCTGTGTTGGCATAGAGTTTTTTGTGGGATGTCAGAGGCACACCTTTTTTACTATTAGGGAGCTCATGTGGAGGATGGTAGTGTGGTGGTGATACTGAATCTCTTCTACGGGATAGAAGAGATGAAACCCTTAAATACTTTATAAAATTTTCCCAAAAAAAAAGATTTCAATTTTTCAACGAAAATTCAAACAGAAATAGAATGCATTAGTTACATACATCAACTAATATTATGGAAAAATAGATTGTACGAAACACAATATTGCAAATAAAAGCAAGAAAGTATAGCGAATGGCCAATCAGAAAAAACAAGCTGCTGAGCAAGAATAAAACAATCATAAATTTTTTACTGTTTTCCGCTAGACCAAGACTTGTGAAATAATGAAGAACTATTATTCCAAAGCACCTAAAAATAAAATGAAATACAATAATGAAGAATAAAACTGTTTCTATCAAATTGATGCCGATAACAATGGAGGAAAAAATGACCCTTACGTTTGCTTGTCAATGATTACATAGGTAAATGGTGAAGTGCCCCCCTTGGAGACCTAGCTAGAATGAAGAAAAAGTGGGTAAGAAAAGTCAGAAAGAAGACAAATGAGTAAAATCAAGTAGTGCTATCAACGATGGCCCAAAAAAAAAGTAGTGTATCTGCATATCATGTGAAAAAGTAGCGTATCCAGAAGCTCTAAATAAGATTACAAATTATGGTTGAAAAGCATGCTATCAGGGGCGAGCAATAGAGTAAGATGAGATTCGGTACAATGTGATCATTTGAAAAATGCTACACTCGTGACGTGAAGAGGTAAAGCAGTATCATAGGATATGTTGCACCATAGGCGATTAATTGCAAAGAGGAGCCTCATTCTTAGTTGTCTTTGGGGAGGGGACTTAGAAAAGATTCAAGATTGAAAGAATACTGTATATCTCTGCACTTTCTCTACAAAGCACTGTACATTTAAACCAAAGAATAGGTGTCCTTCAGCATTCAATCACTAAAAAGTAAAACAACGTAATTGGATTAGTTCAACAAGTTTACAAGTTTCAAGCCATGAATAGAAAGGCTTAAAAAAATCACAAATGACTAAAAGATTTCCACGCTTCCACAAGAAAAGAAGTATCTATGCCGTCGACTTCAAGCTCCTCCAGTATTCCTCTACCTTAAGCATCATCAGCAATCAAGCTATAACAATTCTCACATGAAGGTAATAATATATTTTTCCTAGTGTTAACTCTGGCAGAGAAGCTACACCCATAATAGGAATCAGTGAGTAAAATTTCCTGGCAATGATACTGTGATAGGTAACTTAAAAACTAATATTAGATGCTGATCTATTGGTTTGTTATATTTTTCCCTATGTTCTCTAGAGTCTAGACATTTCAACGACAGTCAGTAAAAAATTGTGAACACTTTAATGGAGTTATTGCATAATATCACAATAAGAGAAAAGTTCAAGTTCGAGTCTCAGAATAAAGGCGTTTCGGTCATTCTAATCATACTGACATGCTTTTGGCACCCAACGGTAACCTTCTTCCTTAGTGGAGGTGTCATTCTCTAGAGAGAAAAAAAAAAGGCATAGCATTTGTAGAGATGTTGAAGTGGTGTTTGCCACCTATTCGATGGCCTAGCTAATGCAGAGTTATGACATGGAAATCATGGAAGGATGCTATATTGCAGAAGCAGCCCGTTTACATGTCATAAATCATTTGAATGAGAATAACAAGGACTACAACATATTCTGAGCAGCACTAAGTCCTCCATAGTGATGCATCACAATGCAAATGTAAGACCAAAACATCATTCCATATCCTTGTAATAATTTATACAACCTATGATCGTTGCAATAAGATAGGCTAATTACAACACTGATGTCCAAGTGTCTAACTAAAACGAGCTTTAAGTTTTCAACCTATGATTGTTGCAGTTTAGTTAACCAACCTTCGAAATTAGCCTTGGGTTCAAGCCCAGACGAGCTGCGCAGGTCAAAACATTTCCTACATTCCCACCTCCCTTAATCTGCAATTCTCAAAAACACCATAATACTATTAAATCCTTTCAGGGTACTCCTCTCCAGAATGCCATTCAAATTCATCCATAGCTACTCTAGAGTGCCATTCATAAGAGAAGTCATAATCGTAAAGAGCCATTTGGTCGGAGAAATGCTGCTGGAAGAAATTTTATATGTACCCTCTTATCTACAAAAGGACAAAAAAATGAAAATAATCAACATGGATTAACATGAAATATTTGGTCTGGTTTTAATTTCAGCTCAAGTTGTGGAGAGAAAAGAAACGAAAGTGGAATTATACTTTATCAACTTCCAACTTTTTTTAACAATGTCTTCAGATTCATCTTTCTTTTCCTCCAATCCAACATCCAAAATTCGCCCATAGAAAAAAATTGTAATAGAATATTCCAAAAAGTTTTATTCTAGTACTCCAAAGAAGAATAATGAGAAGAAAATTTCACAATACAACGGGAAATTGGTTGAACATGGAAAAAAAAAAAAATGGTCCATGGAACGTCAAATTTTACTCGAGTCATATGTATCCAAATTCCAAGTCTTATGATATTGCTTCCATTTTTGTTTCCCTTCACAAATCGAATTCGCAAACAGAGCAGGAAAAAGTTGAACTTTTTTCCTGAAGTATATGCAAAGACAATGTGCCAGCATATTCAAGAGTAATTATACCTTAAGTGAAAAAAAAGAGGAAGAATCGAAGACAAAGCTCCGAAAGTAAGTGAATACCTTTTGCGTTGGATTCTCTAATATTGGGATGGTATTCTTTCGAATTCTTTTAAGCTATCACTCACTCAATTCTCTCGTTCTACTACAGAAAATATCACCCTAATGAATTAGCCATTTGTGATCTAGTTTCAACCAAGAGTGACGATGAAGGAGAAGTCATTAGTTGAAGTATACCTTCTTTGTTTAGTTGAAAACTCCATTCATTAATTCCAATTGCTGCCAATGCACAATCAAAAAGAATTGTTGCGAATGATGTTCAAATCTTCCAGTTCTATCTAAGGGAAAAAAACTTTTAGCAAGGGTGAAGAAAGAGGAGAAAATTCCTGCTAGAGCAACTATCAGAGCCACATATATGTTATTATTTTAAAAAACTGTACAGATAGGCTATTTACTAACTAATACTTCAATTAGCCGTTCAAAAAAAAAAAAACTAATACTTCAGTTAAGCTTGAACATCACACTCTCCATCTTAAATCCATGTCTATTGCAAACAGAGTGTCACGACCTAAAACCGACCCCGGAAGTCATGACTGACCAAGCGGGTGTTAAGCCGCCGAAGGCCTGCTCAAATTCCAATTTAGGGATTTCCAGCATCATCGTCATTTAAACCATATAAAGAAAAGTATGCGGAAGCGTGGAATAAATAACATAATCCCAGAGAACTAATGATTGTCCACGTAGCACAAACGGGTAATGAGCAGTTGATTGCTATACACACTATTCCCTGGAAAGAAAAAAGAAAGTGGAAATATTTGCATAAGCGGAAGCTCGTGTGAGATACATAAAGGTTACAGGTTTGACCTTGGAAACGTTTTTACGTCATATAATGCTTCACTTTCAATAGGAGCAAGATAGACATTAGAAAGCAACATCGACATAAGATACTTTCCGGTCATTCATAATAGTCCAAAAAGGACTCTTCATGGTTTTGATGATGGAATTAAAATAGTACTATTGTTTGACAACCTTGCCAGAACATAAGGGGAGTGACCCTAGGTCAAAGAGAGCGACCTTGTGATATCGATACCACTTAGGGTGCCTGGCCTACACCCCTCCCTTACTTCTGTATGTCACTAGCCTCTTTACCGTCCCCTAGGACTCGGCAATTCATAGCATTCAAGTTCCAAAGTCATATTCCATGGTCTATATCCAGCCACAATAAAACACACGTGAATAGGCCACTTTCCGATAATTCACGGTTTGCTAAAAATAACAAGTTTCATAGATAACCACATGATTCACGTTTTCCAGCATTTGAAAGCAAATAGCATTTCACATCAAAACATATGTAACCAAGATATTGTGTAACTCACCTAACGAAGTGTCTAGCTCATCACGCTTGCGGTTTATCCATTGAACTTGTACCTATGTAGAAACACACTGATTATCACTAACCCGAAAATATTGCGAAGTAATTAGTCTAAATTAGGACACCCCATTAACGAGTTATAACAGTACTAGCTTGTGGGTTCGGAATATGACCTTATGAGACTTCGATTGAGGGTTAATAAAACATCACCGTATCAGCAAAAGGGGTATTTATGAAGGTTAGGGGACTGAACAGTCACAATTCACAAAGTTGGGGCAATCTTAGAATTCCAATTGGCCACCCTACATCTTTTCCATAGGGCTGAGTATAGATATTCCAAGACCCAAATTGAACAATCTGGGTTTGGTTCGAGAGTTCGCCAACGTCCGTAGGCAGTGACGGAATGGCCAAATTGGGTTCTTAAGAATCTATTTTGCGAGTCAATTCACTGGTAGGATAAACCGTGGTGGCAAGTTCCGGTTTCCGAAATCATTCACGGTAAAGAGGAGAGCTCAAGAGAGGAGGAGAGGTGCGGTGGAGAGGCAAAGGGAAATAGTCGGCCGGTTCCCGGCTTTGTGCACAATGAATAAACTCTGTGCATGGTGTGTTTTTGTGATTGTGATATACAAAACATGTACATTTTCATACTACTCATGTTTATATAAATTTGAGAGTTGGGGAGAGATTACCAAGAGAGAGGAAGAGAATCCGGCAAGGGAAGTTTTCCCGGCAAGCAGCGAGATGTCAAGGTAATCCCAGAAGTTCAATTTATTAGAGCTGCTTTTGTTTTGTTTTGTAAGGTCAATTAAATAGACTATATATATAACGGTTGTGTTAGGCTGGAACAGGTGAGGATACTCTGCTCTCTTTCTTTCCACGACACATGTAATTCCTTCTTAACCTCGTCGCGACACATGGCATCACGTGTCCGATCATCGCAAATTCTGTCCGAACATGCTCAAATTTCGATCTCTGAAAAATCTTAGAAATTCAAAATAGACTAATAAAAATATGAGGATTATCGTGGCGGTATCAGATGTAACTCAATTGTCTCATAGTATTACAAAATTAAATCGGGATTCTTACGTTTATTCGGACCAAGATACACTTCGCGTAGCCCAACTTACTATTAGAATTAAATTAAAGTTTTGAGTTCCTATTAGGACCATGTGGCTAAAATTTCAAGTCAGGATTTCACACAGAGCCTAGTTGAATTAGATCCAATGAAATCCAACATCAATTCACAAATCAATCGTTGTGTAAGAAACAAATCAGCAACCAAATCTAGGGAGCATCATCTAATCGAAAACTACTAATGTGAGAAAAATTCATGTAAGCACAACACACCATATTAAATGCACCAGAGCAGTTGAATGTGTACAAGTATTGAAAGTAAGAGAGAATAGCCAGATAAAAGTTGAAGTGAAACAGTTAAAAGTAGAAAAAAAATACTTATATAGACATGGCGTTCTTGTTGGATTCATGCTGACTTCCAACACACATGGATCAAATAGTTGATCAAAGTCACATAAACCACAACTATGTTTGACTCAATTTGAGAATAGATAACAAAAAGTCTGGAAAAGTACAATAGAAATAGAAGTATATGTCAGACCATAATTACTATCAACTATGCACTTTAGTTTTTTTTGGAACATCCTATGCTCTTTAGTTAACTACGATGCTTTTCCGCAAGGGTGATCTACAAAGTAAAGTGAGATGAACTCAAGTTAACAAAACCCCAGATTCAAACCCTTTGATTATCCTAACAAATCAAAGGACCGTTCAAAACATAACAAACACAAAATAGAGTCTAGAGAAAATTCTTCAGAGTTCAGAAGATTAAATGGACACGAGAAAACAACCACAAACCATTCTCACAGCCGTAGACATACCGCAACCACTTGTGACCATATAGACATACAGAAGAAGAAATAAAATAGGAGAATGGTTTGAGGATCATATAGACATACCGAAGTACATTAAACTTGAATCATGGTCATAATTCAACCACTTGTGACTCATGGCCATTAAAAAATGAGATCAACAAATAGAAGAATTTCAACAAAATTGCCCAAGTATTTCTTTAGAGAAAAGCCTTAATGTTGCTCTAACTTCCAAAAAGAAGGGAAAGTGGTATTTTCCCTCTCTTAATTATGAGTCAATGAGTGTCTAGGCATGAATCAATAAGCTTTTTTGCTCATTGTGAATGACACAGTAAGGACCTGAGAGTCTTCTCATGTCTAAGTTAAAAAATGGGGTGTTGGATTTGATCATTCTAACAGAGGAAAATCATCAAACAGGTTAAGTGCAGTAAGTGTTTGTAGGAGCAACCTCTGTTAGTGCCCATGCCTGTCATGCTCTAAAGTTCTGCATTATATTTAGACGTTGAGTCATGCTTACCATGTGAAACGATGAACGTTGCGGCAGGAAGAGTTTCTGGGCGGCAGGCAATGGCACACGACAGTAGAGGCTGCAGTAGGAAGAGATTTTGGGTTGTGGGAATGGTGGAAAAAGAAATTTTTTGCCGCGGCGAGAAGGTCGTCAGTAGGAGTGGGTGAGGAGAAGGCGGTAGATTTGATGGTCAGTGTGAGCCGTGTGGCATGTGCCTCGCTTTAGTTTGGAGGCACAAGTCTGGATGTCGTTTGGAGGTTCGTCGTTTGGGAACACTGCACGGAAGGTGCAAAGGAAGCGTTGATCTGAGGTGGGCAAATCATCAAGGGTATTTTCGGAATAGAAAAAGTAGACAAACTCTTGCCTCTTTTAATAGAAGTATAAATAAATAAATAGATTGATATAGATATCAACTACAATCATAATGGATATCTAAAACTTCCTGTTTTTCATGCAAGAATAGGTCAACTTATAAGTAATAATCAAGAAAAGGACCTATACCTTAACCATCTAGCTTTATCTTTAATCAATTTCCTGAACTTGCTTCTTCTGTTTTCCACAAAATGGCGACAAATTTGCTCTACATTTGTCAATTATCCCGAACAAGTTCTCTGCTATACTGACAATCAAGGCAGCAGAAGGGACGATTTGTTCTCTCCCTACAGGCTACAAACCAAAAACACCATTTGAAATCAGTGATCACAATGATCGACCCCATTAAAATTCGTAACAACAGAATTGCTTAATCATTCTCACAAGAATGGAACCAATAGGAGAGGGACTATCATTTTTTGAAAAATGTTGAAAGATCCTTATCCTTGGCTTCTCACTAACTAAAATATAACAATGATTTACATAAACAAGGAAAGATAGAAGCCTAGGCAAACAAAAAACTATAGGTACACACATGATAAAGAATATGAACATATATACAAGGACCTTCAAACTAAAAAAAATCTTAGTTCTTCATCATTGATTAATCTACAAGGAAACATAGAAAGATAAGACTCATAATAAACCTGAGAACTTGGACTTGAGCTTTAATAATGAGAGTATCAGCATCAATAAACCCATCCAACACTTTAGATAGCTCCATCAACTTTTTCCAACCCCAATCATGCTCTTTCTTCCAGAATCAATGCAATGTATCTACAGAAATACTAAACAAAATAGAACCAGAAACTCCATTACAACAGCATTCCCTACATGTAGCCAACTAACCAGAATATTTAGATTTCTTCAAATCTTTATTCACCACTGCAATAGTGAACTGTTCAAAATGACTCCATCCTGTTTGAACCCAAGAGAAAAGAAAAACGAAAAAGATAAAAGGGACCAACGATCCCTATACCGACGCACCGACGGCCACGCGGGGCCCACTACGGGTCCCGCACGAAAAATCCGAGCAGTTCAATAATTTAGATTAAAAAAAAAACCGAGTGGGTATTGGGGGAAATCAGCTCAATCCGATATGTGTAGATGCTTGATCCAATCTTTACACATATTGGACTGAGCTGATTTTGGCGCTCCCCACTCAGTTTGTTGTTTTAAAATTATTGCACAGTTTGGATTTTCCGTGCGGGACCCGTAGTGGGCCCCACGTGACTGTTGGTAAGGGTACCATCGATACCCCGTCAATAGCAGTATTCAAAGAAAAAGAGATCAGCAAGAAAACAAGAAAGTAGATTATTAACGACCATCATAGTTCAATAACTTAAAAGCATACCTAGAAGAAGCTGTCGTGATTAACCATACAGAAACAAAGAGAGATGATTGCAAACATCACATCTTGAGGATAGATTAGTGATGTAGTATGTAGTAAGGGTATTTTTGTCTTTTTGTATTGAGTCTACATATAGGTGTTGGAGTCCTTTCTTTTGGTAGCTTTTATCATTTTGAACAAATATTATCAAGAGCTAGTCTCTTTTGTATCCCATTTGGGAGTTTCTCTCTCTACATTATCTATGGGTATCTTTGGTTGCATCATTTGGTATCAGAGCATCTAGGCTCGATCCCCACCGTTCATCTCGCCGGAGACTTCACCGGAAACCTAAATCTCGCCGGAGCCCCCAAATCGCTCCAAATCCTCAGATCTATCTAACCCAACACCCTACACTTCGATTTCGACCCTATTTAGCCCTGAATCGAACCCAAAACCTTTGGATCTGACTTGTTCGAACTTGAATCAGCCATTTCGGCACTGTTCGGACCTATTTCAACAAGACCCAGCCTTGTTCGAGCTCAAATCTGCCATTTCGGAACTCAAATCGAAGTTTCAAACACAGATCTGCCTGTTTTGGACCATTTCGGAGCTGTTTCTGAGCTGCTACAGTGATTCCGAGTCTGCTACAGTGATTTCAAGCACAGCTACAGTGATTTCGGAGCTGCTAAAGTGATTCCGAGTCTGCTACAGTGATTTCGAAGCTTGCTACAGTGATTTCACGTCAGATCCGTGGGTTTTGAGAGTTTTCGGACTGATTTTTGCTGATTTCGGACAAGTTCTAAGGTGGGTAAGTGTCGATTCCTTATTTTCTTGCTGGGTTGTTGCTAGATTGTTCCGTAGTTGTCGATTCGAGTATGATTATTGGTGATTAAATATTTTTTGGGGTTGTTCTGTTGAAATTGGTGGCTGAGTTGACTGGGTTTTCAATATTTGGGTTGATTTACTTGTTTGGAGTTGATTGCTGGTATTGAAATGGCTTATCGGGCTAGAGGTAGAAGAGGAGGTAGAGGTAGAGGCTTTGTGGTGAACAATGGTGAAGAGAATGAGTTTGGCAACCAAAACCATTAGATTCAAGAGTTGAGACAACAAGTTGCTACCCTAACGGCGATGGTGCAAGGCTTGCAAGTGTCGCGTGCGGGAAGTGGAGGGTCCGAGGACTCTCAAAGTCACTTTGACAATCCTTTTGGTGATCCGAATTGGCGTAGACCACCTTCCACTCACTCTCCTTATAGGTGGGAGAAGAACATCAAGATCGAACTTCCCGAGTTCAATGGAAGTCTTAACCCGAATTAGTTTGTTAATTGGATTAATACGGTCGAAAGAGTATTTGATTATGGAGACGTCTCCCAGGAGAAGAAGGTGAATTTAGTGGCTATCCGCCTTAAAGGAAGAGCTTCCGCTTGGTGGGAGCAATTGCAAGGAACTAGACTACGAAGAGGAAAGGGAAAGATTAGAGAATGGGAGAAAATGAAGAAGAAACTCAATGAGCAATTCTTGTCTTTCAACTATATGCAAAACCTCTACAAGAATTTGCATAATCTCAAACAAATTGGAAGTGTTGATGAGTACACGGAGGCTTTTCATCAACTTGTTGCTAGAGTTGATTTGAATGAAAGTGAAGATCAAATGGTTGCAAGGTACAAAAGTGGGTTGACAATCACAATCCAAGATGCCCTTGCTATGCAAACTTTGTGGACGGTTTCGGAAGCTTACAATCGGGCCTTGGTGGCCGAAAAGCAAGAAAAGAGGAAGTTTTCGAGATCCGGGCAACAATATCAAGGCGGTTCCAAGTCCTGGCAACCCTTTTACTCTTATGCTAGGGGTGGTTCTTCATCTAGTGGTGGCCAAGGTGCTTCTTCCGGGGTTGGTACTCAAAACCGAGCGGATAAGGCTTCAACACCCGCTCAAAGTCAGCCTCAATCCGGTGCTTCGGGGCTCGAAATCAATTCCAAAGTGGGGGTTTTAAGTGCTTCAAGTGTGGGAACCGGGTCACAAGTCTTCGGATTGTCGTAAGGCTTCCGGAGGTCGTAACAAGGCACTTTTCATTGAGGAGGTTACGGAACAAAGTTGTGAGGATGATATTCCCATTTATGATGAAGAAGTATGTGAAGAAATTGGGCGTGATGAGGAGGAGGAAGAAGGCTATGCGTTGATGATCAAAAAGACTCTCCTTACTCCTAAAGATGCTAGTAATGAAGATTGGTTGCGTACTAATATTTTTTACACCACTTGCAATGTTGGCTGTAGAGTTTGCAACATGATTATTGATAGTGGAAGTTGTGAGAATGTAGTCTCTTAAGAGGTGGTGGACAAGTTACAACTCAAAGTGGAGGAGCATCCCCATCCTTATACCATTTCTTGGTTCAAGAAGGGTAATGAAATCAAGGTGACTAAAAGGTGCTTGGTATCTTTCTCTATTCGACAAAACTACTTTGATGAAGCTTGGTGCGATGTGGTTCCTATGGATGCTTGTCATATACTACTTGGTCGCCCGTGGCAATACTGCTTGTCATTCCATCCATGATGGAAAGAAGAATAACTACACCGTCCTTAAGGAGAAGCGACAATTCACTTTGTTACCTATGAAGGAGAAGGTGACTACAAAGCCTCCTCCCACTACATTGCTTGCTTCTAAGGGATTTCTCAAGGAAAGTCAAGAAACGGGGTATGTTCTAGTGTTGGTCCCTATGGCGGATATGGGTGTGTCAGATGTTCCCGAGGCGATTTCTAAACTTTTGAAGGGGTATGTTGATGTGTTTCCCAAGAGTTGCCTCCCGAATTGCCTCCTTTGCGAAATATTCAACATTGTATCGACTTGGTACCCAAGGCGCCCCTTCCGAACAAGCCTGCATATAGAATGTCCCCAAGGGAGAGGGAAGAGATTCAAAGGCAAGTTAAGGATCTCCTAGAGAAAGACTACATAAGGGCAAGCCTTAGCCCTTGTGCGGTGCCGGCTCTTTTGACTCCGAAGAAGGATGGTTCGTGGAGGATGTGTGTGGATAGTAGAGCTATCAACAAGATTACTATCAAGTACCGCTTTCCCATTCCGAGGCTAGATGATATGTTGGATTGTCTTGCCGGTTCAAAGGTCTTCTCAAAGATTGATTTAAGAAGTGGTTATCATCAAATTCGAGTTCGCCCGGGAGATGAATGGAAAACGGCTTTCAAGACCCCTCATGGCCTTTTTGAATGGCTTGTGATGCCTTTTGGTCTTACCAATGCTCCAAGCACTTTTATGTGGGTAATGACTCAAATGCTTCAACCTCTATTGGGTATATGTGTAGTTGTGTACTTTGATGATATCTTGGTGTATAGTCGGTGTTTTGAAGATCACTCATCCCACCTCCAACAAGTCTTTGAAATCTTGAGAAGAGAGAAATTTTATGGGAACTTGAAGAAATGTAGTTTTGCCGTTGACAAGGTGGTATTCTTGGGGTATGTGGTGTCTTCAAAAGGGGTTCACATGGATGAAGACAAGATTAAAGCAATTGTGGAATGGCCAACGCCTACAAGTGTTCATGAAGTGAGGAGTTTTCATGGGTTAGATACTTTCTACCGACGGTTCATTGACAACTTTAGTAGTATCGCGGCTCCTCTTACCGATTGCCTCAAGCAAAGGGTGCTCATATGGTCCGAAGAAGCCGCCGAGAGTTTCAAATTGTTGAAGTCCAAGCTTACCGAAGCTCCTATCTTGGCCTTACCCGACTTTGACAAAACTTTTGAGCTTGATTGTGATGCTTTGGGAGTGGGAATTGGTGGAGTCTTAAGCCAATGTGGCCAACCTATTGCTTTCTTTAGTGAGAAGTTGAACGGTGCTAAACTCAAGTACTCTACTTATGACTTAGAATTCTATGCCATTGTCCAAGCCATCAAGCATTGGAGTTACTACCTTGCCTATAAGGAATTTGTCCTCAACACCGATCATGAAGCTCTTAAGTACATCAATAGCCAACAACATCTCAATAAGCGGCATGCCAAGTGGGTGGATTATCTACAACAATTCACGTTCTCTTTGAGGCACAAATCGGGGATTCTCAACAAAGTGGCCGATGGTTTGAGTAGAAGAGTGGCTCTCTTGGTTGAAATGAAGAACAAGGTTGTTGGGTTTGAAGAATTTCGCACTTTCTATGCCGAAGATCCTTACTTTAGTAAGATAATCGATGGTTTGCAAAGGGGTAATAAGGTTATCGATCCATGTTTCATGTTGAAGGATGGATTTCTCTTCAAAGAACTTAAGTTGTGTGTTCCTACATGCTCTTTAAAGGAGCAATTGTTGGCCGAAAGTCACAAGTTGGGTCATGTTGGCAAGGATAAGACTCTAGCGTTGCTTCAAGATGCATACTATTGGCCGGGAATGAGTAAAGATGTGGGAGGCTATGTGCAAAGATGCCAAACTTGCCAACGGAGTAAGGGGACAGCCACTAATGCGGGGTTATATTTGCCTTTACCGGTGCCAGAAAGTCCTTGGAAATGCGTGAGTATGGATTTTGTCTTGGGTCTTCCTCCTACGCAAAGGCGGAGTGATTCTATCATGGTGGTAGTGGATCGGTTTTCAAAAATGGCTCATTTTATACCTCGTAAGAAGACTATGGATGCGACTAACATTGCCAATCTCTATTTCAAGGAGGTTTATAAGTTGCATGGCGTCCCTATTTCTGTTGTCTCCGATAGAGATGCTAAGTTTCTTGCCCACTTTTGGAGGACTTTGTGGAGGAAGATTGGCACCAACTTATGCTTTAGTACTTCTTTTCACCCTCAAACCAATGGTCAAAGGGAAGTGGTAAACTGGAGTCTTGGGAATTTGTTGCGATGCTTAGTTGGTGAACATCCAAAAGGTTGGGATGGAATTCTTCCCTTGGCGGAGTTTGCTTACAATTCTTCTCTAAACCGCACCATCCACACTTCCCCATTTGAAGCGGTTTACGGGTCGAAACCTTCTAGCGTGGTTGACCTCGTTCCTTTGCCAACCCCTAAGAAGGGACACTCCAAGGCGGAAGATATGGCTACGTTTATGAAGAATATCCACTCTCAAGTTAAGCTCAACATTGAGAAGTCTAATGCGAAGTATAAGGCGGCCGTTGATGAACACAAGAGGGAGGTTTTGTTCAAAGAAGGGGATGTTGTTTGGGTTATCTTGAGCAAGGATAGGCATCCTCACGGTGCTTACATGAAGTTGAACGATCGGAAAGTGGGTCCTTGTGAAGTCTTGCGGAAGATCAATGACAACGCTTACCAAGTCCGCTTACCCTCTCACTTGAGCATTTCCAACACATTCAATGTGCAACATTTGGTGCCGTACTTGCCGGAGGACACTACCGTAACTTGAGGACAAGTTTCTTTTTAGTAGGGGAGTATGATGTAGTATGTAGTAAGGGTATTTTTGTCTTTTTGTATTGAGTCTATATATAGGTGTTGGAGTCCTTTCTTTTGGTAGCTTTTATCATTTTGAACAAATATTATCAAGAGCTATTCTCTTTTGTATCCCATTTGGGAGTTTCTCTCTCTACATTATCTATGGGTATCTTTGGTTGCATCAATTAGAATATACCTCCCACAATAAGAAGCTTACATTAGAACAGACGAAGTGCAACATTTTCAACATGATCACAATTCACTGACACCTCTCCTATGCCTAACCAACCAAACCGAGCCTTAAGTCCCTATCAGATTGGGGGGCTAACACCTCTCCTATGCCTCCTGATGAAAAGCATAGTAAATTTTTCCAGTATTTAACTACAAAGATTTTTTGCTCTTTTTTTTATAATTAATAGGCTTATAGAAAAGGCATCAAAGGGATGCCCGCCATTTACAAAAGAAGGCCAAGGATAAAAAGGCCTAGGCCTACTAAAATGCGATAGCCTAAAAACCAATCAAAGGGAAAAAAACCCATGTACTCTATACTCCACTCCGAATGCAAAAAAAATCTGATCATATCAAGGAATAGGTTGGGGATCCGATTGCACAGCCTTAACTCCCTCCCAACTATGCAAATTAAGAAGACTCTTCAGGCTAAGCATAGTCCTCTCCACCCCATCTAAATATTTACTGTTCCACTCTCTTCGAATTAGCCACATTAAGTAAAGCAGGACCAAATCTAGCACCACCGTCTTAGTCTGCCCATAGTAGCCCTAAACCATTCTTGAATCAGATTCTCTCACCACAGATGGAGGAAAATGTAACAATAGGGAACTAGATAAAGTGCTCTAAATAAGAATAACTCTACCAACTTGTACAATTCATGAAAAAGTATGATTATTGTTTACTATTATTGTTAAGATGCCTATCTTTAGTACTTAGAAGAATGAAATAATGTCCAAGAATTTAGAAATAAATTTGGAATAAATATCATGATCATAATCATAGATTTGTAAGATTTAGAAGCACAACTTTAGGATCACCTAATTAAACTTTAGCCCTACAATCTATTGGTGGCATACGACACCATAGATTTAGTTGTGCCTCCAAAGTCCTCTCCTCCACGTTGGAGGCGGAGTACGAGGCTTCTTTTAACGTCATTGCAACCTAAGTTTCTCAAACTAGAAATTCAGAAAATAATGTCTCCATATTAAAAAAAACACAATTAAAGAAACAATGTAAGCAAAAACCAGATTTGAGATGACAAACACTAACTGCAAGAACCCATGAGGCCGCAGTTCCAATTTTCAGAACTAGAGAGAGCAAGGCCGCAGTTGCAATTTTCAGAACCGGTTAGAGTGAAAATTTAACCAACTTTATCTTCATCAAAATACGAAACCAAACTTATTTCAATTCATATAGATTTTGTTGTAGGGAAAAACTTGAGGACTCGAATTCTGAATATAACCCTTTTGAAGTACCAAAAGATAGGACTCAAGCTAAAATCCTGTGATTATACTTTGTACCATTCCCTTGTTTTGTGGTACCGTATAAAAAGCAGTCATTCTTACTAGCTTACATCGATAGATACATTACCACTTGGGGAAAGCTCAAGTGACAAGGACCTGGCACTTCTCTTAGAGAGGTCTATGGTCCGAATCTCAAGGGTGGACCACTGATACATTTACTTTATCTCTCCCTATAGGTTGCTACATTTAGGTAATCCTAGTAATTACATGGTATATGTAGGAAAGGAGGACTACATGTACCAAGAGATTATAGGCTGAACAAAATCTCAAACACCATCGTAAGCTTAAAAAACTAGTTTAGATAGAAGTAGAAGGACAAAATACTGTAACATAGCATTAAATTTTTAACAATATGTTCACATGCCTCACCTTCATTCGGTTCTGAGGACCCTTATCGTCCTTTCGAGGCGAGGGTTCCAAGGTGGCTCCCTCAAGTAACAGTAATACATCATCCACCAAAATAAACATATCCTCCTCTATATGAATAATCGAAACTGGCCTTCAAGGGCTTTCAGTCCACTGTACAAAGAATCCATTAACAAGGTAGATGTGACTTCCTTTTCAATAAAGAAATGTTTTACAACAACTCACAAAATTGAATCTGTTCTCTCTCTGGACATACAGCACCTAGAATTTTGGTCAATCTCCAGCCAGAAAGCACAAAAGCTGAGGCCACCACAAGTAATCTATAATTTTGGAAGTAAAGTATATTGACTGGAGTCTAGATTCTAGAATCTAGACTCCAAGCAACAAACATTTAATTTAAGGCAAAAAAACTATATGGTGTCACTCCACTTGAGCAGTTTTCAAGGGTGAAAATAAAAGACTCTTGATTGATTAAACCCCTTACAAAGAGAGAAGAATGTCAAACTTTTATAGCCATATCAACTAAAATCATAACAATGTACATTGAGAGATATAAGCAAATGAAAATTGCACGTAAACCGTATAGGACCAAGAATTTGGGATGGAGGGAGTATATGAAAGCAACATTTATTCTTAGAGGGGATACCTTAGGTGTTCCCTTACATGAAAGCAACATTCATGGTTAAAATCTGAATTCACGTCTCTCTTGAGTTTTGGATCAATTTCAAAAGGTAATACTCATTGAGGCAATCAATCGAACAGCTTGTGCACGCAAAGTGTAGGAAATTAGCTTGAGTTTTGGATCATTTTCAAAAAGTAATACTCATTGAGGCAATCAATCAAACAGCCGGAGCATGCATAGTGTAGGAAATTGGAGTCTTCATCAAGAATTCAACAACTCAATTGAAGCAAAGTGTAAGAAACACACCAAACATAAAAATCCAGACTTCATCTCGTCAGGATTTTTGCTTTGAAGAATATAAATGGTACATGCTAGCAAATAGAAGCCCAATAAAAAACAGAATTGCAGTTTTCAGAAAGAAAATGGAGTTTCAGAACAGTCATTGAACTGACCAGCACGTCTTGGAAGCAGAATCGACCACCATAGAAGACATGAGCGAAAGAGAACATTAAGCAGGCTTGAAGAACGTCAATGGAGTGACGACACAGCCATGAGTGAAGAGAAAAATAAAATGTTAGAAATCAAAACATTAGTTGAGACCAAGGGGAACTTTAGACAAAAAGAAACCCTAAAACAGTACCTTTGTGGTCTTGAAACACAGGGTTCCTGATAACCGCTGTGGTCATTTGTTGACCTAATACATTGTTCATAAGAAAAATAAAATAATCAGTTCTTGTCAAAAAAAATTAACCAGTCAAATATAGAAAGACGACGGAAAAGAGAAGTTGAAAGGAAGTCTCTGAATACCCTTCCCCGCCGCCTTGTTGCGCCGCTCAAGGCTCGGCATTCTGAATTTCGTCCTGCAAGTATAAGTCATCTTATCAGTGAAGGAAACCAACCCTCAAAACCCTAATTTCATCGACTGAACCGAGACACATAAAATCCTAATTTCACCCCAAAATTTCGATTCAAACAAAGACTCCACCAAACCTATTGATTCCACATACAACTTCCCGAATTTGAACCTAAGGTCCTGAACCGAAAACTATCTATCCTCTTTAAAAAGTAAGAGAGAGAGAGAAGAGCCAAGCGCTCCAACAGCCTCAATCTCATCCTAAGCAAATTGCCTATCCAAAACATCAAACTCTACTTTAACTAGACACAAAATTCATCTCTCCCAACAGCCTAAGCAAATGCCTATTCAAATCACAAAACCCCTTTTTGAAAAGAAAAAAAAAAATTGAACGCAAACCCAAATACGGACCCAGAAAACATCACAAATCATCTTTGTCTAAACCCAGATACAAACCCAGAAATCGGCAAACCCGAGTCTAGCACCAAATAGGCAAACCCAGAAATTGGCAAACCCAAATACTTCTCCGTCTATCTCTCTTAAATGGAAACCCAGAAATCACAAAGCACTCCGAAATCAGCAAACTCCAAAATTGAAGGCAAAAATTGAACGCACAAATCGATTTACCTCAGTTGCAAGAGCTGCTCCGCCGTCGTCGACTTCTTCGCCCGTATCTGGATTTACCCTTCAACAACTCACCACACACACATACACAGAGGGAGAGAGAGAAAGAGAGAGAGGCGAGGGCTGGAGTGGTACTGTAGCGGAGGGGGAAGTCACGAGATGGGAGACGACGCTGTTGGGTGACCGTTTCTGGGGTTTCGATCGCCTAGAGAGAGAGAGAAGAGAACCGAGCGCCCCTGCCCTCTTTTCTTCGATGACACCCTATAAGCCATTGATCCTGCCCCAATTCAAGTTTAATAAAGCTCCTTCACTCTCTATTGATCCAACGACTGATATTAAAGAGCCGTTTATCCCATTAATGGGCTCAGAGGGTGTTCCACTTTACCTTCTTTTTGAAAAAGTACTTTTTTTTCAAATTTCAAACTCAAATATCATGAAAATGAAAAATAATTTTTTAATTTTTTTTGCACCGTATAAAAGATCTCAATGAGATCTATCAAACAAGATCCATATTGATAGAAAAATTATTTGTGTAAACGCATGATTTTTGAGCTTGAAATTACCTTCTTTTTCTAAAAGTTCCTTTTCCGAGAAACCGGAACACCACCTCAGATATGGAGAATCTACCCAATTGACAACAGTATCGCATAATTCAACTGTATCTACACTAGTACAAAAAAGGGATTTCTTCCTAATCGTTAGCTCTAATACTTTGTTGGTATTCTTTCATTTTAATAAATTTGTATTTAGTTTATTGTCATACGTTTTGGAGTTCATCATTCTTTTTTAACGGGAGGATCAGACAATAATAAAAACGTAGACCGGAATGGAAAAAAAAATCATATTGTCATCAATGGCGGGCCCAGGACTTTCATATACTGGGGGCACATATTATTTACAATTTTGAAAAATATTCCTCTGTATTTATACCACTAAATTATCGCTAAATAATTGAATATTAATCACTCATTCTATTCCGCAGCCGATTTTTGATAATCTTCATGTTTGAAAATACTATTTCAACTGTCGCGGTGGCAACTTTAAAATTAATAGAAAGTAAACTAAAGAATTTAGTAATTTGATTTTCATAATATTTTGGATTGGGAGGAAAATACACAAAGATAGGATAAAAATAGAGAAATAAAAAATAAAAAATAAAAAGAGGTAGAACAAAAATGGAGAAATAAAGGAAAGAAGTAAAACAAAAATGAAAAATTAAAGGAAAGAGACAAAACAAAAATGAAAAAATAAAGAAAAGAGAGAACAAAAATAGAAAAAAACATGAGCATTGGCAATATTGGGGAATCGAATCCAGGTTGCCTGAGCTTTTCACAGCACCCATAACCACTCCACCCCACTACTGATTAGTACCAATGTAGGAAACTTTTACAAATTTATATAAAAAAAAATTTTAATTTTTTTTTTTTTTAAATGCGTGGGGGCATGTGACCCCACGTGCCTCCACATGGGTCCGCCCCTGATTGTCATACTTTTTGGAGTTCATCATTCTTTTTTAATGGGAGGATCAGTCAATAATAAAAACGTAGACCGGAGTGGGAAAAAAAATCATATCGGATGGCAATGGAAAATACATTTGTGTTGGTATTTTTTTGTCATTAGTTAAACTTTTTTTTCTTTATGTCATATATTTTTTAATTTTAAACTCTCCCCCTTGAGACGAATGACTAATTATAAAAAGTTTATTGTGAAATCTAATAAATAAAAAACAAAATTAATACCAAAACAAAAATTTAGTAAGAACTGGATCTTAGAGTGTTCACAATGCTATAATCAAAAGTATAAAATTTTTAAAGTTAACAATGTTGTGCAAAATAATTCTTGCAATGCTATAATCAAATTTAGCAACCAGCTTAAAAATAATCAAATTTTGAGGTTTGAATAATCAAAACTAGAAACATTTTTTCAATAACCAAAATGTGTGGATCCCATGGCACATTAATTATATTGTACCTCACGCGCCTTCTCAATCTTCTTCTCTTCAATCTGACGTTAATACAAACAATTTCTATTTCTTTCCCTCTGTTTCTTTTCCTCCAACCATGAAGCTTATACCTCTTGAACCAAATTAGTGTTCGTTTAGATAGAAAACACTAGAAAGAACACCATACGTTTGATACAATGCATAAACTAGAAAAATGTCTGAATTAGTTATCCCCGAATTATTCATCCCCAACTTAGCCGTGTCCTTCCAAATGCTTGGCCACATGAAATTGCATTTGGCTCCTTATTTTGGTTATGGACTAGAAGTAACCATTGTAGACCTCAATATCGTTAAGCTTAACAATCTCTTAAATGGATAACCAAAAGCTGATGTGGCAACTTTTGGTTATCCAATTTTGATTATAGCATTGTGGACACTCTTAGTACTAATCCTTGTATACATTTGGATGACATTCAATAAACATACATTTTATTATTTTCTTCTTCTTTATTTCTTTATCACTAACGTTAATTTGTTTTCTTCTAAAAATAATAGATTGAATTGAAAGAGTAAAAAAAAAACTCAGGCCAAATGCATTAATAGAGAATAGTTTAGTTCTTGATAATAGAATAGAGATTATTTTAGTTTTCCCACAAGGGAAAAAATACTTAAGTGATAAACTCTCAACATGTAACGAATTTGGCAACTTGATGTAAAAAATGCATTTTCTTACGGAGAAATTAATTACGAGATTTATATGGACCAACTTTCCAGATTCCAATCATCCAAATTACGTTGAAATGTTGAAGAAAACTCTTTACTAGCTTAAGCAGGCACCGCGAGCTTGGTATGGAAAGATTGAGAGGCCACTTAATTAATCTATACCATTGGAAACTAGGTTGTGCATTTTTTTTTATCAGCACTAGGCTATGTCCTTGTTTTTCTTGTGGAATGTGAAGCCCTATGGTGAGAGTGATGGTGAATCGGGACCAATCAACCTTCATTTACTTTTGTCTGTGTTTGCAACACGGTCAATCATTCATGAGAGGAATGTGGCGCTTAGGCAGTTGAACAAAATTACGTGCATTCCCAAACTTGTAAAAGAATTAGGGTTAGATGGGATTTGCAAGTATAGAGGGAAGGAGAATTGGACCATTGTTCGAGAGTTTTTTGCAGGAATAAAGATCAGATCCGTTCCAGATTGACTAGGCAGAATGTTAGAGTAACCTATGAAATTAAGCACGTAATTTTAGGGTATTTCATAATTTTTGTGTGTGTGTGTTAGACAGTCAATTTTAATGATGATCCTATAGGCGGAGGCCCCATTATTCTTGACCTTGTTAGGGCAGGACCCGTTGTGACGAGATGAGTGGGCATTGCGAATCGTTTTGCAATTAGAGAGGGGTAAGTTGTAGCAATTGGGTGCAGATACGTCCCAACATTCAATTTTGGTGCACATAAACTTTTGCTTTTGTGAAAGATTGCATCTGCACTTAATTTCGTCTAATTTGACAATCGTAGGAAATTTTGTGTAAGATGTCCCTATCTTTTTATTCTGAACCGCCCTGTTTGACCAATATACAACAATTTAATTCGAACAGTTCAGAATGTATTAATCAAATAGGTCGCATTTTTCTATAAAAAAATGAAGCCGATCGGATATCAATAACCCGGTTCATATTTTTCTTTGGTTTCGGGGTCATGTAGCCTGGGTCATATTTTTACTATCGTATTTCAGGGCCAAACAGCTCAAGAAACTATGCTGTATTTGATTTGGTATTTAAAAGGTTTTTGAAAAATAATAGGGATAATAAATAGAGAGATACAGAAAGAAATGTTAAAAAGTAAAAAAAATTTAGAAAGAATTTTTTGGAAAATACTTTTTGAAAAGAGAACTGAATACAGCACAAGGCTCACCCACCGACATAAGCCTATTTCTTCAACTTCCCTGCTTGCCTTGTTGAAACAGAATTCCAAAGCCCTAGAAAGTAGAAACCGCACCCACCCGGCCGTGTCGTTCTACAGATTTTGTAGACTCCTCTCTCTCTCTCTCTCTCTCTCTCTCTCCTATGAAGCACAACGGCTATTTCTCTCTCTTATCTACGCCACCTGTGCTTTCTCTCTCATTGTATTTCAAATTCAGATTCCATCTCCCGTTTCTCCCGTTTCATATCCTCGATCTAGCGTGATCCTCGTTGATGTCGTCTCAGATCGCTTTCGTTCTGGTAATGCCTGGTTTCATACACGACGCCGCCATGTGTTGCGTTGGTAATTTGCACATTATTCTTCTGTATTGATCGCTCTTGATCGATCTCGCTATTATCCGTTTGGTTCTCGACAAAACTCGAGAAAGGGGAAAACCTAGTGATGAATGCGTTCCTTTTTCTTTTTTGATTTTTTAATGTCATCTCGATCGTCTTACAGAGGGTCTGGTAACGCGCATTCCACGTTATTCATTGCGCTAGTAATTTATTTTCTCACATTCTTGTGTATTAACCGCTCTTGATTTCGTGTGTTGTACGTTTGGTTGTCGAGTAAGAAAAAAGTGAAAGGTAAAAGAATGCGTTTGTGGCGTTTTCTTAAGTATTCTTCGACTCTCTCCATTGAAATCTTTTCGATGTTTTTACCAGTTCCTTCTTTCTATTGCTATGAAACTATACGTACGACTTTGTTCCTTAAACAACTTACAACTTGTTCGTATCAGTATTGCGATTCTCCTTCTCCGTTCTGGTAATGCGCACTCCACGCTAACCCGTATGCTCTTCTATATAACTACTTACAACTTGTTCATATTGTTATCTTAGGATTCTGTTATTTGTTTTCGAAAATTTTTCAGATCAACGGTGGAAGGAAGGTGGATGTTCGATCAGATGTGGATATTCTTCCTTTTATCAGGTGCAGATTAATGTTTCCCTTTGTGGTTCTTTACATCAACTGTTTAAAAGAAAATGTTTAAGAATGTGTTATAATAGTTCAGCTTTCCTACAACTTGATGTTTTTGCCTGTTCAAAAGTAATCTTTAGTGTGTCAGTTCAGCTTTCGTTCAACTTGACATTAGCTTTCCTACAACTTGATGTTTTTGCCTGTTCAAAATTAATCTTTAGTGTGTCAGTTCAGCTTTCGTTCAACTTGACGTTTTTAACATCTGAACTTTTCACCTTATGTTATGGCTTTACTGGTCCCTTCACTCTTTGGCTGGACGATTTATGTGTCGTTTGCAGATGTCATGATATTGGCTTTTGGTCTGTGATAAGACAAGATGTATGGTAGTTTTAATTTTCTGTCTTTAGGATAGAGAAATAAAGCTGCTGCCTACTGGTATGACCGTTGATTCAATGCTGCTTCTCCTATGGACTCATCATGTGCACAATGTTTGCATTTTTCTTTCTTTAGCCTGGAGCAAAATAAGCAGTTGTAACTTGTATGGCCTTTCCTTACTATATGAAAATAATTCCTTACTATATGAAATACATAACTTCCTTATCAGTTATGTAATGTATTATACAATAGTTCTTAATATAAGAAAGAATAATCATCAGATCTTACATTTAAAAAAAATCCCCTATTACATACTAAATGCATGTCAACTTGTTTATCGCTTCATGACAACGAGAAAACATAATGCTTACTTGATTCTTGAAGGATGTTACTGTTTTTTTTTAAAGTTGGGCAATGAAAATACTTATTCAAAGTTTTTTTTCCTCCACTTTTTTGCTGGTTTCGATGTTTTTCTAGCACTTCAATTTATTTTTTGGGCATAGATATAGCAGGTGGAAATCCGATCCCCATCTGAAGGTGGGCTTGGTGATTTGTTCAATATCCCCATTGAGGATGGGGGCGGGGATGGTAAAAGATTCTCCGATTGAGGAACGGGGGTGGAATAGGGTCCCCGATCCATTTGACTTAAGAATGGCATGTTGTAAAGTTTTTGAAGTACCACGTGTAGGAAAACATTGTGGCCATTTTAAAGAATTTTTTTGTAAGTTGTTTGCTTTCTTTTAGGTTTCCGTCCCTCCCTCCTTGTTGGATGAGTACTCCTTGACCACTTATTGTTGTTCTTTTGCTTCTTCTAGCCTAGCTTGTAATTCAATGCGGCTCACTAGCTCGTTCATGTTAGCCGAGGGAACCAGAAAGAGGACTTCGAAGTTTGGACCCTTAGAATCACATCTAATTACAAGGGTCCAATGGTTGTGGTAGTAGTAGTAGAAGTAGCAATTAATGTGTAGAAAATTTTGATGCAGGCTATTTATTCTTGATAATAGATTGATATTTTGAGGACTTGATTTCAATGGTTTCTACAGAACCCAGTTCTACCTTCACCTTTTTAAGGTGAACCTAGTGTAATTTGGGAATTAATTTAATTTATTTAGTGAAGAGTTAAAAATCTATATAACAAAGGATTCTTTTCAATATAAAATTGTTGCCGTTCTTTCAATCTCAGCCTTTCATTCTACATCATCCAATGGCCTAAATTTATTCCTCTCACAAACTAACTTTTTAAAGGTAATTCAGTAAATACTCCAAAGTTAAATGACTAATTTGGTGAATCCACGGCTCAACCTAGCGCAGAGCCGCAGACGTCTCAACCTCTTCGCTCTCTCTCTAAACGTCCAAAGCAGATCTATCTCTCTCTCTCTCTCTCTCTCTCTCTCACACACACACACACGCGCGAATTCAAATTTCAAACATGTCTCCCCCTCAAACCTCTTCTCTAGTCTCTACAAGGCGTCTCAACCCAAACTGGAGATTTTGGTCGGAGTGAGTAAGGTCAGCCCCCTAGCAATCGCTATTTTGATTGTAAGTGATCCAATTTTATGACCATCTTGAATGATGCCACCCATTCCTATGCGCTTTTCCTGGGTTCCCCTTGGACCTACTGTCGTTGTTTAGCCTTACCTTTAGTGTGTGAGGGGAAAACACCTCAGGGTTGTTGCCATTAGTTTTTACTTCACTTGCATTCCATTTTTTCCTCTTAATTTGATCAGGGTCGTAAATCGGGGTTCTTTTATGTGGGTTTGATCTAGGGTTGGATAATGGGCTATCTGGAGGGCTTGGAAAGGTAACTGTATAATACTCAGCTTCTTTTGAACATTAACTTCTTTTGGGTTCGTTAAATATTTGGATTAATGTACGCAATTTATGGATTTTGTTATTGGGGTTCTATTTGTTCTCCGTTTCAGATTTCCCCCATCTCCCGCAGCCCCGCTACATTGATGTCTCCGTGCTGCAACCGCTTCAACCCATAACTCAGATTGGTGGTAATTTTTATTTTGGCTATGAATGATTTTGGTGTCTATAGTGGAAGCCTTAAAATTTTGGCTACTCCAATCTTTACTGTTTTTACATTTGGTTTAACTTAAAAAAAATATTGTATTCAAGTTAGGCTTTTGATTGGAAAGCAAGGTTTTGGGTATTTATATGGTGTTGACAAATTAGTTGCTAATGTAAGCTATAAAATCCCTTCCAGATTAGGGGACTTACAGTTTGAATTGGCTGAGCAACGCTATAGTTTTTGCAGTTTTTTTACCATCTTCGTAATGAGTGTACAATAGTATCATGACAACCAACTGTAGAGTGGCAAAATGAGTGACAAGAAAGACAACTCCGCGTACGGTAGATTGGCTTATATTTGTTTTATTTTCTTCATAGCACGTAAAAGAATCTGAACTTCTTTATGGATTAGTTCTTTTTTAGTAAGAGTTGACCAGGTATGCCAATAGATTTAGCACCGCTGTTTTGAACATAGTCACCCTCCATCACTCATGTTTGTACCACCAGTTTGTGCAGAGTCCCCATCAACATATAAGATGCTGGTGATATGATCTGGAGTTGTCTCACTTCGTCAATATGAACATAACGCAAAATTGTTAAAGCTTCCATTTTCATTTTGTGATTTTTCGAACCATTGTTGCCCTTTTATGTAGGGGTGATACTGGTCCGGTTTTGGCCTATTTCTGGGACCGGACCGGAAATTCGGTTTGAAAAGAAGTGATCCGGTTTCATCCAGTTCAATTGGCTTCGGTCCGGTTTATCCGGTTTCCTTGGATTGGACCAATTTCGGGCTAAGCCCAACCAAAAAAACACCCAATGATTGTAGATCGAGACCGAGAGAGAGAACCGTGATAGAAATCAGAGAGGAGAGAACATTCTTCAACAAATTACAATAATTACAACAACATTAACAACAAGAGTTCAAAACCGAACAGACAACGAGTCTTCAAGCTTCAACAATTCCAAGGATCCAACAAAGCAACACTACCAATTTAGGGCAGAACTAGTGTAGATCGTGAGAGAGAGAGAGTACTTGCTACTTGCTTGTCGCGGTGGTCCATGTGGTCAGCGAGGCTGCAAGAGAGTCACAGAGAACTGCGAGAGAGAAAGAGAGAGTCATAGAGAGAGAGAGACTCACAGTAGGGCAAAATCGCCATCGCTGGAGATTAGCTGTGAAGTTGGCGTGTGAGAGGAAGAAAAGAAATGAGAAAAGATCTGGATAGGGTTTGTATTTATATATGCTATTATGTTATATATGTAATAAGTATATTTATTCTACATTGTATATTCAACAATACATGTTTGGCTGAGTGATAAAGGTGAGGCTGTGAAAGGCTTAGGTCTAGAGTTCGAGCTCTACTCCTTGCGATTTTTGCATATCTGCATAAAACCAGTCCGGTCCGGTTCTTCAGTCCTCAAAATTGAAAACCGGACCAAAATAAATTTTTAAGATTATTTAAAACTGGACCGGACCAGGAAAAATAGACTGGTTCAGTCTGGTTTTCTGGTTTAAAAAAACAGCCCTACTTTTACGTGAGAGTTACATCTACTATTGCCATTTTTTGCAATATGTACTGATTTGGACATCCTTTCTTTTTGTGGGAGTTAAAATGTTAATAAGAAAGGCTCTGAGTTGGGTGAGTAAGTTCAGATTGTTTTGGATCCTTTTGTATAGGACTACAGATCAACTTCTTGGTAGTTTCAGTTAATCATACGGTCTTACACACTTTAGGAAATTATATTTGGCTCCAATGGTTGTATGAAGAATGCTGCAATTGCAGAAAATTAATGTATCATATTCGTAGCGTAGCTAAAATGTCTGGTTTCTATCAGTCCGTCTAACTCCTTAATTATTGGCATTTGATTCAGGCATTGTTTGATTGAAGGTTGCATTTCATGCTTTCGGTAACAAGTTTACATAGAGGATGGGAGGTCGAAGGACCTTAGCTTTCTCTTCACATTCTAATTAAGTCACGAATATACTAAGGTAATAAACAATTAGAGAAAACTGCAGCCTTCATCTCTTCACTTCTTGTTATGAAATCTTCTTTTTGATCCAAAAAATTTAAAAGACTTTTCAACTTATTGTGTGGTGCCCTAATTTTTTATTGTGTGTGAATGATGGTGTAACTGGAGAGCCATTGATGGTGTATCTGGATGCCTCTACAAGCTTGGTAAGGTAATTTCATTTGTTGTAGTCATTTACTTTTGTAAACTCTCTCACCTTTTTTTAGTAAAGTCTCCCACCTTTTTTGGGGATCTTAAAGTATATATGGCCTTAGATATCAATGCTCAAAATTCCATGTTAACACTTATGCCCAACCATAGATAGGAGTATTCAAGGGTGGTCTAAAAGGGGGCAGAAATAACAAAGTCCGACTTCGAACAGTGTAAATTTGGAGATAAAAACATCGTGGAATGTGTTCTTTTTACAACTAGGTGGTAAATCTAATGAAGATAGATATTGACCCCAATATAGGTGAAACAATTTCAAACTTCTTAAATTGGAAGATTGCTACCTGTTTGAGTTCTTTCCACATTCTCTAAATAGCAGCTGGCGATGTTTGTGGCCTAAATAGCATAGCACTCTGGTCCCAAAACCTTCCCAACACTGTGGTCCTTTTTAATGGAAATTCAACATTTTATTTTATGTTTTTTTTTTGGTGATTTTAATTAAATTGGAAGTAGTGACTTGACTGATGCTTAATACTTTACTACTTATTTTTACGTTTGTCCTAAAATACCACTCAAGTACGTCGAATCGCGACGCTTCTGATCCGTTAGTATTTCCTTATTATGTAGAGCATTGGTTGGTGTGCTTAGATGTACTTATGTTGTTAAATGCAAAGGATTGGCTGGTGTGCTTAAATTTGCTTTTATGTTGGTAATTGCAAAGCACTGGCTCTGGCCGGTGTGCTTAGATTTTTACTGATTTAGTTGATGGCTGGGGTGCTTAAATTTTAAAATGTTGGTTATTATCATCTTACTCTTTTAGGTTTAAAGTATAATGGAATAGCAAAAAAAGGGAGGAAAAACTCCTTTTTCGTTCTTCAAACCAAAAGTGCATATTTCATGTTTGTTAAAAGAAATCTGGTGCTTGAGTTTTCTTAGATTGGAAGATTGCTACCTATTTGAGTTCTTTCCATGTTTTCTAAATAGCAGTTGGCCATGTTTGTGGCCTAAATAGCGGTTGGCTATGTTTGTGGTCTAAATAGCAGTTTTCTAGACCTTGGTGTTCTTGCATTAGTCGGATTATTTGTCGGATTTCGGCGGTAAGTGCCTTTAGGCACAGGCACAGTCACTAGAAGTTTGAATATTTTCATGCTCCTCTATTTAATTGTTTGATTCGTTGATGTTGTAGTTGAATGCCTCCTGGGATGGGGTGTCCAACTTGATATCCTACTTTGTTTTCCTTCGGAAGGAACTGATTTTTGCTCCTATTTAGGACATGACACCATAATGGGAGTGTTGAAATTCCTAGAGACATGACACCATAATGGGGGTGTTGAAATTCCTAGAACGCAAGCTTTAACTCTAGAGAATTATGCTCTGTATAGGGAAATCCATATAATCACATTCCTTAAAACCGAGTTTTGT
Organism: Rhododendron mucronatum var. ripense; assembly: GCA_019656295.1. NCBI lineage: Eukaryota > Viridiplantae > Streptophyta > Magnoliopsida > Ericales > Ericaceae > Rhododendron > Rhododendron mucronatum. Next base: position 2,366,763 of record BPLT01000038.1, on the reverse strand, counting down.
TATTTGTGGGGTAAAGCTTAGTGGAATAGGTTGTGGGAAGTTACGAGATTTTCTGGTGTACGTACCTAATTTGGTTTGGTGAAACTCTATGAAGCACCAACACTCCTAGAGATTGCTGTATTCGTATCGGACAATCCAAAGACACTAGACACACCGGAAACATGTGCGTCTCCATTAAATTATATTATGATTAACGGTGGGACAAGCCGGGACACAACAATGTGAAATATAAATTTTAAGAGCTAACCACATGAACCTAACCGTTCCTCTTTGATGTTGCTTCCTTCACCTTTGTTCCATGTTTCTTAAACTTCAATCATGCGTATGGGATTCTATGGCTCAATATAGTTGCTTTGATTGTGGTTTTCAATGAAAGCTTTTACTCTCTCCTTCTGCAGCGTATTCGAATTGAAGACACTAGGAATGATGAATGGTTTAAAAGGGGTTACATTCCTGCCAAACTTATTGAATATGAAGATGGTAACCTGGATGACGTTGATGCTGTTTTTGCTGATCCTGACTTCCTGAGGTCTGTATCACTTGTTCGTTTTCTGCTTCTTTTTATTGCAAGCGCTAGGAAATGAAAGGTTTCCACAGTTTGGGACTTTACACATAATTTGTTGCAGCAGTAATTTGCATTTTGCTCCTAGCAAAGACTCTTCCTACTCTTGGTTGCTTTTGCTCTGAATCAACAAATTGCCTGATTAGGGTGTTGATTTTTCTCCATCCAAGGCTTCTCTTCAGAGATTGTGGATCGCCCCAGCTATCAACTTCAATACTTCTGCAGGATAGAATTCTTTCACTATTAACAGCTTTAATGACCTATTAACAGCTTTAATGACCACCCGGCATCCACAACCCTTCACATCACTAAGTTAGAGCTTTGACAATACAGATGGAGTTCTTATATTGAGATGTGCATGTGCCTTCTGTTTGCATGCATAGTGTTGCAGCTCTTTTGAGTATTCTACAGAAATGTTTACATCATCACTTTCGATCTTTCTCGCCTTTAGGTTTGCATACTAAACCAAACCAAGCCAAACCAAAACGAGCCTTATGTCCCAATCACTTGGGATCGGCTACATGAATCATTTTCCTCCATTGAGCTTGTCAAGGGCCACTTGTTCACACAAACCTACTATACTCATATCGTTCCGCACCACAACATCAAATGCCAGCACGTAAAAAGCCCGTCAGATCTTTATGACATGAATCCAAATTAGGTTTGCATACTATAGATGGAAAATTCAATGAGGTTGGTGACTTTGTGCCCACTGTTATTAGATGGAGGAAGTTTCACTCATTTGTTCTGCTATAACCTTTTGGGTATTTGGACATTACTTCTGAAAAATGGTGTACCAGCTGATTATCAAGGGAGGATCTCTATCATTGAATACTAGTTGGATCAATGTTAGGTTTCTGCTAGTAGTTTCTTGGTATTTGTTAGGGGTTTGCCTCACATTTACCACACCTTAATGTCCTTTTGTAGGAAGACTGGGTCGATGAGCAGTATGAAAATGCAGATTTGGGTCCTCTGACTCTTAATGCATTCAACCTATTTATCCTTTCTCGAGGCTTAATATCTTTCATCGCTGTTTGACCGTCGGCGGGTAAGAGTTTGTTACTTTTAGTGAAGCAATCTCACCCTTAACTTCTATTCATGTCCAAAGTTGTTTGTTGTTTCCACATTGTATTCTTTGCTGCTATCAGCTGCTGATATGTTTTCAAACTTGCCAACTCTTGGTAATGAGCATGATGATGTCTCACCTCACTTTATCACATTTTTTTTTCCCAGGAAGTTAAATTCATTAAAAGCACAACCAATTACAGGTTTTTAGGGGCATAACCCATCAAAACAGAACACAACTGTCCTCAGCGACAATCGACACCAAAAATCTACATGCAATCACATTCCCACCCAGGGCCTAAGAGCAGAGTACAAAACCTTCAGAAGAAAATCCTTTGAGAATCTTCCGTTTAATCGGTTTTGTTCAAACTTGCCAACTCTTGGTAATGAGCATGATGATGTCTCACCTCACTTTATCACATTTTTTCCCCCAGGAAGTTAAATTCATTAAAAGCACAACCAATTACAGGTTTTTAGGGGCATAACCCATCAAAACAGAACACAACTGTCCTCAGCGACAATCGACACCAAAAATCTACATGCAATCACATTCCCACCCAGGGCCTAAGAACAGAATACAAAACCTTCAGAAGAAAATCCTTTAAGAATCTTCCGTTTAATCGGTTTTGCATCTGTAGCGGAAACAATATGGTGGATATTAGTTAAAATACTTTTGTTGATTGTAGGTCATTGTTTGGCGATATTATTTTTCAAGCTAGTGTTGCATGTAACTTTCTACTTGGAGCACTTTCAGGTTAAGATATTTCTTCTAGTTCTGAAGATTGTAAAGTCACTTAGGTTTTCTACCGAGGTTACATTACTAGCCTGTTACTTTTATTTTGTTATCTTGTCCCTTCTAAAATCAAGTTTGATCTGTAGTCCGGGCTTTTGTTCCTATAAATTACCCGAATTTGTTAAGTTTATCTAAATGTCTCTTATCTTCATGATGTAAAGATAATAGTTTTCTTGCTAAATTTCAAACAGCATTTGCTTCCCAATTACCTGGCAAGAGTTTTTATATCTGTCTTGTAGCTCTCCTCTATGAAAAGGTTCTTTATTAATTACTCTTACTAAGACATCCATGTCCTCTCAGTTATAAATGGATTTGTACTTTTGCTTCTCAATTAAAACCGATCCATCCATTTCCCTCTCAACTAAAGAGAACTTGTCCTTTCGCTTTGTGCAACAGCTCAATTCCAAATTTGAGGACTAACTTATCAGAACATCTTTTGTTCGGCCATTTGTTATTAGATTTGTTGCCCTTTGCCCACCATATGATTTTTTTCCAAGTAATGTGCATTTAAAATATTTGGGTCTTTTTCTGATTTCTGTTCTCTATCATCTTGGTACTGATTTTCCCCGAAATTTATCAGATTGTCACAATTATATACATGTATGCATGTCTGTGATGGTTGGCAGTTTGCCTCTCAATCAGAGAGTAGTGTGTTGTAAGTGGACTGTACAATCGTACCTATGCATTACTTGTGTACTTGGGCAAGCTAGGAATGTGCTTGTTTCTTCTGGTAGGCTCCACTGCTTGTCTCATAGGTCCAGAATGGTTGGAGGGGTTGCCAACTATTTTGAGCTGTGGAAGGAGCTGTAAAATGTGCTTCCCTTCTTCTCATCTTTGCTTGGGATTTGTTTTCATCGCTCTCAATCAGCAGCATGAAAGGAGTCTGCTTGGTCAGGCCCTGTTTGGGGAATGACCTATTATGGCATGACTATTCATTTTTAGCTGGTCCATTCATATTGAACTTTATGGCAGCTTGCTGCAAGTTTGACAGATTATCTGTTGATTTACAGTTTCAGTTACACTTCAGTACTCCTTTCTTATCATAAGATTGATAGGATAAGATCGCACTTACAACCGTATCTATCAAATTGTATCCATTGGCACGTACTGAAAAATCAGCTTGTCTTGTACTTGCATGTTTTATCTACAACTTGTTTGCAGCTTTCATTCTGTATATTTATTTTACTATAGTAATCAGTATTGGCGTCCTCCTGCTTATATGTGTGCAGGCACCTATTATCACAATGTAGAACATGGGACGCCAGAACTGCTTTTGTTCGAAGACTATGAAGTCAATGATAAATAAGAAGGTACACATGACTTTTTCCCTTTTCACGAGCAACTGAATGAAAAATGCATCTATTGTTGACATGGCTCTTTTTTTTATTGAATGGAGGGAGATATAATAATCTTTTGGTTTCTAAACATCTTGCGTTTTTGGATTGTACAGATTTCAACTACATGAAATGCTTCTTGATTTATGTTGATTGTATCGTTGGGAGCATATATTTGTTTTTATATGTGTGCAGGCACCTATTATCACAATGTAGAACATGTGACTGACAGAACTGCTTTTGTTTGAAGACTATGAGGTTACTGATAAATAAGAAGGAATGCATGACTTTTTCCCTTTTCACGAGTAACTGAATGAAAAATGCATCTATTGTTGACATGGCTCTTTTTTTTTTTTTTTTTGTTGTTGAATGGGGGGAGATATAATAATCTTTTGGCTTCTAAACATCTTGTGTTTTTGGATTGCACAGATTTCGACTACATGAAATGCTTCTTGATTTATGTTGATCGTATAGTTGGGAGCATATACACAACAACCCCGCTTGATGGGCCGCACTGACCGAGTTGGCATCAGCTATTTTATCACCAATGGAATCGATTGGCGGCGGTATCACGTTCAACCAAATCAATATGTACTTCTTACCACAATTTTCGCAAAACTGTGAACAAAATAGTTATAATCAGTTGTCCATCTCAGGTGATAAATATATTAAGAAGCTAAAAATCACCTGTCACATGTAGTGCTTTTTGCCTTTCCTTATTGTTTGTCGTCTCAACTTTACTTACATAGCTGTTTTCTTTCCTTACCTCACACAATCTAGTGCTGATTTCATTGATAACATTTAATCAAGTTTTTCTGCGTACTGATTTGTGGTTTTTATGCCACTTCTCACTAATGGAAGAATAAGTTGTAGCCATTGCAGCCTTTTGCTGATAAGCAATCAACTACATGCATCCAATGGTTGATCCATCTTCTCTAATGCAATTGTAGTCTGCCACATCGTCACAAAGAGAAATTGGGATCAAAATGATGTGAATTCATTTAGAATAATTTGCAGAGATTCTGAATTGCACAGTTTTGATTTTACCCTAGTTTTGTAGCTCTTGCAGGCGTTTCATAGTTTTGTTGCTGTGGCTGGCGAAGCTGAAGATGGACTGGTACATGCAAGTCCTCTCCAAAGCTTAACTGCTTGTGAGAAGGGAATTTCTATTTCCTCCATTTATCTCCCTTGTTCCATAGACCAGGGGGAATGTGCAAAACGGTTGCTCTAAGGGTAACAATTCAACGCTTTTTGCTTCTTAAGATAAGTTTGAGGATGGAAAGAGAGTACTCTATATTACACGTAAGCTTCTATTAGTTGTCTATCTAAATACCTTCCAACATAACTCCTTTTTTTTTTTATGACGAAGTAGGTTTCCCTGCAACAAGTCCATCAAATTAAGCTAGTAAAGGTGAATTGTACGAGAATAAAGCACTTTTAGTGGCCAAGTTATTGGAATAGACCTTTCGGTTAAGTTCTTGAATTTCATCAATGAGTATTTGGTCCTACAAAATTGGAACTGTTGGGATAATCCAGCTGTGGATGTATGTAACAGATCAATAGACAACTATTTCCATAAGGTATGGAAGTTTCAGACCTTTCTTGAACGAACACCTTTAAGACTCATTTCCAGTTGGTTTTCCAAATTCTGTAATTCGTTTAAACCAAACAGCTCTTCTCCCATCAGTCGCCTGTAACAGTCAGGACTCTCAGGAGCAAATATAGTGGCTTCTGTGAGCAAATATAGTCAGTCGCCTGCCATTGTTTATTATCCACAACAGAGGCGTATCTATGAGATAATAGTGGCTTCTTGTTATTTCAAGTTTTAGTAGGTTAAGTCTTCAATGCCTGTAAGAAGTTTGTCTCTATCTTTAGGTCAAAATCTGGTCTACAAAAGGATGAATTCTACATATTAAGGTGAGCCGATTTTTTGCTAGCTCATATTGATCAATTTCCCTTTTTTTGTTTGCATATATGGGTTTGACTTTTGTGTGCGTACCGATGCTCTGGACTATCAATGAAGGAAGCATGGTAATGTGCACATAAATTGAATTGGGTCTCTAGGCCTGCCTTCTCTGATGCCATTTGGGTTTGATTTAGGTGCATGGTTCTGCAGCAAAACAGGTATAGGGGGCCACTGTTTCAATGGTATTCTGAGAGCAGCCACTTTGTGCATATTGTCAAAGGTTAGGTCTGTCTCCAATCCTCCCCCGCCCATACCCCCAATGATTAGGGACTACATGGGTTCTGTTGTTGTTATTGTTGTTGTTGTATGTGGGTTTGACTGGAAATGTGTTGTGGTACTTAGTCCCAATGCATTTGTATGGCATGTAAATTACAGTCAAGACTATTTTTGTTGTAATTGTCATGTTTTACCACTTTTTGACTCATGTAATTATTGTTGGTCTATGTTGAAGCCAAAAGACCGTCCACATAACTCACTTTATTGAACTGATTGGGAAAATTTTCTTCATGCTCACTTTTGGTCTAGTTTCTATTTAATTGATGTCATGTCATAAAAGGCAATTAGAAGCTTTTTGCATTGACTATATTTCAATAATATTTTTTTCCCTCTTAACTACTTCCTTTTTATCAGTAGGGTTCTTGTTTTGCAGTTTTTTTGGTTGTTTGTAAAAACTTCAGTATTACATGAGAGGGAACGGGTCAGTATGTCGGGATTGAGATCCCACTATGAATGTAGAAGTTGGAGACAGACCACTCTTGGCCCTATTTTTGAACTGAAGTAGCAAATGTATTTAACTCAGATATCTCAAGCTAGGCAAGATGCGATAAGGTTTTGCTGGGAATTGAGAATTTGTGCCGAGGAGTTGGGCTTCAGGGTTTGATGGGCTTTGGTATTCAGCATGGCACCTTAGTCATAATTTAGGTGCTTGCTGTTTCAGATGTGTTACTATGACTCTGTTGATTGAGAAAAACACGTACAGGATGAGTCTAAAGTTACCTTTCAGATGTTTGACTATGACTCTGTTGATCAAGAAAAATACACAGAGGATGACAATTAGGTCTGTAGTTACCGCTACATGATGAACAAAGAAACGTGGGCCCTTCAGTGTGCTTGTCAATCACATGAAAACATTAAGAGCGAATAACACATTTTGACACATTTTTTCTGCTCGTGTAATGACTATAGAAGTTTTGACACATTTTTTCTCGATAGGAATTCGTTGTTTGAGATGTTGACTTGAGTGCCCTTTCCCACGATTGCTTGATATACCTTACCTATAAGGGAATTAATTTTGCAAAAACTGTTTCAAGTGCGTGGTTGGATGTGGTTGTTTACATTGTGGCCTTGCAGGTATTGGAAAGAAATAGGACAATGATAGCTCCAGTTACAGAGAAAGATCAGAGCATAAAGATTTACCTGTGATTCTCTAGCAGGTTCTGCAGTTGTTGCCTGAGCATTGCTGTCTCCCTTTGCCAGAACTATCAAAGTGCAAAAGGTGGATTCAATGTTAACCTCAGATGCACAATCAACACGTCTAGGACTCTAGATTGATTTGATGAGCTGTTCTCTAGGTTGAAGCAGGTACACGTTGTCTTTAATATAAGTAGATGCATCTAAAGGACACAAAGTGCTTAATTAATGTGAAATTGTGAATTAATAGAAGTGAGCATGCATGTGGATGGATTTAAGAGTGAGTTGCATGCTTCTATGCAAATCTGAATCATTTGATGAGCCTCAAATTATGTCTGTCCGTGTGAGCATCCATGTGGGTGGATGGGTAAGTAAGGTCTAAGCTTTTACGGAAATCTGAATCATTTACAATTAATATCATGTAATAATGCTCCAAGATACTTGTAATAGGTTTGAACTGGTTTATCAATGGCAGACTATGTCGTTCATAATTGTTTTATGAAGTTATGAACAGCTATAATAGCCACACATATTGTCCTAGAAGAGGTAGTCTACAGCGTTGCAGACCAGCTTATATGATGATCTTTTAACCTGTGATGAGTTAGAGCAGCTTGTATGATGTTAAAATCTCATGGCGTTGTATTCAGTTGGTAATTGTGATGTTCTATCATATCTAAAGAAACAGCTCATTTTTGTTTGAAATCTTTCATAATGGGCTCGAGGATCAGTATGTAAGTGACTTCTAGGGAAAAAGTTCACACATTGTTGATGGGTTGTATTTAAATATATCTGTACTACTGTAGGATAAAGAACTTTCACTTGGATGATATCTGAATGAAAGCTTCTATAGTAGGTGAGATGGTCCTGCTAATAGGACCTTGATGTCTTATTTCGAGTTAGAAATCTATTGTATTCTGTAAGTGACTTCTATTGTTTCTTTTTGAAACTTAAACCATGACCATCGCTCTCTCATGCCTCACGGACACGTGCACCTTCACACTTGAACATTATGATATGGGTTGCATGCTTACGCACACCATTGGAGTTGCATTTTTTTATGGTTGCAATATTTCAAACCATTAACAAAGGCAATAAGTAGACTTTTATCTGCCCTTAAGCTGACTCATAACCAAAAGACTTTCTGCATGATTTGGTGGTATCTGGTTATTGAGAAGCACAAACATGTTGGGTTCATACTTGTGTCTGCCATGTGTCAGACCCAAACATGACAAGATACTCTCCGAACACGTGTTAGACATGCCTAAATTCCGGTCCAATGTTTCGTTATTTCTCCTTAGTCGGACAATATGTAACATGGGCACGGATACGGATACAGACACGTGACACAGCAAATTCTAAAAAAATGGGGATACGGACACGGCGGGGGACATGGCACGTGTATATATATAAATATATATTTATATTACTAATTTTGCTATAAAAAATTATGTTTCTTCTTGTATGGAGTACATATGTCTCTATATGTTTCTGTTTTTTCTTGTAAGACTCGTATGGTTTTGCATATGCAGACATTATATAGGCTGCATACATATGTATACATACATGATACATACATACGTATATATGTATATGACAGAGAGAGTGGCACACAAGAAACAAGAGAGAGAGAGAGAGAGAGAGAGAGAGAGAGAGAGAGAGAGAGAGAGAGAGAGAGCGCTCTGTTGTCGACTGATCCAGGGCTTAAACTAGAGTAATTGACTGATCTCTGATGTTGATCTAGTAGTAGTTTAGGTTATAAAGGTTTAATTACATTATAACCCAAATATTTTGACTCATAGCATATTAACCCCTGAAAATTAAAAACATTACAGATTGACCCTCGCCGTGTCCTCAGCCGTGTCCCCTATCAAAAACTAATAAAAATTAAGGGACACGCCAGATGGCATGTCCAATACGTATTTAGGCTTGTCCCCGCCGTGTTCCCGTGTCCAACACGTGGACACGACAACCTTTTGGAGAGTCGGTGCTTCATAGGACTTGTAGACACTCTTGGAGATGCTCGAAAAATTTGTGGAACACATTCGGGACATTCTTGGGACACGCTAAGTTCACATTAGGTGTTTACAATGTGAATTTCAAAACTAGGCATAGAGTCAACATTTCCATGCGTGTATAGTTCATGAACTCTCATATAGTTACCGATTGTTTGTATCTTTATAATGTTATTCCCATAGTGGGTTTTATTGTAATCTGGTAGCAATAATATTTTGATCTTTTATTTGAAGTGGCCACAACATTTCCGCATTCTAATTTGTGAAGGAATGACGTGTTGGTATCGTGTCATGACGTGTCCGTATTTGTTAGCCTAGTTATTTAGCCATTCTTTCCGTTGGAAATAGTTTTTAAGGCGTTACATTTGCCTTTGCAAGTAGTGAGTAAATGTTTATATGTGACCGTGGAGCTTTGGTTTTGTTCGAACTAATAGTGGGGTGATTGTCTTTTCCAACTTTTGTTGACACGTGTATCAAAATGATTTGGTTGAAAAATTGGTAGAACATTTCTTATTTAAAAAAAAAAATGACCAATATTTTAAAATGTGGTCTCAATGCTATGTCCGTGTAACCTTGATAAGTGAAATTTGATCATTGGGTTTAAATAGAATATGTGACTTAAGGTTTAGATTCATAGTATTCTAGTTTCCTACATACATGATTACTTGGATGGGTAAACTTAGTTTCCAATGTGAACCATTCTATACTCAATACAAAACCCAATCTGATTAGTTAGGAAAAATAAAGTTAGTTAACTCATGTCATTAGTCCACATTTGAGCTGGATTCGGCCCCTTAATTTACCTCACATTCGAAACTCTAATTGTGAAATCTCAATGTTGGCATCCGTATGTATGACTATTACGTTTACATTTGCATTTATAGATTACTTTTTTCTCCAAATGGCTCCAAAGAGGCATTGCCTAATTGAAAAGACAGTGTTGTACAATTCATTGAAGAGCAACCCACTGTTGAAACTAATATACGCATCCTCAATGGAAACATGAGAAGTAGCTTTTTAGTGTGGTTTTGTTAGCATGTCAATAAGTGTGTAAACTATTGAGAGAATGTGAAGTGACTTCACTTCATTGTTGCTAGAACAAGGATTCTCAAACCTCTGTAGTCAACACTGCTAAACAACCAAATGATTACTTGTTCCCCCACCTTGCATGTAAGATTATTTAGAAATGATGTGCATATTTCTAATCAAGTATTGGTGGTGTAAGAATCTTCCATAGGATGTAATCTTAATTCTTAAAATAAGCCACCTTGGATCACGACACACCAAATCCCCTTTTGGGTCAAGAGTCCACAAACTTTTATAAACAGCTTCACTGGAAAACATATTTGCAAAGAGGACATAACCTTATAAAAGCTGAAGGACACCTACGAGGCTACGAATCCATATTGTTTATTATACAATGTTGGGATTGGTAGGTCATATCATAGTCCTCAAATCATAAACCGCACATAAATTGACCCTATTTTGCATATCAAGCTAGTATGTCCCCTCGCATGTGACTCTATCTTGCACAGGGAGAGACAAACCTGTTAATTTAAAGTGTGCGCACGAACACAAGCACAGTAGAGTACAAAATGACAGATAACAAAGTGACTACTTGTACCCATATCACTTGTGAAAACAGAGAGAATTAATCCCTATTAGATAACTAATTGTTTGAACTTTATGTATCTATATTAAGCCCAAGAAAGTATATCAAGCTAGAAAGGATCAAGGAACTTCCACATGTATTTGAATTTTGAACATTATGGGTACATAAGGGAAGAAAACAAATGTATGTATTAGTATATTTGAGATACTTACCAGTGAAAGTGATAATGAGATCATAGAAAGATTAGTGGGCTATAGATTGGATAGATTTAGAGAACCCAAACCCAAAATTTGGTAGGTGTTTGGCACGAAGGTTTTGTCGTTTTGGACCCTATGTTTGGGATGTCTTAAAGTTTAAATTGTTTATGTTTGTGCTTATTTCATCTTTTTTGGAATTTTTTGACTGTTAGGGTCATTACGTTTTTATTTTTTCTCTGTCTTGATGAGAGATGTTGGAAAATATGAAACCAATTTTGAAATAATAAGTGAAAATGAGCTAGAGGAATTGGATGAGTTTGAAAGAATTGACTATCCTTGAAAAATGTTTCATGAAGAAGACATCAAGTCAAAATTTCAAGCTTATTTTGGCTTATTTTTGTGCATATTGATCTTTTAAAAAGTTTGCTCCATATTTATAACTGTTTCGATCCTCTTGTTGAGACATATCGATAATCATAAAAATGTTGATACTATACAAGAGTTCGCTAAAATGAAATAAAGTTCAAAAAAGTCAAAAAGTTTAGACATAGCAAACACATGCTAGTAGAATTGTTGTTCCTTAATGTACCATGGAATTTGATCAACTTATTTTGTAATTTAGACTATCTTTGTGACAACTGCAACTAAAGTAGCACATAGACACACGATACCTAGAGTCCAACATGTGAATTTCTGAATAAACATGTTACATTGTGGCCATCGTAAATGTAATTTTGCAATTTAATTGTTAAAGAAAATCCAACTCAAAACAAACTAACAATGAGTGTAGAGGCCATTGCCGATGCTCATGTAATAGGTTTGAAAGAAATGTGGGACAAACTCTAACTCCCCCTCACATGCGACCTTACCCACATGTGGAGAGGGAAGGGATCACTACTAAACAAGGTGCACTTATGGCATGAACAATGGGGTTATCAATCAAGAGAGTCTTGTCCAAAAGTCTCCGAAAACCTTAGCTCTCATACCATGTTAAAACTTAAAGCATCCAACGGAAAATCAATTGGTGAGAATGCTGATACTAGTTTTGGAGGTTAAAATCTATCAATGTGGGAGAAGCTCTAATATTTATTATACATGGGATGTTAATGTAGAACTCATAAACAATACCAAAATAAGGCTATAATTGTTATAGTAACATGTATAGCCTATGAAGCACCAACATCTCTAGAGGTCGAAGTATCGTAGTGTCAGACACGGGGACACGCCACGTGGTGTGTCCCATATTTTAATTTAAATATTTTATAGGGACACGGCGGGGACACTAATGGGGACACGGCAGGGGCCAAATTGTAATTTTTTAAATAAATTTTGGGGGCCAAAACTATTTTTTTTTAAAAATTTTGGGGGTCAAACTGTATTTTTTAAAAATTTTGGGGCCAAATTGTAATTTTTTAAAATTTTTGGGTGTCAAACTAAAATTATTTATTTATTTATATATACACGTGGCGTGTCTTCCGCCGTGTCCTTGTCCGTGTCCCCATTTTTTTAGAATCCCCGTGTCCATGTCCCTATCCGTGTCCATGCATCATAGTCTATAGCTTAATTCACGTTTGTCAGTATGCCATTCAAATTTGTCATTGCTTCATCCACATTAGCGTTCTACCAAAAAGTCTTTGATCTTTTGCATGTGTCATCATATTCTATCAACTATTGTCAATCACACAAAAACAAGACTGCCGTAATCTTTAACTAGACTGTAGGGAGTGTTAGTGTGTGACACTTGTATATCACACCCAACAAGGTATGTGTGCTTCATACTGCAACATGTTAGATTGAAAACACAACTTCTGGGTGGGCTCCTGCTTTGGTTTATATGTTTGGTGACGGTTGGGTGGGGGAGCTAATGATGTGTCTTGGGGATTATGTTATCCGAGGGTTTGTCATAATCTCTCTTTGTGTCTTCTTGCCCATATGCCATCTCAACCTGTTCATAATGACCATACAAATGGATGGTCTCCTCACATTGATATTACACGGTCTTGTATAGAACTCAACCCCAAAAGCTAGCTATTGAAGTGAGGTGCCCTCATGCTTATATACTCCATATTAGGGTGGTATCGAGGTGATGTGGGACTTTGCTTCACAATTGAAGCATTAGGATGACCCTATAAATGCCATAATGATGCTATAGCTGCAATGTCTAGATTGGTTTGAATTGTTTATTTCACATAGAGGTGTATAGAGCCTTTTTTGTCTATGGCCTTCTTGTATATGGGTGGCATTCCCTTAATGCCTAATTTAATATAATTACTTATCAAAATAATAATAATAATAATGATGCTGTAGCTGTAAATTCATCAAAACAGGAGATGGTGACTTTCCGTGCTAGCTCATCCTATACGTTCGTAATATTTGGCATGAATTACAAAAGGTTATGCATGATGGTAGATTTTAACCACAAGAAGTTTATTACGCAAAGGTATTTCCCTGAAATCCCACTAAGACTCCATCACAATACTCTTTGTAACTTATCTCCTTTATCATGAATATTAGATCTTTTCGGAGCCGTCTGGTTAGAACTTTAAATTCATTGTTCCTCGTTCTCTTTGGATTGCAATTTGCAACTTGTTTTTTGATTTGGTACCCCCGGTCTACATTTGTCTCTTTTTGCTTTGTCATCGACACTTGCATTCATACTCTGCTAAAAAAGCAGGGCGACATGTCAAACCAAGGAATTTTGGTTCCATCACAATCATAATCTATGGGAGGGAAGTATCATTTGGAAGACTATTTTTGTCAGTTGGCTGGTTAATAAAATGCATCCACAAAAGATTGTGAAACAAATGAGGATAGGAAGTACGCAAAAGTATCGTTGGTTGCTTTGAAACCTGCAAGTCCGTTTTGTTTTTTTAAAACTCTATTTATATATGCTCCAGAGGTGAAATGATAACAAATGAATACATTAGATATCAATCGATGTAGTCTTTTTGTTATACAAAGAGATATGCATCTCGCCCTATTTCCCTCAGTTTTGTCTCCTTCTTCTGCGAATGGCAGTTGAAGGTGGGATGGTTCTCATTGGGTTAGATCATAATGCCAAATGGAGATTGGTGGATTCTTTTTCCGTTCAGAATTCATCTTGTCTTTTTCCTTTGTTAATGGCAGTTTGTGAAGACTCCAAGAGGAAAGTCCGGTTTTCTTACGAGGGATTTTTTTTATTGGCATTTTCCTATGAGGGTTAGCATTTAAGGTATTACTCATCTGCATGTAGGATGGAAATGTGGCCTATGTCAACATTGACCTCGTGGCTCACTGAAATCCCAAGTTTTGGCTTCCAGAGGATTCATTTCAGACCCTTAAACTGAGCAGCAAGAAGCATGTTGCTCAGTGTGTGTAGTGGGGGCAAGGACGTTTCCGGAATAGTTCTCCATTCTCCTAGTGATTCTTTCTGCAGATCTCCTCAATACTCTTTGTAAGTTTCGTCTTTCAGTTCTCCATGACTAAATACATGTTGCATGACTATGGATGTTGGTAACATTGTTGATCATTTCGATCTCCTTTATTAGAGGTGTTGGTCGCTCCATATTATAATTCAAGCTGTCCAAATTATTAATAGAACATCGGCCATGAGTTGGATTTTGTACTTGTCTAGTTAAAATCCGTCTTCTTATGAATCAAAATAAGTTGGGATACTTTCTAAATGCTTTTAAATATGGCAGAATTTTATTTAGCTGCCGTTTTTTCATTCTTGAATGACCCTTTCTAATCTCATATCTGTACCTTTGGTTTCTTTACAGTTGCTCTGTTGGAGGAGCAATAGAATAGTGTTCCGGGAACATCTCACACTTTTTGTAGAAATTCTTCCAGAACAAATCAATTATTTCTTTCTTACTTGGATTATCTTCTAAAATACCATGCCATGCCCGGCAACATATCCATGCCTGGTAATTTCTTGATCATGATGTTTCTCTTATATCTTCTATTTATCTCTTGAAGAATGTAACCCACTCTTTCCAATAGTAGGGGCCAGGTGTCCATCTTCTCCTTTTTTTTCCTTACAAGAAAAGCACATGGCTCCCTGCTATTGAGTGCGTGCGTGGCGAATAGGCCCTGTTCGTTGGGTTTTGAGGGAGGTTTTTTAGAATAATGTGTAGAGAGAGAGAGAATTTATTGGTGACCATGCCCATGGGTTTTGGGACCCTAAAACGAACAAGGTCTTACTGTCTCCTATTGGAGGCATGCAATAGGAGCATGAGTGGAAGCTACTAGGAGTATGGTTGTATGCGGAAAAACAGGGAGTCCTAATCGGAAATGGGAATAACGTAGAAGTAAATACTGCTAAGTGATTATAGAGTTGATGTGTGACGAACCTTACCATTAATTCCTGTTCTAGCCATTTCCATAGCTCCACGCTCCTGTTTTAACACATCACCAGTTTCTTGACCTCTTAATAAGGCAGTCGGTCGGAGAAGAAATTCCCCTGCATGGTGGTAGCCATTTCCACATTTAGGAAAATTTTTCAACTTTATGGGAAACTGTGGATGCTTCACTGCTTTATATCAGTGGTATCATCACTCAACGCATATTTATCTACAACGTAAGTAGATTCAATGCTCGTTCCATTACATTGTTGTTGCGCTTTTTTCTGTTTCGTCTCTTTTGGAAGATTCCTGTATTAATCTGTCAACGGCAAACAAACTCTCTTTTAACGGATTTGCTTATCCTTGCAGCTTTCAGAAGCTTCCTCTTCAGATCACGTGCACTGTTTTTCTAGGTTCGTTTTTCTCCCACTGCAATTTTCAAAGTTGACGTTAATTCTTTCCTGGTCCATTTTATATCAAACTTTGAGCAGGTTCAAAAGAGATGTGCTTCTTTCCAGAATCTATGCTTCTTTCACTGTCCTCAAAATTTCTCTTTATGCTGAACAACAAAGATCTGCTGATAAATTGAAATAAATAAAGACTAGGGGAAGAAGGGAACAGAAGCCAAAGAATCTGATCTAAGGAAGGAGAAGGAAGAAAGAGGAATCTAGAGAGAGAGAGAGAGAGAGAGAGAGAGAGAGAAGATAAAAGGTGGAATCCTTTCAATAATCTGTTACAAAATAATGTAGGATTTGTGCTGCATTCTACCGATCATATGCATATACTATCTGACAAGTAAACCCAAAAGAATTATTGCACTAAACCTCCTAAATAAAGCTAGAGTTCCGAAAAGTTAGGATGTAGATTAACGTGCATTACTCGTTAGGGACACAGGACACTCTTATTGGGAGAATCTCCAAGATTGATATTTATCGGTTCATGTTGTAGATTTGTGTGCCACATAAGCAATGCTTTGTGCATTTGCAATTTAAATTTCTAGTTGGACTTTGAATTTGACTTGGCTATCAAAATACCTCACAACTCTACCAGAGGAAGAAATAATTAGAGACATTTTAGGATAGTAGCAGATGTACAAAGCTTTTAAGCTAGATAAAAAAATCTAGGGATTACATGATACCATTTTCCTTATGGCACTGTGGAATAATAGATCTTGTGTTGCTGTGACAAATGCTTATGCTGTATGCTTGGGGAAGCTGGTCAAAATTACTCTTATAGATAAATCGAAGAAGTTCCACAGAAGTCCTATCAAATTACTGTTCACTTCCAAAAACAAAATTTGATTAGATAGGATTTATTTAAACTAGTTGGCTTTCGGTAGTTATGTCTCTTGATATCTGCTGTAATCAAACAAATTGCTTGTCTGTACTGATTTCAGATCAGACATTTACATACAACACCCTTACGTAAACGCTTGCTGTGGTTGAAAGTGTTAGATAGTAGTTTGACAAAGTCTGAACTTACGACGATGTTGGAAAAGGGTTTTTGTCCATCTATCCTTTGTGACTTTTGTTCCTATCGTTGTACTTGAAAATGGAGATGAGTTACTTAACTGTGCCCCTGAGAATTCCTAAACATGCCATGCCCATATCTCCATCTAATGTGCTTCAACGAAGAGATAGGGATGACAGTTATGGGGAGAGAGAAAGGAGGGATGGGGTGTAACCTATGATGCACATACACGGATATTGACATTGACACGGACACTGACACGGGGACACGGGAATTCTTAAAAAATGGGAACACGGACATGTGTATGTTTATTTATTTGTATAAATAAATAATTATAGTTTGACACCCAAAATTTTTCAAAAAATTACAATTTGGCCCCAATTTTTTTAAAAATTACAGTTTGGCCTCAGTCGTGTCCCCATGTGTCCCTAGCCGTGTCCCCATAAAAATTTAAATTAAAGTATGGGACACGCCACGTGGCATGTCCCATACGTGTCCCCGTGTCCGACACTAAGATACTTGGACCTCTAGAGGTATTGGTGCTTCATAGGGTGTAACGAACACCCTATTTTTGCAGCATGACCATTCGCATCTTGGCCATTGATCAAATGGACTTTAAGTTTGACCAACTGTATCATCTATATACTTAACCCATGTTCAAGTGGCACTCCAATGGAACCTGTCTCCTCTTTAGCATTCAAAATTTTCATTTGAATAATTTACTACCACCAAGTTCCGTACCAACGATTGCTGCACTCAAGCTTGCACCTAAGTTTTGCAACGACCTCTCTACCCTCCTAGGCTCTTACCTAATAGGACCTGTCAGTTTACCTAATGGCTGTGTACCTGCACACTTAAATGTGAGCATTTTTGGAGCTATTTGATTTGGCACTCAGCTGATTTTGTCTTTCATTGCCACAATCTTGCTGCCTTAATCTTCCAACACCATTTATGGGGGTCTAGGTTAGATTCTCAGTTGGACATTATAACCTGGCCTCTTGTTCATCCTGTTTTACCTATTTTGCTTATCAAAAGTCGCCCACTTGGAGCTCTTGATTCGGTGGCATGGCTCGAGAAGCCGCTCTTCATTTAAGAACATATAGTAAAGTGACCGATTCAATCAATAGATTACAAGGAATAAATTCCTAACCCTAGTCCTTTCCCGTTTTGGACAGTGTCATGGAATAGGTCTACTAACTCTTTGAATTTGAGTAAGATGGATGATGAACTAAGAAGTGGGCTCTAGACGCTAAAACTGTTTGTAGTTTGTACTATTTGTAGATATCCCAATTTGGCTACGTAAATATTTGAGTCCCGCCTTGGGGTGATTCCCAATGATGAAACGGTTTTCGTATGCTTGGATCAAAGCATGAAAATCCAATGTAATCTGTGGAACTCTTGAGGAATGAAGATACCCTTAGAGGTGTGTTTAAAGTGCCCATGCGTACACTTTGGGTGTGTTTAGAGAGCCAAGGTCTGCCCCTAGAAGAAGTACCGGCCACTACTCTGGAAGTAACGGCCACCAGATAGATGTAGTAGTCGCTACTCTAGAAGTAATGGCCGCCAGTTTGTTTTCCATCCCGCAGACGGCCGCCGTTTTTTCTTATCTAGAAAAATCTTCCATATCCCAAATATGCTTCGAAGTGTTCAAATCCGATCCAAGCTCTTTCGTATTTATGCTTTTTACACTTGTCCAACGCTTCTCAACCTCATTAGGATAGAGTTTTTGCCCTGATTAAATTCAATTTAATTCATAGGATTTATCCTAAGAATTATCTCCTAAACTCTATAATTAGAGCTGAATCCAAAGAAATTGATATGCTTTCATATTGTCTTTGAGCCATATACACAGTTACACACTACACATATGGGAGCACAAAAACCCTTTCTAGTCTAGCGATTTCATGAACATTAGAAAAACGCAGAGAGTACTCAAGAACCTTCTAACATTCAAAGAGTTCATTAGGCTCGGAAACCAAGCTGTTGCATATTTAGCAACTGAGGGATCAAGGTGGGATGTTCACTTAGTCCCTAGACTAAACATATTTGATTTCCTATTGGCTTTCTACCCTCTTCGTTAAGCACTCTCTTTTCTTTGTCCAATTTCGCCTTACCAACCGGACTGACTTCTTTCAGTTCCATTTGCATTCTTCCTTGTTCCTCCGCGTTGCTCTACAGAGAGGGAGGGATGAGCGGGACAACTCAAAGATTGGACTAGTATTACTATACTTCCAAAGTATTGCTATTTTTCGCTTTTACTACACCCTCGTCATCTTAGAGCATATGGTAACTACATTATTCTCTATCTCCTCCCCTTCCTAATACCGCACCTAGCACACCAGAGACTGATGATGATCCCGCTTACCACTCCACTCGTACTTTGTGTATGCGCGTTGGGTAAATCTTGCATGCTTGGTCCCCACGCTCTGGGTGGGAGCACTGGGAGGTAATGTCGAGTTCTGCTCCTAATTGAAGGAGTAGCTAACGGCTGTTGCTTTGCCGTCTTTTACGATTGTTGCTGGGTCAACTTGAAGTTTCTTTTGTTGCTGGGCAGCCTCTCGGATACTATTCGGCTTGGCCTTTTATTCGCCTTATGACACATCAATTTGTGGTGTGGTATTGTGCAAGGAAAGTTCATCCGGACCCTTTATTTACTGACTATGCCGTCTTAGGTGATGATGTTATCATCGCCGATGAGGCTGTAGCCAAGGTTTACCGGGTGAAGACCTCGATCAAGACCGAGTAGCTTCACTAGTAGATCCGACGTCCAGTCATTTTAGTGCAAGAAGATAGGAAACATACCTCTCGGATGGATGAAATGAGGGATTCGCCTGTACTCGCTCAATAGGAATGCGTTTTATTAATGAAAAAAGAAGACAGATAGCATCAAAAGGATCTTAGGCCGCAGAAGAAAGTCCTGGGTACGAAATAAGTCTTCTTTCTTTTTCCATCAGAAACAGAAGACAGGGCATCTATTGAAAGGAAGGTAAAAAGAAACGGTGGCCACTACAGCTTGTAGCGGCCACGAGGTAGTTGTAGGAATGCATGTCGCGCAACTAGCAGCCGTGAGTTAGTGCATGCCACCAATCCTTTCATGTTTTTTATTTATTTTATATTCAACACATGCTCCCTTGACCAACTCCTGTTTAACTATTTATTTCCCATTCTCATACATCTCACTGTTTTAATGACTAAAATCAGCTATTTGTCAGACCAAAGAAATCTTTTGAAAAGGCTTATGTCAAACAACTAAGGAAAAACCTTTGGGTTGGGCGGAGAGGGGTGCAACTTCCCCTCATATATTTCCGTACATAGTTGAGGCTGGTACGATTAGGCCGTCTGGGTTTGCTTTTCCCAGTTCTTTTGTAATCATAGAATCTGGATTAGTTGTCACTATATTCATATAAGAAATAGATTTTAAGTGTTAGTACAAATGGATTTTTTTTTTTGCTTTCATAGATATTGAATTTTCATCATAGAAATGTCCATGCTGTATTTGTGTCCTAGACATTCTGGAATTACTATGTCAGCTTCGTATGTGTTGTGTATGTGGCCCTTGCATGTATTCGTGCTTTTTAATATTGATTGGTTTTCAAGACGAAAGGGTTAGCCTGACATTGGCTTCAAGGCACGATGCTTGGGTTGGAGTCAAATTTCTGCTTCCGAAGCCCTTTCCCCATATTCTCGTACTGATTGTGTAGGAGAGAATATTTTTAGCATTTCATTTTCAAGGTTGGCCTAACACATTATGTGAAAAATGGCATCGAGAGGCGAACTTTGATCAGTGATATGTACTTTTCCTTGACAAGTCTTTCTGTAAGCATGTCATGTGTTTTTACAATTTCCTTGTATTACCGCATTTGGATGTCTGATTTTTTGTTTTCTTTGGATTTCTTGACATCTACATACTTGTTTCTTGAACCTAATTCATCTATAAGATATCATCTTTATTTAGTTTCCAAACACAGCAAAGATCTCGTTAAAAGAGTTAGTGTCTTTCCCTCCTACTCCTCTTTGTTCACCTCTTGAAAGATAAAAAAGAAAAGAAGAGGAAAGAAAATAAAAAGAAAAGAGAGAAGGTTCAACAACTAACTACTAACTGCAAAAAATAAGTAGGTGCCGGTTATTCCAGGCACTCGTGCATCCTACACGGACGACTAGCTTCTAAAGCTTGTAAATCTGTGCGTTACTTGTGTAGAAAAGGCATTTCTTATACTCGAGCAAAGAAGAATGGATTTTACGACTCATATAGACGTTAAGATCGTACACCCACTTTCTAGCAGAAATAGCTAATTCTTAGAGGTTACCTTGTCCTCGGAAGTTGGATTTGCCAATTGATGATGTTCCTCTTTTGATTGTTGTACCGTTCAATTTTTGACTTCATGCTGGTCAAAAGCAGTAAATTGTGTCAGATGCAGTATCTGAACAATTCCTATACAATCTCTCTGAACTAATTCCATGCATTCATTCTAGGAATAAGACATTTTGAAGCTTCTTGTGCAGTAGTTTTCAATCGTTTCACACTGTTTTTCCCTTTGCTTTGACTTAGTTATACTTCTGGTTTACATAAAGCTGCAGTTGCTTATACCCATGGTTAAGGTTGTTTCAACTGACAACTACAACAGTATATATAAGGAGAAATTTTGATATATGCAAGTGAACATGCAACTTAACCCAAATTTCATGTTCCCTAGTCCTATTGACTATTTATTAGTATCCCCATGGACACTTGTAAGAAGTTCAAATGTCTAATCAGTGCTTCTTTTAACAACAAATTAAATCGGTGCTTTTCGATCAATTTGAACTGGGAAATGTGGCCATGCTTAGGGCAGTGGTAAAAGTGTATTTAGCAGTAATTGGAGGCAAACATAGAATGCACATCAATATCCTAATGCCCGTTTTGAATCATAGTTGTTTTCAGGTTATGGCAAACGCTATGGCCTTGAGGGAACAAAGTCAACAGTTGTTTAGCTGCATGTTTAGAATTTTGTAAAACCTGAGGATCGGAAGCCAAGGTCGAGAATGGTGGCTTGGGAAGGAGGTAATTCCAAGTCGCTTCCCTCAGTACACTTAGTGTAGCTATGTAATAGTGACTTATACATCTGTCTAAGAGTTTGTAGCAATAATAAAGCCGATGAGGTGTCATAGTTGGCTGTATGTTGAGAAAGTTATCATCCCTGAGGAGTGGATATTAAGCTAAAGACTGTAAAATTCATAAATTGTCGTTTCGTACCAACACTATTCATATATATTTTATTGTTCCTTACGCTACCCATGAACACTCAAGCTACTATGACTGTACTGTGTTGAAGTCAGCTATCTTACTTTCTGATGCAAGTTTGACTACTCGTCTTATAATCTGTCCGTTCAACAGGTATGGTCGCTTGGGGCGGTTTTCTACAATCTAGTACTTGGCAATATGTGTAAGGTAAGGCTCCAAGCTTTGTTACAGAATCTTTCCACATCATGTTGATATTTTCTAATCTATTATTACCTTCGTTAACTCCTTAGCAAGAGTTGCATACTAAATTATATATGCTACAACATTCAATCAAATTGGGAGTGGTAGACTCATCGTTATATTTGTTAGAAGAATATCCAATGGCTTAAACAATAGGCGGAACACCTGATGTATCTATTCTTGAAGGTTTAAGGGGGAGTATAATGTAAGTTTGTTCTTCCTTGTCATCACCGAGTGTTGTTCCCTGTTCCCTCTAACAGAATCATCTGTTTTTTAAGGTTTCTTTGGACTTGTTAGGCTTTGACTAGTGGTCCCTTCCTGATCACTCTACTTTCGAAGTGCAGCCAATATTTCCTCCAAAATATCTGACTGTGTCTAAATTCAACTGTCACTTTTCGTAGCATTATTCTGCCGATTCAGGAAAATTGGACAGACACATCCTTATTGGAAATCATATCTCAATTTGGGACATATTCAGGAAAAACATTTCAAATTTTGACACACAGCTTTTGCACTTCCACATAAATGGTCTCTTTTACATCTCAGAACAAGGTATCAGTTCCTTTATATCATTGACACTTGCCAGAAGAGAACTGTTTTTCTTTTACTTTTTTTTTCCTTCTCAAAACAACAGTTTCTGCTGTACAAACGACATAACATATGCACGAAGGACATATCACAAAATCAAAGAAATTCAGAGCATGCATGTTTTGAGAGTCCACCCACCCACCCCCACACACACAGAGAGACACATAGAGACAACAGACCTATGAAGTTATACTCAAGTGACAGTGCTTCAAACTTGCTATGTGTTCAGATTAATGATCCACATAAAACAACTTACACTGCTCTGGAAAGTAAATGTGAAAATGATAACTTAGGATACTGAAAACATTTGGATAATATATAATGTTACGATAGTCTATACCATCATCTCATATAAAATTATGTACATCGTCATCTAAATTTTTCCCATCACATTATGGTTACCCAAGCAAAGTGTCATGCTTCAGAATTTTGTACAATCAATTCTACACGAAACCAATAGTTACGAGATTAGGTTTTATTGCATCACTTGGAATTCAGTAGCAGGCCAATTGCTTACTTTAATCTAATAATTAATCTACATAGTTGTCCTAAATCCAGGGTACAAGGAGAACCAGCGCTCAATATGAACTTCCAACAGACTAGTAGAGGTTCTAACACTTACATATGGACTCAGAGTCCAATAAGAAATGGACAGCTCATGCACAGCTGACCTTAGGGACAGCAACTAGTCTACTTTTGAATTCGTCCTCAGGATTGATTTATTGAAATGCATCTACCGTCCACACTTCGTTGTCATCAATTGAAACACATAGCAGTTTGTTATGGAGTCCTTGCGCTGACATACATCTATCTGGCATGCATAAAGTTCTTGTCAACTAGTACCACATTGCCGACTTGTTAACAAACATTTCACATGTGAACAGTAACGTGTTTCCTACCACTAAAGGACCTTCAATCAAACGAGGATTCTTCCCTTTCAATGGAGTTTGGTTTTGAATAAGATATGCAAAGGATACTTGTTACTATAACAATGATAATATTAGACTCCCCGATTCCACCATACATCCGACGCTGCTTAGAGAAGCCCAGCCTCAACATGCCATATGTTTTAACATGTACCACATCACCTGATGAGCAATAATGAGACCATGATGATGACCTTTTTGTGTAAGAGGCACTTTGTAAGTTATCTATAACCACACATCATAAAGATGTTCTTATTGACCCACTACTGAAGCTCCTTAATACAACCAACATAATTTATACCGTTCAATGGAGTTTGTACTTAACTAAGAGGTAGTATCCCTTAAATTTTTTTTGTCTTCACCATATTGGCAAAAGACGGTCCGTTTCTCTTAAGAATACCATTTAGTCCATTTAGTTAGAGAAATGGCTTGCCTTCAACAAGTTATAGAAAAACTAGTGCTAAATACCAAAAATCCCGTTTACTCAATAGGGAAACTCATACATGTTGGCTTGAAAGAGAGTACAATCATGGTTCCACAAGCCCACTATGTACACTTCGTTACCTATCTTTAATACCTTGACCCTTTTGACGATTTGTTAAGTTTTCAGCTTAGAAGCCTGTCATTTGAAATGTTTCTAAACATGGACACAAGTGAAAGCAATTTACCATTGGCTATGTGAGATTTTTATGTCATTTTGCATCTTATTTTCTAGAATGCTTTCTTGACTAGAGGACTAGTTTGAGAAGATATTTTGGAGGTTTGTATTTGCCCAACGGGTAGGAGGTAGATATTTAGGAGAGTTTACACACTGTTTTTTTTTCTTTAGTGTTCGATCTTTTTCGCAGAATAGGTACAAGTGTGTTGAAACCATAGAGTTGTTTGTCGTTCCCCTCGAGCCCTTTTGTGGTAAGCTCTCTCAAACGTACACTTATGTTTATGATTTCAGACAAGTTCTCTCTTTTGAATTCTATGTGGATTCGATCTAATATTGCTAATTGACTTCTTTATCTTGCCTCCTTATAGGTACTAGAAGCAATTGTTATTTCTTGGTTGACAAGGTTGGGCATAGCGATGTCCAGGCCATTAAGGTCATGCTATATACCACTATCACTCGCATACACACATGTGCACGTTGAATTTGTAATTGAATTCACACACCAATTTAATGGAGATAGAGCTAAAATGATGATGTTTGAGTTTTCTCCTCGCAAAGAATTGAGGTTGGGTTTTTTGAAACTTGAATGATACTATGATAGTAAAGTGCAATTCACCCAGAAATGCATTACTAAACTAGCACACCTTAGTGAGCCACAAACTTTCAAAAGTGACTTCACATTTTAGCCCTTTTAAAAGCAATTTTGCAAGTGAAGTTGCCTCTAAGATCTCAACTAACTGTTGTGATTTTAAACTATTTTTAGGAAGAAGTGTTTTGAATTGTGAATTTGTGATTAGGAACAAGAGAACAATGTTTTGAAAACCAAACCGCTGAACAAACCGGAAAAGGGATCGAACGGATGGGTCACTGGTTCAACCGCGGTCGAAACGAAATCAAGCTGTGATGCCATAAACTAACCAGGTGCTGTTTTTTCCGGTTTAGCGGTTTAACCGCTAGTTTGGAATGGTTCTTACCATAAAAGCCAATTTTCAAAAGAAGACGGTTTCTGGGTGCAACAACTGTTCAAGACGGTCTGGTCCGATTTTTAAAACATTGCAAAAGAAATAACAAGTACGTCCATACTAACAGCAATACACATTGCTCAAACTCAATTGCAAGTGCAGAGAACAGTGAGGATTTGCCAAGAAAATGAAAGGGAGCAACAACGTGAGTCTACAAAAAGAATTCAGCTAAGCCAACGGTAATTGAAGATGAAACATACAACAGCTCAGTATTTGCACGATTGAAGATGATAGCAAATGATATACAATCAGTCTTAATTTTCTTTGTGTGCTCATAAGAAGCAAAATTGTGGGCAGCAATCCAAATCTATGTGGTACTGACATGGATACAGATACAGACACGGATACGGACACGGGACACGAAAATTCTAGAAAAATGGAGATATGGATACGATGAGAGACACACCACGCGTATAAATAAATAAATATATATAGTCCCGATCAAGTCCACACCTCTTACGGCCAAGATCGTCCGCACCTCCCCTTTTCTGATCGAATTTCGATGATCCGAGCCGCTCAATATGTTCAGAACATAATTTTAAGGGTACTCTCACGAAATCGGCAAAAAAAAACATCGGGAAGGGCTTGATTTGATCAATTTTTTATTGAACCGTTCAATAAAAAACTGTTCGGATGAAGCCCTTCCTGATCATTTTTTTTTTGCCGATTTCGAGCAAGTACCCTTAAAATCACGTTCTGATCACATTGAGCGGCTCGAATCATCAAAATTCGATCGGGAAAAGGGAGGTGCGGGCCGAAATCAGGTGATTCAGACTGATATATGATTGATATATATATATATATATATATGTACATATATATATTTTCTTTTCTTCCATGTCTATTGACAAAGACATGTCCTATATGAATGTATGAGATTGACATGGTTCAAATAAATGCATAATTACAGTTTAACCCAAATGTTTTGAATAATTTCATATTAACCCCTCAAAATTAAAAATATATTGGTTGTGTTTGGTTGGGAGTTTAGTTTAGTTTAGTTTTGGTATTGGGTGGAGAGAGAAATAGAGTAATGATTGAAAATAGGGGTAATGATTGGAGAGAGATAGAGAGAGATGAGAAAGTAATAATTGAAAAAATAGGGTAATGATTGGAGAAAATAGTAGGGTAATGATTGGAAACAAAACTAAAACTAAAACTAAAATGGGAACCGAACAAAGCAATTATATTTTGACCTTGACCCCCAGTCGTGTCTCCCGCCTGTCCCCTATCAAAAAATAATAAAAATTACTGGATATGCCATGTCCAATTCGTATTTGGGCGTGTCCTCGTCGTGTCCCTTTGTCCAATACGTGGACAAGGCGTCCTTTTGGAGTGTTTGCGCTTCATAGACCTAAATAGCATTGTCGCTATTACAACAAAGAGACATGGAATAAGGAAGGTGACAAACCAAGCCAAGCCAAGCCATTATATTCCTTGTTTTGCGCACAACAGCATCTAATGTCAATTTAGGTCTACCCCTCCCTATAGCATTGCTATCCAAAGCTATCTTATCCACTTTCTTAACTATTGCATCTCCTGGTCTACGGTAGACAGGCCCAAACAATAAGGAAGGTGACATTATTGAATTAAATCCATTGGAGCCAAACTATTGTATTGGTAACATTGAGCAAGTTGGTACTTAATCATTTTCTCCGAGTAGGTAGTTGGTATCTAAGTCTTTGTAGGGTGATTGTGCTACGACACCAGCATGGTTGCAATTATGAGTTGCGGTTGTAAGACCAAGAAAGTCTTGACGATGGCCCTGTGTGACTAGTTGTGGTCCCTACAAACTTGATCGAGGTATAGGGTGGTTGACATTCCACCCCTCTGATTTTTGTGTTCTTCCGTCTCCTTACTTTTATGCCTTATGCATTGAAAACACTGCGTATTTCAAGTTGGGGGGTTGATTATACTTATATTATAGTTATGTTTTCGGTTTTTGCACACAATTTTTTTTTAGAATCTTTCTTTGTAAGTAGTGATTTTATATGGTATATACTTTAGATATGCTTAATTATTCTCATAATGGCAAGCGACGTGCACCCCGTCGAATTTCGATTGTGTATTCGAATCCATGTCATAAGCGTATACATGAGCTTTAATGAACAAGTTGAGCTTAAGGTTGTGTCAAGTGAAGTGCACCACTAGAGTGGAGATTCAAAATTGCTGACATCCCATGTTTTTTGTTCGCATTTTCCGCAATTGCGTAAATAGTATCTTTTGTCCATGCTTGAGTAGTGCAAATATCTTTCATGCATCATATTGGAGTTATTGGCGTACATAGGATATGATGTAAGGCATTTTTGTACGATGAAACCACATATGAGTCTCCCTTGTTTTGAACCGTAGTCCGAGTCTCGTTTTTTTATCAAACTTAGGAAACTGGATGTTCGGAGGGTTGAGAATGTGTTTCAATGATTCAAGGATGTTTGGGGGGGGGGGGGGTGTGTTGGGAGATGGGGTTTGGGGGAAGTGATCCGAGGTTAAAATAGTGGAGAAGAGAAAAAGATGTATGAAATCTGCCTAGAAGGTATCGGTACCAGCTGATCATAAGCAAATTGCAAGAGTTTGCTTGACTGTTTTGATTTGGCATAGTTCACCTTAGTTTATAACATGTATGTGGATGGAGATTGAATTTGATTGAATTCGAAGGGATAGTTGTGACTCTTGCCTAGTTTTTTGTTGTCGAGCATAGATTTCGTATCTTGAATTGTGGGAAGAGTGCATAGCTTATAGTTTTGTTATCTTAGTTTACAAGGAACTAGCAAAGGGGATGAGATAAACCCTCAATAGTGTAAATAATTGGGGCTTATCTCTCTCATTTTGTCACTCACATGCGCACAAGGCCACGTGGCACTCTGCTATCAAGTTCCAAGAGTCATGAAAAGAAGTATTCCCTCTGTCCCACTTTGTTTGTCCCCTTTTTGACTTTGTAATGTCCCAAATTGTTTGTCCAATTTGAAATTGACTCATCGAAGTTCCATTAATGCCCATTTTCTTTTAAAAATATTATGCATGGGAAAGTGGACACCCTCGTTAATTTAATGCTAAAAAGTGTGGGGTATTTTTGGAAAAAGCCAAACTTTTCAAGAGTAATCATTGTGTCCCCTAAAAACGTTAGAATCCCGAAAATGGAGAAACAAATTGGGATGAAAGAAGTATCAGAGAATGCTCGGGACGTCGAGGGGAAGGCCTATGAAAGCCCAGGTGGTATCGATACTTGTTGATCAGAAGCAAAGGAAGCAGAACAGCTACCGGTACCTGCCTTACCCTTGGTAATGGTAGCAATTGATCAGAACTCCAAGTCAAGAGTTGTCTGTTGGTACCTCTTGCCTACCCGTTACCAACAACAGCACCTGGAATTTTTTGGCAACTTTTGCGCCCAATCCTGCTTAATTTAAGGGCATTTTGGACTTTTATAAGACTTTTTTTTAGGGGGGTATAAATACTAGTGAATCCCAGATTTTTAGTTTATCATTCATTTTACTTTCTCTCTATCTTCCGCTTCTCTCTTACTCAATCTCTCTTCCATGGAGCATTGAATGTTAGGGTTTTAAGGTAGTTGTCTTCATTAAAATTGTAAGTACTCTCCTTAATCCCTCTTTTATTTCCGTGCCTATGAATGTTTGTATTTCCTCATCTCTTTTATTGATGTTTTCACCCTCCATGAGTGAGTAGTCACCAAGGCTAGGTCATGGTGATTTCTAACCCATGACTTGGGTAGTTTAATGGCTTATCTCATATTTTGTGCTTAACGTTGGTTTGAGAAAGGATAGAACACTCAAATCTTCGATCTAAAGTTAGGGTTGTTTATTTCTTTGATTGTGTGTAGTAGATAAATATCTTTGTCATGCACAATACTTGGAACCATGGTACTCTTGGTTTTTGATAAAATGTCTAAATGAGTTTCTTTTCATTTCCAAATCCCCATTCCAAGAGTAAACTTGATTTTCATGGCTAAATCTTTCTGAGTGAGAGCAAATGTGACTTTGACTCTCACTCGAGTTATCGATGATAAGCATTAAACGGCCTAAGTTATGGGTGGATTAAACCCCTAGACCTTGCCTCCTTTAAATTTCATATCAAACTTCATTTTCTAGTTAAAGTAGGGTAGAGAGAGAATTCTACCCAAATCGATTCAAAGTTGGTCGGCGAAACGCCAAAGCTCCGCGTAAAACAAGCCTCCCGCCAGTGGCGGAGCCACATGGAGACAAGTGGGGGCACGCACCCCTACTGCAATTTTTAATAATTTCACTTTTATCCCAAATTATAAATAACATCATAATTTGTATTAAAAAATTATACACATTTTTCTCTTATAACACTTAATCCTAAGTATCTTTGTCAAGTTTTTTAAAATGTACTCTTTTATGTACTTGTTTTCCATAAAGACTCATTATATATATGTGTATTGTAGCAATTTTACATCTTAAGTTCATTTTTTTCATGTTATGGTTGTTTATTACAAGTAAAAGATAGAAAATTTTAAGACCATGCTGAATGGTGCCTCCACCGACCTAAATTCTTGACTACGCCACTGCCCCCCGCCTAGCTAACATTGACTTCCCTATGAATTTGACCTTGGATTTTCGAGTTATCATACTACAACCGATCAATGTTCTAAATGGCGCTTGGCGCTGGTAGGGCGGAGACTCACCTCCAAGCACCAAGCCGCCTAGGCGGCGCCAAGCATTTCGGCGTTTTTTTTTTTTTTTTTAAACAAACCATTATCCAATCAAATTATATTCTATGTATCCATAATGCAAGTTCAAAGTTCTACATAACCATAATGCAAAGTTTAATGTTCAAACTTCAAAGTACAAACCCAAATGAAATTAAGTAATAGCAATTAACAAATAAGTTGAATAAGACAATAAGTAGAAATAAACGAGATTGGAGTGTTGAATGGGGATGTAAATGTAATTGTAATATATATAGATATGATTTTGTAAAATTACATGTAAGCCCTTTTAGTTTTTGTACTTTTAATCCTAGCCCTTTAATGTTAATAGTATACAATTTAGGCCTCCAAAGACGCCGTTGAGCCCGCCAAGGTCCGCCGATGGCTGCTGGCTGCCAAAGCCGCCAAGGCCGCCTAGGCGGGCGCCAAAGCCTCCAAGGCCGCCTAGGCGGCCGCCAAACACCGCCTAATCTCCCTGGGCGCCAAATCAAATGCCAAGGGGTATTGGCGTGGCGGCGAGGTACCTCCAAGCGCCTAGGCGGCCTCGGCGGCCGCCATTTAGAACACTGCAACCGACCTAGCCTTACGCTTGGGGCAGCCTATTCTATGTTGCACGCTAGGTCACGAGCAAAAGCTTTTGTTCCTTGTATTCCAAGTTTGGGGATTCTCTGTCTAATATATTCATTTCTAAAGTTAATTAGTTGTATTTTGGTTTGTATCATTTGTTATCACAGCCTTTCATTTTACTAGAAACTACCTTGTCGAAACCCTAGAGTTGCTGGGAATCTCGCCAGAACAACCCTAACCTAACCCTAAACTTCAGATCTACCCAATTTCACACTGTTTAGATCCAAATCACACCCTTACATCTCCAAATTGCAACCAATCAAACCTCAAAAATTTTAAATCTAGACCAACAAACTCAGAATACCATAAATGAAACCCATATCATCGAAAATAGATGCACTGGATGGTTTACGATGTTAGGGAAAATCAAAGTAGACTTTTATAGGAAAACTTGAATAAAAATGAATAGTGACAATAGGTTATGGGTGGCCTACCAGGATCCTTGGGAGAAGGGCAACCTGAGGAAATCCGGCATCGTTTAGAGCAGCCTAGTGGATCCTAAGGAGAAGGGCAGTCGATAGGACTTTAAACAGAGAGGTTGACAGAGCCCTAAGTATGACACAACATGATTAAATTTGGCAGGGCTTTTACCTCTTACTATGGTCGTCGGTGAATCCAAGCTAAATGGATAACTTAGGTGTATTCACCTAGAACTCCGATGCAGGACAACCAAGAGGAGAGTTATATCATGGAACGGTCATAGTTAGAGTTAAAGGGAGAAATGGAGTCTCAAAGAGGAGGACCCAAAAAATCACATAAGATTGTAAAGAAAACTTATGAGATTGTATTCTTTTATTGTTATGAATGTTGCGTATGTGTGTTGTATGGGTTAGTAAGACAGGGGATTATGTACTGACTATAATTTAATACCCGTCCCGAGTATGCTATTTGATACACGTGTTTTGTTATCATTCGCATATCATTAATT
The DNA here is from genome assembly GCA_019656295.1 of Rhododendron mucronatum var. ripense. Taxonomy (NCBI): domain Eukaryota; kingdom Viridiplantae; phylum Streptophyta; class Magnoliopsida; order Ericales; family Ericaceae; genus Rhododendron; species Rhododendron mucronatum. Next base: position 2,335,126 of record BPLT01000038.1, on the reverse strand, counting down.
GTCCAGCGGTATATGAATAAAATTGAGGGTCTAATTAGGTTTAAGGAAAGATTGGTCTTAGTTGGTGGAATGAAGGGTTAAGATGAGTGATGGCCCATTTGAACCCATACACTCAATGACTCAATCACATGGGATAAATTTTCCTAAAAGACCAACACCGTTTTCCACCACTTCCTCTGCCGTTTACTGTATAACGTAAGGGGAGAGAGAGAGAGAGAGAGAGAGAGAGAGAGAGAGAGAGAGAGTTTTGGGGAAACCTAATTGAAAGTAAGCCCTAAGCTTCCATATACTTAATTTATGTTTTGGTTATAGATTGAAGCATGAAGATATACATATTTGTGTGGTTTAAGTTCTAATTAGGCTATAGGAGATTGGATTTTACTCTATCAAATTCGTTCATCATTGGATATGTCAATTAGAGCTTGAGCAAGGTTGAAATTTGTGATTTTCTTAACGAATTTTTCTCACTGACTTGCCGACCTTGCAATTTTGTGGTATTTTTACTGGAGTTGGATATACGTGTCTAGTTTATTGTGTAAAAATTTTAGAATCTAATTCAAAGAGGTGAAGAAGTTAAAAATCATACACCAAGCTGCTGTTGTGAAACTCGCAGTGCTGACTTCACCGACACAAGTTGGGAAAATAGTCATATCTTCTAGCTCGAGACTCAAAAACACATTCCGCTTGTTTTGCTGGAAACTAGACATACAGAGCTTTCCAACGATGCAACCCGTGTGCCGTGATCATGCCCGAGCGATAACCGATTTGCAGTTAAAGTTGACCCAAAATCTGTCTTTGCACCAGTTTTATTGTTATGTTAAGTTATAATCGCGGGGCCGTAGTAAGGTTACCCAAACTCCGTTTTTTATGCATGACCTGTCGATTCGAAAAGGAAGAAGTCTACTTTTCAACGTTTTAAGTTTCATTCTTAAAATTCATGTTATTGTATTGGATATGGTCAGAACGGTACACATCGGCCATGAACTAAGTCTCATTCTTGGAAACTCTTGTATCAAATCTCGTTGAGTCATCTTTGGAGCATTGAAACACATCATTCATGATTTTTATTGCATTAGTTGCATTCGGTTCCATACTAGGGATGGAGATTAAGAATAGGATCGGATCTTAGTCTTGTTGATGCATTTTACTTGCATTAAAACATGAGTTGGAGCATGAATTATACTAAGTGTAGTGTCATTCATATTCTAGATTCGGGGGATGAGTCTCCACCTCAAGGTTGAGGAGGAGGCTTTTTTCTTTTATCTTTTGGATCTCTAAGGTGAGTGTGCTGTTTCATTGAAGTGGCTAGCTAATATTAAACTTATACTTTTTCTGCAAATGTTGAAATATTTTGACGATTGTGAATATGGATCAAGTTGCTTGAAACATGTTTTTTTTTCAATAGCATGCCAGTTGTAATACTGGTTGGATTTGTTTTCTTCTTGATGTACACAAAAGGGTATAAATTATCTATTTGCTGTACACAAACAGGGTATATAAATTGTTGGAAGTTCCCTATTCATAGGGACACGATACCATCATAACACTTGGTTGCGAGGGAAGCAACCATATGGCTTCTTGAAATATTGTTGGTTACTTAATTGTTTTGTGAAAAATAATTTGTTTCTTGCTAAGTATGATCGGAAGCATTACTCGATCCATGTTTGCTCTTGTAAACTGTTTTTTATGCTTTTTGCTTGAATGGAACAGTAATACTCACTACCCTTTTCAGGTAAATGAAGTAGAGGTTTGGTCCACTACTGGTCTGACAGGCTGTAGGAGTTGGGTTCAGGGCCGACTTGATGTCCTTTTGGCATTGTAAGTATTGTAATATAATTTTTGGAGAGTAGTTGTAACATATGCGGATGCAAACTCATCTTGTATAGTTCTCTTTTGTTAATTTTGTCCTAGAAACTGGATGTAATCTACTTGTCGACTTTGTTTTGCGTTTATAGAAAGAATCTTGTTATGGGTGAAACTTAGCTTTCATTGAGACAGATTATGCTAACCCTCATAGGGCAGATTGTTACATGTAATCACTCATGGTGCTACTTTTGGCCTTGGCATTTGATGTCAGGGATTCAGGAATGAGCAGATGAGCAGTATTTGCAGAAAGGAGTAGGGGCTGAACAAGAGGACCAGAGATTTGGATCCCATGCCCTTAGATCGCTTTGAATTCTGATCATCTTCCCTTTGAAATTTTGTTGTAGTTGTATTTTGAACTTAAGTACTTTCAGTTGGACCTGTAATTGTACTATGATTTGTCATATGGATTATCATGTTTAAAATAATGAATTCGTGTTAAGTAACTTAATCATTTTTAAAAATTGTCTAACACCGAAAATCAGGACGTTACACAAAACTAATGGATAAGTAGCTTTTGAAACTTGATTTAAAAACTCATCAAATTTTGAAAGTGTGCTAAATGCATGTTGGATGATGTCATGATATTGGAATGGTGAACCCAAATTTCTATTCTATCATGTTGGTTAATCAAAAAATATCTCTTGAATGTTTGCAAGGCTCATTACTTTTTTCCTTGTGTAGGTGATAAAAAAAACATTCATGTTAAATGAACACATGGTAGCATTATATAAAGGCCGTTAGAGCAATGATCTCCAACAACAAAATGGATCTACTAATTTATTATATATCCCTTTGACTTTAAGCAAAATTTCAATTTAGTTCTTCACATTTCAATTTGGACAAACATGTTCTTCTATTTTTGAATTGGTTTCATTGTCAACCATTGGTTGGATGGTGTTAGGTTTTTTGACATACCTTTTTTTAGGGGCATAATCGTTCTTTCCCCAATATCTCACATCTCATCTCTCTTTTCCCTTGCAATGTCATCCCAAAACCAGTCAAAAAGCCATCAAAATTTTGACGTTAGGCTCTATAACTGGCATCCCTGCTCACCTCACCACCTCTTGGATGCCCACAAATCCAGGTAGGAGATTTCTCCATTGCATGAAATTTGGGGTATATATGAGTTTCTCCACCTGTCTTCATGATTTCTTTGATGCAATGGAACTTTTGAATGGATTTGACATAGTTACATTCTCTTGGTTATACTGAAAATTGGTTTAGGTCTCGTGGGTTTTTTTCGTTGGTTTGACCCTTCCATGTGCTAGAGATTAAGGTAGTTGATACCCGGATTGCTGAGGAAGATGACATTGTTGGAGAAGAAAGCATCCACCACCTTGTTCTCACCAATAACAAGGAACAAAAAACTGAAGAAAAACCTCTCTCCTCCAACTGCCCTATCATATGGGAGATAGATCTCCAATCCAACTTTGCCAACTGCCTGCTATAGGTGGTTTAAACTCTAAAGTAGTGTTTCCAAACGTTAAGTTGAGGCTCCCATTAAGATTAGTGATGCAGGGTGAATTCAAAGAATTAATAATCATAACCTATTTTCATCTGTATAGGATTAGTATTTAGTTTTTTTTTTAACACGGAGGATTAGTATTTGGTTAGGTATGTATTAGTGTAGTTAGATCTTCCTAGAGCTTAATATTGCTTGATTTGAGTGGATTGAGCCTTTACCTATTTCCTAGATCTTCGTTTTGCTAATTTTTGTTTGATTGGAGATTTGCTCTTGTTCAAGTTAATACGATGCATTAACTAGGCTATCAAAAATGTATTAAGGAGTTCAAATTTGTGCGTTACCCTTAAATCCTATGCCATGTTTATGGGTTGTTCGCACAAGTTGCACTTTTTGCATTCCCTTCTCTCCTGGTACACACCGGTGGTTGGGGTTTTTGCTTGGGGGAGGCGACGACTCCCCCCAGGTGCCTTTATCTCTCCCTCTTCCCCTCTTCTTTTTCTCTCTTCCCCCTTTTTCTACCCTTGAGATACTTTTCTCTCACCGTCTGTTTGTCCCTGACACCGATCTCTTTCCTGTAATTTCAAGTATACTAGCACCCTCAAGGGAATCAAATGCATCTCCACCAACATCCCACAATTTGGTATCTTCCTCCATGTATACTGGAGTTGTCCTTGATAGGAGACGAAGATTGTTGTGCACGTAAACCAAATCTTTCGCTCGTTGTGGTGTCATTTTGTTTCTTTAGATAATAAGAATAAAAGAGTAGGTACACCAATTTCTTTCACAACATGATGACGAAGATTGTCGACTAAGCAACTTCAACGCTAAAGATTTGTTGGTCATATTTGTACTTTGTTTCGTTGTGATCCGGATCCTTTGTTAACCTCTCCACGTGCGAGTTGAGAGCTACACATGCATGGGAGTGTTGGAACTTTTCCACATCAGTTAATTATCACCTCAAAAACTAGTATATGAGCCTAGGCGATCTCTTTTCTCATTGTCGGAATTTGTCCACATCAGTTAATTATCACCTCGAAAATTGGTATACGAGTCTAGGCGGCCTCTTCTTTTATTGCCAATTAATTTCAAGGTGGATGCCTCATTTTCGTGAGAGTCTTTGCGGCATCTTCCTTCATTGTCAATTAGTTTTGAGATGAATACCTCATTTTCATCATGTCATGGGAGTATGTTGGAATGTCGTTAGGGGTTGGGCTAAATTCGATGGGTTGTCTAACTGTCCGGCCCAAAACGTTGCAGTGGTTAGGTGATTGGGGATACTCGGTGTAACTGAGTTGACCAGGCCCAAAAACAGTGAGGAGCGCCAACAAGCAGTTCAAATTCTCTCTCTCTCTCTCTCTCTCTCTCTCTGCTGCTGTATCTTCAGTTTCCCATGGGTAAAGTAACCATTTTCGCCTCCTCTCTCGGACTCTCCCTCTAAAAATTTGTTTGCGGTATCAGAGATGCCTCTGAGATCTGTCGATGGAGGAGGAGGCTGACCTTTATGCCCCGCCTGTGCCGCCGCCACCATCTTCATCCACCGATAACAATCTCCTCCGTCCGATCAACCACGATTTCCATCACTCCCTCACCTCGACGACGTCGTCCTCTTCTTCTTCTTCCTTCTCCTCTTCTTCCCCGCGCTTCATCCGCCATGTCCAAGCTGCCTTCAAGCGCCACCGTCCTCTCGGTATCTCTCTCTCTCTCTCTCTCTCTCTCTCTACATATATATGTATCAATATACACACATGTATAGATATCCATTGTTTCTCTTTATTTGATCGTTCATAGCTAAATTGAGAAATTAACGACTTGTTCGAACTAGGGTATCAGATTTAGGTTTCCTTAATATGTCGCTCGCTGTTTAGGTTTCATTGTATGTTAGTGGAACTAAAATTGGGGCTTTTATGGCTCTTCATTCCACTAAGATGTTGAAATTCTGTTTGTTTCCAATCTTTCCATTGTATGTTAATGAAAGTAAAATTAGGGCTTCTGAAAACTGAAATTACTGGTTTGTTTCAAAGATGCGTCTAGGCTCCAGGTGTAGGTTCCATGAAAGTAAATTTCTTGTGTTTCTGGTTCCAAAATTTGCTAACTGCTAGAATGGAAGTGTTTTGGATTTGCTTTGTCTCTTTGGTCCAGTGTGATTGTTATAGGAGGTCATTTCTGGGGGTTGGTTTTGCCCAGAATGAAACATTTCACACTTAACTCTAATTGTGTTTTAAATCCAGAAGACTCTCACACCTATTGCATAAAATATAGTTGCCCAACTTTCTCTTAAACATGTTTTTATGGTTTGAAGTAAAAGCTCCAAAGCACTTTACTTTTCTTCAAAGTGGGGGGTAGTTGGAATTTTTTGAAAAAAAGAAACTAAATCTATTGAGCTTGTCCAACTTGGTTAATTATAACCTCTAAAATTGGTATACGAACCTGGCTAGCGCCAACCTCTCTGCTCATGGCTTGGCTTCGTGTTGGATGCTTTAACTTAATCTTCAATACTAGACTTTTGAAGGCTTTTGGATAAGAATCTCTTGATTGCCATGATGACGGTGCCTTAAATGCAACTTGTATTTTTGTTGTGAACATAGTTGTCAAAGGCGCGCCTAGGTCCAAGGCCAATCGAGGCGACTTGAAAAAGGCGAGCAAAAAGTGCAAAAAAAACGATAAGGAGAGAAAAGTGACTGGGTGCAAAAAAGCGCGCTTCTTTCAAATCGATCAAAAAAGCATGCTTTCGTTTTCACAACAAAGCGAGCTTTTTTCAAAAAGCGCACATAACACAATTATTTTCAGAAATAATTATTTTTTCGCATAGATGTGCCTCTCTTCAAAAAGGTGCTCGCCTTGCGCCTCTTGCCTTAGGCCCAATAGAACTTTGCGCCTTGGTGCGCCTTTCGCCCTTGACAACTATGGTTGTGAAACGTGTGTCGTTGTATTATGGATCCTCTGCTTACCTCTCCACGAGTGAGTCAGGATGTATTATGGATCCTTTGCTTACCTTTCCATGAGTGAGTCAAGAGTCACACGTGCTGGGTCGTATTTAAGATTCTCCCTAATTGGTTAATTATAACCTCTAAAACTATTGTATGAGCTTGAGCGACCTATCTACTCATAGCCAATTGGTTTTGAGTTGGATAAAACTATTTCAATTACGAACGACATGTGTGATCCAGTGTGGGAGACATGCCTTTCATTATGGTGCAAGGATGAAAATTGTGTCGGTGGATCCCTTTATGATCAAGAAATGGACGAGGAGGTGTGGGATAGGATTAATGAAGGTAGATAGTACGTTTATTTGTATGTGAAAGGTTGGAATGCTGAAGATGGAGAGTGATCGATATGTAGGATTCACCCGTGAGCATGTGCATATAGCGTATAACACTATTTATTTGGGGCTCTGATAATACTCGTTCCATGAATAATACTCCCTTCGTCCCAATTTGTTTGCTCACTATGGGAAATTTCCCAATTTAATAGGGCTGTCCAAGAAAGCCATGAACCGTGAAATCGGTCCGGACCAAACCGATCCGTGCCTTTTGGATTTTGTCGGTGGATTAATGGTCCGGACATGGATTCATAAATTAAAAAATCATGAGATATGGATTAGGATTGGACTTTCATTTCAAAACCGTGGATTAACCGAACTGGACCGTGAGATATTTAAATATATATATATGTGTGTGTGTGAGCGCGTGCATGTGTGCGCAATATTTATAAATAATTATAACTTTACTAATTGTTATGAATTTTTTTAACAATTTCACATTAATGTGACAATATATAAAAAATGTGGTTGCTGCCTTGCTTGTATCTGAATTCTGGATCAGAACTAACTTGCTCTAATGTTATCTAAACTGTGAAACCATCAAGGGTGCAAACAATTATTAGTTATTACATTCCATAACACTAATAAGTGTTTGCACTTTGCATTTTTAGTTGGCAGCAGCATCATTTTATTTTTATAGAAGGAAATCCGTAGATAAAACCGGGACCGAACCGTGACTCACGGTTCAGATTGGAACCGAACCGTGAGATTTTTGGATTAGGATTGGATTGCAATTTTTAAAAATCGTGATATACGGATTAGAATTGGATTCCTAGGAATTCGATCCGGACCGTGGACAGCCCTACAATTTAATGAGTCAAAGTCAAAGCCTTTAAAAGTGTACATATTTCCAAATTTACCCTTCAAAAGTGAAAATGAGTAACTTATATCAAATCAAAAGTGAAAAAGAGTGGAAAGGGTAAAATTTGTAATTTGCAAAGTCTTTGTGGCTTATTTTAGAAAGTGAGCAAATATTTTTGGGATAGCCCAAAATGGAATACTAAACAAAGAAATTGTGACAGAGGAGTGCTAGTTTATGGATTTTATTGGACAAATTGGTTCAGTACTCTTCCATATCCTCCCAGTGGACTATTGTGAGCATTTGGGTTGTATCTTGGAGCTGGTGTACTCTATTTGAACCTTCACATGGGGATGGATATCCACTTTGGGGGGTGACAACCAACTTGTACTGGCTATTTCTTTCCTACTTGATGCTATTTTCATTCTCTCTATCACCTATGATTATTGATGAAACTGATGTTTCATGTTGTAAGTTTGGGGGAATAATGAGGTGGGATGAGGATTGGACTGGGATTAGTAACTAATAGGGTTATAATGAAGAAGTTCTTATTCAAGCCCCTGGTTTTGTTTGCTCTGGATTAGGTTAACAGCTTTTGAACTCAGACATTGGGCTTCTTTCAAGTTTTCTAACATTCCATGATGACGATTTTTCAGGTACAATGCAGTCAAATAGCATAAGGCCAAGGCGTATGTTGGTTCCGCAAAGAGAAGCATCAAAAAGCGCAGCATCAAATCTGGGTCCTACTGTGGATCCCAGGAAGACCGAAGAGGAACTTCTTGGTAATAATTCTATTGCACGAACGGTGAATACAGGTCCTGTCATGTGTGAAACTCAATTAGATGCATCAATGACACTGCCTTTCATATGTGGCACCAATACAAACACCTGTGAAGACGATATCAAACCTTTTGATATAAAGAGAGACCAACCCAGAAACTTTGCTGATTACAAAAGCAACGAGACAGTTACTTCAGTGCTTGTAGAATCTCAACATGTTCCGTTGGTTGATGGTCAGAAGAAGGTCCAGTTTTCATTGGGAAGCAATTCCGGATCTCGGGGTAATAAATTGCTTACTTGTTTATTTTAGAAATTATGTTTGCTAGACTGAACAAATTTTAGTTGCTTTGTGTGAGACCTTCAGAAAAAAGTTATGAAGGCTTGGAATTCTGCATAATTGTGTGCATTACTTAACAATTGGCAAATTAGCTCGGAAACTGCTCCACAACATTTTTGTTCTCTCTCCCAATGATTTTTTCATTGCAGGGGCCGATGACCTCATGGCCTCTGGAACAGACAGCTTATTGTCTCATATGGGTTCACTTGCATTGACAGAAATGGTATGGGATGGGAGCAATCAACCAGAGGCTGTAACTGTCATCAGTCATGACTTAAAGCCTCAGAAGTTTCACAGCATAGAAGCAGATGAAAGTTTGAGGTCTGATCGGCCAAATTCTTCTTTCTTGGCGAAAAGAGCACCGGAGGTTCAGGATCAGATGCATCAATTCAGAAACTTTTTACACGGTGACTTGAACCACCCCGTGACTCAATCGTCAGTTGTTGGTTCATCTTGCGCTACAACAACTGTAGTCAATTCAGCTTCTGCTCCCATCATCAATTCAATGACATACTGTCTGCATCCTTCTGAAAACATGGTGTCTAACATGCCTGTAGCACCTATGCGAGATTACAATGTGAATCCTAAAGAAATGCCACAAGAAAATATGGCTCAACCTTCTTGTAATTCATGCAAGCGCACCACTTTTGACACTCAAATTGAAGTTAAGGAGTATGACATGACAAAGGAGCTGCAAGGCAGAGGGCCCGGGGACCGTGACTTTCGAAAAGATTGTGCCACTCTAGATGACAATCCTAACAATGGGAAAGAGCATGAAAGTGGTGTTACCGACTTACAATCTCAGCCCTCCTTGTCCAAAAACCCATCTTCAGATATGAAGGCAGAGCCATCTAAATCAGAAACACAAGAAAAAGTTGCAAGTGGTAAGGCGGCACCTCGTAAAAGAAATTCTGATTCTGACCTGTTTATTAAAGTTAATGGGAAGCTCTATCAGAGGCTTGGGAAGATAGGTAGTGGGGGAAGTAGTGAGGTCCATAAAGTCATTTCATCAGATTGCACAATCTATGCCCTGAAGAAAATCAAGCTCAAAGGCCGCGATTATGCAACAGCATTTGGGTTTTGTCAGGAAATGGAATACCTAAACAAGCTGAAGGGAAAAAACAACATTATACAACTAATTGACTATGAGGTACACACTTTAGACATTAAATTGTCTTGTAGGGAATTTTGATTCATCCATGTGTCGTAGTTATATCAACTTTATTGCCTTGCAACCCACTGTTTAGGTTACGTTGGGAAGAATGATTTTTATTCTGGTCAACTTGGAATATGAATATATCAACTGTTCTCTAAAGTTAATAGTCTGAAAAGCTTACTGCCAAACAATATCTTGCTGTACAATGTGAATATAATACAGACAATTTAAATGCCGTACTAGAATTATGGATTGGTTTTAAAGACTTTATTGGGGTAGAAAATTACCGATTCATATTTCTGTGCTGAAGTTTTATCAACCCACCTTTCCTGGTCAAGTGCACATGTAATTCAATTGAAGTCCTAAGCTACTTATCTCTTGATATTCCATTTCACTGCCGTTGTTGCTTAAAGAAAATGCCACATCTAGAACTCAAAATAAGAAAGAAGAATTTGTTTTGATATGGAGAAAGAGTAGTGGTGAGAAACCCAGTCTCTCCTGGGTAATCAAATAAAAAGAAACCCAATTCTCTAAATTTATGGGAGTCTTTCGGTAAAATTATAACCATAAAGCCAAAACTAGTTTTTGAACAAACGATAAAAACTATTGCGGGGTCAATTTTTAAGACATTCCGTTCATGGATAAGGGTAAATCTTAGGCATACGGATGGGAGACCAAAATAGGCCCCAATTATTGCTATTGCATTTGCAGGGATGTCTTGGGCTAGGCTTCTACTCTTACCTAACATACTGATTGGTTAAGAGTGCTACTCTAGCCTCACCTACGAAATGCTTGGTTTTCTTATGGGCAGGATATCTTGGTTGCATAAGATTTCAGAGGAATGAAACCTGTGTCTTTGCCATTGAGGTAAGGAAGGTTTTTGGTAAATCGGAACGAATTGAGATAAAACCTTGTAGTATCTCTCCCATGGAAGACATAACATTTAGCTGTTCTTCCCTGTTGATCAATAGCTGAGCCTAACTTGTACAGGGTCTATTGGCTGATTTTAAGTTTTACTAGTCTTCGAAAATTCTTTTGTTGAACTGTCTGAGCTTGAACAGCCTAAACCACGGCTTGTTTCAGCTAACCTTGTTTGCATGTATCCACCAACCTACTGAGCAAACTAAATGACAGCAATCTTGTTTTCTTGAAGTTCATGTGTCTCATTGAGGATGATGTATTAGTTTCATCTTTATCTACTATATTAGTTTACCATGTATTTCTCACATTCATTTCCTTCTTAGGTGACCGATAAGACTTTGCTGAAGGAAGTATTGAATGGTTGCATGAGTGACAAGGATAGAAGAGTCAAAGAAGATGGATATATTTACATGGTGCTTGAATATGGAGAAATCGATTTAGCGCACATGTTGTCCCAGAAATGGAGGGAACTGGATTCGACTAATTCAACTATAGATGAGAACTGGCTGCGGTTTTATTGGCAGGTTCTCTAGCAATTACATTTTGCTTTTCTTCCCCTAAGTCAATTGTTTACCAGCATTGGTCATATGCTCGTCTTTTCTGTTTCATCTCATTGCTTTAAATTTTTGTGCGTACACATCCCTGAGTGCCTGAGCTCAAGACTGGACAACCATGTGTGCTAACCTTAGCTTTCCTAGCCCGATCCTGAGAGGAATGGTTCATGAGGACGCACAATTGGGCAACATGTCATCTCATGAGATGGCTCAGCACCAATTGACATATCGTGTGGCAGTGCAGGAGAGATGTACCTAACCTCTGTAAAATAATACTGGATGAGGTGCTAAATACTACTTCCTCAGTCCCATTTTGTTTGTCCTTTTTTGATGTTTGTGTCAGTTTTCAATCGCTTATATCTTCTAACATGAATCTCCAAAAGTATGCAATATGGATCTTGTTTGATAGTTCTCGATTAGGTCTATAATACAAAGGTTTCAAATTTATGAAAAACATACATTATAGATTGAAACACATAAACGTTTAAAAAAACGGCACGAATAACAAAAATGGACAAACAAAATGGAATGGAAGGAGTATGTATGTGGCTACAAGGACCTGTGCAGAAAATTGATATGTCTATGACTACGATGTGCAGTTCCCTCCACCTATGCAGTAGCGGCAGACACTTTTGGAACATGGACACCCTCGGACACGTGAAAAGTATGAAATTAGTTTTCATTCACTAATACATGGGGACTCAAACTGGATGTGCGGGGGAACATGTGCTCAGTATGCTGAGAGACACTTTAAGGATAGATGAGGTGCCACCTTCAGGACACACTTCCTTTAAGGGAATAACGTCTCTTATTAAATGTCAACTAAATGAATATGCGCATTTCAAACCTCCAAAAAATGTAGAATTTTTTTTTATATTTGTTTGCACTAAAAACTAAAAAAATTATATACATAAATATAGTTTTTCATTTGGGAGTTTGAAAATGCATGTATTGACATCTAAAGGGGACGGAGGCAGTATAAAATAAAGGAAAGTAAGGTACTCCTTGTTCTTGATAGGACTAGATAAAAAAAAGTTAAATATTTGGAAAGAGAGAGATAAATGTTGTATCCCACTTTCTTGCCTTCTAATAACCGTTGTCTTCTTGACCTCATATGATTTGATGAAATATACTTTATGGTGCTAGGAATCCCTTTTTGAGTCAAGGTTTTTTGGAATGCTAGTTTTACGACTTTGTTAAAACTCCGGCACCCTTAGCCAATAGTGGCCACGTGATATTAACAATTAATTGCTTTCTACGTAATAGGCTTGTTAATGGTTATATACTGGCTGTATTCCTCTATGTGAATTAGGACACCATTTAGCTGTCTTATACTTTCACTGTCCCCATTTAACAGTCCCTTGTTCTATTCTAACTAGATAAAAAATGATTTATATTTCTAAATCGGTAATAAATTTATATGCAATATGGATCTTATTTGATAGAGCTCATTAGTTCTATAAGCAATGTTTTCAGAATCACATAAAACATTATACATTACGAGATATAAGCAATTGAAAAGTGGCACAAACTCCCAAAAAGGATCGTTAAATGGGGACGGAGGGAGTAATTTTCATTACTGATCACATTCTTTTTCATTGATCTATGATCTGGAACTAATTGTCAAACAAATCATAGGAATGCATAAACATTTCACTGCAAAATTCTCCATGAAGGCTACTGGTTATGGTACAGCCTCGAAGTTGGTTCTTGTTGAGGAAGGTCTAGAGCGTTGTATTTGCTGGAGGTTAACAGAACCACAATCTTATGTTGTTTTGGAGGTCACGGTTAACTATAGTAACATATTTAGACCATGCTCATGCCACTTGGTTGTTCACTTGCTATTTTCCAAGTTAATTTGGCTGCGTAATGTTCCAACATGAGCTGATTTTGGAAATATTTCATAAAGCTAATATGTTAATATCCTGCTATACGTGCAAGTGTAAAATAATTTAGTAAAGTTGATGCTGGACCTGGTTGAACAATTCTTGTAAGTTTTGTTTACCTAATATTAGTTTATTTGTTAAGAGAACCAACCTGGTTAAATTATTACTTGTTCTAGTCTTCTAGATGCCATGAACTACATAAAAATAATATTGAACGTGTGCAAGAATTGGAATTTTTTGGCTTGAAGATTTTGTATTATTTCCAATTACTATTGAGGAAGAATGTTATTATCCATCCTGATGAAAAACTTAAGAACCTTAGACAGGAAGAAAGACAAGTAGAAATGGAAACAATATATGAAACGAAGGGGATTAAAACAGAAACAAGAGCGATCTACCCATCTCGAGAATATCTTGCAAGCATTTAACTAATCCTGCTGGTGCATGCATCTGCATTCCGTAGACAAGCACTGTATTTGGCAAATGCTCTAATGCCTGCTTATGGTTTTGTGTTGAATTCCTTAAAACCTTAAACATGTTCTGTGAAACCCTCGTATAAGCCACGTCATACTTACCGTTTGGGGGCCCATGGGTATCAGCAGTATTGATTAATAAACCAGCAAAACTTTTTTCTAGGATAATCCCATTTAACCACTTTCCGCTTGCATTTACTCACCTTTTCAGTGGACTCTTTCTTTTCTCGAGTCTTCAATCAGCTTTGTTTTCATTCCAAGACTTGCATATCTCCTTTTCTTCGAGAGATGTCTAAGGGCTTCCTTCTCTTGTCACCTCTGATCGGTCTCTCAAGTGCCAAGGCTTGTTTGTATGGTTAAGGTTGTCAGGGTTCAGAAGAAAATGTGCTTAAATTCATCTGTTTCTCATTGTTTTGGTATAACCAAAGCAAATTTGATGTTGCAAATGATTTGTACAAATGAGACATACAACCAAGATTTTTTTGGGTGTTAAAGAAATCAACCGTGACAATACACATGGTCACAAGATTTTTTTGGGTGTTAAAGAAATCAACCGTGACAATACACATGGTCACACGTTAGTGATCAGTGAACCAGTTCGTTAAATGATTTTCACCCCCTTTTGCTTTATTTTGTGATGTCATTTTGAAATCCCTTTGGTTAGGGGAACTTGTTAAGTTTGTGGGCAAAATAAGCTAATCCTGGTGATTACTCCCCTTGTTTAACATTTTGCAGCAAGTACTTCTAGCTGTCAACACCATACATGAGGAACGTATTGTGCACTCGGACTTAAAGCCCGCCAATTTTCTTCTGGTCAGAGGCTCATTGAAGCTAATAGACTTTGGTATTGCCAAAGCTATAATGAGTGACACAACCAATATTCAACGGGATTCACAGGTACCGAAGCCTTTTGTAATTTCTTTTACTTAAAATTACTTTGATAGATACAAATTATCAAGCGACCATTCAAATTACATCAAGATGCTCATAAAATTTGTCCCTATTCTCGGTTTGTCTGGGAATTTCAATGTTTTGGGGATGTGTTTTGATTTATATGAAAGGATATTGTTTCCTTATTTGCTCCCAGTTTTTTTCTTACTTTAGCTCTGGAAAGTTACAAACTTTTTTTCTGTGACTTTCTAAAATGAACAACATATTTGGGACATCCCAAGAATATGGAATGGGGGAGTAAGTTGTAACAGATTCGTTTTCAGTTTGATTAAGGGAACAAGCACTTGGGAAAGCTAATGTGGCATGTCATGATTGGTCACATGATACAGGAGCCTAGTTTACTTAATGAAGCTTCTGGTTTAGCTTTGTGCATATATTTAATAATGAATTTAGTGCAGGTGGGTACGTTGAGCTACATGTCTCCTGAAGCATTCATGTGCAATGAAACGGATGCCAATGGAAACACTATAAAGTGTGGTCGTCCATCGGATATCTGGTCACTTGGTTGCATCCTTTACCAAATGGTATATGGAAGAACACCCTTTTCGGAATACAAGACTTTTTGGGCCAAGTTCAAGGTCATAACTGACCCAAATCATGAAATCAACTATGAACCAGTTTCCAATCCTTGGCTTCTTGATCTTATGAAGAAGTGCCTTGCATGGGACCGGAATGAAAGGTGGAGGATCCCTCAGTTACTTCAACACCCTTTTTTGGTTCCACGAATCCCAGCTCAATTGTGCCCCCCTCAAGAACAAAGCTGTAAATTACTTCAGTTGATCGCTGAATCTTGTGCAAATAACCAGAAAACTATGATCCTGTGTAATCAGCTCCAGGAATTACTGAGCTACCACCCCAGCCCGGAAATAGTATTGCGCGCATCAATTTCACGAGATGAACAGCGTAAATTGCTTTGTAAAATGTCAAATATTTGCTTTCAACTCCAGGAACAGTTAGCGGAATAAGCAAAAGATTGGATACAGATATCATGGGATCAACTGAGCGAAACTTCTGGTAGCCAATTATCTATGTTGAGAAGTGATTGCTGTCTGGAAGGAAGTTAGCTTATTCCCTCTCATTTGTAGTGTTTTCTGCGACCACTTCTTCTGAACCCATCAAAACAATGGAACGTATGCACCTTGGCTTGTAGCGTTAATCTGCCATTTCTCGGGTCATTGGTTGCATCTGACGATACTTGTGATTCCTTGGCTTAGCATTCTCTGTGGTCAGTGGAAATAAGTTTTCATATGAAATTGGCATTTATGTAGTGGAAGTTAACCATGTAGAATTCACCTGACAATGTGCTGCCATGAGTTACTGAATATTTTGAGTCAATGTTGATATGTTGTACCAGATAGGTGTATTATTGTGTTGGAAAATCGCTGTGTATCAGCATAATGTAACGTTGCACATAGCATTTGGCAAGAGTTTTTTTGAGAGTTGTTTTGGTGATCATTGTATTGTATGATTCACAGGGAATACTGGGTCTTTTGATCTGTTTATGACGGCTTTTCACGAATTAATTATCAAATACACTGAAAGAATTGAACATGAGACGATGTTCAAATGCAGACGCATCCTTTCCAGTCCGTGTATGTCATGCCATGCCATGCCCATAGAACAGTAGTTGCTGGAAGACACTTGGTATTGATTAGTTAACAGCGGTGGAAGCATGTAATGAGGATATTGCTCGGGACCCTCCATATCGCCGCTCTTATTCGTCCTAAATCTTCTTCAGATGTTCTTTTTCGTTATTAGTTTTTGTAAACTTATTATTTAGCTTTTCGTTTTGATTTTTGGGATTAAGCATTTTTTAACGTAAAAAATCAGAACTAAAAAAATGCATACTGAAGTTGAAAAAAATTTCGTGTTGAATGATACTAATGAGTAGTAGAGCTGTAGCTGAGCCCAAGTTTTGTCGAGCTCGGCTCGTAGCTCGAGCTCGGCTTGAGCCTCTTTAATATCCTCCCTTAACAAACCAAGCTTTTTTCAAACAAGCTGAGCTCCACTCGACTCGTTTACTAAACGAGCTGAAAACTCAAAGCTCGAGCTCTTCTTGTTTACTAAACGACCCGACCTGACCCGACCGTTAACGAGCCAAGCTGGTGAGTTGCTTTGTTCATTTGCAGCCCTACTAATGAGTAATGACAAAAAAGACTTGAGTTTTGTATTTTTGTGCGTGTAGGAACTAGATTTTGCAAGCCACACGTGAAAACCGTGGTGTTTCCACTATCTCATGTGGGCTCCACCATGTATTTGTTGTTGTAATTTGAATTTTGGAGGGCCCGCGGAGTACAAATTTCCTTTTGAATGGAGTTCGTGGATATTAGATTGAGGTTGTAAATGTCTCGACTAACTCAAATTTCCTTTTGGGTGGAGTTCATGGGTGTTCGATTGAGGTTGGAAATGTCCCAAGTCAGGGACGGATCCAGGAATTTGTTATAGTGGGGGCACCAATTTCTATTTAAAAAAGAGTTACCACTCAATCAGTGGTGAAGCTTGAATTTGAATACGGGGGTGGTACCAAGTGAAATCAGGAAAACCACCGCGTCCCGCTCTCTCTCTCTCCTGACAAACATCATAAATTCAAATCTCTAGTAGGGGGAGCTGCTGCATCCCGTTTTCCCCCATAACAAGTAACATAAATTCAAATCTCTAAGAGGAAGAGCCACCATGTTGTGCTTTCTCCTTTGGTGAGCACCAAAAAGATTTGACAAATAAATTGACAAGTTTGAAGGGATGCCGGGGAAAATGAGAGTCCATCTTTCACCCTAAGTGTAAAAAAGGAAGGAATTATAATTCGTAATTTATTCATATAAGTCTATAAATTGACATGTTTGTGAATTTAATTTATGTGTTCATTAACATCATCATAATCCGCAATGAAACATGCAGTAAAAATATAAATTGTGGAAAAAAATTAATGCTAAATGAATCATCTTTATTTCTAATTACTGAGAATTTATGCAGAGAGAGAGAGAGAGAGAGAGAGAGAGAGGAGTTTTTGGGAAGGAAAAAAAGGTTAGTGGTGTCAAGCTGTGGGAGTCGAACCCCCCTGTCGGACAATTGTAACACAGTCACCAACCACTGAGCCAAAGTCCTATTCGGATAGTTTTTCCACATATTAATATTTAACGTTTCTCAGTAAATTTTTTTTCTTAAAAAAAATTGAGCGGGGGCACGTGCCCCCACGTGCCCCTGTGTACGTCCGTCACTGTCCCAAGTAACTCAAGCCCATTCTAGCAATAAAGAGTTTTTTTTTTCTTTTTATTCTCTAAACTATGTCAATTTTCTCTACTTAGTCTCTAAACTATCAATTCGATGATTTCATTCCCTCAACTATTATACAGTTACCTACTTAGTCCAATAGATAACGGAAATTAGAAATTTGGATAGAAAATGTCAAGTAAGGCCCTGTTTGGGATCCTGTTGAGCAGATATTTGATTATGAGAGCCTTAGCGATAAAAATTAATTATGACTATTTAGGATAAAATGATCAGAAAAATAAGATCTTCGCACCGGGTCAAACAGATTGAAAATTGGAGCACTTAATTTTTTTATAAGGTTCATATATTAGAATCTTACGTGACATTTTATAGAAACTAACACATACATATATATTTTTAAAAAGACTGAGTTCTTCATATAGAATTTAGACTGTTTATATATTAAAAATATGGTTAAAAATTAAGCTCTCTAATTTTTAATTCGTGTGAACCGGTGCAAAGATCTTATTTTGATCATTTAATGCTAAAGGTTATACTAATTAATTTTTGTTTTTAAAGCTCTCATAATCTTGTATTTGCTCTAAAGAGTTCCAAATAAAAGCAGATATTTAATTATGATAGCTCTAGAGATAAAAATTAATCATGACTTTTTAGAATAATATGATCAGAAAAATAAGATCTTTGCACTGTTCTAAACGGATTGAAAATTGGAGCACTTAATTTTTTTAGAAGGTTTATATACTAAAATACTAAAAATATGGTTAAAAAAATTAAGTGTTCAAATTTTCAATCTGTTGAAACCGTTGCGAAGGTCTTATTTTTTTGATCATTTTATCCTAAATGGTTAAAATTAATTTTTATTTCTAAGGCTCTCATAATCAAGTATCTGCTCTACAGGATCTCCAATAGGCCTTACATGATATTTTCTGTCTAAATTCCTAACTTTTGTTATTTATTGGACTAAGTAGGTAACGAAATGATAATTGAGCGGATGAAATCGTCAAGTTGATAATTTAGGAACTAAATAAAGAAAATGGGCATAGTTTAGCGGATAAAAAGGAAAAACAAAAACTCAGCAGTAAAATAACTTTTGATTTTTTGTTTAATTTTTTACCCATCTCATGGAATAGAATAGAAAAATTAAAATCAATTTAGTGAAAAACTAACAAAAGTTCAAGAGTAGACAAAAATAAAAAGCCAATGTGGCTTAAGCCAAATTTTAACCAACAATGTGGTACATTAAAATGGGGATAGAATTATAGCTAATTTTACCTAATTTGATCTTCAAAGTTTTTTGTTAATTTCAATAATCATGAACTAATGGTACCTTCTGATCTGGCCAATGAATTCAATATTCAATTTCCCCACCTGAAAACACGTGGCCATGTTTGATAAGTGAGTTAGAGGTCGGAATAGGATTGCTAATTTTATGGGACCTCTAACTCATTGTTTGGTTACACAAAAGGGGATGGTATTAGGATGAATATGGAATTATCAATCTTCCTAATTCATGGGATTAACAACACCACTTCCTACCAAGTATTACTAATCCTTTCCCAAGCTTTGACTACAAATGACCTCCTTGCTGATACTTCCTTCCTCCATCAATTCCTCATTGATATCCACAAGGGCAATATTGGAACTTCATTATTCCAATCCTATCTTATGTGTGTGAAACAAACGTGATATTCATAATTTCATCCCCTTACGAATCTCACCCTCTAACTCCATATCCTTACGAATCTCACCTTAATCTTATCTCTTTATGAATCTCATTCTATCTAACACAGTTATCAAACGAGACATGGGACAACACGGCTACTCAATATTTTATACAAATTGCAGCCTCTTGTTGTGGAAAAATCCATGTCTGGGTGATTATCACATCTTGTCCAATACGAGTAGAATAATCCACTAACTAAGTGGGCCACCCCACGCTAATCTAGGTCCACGCATTTTTGAATCATCATGTAACTCAATTTCCAATGCCAAAAAAATGAAACTACTACTACAAATAACCACACGCGGGCGACGCCAGAACACTGGATCAACTATCAAGGCAACCTTTGTTAGTTAACTTGTATTTGAATTTTTTTTTTCATTTGATTACTGGGAAAAAGATATTCCGGGCTTACATATATTACATATATACCAAGTACGGATCGAGAGGCGGATGAGCGTGCACGACTTTCCTATCTACTATTCCAATTCCTAATTCAATTGTAATAGCTTTTTCTCTTAAGAACTTTAAATTTATATAAGTTTGTATGTCCGATATCTCTTTGAACAATCCAACACCCATTCACCCAAGAATTTTGGGAAATAATTGTGTTTTTTTAGCAATACTTTATGCTTTTGTTACTATTTTGTTTTTATACTAGAGAAGGATGCACAAGATTATATGCCACAATGAAATATAAATGAAGATATCTCAATAATTGAATAGGTTGATAGAAAATATTTGCAACAATGTTTTTGGTATCATTTTTACAATTTTGAATTAATAAAATTAATATCTCCAGGTCATGCGTGGACTAGTTTTTATTTATTGTTCACCCACGACTTTAAAAATTCTGCATCTGTCCCTGCTTACCAAAACAAAAAAATTCTCGATTGAAAATTTTCTCATAATTCAATGCCCATTTTCACTAATTTTGCAATCACCCACGAGAAGAATTCCGCATGGGGATTCGTTAGTAACGCGAAACGTCAAACCTTGGATATCATATTATCATTATAGTAAAAAACTTACCTACCAAAAGAATAATAAAAATGATACTTACACAACAATCCAAACATAACAACTTACACAACTTCTCACATGCATGTGGGCTCCACACACACTACTATGTGTGGGCCCCACATGTATGTGAGAGGTTGTGTAAGTTGTTGTGTTTGGATCGTTATGTGAGTAGCATTATCCAAAGAATAAAGGATCAACAACTATAATTAAAGATCCTCAAGAAGAGAAGACCCAACCAACATGTCAAGTGCAGAATCAAAGACATGCATTTGGAGAAACTTGTGTTAATGCCTCAAAAGAAACGCCAAATGTGAAAAACACATTTTGTAGAAAATGTGTCAAGTTAGGAGATTATTGAATCCTAAAATGCCCAAATTTGAAATATTTTCGGTTTTCAATTCATGTTTGGAACTTGTTGAAAAGAAGGAAAATGAAGAGATACATTTTTTCTGTCTTTTGTTTGGTTAGAGAGGAAAGAGAGGAGAAAATGGCAAACTAGGGTTCCAAGAATGGGAGTGGGGGCCTGTTGCCCCTATGGAACAGCAGCTCGCTGCTGCACCTATGCGGCACCGTTTTGTTGCACCAATTTGGATACCATCTCATGCCATTAGTAGTCCTTTAACCCTTCACACCACACTATTTTTGGTGATTTTGGGGATCTATTTTGGGTCCCAAAAAAATTATTCAAACCCCAAGTGATTCTTAAAATATTTTTCTATGAGTTCGTGTAAAAAATTTAGCAAAATTTGATATTCGTAAGAGTTTTTTCAGCATCCATAGAGACCCTACGAATTAGGCTCCAGAAAAAAAAATCAATCAATAATCTTTTATAATTAAATAACTTTGTGAGGCCCATTTCGAGTTCCAAATAAATGATTCAAATCGGGAGTTATTCTTAAATTACTTTTCTATGAGTTCTTGTAAAAAAATAGTTTAATCCGATATCCGTAAGGGCTTTTTTAGCATTCGTAAGAGCTGTGCGAATTCTGAAAAAGCCATAGATTAACTGATTAACGATCAAATACTCAATTTTAGATTATTTCTTGATTATTTTTTTGGGGCCTATTTCGGGTATCACAAGGATATTCAAACCGCTCATTAGTTTTAAAATGGTAGTTATCATTGGTTCCTCAAAAAAAATTAGCTCAATTTGATATTAGTAAAGCTTTTTCAGAATTCATAAGATCTCTATTGATGCTAAAAAAGTTCTTATGAATATTAGATTTTGCTAATTTTTTACAAGAACTCATAGATTAATATTTTAAAAATAACTTGCAATTTGAATCATTTTTTTGAGACTCAAAATAAGCCCCACAAAATCATCAAGGGAAAATTACGGGCAGGAGGCGTGGCCCAGCCTTAATCACCACTTCATGGTGTACACTTTCCAAATCACCACTACATGGTATCTCCCTATTTTTATCACCAATACATGGTACCATGTCCGGAATAGACTATTCTGCCCTTCCTGCTAAAACGACGTCTTTTAAGTAATACTCCTCAAAATCCTTTCCTTTCTCCCTTCTTCTCTCTCCACTGGAACGTAAACTCCTTCCCCATTCCTCTCTCTAGGGTTTGCTCCCCTTCTTCTCCTCTTGCTCCCCCTCGTCGCAATAATTTGCCCCCTACCCGACGCCCGACTTGGTTCCCAACTTCCATTCCGTAATCTGCCGGAGATGCTAGCTTGAGTCCATCAATCATACACGCTTCATTATCCCAAATTCGTCGTCGTCGTTCCTGCGAACCCACAAGGTGTGTAAATGTATATCTCCGTTGAATATAGTAGTATTCATTTGTATATGTTTGCTTCTGCATCTTAAATATCATTGCTCTTGAAATGCCCTAGATTTGTTGAATTTGTGCATGAGTCCAAGTCAAGGGTTAGTAAAAGTAAAATCTCAAGTTACTAATTGATAAAGCAAGCTAAAGCACTAGTACTTGGGGCTTTTGATGTGCGAGTTATTGTTGAATTTGGGGCTTGTCTGCGTGAGAGTCCCTTTTTTTTTTTTTAAGAATATAAAGTACTTGAGAAAATTAACATAACTTAGGTGTGAAGAGTCCCAATTTGATTTATACAATATAAATAGAAGTGGTAGAGGCCAGAAGTGCTTCATGGAGTGACTGAGTTGGGCATCTAGTTTCTTCTCTAGCTATACATTTGAGTTTTGGGCATTCATCTTCGCCATTTTTATTTTTTTCAAGGAAGAATAGGGGCTCCAGATTTAAAGTGGAGAGGCTGGTAAGAACATAGGGAAAGAAGCTGGCCTGGAGCACTTCTTGGGCAATGCATGTTATAGTTTTTGATCTAATTCACTGGACCATAATGATTTCTCGATCGCATCTATGCTAAAAGTATGCTCACGTGCCGACTAATGCAAAGTGTATGGTTTATTTTTTGTCTTGGACATAATGTACTTGTTGCTAAGAAACCGAAATTATTAAAATTGGGTTCTTGCCAAGAAACCAAAATTACTAAAAAAAAAAAGGGCCATACAATTTTTTTTTGCTCTGTACACATTTGCATCATAATCTTAAGAGGGCCATACAATTTATGCTTATATTATTTAGTACTGTTGTGACTCTTCATTTGCAATATTACAATACTAGGTGTAAGGCACCAATGGAAAGTACCAACACCAATCCCTATCTCTTATTCTTGTACCTAATGAACTTGTTGCTAAGAATCCAGAATTAAAAAAAAAATCCTCATTTTCCTGTTGTATAAAGTGCATACATGTTTAGATATACCTGTCGTATACATGCTTCACGATTTGATTTTTGTAACTAATAGCAATTGGGCACTTTTGTGTTCTTTTTGTAACTAAATTCAGTAGTTGCGGAGTTGTTTTGGTTATGGTTTTTGTAATTGAACCTGTTTTTCTTCAAGTAACTGTACTCTTTCATTTAAACACCAAACAAGATATGTCAAGGTCCAATCAGGACTAAAAAACAAAGCTATCTCAGCCAAGTCGCTAAGACATAAGTCCTGGAGTCACCAAAGTAGAAAAAATAAAACTATACAACCATGCACCTATCACCTATCAGCCAACTCTCTAATTTGATACTAGATTTCTTAATAGACTTCCCCTTGGAATGCAGCAAGAACTATTTATTTTCATCCTCCCACGTGAGAGGGCCTCTGTGAATATGGTTCCTTCTCAAAATCTCCTTTCAGACAGCTCTAGAATATGAGCAATCAAAAAATAAAGGGAAAATTACTGGAAAGAGGAGGGCCAGGGCCTTATTTACCACTTCAATGGTCTGGTATTCCCTATTTTTATCGCCAACACATGGTAACCATGACCAGAAAGGACTCTTTTGCCCTTTCATTAAGACGACGTCGTTCCACCCAAACCCCCTCTTTGGCTCTTCCTTGTCTTTCTGTTTCTCTACTGGTATGTAATCTCTCCTCTTCCTCTCTCTAGGGTTTGTTCCCTCTTCCTCTCCTCTGTGCTCCCACCCTCGGAACTCGGAAGATTTGCTTCTACCCAAGTCCCCGACACCCAACCTTGTTCCCCAACTCCCTCATTCTGCCAGAAATGCTACCTTTGAATCCGTTTCAATCGTCCACACTTCATCAGAGCTGATTCGTAGTCAGTCGTCATCGGGTAAGTTTTCTACGGATTAGGGTTTTTGGAGTAAATGATAGTGTAGATTGAAACACATACGATTTTTCTGGATAGAGATCTGAAACACATACAATTCATGTGACTATGCATCTCCTCATACTTGACCAGTTTTGAATAGAGATCTATACAAATTTTCATAATTTATGTGGCCTGAAACACAAGCCTAATTTCTCCTTGGGGTTTTTGTAACTGGATTTAGGTTCTGTAGTTTTGTATTTGCTTCGAATTTTTCCTTGAATTTGTTTTTCCTTTCTATTGCTATTCTAGTGGTTCATGGAATGAATTTTCAAGATATTTGGTGACCTTACAAAATCAGTTGTGCCACTTTTGTTTATTTCGAATGCCACGCTAGCACGCCGCAAGTAATGTGTTTGATGAAATGCTCGTGCGAGATGCATACTTTGTCGGAAAAGATAAAATAAAACCATTGAAATGGTTTTTTGTATGAACTTTCTAATGATGATAACGGTAATCCAAACGACGATGAAAGTAAGAGTAACTGGATTATTTTCCCATGGAACATAATTGGGTGGTTGTTAATTGAAGCAAAGCTGCAGCAATTGGCCTTAAGTAGAAATTAAGTCATAAGCGCATATTGATCCCAGATGCTTTTACAAATATAGATCACTCTATCCCAAATGTGTTTGTATTGACTACTATTGAGGGCCATACAAATTAAGGATTTTGATTATCACTTTGAAGGTGATTTTCTTTGCATTACAAGTATCATTAGCTATTTTTTTTTCTAAGAGAAATCAGAATTTGTCCTCTCTCTTTTTTTTTAGATACAAGGAAGCAAGCTAATGGGTGAAAATAGCTGCATTCATCGCTTTGTTTCGAATGGTAAGATGTTGATTCTCTCTTTAACATACACTTATTACTGTTTGACTTCTAAATTAGATAGAGTGATTTTAGGAATCCTTGTTGTCTTTCTATGACCAAAAAGCAGTTGAAACATCTATATGGTCTAGAATTTAGTGGAATTGTGCCGTCTTACAAATTATGCTCTAGCATTACAATGACCTTCTACCATTGCTACTAAAGTTTAATAGGCTTACATGCTAAGTATTGATGTACACTTCCCCTTAGGTCTAGGGATGAAATTCTTTTGTTCTTAATGATGCATTGTGGCTGCTTTACGGAAAGGCCCTCGAGAATCTTCAGTTAACAGGTTGACCCATGTTTTAATAGTAAAAGCGGGGTTTGGGGGACGGAAGTAAGGAGGGTGCTAGATGTATTGGAGATAGAGTGAATTTGATGGATTCGGTCTGTTGATGGATTTTTAGTGGGTAGATCTTGGATTTTTGTTTCGTTCTCTAGAGGTGAAAATCTGTTAGCTACCAAACGTCGCTAGCTGGAAAGTTTGTTTTTATTCATAACGATTTGTCTTATGACATGTTACTTTACTTTTAAATGTGTCTAGTTCCACTTTTGTTTGGCTAATCCAGACTTGGCTTCATGCAATGTCTGGACGCTTCCCTGTTTCCATTGCTACTAACCCAGATCAACTCATATAGAAGGACGTTTATTTTTTACTAGGATGAGCATAGATATTGAAGTCCACTTTGCAACTGAACTTGAATGTTACTGTCTCCCTTGTTGAGGTATGTGTTGCTCTATTTCAGAGTTCATTTTTTAAGTTCCTTGCTAGTGGTTTGGCTATTACTTATCCATTTCCATTTGTTTTGAATTGCAGGTCTAAGAGTTGAAGGGTTGGCAATTTAGTGTTCATCATTCCCAAGAACTTATTGTTTTTTAGTTGGAGGCTTTCTTTTGGCTACAAAGACATGTTCATTTGTTTTTTCTTTTCTTTTTTATGATGACATCTATATAGTTCTTTTCTAAATACTTTTCGATGCAATTTATGGTGAAGATGCATTAACATTATCATTTTTAAGAAGGGTTATGTTATTGTCGTACTGTTGTTGTGGATGGGTTGGGATGCATTTGAAAAGAGTGGTCTGTGCCCAACGTACCCAATTGCCATTCCTCCATCTCTTTACCCTTTAAACCTGAAACCCATTTAACAAATTAGTCAATAAGATAATAATTTAGTTGGCCAGACACTTTGAGGAAGAGGTCTGGTTGCACATTTAGCCATGTGACACATTAATTTTTTACATTGATGCCTTGACAGTTATTTTGGACCATTTTGAATATTGACATTAAGCCCCTTTTTTTGGGGTGGTTGTTGAGCTTTCTAGAGTCAGAATCAGTGGGCAACTAATGAAGGAACACCACCTATACTCTTGTTCCTCCCCTGGTAAGCATGTTATTTATCTTTGCGCTTCTTGGCTGTTTCAGTTGTTTCATGATCTGTTTGTTTTCACTTTAATTGGTTTTGAAACAAAGGAAGTGTCTTTAGGGCTTTGGTCGTGCCTTTCATCTTAGTTTGCTTGATTTTGTTTGCTTTGAGGTTTAATTATGTGGTAATACGTAAATTTCATGGATTCTAAATAAAGTCTAAGTAAATTTTGTGGAAATGCTCCTCACAGACTATGATGAAAGTCTATGTATATTCTGTGAAAAGGCTCTGGTGAACATCTCTTACTCCATTGCGAACAGAATGTCATGGGTGGTACCCCCTTCTATTTGAGGGAGTCAATAGAGGTTTGGGAGTCGAAAGGTCAACGTCGTATCTGAAGAATCTATATCTTGTAGTTTACATATGCTGGTGCTTTATCTATTGGTTGTCTGCACAAAATATTCTGTTGTGGAGGCTGCAAATTTCTGTTTTCCAGTTTGGATATGTTGTTTCAGGAGGTGGTTGTTTGTTGATGTAGTCTTTTGTTATTTGGGAGGCATTTCCTAGAGTGTTATTTTTCTCCCATTGGACTACTCTTTTTTACATAAGTGATGCAAAGTTCTAGTTTTATTTTCTCATTATCTTGAGCTTTGATCAAGTCGGATTAATCTTCATGCTACTTGAGGCTTTGCTTTTACAGATTCAAGTATTCAAGAAGAAGATGGCATTTTTGTGTAGAATCTGAACTATGTGAGGATGTACACACAAAACTCAGTCAGCTCCTGCAATTTCTATTTATTTTTTGTGGCTCTTATGGTTTGGTCATTTAGTTGCACACTCCTTCAATCAAGATATTGTTTCTTATATGGGATCTCTATTGTTTCTGCTTTGGTCATTAAGTTGGACATGCTTTATTCCAACTAGTATTTGGGAAGTAAATGAAATGTTGTTACCTTTTTCTAGCTAGTAGCTTGAAAATCCACTCCCATGCCCTAAGTTTTGACAGATGAGGAAACAGACACATCGACTCAAATGCTCATACCATGACATAATTGTTGATCCAAATAACAATGTTGGCCATATTGAATAAATTGACATTGGCCAATATGTAATTCATTTTACTTTCTTTGCTTTTATCTTGGCTGTTCTCAAGCTCAATTCACTGTCTAGTGTCTACCTCGTTAGGTTTCAAGGCCTAATTTTCGTCCTAATTATAACTGGCTATGTGGCATAAACTTGGTGATTCTCTTATGTATGTGTGTGTGTGTGTGCATGTACTGTTGGCATGGATAGACGTGGAAAAATCCTAACATATGGAAGGTTAAGGAGAAAATGATCAAGAAGAGCATATTAAAAACGTGTTTAGCATAATAGAATAGGCTTATATAGGATAAGCATACCATTTCGTTTAGCAAGTTTCTCCTTTTCCGCTAACAATTGGCCCCACTAATGATTTAAGTAGTATGAACCCAAATTTGTAGACATCGCCCTCTAACCTTGTCATATGCCTGCAACAAAGGAACACCACAAAGTCAATCCTAGGCCTTGCAAATTACTGTTGGAAAACAACAACATGGGAAGCCTTGTTTTGGAAAAAAGAAACAGGAAGCAATAGTTGTTCAATCGAATATTCAGAGCTTTGTAATACCATTGCAAACATATTCCATTTTAGTTCCTAGAATGCCATGGTGACTTACAATGTCAAATGGATACCATTGATAACGAACTGGAGATTGGACTTTGCCAATCCAGAAAAAAAAAACAATAAAGTAAAGGGTTGGGACAGTGCCATCAAAAGACAGACCTTTCCATAAGATAGAGGGAAAACGGCATCACTAGAAGCCACAACATCATGAATACAGGCCGAAGAAACATCAATCAGTTGCATTCAACTAGTCAAAGAAGATAAGATTCAATACCATTCAAAACCTTTGGTTGCGATATTCTATGTTGCTTCTAGGTGAATTACTCACATGAGCAGGTACCAACCCCAGCAAACCTAATCCGTTCTACTTGTATATGAGCAGTAAAAGTAGTTTAAACACTGTTGATGCTACTGACGCTACTCAGATCATTCTCCCAAAAATGAAGTTAAAGAAAGACCTTACCAGGATTTTTGACCATCTCCCTTTCCCTGGAACAATGAAAGTGTTATCATGTCAAAAACACTTCATGAAACCAATAAATGTTGTCACCGGATCAAGGAAAGATACCTCAAGTGACTCAAAGCCTTCTGTAATAATGGACATTCCATAATCACTCAGCTTTGCTATCCAATGCTCATCGAGCAATATATTGTTAGCCT
This sequence comes from Rhododendron mucronatum var. ripense, assembly GCA_019656295.1. Classification (NCBI taxonomy): domain Eukaryota; kingdom Viridiplantae; phylum Streptophyta; class Magnoliopsida; order Ericales; family Ericaceae; genus Rhododendron; species Rhododendron mucronatum. The sequence goes on along the minus strand of BPLT01000038.1, from coordinate 2,306,469 downwards.
TTAATCTGTTACTGAAAGAAGTAGGCATTGCACCGGTATGCAGGAAGTGCACTGCCCTTGCAACGCCAATCAAAACTGCCAATCTATCTGACCATGTAAGAACCATCTCTGGGCTACTTTCTGCACAAAAAATGGTAGTTAGAGCCATTACTATGCCATGAGGATGCACAAAAGCCAATAGATCTCAGCCGTGCAACGTTTGTTAAGTCTTCTATACCAAAAGTCTATGCAAATGGGATAGTTCAGTACACTACATTGCCCGCAAATGGGTATTTCAGAAATCAAGCAATGAAAAGACCAGATCAGGACAACTAGAACAAGAGGATGAAATTACATCTTGTATACATCCTTCTCAACCATAAGCAGTTCTTTTCCCCATGCCTGACATAGGCTCTAGAATAAGATGGCATATACAAACATTTGTAATTTACTTCTTTATCAATGAAAACAAATTCTCTCTTTTTCCTTTATCTTTTCCTTTCTTTCTGCTCCAGCTAAAAGAGAAAGTATGTTCAAAGCTTGCAACTCAAATGTTTACTTAGTGGCCTTGCTCCCCATAACTTGCTGGTATGACTATTGCAAGATTGGATACATTCTGCTACTTGGTTCTCTCATCCCTGCATCTACTAGTATTAGACAACAAAAAGTATGCATAACTATGATAGGTGACCCTGACCTGAGAGATGAGTACGAAAGAGAGGGAGCGCGCCGTTTCTTGCTTCACGGTGTTGGTGGAGAGAGATGAGGCGGCGGCAGCGTGTGAGGATGGGGGCGAAGAGGCGGCGGCGTGTGAGGATGGGGATGAAGATGAAACTTAAACTGGAGAGGCCAGGAGGATAAGTGAGCTTCGTGTGAGTGGAAAGTGCTTCACAGTGGTGGTGAAGACAGATGAGGCGGCAGCAGCATGTGAGGATGGGGGTGAAGAGGCGGCAACGTGTGAGGATTGGGATCGATGAAGATGAAAGTTGCACTAGAGACGCCAAGGCCAGGAGGATGAGTGAGCTTCGTGTGAGTGGAGAGTGTAATTAGGGCTTAATTTGGGCTAAAGTGAAATGACGTCGTTTTGAGCACATGACATCTCAATTACTTTACCAAGCGCACCTAAATCAGAAGCAGCGCACACGCAAAAATTCTGAACTTCCCGCCGGTTTTTGTCATAGTCTTTTATCTCGCCATAAAAGTGAGATCTTTTATCTCATCCTTTTTCGCGCCGGTGTTTTTATCACGCCATAAGGGTGAGGTCTTTTTTTTTTTTTTTTTAATCTTATTGCATGAGCGAGGTCTTTATAAGTCTTCTATCACACTGGAAGGGTGAGGTCTTTTTTCTTTTATCTCGTCACAAGAGTGAGATCTATGATCTTGCTCTTTTCTGTGGCCAAGCACCACTTTTTATCTAAGCTTTTGATTTAAAGTGAGATTAAAAAGTTAGCCTATAATTTTTTATCACGCTTTCATAGAAAACCGTGATCTTTGTGAATCTCCTTAGTGTGGTATTTATCTATTATTGTAGTAGTGCAAAGTGGACATCAATATCTATGCTCATCCTAGTAAAAATAAACAAGTGCAATTAAGTCTGGTAAGTAAAAATATGACAGAGAAGTTATATACAATAAAGATAGATAGTTGTTAGCTTGAAGTAATCTATAAGAGTCTATACACAACTTCAACATATGCAAAATTACCTTAAAAAATTGCTCATTACTTGCATATAAGTATCGTTATTCCGTCGTAAGATTTTCAATGTCTACCTTGTCAGCAAGATAAAGGTACGTACAAATTGAGCAAATTAAGCTTGACACTTATTACACAAAGCATCTTAATATTGAAACACAACATATCTTTTATTGGTTAAAATTGAAAAGTTGGCTGTGAAGTGCATAGGAGCGCAAAAGATTCAGCCTCTTTATTAACCTATGTTTTGCACCATAGAATTGTCTTGTTTACGCTATGAAAGGCTTAGTTGCTGTACTGCCACCTTCTTCCATAGTTGACATCCAAAAAATCGCTTGCCAATATGCCAAGTTTGCATCACTCAATAGAGACTTTCCCTTAGTATTTTTTTGATTGGTTAATGTTTCTAACAAGCAAGAGCCAGCTAATCGTTTGTGAAGGAATAATTGAAGGAATATGACAGGAAGTTAAAAAGATGAGCTTCAAAATAGAGCATCAAATACCTCAACAAAGACATTAACATTCAAGTTAAGCTCCAAATTGGATCTCAAATGCAAATCGGTCATGATTGCAGATACACTCGCAAAGAGTTGGCTGTATGAGGACCAACTGTCTTCTTCTACTGGTTCACGAACTTAGAATCAGTTTCAGGTCTCCAACGAACCTTTCTCAGAGGGCACGATTTCCTGGACCACAAAAATTACGAACAAAAAAGGCATTAGCGAACATGAAGTTCATGAACGGAATCACCTTGAACTGTAGTTAATAGAATTGGTTTAAACACAACACTAGCATGTGCTTTAATGGGCGTATGCAACATTAGATGCAAAACTGCAAGGATATTAAGTTAATGTGCAAAAAGAAACCAAACTCAATAGTGTCAATAGCTAACAATGAAAATTTGCAAAATATTGTCCCAAGGAATAAGGAACAAATCCCATTTCAAGTAGGAATCAAGAACAATAACACCTCCCTAGCACGAAAAGCTAAGCAACCCCGTCATTTTCCGCAACTTGTGATGATTTTGGTCAAAGTAAGTTCCTCGTAGAAAGCTCATGGTTCTGTCAGTTCAACTAATGGAGGGGGTGCTGATTTTGGCTGAAGTTTGCTTCCTGGGAGACCCAACTTTACAAAATTTGAAGAGACAACATGAATAGAAGTTTTGCCCATGACATTTACCCATGACAACATAAGTCAACTGTGCGTGTTACTGCTTGAAACTATTAGCAAACTTAGCGTTCTCTTGGCAGTATCCTCCACTTCAATTAACGAAGCCAAAAACTCGCTATTTGGTTGACTAGTTCATGGGGGAAAAAAAGAGGGAGAGAGGAAACGCTGGTATATGATAGTAGGTGCTCCAATTCCCCAAACTATAGCAACAAAAATGAGCAAGAAATGCCACCATCAAAGTAGCTGGGTGAAGTGCCCTCATATTGTACTCGCACCACAAAACAATGTGAAGTTTGCAACATAACCACCTTGAAAAAAGAGGACATGTAAAGGGTGAAAAGGAAGGGCGATGACAAGATGAGCTAAACCATAAAAAACACAGCAGAAACGTATTAAAAAAACATACCTCAGACTAATCATAATCACGAAACTCATACAAAGAGGAAAACGAAAGGAAAGGAGGACATAGAGAATAGAATTGAACTAAAAAATGTCCAGGTCAAGAACGTCCTAAAACTAATCGCGCTAAAACTTGAAATCCACTACATTCAACCTAGCTAGGACAATGACTTAAATCTTTGGGACCAAGCCTTTGAGAACAGGAGCTAAATCTTTTCAAGTCTTTTCGTCGTCACTTCTTACTAACGGAGCAAGGAAAATCTTTCAATTTTAATTTGAGCTCTGTTTTGTTCGATGGCAAGAGCTTTTGTTAAGTTAAAGACCTTGACATGTATTCTGGTGACTTAGGCATCTTTTGGTCATTGCCTTCCTTTTTTTTTTGGTACATAAGAGGGCGTAGGCACTAAGAAACAAAAATACTTGACGCAGTAGCTCGATGAACTCTAAGACCATCGCGGTCATTGCGCAAAGCCTCCCTCACTGTGGATGGGGCTTGATCAAACACTTGTTTTCCTCGATCTAACTGAAGACCAACCTTTCTAGATTATGAGGGCACCATTAGCCTCTCTCCAACCAAATATTAACTCTCCATATTACGTAGCTCATTGATCAACATAATTAGGTTGTAATTAGGATCAGAAGGATGCTGGTCCGAACAAGACCAAGACCCAAGTATGACTTTACCCAAAAAAGAAACAGGACCCAATATTCAATTCTTGCTTCATTTTCTTCCATTTTCTCACAAACCAAACAAGAAAATCAAGAAAGCAGAAAATATTTACCAAGTTAATCAACAAGATAAATACAAACACAAAGCTACGAGGAGAGTCAAATATTTCAAGAAGGTGCATCGTCCACCACCTCATACCCATTCTGAAGCAGGAGATCACTTAACGTCCATAAACAATGAATTCTATTATAGAATAAATAACTTGGAAACCAACCAGATTCCAGAAAAGAGGTTGCCAATAATTACAACTGAAAGAATACCTAAGAAATGTTTTATAAAGCACAAAACGCAAAACTAAGCCAGACCCTAGTTAAAAAATAATCAAATTCGGCAAATTGACAAGCCATAAATACACATTATAATAGCTTTAATTTCAATGCAAATTGACGCTGGTACGAACAACATTGTTGAAGCATGATCAACCATCCGAACACTTAATGTGCAAAAGAGGGACAATCGGCACACGCAAAAGTAATGCTTACACACACATACGATTGGGTCAAAATAGGTGTAAAACAACCACAAAATTGTCTCAAATGCTCGAATATTAGGAGAAAAAGAGACAGAACGATAGAGAAAGAGGAGAGAGAAGAGAAAGCCAGAGAGAGAGAGAGAGAAGAGCAGAGGAGAGACAGAGCGAGAGAGAGGTTCAGAGAGAGAGGGGGGAGAATACCTAGATAACTCTTTGGAGAGAGAAGGAAAACGTAGAATGGAGTGTTAGGGCTTCAATGTTGCATATATATGTAGGGGTAGAATTGTAAACTAACATAGCCTTACCATGTTTTGGTGAATAATCTTGCTTGTGTCATGATAGTGGTGATTTCAAAAGTAAAGACCATGTATTGGTAATTAATCCTGGTCCACGCCACCTGCCGGTAATTTTCCCAATCATGAAACATGTATGGTTTGAAGGGTTAAAGGATTGATTAAAGGCATGAGATGGGGTCCAAATTGGTGCAACAAAACGGTGCCGCATAGCTGCAGGCAAGCTGCTGTCCCATGCCCCCCCCCCCCCCCCCCCCCCCCAAGAATAGTACTTAAAATTTTGAGAGAGAGAGAAAGAGAGGACACTTTAAACTGAAATGAAAAAGAACCGTCAAACCTTGGACGGCTGTCACGGCTCGGCTAGACCGGGGACCACAGTTGGGGGATTCCGTCATAAAACAATGATACAAGAATACAGTTAGGACAAAGTGCAACGTACATAGGCATCATAGCTGGTTTGGTCATAGTATTTACGATTATAGAAAGAGAATCTCCCCAAGGCATTAGATATCTTTGTTTTGTTTTGTTTTGTTTTTTTTTATTATTGTAATTGTAATTTTTCCGTTTAATATAAATAGGATGATTTTCTTCGTTAAAAAAGATATCAAAATGCCGGCACTGCCCATTGACTCCATGCACAAAACACGACCCAAAAAAAAAAAACTAACAAAAACCAAAAGTTGCTATGAGTAGATACAGAAGAGTTCATATTCCGCATATATGTGACCTTTGGGAACCCATATGGGGTCCCAAAAAGTACTCAATTTGTTCAATATATTTTGTCTTAAAATTAAGGTTAGAATTTTGAAGCAAAATTTGATATATCAAAACTGTTAGAGGCACATTACCTCAACCACAACACTGGAGTGGGACCAGGGACGGATCCAGAAATATAGTACAGTTCGTAATGGCGAAAATTTATTTTTGTAGTCAACCACAATAAGATCGTACAAAATTAAGGCATGTATTACTAACTACAAAAGTTTATAACGTGTACTTTAAATTAAATTAGGTAAAAATGAGCATAAAATCTCATACAAAATTTTTAAATATGTTTTAAATGAACATTCAAAAGTTTAGAATGATCGAGCTTATTTTGTTAATGATTTTGTTTTACAATATTTCTCCCACACGGTTAAAAATAAAGAGAATCACGAAAGAATAACTTCAAATAGACAAACAGCTCGTAAAGCAATAAATACACCATATGATGAAAATCAGACATAAAACTAATTATGTATGTGTTTTTTCAAGATATATGCAAGTGTGTATGTTTATATATTAGCCTACTTTCATAATTATGCTAATTTAAACAAAAAAAAAATATTTTAATTTTGAGCGGGGGCACGCGTTCGAGTGGGGGCACGTGCCCCCGCGTGCCCCCGCTTCGGTCCGTCCCTGAGTGGGACCCATTTGTGTATAAGAGGGGTGTAGTTGAGGTGATGTGCCTCTAGCACCTCTTTTGATATATTTTGTAAACGTTTTTACCGATATTCGATCGAACTGATTTTTCAAAAAAAAATTCTAAGCAAGATATATCTTGAACAAAATGAGCGGGTCTAGTCAACTTTGTGAAACCAGATACGGATGTCATAATCATATATGTTTGCGGAGTAGCCATGCTAGGACCACCCATGGAATCACCGCAAACGTCCACCCAACATCGTGTGGGGCCCATTTTGGACCAAAAAATACAGAAAATATCTATTGATTTTAAAATAATTATTTATAAAATTCTATAAAAAATCAACTCCAACGCATATATTACAACTTCGCTCTTACAAATTCAAAATATACCTACTAATATTTGTTGGATTTAATTTTTATAGAAGCCTCATAAATAATTATTTAAAATTTATAAATATTTTTTTGTATTTTGTGGAGCTTTTCTGGACCCACACAACGCGCGGTGGACATGCTGTGGTCTTATTACTTTCTCTCTTCAACTGCTTTATCCCCAGTCCCCACCCCCCTCTCTCTCTTTTGGACGCGGGGGCTCTGCTGCCCACCATGGGCAGCAGCCCCTACCCACACATCACACCACTGCACTCCACACAGCACACGGTACTGTTTTGGAAAAAAAAATCAAAATTTTCGTTTGTAATCCTATGGAGCAGAAACGTGATTATAAAAGCCTAGAGTTAAAATTTAATTATGTCTCTTTAGAATAATATGATCAAAATAATAAGATCTTCGCGCCAATTCAAATGGATTGAAAATTGGAGCACTTAATTTTTTAATCATATTTTTTAATACATAAACGGTCTAAAAAAATTAAGTGCACCAATTTTTAATTTGTTTGAACGAGTACGAAGATCTTATTATTCTAATCATATTATTTTAAAGAGATATAATTAACTTTAGTTTATAGGGCTTTCATAATTACGTTTCTGATCTTATTCTTCTTCTTTATTATGAAGTGCTCAACTTTTTAATCTGTTTGAACCGATGCAAAGATCTTATTATTCTAATCATATTATTCTAAAGTATTATAATTAATTTTTGTCTCTAGGACTTTCATAATTAAGTAACTGCTCTTTATTTAGGATCCTGTATATCAGAAACGTAATTATGAGAGCCCTATAGACAAAAGTTAATTATATCTCTTTAGAATAATATGATCAGAATAATAAGATCTTCGTACTTGTTCAAACGAATTAAAAATTGGTGCACTTAATTTTTTTAGACCATTTATGTATTAAAAAATATGATTAAAAATTTAAGTGTTCCAATTTTCAATCCGTTTGAATTGGCGCAAAGATCTTATTATTCTGATCATATTATTCTAAAGAGACATAATTAAATTTTAACTCTAAAGCTTTCATAATCACGTTTCTGCTTCATAGGATTACAAACGAAAAGTTTGATTTTTTTTTTCCCCAAAACGGTGCCGTGTGCTGTGTGGGGTGCAGTGGTGTGATGTGTGGGTAGGGGTTGCTGCCCATGGTGGGTAGCAGAGCCCCCGCGTCCCTCTCTTTTTCTTCTTTAGGGCCAGCTTGGACGGGGGATATAGGCTCCCGGATTTCTTTTCACCCCTGATAATGGGGGATAAATCCCATATCCACCGTTTGGAAGCCCAAAATTGCAACCGGATTATTTTTCCCCCCTAAAAAATTATCCGGCTGTGGAGGGGTTGAGGGGGATAACTTTTGGGCACCCCCCAGCCTGCCCAAAAATTATCCGGCTGTAGATGGCAGAATATGGACGATTATGCCCCTCCTTATCTCCCTCCCCTCCATCTCTGCAACTATTCCTATTTTTTCATTTTTTTAGAAAAACAAAGAGAGATACAAAGAGAGAGAGAGAAAGATGACCGGACAGAGAGGGAGGGGAAGGGAGAGAGAGAGAGAAGGAGAGGAGAGGAGAGAAGAGGTACCTGTTGTTGCCGTTGCCGGAGTCTCTGAAACCCTTCGGTTTCTCATGGAGAAGAAGAGAAACACTAATAAAATAAAAAGAAAGGGATGGGTAATAGTACCGTAGATGTAGGCAGTGGTGGCCGGTGGGTAGTGTTAATTTTTGAATTAAAATATACTTATTTTAATACTTAATAAATTTAACATTATTGCATATGGACAAAATAGTTATTTGACAGTTTTTCCCATCATTCACTCCTTCTTATCCACCAATTTATCCACCAATTCTATAAACCATCCAAACAAAGTCAAATTTTATCCCCCCTCCATAAACCATCAAAATTAATACCCCTACTAATTTGTTACCCCAAATTTGTTACATGCATCCAAACGGGCCCTTAATGGAGTAATCTTCAGTTACCCTTGAATGTTTCAATTTTCTCTCTTCTTTACTCTCTCTCTCTCTCTCTATAGCTATTCCTTGCGCTTCCCCTCCTCTTCTCGCTTCTGGGATTCCTTTTCCCCCTCGCAAGAACTCAACACAAAGACGAAGACTAGACGGACATACACACAAAAATACACATACATATACACGCAGAGAGAGAGAGAGAGAGAGAGACAGAGAGAGAGAGAGAGAGAGAGAGAGAGAGAGAAATGCTGGTGAAAAAAGGGGTTCCCCGGTCGTTCCCGGCGATATAATTAGGAGATACAGAACACAGTATTCCGAAAAAGAAATGCTAGAGTCAGTGATGTTATTTGATGAGGAGAAAAAGAAACCCGAAGAGAGAGAGACAGGGATAACAACAGATAGCAACAAAACAGTTGTCCTCCTCGTCGGCCGCAGCAGATCCCAAGCCCTAACCAAAAGAGTCACACCCACCACCACAACCACCACCACCACCACCGCAAGGTCCGCAACCGCAGAGAAGCTGCTGCCGAACGGGGATCTGTACGTCGGGAGCTTCTCGGGCACCGTGCCCAACGGATCGGGCAAGTACCTCTGGTCCGACGGGTGCATGTACGTCGGGGACTGGAAGCGCGGCAAAGCCCACGGCAAGGGAAAGTTCTCGTGGCCCTCGGGTGCCACCTTCGAGGGCGACTTCAAGTCGGGTCGGATGGACGGGTCCGGCACCTTCACCGGACCCGACGGTGACACCTACTCCGGATCCTGGTCGTCCGACCGCAAGCACGGGCAAGGCAAGAAACGCTACGCCAACGGCGACTCCTACGACGGCTCCTGGCGGCGGAACGCCCAGGACGGCCGTGGCCGTTACGTCTGGCGGAACGGAAACGAGTACGTTGGGGAGTGGCGTAACGGCGTTATTCACGGCAGGGGAATCCTCATTTGGGCCAACGGGAATGAGTACCATGGGAACTGGGATAACGGAGTCCCCAGAGGCCAAGGGGTGTTCAATGGAAACAGTAATAACCTAACGGGAAATACGAAGAAGAGGTCTTCGGTGGATGGCGGGTCAAAGGGGAGCTTGTTGGTGGGTCCGAGGATTTGCATTTGGGATTCGGATGGAGAGGCGGGGGACATTACTTGTGAGATAGTGGATAATGTGAAGGCTGCGTCCGTGTTCTATAATAAGATGTTTGATTTTGATGGTACGAGGCAATTTCGGAGGAGTTCTTGTTGTTTTATTAATGGGGGTGAGATGAAGAGACCAGGGCAGACGATATCCAAGGGTCACAAGAATTACGATTTGATGCTCAATCTCCAACTGGGTATTAGGTAAATTCATCACCAAATGGGATTTGTTGATTCGTTGGTTAAGGGGTGTTGATTTTTTTGTATTGGTGGTGACTACTTGTAGGTATTCAGTGGGGAAGTATGCTTCGATTGTACGTGAGATTAAGCTCGGCGATTTTGATCCTAAGGAGAAGTTCTGGACTAGGTTCCCTACGGAAGGGTCGAAGACAACTCCGCCCCATCAGTCGGGGGATTTTAAGTGGAAAGATTATTGCCCCATGGTGTTTAGGTAATGAGTTAACTTAAAATGCGCGGTTATTATTATGTTCGATTTAAGAGTCACATGTTACTGAAATTGCATATGTATTGCAATTATGTTGATTCATACTATTAGAATTTAGTGTGATGGGTGTGATTAGTGATTTGGTTTTGGTTATTCAGACACTTGAGGGAGCTATTTCAAGTTGATCCTGCTGACTACATGCTAGCTATTTGTGGAAATGCCGCTCTTAGGGAGCTTTCTTCTCCTGGGAAAAGTGGAAGCTTCTTTTACCTGACTCAGGACGATAGGTTTATGATCAAAACAGTCAAGAAATCAGAAGTCAAGGTTAGTTGCCTATCTCTTTGGCTCCTGTCTTGTGAGATTTTGGAAAGAGTTCATGTGTAATTGTTATCACTGTACAAGTAGCAATGATTTTATGGTTTGTATTGTTGTTTCCATCTGACTTTCTTATTTTAGTAGAACTTGAAAATGGGGCTTCACCAGGTTTAGATATTCGTAATGCTTTTGTTTCTATCTTTAGGTGCTTATTAAGATGCTTCCAAGTTACCATCAGCATGTATGCCAGTACAAGAATTCCCTTGTCACAAAATTCTTTGGGGTACACTGTGTCAAACCAATAGGCGGTTTGAAGGTATGTGGAAACATTAAATGCAAATTGTTTTGTAGTCCTCTGAGTTTTTCTCTGGATCCTAACTTATGCCTTTCTAACTACATTCCATGTTGTTTGGAAATTAGACTCGATTTATTGTAATGGGCAACTTGTTCTGCTCGGATTATCGAATCCATAGAAGATTCGATCTTAAAGGATCCTCCCATGGCCGCACGACAGATAAGCTTAAAAGGGAGATTGACGAAACCACAACCCTTAAGGACCTGGATCTCGACTTTGTGTTTCGCCTCCAAACCAACTGGTTCCAAGAACTTATCAAGTTAGTTTTATGTGCTCTAGTTTTTTCCAGTGCATTTGATTTCTTGTTTTTCGTTTCCTTTGGCCTCTCTATTTCATGCTGGGATGCTTATTATAATTTATATGCTCTAATCTGTAGACAAATTGACCGAGACTGCCAGTTTTTGGAAGGAGAAAGGATCATGGATTACAGTCTGTTAGTTGGTATTCACTTCCGTGAAGACAATGCTGGCGACAAGATGGGTCTATCACCATTTTTGTTGCGAACTGGTATTTTAATCATATTATCTCAAAGTGATTGTCATATCCTCCCAAAACTAGAGCAAGGTTGTCGAACTTAAGGTGTTTGAAATTTCAGGCAAGAAAGGTTCATTTCAAAATGAGAAGTTCATGCGCGGATGCCATTTCCTTGAAGCAGAGCTACAAGACATTGATAGGGTTCTCACTGGCCGGTATGTTTGTTTCCCTCTTTATCATCTTCTACTTGGTGCTAATCGCGAATTCATGCTATAGAACTTGAGACGTTGACCAAATATACTCATAGACATCTTTGAATTTCAAGTATGTTATTTTCCCACAGCCATTTATTGGAAAACATATTCTGGGTCTTATCTTTCTGATAAGAATGGCATTAAGGCCAACAATAACGTGGTCAGTTGATTCGGTCATTTTAGTTGCAATAATTAAAAGTATCCCAATATTTTATGTTAGTTCAGAGGACGGCAGCTGTTTGTGGGACATTCACAGGATTTGTCACAATCCCTTCCTGAGATAAGGAATAGTCCATATTCTACAGTGTGTACTGCAAATTCCATTCAGATATTTGACTAGGCAAATGTCCAAATGGCCATGTCGTTCCTGCTTTCAAATAAAATTCGTAATTAGAATGCACCTCTTATATCTGTTGCCCGTAATGGTTCCATAGGTCTATGAAATTCGAAAGCATATGCTACTGGGGTTTTTCGGTAGTTTGGGGTCACCGGGAGAGTAAATCCCATGTGAATATTGATCCGTGTGATTTGTAATTTTTACTGTTACCCTTTAGATGTTTGTAATTCTATATATTTATTGAATTTGAATGTAAACGTATTTTTCTATCAGGAAAACGTTGATAAGGTTGGGAGCCAACATGCCAGCAAGAGCAGAGCGGATGGTTCGAAAGAGTGACTTCGACCAATATACGGCAGGCGGATTTACTCATTCAGCCCTTTCACGCGGATGTGAAACCTATGACGTTGTCCTGTACTTTGGGATCATCGACATTTTGCAGGACTACGATATTAGCAAGAAGTTAGAGCATGCTTACAAATCCTTACAAGCTGATCCGATCTCAATCTCTGCCGTTGATCCGAAGCTTTACTCCAAGAGGTTTCGCGACTTCATCGGGAGAATCTTTGTGGAAGAGAGGTAGCAGTTAAAAGAGGAAAAAATAGAATAGAATCGGGGCACTCGAGGATTCAAAGAGTCACTGGTTGAATCTGAGTCCTACTCTTTCCAAGCAAAAACACGTTTGGAATTTTTTCTGGCTCAGATCAAGGTGTTGGCGCGTCAGGTCCGTGATGTCGGCTGAATTTTTGTGGAATCAGCCATCTTGTGGATGAATCATTGGTTTTTGTATAGTTATTATGTGATGAGGAAGAATAGGATCATTATTTGTTCTTCCCCTTTTTCTTTTTTTTTTTTTCCATTATTTGTTATAATCAAACATGAGAAGATTTGAAAGGTAGGTCCGGGGAACACAGTAGCTGAAGTGTTTCCCACTTAGAAGATTCAAAATGGGGAAGGAGGCTTGGAATAAATGTACAGGTTATGCAGATAAAAGGATAGACAATTTATCAAATTCCGGATTTTTTGTGGATACTTTCAGAGTTGTTTTAGAAAATGATTTTTGTACTTCCCTTTTATTAATTTGCCGTCATTTTCTTGTTTTTATTCTCATGAAATGACCGAATTGACGTGTACATGTTGAAAGTGTATTAACAAGTAAGGATAATTTTGTAATTTCACGTGAATATGAAAAGAAAAAAAAAAGAGTGCAAGAAGACAAAAAAAAAAGGGAGTGAAAATTATTTCCCTTGTTTTATTGCGAAATTCTGTAATCTGTCTCTTATCAGTTACTATTACGAGAGAGAGAGAGAGAGAGAGAGAGAGAGAGAGAGGAGAGAGAGAGAGTTGCTTTTGATTTTGGGTTGCAATGAAAGACGGGCACTGGGGAAAATAGGCAAAGACTTGACATTTTTAGAACATGAAAAGGAGAGAAAGCACCATAAAGGTCCACCGGTGTTTCTTGTTGCTAATCTGATCTCTTTATCAGTTCAGTATATAGAATATTCAATACAGATAGATGGGTTCTTTCTTTTCTTGGTAAATGACGACATATGTTTCTTTCTTTCTTTCATTCAATTATTTCTTCTTTTGAAGGATCCTGACTACACAAAGCCTTGTTAGAGCAACTGCACCAGTCTTTCTAAATTTTGAACCAAATTAGAAAAAAAAAAGTTACTTTATTACTTTAGCTATTCATTTTTAAAATGTCTACTGTATCAAATTCTTTATTTTCACTCTCTACCCTTCAATTTAATATTCAAATCTTTTGTAAAATGGTTTGGTACATGTTTACAGAGCATTCCCAGTGGGTTTGTCAGCCGCTTCACCGGTGGGTTTGTTGACACGAATACTGAAATTGTATTTTAATGGAGAGAAGAGTGAACAGTGCCTCTTTTCTTCTAACGAGATACTGTAGCAAAATTAAAATTTTGCAAAGTAGCGACGAAGTCCACGAGCCTGGTGGAGGGAGGTTTACAGTCTTTTCTCTCTAATCTAGTGGCAAAAGAAGAATGGAGAGTGAGATGTGGATGCTCTTAAGGGCTAAGGACCCGTTCCAGAACACCTTCTTAAAAAATAAATACTTATTTCACATTTTTAAATTAAAAAATAATGTAAATGAAAAATAATTTTTCAATCTTTTTTGCACCGTATTAAAGATCTCAATAAGATCTATCAAACAAGATCCATATTGGTAGGAATATAATTTGTGTAAGCACATCATTTTTGAGCTTGAAATTGCCTTCTTAAAAAATAAGTATTTATTTTGCTTTCCGGAACGGAGCCTAAGTGTGGGAATTTAGACAACTGACCCAGAATTTTGCTGACCACATGGCTGAGACTTTTTTATTACAGTAGCATTAACATATGATATATCCTTTTACGAGCTAGTGTGGATGGATCATAGATTACTACTATTTTCAATTTAAGGCTTATCGTTATTTTTATTTCCCCCTACGTAATACTGTAGTACTATATATGTCGATTCTAAAATCTCATCTTTATAAAATCTTACGTGCTGATTGCGTCCTTCAAATTTGACCGAATTTTTAATTGTTGTTCTGTGGTTAGCTCAAGATAAAATTAAAAAAAAAAAAAAGCTTGATGAGTGTGAAGGGCAGCTCAATACCCTCTTCTTTTTCTTTCTAATTTTGAATTTTAGTTAAGTAGTAATTTTGGTGTACGTTTTGTTGGAACACTACATGAACAATTCGTCCATTCAAGTAATCCATAGTTGAATACCTAACGCATCAACTCAAACAAAACTCATAATTAATCAAAATGACTGAAATTTGAAAAAGGAGAGAAAAAGAAGAATTTATGGGCGTAGGTATTGTGCTTTGTCTCCTCTCTCCATGTCCATCGCCGATGGTCTAAAAGTTACTAATTTCGTATTCATGACATTGACTACATTAAATATTTTTGTTTGTTTAGCTTATAAAATATGGACAAAACTTAAAAGAAATCCTACCGCGTAGGTTGCAAAATCATGTTAACGTGAACAATCTTCCTTCGAATCGAAGACTATCATAGAAAATCTCGTCATATCATCCTAAAGAAAAGCATATCTTCAAAAAGATCTGCCCCAGCGTATTCGGCACCCTTTCTTCAAAAGTGTATTAGTTGATGGAATACGTTGGTTTAACATCGGTTCAAATATATGAAAACTCATTTTGGAAAACTAAAATTTTTTATCCCTTCTATTTCCAAAAGATTTCCCATTTCGACCATAGGAGAACTTAAAAAACATTTGAATTTTTGTTGACAAATATAATATATATGTATTTATTTTAATTCCCATTTTGCGTTGTAGAAAATCTTTTTAGAATGTAGGTTAATGTTTTTCAAACCGCACTAGTCATAATTATATATGAGATTTTATGCATATATTGTTCATTACTGTAGTTAATAAAGTTAGGCTCCGTTTGTTTTGATATAAAATGTTTTCCAATGTAAAATATTTTTTCAAAAAATGAACTTTTTTTTTTTTTGAAACTATCAAATTCATACTCCCTCCGTCCGGATTTAATCGTTCTTTTTGGGAGTTCCTGCCATTTTTCAATCGATTATATCTTCTAATTTATAATGTTTTACGTGATTTCGAATATATTGTATTATAGAACTAATCAAGATCTATCAAACAAGATCCATATTCGATATGAAATTCATTACGGATTCTAAGATATAACCCGTTTTTTAGCCGGTTAGAATAGAACTAGGGACAATTAAATCCGGACGGAGGGAGTATCATATTAAAAGTCCGAAGGCAATATAGATTTCATCAATAATACAAGAATGAATCAAAACTACAAAGACTTTGACACAGGCACCCCCTGCAGAAGCAAGACCAACGAAACGCCTAGATTAGGAACTAATCTAGGTTCAGATAGTAGAGAATCCCAACGGACTCCCAGCTCAAACCCGCAGAAAATAATATGCATAGCTGAAATCTGGAAAAAACAGAAAACAAACTTCAAACATTTATTTTCTGGTGTTTGGTTGGCACTTGAAAATATTTTCAGAAATCAACAAAATAGTATAGAGAGAAAGAGAGGGCTTAAACGGTGGACAGATATGAGATTATTGGAATTAAACGTGGATCAGGACTGACGATCGAGGAAACTAAGCAGTGAGAATTGCAGTAGAAGGTAGCGGGTTCATTTCGGAAACTAAGAGTAAGTCATTTTCATCTAATTGAAGGAAAATGTTTTACATGTAAAACGTTTTTCTTATTTTTGACACAACCAAACACCGGAAAATAGGTAAAACAATTTACAAAAAAATATTTTACGTCCAAACAAACGGAGCCTTAAGGTAGTTTTTGAACACCCTACTATTGCGGCTATTGACTGGCTTGGTTATCTATTGGCTTATGTGGAGCAGTGGAGATAACTTAGTGGTGGAGCTAGGATTTTTTGGATAGGGGGTGGCATTGTTTGTTGGGAGTCTACTACTATTTGCACCATGTTGTTCATCCAGTAATGAAAAGAAAGATTAAACCAAAAATCATGCTTTATCTTGGGGTTGTTTTTAGGGTGAAAAAAAAAAAGAAGGCTTGGTTTAACTATCTTGTGATCTTAAAATGATAGTCATTGGAACACTATTTTTATGATCCGAACAGTTTACTTTTAAAATTGTCATGTTTTTATCATTTTGTGTAATATAGTTTTCCCTCCATACCAAAATATATGAAAGATGTGCAAATTTTAGATAAGAAAATAAAGCACTTCTGTGCATAATTGTTTGAATTTTCTTTGCACCAAATTGAAAAACTAATTAAAAATTTTAAATTGGTGTGAAGTAATTTGAAAACTTATGCATAGAACTACATATTATTTTTTATCCAAATTGCGCGTATTTGTGGTGGACAAACATATTGGGACGAATGGAGTAAGTTATTCGGATATCAATAAACACTGAATCGATTACCCTTAGGAATTGATTCTGACACTTCATTTTTATATAACACTCCATTATTTGTCTTTTAGCGTTCAGAATACAGATAACATAATCATTGAAAGACAAGTATTGAAATGTAATTATCAAAATATAGAGTGCCAAAATCATTTCCATTATCATGGACGTGTTTGATGGCAGGATTGAGAGGTGGGAGGGGATAATGATGGTGTTTGACTCGTAGGATTGCTAATCCCAGGAGATTATCAGTCCCCTAATTCACCGGATTGGCCATCCGAGGGGGTGCCGTTATTGTTAATCCCATCCCTTGGGTTTGAAGGTGAAGGACAAATACGATCTCCCTTCTTTTAACTATTGACACAAATGCCCCATTGCATATATTCCACTGATAAACTTACAAAAACCCCACGACTGTAATTGTAAATCCTCGAATATCTTTTTCTATAGTGTTCTGCACTTAGTAGTTTTTGGTTTTTGTTTTTTGTTTTTGGAAATTCAGGATCTTGTTTTTTAGTGCGTTTGGAAACAAGTAATAAAAATGGAAGAGTTTTTTTTTTTAAAACATCCCTCCAACTATCCACTAGATTTTTACTTAGTCCTCAAACTATCAAAATGTTTTATTTAGTTCTCCAACTATTGGCTTGCATTCTATTTAGTCCTTCCGTTAAGTTTCAAATGGCCACACAGTAGACGTCAACGTTTTGTTAAAAAAAAAAAAGTTTCCAACCACCAATTTGCAATCCTATGGAGTAGAAACGTGATTATGAGAGCCTTAGAGACAAAATTTGATTATGTCTCTTTAGAATAATATGATCAGAATAATAAGATCTTCACACCCATTCAAACGGATTAAAATTTGAGCACTTAATTTTTTCAGACGGCAACGTTTTGTTTAAAAAAAAAGTTTCCAACCACCAATTTGCAATCCTATGAAATAGAGATTTGATTATGAGAGTCTTAGAGACAAAATTTGATTATGTCTCTTTAGAATAATATAATCAGAATAATAAGATCTTCACATCCATTCAAACGGATTAAAATTTGAGCACTTAATTTTTTCGGACGGCAACGTTTTGTTTAAAAAAAAAGTTTCCAACCACCAATTTGCAATCCTATGGAATAGAAACGTGATTATGAGAGCCTTAGAGACAAAATTTGATTATGTCTCTTTAGAATAATATGATCAGAATAATAAGATTTTCACACCCATTCAAACGGATTAAAATTTGAGCACTTAATTTTTTGAGACGGTTTATATATTAAAAAATATAGTTTAAAAATTAAGTGCTCAAATTTTAATCCGTTTAAATGCGTGTGAAGATCTTATTATTCTGATCATATTATTCCAAAGAGACATAATCAAATTTTGTCTCTAAGGCTCTCATAATCACGTTTATACTCCATAGGATTGCAAATTGATGGTTGGAAACTTTTTTTTTAAAACAAAACGTTGCCCGGCCGTTTGAAACTTAACGGAAGGTCTAAATAGAATGCAAGCTAATAGTTGGAGGACTAAATAAAACATTTTGATAGTTTGAGGACTAAGTAAAAATCTGGTGGATAGTTGGAGGGATGTTTTTCAAAAAAAACTCAAAATGGAATTAAGCAATTGTTTTTGCATACAAGTAAGAAGGATTCATCTTCGCATTAATTAGGTGTAAAAAAATGGGTAAACAGAAAAATCGGTGATTTGGTTTCCAAAGGTAACCTGTTTGATCCGGTTTGATTTTTAACCAAACAGAAAGAAGATTTCAATAATATACTCTTGCTTTGTTTGTGCTCTTGCCTGTGTGAGTACCGTGCTCGGTCATGTCCGTGCTTGTCGTGTGCATCTACCTCAAAATGTGTCGTGTTTGTGCCGTACTCATTTTGGGGCCAGCCCCATCTTATTGGGTTCAATTCACATTCAATTTTTTAGTGGTCCAGTACGGTCCAGTTTTTGACCGTTGTGGGCCTCTCCCGGGCCTACAACAATGATCGAAATTATTCATTTTGTAGAGCTCATCGAGTATGTCATCCATGCCAAAAATTAGCTTAATCGAACATCAATAGATTCATGGACAAAACAGATTTGTACATGAAAAAAATGGGTAATTATTAATTTCAACTTAATTTTTGTCATCGTTTTTTTCTTGTACAAATCTGTTTTGTCCATGAACCTATTGATGTTCGATTAAGCTAATTTTTGGCATGGATGACATATTCGACGAGCTCTACAAAATGAATGATTTCGATCATTGTTGTAGGCCCGGGAGGGGCCCACAACGGTCCAAAACTAACCGTACTGAACCACTAAAAAACTGGATGTAAACTGAACCCCATCTTATTAGCAGTCGGTAAACTCCTACGAAGTTGGAGAGGGCAGTTAGGTGAATTGGGTTGGCGCTGGGCGTCATTGAGATTCGTGTTCGGTTTGAACTGTAGTGGTCAAAGTCCAAGTGAGAGACAGGTAGGGGGACTCTGGACTGTGGAGGCTTGGGTGGGGTCGAACGTCTTTTAACAAAGAAGATTGTCTCGGTTCCCCCGTTTTTCCCTTTTCTATTGGGGCCCTTGTGTCTGCTCGCTCAGACCCATGTCACGGGTCTATTCTCTGCTTTTAGATGCCACAATGCCGGTTCCTAGTAGATGGATCCTGGCAATATGTGTCACTGTGTGTAATTGTAATCAAGACATTAGCGTGATCCATACGTTATTTCCGAGTGGTGGTCTGAATTTGACTCCCGTTGAATAATATAGTAACACCCTACTAACTGCCGCTGATGTATATCATATGACAAAAAAAAAATATCCGTACTATTATTAGTTTTCAAATCAACCGCCCAAGGAAGTACTAATATACTACTCTATTACTATACGTTTTTTTCAGCAATTATTATTTAACCAAAAATACTTGCACACACTTTATATACATACTTGCATCTTTTGGTGGGTTCACACACATTGGAGATATATTATGTGTGAATCTCAATGTGAATGAGTTTGTATAAATGTTTATGATTATAAAATAATTGTTTTTCTTGTGAGGTTATGAACAAATGTTAAGCAGAAGAATCAAATTATAGATATGGGACTCGTTCCGCTTACGCGTATTTTGACGACATGTCATCAAAGCACTACAGCAATGTAGCACAGGGAAGCGGGGAAGCGCTACAGCATCTTCCAATCCGATGTGGAGCCGGTTCCTCTAACACATATTTTGACACATAAAATGATACTTAACCTATGTGAAATTCATTTTGTAGTCTCACCCAAATTATCAGAACCGTTCAATTTATTTAAAACATATTTTTAAGAGTTCTCGTAGAAATCACCTCATTCGGATACCGGCAAGAACTTGATCAGTACTTATTCCTAAATTTGACAAGATAAAAACTAAATGAATCAATTAAAGCCCTTACCGATATTTGAATGAGTTAAATTTTTTTATGGGAACTTTTAAAAGTATGTTTTAAACAAATTGAATGGCTCCACTTATTCGCGTGGGACTTTGATTTTTTTTTTATTTTTATATATGTCTAAATATGTGTTAGCGGAACCACCCCTATAGATATTTATGATAGCTTTTTGAATTTTATGATTCATTCAATAAGCCCTTTTATGAATTTTATTTTAGTTGTTGCATATATTATTTTTGCAGTTGTGCTACTTACATAGACTTTATTGCACAATTTTTTTGTGGGCCCACTTCTGAGTCCCACACAAGATCCGATCCATTCATTAATCTGGAAATATTGTTAAGAAAAATTCCGTAAAAAATCAGATCGATAGGATACTTTTAAGTGGTTGATCCAATCTTATAGTTTTCTAGAATTCTGAATGAGAAGTTGTAATATTGAGTCAAACACTTATGTTTATCCTACTGAGATAATGGGATCGGTCAAAAAAAATATTCTAAAATTAATGAACGAATCAAATTATTTGTGTGAGACCCAAAAGTGAGCCAAAAAAAAAATCTGTGCAAAAAAGTTCGTGTATGCAGTGTTTCTGTTATTTTTGCTAGTTCTGATGGGGCTACAGGGACAAAATTATGAATCATATTGTGTAGTTTCATAATTATTAATACTAACGTATGTTTTCTATTTTTTTTGATAATGGCATGTACGGGCCCAAATATTTAATTTACGTTGCAAACTAATTAAGTTAGTAATGGAAATAGGCAAATGCTATAAGGTGCCCCTGGGCCACAAGTTTGGGGCATAGGTTTAGGGTTCTTTAATTGCTTTAATTACATTTTTTATACTTATTCCAAGACTTTCTAATAAATGACATTGAAACTGTAAACTACTCCATTAAAAGAGGTCAACAATATTTTGATTGACAAAAAATGACCAGGACTCTTCATATTCATCTTTCTTTTAATTGATAAAAACAAATAGGAGGGAAAATGGAAAAAAATTTGCCGCCATGCTAATTGGAGCATTTGTGCCCCTGGGACGGTATATTAACCAAAGTTGGTAATTCTTTGATTAATAAGTTAAGTACAATAACTTTTTTGTCTTTGTTAATTTTTTTTACATTTGTTTGTTTTGCGTCAAAATTTTGTGACTTATTGATTCATCTCGTCGAGAGAAATTAAAAAAAAAATGATCGAAACTCATACAGTAATTTTTTGAATAAAGACAAAAATAAGTCAAAAAAATATTTTTTTCTTTATTCAAAAAATTACTGTATGAGTTTCGATCATTTTTTTTTACTTTTTCGATTCCTCTCGACGATACGAATCAATAAGTTACAAAAGTTTGATGCAAATTAACAAATAAGAAAAAACTTTGAATAAAAACAAAAAAAAAGTCATTTTGATTTATTAAGCCAAAACCACCTTTAATTTCTTTTTGAATTCAAAATTTAAATTAAGTTTAATTGTCAAGTGACTTGACAACATAAAACTGTGATAACATTTTCTACTACAAAGTAACATAAAACGTACACCACCTTTTTCTTATTACAGTTTTAAGAAAAAAGAAAAAGAAAGCGGACGGGCATAACATAACTACAAGGGTAATGTTGGAAATTATTAAAACATTTCCAATGATGCATTAAATGTCACCACTTCACCCTGAAAACCAATTACGGCTAATGAGAAAATAATTAATACGGAGTGGAAGCACACCATTTATTGCTACTAAATTAATGCCATAAACTTATGCCCCACGGGCACTTGTTAGCGGGACCGATGGAAATATTTATTGGCAACTTTACAAATACTGTACTCCAAATCATTAATTAATGCTTTTATGAAACCATGATATCAAATTTCTCTTGGGCCCTGATTCCTAAGATTGCGAATAACACCATTTTTCTTGGGGGAGACGAGACGACGTATGATTAAGAACACCATGCCCCATATAATAAGTTGACTTAATCTAGATTACTATTGCTGTGGCATTTTGCAAAAGGCAGGCAGGCTGCCTTGATTCTTGAACCCTCATTTTGCTTCAATGGGCCGAACTACTGTTTTTGGATGTTACAGAAGGCCCAAAAGTAAAAGCTAGTACTTGACAGAATCTTCTTTTAGGAAAAATGACGGCCAATGACGTGTTTTGATAATTAGTATCTGTCAAAAATATTTTCAGCATTAATAAATGTTCTCAGCATATCCTCAGTGGGTATTAATTATCAAAATACGTCATGAACTGTCATTTTCCCAAATCTTTTTAACTTGAAGGGCCTAATCCATAAAACTCCAAAGCTGAAGGGCCCAATCTCTTTTAAGTTTTTGGACTATATGAAAGTCCCATAATCTTGTGTGCAAAGATACCGTGAACATGCATAGAGTATACATACCTATGAAAGGAACTCCAGATAGGGATGACAATCCTACCCGCCCCGCCTCGAATGGGGCGGGGTTTTTTTCTACCCCATTTTCGGGTATCGGGTCGGGGTAAAATTTTCCAAACCCGCCCGGGTTTGGGGCGAAAGTGCCCCGCCCCAAAATACCAACCCGAAATTACCCACCCGAACCTGACCTGGCGTATTTATATATGTATATATACTTTTATACACGTCCTTTTATTTTTTTAGCATTTATTCAAAAAACAATATCTCTTCACTGTCAAGTAGGCTAATTAAATTTAAAAAAGAAATAAAAATTGATATTTATTGTTGTTTAGTGGATTTTTTAAATAAATTTTCTTAAAATATTTATAATAAATTCTACACATAAAGAAATGGAATGAAGTGTCTAAAATATTGCAATTAAAAGTTTAGATAAAATCGTGATACCAAAAGACAGAAAAATAATTTCAAAAGTTTTATTTTTTGGATAATGTTTATTCTTATTTAGTTTTTTTTTTTTTTACTTTTTTACTTATACTTTATTTTTTTTTATTTTTTACGGGGCGGGCCAGGTAAACCCGTTCCCCGATCGGGGCTGGAACGGGGTATCCCAAAAAAACCCGGTTGGGGTCGGAGCGAGGCCGGGGTCGGGAAATGATTTTTGGGTCGGGGTATGCAAAAACCCGCTCCACCCCGCCCCGTTGCCATTCCTAACTCCACAGCAGGGAGGATATAAGAAGTACAAACTCTCTCTCAACAAAACAAAACTCAATAAAAGAGAATAAAATCTAATCTACCAGCTGTACCAGTGGAATTCAATTAACAGTACTATATTCAGTGCTGAGCTGATTCCATAGAAGAAGACAAGCTAGAATATGCGCAATTCAGCCGGCTGGTAGACTTTTAATTAATCCGGTAATGGACATGCAATTGCAATCTCTATTACTTGGAAAAAACATTAGCTCTTATTTGATTTTCAGTAGTCTCAAATAATCAAAGACAACAACATAAAATGAATGATATGCGACCCAACTTGAATAACAAAAATATGAGTTCAGGAAAACTTGTAAAATAAAGAAAGAAAACTTAATTTTGTAATCCATTACAGACATATAGTATATATTTTCAACAAATCAATTTGGGGTTAATTTCTTTTGCAAATTTTGTTCTTGTTCTTTTTATTTTACTGATTACTATCGTCCGGAAATTTTTCAAATTTTGTTTTATAAAAACATTAGAAATTTGATATTGAAATTGCAATTTCTAAAGAAAAAACAAATTATGTTATTCCAAACCTAACCTCGTTGAATGGGAAAATAAATTTTTTTGAGAGCGAGATTTGGGAATGAAATTTAGAAACATTGAAGAGTGTTTGGGATTAAAAAAAAAAAAAAGTTTTTCTATTTCAAAGCTCAACGGCACTTACAAGGATTTCAACAAAAACAGGCTAAACTGTTGGAAATTTACGGGATTTCAGATGAATGAAATCGGGGCTACCGGAGGGTCTCCCAAGGCAACTGTGCATGTCCCGAGTTCGTTGTATCTAGACACAGCACAATCCATAGACGTATTGATGTGTGGATTTCGTAACTCCCGTAACCCCTCACCATGATGGTCATTTAATCTTGTAATCTTCCCGTTCAAATGGCAGAATTCATTCTCCTGTTAATTGTAACACCCCGACTTCTTAGAACGAAAAAGCATGAGGAAGTAAGAGGATAATCATTTAACGGGCCGTTTACCATTAGGATTTAGGAAGTAAATTATTTGTGACTTATTTTCTGCATATGTGTCAATTTATGAAACGTTATTAACATTGTCCCCACGAACCAAAACAATTAATCCGGAAAGAGGCAACATCTCATTATAGGGCGAATCGGATTAAATCCTATTAAAATATCCCTAGATTTTGTAGAATAAACTTAGGGATTAGGCAAGATCCTTCTAGATACACTAAAGCTTGTTAGATATGATAAGTTATGGTTGGATTTTATTAGATATTGCAAGATATGATTGAATTTTATTAGATATTGCAAGATATGGTTGGATTTTATTAGATATTGCAAGATTCTAGTTGGATTTTGTTAGATAACATATAGATTTGAAAAGATTTGGAAAGATATTATAAGATATTACAAGATTTGATTAGATATTATTAGATATACTTAGAGTATCTTAGATTATATGAGATTTGATTTAGATATTATTGGATAATGTAAGATTATGTTTAGATATTATACGATTGTGATCTAAGATTTGATTTGATTTGATTTGATTTGATTTTCTAGATCATATCTAGAATCTTCCTTCATTGGTATAAATAGGCATGCCCCTTCACATTTTTTTTCACACACCACAAACACATCACACCACACACTCCACCAAGTAAATAGAGAGAAGAAAGAGAGAAAAGGAAGGAGAGAGAAAAGAGGAGGAAAGGAGAGGAAAAGAAATAGGTACGAGTCATTCGAAGTAGTTGACCATAAGCCAAGTTGGGCGGAACGAAATGTGAGTTATGAATTATCCCTGTTACATGAATTTTCGTAAAATTATGTTTTGGACTTACAAGAGTATGTTTATTTAACATTTGAATTATTTTGTAGCAAATATGCCATGGAGTTATGATGTTTTGAAAAGTTTATGAAAGTATTATCGATACATCCGAACGACGTCCCTGAATCTAGGGGACATTAAAGATACTAGTCGGAATGGTGTTATAAGGACGGAAAGGGAAAAGGGGCACAGCTAGGTGTCCAACTGAATTGATCAATTCATAATGTTATGTTGGGGGTCGCTCCCTCATTACTGGCGGTAATCGTTGGATGGTATATCGTATATATGGTTTTGCTTATGATATTGGTTACAGTTTAAGCCATGAAAAACTGAAGTTATGATTTTGGTTACAGTTTAAGCCATGAAAAACTGAAGTTATGGTTTTGGTTATAGTTCAAGCCATGAAAAACTGAATTTATGGTTCCTGTTTTTCTCTGATAAAAGGAATTCCATGGTAGCTCATGTAACTCTGGTAATTCATAATCTCACACAAGCAGTGGCTTATGTTGTTGAAATCTTTCCTTTTTCAAGTGATCAAGATTAGAAGGGCGGGTCGAGTAACAGTGTTATTAAGCTTATGTTATGGACATGTAATGAATAAGGAAAAAAGAAGAAGAAGTAATGATGTGACTTACGTCATCGTTAGCATAATGAATGAAGAGTAAGTGGTTCTATCAGTTGAAATGACTTCCGTAACTGTTAAGTTTGTGTATTTCTATTGTTAAAAAAAAAAAAGGTAGATAGAGGCCTTTGGTGAGACAGACTCACTGGCTGGTCACAATATTCAAACTACTAGATTTGGGTCGTGACATTAATGGTAGCATTACTTCTCCAGGAGTTACATTGGCCACCAACCCTCTATCAAAGGAGGCTCACGTTTTTGGGGAAGGTATCAGAAATTCAAGTTTGCTAATATACCTTCCAGCTTATTGTTTTTTGAGAGAGAGAGAGAGAGAGAGAGATAGGCGGTAGTCAGTTCGCCAAGGCAGTCGACAGTAGTGTTCCGACAGCTTGCGGTTTAGCCGAGCCAACATTGGGAGGAAAACGCCGAGCAAGTTCTTACAACACCCATGGTAGGTGGCGAATCTTTCTTAAGGAGACTGTAGTATCACACAGGACTCGGTTCTTGATCCGAAAATTCTGTTTGTATCTCGTACTTACGATTTGTCTACTGTTATGTACTTTGTAACTTGATTCGTTCATGTAATCATATTATTATCAATGAGATTGTTCTCTGGAATTTCATTATTGCCGAATTTTTCCCAACATAAACATCCAACCTAAATAACGGATAAAAATCATGAAAAACAATAATGACAAATTAGTACACAATTCTCACGATCTATTACTCCCTAATGTTCAAGAAATCAGACCGAAAACTTTTTCGAGTACATAATTCCATGCAAAAGGAAAGATTACAAAAGATAACTGGGATGAAAAAAGCTACAATACACACTAATGTTGTCAATTTTGTATCGAATCGGACATAAAACGGTACACAAGTGTAGATGTTATGTACCGACCCAAATACCGGCCTTTATTGGTCAATACTAGGCGTATCGGACTTGTACCGGGATTTCGTCCGACACGAAAAAAATTGTGTATTTTTTCTTTTGATTAAAAATTGCTTGAATTTTAAGATAATTCTACAAATTTTGGGGTCTATAATTTGTTAATCATCTTAATTTGTTATTCGGACTAATTTTAAGGTGTATTAATGTTGGTAGATTGGCCACTTGAATAAACGAGAGAAGTCTAAAAAATTACTCCCTTTGTTCCAAATTGCCGGTCCTTTTTGGGCAATCGTGTCACTCAAAAAATTATTTATATCTCGCAATCTATAATATTTTATATAATTTCAAAAATATCATATTATATAACTAATTGAGATCCATCAAACGAGATCCATATTGAATATAAAACGTATTACTTATTAAAATTTATAGATAATTTTTTAAGAGGTCTTAAGTTGTGAAAATGGACAAGTAATTTGAGACGGAAGGAGTACAATTTAAGTACAAAAGAATTCGCTAAATACAAACAATACCAAACATTGTGTGATTTTTCTTGTCTCTAGTTAGTGTCTTCTTACGGGAATTTTTTTTCTAACTTTGTATTATTATATTTTTCTGATTTCTCCCCCAGTGAAAAATGATTAACTTTAAAAATTACTCCCTCCGTCCGTATTTGTTAGTCCCTTTCGAGAATCTGTGTCATTTTCAATTGTTTATATTTTTCAATATGGACTCCAAAAAATATGCAAATATGAATTTTATTTGGTAGATTTTAGTTAGTTTTATTATTCTATGTTCTCAAAATTGTGAAAAACATTATAAATTAAAAGATAAAATAATTTCAAAATAAAACAAATTTTCGTAATGGACCAACAAAGGTAGACGAAGAGAGTATAACGAAAAGCTAAATAAAAATTTATTAGAAGTAAATACTGCCGAAAACAATATCAGAGAAAGCATAGAATAGGTCAGCCAATTATAGTCCATTTGTGGTAGTGCGCTGCGACATAGCCGCATCAGGCTTTATTTTTTTTTCTTGAGTTAATGTCAAAAACTCAGTAATTATTTATTTTCACTAAAAATATCAAAAATATCGTTCAGTTTTAATAGTGGAAACTCATACTACTAAGATTTCCATCACATACTGATATAAAATTCAAAATAAAAAAGGGAATTGATTTTCACACTTTTCTTTTATCCAAGTGTATTTTATTTTTATTTTGTAGTGATGTGAAAGTACAAAACTATCTTTCATACATTTTGACCTTCATGAAAAAGATAATCATTTATTTTACATCATTACAAAACAAAAAATGAAGTGTACTAAAAACAAAAAATAAAGTGTACTTAAAACAAAAGTGGAGTATGAAAATCAATTTTCAATAGAAAATATTATTCTCACATTAATGTGCGATAAACAAAGATGTTAGAAATTGTGGTGCCCATGTGCGCATTTATTAGTCGTGGGAATAGGTGTCAGGGGCCATTTCACTTTCCTACTTAGGCTCCGTTCCAGAAATCTTCTTAAAAAATAAGCAGTTTATTTTACATTTTCAAACTAAAAAATAAAGTAAATGAAAAATAGCTTTTCAATTTTTTTTTGCATCGTATAAAAGATCTTATCGAGATCTTCCAAACACGATCCATATTGCATATTTTTAAATTTCAATAAACCCATAATTTTTGAGTTTGAAATTGCCTTCTTAAAAAATAAAGACTTTTTTGAGGTTCCGGAACAGCCTTAATCTTTTTTCGAAAAAGAAGGTAATTTTAAACTTAAAAATTATGTGTTTACGCAAATAATTTTTCTACCAATATAAATCTTGATTGATAAATCTTGTTAAAGATATTTTAAACCATACAAAAAATAAAAAAATTGTTTTTTTATTTTCATTACATTTTAAATTTTTTTTTTTTTAAAAGTTTAAAAAGAAAGCGGCAGGAAGCTCAAACACGCAAAGCCTAGGAAAACCGTAAGGCAACTGGCCCACCGCAGCGCGCGCTCTCTCTCTTCCCTTTGCTCTGTGATTCACGCAGAGTTTGTCGCTATCACATCGGCCGTCAAACTTTCATTGCATTGTCTTTCGCATCTAATGAGAAGATATTTTAGATACGATATTTGCAAGAGGATTTCCCCTTTCCGATATCCATCATTGCAAAAACTGATTCACACCATCTGAAAAGCTTCTGAAATGCCACCTCACTCACAGGCTTTTAAGGGTTGTTCCACTAAATTTTTTCTAAAAATTACAGTTTTATTTTTATTTAAATTTCTTTTGCATTTTATTTCAAAAATTTTTGATTTTTTTATTCTTCTCTACGAGTAAAATTTAAAAAATTAGGTAGCTGATCTTTTTTTTTATTTTTACAAATGCATTTTTATATCGTTATACTATTTCATTCCAACTTTCTACCAAACTCGATAATAGAATAAGAGCTCTAATCACATTATCAAAATTAATATTCATGGATTTTAACTGATTCATAATTGTATTAAATTCATTTAGATGTTTAGTAATAATTGAGTTTTTATCTTTAGGTTAAATAACTTTTTCGTAAGTTAGAGTACCCTATACACTACAGAAGATTTCTAGTACATCTTTTCTAATACTTTGAACAAATTTGTTAGTAGTATTTTCTTTAACAATATTCGACACAACCGATAA
The DNA here is from genome assembly GCA_019656295.1 of Rhododendron mucronatum var. ripense. NCBI lineage: Eukaryota > Viridiplantae > Streptophyta > Magnoliopsida > Ericales > Ericaceae > Rhododendron > Rhododendron mucronatum. The sequence goes on along the minus strand of BPLT01000038.1, from coordinate 2,277,248 downwards.
CGGGAGGCTAAATCACACAATCCCCAAAGTCTAATTTGTGATCCAAAATATCTCAATTTTCTTGTTTTATGTGTTCTAGCTTCTTGCCACTGATCAACTGATACAGATTCTTCTAATATAGAATATTCTCCATATGCATCTTTCAGACTGTGTAATTTGTACCATTGAACTTTTCGATCTTGTATTTGTCTCTAGCCATTGTGTAAATCCTTGACCTCTTAACTCGAAGCTTTGACACCAGTTGTTGGGGATTCTAACGTCCAAATCCATAAGTGAAACACACACAATCAAAGAATAAACCAAGAACAAAAAATAATCACAATCAAAAAAGTACAAGACAAAGAGTTGTTCATGATTCCGACTTAAGCATATTGCTTAATCATACTCCATAAGGTGTTGGAGAGTTTTACTATAATAAAAGTGTGAAAGAGTTACAAGTAAGCCCACAGAGACAAAACCTAAAAATACAAGAGTAAGTAGGGCCGTTCGGCTAAATAAGCCAAGTGACTTATTTTTTTGTCCTTATTAAATTTTTTTTCATATCACTTGGTTTATCGTCAATTTTTTGAGGATTATTGCATCCTCACGATAAGAGGAATCTAAAAAGTACTAAATTTTTTTGACCGAAATCCAATTTTTTTTGAATAAAGACGAAAATAAGCCAATAAGCCAATTTTTTGTCTTTATTCAAAAAAATTGGATTTTGATTAAAATTTTTTACTTTTTAAATTATTCTTATCGTGAGAATGCAATAATTTTCAAAAAAAAATTGATGATAAGCCAAGTGATAAGAAAAAATTTAAATAAAGACAAAAAAAATAAGCCAAGTGGCTTATTTAGCCAAATAACCTAAGGCCCCGTTCCAGAACGAGAATAAGTTCTTATTTTTTGTCTAATAAGAAGGGTTGTTCCACAAAAGATTGAACAATTACTTATTTTTTGAGAAGACAATTTCAAGCTCAAAAATCATGTGCTTACGCAAATAATTTTCCTATAAATATGGATCTTATTTGATATATCTCATTGAGATCTTTAATACGGTGCAAAAAAAAATGAAAAATTATTTTTCATTTACGTTATTTTTGAGTTTGAAAATGTGAAATAAGATACTTATTTGGATTTTGTGGAACAAACCTTCTTATTTTTCTTTAAGAAGTGACAAAATAAGTACTTATTTTTTAAGAAGGTTTCTGGAACGGAGCCTAAGTTTACATTTTGTCTGCACCAAACCGCCCGATGACCCTGATTCCCGCCTGGTCAGGATTTTCAAAGAGCTGAGTTTTTTGTTCTTTGTCGTCCACCGCCGGGAAGGGATTTACAGTGCATCCAAATCTGTCTTCATATCTCAACACAGAGAAATTTTTCAGTGCTGGGTGGGTACCACCTGGCACCTAACGTGGTACCCACCGGCCAATCACGTCGCACCACCTGGTTCTCTTCCCACGCTGGCCCAAGTAACGTTTTCCTTTCTCCTTTCCGTCTTCCGTCCCTCAAAAATTGGGTCAAAACCCAAATCTCACCCCCTGAAATTTTTGAAACCCTTTTACATCATATCCTCCCAAACCGCCGAACCACGATCTCCTCTCTCTCTCTCTCTCTCTCTCTCCTCCCCATCTCTGCCACCTCTCCCCTACCACCACCACCGACGCACAACCACCACCGTCCCAGGCGCTTCCAGCCCTCACCTCGCTGGTATGGGTTCATGTATGTAATTTCGAAGCCCTAATTTTCTTTCTTCTCTTTGCTTGTTCTTCATTATTTTGTTCCTTTTTTTTATTTATCAGATCTTCATTGCGTGGTACCACCGCCACCATCAGACTACTCCACCATTTCTCTCTCTCACTCCCCCTCTGCCCTAGTGTACCATTTTTGAATGCAGAGCTACCGTGGCATAGAACTGCACTTTTTTGGTCACGACTGGTATTCCTCACAAGTATCCTTAAGTATCTCTTCTTGTGTTTCTGTGATTATGCGGAATTTCATTGTATTACCGTGGCATAGAACTGCACTTTTTTGGTCAGGACTGGTATTCCTCACAAGTATCCTTGAGTATCTCCTCTAGTGTTTCTGTGATTATGCGGAATTTCATTGTATTATCTGATGTCAAGTTTATTAGGTTTTAATGGTATAAGAAGTATCACTGACAATCAATGTGTGCTTGGCTGAGCAAATTCGAGATTCAGTGAAACAAAAACCTAGTTTCCTATTGACTTTAGATTCAAGTGGTCGGTGATTATGCAATATCCCTTATGTATTAGTTAGACCACTTGATTTGTTCATTTAAGCACTTAATTCTATTTTCAACTGGAGGCCCTAGGATTTGATTGTTAAGTTAGTCATGTTCTTCTTGATTATGAAAAGGATGTTTACTGATACAAACTTGATATTTATGCTACTCCATGTTTATTATGCTTGTTGTTGGTGTAAGTTATTTCTTAATTAACTTTTTTTCATGTTTTAGAAATGGCAGGAAAAAAAATACTATTACGTTGTGAACAAGTGACTGGATTCCCTTGTGCTGTGCATAAAAAATATGTGCACACAAGGCTTGGTGCGGCACAGCGGGCACGCAACAGCAGTTGAGCAAGTACAGTTCCCTCCATTGTAGGAATTCGCTGAAGGAAGTTCAAGTGGAACAAAAAATGAAGTTGGATATGGACTGTCCACATGTCACAATTCAGTTTATTGTAATATACTTTTTGAAATATTTGAATTGTGAATGGTAATTTAGGATGAGAAACGCCCCGCGTAGGCTTATTTGTGTATTTGAATTGTGAATGGTAATTTAAGATGAGAAGAAATGTCCGGCGTGGGCTTATTTGTGTATTTCAATTGTGAATAGTAATTTTGGATGAGAAGAAATGCCTGGCATGGGCTTATTTGTGTATTTCAATTGTGAATGGTAATTTAGGATGAGAATGCCCGGCGTGGGCTTATTTGTGTATTTCAATTGTAAATGGTAATTTAGGATGAGAATGCCCGGCGTGGGCTTATCGGTGTATTTGAAGACCAACTCCACCATCCACTAGCCCGTCGGGCGCCCAGGGATGGGGCGTGGGGTGGACATTTAAAATTTGTTTCTCTGACTTAGTGTATGATTTCTGGGGAGAGAAACCTCTAAATTTTCTGCACAAGCAGCTGGATACCTAAGAGATTTTAAAGAAGATAAAGAAGGATGTGAGCTTGTTCTGCATCATGGAGTCAAATTGGGGTTATATGGGGCATGTCTAATTGATGTTTTAGGCAGCCTATTTACCCCAAAAAAAAATAAAATGTTTCAGGCAGCCTTAAATCTTGTGTCTGCCGATTCTAGATTTCCCTAGTTGCCTTGTTCTGTTATGTGCTAGATGCTAGCAAGGGTATGACTACAATTTTCTTTCTTTCTTTTCTGGTTTCCATTTTGTGCTTGTTTGGACTGCAAGGATATTCCCTTGGTTTTAGTTCTCCTCTGGTTTGGTTTTAATAAGGGTATTCATCTTGTCTTTGCGGGTGTTATAGTCACTAAGACACATTAAGCATGAAAAGATCTGTTGAAATTGAAAAAATCTGTTCGATCAGAAGAAACTTCTTGAGCTTTTGAGTTCAAATTGAAAACAGGCATTCCAAATATGACATGGGATAAGGACACGGACACAGACAATGTGTAGACTTTTCCATAACCAAAAGGTTTCCATACATAATTTTATAGCCAAATAACTTTCATACAACCATAGTTAAGCAAAAAATGAAAATGGCAAGCTCTAAGAACCTCCAATTGCATGCCCACCCATAACTCAAAAACATATGGTGGAGCAGGGTTATATACAACCTACGTTTTACGCCATTCACAAAAAGCTACCAGTTCACTACATGTAGCCCATCCATAACTCAAAAACATATGGTGGAGCAGGGTATCTACAACCTACATTTTACGCCATTCACAAAAAGCTACAAGTCCTCTGCATGTTTATATTTAGCATTGTCTCCCATTGTATCATAGAACCACCAATTACAAAAAATTGACCCGTCGGCAATTGCAAAAGTCCCTTCCACCTGCTGCAAAAACTTGAAACTATTTCATACACATTCTCTTAATCTTCACCCAAACTATAAATATTTGGAGACGTTTGCATTCCCTCAACACCGCTATCTGACAAGCAACTCTGTATCATACTCGTAAAATAACCATGTGGGTATTCAGAGAGCTGTATTTGCAATGGAAATACAATGAGTCAACTAATTTCTATAATGAACACAAATTGAAATTCAAAAAAATTGAATTCATCATACCAGGTCATTTGGTGTTGCAAATCTTGGAGGTTGAATAACATTTGATGCCAATAGAAAGTCTAAAAACAAAACAAAAAGTTTTAAAAAAAAAGTTTAAACAAGTGTAAAGTCGAAATATAGTTCGTCATACCTGCTGTAGGATTACTATCATTAACATTTTCAGATGTTTTCCTTTTCCTTCTCTTCTCTAAAGCACCCTTCATTCTACCATTAGTTTGTCCTTTTGGTCTACGCCGCAGAGGATCCATCACCGGGACATTAGAAACTGGTATAAAAGTGTCCCCAACATCACTTGTATCTCCACATAAAGATGCATTATATATTCTTATGTCCTCGAAAGTCCTATCCATGTTTCGTTCTGCAATCTTAGTACTTTCCTCTGAATTCGCACATAGATTCATAAGAGCAAATGATTTTCGCATTAACCTGTTAAGGCGCAATGTTTTAGCTGAACTGCCACACTTATCTTGTGCTAAATTAGCGTGCCTCTCCATCATGCCATAGCCCTGCTTTGCATCTTTCGTCCATCTCTTCAAGATATATTGTTCAGGAATTTCATTGACATCATTCAAATTCAAAACTCGCAATGCATGGCGACACAATAATCCCAAGGATTCAAACCTTTTACAACAACAAGAGATTGAACGATCAACAGGATTGAACTCTACAATGTATTCTCTACTACCACCTTGCCTTTTCATCGTATATGTTTGGAATGCCCCATTGGGCACACATCGAAGCATGGATATAGATGTAGTTTGGGTGAACTCATCTTGAAACTTAGCAAACATTTTATGGGTGTACACCTTACACGCATGCTTCAAAATGGCACAATCACGAGATGAAATACAAGGGTTTCCACTAGCACACTTGAAATCCTTGATCACCTCTGCCTCACGCATCTTTTCAGCATTTTTTCCATAGTGATCCACAAATTCAGTTAGAGCCAAAGTCTTACATGCCATATGCTGGAAAACATTATTCGTGCTCTCACTTCTCTGACTAGAACTTATATTGCATGAAAACACGTCACGACTAAATGCGGGGGCCCATTTTTGCCGAAGAGTGTATAATCTTAAAAGCCAAGAATTATCGGCGCAATGCCATTTGTCAATCATTTCTTTCCACTTCTCCTCAAAAAACTTTTCATTATCACAATGATACAACAAGAAGTTAAAAGCGCCCCTAAATCCTTCTTGTTGATAGAGACTAGAAATATTCACTGCAGCATTTTTTGAGATGTGCCACCCACATAAACGATGTTGTGTATTCGGAAACACTTGTGCAACAGCGTTAGCAATTGCGTGATCTTGATCAGTGAAAATGGTCTTCGGTGCCTTGTAATCCATAGACTCAAGAAATGCATTAAACAACCAAACAAAGGAAGCAGTGGTCTCATCTAACAAAAATGCACAACCAAATAACACATTTTTCCAATGATGATTCACCCCTACAAATGGAGCACAGATCATGTTATATTTGTTTGTCCGATAGGTAGTGTCAAAGACTACAACATCCCCAAAGCATTCATAATCCAATTTGGATATCCCATCTCTCCAAAAAAAATTACTCATTCGATTTTCCTCATCAACTTGTACTGTGTAAAAGAACATTGGATTCTCTAATTGGATGTGCTTGAAATGATTCATTACACTCTGACCATCACCAGCTTCAATCCTCTTCGATCGTTCAACTTGCATAAAATTATGACAATCAGTCTCCGTATACCCAATACTTTTATAACCACCAGATTCATTTAACATGTATGCATAAGTTTTGCTCACGCTTATACCAGCATCAGCCATGGATTTGATAACACCCTTACTTGTATCATGTATTTTACGTGCAGACCTTAGCAAATGTCTTTGATCTGATTCAATCAAAGGGTGATTATCCTCAGTCACTAATTGACTGATTTCGTAGACACCATTTTCCACTTTAAAAATAACCCGTGCTCTGCAGCCACATCTACTATCTAACCGGTTACACTTCTTTTCTTCGCTACGATCACTAAATTCTCTGAACCCCTCTTTTGAACACACATAAGTACGTCGAATCACTTCTTTCGTTCCTCTTTTGTAACTTAAATCATCTCGCCGAATGCTAAAACCCATATCAAATGCATATCCATTGTACATGTCATAAGCTTCTTGATCACTATTAACTTTCATTCCAATTTTTAACTCAAAACATGCTTTTTGAGTTGTTAAAAAGCCATCTGCATATGGAAAAAATAGCCAATAAAGAACCAATAAACTAAGGATACATCCAATAAAAAACTAAGGGGACAAACACATTAAGTCCAACAAAGAACCACGTTCTGGTCCCCCTTGCTATATTAAATTCGTAAATGGAGGGCAAAGATTAAAAAAACATACCCCTTTCTTGATTTGATCTTGGTATTTGGTCCATCTCCATTGCAGGTGGTTCTTCCTCCAATGAGTTCATCTCTTGATTTATGCTTCTTTTCTAATCTGAGCTTGATTCGTATTTTTCCTTGATATGGGATAGAGAGAGAGAGAGCAATTGGGGATTTTGTGTATTTTAGGGGATGGCAGAGAGCGGGAGTGATGAAAAGGGTTTCAAAAAATTTCAGGGGGTGAAATTTGGATTTCCCCCCAAGTTTTGACGGACGGAAGACGGAAAGGGGAAGAGAAACGTTACTTGGGCCAGCGTGGGAAGAGGACCAGGTGGTGCAACGTGATTGGCCGGTGGGTACCACATAGGGTGCCAGGTGGTACCCACCCGGCACTGAAAAATTTCTCCTCAACACAAACCTATTACGATGTTTTTTGTAGGTTGGTTTTCATTCCTGATTTGCGTGAATATTCAAGAGGGAAAAAAAGAAATAGGAAAAGCAAGACAAATTGAACCTTTTTACTCTCCGAGATAGCATTACTACTTTTGTTCTGAAAGTTTGTTCTCAAATCGATGATCCAGAACAGTTTCAAAGTGTGCATTCATGGAGTGTACGACTTACGAAGTTGACTAATAACCATTTAATGAAAAGTTGTAATAGAAAAAAATTCAACTTATAAACGTTACATAAACGAGTATATATGTATTTAATTTTTACGTAAGTTGTAATTATCCAAATCATCATGCAATTCTGCAATCAACCACTAGAAAGAGAATTATACCATAATGATCAATTACCATATTCACTATAAAAACAAAATAAATCAACGGGATTATTAAAATAAATCACAAAGTTCAACTAAAAATGGTTAATTATTCAATCCATACAAAATAAATTAGAACATAAAACTAAGACAAAAAACAAATTTGTTCAAGAAAAAAATATATTTCTTGCTCTTTCTTGAAAAAAAATTACTTTGAAGAAATAAACTATCTAGGAAAAGATAATTTGAATGTTAACTCAACTGAAATAAGGAGAGAGTTTAGAAAGGTAATATTTGTGGGAGGAAGGCCGTTCCGGATTTGGGAAAAAGGAAGTTTTAAAAAAGGAAGGTAATTTCAAGCCCCAAAATCATGCATTTACGCAAATAATTTTCTTGCCAATATGGATCTTGTTTGATAGATCTCATTGAGATCTTTTAAACGGTGCAAAAAAAATTAAAAAATTATTTTTTATTTTTGTTATATTTGAGTTTAAAATTACCCTCTTTTTGAAAAAGAAGGTTTTGTTAGAAAGTGGAACAGGGCCGAAGTGCTTTTAGGCGAGAGGAAAGTTTCTCAGAAAAATAAATTTCTACCTTTTTGCGTGAGGAATTTCTTTTGTTTTTGTTATTCTCACCAACTTCATGGTAACTGAGCATGCAAAAGTTTATGGGGAAGTTTAGGAGATTATTACGTGACTGGGAGAAGGACCAAAGGGAGGAACTAATTCAGAGACTGTAACGCTGGACCCAACAAGATCAGATTCTTTGTATTGGAAGTGGGAGGACAGCAAGCGGTTTTCGGTGAAATCAGTATATGAGCAATGAGAACAACAGAATTTTTCACAAGACCCGGTATTTAGGTCGGTGTGGAAAAACCTCAGCCCTCCTAAAGTGGAAGTTTTCTCATGGATGGCTATTCAAGATAGGGTGGCCACAAGATCAGTGTTTCATAGTAGAAATTTGATTATGAATACCCATTCGCTGCTTTGCCCTTTCTGTTCTGAGCAGGTTAAAACTCCCCAACATGTATTTTTGTCAACAATGTTGTCTCCGGGTTTTTGGAGGTTGGGGATGGTATTAAAACTAAAGTGGCAATATGGATGAGGTCCAAATTTGAAATCAAGATCTATACGGTGGAAGACTTTAAGGAATTTCTGGATTATATTCGAAAGTTGAAAATTTAATTAGTGGACTTCTTGCGGAGTCTTGTTTTTCCTCCAACTTTTGGTTGGTGGATTTGTGTTGTACTTTTTTTCTTTCTTGTATTAGTGTAGCATTTTTTGTGCTTCCTGCCTCCCCCTCGATGTAGCCTCGTCGAGTTTTATAAAAATTTGTTTTGCCGATAAAAAAAAAAGTTATGGGGAAGTTAATATTCTCATCTTTTTGTGTCATCTAAACGAGGCCTTAATTTGTTGGGTTTAGAGCAAAATTTAGGGAATTAATTTTCATATTCCCTTTTTTTTATATTCACACTCGATCAGTTTATTGTTTTTTAGCAAAAAAATTATGCATACTTTCAACACTAAAAAATTAAAAATAGTGTGGATATAAAAAAGGTGAGTATGAAAATCACTCCCCAAAATTTATTATATTGTGATTTGAGAAAGCATGAAAAAAATAGAGAATTGTTTATCCAAGTAAAAAAGGCTTCGTTCTTCTAAGATTCTTATTTTTAAGTACTTATTTTTCGTTTTATGAAACAAGTCATTCTCTCACCATACCATCACTTGTAATTTAAAAAATAATTATTTATTACTTATTTTAGTTAGTAAAATACACCCTAATTACATTCAAGAAATATCATCCCGCACTTACAACGATTTTCTACTGGATACAAAGAAAATGAAATACAACCAAACCCTTGAATGGAGTACTGAGGATACTCAAGAAACTCTTAAAGGCAGACTAATGTCTAAATCCAAACACGAGTCTAACATATACTCTCTTCACAAATGAAAACAGATTGCAGTAATAGTGGAGTTTGAGATCAAGGCACTCAGTCAAGGCTGGCAAAGATACGAGTCAAAGATTACAAAGAGCACCAATCAAATCCCAAGAATCTGCTATTCAAAAGCCAAACGCTGATTAGCTCATGACACGAGAGAAAACAAATGCCTACAAAATTACAAATATGTTGGCAAGCCTTCGCTGCCAGCTCGAGCATCGGACGCCATTTCGGGGCGAGACCCTGATGCCACGCTGGGCTCTGGATGCAGGAAAGCAAACGCCGACAAACCCACGCGACCACGGCAAGCACTAGATGCCACTCCGAGAACCTTAACATATGCAGCTGAATAAATTGGACTAATTTTATTATCCATTCCGGATCCAAGGGTGATCTGGTTTAACTAATTTATTCTTCAATCCAAACTGATTTTTGGATCTCTGCGTAGATTCCAAAGAGTAGTCTGAATTCACTATTTCATTCTTTCAATTAGTTTGCCCTGTTCGCTTATATTAAAAAAAAAAGTTTGCCTATTTCTAACGTTTGGCTTCTTTAAGGGTTTATTGAACATTTTGCTCCTCTTTAGTATAAGAACATGCAGTTGCAGTAAAAAAGTTGATTTGGGGGGGAGGCCTTGCTAGCTGTTTGATCTGCAGGCTTTAACATCAAATTTAACATATACTGTACAGTAGTATATGTTGTGCAGTCCGAACAATCAAAGGACTACTGGCCAACCCAAGGATATATATATCAAAAAAGGCTAGGCTAGGCTATTCTCACTCAGGCTTCTGAACAGAATCTTGCATGCATGTATTATTAATGTACAGTACAGTACAGTACTGTATTATAATTACCAATCGATCTTAATTTTATGGATAGATACAAAATTGCCTTAAGGAATGATAGCTCTCAGAGAAAGAATAATGAGACTCAAGCCAAGAAGGGAAAGGCTAGCTAGTACGTACTGTATCTAGTTTCCATCAGTTCGATCGTTTTTGCTTTTTCTTTCTTAATTTCGTTGATAAATTTAGGTTGGTGGGTACGTAATTAATAGCCGAGGGAAAGTCAAACTGTCTAAAGGTCGCCCTTTTATGGAATTTTTTTTTTGTTTTTAATGCTTTAAAAAAACATCAAAAGAAGTTCAGTCGATATATATTCACATGATCACAACTTTTATATATAGGTCAAATTCTGATCAAACAAAAACTTTTACAGGTCAAATTTGGGTATAAGCCACAGACCTGTTTTTAGTAGTAGCTAGTTTTTGACAAATTCATTTCTTGCCCTTCCTTCTCGCACGGCTTAGTCTATAAAATACGTCAAAATGGTTAAACCGTTTAAAATGAAGTTCTGTAACATGAATCTGATGCATTTGTACAAAGTTTTTTTTTTTTTTTTTTTTGCTTCGATTGTTGGCTTCAAAAGGGAAAAGGGCTGAGATGTGTAGTGTGGGATTAGGGCACAATCCTTTTATTGACCGCTCCTTTTATTTTTAATTGTTGATGTTGCGTCAAATTTTTATAAATTATTGACCGCTGCAAATAGTCTGGGAGTTAGACTGGCCCTCACAGGGTTGAGCCCTTTAAAAAAAAAAATTTACTCGAAAAAAAACAGACACACAAGGATGTGGCCGGCCCATAAAAGGAGCGGTCAACCCGTGGACTTAGCTAGGCATGCATGCAGATCTATGAAGGTAAGTAGACAGACTTGGGTATTTCGAATTTGCCAAAATGGTGAAGAGGGATTTCTGGGCAATGTGAAAGACAAGAGAGAGAAATGTTGAGTTTCGGCATGCTCAGATCTTCAGACACTGTACAGATCGAAACTAGGCATGCATGCATGCATGTTGTTTTTCTCATTGCTCAACATTGGAAATATATTGTGCACATTGAAAATGAAACAGGGTATGTTTTTTGCATGTAAAGAAAGTCCTTTGCCACGCCGTATTGGGAATAGTGGGGACCCCTATGTACTTCACCAGTAATAGCTACTAATTCAGAAATTTCACAATAGGCACTTACTAATTACTCCAATTACAAGGAATTAAGATGTAGCTTTAAATCAATTTGATTGTACTCTTATTTACCCAAAAAAAAAAATTGATTGTACGCTTTGACGGTTGAAGGGAGTTTTGGGATTCGAGTTTATAGAGAGACGTCGAACTTCCTTTATTTCTTAGCTCACTAATTTTTTTGCTAACCCCCTACTAATAGATACAATATTGGAAAAGAAAACAAATGAAAGGAATTAGCAGCGTGAAGCTACCAATTAGAAAGAATTTGCACTTTGTGTTGTTGCCCGATTTTCTCCCCGTTCTAGTTCATTTTCTATGATTGGAATCATTTATGTCGTAGTCCTCATGGTGATTGATTAATTCGTACATTATTGGATTGCATATTTTCATGCATTTATTTTTTTGAAATGGATTGTTGTTTGCAGTGTTGTTATATCTGAATTTTTGTTAAATTTGTATTAGTTTTTTTTTTATAAAAACTAATCATTCAACTTGAAGAGTTGAATCTAAAAATTTGAAAAGCAAGACCAAAATAAAAAATTCACAAAAAAATGAAAAAAGTTTGAAACGTGTTTTTATTGTTTTTAGGGTCCATCTTCTTATTTTAAAATTTTAATTTCAGTCTATATTTTTTACCTTTTCAATTCATCTTGTCGTAATGAATGATTAATTCAAAAAAATTTAATCCAAAAAAAGAACCTGAATAGCAATTATCGACTTTTTAAGAAAAATAAAATTGGTATAAACCCACTCTAATTGAAATGAGTGGATTTATGTATGATTCATTACTAGTAATATTAAGGCAAATATAATTGTATACAAGAATTAAAAAAATTAGTGCAATTTTTTTTTTATCTAGAAGATTAATTTGCTTGAACCCCTGAAAACCCTATAGAACCGCCCCTAGACTGTAGTACTTTTTTTATTTTTTATTTTCATGAATCATAGGGTTGACATTGGCCTAATTTGGCAAAAATAAGGCAAGTTGCTTTTTTAAATTATAATAATAATTATTATTTATTTTATTTTGACTTATTTTATATTTATTTAAAAAATTGTAAGTCTTTTATCATAATTTTTTAAACTTTTTTGGTTACTCTAGTATGGATTTTGTGGGGCCCACTTCGGGTCCCACAAAGATGATTCAAACTCTCCATTATTTTTAAAATAATTTTTTATGAAGTCCTGTAAAAAATTAGCTCAACCTGATATTGCTAAGAATTTTTCTGAATTTGTAGGAGTGAAATTGAGCAATTAAATAGTTTCGCCTCCACAAATTCAGAAAAAATACTTACTGATATTGGGTTGGGCTAATATTTTACAAGGCTCCATAAAAAAAATAAAAATAATAGGCAGTTCAAATTATTTTTGTGGGATCCAAGGTAAACCCCACAAAACTCATATGTGCATGATATGTACAAATTGTAAGTATAAATCATTGATTTTCTGCTTACACAAACTCATATGTACCTATAGCTTTGTTGACAAATAAGAACTTGACTATGGTACCGATTAATGGGTACCGAACCAATAGTGTACAAACTGGGTTTCAAGGCCCACATTAGAGTCTCTCACAGATGAATCAAATTAGGGAAAATGACGGCCCAATACGTGTTTTGATAATTAATATCTTTTAAAGACATGTTAAGAACATTTGTTAATGAACAAAATGTCATTGGCATGTATTAATTATCAAAACATGTCCTTGGCCGTCATTTTCCCTTCAAATTGTTCATGAATTTTAGAATATTTTTTCGATTGGCCCGCGAAAAAAATATTCTCAATCGGATAACTGCAAGTGTTTGATCCAATGTACCGTTATTTCATTCAAAATACAGAAACTTATATTCTAAATGAAAAAATAGTACACGAGATCAAACACTTTCAGTTATTCGATTGATCTTTTCCATGAGGGGCCACTCAAAAAAAATTATAAAATTAATTAATGGTTTGAATTATTCGTGCGAGACTTTGAGGTGGGTTCGCAACCCGATAGGTGCAACATCGGTACCCTTTCAATCAGTACCATTTTAGTTTTCTTTGGAAATTGATTTTCACACTCTCTTTTTCTAAACACACTTTCATATTTGTTTTCTTGTGATTTGAATTTAAAAAATAAAATTTTCATTCGTATATTTTTTTATATTGAAAAGGATAATATTATCTACCTAATAAAACACAATGGTGTAGGGACCACACAAACACAAGTTGAAAGAAGGATTGAGATTTATTTGATCCAATGGCTGATGTGTGCTCTCCAACTCTCTTAAAAAAATATTCACACTCTTACAAATATATTACAAAAATACCATTAAATGATGAATAGTGCCATAAGCACGGGAAACACTAGTAAATTTATATTACAAAAAGAAGAAGAAAAAATGAGAGTGATTATACAAAAGGAGAGTTTGGCTACTTTTTGTTTTGGTAAATTATTCTGCACTGCTGCTATTACGAGATTTTAAATCGATTATTCGATGAGTTGAGTTCTGTTCATACTACTTAAAAGATGGTGAACATTACCCTAATTTTTCTTGATTGAAATAGTGTGAATTTCACTACAAAGTGAAATCATACTTACTATTCAAAACACTTTTTAATAAATATAAAATCACTTTATGATACTCCAATTCAAACCATTTTAATCGATAAAAAAAATACTCCCTCCGTCCCTTTTTAAGTGTCTTACTTCGTAATTCTAACTTGTTAAAAGACATCATCATTATACATTTCACATCAACTTTTTCATCTACTTTCCATACTTACCCATCATCATTACACTTTTACTCACTTACTTTTCAAAATGGAATATATTTTTAGGGATAAAATACAATTCACCAATTTTTATCTACTAACTTTATAAAATGGACAATTATTAAGAGACAGCCCAAAATAAAATACCGAACTACTAACTTTACAAAATGGAGTATAAATAAGGGAAGAAGGGAGTAATGTTGAACCTCTTTAAAGTGGGCGAACAAAACTCAAATCAACTCAACTTAACTCAGACTACCGCGGGTTCCCGCGAGACATTGAACCAACAAAAGGCGAATACCACGTCAGTGGTTTCTCTCTCCATGATTGTTGTGCAGTACCAGAGATCTTTCAATCACATCCGCCGCCTTACTTAGCATTGCTTTGTCTTGTTAAGGGGACAGAGCATTCAATGAAAAGATACACAATTAAAGATTTCAATCTCCCGTACCAATGCCCCCCATTGCATTGGATACGGACCCCCCAAACTGGACCCGGGGGCTCTGCTGCCCGGATGGGTGCAGTAGTCGCCTAGAAACGGCGCCGTTTCATTAAAAATTGAAGCACTTCATTTTTTGAGATTATTTTTTTATTAAAAAATATAGATAAAAAATTAAGTCTTCCAATTTTTAATTCATTTGAACGGGTATGAAGATTTTATTATTTTGATCATATTATTCTAAAGAGACATAATCAAATTTTGTCTCTAGGGCTCTCATAATTACGTTTCTGCTCTATAGGATTACAAATTGGTGGTTTGAATTTTTTTTTAAATGAAACGGCGCCGTTTCTGGGCCTGGGTAGGGGCTAGTACGCCCATCTGGATAGCAGAGCCCCCGGGTCCCCCCAAACTCCATTTTACTCCATTTCTTTCTAGAGAGATAAACTTCTTCACTGCTAAATGATCCGTGAAGAAGCTATTTGCAGCGGCTCAAAAATCACGTCGTTTTGGGGCAGGAAAATAGGAAAAATTAGAAATTACACGACAGAGTTTCTCCGTGCCACAAACACTTAAGGGTTGTTCCGCTAAATAAGTCATTTGTTTTATTTTTTTATTCTTATTCAATTTTTTTTTTGTATTTGTCAATTTTTTGTCAATTTTTTTGGAAATTATTACTTTATCACGACGAAAGTAATCTAAAAAATAAAAAATTACCATCGAAACCTAATTTTTTGAATAAAGACAAAAATAAACCAATAAGTCAAATTTTTTCGTTTTTATTAAAAAAATTGGATTTCGATTGTAGCTTTTTACTTTTTAGATTCCTCTTATCATGAAGAAAAAACAATCCCAAAAAAATTGATAAATGCAAAAAAAATTGAATAAGGACAAAAAATAAGCTAAGTGACTTATTTAGCCGAACAACGCCTATATATATTAAAAAATATAATAAAAAATTAAGTGCTTCAATTTTTAATCTGTTTAAACAAGTGCGAATTACTTTTTAGGTCATTTTATCTTAAAAGGTCATGATTAATATTTGGCTCTAGGACTTTCGTAATTAAGTATTGACTTTTCATTTGGTTCTACAGCTATCTTAAGACTCTCATATGAGAGTCTAGAGCCAAAATATAATTATGACCCTTTAGAATAAAATGATCAGAAAAATGAGATCTTCGAATTGATTCAACCGGATTAAAAATTGAGTCACTTAATTTTTTGACCATATTTTTTAATATATAAACAGTAAAAATAAATAAGCTCTAATTTTTAATCCTTTCGACACAGTGCAAAGATTTTATTTTTTTAATCATTTTATCCTAAAGGTTTATGATTAATTTTTGACTCTAAGACTCTAATATGAGAGCCATAAGATAACCGTAAAACCAAAATGAAAAAGCAAATACGGAATTACGAAAGTCCAAGAGCCAAAAATTAATCATGACTCTTTAGAATAAAATGATCAGAAAAATAAATCTTTACACTAATTCAAACAGATTAAAAATTAAAATACTTAATTTTTTAATCATGTTTTTTTTTTAATATTTAAGCCGCTGTGGCTTGGGAAAACATGTCATCGATTTTCAAATTGTTTTATCTTTTTCCTGCCCAAAACACTTGTTTGGTTTTTCTCTCAGAAATATTCTATTCAAATTTTTTGATGTTTATTCATCCGTATTTTTTTGTCTTTGGAGATTTTTTATTAATTTTTTTACTTATTTTTTATTTTCTGGATGTATATAGTGTAGCTATATTCAGAAAGTAAAAGAATTTGTTAAAATTTTAGACTAAAGACGAATAAATACGCAAACTTATACTCCCTCCGTCTCAATTTACTTGTCTCAGTTCTATTCTGACTGGATAAAAAAATTAGTTATATCTTTAAATTGGTAATGAATTTTATATCTAATATAGATTTTGTTTGATAGATTTCAATTTATTCTATAATACAGTGTTTTCAAAATCACTTAAATATTATAAATTACAAGATATAATCAATTGAAAAGTGACACGAACTCCCAAAAGTGACAATTAAATTGGGACGGAGGGAGCAGTGTCTTAAAAATTTATCTCAAAATTGACAACTTTAGAAGGAAGTGCTTTGGGAAATGCGTTCTCGAAAAAAATAATAATTATGAATCACCAAAAATATACTTCATCCAGTATTACAATGTTGTTGAATTTTTCTTAAGGAAATACTATATTTAGAAAATAAGATAAATTATAGTTAACTTCCTCCAACTATGACCCGGAGTTATATAATCCTTTTAAGCAATAATAAAGTTGGACACTTAATCTACTCAAACTAATACTAGTATACTTTCGTAACAGAGAGGACGTTGTTAACATTTTACCCTTAGGGCCTGTTTGGATGCAGATAAAAAATTGGGGGTAAAAAATATGAAGGGATGATAAGATAGGAAGGGGTATTAATTTTGATGGTTTATGAAGGGGGGATAAAATAGTATGTGGTTTGGATAGAGTATTAAATAGGGAGATAAAATTTGACTTTGTTTGGATGGTTTATAGAATGGGAGGATAACAAGGGGTGGATGGTGGGAAAAGCTGTCAAATGACTATTGTATCCATGTGCAGTGTTAAATTTGATTATGTATTAAAAAAGTATATAAATTCAAAAATTAATATTAAAAAATGTCTATTCTAAAAATTATATGTTAAAAAACGTTTTTACACCATTTATATATTAAAAAATATAGTTAAAAAATTAAGTGTTCCGATTTTCAAGCCGTTTGAATCGGTACGAAGATTTTATTTTATTTTTATAATTTTATCTTAAATGGTCATAATGGATTTTTGGCTCTAAGGCCTTCAATGAGCACCCTAAGAGAGCTCTGAAACTAAATAAGGAGTTTTCGGGTGCTCGTTGAAAGGCCTTAGGGCTAAAAATCCATTATGACCATTAAGATAAAATGATTAGAAAAATATGATCTTCGCATCGGTTCAAATTGATTGAAAATTGGAACACTTAATTTTTTAACTATATTTTTAATATATAAATGGTGTAAAAAAAATAAGTGTTCCAATTTTCAATCCGTTTGAACCGGTGCGAAAATCTTATTTTTTTGATCATTTTATCTTAAATGATCATAATAGATTTTTGGTTCAAAGGCTTTTCAATGAACACCCTAAAAGAGCCCTAAAACTAATAAGGAGTTTTTTGGGTTGGAGAAAGGGTATAAGCAGGGGTGATTTCGTCCAAATTTGTTCCCCTTTCTCCCCTCTACAGCCGGAGTAAATTTGGGGAGGCTAAGAGGTGCCTAAAACTTGTACCTGAGAATCCCTTAAATGGGTGAAAAAGAAGAAGGGGTAAAAACTAAGACCCCTCCCAATTTGGTTCCCAAACAAGGGCAAACAGTGACCCCCACCTCATTTACCCCCTCTTATTCCCCCCCGTTTTTACTTCATCCAAACAGGCCCTTAACTTATAGAAAATGGTTGCCCAAATGCTTGAAACCGTTTGATTGCCAAAACCCTAAACGCTCACTCGCGTCCTCGCCATCCTCAACTTTTGCGCCAACAGAGCCTTCTACTTCGAGCCCGTCACTTCCCGGCGACCCAGCTCTCGCGCGCCGGCCAGCTTTTCCACGTTCTTCCCCTTCTCCATCTCCACCTTAACCCCTCATCCATCAGGAGCGGCCTCGCCTTCGTCATCTCGCGGAACAACTCCTCTGTCGGAAACCACGTGGGTTTTGGATCTGGACTTGTTGGTGTCAACTCAGGTAGGTGATTTGGACGCGATTTGTGAGAATCTCAAAAGTATCTGCTTGGTCAACTCGCAGGTCGACTACTCCGGGTCAACTCGGGTGTTCAACGTTTCGATATTGTATTCGAATCTCAAGCTCAAAACCTTGCACTTTTCTTTTGCTTTCGATCTCATCGAGTACGTGTTCAACGTATCAATATTGGATTTTCCGGGTCAACTCAGGGCATTACCGAGTCACAGAGCACTGAGTGGTGATCCTCTTTTGATGGAAACTTAATAGATGAGTCATCATTACCACTTTCATCACAGCCCAATCCTCCAAAAGCTATTGGCTACGTTTATTGAATCCAACAAGGGTATTGATACTGTCAACCAACCACCACCAATGTTTTCAAATCGGGATACGTATCGTGTATCGTTTATTTCATTTTATGTATTGTATCGGGATGGGTATCGTGTATCGTAATATACGTTGACAAAAACAAATACTCCCTCCGTTCCAAATTGAGAGTCCCTCTTGGAAATTCCAACTATTTAAAGGAACATGCAATCATTACACCCACAATACCTATCATTTCCACCATTACCCCTATATTCTACCTACTTTACAACACTTATATTCACCTATGATGGACATTTTTGGAAAATCACCAAATTTTTCCTTCTATTTTTGGAAAAGGACCATCATTTTGAAACAACTCAAAAAGGAAAGATGGACCTTCAATTTGGAACGGAGGGAGTATATTATAAAATAATATTTATACTTAATTTTAATCTAAAAATCTCTTGGATATATGAAAATAAGTGTTTAATGTATGAAAAATAGGCTTTTAGGATGGAAAATTTCAAGTCTCCCAAGTAGGGTATATCAGAATGAGGCTTTCTTGTTCTTGAGTCATGCAATACATGATCGAAATTTGTTCTTTCTTCTATTCGAATTTTGGTTTTCTCTAAATGGTTTGGATACTATTATAATTAGATCAATGCGTTTGTGTTCCAATTCTTAAAATATGATATGATTTCTTCTCAACAAGAAATCTTAGGATACGTTCCAAATCGGGATACGCTATTGTATCGTAAGATACATTATCGTATCGTAGAATTTCTATACAAAAAGGATATGAGGTGGGATACGTATCGTTTTTTAAAGGAGATGATAAGAATCGTACGATACGTATCCCGTATCGTAAGATTTTAACACCATGACCACCACCTTCTCAACTTCCAACTGAGTCAAATAGTAGTACTAACTCGCTTACCCTGGAGAAGAACACAGAGTGTCCTAATGAAGAGAAAATGGAGAGAGAAGAGAAAAGGGCAATAACGTGTTTATCTTTCAAATCAGTGAGGATGTGACTTGCACGTGACATTCTTCACACAATTCCTAACAAAATGCAAACAGAAGTCTGTTGGGTTTGCGTTTCCATTAGTTTGAGGAGGTTAAATGTCAAATTTAATAATTTTAGGGGGTTAAGTGCGCCACCACTATAGTTAGAGGGGTATATTATTTATCCATATATATATATATATATTATATACACATACATACATACATATAGCTAATAACTAAAGATTTCAAATAGCCTCTTTTCCTTTGCGGTGATCCCATTCACGCTAATGAATAAGAAGGGGTAAATAGTGTTGTTGATTATGAGTTGAAATTGTACATACTAATGAATAAGTTGTTAATTAGTGTGAACAATATGCAATTTTAATTGTTGATTATGAGTGAAATAATGTTAATAAGTTGTTAATTAGTGTGAACAAGATACTCAAGCTGTTGAGTTGCCCAATTTTGGGGCTAAGGTTTTAGCGATTATGCTAGGCTTATTCATAATCCAAGTTTCTTTCCTTCTCTGGGCCGTATGTTCTAGTGTAGTAGGTTTGTGATCGTGTTTGTCCTTACTAAATTTGTGGTGATTCACTGCTTGAAAGGGATGGTTTGGTTACTTCTGCAGTCTTGCATGCCTTAGTTTGTGACCAGATGATTCGGTAGTAATGCACTGTTAATGGAGGACAGATTCGAGGCCCTTGTACTGTCTCTCTTTTAGGTTATAGTGAGCCTTGTGTACTAGGTCGAGAACGTATTAGAGTGGTTGGAATGGACATGGTGTGCAAGGTACTTGGGGAGGTAGCCTTGTCAGATGTCGTCATCACCGGATCGAGCCTCTCTTGGAGCCCGGTTCTTTGCTGTAGCTGTTCCTAAAAAATGGGTACTATACTTGATACTTCTGTGCTAGGTTGGAGCATTGAAATCTTGGTCAGCTTATCCCATCTCTGGAGACATGTGGCTATGGGTTTTGGTTGAGAGCAGATTGTTCTGGTGAGCATTGGAACTATGGATGAGAGTGTACTAGTTTGGATGGAATGAGCGTGGTGTGCAGGATTGAGCCTCCTGTCGGATGCCGTCATCCCCAGTTCGAGCCTCTTCTCGGTGCCTAGTTACTCCGTAGTAGTTGTTTAACCTCCCCTTGATGCCAAGGTGCTTTGTAGCGGCAATTATTCAGTGATGGTTCAACAACGTCTCCTTCGACAGTGGTTATTTATCTTATTTCTTAGTTTGGCGGGATGTGCCAGGATATAGTTAATTTTCTTGTTATTTCTTTTTGCTTCATTTCGCTTTCATTCATATCATACCCCATTGTGCTATCTTTCCTTATAGATGGATAGTGCAATGGGGTATGATATCAAAACACAATGCACGTTTGTCGCATTCCTTACATTATCCTACTCTTCATGCGGGTTGTGCATGAATTATCGCATTTTTCTTCACTCTTCTTTTTTTCTTTTTTCTTTCCTCCTGGAGTATGCCCCATGTATGTTGTACATTCGGTTAACCTTTTTTAATTTTAAGCTGATTTACCCCAAAAAAAATGCCAAACTTGTAGTTGAAGTCTCATAGAAAGGTAGCGGCAATGGTTACCACCATTGTGTCAAAAAGTTATTACCATGATTTTCTATTGAGTTTTTTTTTTATTTTTAAATTTTATGTAAACATCCCTCAAACCATGTACTGATTGTCTATTTAGTCCTAAAACTATCAATTTCATCTATTTGTCCTTAGGCCCCGTTTCAGAACCTTCAATAGGTATTTATTTTTTAAAAGGGCAATTTCAAGCTAAAAAATAATGTGTTTACGTAAATAATTTTTCTACCAGTATAAATCTTGTTTGATAGATCTTATCAAAATCTTTTATACAGTGCAAAAAAAAATCAAAAAATTATTTTTCATTTACATTATTTTTTAGTAAACAAATTATTTTTTTATTGCTTGGGGATTAACTGATGTTATTTGCCAACTTTCCCACTCCCGTGATATCTGCATTCTAATGTTTTTTCTTTACTCAACTAATTTGTGACTAGTTTTGGTCACTGTGAACTTATGCAACATTCAAAATGTTTTTGGAACTGTTTTTGACCTCTGTTTGTGACTGGTTTCGTGAAAAAACACTTTGTTTTGTGATTGGTTTTTGTTCTCTTAACTTATGAAAATGCAGCTCTTTAAGTTTATGAATTGTACTCCTTCTGTTCCATAAAGTTTGGCATTTTTAAAAATGCGTGTCATTTTTAAATTGCATATATCTTTCAATCCATAATATTTTAGGCGATTTTTTGAACTTTGTTTAATAGAAAAAATTAAATTCTATCAAACAAGATCCATATTACTTATAAATAACATTACTGATTAAAAGATATAATTAATTTTTTCATAGGGCTAGAATAGTGAAAATGCCAAACTTTATGGAAGAGAGGGAGTAGGTCTTCGAGGGTAGGAGGACGAGGCAGCGGAGTACTCTTGTTTTTAACCATGTGTGAGAATATATATATCACAAATTGGAGGGAAACCCATTTGCTTTGGTGCCAGATGGGTTGTGAGGGGTGAAATTTCTATTCTACCCTTACATTCGTGGGAATATGTCATTTGACCAAATAGAGTGCAATGTGATAGTTTAAGGATAAATAGGTGAAATTGATAGTTTCAGTACTAAGGTTGAGTTTCACTTAACTTTAGGACTTTTAGAAGTTTTGTCCTTATTCAAACAAATTTGCGTTCATTCGTCTTGCACCAATTTTTTGTGGATTATTGATTGTCTCGATCAGAGGAATCAGAAAAGTAAATTTCTTTTTTATACTTTTGACCGATTATTTTTGAAAATATCCACTTTTTAGGTAAAATGTAAAAAGTTAAAAGTGGATATAATTTCCAAAAGGCAACTAATTTTGCTATTCCCCTTCTTGTTTTTATTAGGTGAATTTAGTAAAACACTATTGAACTTTATTTACTATCATAAAGTGCAATGGTATTTTAGTAAATTCATCTAATAAAGTATAAGAGTGTTTTAGTAAATTTATGTTTAAAAGTGGATATAATTTCCAAATGGCAACTAATTTTGGTACTCCCCTTCTTGTTTTTATTAGGTGAATTTACTAAAACACCATTGAACTTTATTTACTATCATAAAGTGCAATGGTGTTTTAGTAAATTCATCTAACAAAAATAATACGAGGAATGACATTAACAAATAGGGGAGTGACAAATCAGTAACTTTCCAAAATTATTTGGATAAAAGTAAAAAAAAATTGTTTTTTTCGATTTCTTTTGTCGAAACAAATCAATAATTCACAAAAGTTTAGTGCAAAATTAACAAATACCAAAAAAATTGCTTGCTCGACCAAAGTACGTCGTAATAAGAAGTGCCCCAAGCGTAGGGCTAGGTCGGTTGCAGCATAATAAACTCGGAAGTCCGAGGTCGAATCCACAGGGAGCCAATGGAGCTAGGCCGGAGGTTTGATTTACGAAGGGTTTTTAGCGTTAGGACCGCCAACCTTTGAGTTCGGCTTTGAGACGGCCAACTTTTGAGTGATGAAAATTCTTTCTACCTCCTAACTTTAATTGAAAACGAAGATTGACTAGAAATTAAAAGCGACAAGGTCTAGGGGTTTATTCCGCCCATAACTTAGGCCGTTCAATACTTCTCTTCGATAACTCAAGTGAGAGTCATTGTCATTTGATCTCCCTCGGAAAATTTAGCAATGAAAATCAAGTTTAACTTATACAATGGGGTTTGGAAATGAATGAAAACTCGTTTAGGCATTTTATCGAACACAAAGAGAGCCATGGTTCCAAGCATTGGGTGTGCCAAGAGACTTGTCTACACCCAATCAAAGAAGTTAACATCTCTAGGTTTAGACCAAATATTAGAGTTTAACAAGTTCTTTGAGGCATTTTGGCAAACACCTAGAGTGACATAGCTCCAAGCATTATATGTGGCAAGAGATCAAGTCCTAGCCTACACAAAATCAAAGAGGTTAACAACCCTAGGTTTTGTTACATAAAGATAAGAACTTAATCCATCCACAAACCATATTAAGCACAAGAAATGAGAGAAGTCATTAAACTACCAAAGTCATGGGGTAGAAATCACCCCATGACCAAGCCTTGAACACTACTCACCCATAGTGGGTGTAAACACAAGGGAAAATGAAGAGAGATACGAAAACATGCACAAAAACGGAAATAAAAACTAGATTAATAAAGATCTTGAGTTAACTTACAAGTTTAATGAAGAACAAAAGCTTTAAAACCCAAGCAATCAACCTCCATTGAAGAGAGAGAGAGAGAGCTAGGGAGAGGAGGGAGGTAGAGAGAGAAGTGAAATTGGAAGATAACCTAATGAAATCAGGTCTGGGGGTATTTATATGCCCTCAAAAACGTGCTACAAAAGTCCTAAATACCCCTAAGTTGTTGCTTTATCGGGTACAAAATTCTGCAGAAAAACCTAGTTGGTACAGGTACTGGATTTTGTGGTACCGGTACCAGTCTTCGAATGTCATTTTTGCACAGCTACTGGTTACTGGGTACAGGTACTGAGATTTCAAGTACAGGTACCACCTGGACAATTTTTTATCCTTCTTTGATTCTTCACCCTATGCATGTCCCTTGGCCTTCCTGTAGAGACCCGTATTTTCTTAAATTATTGAAAAGTTTATTAAATGACTAATTGGGAGAATATGGTTTAATTGGTGATTATTTGATTTGAGGATCTAAGTGAAAGAATAGAAGATTGAGGGAGTGGATGTGTAGTTTAAGGATATAAGAGTATATAAGGTGTGTGTGTGGGGTGTAGGGAATCATTTTATTTCTCTCTCTTTCTCCCGTCCGTTCCTTTTCTCTCTCTCTCTCTAGCCGAAATCTTCTCTCTCTCTTGCTATCTCACAAAACTCCACTCCATCTCTGTCAAGATCTTCAAGAAACAACTTCCCTCCAACCTTCCATTGGCGTTCTCAAGCTTGGAATTCCTTGGGTCGGGCTTGAATCGAAGCTTTGAGGTTCGAAGTGGTTAGGGCTTGCTCAAATCTTGTAGATCTTGGTTATCGTCGCGAGGTAGGGACTTCTTTACCTCTTTTATATGTTTATATGATGATTTGATGCAAGAATCGAGCTTGATTTGCCTCCCTTTGTTCATCTCGATCGCTGTTGAAATCTGCAGAAAATCGCCCAAATCGCGTAGGGATCGATCCCTAAACTTGGGGGATCGATCCCCCTTTGTTTTCTGGTCCAGTAAGCCCAGGGATCGATCCCTGGTGATGGGGGGATCGATCCCTCCCCTCTCTGGAAGTTCTGCCCGTCTTTTGAGTTTCAGCCCAATTTCAAACGGCCATAACTTCTTCGTCCGATGTCCGTTTCATGCAAACCTTATATCGATTCGAAGGTCTTGAAGTCAGCTTTCTATTGCCACCAAAATCACCTAAAAATTCCAAGTACACAGAAAGTTATTACTGTTAGAGTGGGGGCGTGTCGACCTCCTAACCTCCTTTGACTACTCCAATGATTCTAGTTTATTCATGCCGACTTCCTATGTTTAGTGGATGGTATTCTTGACCCATTGGCCTTCCTTTAGTGAGGAACACATAAGGAATTGCTTAGTTGAAATTTCCTTTAAATGCTTTCTATCGTTTGGTGGCTCTTGTGAATTTTATGCAAATTGGTGATTGACTAATACTTGTGAACGTTTGTGGCATAATTGTGATAATGTTGGCATGTCGTGGCATATTTCTTGAATGTATGAAGTTATAAGAAAGCTTTAACTTGTAGGTTGATTGAGGAAATAGTTGTATGGGTCGGTGGTTGATTTAGGAAGTCTCGTAACGCAAGGGGTGGTAATACGATGGCTTATATGGTCTCGTAACGCAAGGGGTGGTAATACGACGGCTTATATGGTCTCGTAACGCATGGGGTGGTAATACGGTGACCTTAGATGTTGGTGTTCACCGTAACGCTAGGGGTGGTAATACGGTGACTCTCGTGGTATTATACGACAACGCAAGGGGTGGAAATGTCGATGGTGGAGAATCGGGATAGTGAGTCGGGTTAAGGTTGTTATTTGCATGAGTGTTGTGAACCCTATGGCATAACATGATTTTAGCATATCTTAGAATGATTGCCTTGAATGTTTGACACATCGTTGAGTTGATTGTATTTCGTCGTCTGAGCTACACCTTCCTGTTTTCCGTCATTGCACATACCATCATGTTTTCATATAAAGTTGGTAAAGATTTTCCTACTGGGCTAGTGTAGCTCAACCTAATCTTTCTTTTCAGGTCACAACGCTGGACAATAGCCCGTACGCAATGTGTGCTTGTGAATGAATGACTTTTGGAAGCTAACGTCATGAAGTTACTTAAGCATCTTTGTATAAACTTTATTTTGACAGAGATGTATATGTAACTTACCATTTCGATCCTTTCGACTTTTCGTTTGTAATATTTTGAATACGTTCGTACTCGTACCTAAACTAAGTTGGGCCGTGATGCCGAAGTTGTAATTATCCAAATTTGGGGATTTGTTTGTAAAATGGAATAGGTGGGGACTCTTTTGGGATATTATTAATGATATACGAGGATTTTTCATTAAAATAGTTTATTTATTTATGTTGAAAATCGAGGGCGTGACAAATTGGTATCAGAGCGTCTAGGTTTGAATACTTTGAGACCGTGGGGAGACTCTTAGTCTCATGGGTTCAAAACGTCACGCTTTTATGCATAACATATGTGTGCTTGTGTGCATTGACATCACTTGGCTTATGTGACATTGTAGTTTTAATATTGTGGGGTGGCATAAAGTTGCTTTGACCTGTGATTGGGATAGTTCGGGGCTTTGACCTCTTGAAATAGTATTGTTATTGATGAATCTTCCTTTTTCTTATAACTTGTAGTAAGATGCCGCCGAAAACACGTGCTAGAGCAGGTGAGGTTGAAAGCCGGGGTGGTCGTGGTCGTGGCCGTGGCCGTGGTCGTGGCCGAGAAACGCCGGTTGAGGACGAGGTTAGCCAACTTGGGGAGAATCCGAATGGGAATCCGGGGGATGGGGTCGGACGTGGTCAGGGAGGGGAAGTACCGGTAGTTCAGAATCCGTTTGCTAGGGATTTCGTTGCGGCTCTTGCGGCTGCAAATCTTTTGAACCCAGCTCCTAGGGAAGGTGCAGATAGTCGTGCTATGTTAGCGATGAGGGAGTTTAGCCGTCGAAATCCACCTACGTTTGACGGGTCGAGCAGTGACCCTCTTGTGGCTGACCATTGGCTAGCCCAAATTCGAAAACTCTTCAGGGCTCTTCAGATTACGGAGGACGACTTGCGAGTTAATATCGTAGCTGTTCAGCTTGTCGGGGAAGCGAATGAATGGTGGGAGTCAGTCTTAGAATCGAGAAAGGATGCAAGGAGAGCGGCAAGGATTGCAGCTCAAGCAAATGAGCCAGATGTTGAGAACATAACTTGGGCCGAATTTGAGATGCTCTTCGAGGAGCAATATTTTCCGGAAACGAGTCGTGACCAGTTGAGAGATGAGTTTGAAAAACTAGAGCAAGGGAATATGACCGTATCAGAGTATGCCTTAAAGTTTCAATCCTTGTCTCGTTTTGCGCCAGAGCTAGTGGCTACTGAAGAAAGGAAGTGTAGGCGATTCGAAAGGGGCTTGAATGATGCCGTGAAGAAGTTTGTTATGGCACAACGCAAGGGAAAGTTTTCTGAAGTCGTTGAGTGCGCAAGGAGCATCGAGACCCCGAAGGAGGCACCCAGAAATCCTAAGGCTTGGGAACCAAGACAACCAATGGGGGGTACGAGCTCCTCTTCGGGGAGTTTTGGTAGTCAAGGGAGAAAAAGACAAAGGGATCAAATGTCAACATTGCATGGTCCTTCAAATTTTAGGCCTCCACCTTCTTCTTCGTTCGGGACTCGGGGAGTTTCCAATAGACCTCCAATTGTGTGCCATGAGTGTGGTCAGACGGGGCATATTCGCGCCCAGTGTCCGCGACTTTTGAACACATGCTTTATTTGTGGGAAGGGTGGTCACTTTGCAAGAAATTGCCCGCGTGGAGAAGGGGCACGTAGTGAGTCTGGTTCGGTGCAACAACCAAGGGGTGGACAGGGTTCTGGTCGGCAGTTGTATCGGGGCACTCAGAGACAGCAGCAGTCTCACTTCCGTCAGACCCCTTCGATTCAGGGATCTCAGGCTGAGAGAGGAGCTAGTTCATCTACGCCTACTCAGGGTTCTGGTCATCGTGGTGGACATGTTCAGAGTCAGATGACTCAGGGTAGGGCTTTTGCTATCACTTCGGCCATTCCGCCTCCACCACCTCCTGTTACTTCTCAGGCCCCGGAGACTTCGGTTGTGAGGGGTACATTTCTCTTATTTAACTCCTTTGCTAGAGTATTATTCGATTCTGGAGCGTCGCATTCATTCATTGCTGCATCTTTTGCTTGTGCCTTGGGATTGGAAATCGAAAACATTAGTCCCCCATTGTTCGTTGAGACACCCATAGGAGGTAGGTCACCATTAGATCATATTTGCCGGGATTGTGAGCTTATTATTCGGGATCGTCATTTTACTTTTGACTTCATCGTATTGAATATGTCGGGTTTCGATCTTATATTGGGAATGGATTGGTTGTCCACGTTTCACGCTACTATAGATTGCTTCAAGCGTCGGGTCCGAATTTGTCCGCCTGGGGGTTCTTGTTTCGAGTTCTTTGGGGAGCGTCGGGAACTGATAGAACCGTATCTGTGTGAGCCTCGGGAGCAGGAGTCGGTGTATGCTTTGTTAGCAAGTTTGACCTTAGATGAAGACGTATCCGCGCGTGGGGAGTTACCTCTTGTCGTTTGTGATTTTCCGGACGTGTTTCCGAAGGAGTTACCCGGTTTACCTCCCGAGAGAGAAATCGAATTTTCTATTGATTTACTTCCTGGTACCGCTCCTATTTCCATACCTCCTTATCGCTTTGCGCCCGCCGAGTTGAGAGAATTGAAGACTCAATTACAAGAATTAGAGGATTTGGGGTTTATCCGTCCGAGTACGTCACCGTGGGGAGCACCGGCTTTGTTTGCTCAGAAGAAGGACGGGTCGCTTCGCTTATGCATTGATTATCGTAAGTTGAACCGTGTCACCATTAAGAACAAGTATCCCATGCCTAGAATCGATGACTTGTTTGACCAACTTCGTGGCGCAACTTGTTTTTCAAAAATTGATTTGAGGTCTGGTTACCACCAGTTGAGAGTTCGGAGAGAAGACATTCCTAAGACCGCCTTTCGTACTCGATATGGCCACTACGAGTTTGTTGTCATGCCCTTTGGTTTGACGAACGCACCGGCAACTTTCATGGATTTGATGAACCGTATCTTTCGTGCCTATCTTGATCGTTTCGTAGTCGTCTTTGTGGACGATATTCTTATTTATTCGCCTTCGGAGGAGGAGCACCAATCTCACCTTTCTATAGTTCTTGAACTCTTGAGAGAACACCGTTTATATGCTAAGCTTAGCAAATGTGAGTTTTGGTTATCCGAAGTCAAGTTTTTGGGTCACGTTGTGTCGAAGGATGGAGTGTCCGTTGATCCGGGAAAGATAGAGTCCGTACTGAATTGGCAGCGACCGAAGAATGTGTTCGAGATTCGTAGTTTCTTAGGCTTGGCAGGGTATTATCGTCGTTTCGTACTCGACTTCTCTCGCCTAGCGGCTCCGATGACTAAATTGACTCGTAAGGGAACTCGATTTGTTTGGAATGAGATGTGTGAAAAGGCTTTTGAGGAATTGAAGAGAAGGTTGACTACCGCACCGGTTTTGGTTGTGCCTGAACGGGGAGTCGGTTATTCCGTGTATTGTGACGCTTCGAAAGAGGGATTGGGGTGCGTGTTAATGCAAATGGGACAAGTGGTGGCATATGGATCGCGGCAATTGAAAACTCATGAGCGAAATTACCCTACCCATGATTTAGAACTTGCAGCCGTTGTCTTTGCTTTGAAGAGTTGGCGTCATTATCTTTACGGTGAGAGATTCGAAGTCTTTTCCGATCACAAGAGTCTCAAGTACTTGTTCTCTCAAAAGGAGCTTAACTTGCGACAACGCAGATGGATGGAACATTTAGAAGATTATGACTTTGAATTGCAATATCATCCGGGTAAGGCGAACGTGGTAGCGGACGCGTTAAGTAGGAAATCGATGCAACTTGCAAGTTTAGCCATCCATGAGTGGAAAACAATGAATGACTTAGGTTCGTATGCGTTGCATTTTGAGGAGGTTCGAGATGGAGTCACCTTGTGTAACTTAACCGTTCAATCGACCTTATCGACTCGAGTGATTGAGGCTCAACAGCAAGACGAAGAAGCGGATGAGTTTCGTACTAAGTTTCTTAGTGGGAAAGCTCGAGAGGGGTGGATGATTCACGCCGATCAAGGTTTAAGATACCAAGGAAAATTGTTCGTACCCATTTCGTGTCGGGAGGAAATTTTGAGGGAATTTCACCATTCACCGTTAGCCGTGCATCCGGGGGGAGCGAAAATGTACCATGACTTACGTAGACAGTTTTGGTGGCCGGGAATGAAGAGAGATGTCGTCATCTTCGTGTCCAAATGTCTTACGTGCCAACAAGTCAAAGCCGAGCATCAACGACCCGCGGGGGAGTTGCAACCATTACCAGTGGCCGAGTGGAAGTGGGAGAATGTGACAATGGATTTCGTTACCGGTTTACCGAGATCGCCGAGGGGGCACGATGCCGTTTGGGTGATAGTCGATCGGTTGACTAAGTCAGCGCATTTCTTGCCGATTCGGGTTACCGATTCGATTGATACGCTTAGTCGTTTATACATAAATGAGATTATCCGTCTTCATGGGATACCTGTTTCTATTGTGTCAGATCGAGATCCAAGGTTTACTGCGCGCTTTTGGCAGAGTCTGCAGGCCGCCCTTGGCACAAATCTCTTATTTAGTACCGCGTATCATCCTCAAACGGATGGACAATCCGAGAGAACGATTCAGATTCTGGAAGATATGCTTCGGGCCTGTGTTATGGATTTTCGGGGTAGTTGGGAAGATCACCTACCGTTAGTCGAATTCGCGTACAACAATAGTTACCAATCCAGTATCGAGATGGCACCGTATGAGGCCTTGTATGGGAGACCGTGTCGATCACCCGTTTGTTGGACCGAATTGGGCGAGGCTACGTTGGTTGGACCGGAATTGATTCAAGAAACTTCCGAGAATATGAAAGCTATTCGTCGACGTCTTCTTGAAGCACAAAAGAGAACTACCGAGCAAGTCAAAGTGATTCGCCAACGGTTGTTAACCGCACAAAGTAGGCAAAAGAGTTATGCCGATCGTCGTCGCCGACCGTTATCGTTTGAGGTAGGGAATCACGTGTTTCTTAAGGTGTCGCCGCGTCGGGGACTATCTCGTTTTGGGCAAAGGGGTAAACTTTCACCACGTTTTATCGGGCCATTTGACATTATCGAGAAGATTGGGGAAGTCGCTTATCGATTGGCCTTACCACCGAGACTATCGGGCGTTCATGATGTATTCCATGTATCGATGTTGCGGAAGTATGAACCGGATCCGTCACACGTTCTAGAGTGGTCCGAGTTAGAGTTAGAAGCCGACGCATCCTACGGAGAGGAGCCGATACGTATCCTAGATTCGCGTGAACAACGCTTGAGGGGTAAAACCATTCCGTTAGTGCGAGTCCTTTGGAGTACTCTCGGAAAGGAGGAGTCGACGTGGGAAAGGGAAGACGAAATAAGGGAGAAGTATCCTCAATTGTTTTCGAATTAATCAATGTGAGTTCTAAGTTTTAACTATATGATTGTTAATTCATTGTTTTGCGATGTGTGCTGTAGCATGAGTATTATTACTTGATGCATAATCCTGATTGGCTTGAGTTGTAAATTTCGGGACGAAATTTCTTTAAGGAGGATAGACTGTAGAGACCCGTATTTTCTTAAATTATTGAAAAGTTTATTAAATGACTAATTGGGAGAATATGGTTTAATTGGTGATTATTTGATTTGAGGATCTAAGTGAAAGAATAGAAGATTGAGGGAGTGGATGTGTAGTTTAAGGATATAAGAGTATATAAGGTGTGTGTGTGGGGTGTAGGGAATCATTTTATTTCTCTCTCTTTCTCCCGTCCGTTCCTTTTCTCTCTCTCTCTCTAGCCGAAATCTTCTCTCTCTCTTGCTATCTCACAAAACTCCACTCCATCTCTGTCAAGATCTTCAAGAAACAACTTCCCTCCAACCTTCCATTGGCGTTCTCAAGCTTGGAATTCCTTGGGTCGGGCTTGAATCGAAGCTTTGAGGTTCGAAGTGGTTAGGGCTTGCTCAAATCTTGTAGATCTTGGTTATCGTCGCGAGGTAGGGACTTCTTTACCTCTTTTATATGTTTATATGATGATTTGATGCAAGAATCGAGCTTGATTTGCCTCCCTTTGTTCATCTCGATCGCTGTTGAAATCTGCAGAAAATCGCCCAAATCGCGTAGGGATCGATCCCTAAACTTGGGGGATCGATCCCCCTTTGTTTTCTGGTCCAGTAAGCCCAGGGATCGATCCCTGGTGATGGGGGGATCGATCCCTCCCCTCTCTGGAAGTTCTGCCCGTCTTTTGAGTTTCAGCCCAATTTCAAACGGCCATAACTTCTTCGTCCGATGTCCGTTTCATGCAAACCTTATATCGATTCGAAGGTCTTGAAGTCAGCTTTCTATTGCCACCAAAATCACCTAAAAATTCCAAGTACACAGAAAGTTATTACTGTTAGAGTGGGGGCGTGTCGACCTCCTAACCTCCTTTGACTACTCCAATGATTCTAGTTTATTCATGACGACTTCCTATGTTTAGTGGATGGTATTCTTGACCCATTGGCCTTCCTTTAGTGAGGAACACATAAGGAATTGCTTAGTTGAAATTTCCTTTAAATGCTTTCTATCGTTTGGTGGCTCTTGTGAATTTTATGCAAATTGGTGATTGACTAATACTTGTGAACGTTTGTGGCATAATTGTGATAATGTTGGCATGTCGTGGCATATTTCTTGAATGTATGAAGTTATAAGAAAGCTTTAACTTGTAGGTTGATTGAGGAAATAGTTGTATGGGTCGGTGGTTGATTTAGGAAGTCTCGTAACGCAAGGGGTGGTAATACGATGGCTTATATGGTCTCGTAACGCAAGGGGTGGTAATACGACGGCTTATATGGTCTCGTAACGCATGGGGTGGTAATACGGTGACCTTAGATGTTGGTGTTCACCGTAACGCTAGGGGTGGTAATACGGTGACTCTCGTGGTATTATACGACAACGCAAGGGGTGGAAATGTCGATGGTGGAGAATCGGGATAGTGAGTCGGGTTAAGGTTGTTATTTGCATGAGTGTTGTGAACCCTATGGCATAACATGATTTTAGCATATCTTAGAATGATTGCCTTGAATGTTTGACACATCGTTGAGTTGATTGTATTTCGTCGTCTGAGCTACACCTTCCTGTTTTCCGTCATTGCACATACCATCATGTTTTCATATAAAGTTGGTAAAGATTTTCCTACTGGGCTAGTGTAGCTCAACCTAATCTTTCTTTTCAGGTCACAACGCTGGACAATAGCCCGTACGCAATGTGTGCTTGTGAATGAATGACTTTTGGAAGCTAACGTCATGAAGTTACTTAAGCATCTTTGTATAAACTTTATTTTGACAGAGATGTATATGTAACTTACCATTTCGATCCTTTCGACTTTTCGTTTGTAATATTTTGAATACGTTCGTACTCGTACCTAAACTAAGTTGGGCCGTGATGCCGAAGTTGTAATTATCCAAATTTGGGGATTTGTTTGTAAAATGGAATAGGTGGGGACTCTTTTGGGATATTATTAATGATATGCGAGGATTTTTCATTAAAATAGTTTATTTATTTATGTTGAAAATCGAGGGCGTGACACTTCCGATGTCCGGCACACCTTCCAATGCTACTTTTCATCATTCTTGGGACTCGGTGGCAAAGTGCCATGTGGCCTTGGCTCTTTGGATGCTTTCGGGTTGTCCTCCTTGGCGTAAAAATACCTTATTTTTCCCTTTTAACCTGTAAGGGTCAAAAATACCAACTCCGCGCAACATCATCTAATTAAAGTAAATTATGCACGAAAAAGGGACAAAAATGGTATCGATAAGCCCATTTATAAACACTATCGAGGGCTTATCAAAAATTGAATAAGGGCGAAGCTCACTTTTTGCACTTTTTTCTTAGCGGAACTCCACCTAATTAAGTAGACAATCGGTACATAATTTGAGGGATGTTTACTCCTTCTTAATATCCCCACTTTCATAAATAAATGAAAATTAAGAGTAATGGGCATTTTTGTTCTTCAAAAATGTCGTTGGACTTCTTTTGATGGAAGTAATTTCTATTTTCAATGTTATTATTAGTAGATCTTGGTATGGGCATACAAATTGTAATTATCATAAGTTTGTGTCTTAAGGCACCATTTAGATTTGAGCAATGCTATCGTGACTACGTACTATATTTTAGCACACTCTAATTAATCAACAATAATTATATAATAGCACACATTTTCACAAAATGTTTTACACACATATTTATATTTTTTAATGAGTTCCACATACAGAAAATATAATATATATGAGCTCCAATATAAATTTAAATGAATTTTTATAAATATTTATAGTTGTAAAATGATTGCTCTACAAACCTCAATTAACTTTGACAAATGACAACACAACCTTTCGACTCCTTCCAAAACGTGTGAACTTCCACGTGGACCCCAGGCGTAAACCACACTTTTAGCTGTTTTTTCCTTGATCAATTCTATACCGTATGATTTACTCGATCACATCCAAACGTGGGAAGGCTGTGTTATCGTGTCTCTACATCTTCATATACAGGAATTTTTGGGTGCAATTACTGTACCGCCACTTTTCCTTTTCCTTTTCCTTTCCTTTTTTTTTTTTTTTTGTAAAATTCGTTCGGTATATATTACTAGGAGTAATTTCGACCGTTAGTTGCATTTTTTAAACGGCCCAGATATGCGTGTTCGGTATCATGTGGCAGCCGTTTTGCGGGTCAAGCTTCTATCCGGTAGGCTTTACTGTCCAGTTCGGGTCAGTCGGCCATTTTTCAGCAAACATCGATTTTGTTCAATGATCGGATCCGTTTATATTGTAGATCTCGTCGAGATGCGTAACCACATCAAATATCATTGTCCATCAGATAATGTTCAATACATGATCGGAACACATTTATTTTGGAAAAAAATACATACCCACACCGGATTGCAACCAAAATTTTCTCCTTCATAGTATATGTAGTACCAAAACCACTCCTGTCGCTGCTGCTGCTGCTTCTTGTTCTTCTTCTTTCTTGTTCTTCTTCTTCTTCTCATCATGATGTTTAAGCAATTAAACCCAGAAGCCCAAGAGTTCCTTCCCCATACGTTCCCCAGTGCCAACAGCTACCAGAAACCACATCTCCCAGCGCTGCCGGCGCCCCGGTTTTTTCCGGCGCAGTCGCCCTGGTACTTCCAAGAGTTCGGCGCACGATGGCTCATTCCGACCGTTACAGAACGAGTTTGTCGCTACAACGCCCATCGTCAGCCTCAGCCTCATGGCGTGAAACCCCACTTCCCCATCATCCAGTTCGCCGACGAGGCCGCTACCGCTGACGAATTTGGAAGTGGAAAGAAGAAGTTGACGGCGAGAGGGCGTGGTGAGAGTTATGGGGGGAAGAGTCTGATCAGGGGGAAGGTTCGTGGGGCCGTTTGGGTTCCGAAGAAGAGAAAGTCCGGTGTTGAGGTTGTTGGTGACTGTATTCGTTCGCCTCCTTGTCCAACCCTGGAGGATGGTGTTCCCCTTACTGAAAAAACCACCGTGATGATTAGAAATATTCCGAATCAGTTCAGGTTAGCTCCTTTTCCGTCTCTCTTAGTGTGTGTGTGAGAGAGAGAGAGAGAGAGAGAGAGAGAGAGAGAGAGAGATGCGCACATGGACTCCAAGAATGGTTTTGTCACAAAATTTCCATTACAAATATGAATCATGTTGAATGATTCTTCTAGTATGCCACTCAGTGAATACATTTAGGGAGCCCTTTTCCGATTTGTCGACTTTGCTCTTTTGCCTCTCCCATCCATCTCTGTGTGGTGTGATGGGTTGGATCGGCAATTTTTTGAGGGGGTTTACTGTGCCTGCTTCGAATCTCGTGTTAGATGCTAATATAGAAAATGGAGGATTTGTGAGTTCTGAATTGCGTTGGATTCCTCTTGAGTACTCCAAGGTCCAGTTTGTTAACTTTTCGTTTTTTTCCGAGCATTTGATAAATTTTCTTTATGAACTCTTTGAGAGTATTGAGATTTTATTCTTAAGAAATTGTTTCATATGTTTACCCCGAACAATTTTTATCTAGCAAGAAATATTGATTGCTGTACCGGATCGAAATTATAATTTTTTCAAAAATACTGAATGTTGTTGCCAAGGATATCGAAACAATGGATAGTAGAATAGATGGTCGAAATTGGTCTGGGAAGAGTTCACGGAAGAGTGGAGTGGACCCTTTCCATATGAAAATCTGAATCTGCGTCTTTTTCGATTGAGGAGGATGAACAAGCTGAATCTGCGTATTTTTCTGACCCTTTTTCTGAAAAGTCACGAATATGGGACTTCTGTTCCCTCTTTCCGAGGACGGAGAGTAAACACACTACTGCTTTTCTGTCCCAATCGTTGTTTTTTTTTTTTTGTTTTAAAAAATACTCTCTATCTGGCAAAGAGTAGTAGTCGGTCTGCCCTATTTGCATCCACTCCGTTCATTCAATTCCAATCACGACATGTTACATATATGGTAAGTGAAGAGTATTCAATGAAGTAAGAAGCGTACATAAATACACTCAATCAATTCATTACATTACAGTACAGTACGTAGAGTAGTATTTAACACACATCTCCCATTTTAAACTGGGAATATATCTGTAGCTTTCTTGGACAGCTTCTTATACTATATTTTCATGTTTTGACAAGCAGGCGGCACATGCTGATGGAATTCCTGGACGATCTGTGTATGGATCAAAACCACAAGTCTGATCAGCTCGGTTCGAACCCACCTCGCTTTGAGTATGACTTCTTGTACCTGCCGATGGATTTCAGGTAATTAAATCATATACTAGTATATTCCGGCAGCTGATTTTAGTATTGTTCTCTTAGTTTAACATACAGATATGAGATCTACGCGTAACGCATTGCCTGTTTTTACACACAACTTTTTGTGTTGGGTTTTTAAATTGAAAGGAGGAACAACAATTATGGTTATGCATTTGTGAATTTCACGTCTGCCATGGCTGCAAATATGGTTGGCGAGATTCTGTGCGATTACAAGTGGGGTGCTTTCAAGGACGTCAATGGTGTTACCGTTCATTCCAAGAAAGTGTGTGAAATCACTTGGGCCAGAAGTCAGGTGAGTATTAATTCTAGTATGATGTTACGGTGTTTCTGGTCATTTTGGAGATTTCGTAATTTTTGACATAACTTCACCATTATGAGTATAACTAAAACCCATTACAAACATAACAAAATCCAAACAAGGCATAATCAAAGAATATCCAAAAAAACCAATTAAGACATAACCAAACTCAACCGGGGCATAACAAATAAGTTATGTCTCGTTATGGTTCTATTATGATAGTAATGAGTTTTAATTATGCTCATAATGGCTATGTTATGTCAAAAATTACGATGTTCTCAAAATGACCGGGGACATTGAAGTCATTCTTTTAATTCTATTCTTGTTGAGGTTGTTGATTTGGATGATGCTATGGTGTCTCCGGTCATTTTGGGGACACCGTAATTTTTGGCATAATAAAACCTTTATAAGCATAACAAAAATCATTAGAAGTATAATAGAACCATGACATGGCGTAATCAAGGTATAACCAAAAACCAATCAAGGCATAACCAAAAATCAACCAAGGCATAACCAACAAAGTTATGCCTTGTTATGGTTTTGGTTATACTCATAATGGTGAATTTGGTTATGCTTATAATGGTTTTATTATGCCAAAAGTTACGGTGTCCCCAAAATGACCGGGGACACCGAAGTCATTCCTTGGTGATTTTATCCGACTTATAATGATATGTGTTGTCACAAATACCCTTATAGTAAGTTTCTACTCATGTAATCAGCTGCTCGTTTTTTTTATGAGTATTACAGTAACAATCTCCCTGAGTTTGTGGATTTATATAATGACATTGTGTACAGGGCAAAGCAGAAATGGTAGAGCGCTTTAGGAACTCCCATTTTATGTGCCGCGACTCGGAGTATTTGCCGGTGGTGTTTAGGCCGCCTCGTGATGGTGCTAAACCTGCCGCCTCCTCGGTAACCGTTGTTGGGAGGTGCATGCCGCCTCAGGGAATCGCTGGGGAAGGAAGGAGATTTTCTTCTCCTCAATAATCATTCAGCCCAGCCCTGCCATGACCCGGCGTCTGTGTGTGAACGTGGATATTGGATTGCGTGTAGTGATTAAATGGTTGTTGGGGAGTGAGGTGTATTTGTAAT
Source organism: Rhododendron mucronatum var. ripense (assembly GCA_019656295.1). Lineage (NCBI taxonomy): Eukaryota > Viridiplantae > Streptophyta > Magnoliopsida > Ericales > Ericaceae > Rhododendron > Rhododendron mucronatum. The sequence goes on along the minus strand of BPLT01000038.1, from coordinate 2,239,121 downwards.
GATTAGGTCTTTGTTTTTTGTGCTGTGGTTTAGGGTAGTAGGGTTTTGTGTACTAGGGCTAATGTGCGCATGTGTGTTGCGTGTACTAGTAGTAGTAGTAGTGGTGAACTGGTGGGTTGAGCTGATCTGACCGGACCGGACCGGACCGGACGGGACCAGACCTGTGTTTTCATTCTCTCCCGGCATGGAGTGGAGTTGTTGTGTGGTGCCCTAGGGTGAAATGGAAACATGGGTTCCCTTTAACTTGGTTCTGTTTTTTTCCTTCTAGCTGTTATAGTACTACTACTACTACTACTACTACTTTGTAATGCCTACTGGAGTATTATATTATATATGATCATTTCGTTCTCATATTATTATGGGTGCATGGTCTGCTTCGCCCAATTTTTTTTTTTTTTTGGGGTAAATTCAGGGTCATTTTCTTTGAACGTACATTTATTGAATATTAGCTTTGATTTTTCAAGTTAATATTTCCTTTTCAGAAGCTGAATCTAAGTTTAAACAATTACTATGACTGAAAGTGACAAATACGTAGTTGTGTGAAAAAAAAAAAAAAAAGAGTTGCGAGAGAATTGTTTTTTGCATCTTTAGAGTTGTCTTATTAAGAGTTTTTGTTAAACTTTGTGAGATTTAGTTTATGTCTCTATATTACTTCAGACCAAAGAGTTATTTCAATTTGTTTTGCAAGATTCTACTGATGAGTGACTTGTTAAGATTACAAATTTGCCGTTAGTAAAAAATTGAAATACATTAAGGGCTAAATTCAACTTAACTCAAAGTATTTCTTATGCAATTTTTCATTCTTTTACGGGGTTCGGAGATTTTGAAATCCATGCTGAAAGGGAAGGTTTCTTTTTGTTTTTACAATCAGAGTGTGCAATTAATTTAAAGTGAGGCTGATACATGCATCACATCTATTAGTATATGAATATTGAGAAAATCTTGTTTACAGAGCAGTTATAAACAAGTGTTTACGGAGCTCAATCTCGACAGTCCAAAAGTGTTTTGGACAATCTCGATTACAAACAATCTATTAATAGTAATCTAATACTCCCTCCGTCCCTTTTTAAGAGTTTTACTTCGTAATTTCAACTTATTAAAAAGACATCATTATACCTTTCACATCAGTTTTTTCCTCCACTTTCCCTATTTATCCATCATCATTACAATTTTACTCATTAACTTTTCAAAATGGAATCTACTTTTAGGGACAAAATAGACAATGCACCAGCTTTTACCCATTAACTTTACAAAATGGACACTTATTAAGAGACAGTCTAAAATGGAATACCGGACTCTAAAAAAGAGACGGAGAGAGTACTATTAATAATAGACTATTTTTAATCTGGACCGTCTAATGCCAAAACGGATGACTGAAATCACTCAGTTCCGTAAAGAACCGTTTTACAGGAGCACTATAAATAAGTATATCTCATGAATATTTATCTAATGAGATGTGATTTTGGCACTTCTTTTTTTGTTTTGTAATCTCACATGATCAAAGACAAAAAAAATAGAGTGCTAGTGGCTACTAAAATTAGAGTGCCAAAATCAAATTACTTATCTAATAGTATCTAGTTTACATATTAAATGGTTAATTTACACCTATATGAAAACTGAACAATGTACTAGTATCTGTGTGCAAGCCAATATTTATAATTAACTTCATACGCGAGATGGTATTGACAAAAAAAGTGATCAGGTGAAGAAAGGAGGGGGGTCTCAATTAATTAAGTATTGTTTGTGTTTACCACCCGAAATGAAAGTAGTTTTATGGCCTTAATTTCTTCATCGTACTTATTACGTTGGTTTAATGTACAATAATAGTAGTAATTGAAAGGGAAAATTTCATATAGGCACCCGACCTTTCACACAAATCACATATAAGCACCTGACCTTTCTTAAATTTCATATAAACACCTGAACTTTCTAAAAATTCATCAATTCAACACCTGACCTTTATTAAATTTCATATAAACACCTGAACTTTCTAAAAACTCATCAATTTAACACCTGACCTTTATTAAATTTCATATAAACACCTAAACTTTTTAAAAACTCATCAATTCAACATCTACCATCACCATTTCGTCTAAAACCAAACGGGAAAAAAGTTAAGTGCTCCAATTTTTTATTTGTTTGAACCAGTGCGAAGATCTTATTTTTCTGATCATTTTATTTAAAGAATCATAATTAATTTTTTACTTTATAGCTCTTGTTAGTCTGCCTTAAGAAAGTCATATAATCAAATATCTCTTAGGGCTAACTAACGAAAACCTTAGAGTCAAAAATTAATTATGATTTTTTAGGATAAAATGATCAGAGAAATAAGATTTTTGCACCGGTTTAAACGGATTGAAAATTAGAGCAATTAATTTTTTAACCATATTTTTTAATATATAAACGATCTATACATGGTTGAAAAATTAATTGCTCTAATTTTCAATTCGTTTGAACCGATATGAAGATCTTATTTCTTTGATCATTTTATTTGGCTCTCGTTAGTTGACCCTAAGAAATATTTGATTCTACGGTTTTCTTAGGGCTGACTAACGAGAGTTTTAGAGTCAAAAATTAATTATGATTTTTTAAGATAAAATAATCAGAAAAATAAGATCTTAACACCGGTTTAAACAGATTGAAATTGGAGCACTTAATTTTTTTAACCATATATTTTAATATATAAATGATCTATACATGGTTGAAAAATTAATTACTCCAATTTTCAATCCGTTTAAACCAGTGTGAAGATCTTATTTTTCTGATCATTTTATTCTAAAGAATCATAATTAATTTTTGATTCTAAGGCTTTCGTTAGTTAGCCCTAAGAGATATTTGATTATACGTCTTTCTTAATGCTAACTAATGAGAGCTTTAGAGTCAAAAATTAATTATGATTCTTTAGGATAAAATAATCAGAAAAATAAGATCTTAGCACTGTTTCAAACAAATAAAAAATCGAAGCACTTAATTTTTTTTCCGTTTGGTTTTAGACGAAATGGTGATGGCATATGTTGAATTGATGAGTTTTTAAAAAGCTCAGGTGTTTATATGAAATTTAATAAAGGTCAGGTGTTAAATTAATGAGTTTTTAGAAAGTTCAGGTGTTTATATGAAATTTAATAAAGGTCAGGTGTTGAATTGATGAGTTTTTAGAAAGTTCAGATGTTCATATGAAATTTAAGAAATGTCAGGTGTTTATGTGTGATTTGTGTGAAAGGTCGAGTGCCTACGTGAAATTTTCCCTAATTGAAATACGTAATATGGTTAACACTAGTAGTTAAGTTTTTGTAGTGTCCCCAAAATCATTGTCATGCACATTTATTGGCTTTAAATTAAGGCCACGGCCTCCCAATTTTGCAATCAAACCCGCTCTCTACTGTTCTACCTATTTTGCCTTCCGGTAATTTTTACGTAATACTATTTCGCTACAAATCTCCAGTGGAGATGGCTATCTATTAAATTCCAATTCACTCCATTTTCCCCATAGTTTGAAGGTGACTTTTACTAATAATAAGGTGTGTTCCACAAAAGGGTGAATAAATATTTATTTTTTAAAAAGGTAATTTCAAGCTCAAAAATCATGTGTTTACGCAAATAATTTTTCTATCATTATGGATCTTGTTTGATAGATCTCATTGAAATATTTAATATAGTGCAAAAAAAATTGAAAAATTATTTTTCATTTACATTATTTTTGAGTTTGAAAATGTGAAAATAAACTGCCGATTTGGATTTGTGAAACAAAGCTCCAAAATAAGTACTTATAAAATAAGAAGATTTCTGAAACGAGCCCTAAGGCTCCGTTCCAGAACGGTATATAAGAGCATCCACAGTGGAATAAGCAAAATAAAAAGTTGTTAAAGTTAACAATATTTGTTCAAAAAAGTGCTCACATTGGAATAACCAAACTTAACAACCTTTTAGCAACTCATCAAATTTTGGCTTTTGAATAATCAAAACTAGCAACCTTTAGCCAATAACCAAATTTAGTGATTCCCATATTTTATCAATCAAGTACACCTATCATTACACAAAAATCATCTCTCAACAATGTTTTCAAAAAATAATTATAAAAACTATTCTTACTTTTCTTTTTAGAAACTTTTTCTAAATAAAAAAAAAACAGTCTTTATATGAACTATTTTTTAAATTTTTTTATGAAAACTGTTTCTTCAATTTTTTAAAAATTATTTTTTAAAAAATTGTATTTACACAATGCTACTTTTTTACACATTTTTTTTCATTAACTATTTTTTTATCCAACTATTTTTTTCCTTCCAAAAACTGTTTAATTGACTTTTTTTTTCAAAAACAAATATTTTTTTTTTATAAAAACTATTTTTAACATGAACTAGTTTCTCAAAAACTAGTTTTTCAAAAGATTTACGTGAAATGAAGGGGAGAAATTTGGAGAAAACTCATGGAAGGAAGCAATGATTGCATTGGTTTTGATTATGACCAAAAAATAACCAATGTGAGACTTGACATTGTTAACTTTAGCAACCTCTAAATGGATAATCAAAATCTGACGTGGCATGATTTGATTATTCACTTTTGCTTATTCCGCTGTGGATGCTCTAAGTACTTATTTTTTAAGAAGGCAATTTCAAGTTCAAAAATCATATATTTATGCAAATAATTTTCCTGTTAATATGGATCTTATTTGATAGATCTCATCGAGATTTTTAATACGATGCAAAAAAAATTGAAAAATTATTTTTCGTTTACATTATTTTTTAGTTTGAAATTGTGAAATAAATATTTATTTTTTAAGAAGGTGTTCTAGAACGGGGCCTAAGTATCCTAAAACATTTGCTTGTGCATAGCGTAATGATGAGGCATGCCATTTCTGGACTAAAATAGTCCCCCTCCGATTTATGGTCAGAACGTGAGTCCTGGTAACCATAATCTTGACCGAAAAACCAATAGGAGAGAAGCATCCCCTCTCTCTCTCTTAAAAAACACAAACACACATTGTAATCTATTAAACTAGCGGTGTAACCGTTTAATGCACGGGAACAAAAAAAAAAAAATCATTTTTTTTGGTTCTGTTATCTCATGTATTGAACGGGCACAACAAAAATTAAAGTGTAATTTTATTGATCTTCTGTATAATTATAAAACCCAACTCCCCACCCCCAAAAATCTCACCCAAAATTTGATGTATTTATCTTTTATAGGGGTGCACTATATGGGTGTAGTGCAACATTTTTTGTGCGATGAGTCTTTTTAAAATCTAGACCGTTAATTATTGAGCCACGTAATCTAATTTCTCTTCAATTAAGTGTTCACACCACCACCATTGGACGCTATATACTATTCGTGTAATTTAATCAAATCCCGTTTACCACTTCAAACAGCACAGCACGCTCTGCTCGGGAAAATGGTTTTGTTCACAAGACAGACGTGCAACTTTGCGTTGAAATTAAAGGGACTCAAAACCTTTTTGAGGTTGGGACCAAATAGGCTTACATACTCCTCCTAATTGAGGGGCTTTAAACTGTTATATACATGAATGCAGAAAATCTGTATTTAGAGATGAATGGGCAAATGACTCTCAAAGTGGAGGGTGAAGTCAACATGCATGTTGTATATGGTGGGTGGGTGGGTACAAGTCCCAAATTTACTCCTATATAACTGATATTTGGGCCCCAAGGATATACCCAAAAATGTTGAACAATTTTACTATACCCAAAAAGATCACACAAATGATTTGTGCATTTGTTTGTGTAATATATTTTTGTGATTCTAAACTTTTTGATTTTCGAAGGCGATCGAGGACTTATGGTGATGTGACCTTGTCCCATTTATAAGGTGAGCCCCGACTTCTAGATAGTACTGGCTCGTGGGCCCATGGACTAGAGTGGGCTTGTCTTGGCTTCTGGGCCTACAAGCCTTATCTTTTTGGTATTGGGCTTTCGCTTTTGAGCCCGTCACTTTCCCAGAGTATATTGGTGCCTGAAGCTTGAAAGTTATGAATTTCTAGATGGAGATTGATCAAAAATAAATGGAGAGTGATCTAGGAAAATATAAATTAAAAACAGTGATCTCTAGAAAAAAGAAATAAAAACAAATGATCTTAAATAAGAAAACTATTTTCTGATTTATGTTTTGGATCCGTCTAAAATCAGCCCACTGGGTGTAGAATAAGAATGGTAAAACGGTAAAAGAAAGTTACTGCCATGATTGAAAAACGCACATGCTTTTGTCTCAGTGCAAAATTCCCCAAAATTTTATCAGATGTAATCATCGCTCTTTCTTAGTTTCTTAGATCTATATAAAAAAAATTACGATTTTGACCTCCAGCCTTTTAATAAATGATAAATCTGTTTCCCAAGTAAATGCCTCCTCTCTCTCTCTCTCTCATGTACCCCAGCAAGTAAAATGTTCGTTTTGGCTGCTTTTTTTTTTCCCGGTTATTATATTCAATTTTCTTTCATATTTGTTAGTCTTGTATCAATTTTTTTTGAATTAGTGATCTGTCTCTGCGAGAAAAATCTAAAAATAATCAATAAAGACAAAAATAATTCAAGACTTTTTAGATTATTTTTTGTCTTTTTTAAAAAATGGGCATAAATATGAGGTAAACCCTAAATCATATAATGCGCAGACAAAGGCGGGTGCTGGAGCGCGAGTGTAGAACTTTCTTGTTTAAGTATGGATGAGTTTTTCCTAAAAAAATTATTTATAGTTTAAGAACTTTAGACAAATTATTTCCGCTAAATGAATGTTTAGTTGATACATGTGAGGAGAATGATATTACTTGAAATACGTATTTTTACACTGTAGGAAAATACATATATAAGAATCACATGAAACTAAAAATAACTTTCAATCATTATAAGCCTAACCCATCTACTAGCCCCCATTATTAGGAGAAATCGGTACAAAGGAAATAACAGTCAAATGCAATTTTGAAAATTGTGAAGATTCAGACCCCTGGCATCCTAGTAAAATACAAAATTCTTGACCAACTGACATAACCACTATTAAAATCCTAGTAAAAGGCGGCCACCTAGGCCGATTAGTCCCTGCCTAGGCGCTAGGCGGTGGTTCGACGCCTAGATTAGACAGCCGACTAGTCGGGCGTCTAAGCACTAGGTGTCCCTTTTCCGTCCGACTAGCGCTTAACGATTTTTAGAACATTGCCGATGGTGAATAAATTAGTGAGAAATATCAAATTGTTTTTAATAGTGAATAAATTATTGATATGTATGCGTGAAAAAAATTATTGAGAAAGAAGTTGTTGCTAACAATTTTTTTATTAATATGAACAAGATGATAAAATATTGAAATTTATTGATTAATGTAAACGACTTGTAGAACATCCCAAATTTTTTTCATTTTCCTTTGTAGAAACACAGCCTAATTCGTTAGATATAGGAAAATGATTTTGTCACTCACTTTTTAGTTAACTCCACTCCACTGCAAGTATATTTTTGCACTAAAAATACACTTACAGAAGAGTGATATTAACAAAAAAGAGAGTGACAAAATCAAGAGCGTAGATATATCAATAGAAATCTGAGAAACCCAACCTAAGAGCAACAACATCAATATAGGTAAAATGAGAATCTCGGTAAAGTAACTAAGCAAATCGTAGAAAATTTTGATGCAGCAGATTAGGTACTTGGGTATCTATTATACATTTCGCTTCCCTCCTTCGGTACTTGTGGCTAACCTCTGTTCACAAGCTAAAGAGTAAACAAATGTACTTTTAATCCCTGGACCCACCTTATCACTCATCTCTCTGAGAAATTATTCGTTGCCCCAAGGGCAACACATCATTTTGGCTAGGTGGTGTCTCCAACCAATTAAAATCTGCCACACTGACATGATGTCAGTACTTTTGCCACATAAATAACCTTCCACTTGAGCAAGGCTACAGTTCCCGACTGAAACCCCGACGCCGCGCCGGGCCCACTTTGGCCACCGGACAGTTGATCGGAGCCGACCAAAAATTCTAAAAACAAAAACCGAGTGGGTCTATGCGGGAATCAACGGCATCCGATGTGTGTAGGTGGCCGAGTGGGTGTTTGGATCGGCCGCCTACACACATCGGATGCCGTTGATTCCTGCGCAAACCCACTCGATTTTTTTTTTAGAATTTTTGGTCGGCTTCGATCAGCCGTCCGATGGCTGGAGTGGGCCCGGCGCAGCGTCGGGATTTCAGTCGAGAGTTCCCGGTCGGGATGCTTAGACTTTCTGCTTCCACTTTCACGGACAAACAAAGCAACGGCGTTAAGTCTACCAAGTACCAACCCCGTCTTTTCAACTTTAACCCAACCCCTATATTTTTAATTTTTAATTTGGTGTTAGTACTCTACTTCTATTTCTCTCTGTTTTTAGGCCCTGCTTGGATGGAGCCAAAAGAGAAGTGAAAATATTGCAGGTGGGCCCGAAAGGGTTGTCGCTGCTTGGATGCACAATTCGATCCCCAATTTTCTTTTTCTCCGTTCATCATTTTCACCCGTACAAGGGTTTCAGCCATGAAACTTTTGGGCTCCTCTTGGGTTGCCCAAATTTTATCCGGTTGGAGAGGGGTGAAATTTGGACGAAATCACTCCAGCTTATCTCTTTTTTCCAACCCGAAGACTCCTTATTTAGTTTTATGACTCTCTTAGGATGTTCATTGAAAGGCCTTAGAATAAAAAATCAATTATGACCATTAAAGATAAAATAATCAGAAAAATAAGATTTTCGCACTGGTTCAAAGAGATTGAAAATTGAAATATTTAATTTTTTAACTATATTTTTTAATATATAAATGGTGTAAAAAATATAAGTGTTACAGTTTTTTTTTGGTCAAACGGAAATTATAAATGTTCCAATTTTCAATCCGTTTGAACCGGTGCGAAAATCTTATTTTTCTGAGCATTTTATCTTAAATGGTCATAATGGATTCTTGGCTGTAAGGCCTTTCAACGAGCAACCGACGACTCCTTATTTAGTTTCAGGGCTCTCTTGGAATGTTTATTGAAAGACCTTATAGCCAAAAATCCATTATGACTATTAAAGATAAAATGATCAAAAAAATAAGATTTTCGCACCAGTTCAACTGGACTGTCCAACACACTTTTGGACAACTCGAATGAGCTGTTCGAGTACCACGTGGGCACCACGTGCCCACCCGGTACCCAAAAATTTCTCGAAACGAAACTACTACTAGTGTAGTTGGTTATCTCACTCTCCCTTCGTGGAGACCTCGGTTCGAGTCCCATGAGGGACGAGCTTTGGAGACCAGGGCTATAAATAGCCTATTGACCCCCATGTGTTAGCCCTAACCCTTACTAATGTCTATTGTCTGACAAAAATAAACTCTGTTTGTCTTTGAGGAGCTGTTATCACTAACCAACAAGTTATGAACCACATTCTGCGGATCAAACAAAAAAAAAAAAAACACAAGTTGTGAATCATAACTTTAAGTTTTTTGAGATCTGCTTGGATAAAAAAAAAGAGAAGAAGTTATGATTCACAAACTTCTTTTTTTTAATCCTCAAGTTAAAGTTCACAACATATTGGTTAGTGATAACAGCCCCTCAAAGACAAACAGAGTTTTTTTTTATGGTCAGATGATAGACATTAGTTATGGTTAGGGCTAGCACATGGGGGTCAATAGGTTATTTATAGTCTTGGCCCCCAAAGCTCGTCCCTCGTGGGACTCGAACTTCGGTCTCCACGGAGGGGGAAGGGAGATAACCAACTATACTAGCAGTAGTTTTGTTTCAAGAAATTTTTGGGTACCGGGTGGGTACCACTTGGGTGTACCCACGTGGTGCCCGAACTGCCCATTAGGGCTGTCCAAAAGTGTGTTGGACGATCTAGATTGAAATCTTCTCTCTCCTCTCACCCCTCCAATCTCCCTCCTCTTTCAATTCCAAATAGTACAATACCTAATTAGACGACTTAGATGCATTGAGCGATCACCACATAGTACCCATCCGTCACCTAAAAATTTCTCTTTTCTAAACAGAGTTGACAAGCAAAACATTACTCCTACAAAAGAGAGAAACAGAGGTAAAGTACTGACACCAAGTTAAAAATTAAAAATATAGGGGTTGGGTTAAAGTTGAAAAGACGGGTTGGTACTTGGTAGACTTAACGCCGTTGCTTTGTTTGTCCGTTAAAGTGGAGGGTTATGCATGTGGCAAAAGTACTGACAACATGTCAGTGTGGCAGATTTTAATTGGTGGGAGGCACCACCTGGCCAAAATGATGTGTTGCCCTTGGGGCAACAAATAATTTCTCCATCTCTCCACATATTATTCTGTCTCTCCCTTTACTTTCCAAATGTGGAATACATTTAAAAAGCAATATTTTTAAATTACACTAAACTCCCCTCAACTAATTCACATTTTCACTTAACCCCCTCAGACTACAAAACCCGACGTTGTGCACCCTCTAACTATCCAGAGTTGACACTTAACACTCTTTTGTTAGGTCTCCGTAGGAAAAATGCACCGACGGCCGTCTCTGGCCACCGGACGGCTGATCCGAGCCGTCCAAAAATTTAAAAAAAAAAAAAACCGAGTGGGGTTACGTGGGAATCAACGGCATCCGACGTGCGTAGGTACTCGATCCAAACACCCCATTTAAATTCTTGGGGTGTTTGGATCGAGCACCTAAGCTCGTCGGATGCCGTTGATTCTTGTGTTAGCCCACTCGGTTTTTTTTTTAAAAAATTTTTGGACGGCTCGGATCGGCCGTCCGGTGGCGGGAGACGGCCGTCGGTGCATTTTTCCTACGGAGACCTAACAAAAGGGTGTTAAGTGTCAACTCTGGATAGTTAGAGGGTGCATAATGTCAGGTTTTGTAGTCTAAGGGGGTTAAGTGAAAATTTGGGTTAGTTGAGGAAGGCTTAGTGTAATTTACTCATATTTTTATGTGATAGAGAAATGGATAGCTATGCCGTTGCGTTGGTGCAAGAAAAAGGGACCATGTAAAGTATTAAAGTTACATTATTCACTCGTTATTTTACATATCATTGGTGTACATGCTTTAAATGCTAAGGGTCCACCGCACCAACTGGGAGGAAAGAGGTATAGCTTATAGGGTTAGTTTGGTCATTTAATGAAAAAGAGTTAAGTTCAAGTTGTACAACCTGTCATTGCATCGGAATTGGTAAAAGTGGCTTTCAAATAAGCCGCCGAGCCGCATGTGGAACAGTATGGTGAGGCGGCATTTCACTTTTTCAAAAAGTATTTTTTTTCAAACGAAAGTAATTTCAAACTCAAATATAATGAAAATGAAAAATATTTTTTCAATTTTTTTGCACTGTTTAAAAGATCTTAATGAGATCTATTAAACAAGATCCATATTGGTAGAAAATTTATTTGCATAAACACATAATTTTTTAACTTAAAATTGCCTTACTTTTCTAAAAGTTTCTATTTTTGAAAATTGGAACACCCCTCCCACTGGGCGGAATGCAGATTTCCCCTTATTTTTTCCTACCTAACAGATATCACTGTTTTCTGATTTTTTTTTCCTGTTTAGGGCATCCACATCTCCCTCTCTACTCCCTCCTCTATACCAAAGTAGCTAGTGAAAACAACAAAACACCCCTACATCAGCCTCGTTCAAGGCTCGTTATAATACCAAAATGCTACAGTACCTCGCGCCAAAGCACGAGGCACTATTCACTCGTTTACCAATCAAGAAATAATATCTGCAATTGAAGGTTTTGTTTGCATTCGAAGGGTGGATTTGTAGATGTAGGTAGTGATGACGTCGTAGGTGGGTTCAGCTTGGCGTCGTATGAAGGTGGGTTCAAGAGAGAGAGAGAGAGAGAAAGGGGGGGGTTGATCGGAAGACCAACCGGAGGAGGTAATTTTGCCGGTGTAGACTGTGATTGATTTTGTTTGCTGGTATTTTGGGGCTAGAGTTGAGAAGAAGAGAGTAAAGTTAGAGAGAGAGATGGAGAAGGATTTGCTGGTTTTGCGTGGCTGGTATTTTTATTTTTATTTTTTGTTGTAGTTTGCTTTTTTTTTTTTTAGAACAAAGAAATAATATTTTTATTGGGATAGATTTAATATAGAGAGTTTGATGCAGTAGATATTTTAAAAATGGCTAGCTAAAGTAATAAATGACTTTTTGATGAGTAAATTGGTCCAAAATGTGAAGAGGCTGATGCGGATGTTCTTAAGTAGTTTTTTAACTTGAGGATTATGAGGAGTTGTTTTTTGTCATTATCAACCATGAATGGCAATTTGATGGCTGCAGGGACAAACCCACCTTGGCTTACGTGTCCTCACGCTTTTCTAAAAACAAAAAATTTTCTTTTCCAATCATATAATATACATATATATATATATATATACATATATATATATATATACACATATATATACAGTCCTTTTCATATCCGGTCGCCCGGATTTTATTATGGTCCGGATTTCTATCTAAGCTGTTGGATCTAGATGGGTGAGATCCACGGCTGGGGAACAAAAGGGGGAGAAAGTGGGCAAAAAGGGGGCCATTTCTCTTCGTTCAAGCCAGAGAGTTAGAGAGAGAGAGAGAGAGAGAGAGAGAGAGAAAAGGAGGCGACAAACGACCCACGACCCAAGCTGAGATCTCAGATCTCAGACGACGAACGTCCGACCTCCAATCAGCTGTAAGCTCTCTCTCTCTCTCTCTCTCGCGTTCTCTCTCTCTTTCGTTCTCTGTGATTTGCGAATTGATATCTCTGATTTTTTGTGTGGTTTCGAAAACGTTCGATCTTGGGATGGCCGGCGACGAACGATCAGAGCTACGATCACCCTTAAGGTCTCTCACTCTCTCTCTCATTCTCACTCCAGAATGTTATCGTTCTCTATGATTTTTGAAACCCTAAAAGATCTTTGATTTTCGAAACTTTGAATGAAGAATAGGGGTTGATTTATGTGATTTGTTTTTGTGGTCTCGAAACCTTTCGATCTCGGGATGGCTGATTTGAATTGATTGACTGATTTTCGAAACCCTAACAGTATTTTGGGGCATTATTTCTTATGGCCTGGATTTGTGTCTGAGCCGTTGGATTTTGTTATACTCAGTTGCTATTTCGTCTGCTTTTTCGTGTGTCAGTTTTGCTGATTTTGGCTAGAGAATTATCAAGTGGTGTTTGTTTGGTGTTACTTTTCAGGCCTGTATGTTACTGTTCAGGTCCAGTTGCCTGGATTTTCCCCTATTGGCAGATTGGTTTGCCCATATTTGTTGGCTATGATGATAAATTACTAACATGCAATGTGTACTTAGGCCTGGAAACATTAGATGGTCAATTGGCAACTAATGTTGCCGCCTTAGTGCCTTAAAAATGTGGTGTCGTGAACATTTCATTTATCTAAGCCACTTTATTTGGCTATGATGAAAAATTTCTGAGCCATTAGGAGAGTGTGCCCCTATTGGCAGATTGGTTTGCCCCTATTTGTTGGCTATGATGATAAATTACTAACATGCAATGTGTACTTAGGCTTGGAAACATTAGATGGTCAATTGGCAACTAATGTTGTTGCCTTAGTGCCTTAAAAATGTGGTGTCTTGAATATTTCGTTTATCTGAGCCACTTTATTTGGCTATGATGAAACTTTTCTGAGCCAAAACCACCTATCGAAATTTTGTATATGAGTTACTAGTAGATTTAGTTGTGTTGGACATTAGGGCTGATCGTTCATTGTCTTCATTCTCAGCTTTGGTTGTTTGTATATCTTCGCCTCCTTTTCTATTTCTCTCTGGCTGGAACGAAGAAATGGGGAAGGGCCGAGGGGTGCATGTAGCGAAATCCCCTTTTGTTCCTTGTTATTTCCCCCGCCGTGGATCTCACCCATCCAGATCCAACAGCTCAGACAAAAATCAGGACCATAATAAAATCCGGGTGACCGGATATGAAAAGGACTGTATATATATCTATGTATAAAGGCTTGGAAACATTAGATGGTCAATTGGCAACTAATGTTGCCGCCTTAGTGCCTTAAAAATGTGGTGTCGTGAACATTTCAGTTATTTGAGCCACTTTATTTGGCTATGATGAAAAATTTCTGAGCCATTAGGAGAGTGTGCCCCTATTGGCAGATTGGTTTGCCCCTATTTGTTGGCTATGATGATAAATTACTAACATGCAATGTGTACTTAGACTTGGAAACATTAGATGGTCAATTGGCAACTAATGTTGCTGCCTTAGTGCCTTAAAAATGTGGTGTCTTGAATATTTCGTTTATCTGAGCCACTTTATTTGGCTATGATGAAATTTTTTTGAGCCAAAACCACCTCTCTAAATTTTTAATATGAGTTACTTCTAGTTTTTAGTTGTGTTGGACAGTTGTATGAGTGTGTGTAGACATTGTCTAAGTGTGAGTGTGTGTAGATGTTGTGTGTGTGTGTGTGTGTAGTAATTGTGTTAAAACAGTCATGTCCAGTTCAAGCAACCGGAGTACAATTCAATCTCGTCACCCTACATTTCAAAACAAGACATGTTGGTGTGGATTTAGAGCTGCTGTGCACGTTTCAAAGTCAGAAAAGAATCCTGGAAGGCTGTACTATAAGTGTCCAAAGGATAAAGAAAAATGCGACTACTGGGATTGGTGCTATCCAATTGGGTGTCACGAACCCAACCCACATGTTGCACCAGAGGTGAAACTGGTCAAGAATGATGCACGTGTTGACATCATTGAAGTCACTGTGGCTTATTTAAAGCACATGTTGTTTGTCTTTCAATTCTTAAGTGGTTTAGCCTTGGTAGTGGCTATCCTTGCACTTTTAAAGTGAATGTAATTTGTATTCGTTGGTATTTGTTCTAACCAGTACAATGTCATGGTAGATATTGTATTGTACGTTTAGGTATCTATTAGCTAATTTGGCAGGAGAATTGAACTATATGTTTGTGATATGTTGGGTTGTGATATGGCTGATGCTCCATTCGCCTTGTTTGGTACACTATTCTGGAGTTCGATCCTGATAAAATAAAGACAAACATATTGAGGTTCATTAGTAAAGTGAAACATTATCTTGATTAACCCTGAGCAGCCAAGGTGATGTTTATCATAGTATAAAGATGCCCAAGGAATGGACTGTTAAGTGACTAACATGACCTAATGCTGAATGGGAAAGACCATTAAATTTCACCTTAAATCATTTCTTTTTTCCTTCCTCTATGAAAAACAGTCTTTCTGCGAGAAATCAAAGGAATCAGTTTTTTTTTTTTCAACACAGCTTTAGTATTCAGATATCCGCTCTCGAATTCAAGTGTTATAAATGCCTATCCGCAGATGTTCCACATTAACTCTGCATATGTCTTCATGTCCTACCTCACAACTACAATGCGAAGCCCCCCCCCCCCCAAAAAAAAAAAAGAAAAAAAGAAAAAAAAAGGAGGCTTGTAAGGTAGCTCAAGGCAAAAATTAGTTCTTTACAATCCTTCATGAACATGAATGTATACGACCCTCATCTTAGGTATGGAATCACCTTGGCAAAATCGAAAGCAAATGGAAAGCAAAATCAGTTTTTTAATTAAAGAGGTATGGAATCAAAGGATAGTAGTTTATATTGTGGAGGTGTATGGTCCCCGGCCCTTCAATAAGAAGCACCGTTTAAAGTCTATTTTTTTAAACAGCCACTCACAAACACACTGTATTTTCCAATCCAACACAAGAGCATATTTTCTTACATACAATTTTTCAATACAACACAAGCAAATTTTTCAATCCAACACAAATGTTCTTATCACTTAGCTAAATAATTCTTGTCGAACTCCAACTCATTAGTTGAATTACTAAAAACAACTGAACTACTACAAACATTATCATTTTCAACTGGACTACTACAAACATTACCATTTCATGAGAAGTTTTTCATGACCATTCAACGTTCAAGTCATGACCCCTACTTTGGTAACCTGAAAATTTTTACAATGAGAAACAAAAGTGAATCCAACTTTAGCAGCATGAAACTAGTAATGCACACCATAAAGTATTTATACACACTACACCAACATACTTGAATTGATGCATCTACTAGCACCTGACAAGTTTGCACTACTCTAACACCCTTTGAATCACTAATCCATCCTGCAACCCAAAAAAAATAATAACATGAATGGACGAAACAAAAGACAAGAACAAGTAAACAATGAAACTTAGATGTACCACAAACACTTACACTCATCGTCAACGTCGTCGCCGTCATCAGTCAACCTAGCATCTTGTGAAGACCTAATAAAATAAGACAACAATTAAGATGTATTCCGTGCATAAAAAAAATAAATTCATAGTAAAAATTAACATTTACTTACATGCTTATAAGCTTTGGACAATTCCTTTTGTCATGCGATTGCCCCGTTAACCCACAGCCATTACATTTTCTTCTATTCTTGACGACCTTCTCTTTTCCTCCTTTCAAACGCTTACCACAACCCTTTACCCTAACTTGAAGTGGTTCTTTCAAACTAATTTGGCTTCCGAGAGAAGAAGGCACTTGGATATGACTCGTTGAAGGCACTTGGATACGACTCGTTGAACCATGTTGGCGAGAACTCCTCATCAATGCAATTTTCTTTTGACAAGGTTCCAAAACTTCTCGCACAACTTCACTTTCTTCTTCATCTAATACAGCATCATCGATAACTGTACAAGCAAGTTTGAAGAGGCCTTGTCGCCTCACAAGAAGTGAATTGTTACATATTTCTTTCACACCACTACCTAAGTCATCTATCACCCTGCCCGTTTTTGCTGTCTTCGTCCACCTCTGCAAGATGTACTCAGGAGGGAGTTCCCTAATGTGCATTCTAAACAGGTACGCCAACAGGTGCCGACAAAGAATTCCATCGAATTCAAACATCTTACAGCTACACCTAACACGGTTCGATGACTTGTCCACCGAAATCTCAAGAGTTCTCGCACCTTCCATTTCTTTCCTCTGAACATTCCACAAACACCGATGTTCATTCTCACGTATGAACGTAACCACATACGCATTAATTTGAAAGATTTCCTCTTGAAACCTCTCAAATATGCTCCGTGTATATATTTCGGCCATTTTCTTTTCCATTGCCCACAACGTTTTCAAGAGAGGCTTCTCATTTACATCTTTATGGTCGAAATCCAATTCATTATGTTCGACTTTGGCAAGTGCCCTATTGAATCGCGTCACAAAATCCAGCATTGAATTTTCTTTGGACACATAACTCTTGAAAAACGAATGAGAAATTTTAGCCCGTTGACTGCTAGTCATGTGGGCAAAAAACATGTGGTTCGTATATGCGGGAACCCATCTATCATGAATTTCATACTTGTCCTGCAACCATTTATTAGTAGACAACTTAGACTTTCCTACAATAGTTGCCCATCTTGCATCGAACTCTCCAGGTGTTTCAGAATGCCATATACAGTTCTTCAACTCATCATAATGTTCCTTGTATGACAGTGCACCCAACTTTTCTGAAAATTTGCTCACAATGTGCCAAATACAATATCGATGAAACGTATTTGGAAGAGCAAAAGCAATTGCTCTTGTCATCGCCGGATCTTGATCAGAGATGATCATTTTGGGTGGTCCACCTTGCATCGCTTTTAACCATTCATTGAAAAACCACACAAACGATTCAGTTTTTTCGTCACTCAAGAACCCACACCCAAGAAGTGTTGTTTGCTTGTGGTGGTTGACCCCCAATATAGGTGCAAATATCAAGGAATATTTGTTTGTGTAGTACGTAGTATCAAACACTACCACGTCCCCAAAATATTGATATGACTTTCTAGAGGTTGCATCCGCCCAAAAACAATGAGTCATTCTATCCTTGTCATCTCTCTCGAATGTGAACCTAAAATCCGGATTCTTTTGTTCCATCTCGAAATGCTCATACAACATGTTCGCGTCATGACCATGTACTACATTCTTCCTATCTCTTTTATCATTGTAAAGATCTTGTGGTAAAAATCCAACATTTTCAATACCCCCACTTGCAACTCAAAAATACTCATTTGTTGGCAAGTTGGCACATTAGCAGCAGATAATTGTTGCGTTAAAGCTTTTTGTGTGGCTGATACTCGGCGATGAGATTTTAACAAATGCACCTTTCTTGGCGTTGTAAGCTCATGGTTATGACCCTCGACAAATTTTGATACAACAAACACTTCACCTTTTCTCACAACAGCAAATTTTGCACCACGACGTTCTCTAGTTAAACCCCGACGCCGTTTAGTGGCCTTAGAATTTTTCCTCTCCCCTTCTTTAAAACAAACGTACTCCTTCCTCATTACTTTACCATTCTCACCCAACCTACTAGAATTGATTCAGACACTAAATCCAGCTTGTCTAGCATATTCGTTGTAAAATTCCCAAACGTCGTCTAATTTGATAAATTCTTGGTCAATTTTCGGTATCACTTCATTTTTAACTTGAGGAGTGCAAATTTCTTGACCAGAATTCACAGTTGATTGACACGGTTGGGATGGTGACGGTGATACTGCTATGGCATCCAAAGATTGTATTCTAAAAATCAAAATAGAAAACAATTACTAACATGCAAACAAACATTTACAACAAATACCAGTCTATGTGTCTCCCTTTATCATATAATATGCAACCAATTTTTGAGAGAGGGAGAGAGATATCTCGATGGTGGTGCTTGAAACAAGGGGGTTGGATCAACATTGGTTTGATCTTGTTCTTCCATTTTATCAAATTGTGAGCTACTTATGGGTAACCTATCAATGACAACCAATGGAAGAGATTATCTCAAAGATTACAGAAAAAAAAATCAGCATAAGTCACACACGAAAACCAACCCAAATAATCATTTTGATTCCAAAAAATCAGCTTGTTCTCCAGGTAATCGTTCTATGTTATTTACGCCCCAATTCGGATATCATAGATACAAGCTCCAAATCGAATATCATAGATACAAACATAAAAGCCCAATATACTGTTAGGGTTTTGAAAATCAGTAGAAAGCCCCACGCTAGGGATTTTGAATGAAATAGTCACTTTTAACCAAAAGTGAGATTTTCACATGCTTTGCTGCACTCTGCTTGTCCAAAAGAAATTATGTATGTCAAAAAACTAAATGCAAGAGTTCCTACAACTGAAGGATCCCCTGATCAAAGGGTTTTGAAAACCACACAAAAAAATCACAGAGAACGAGAACGAGAACGAGAGAGATACCTTAGTGCTGATCGTAGCTCTGATGTTCGTCGTCTTCGATCTCGGCTTTGGTTCTTTGTTTGTCGCCTTGTCTCTCTGTTATCCTCTCTGTGGCTTGAACTTTCTCAATTACAGAAATTAGGGAAAATAATCAATTATTGTTTCGAAAATCAAAGAAAATGAGAGAGAGAAAGAAGGAGACAGAGAGAGGGAGAGACCTTAGCTTGAGTCGTCGTTCGTCGTCCTCAATCTCAGCTTGGGTCATTCGTATCAAAAATTAGGGGAAAAAATCAGTTATTGTTTCAAACGAGAGAGAGAAAGAACGAGAGAGAGAGAGGGAGAGGGAGAGACCTTACCTTAGCTTGGGTCATCGTTCGTCGTCTGAGATCTCAGCTTGGTCGTTTGGATCTTGGTCGCCTCCTTTTCTCTTTCTCTCTCTCACTCTCTGGCGGGAACGAAGAATTGGGGGTGTATGCAGTGAAAGCCCCCTTTTTCCCCCTTTTGTTCCCCAGCCGTGGATCTCACCCATCCAGATCCAACGGCTTAGATAGAAATTCGGACCATAATAAAATCCGGGCGATCGGATATGAAAAGGACTGTATATATATATATATATATATATATTATATGTCGAATTCATGCAAATAGGTAGCATTTGGTGTAGTGGTAAAGTGCTGAAATTCTAAATGTAAGGGTATGTGTTTGAGTCTTTCCCAATCCCCCAAGTCTTTTTATTTTTATTTGTTTCCCTCCACTCCCCAACGTCTGTGCAGTACTCTATGAATCAACACATTGTATTTGTACACTTTTAGTCTCCGAAATTTATACTCATAGAGTTAATAATAGGAAAATTCATGATGAATATGTGATAATTTTATTTTAACGCATATAGTCGAGATGCGCAAGTGTGCTCAAGTAGTTAGTTATTAAAAAATTTATATATTTTAAAATTGTTACTTTATCATGAATGCTAAAATTAATTTTGGTGTGAAAGTGCTTAACTGTTACTCATATATTACGGTTACAAAAAAATTGGTGCACTCCCTATGTAAAATTCCTGGGTTTGCCACTGGATGGTTGCTATATATAATATATTATAAATTTCCGCCCCAAGTTTATGTTACAAATACGCAAGCGTATGATATGATCTTTGATTCCTTATATTCATACGCTGTTTTTTTCAAGCACAAAAATCACAAACATCCACTTAACTGATAATCTACATAGAACGGCAATACAAATTCAATACAAACAATACTCTTTCTCTTAAAAAAACTATATAGATTCAGAAGATTTCATACATGCAACATAATCATATTATCAATTAACTAGTTTATTTATTTATATATGATGGGTGTCGAGCTCACCCTTTCCGACTCAAATTCATTCTGATCACACGAGTGTAATCTGCCAGAATAAATTAAGCTTGATCGATTATTGTTAATATACATTAAGCATCCAAGTCCAAGGGCCAGCTTATTAATTTAATTATGGAAATTGATTTTCGCGCTTCACTATGCAGGCGCTCCACTTTTTATTGGATGTTACAATACAAACTTTCGCATGTGTGCATTTTTGGAGCGCCAAAATTAGTCTAGAGGAAGGAATTAAGCATAAGCCTGAATTCCTCAAGGGAAACAGCTCCATCCCCATCCGCATCCATGGAAGCAACAATAGCCTGGCAATCTTCCACAGACAGTTGATCAACCCCTATCTCCCTCATAACTCCATGTAGATCCTCTCCTGTCACGGCTTCCCCACTCTCGAAATCTGCTGTCAAAGCTTCAAACGCGCTCCCGAGAAACGCTCCAAGGCTTCCCAGTCCCAGCTCGTTTGTGTTCATGTCCAAGAACTCCTCTATGCTCAGCCGCCCGTCACGGTTCGTGTCTCCTCGCTGCATCATTGCCTTCACTTCTTGCTCGCTTGAGTTGTACCCGAGAGAGCCCATAATTCCCCCGAGCTCTGCGGCAGTGATGGAACCATCGTTGTCGGAGTCAAACGCTCTGAAGGCCTGAACCAGCCTCAGGACATGGCTCAACGTCTCCGTTTCCTGAGAGAGAGACCCAAGTTGAGCCATGGAAAATTCAAGCTATATAACTGTACACTACAGCAACTAGCTTGTACCCACAAATTAACTATCTTATCCCTCTTGTTGGCTAGCTGTTGCATTATATACGTACAGGGAAAGAGAAATTCCCATTATGCAACAGTGGTCACAAAGTAGTAAGTATATATTAAAGGAGAAGGAAAGGTAGATATTCCAATGCTTATGGAGGAGTACTACTAATATTTATGCCTTCTTATCCTCTCATTCGATGGGAGAAATGTGTGATGATTGTGACAGTACTGTTACCAGGTCCAGGTGCTTCTTGAATAAAATTGGAGACATAGGTATATATACGGAAATTCTATTTGAAACCTTCCTTCTCATCAAAAACAAAAAAAAAATTAAAGGCCTTCTTCAATTACAATGATACCTGCTTATTTTTCTTCTTCATTGGTTTTTTACTTTTAACACTCGGTATATATTGAATCAACTATTAGGAACCATTGGGCCCGTAAACATATCGTACATATTCTTTCTCCTTTATGTCATCTCATGGTCCTCTTTTTGATATTCCATTGTTGATCTTTATTTTATCTTGGAATAAGTATCTCAATAAAGCCCGTTAGAGTCATTGTCTCTCACTTCATTCCAACCGAATACAAAGTTGCATGTTAAGAGCATCTACAATTGTTTGTGCAAAATCGTAATGGATCAAACACTTTTACATTTGGCTTGGCGGTCCTCAATTATTTTAGTATCGCCAATAGTTTTTGGAAATTGTGCATGTAATCTTGAGAAATTTATCCTACCCGGCCCTCTGTATTTTCATCCACCATTCGTGTGTTTGGCTTCCTTCATCAAACCCGTTAAAGATGATATTGATACAAAATTGTCAATGCTTAAGATTAAAACCTTTTTAGGACAAGGGAAAGCAAAGTATTATGAAAATTTTCTCGTCCGTTCGATCTTTAGTAATGACAATTTCGCACGAACTGTACCGAACCGATTGGTGCAGGATTTAACCTAATTTTTAACCGTGGTTTTGGTTATTGATTTTAAAACTGGCTGGTTTGGTTACAGTTACAGTTTCAGTTTTACATGATAACCAAACAGGCCAAATGTAATTACAAATATATCCTTTTTCTGGAGATGAGCTATAGGTTTTGATTTTGACAAAAGTAGGGATTTTGAATTTCCGTTTGACCGAAAAAAAATGTAGGGATTCTAATTTGGTCTCAAACTCATGAATAGGGGGTGCTACCAGCATATTTTGGGAGTTCAGGTCCAGCTTTGTTAAATTAGGTGTTTTCGTTACTGCTTTCATCTGGTGACTTCAATTGCACAAATAAATGACTTGAGGATGATTGTGACTTTGGACATTTCATGGCATCCGAGTATCCAACTATTTCCTGAAGCTTTCATGACTTTAATTTCCTTGGATATTTTGCATCTTTAACTCTATCAAAAAATTTTCCCACCGGTTTCGGTGAAGAACCAAACCGAACTAGTAATCATGGTTTTGATTATGGTTTAAATAAAATGAAAACTACAGATTTTGGTTTTAGGTATATACTTTGGTATCGATTTTGGTTTTGCCAATAACCGCACCGTTGGCATCCTTCCAACTGCAGACCCCTATGTGAACCCTGTTTTGTTTCAAGGCCTTCTTGTATGATGTATAGATCAAAGCCCATAAGTCTTTAGTTCGAAAACTTTTAAGAAATTGCCCAAACCAACGAAAAAACTTGTATGTACAGTATTGACCGGGCTTTCCGTGGGCCGTTGTGTGATCTCAATCCAAATTCCTTTCTGTTTCTCCTTCCCACATGTATGCTTTACTACATTCCTGTCTTTTTTTCCCTTTTTTTTTTTCAGGAGGATCAATGTTTTAGTAGTACAATTTTTTATTTATTGATGTTTTTTTTGATTGAAAATGTATAAAAGATTTGACTATGACTCAACTAGGATACAGGTAATAACTTCGCCTAATGAATAAATATCTATTACTTATAAAACACACATCACAAACTCCTATAAATTTCTCCAAATGAGTAGAAGAACCTAAAATCATACACTTCCCCGTTCCGCAACCTTACATAAGTACTTATTTTTAAGAAGGCAATTTCAAGCTCAAAAATAATGTGTTTACACAAATAATTTTCTTACCAATATGGATCTTATTTGATAAATCCCATCAAGATCTTTTATACGGTGCAAAAAACTTGTTGATACCTGTTGTGCACACCTTGAAATTTTTTGGTTACCAAAAAAATGCATAGCTAACTAAAAAAGTACGTAACTTTTTTGAAATGTACTATATACCACTATTCGTAACTTCAACTAAAACATACGTAATTCATACCATAAAAATGTGTAACCAATGAGCCAAAAAATATGCGTACCAAACACCAAAATATATGAACCATCCTCCAAAATTATTCGTACCATATACTTTAAAGGTACGCTCCTTTTGCAACTAACCAAACCATGCACAACATACATCAAAATTACGCATAACATACACCAAAAAAAAAAACCGTAACAAAAATATATGAGTACCATATATAGCTTCTCCTTAATTCTATTCTCTCCTATCCCATTTGACAAGATTTCATATTTGAGAATCATTACATAATTATCCTATTGTCGATGAAATCAACCACTTATTTTCCAATATGACCAAGCAAATTGGTGCAATCACTTCCTAATTTTGTACAGATTTATCTTTTCACAAGCCCACTCGAAATTTTAAAAAAAAATTATTGAATGGCTCAGATTATCCGTGGCCCCGCATGCCGTTGGTATGTACGGTCGGTGGCCGTGGTCAGTTTCTGTAGCATCGTCCTTGCGCAAAAACAAGTTCAATTTACTAACCCAACATCTTTTTGGTTTAATCCGTTCTGTGGATTTGTACACAATAACTTTTTTTTAAAATTGATTTTAGACCTATTTCGGGACTATGAAGAAAGTCTCGAAAGCAAAGGGCTAGCAAGATTTGGAAGAGTTTGTTCGGCTTACGAAGATGCGCGAGTGAGAGATACAGGAACTCAAGAGGCGTGCGGCCCAAGCAAAAATATTTGAAACCACACATGGTGATTACAGAAGTAGAAGCCATACACTAGAAAAATGCAGAGGTGGCTATCAGCGAAAAAAGAGAGATATAAGCCCAACTCCAAAGAAGGGTAGGTCGAAGAAACACCAAAGAGATGGGTAAAAGAGGACTGACTCTAATTGCGAGAAGGAGGAGGAGCGCAGGTCTGGATGGCATGGTCAGGGCACTATGACTGCATGTGAATCAACACGTAAGGCCTTTAGCCAAATAGCAGCTTTGCCACTTTTAAAGCGATTACAAGATGCAAGACTTCCGAGGAGGATAAAGCACAGAGCGTTCACGACAAACAAAACCAACATGGACCCGGTAACGCACATCCAATATTCCAGCAGGCTATGTTTATGCACATTAGGGGCAACACTGTGATGTGCAAGATGTTCCCTTCAAGTCTTGTAAAAGTCGCTTTGGTTTAACAAGTTGGACCTGTACTCCAAGAGGAGTTGGAGGCAGCTCTCCGAGAAATTCATTTCTCGATTTTTGACTAGCCGGACAGTGCCAAAGACCTCTGAAGTACTGTTTTCCATGAAGCAGGGGGTCGACGAGCTGATCAGGGACTACAACAAGAAGTTTTGGGAGGTTTTTAATGAAATTGAAAATTGTAGTGAAGAATATGTGCTGGCAACTTTCAAGGCTTTTAATGAATTCTGCGAATCCCTAAAAGGCTGACAATTTATTTTTTTAAAATTTCAATGCAATACATAGAGTGCCGGGTATATTTTTGAAAGACATTTTACCGAGCCCCAAGGAAGTGATGTATGTCAAGAATTATTACTCAGATCACCTAGTCTGCTCGGTTGGAAATGTGTTGCTCAGTAGGAGGGACTTCTGGTTGGCATGGCCCCACGCTCACACCATAGGGGAAACGAAACAGCCCATCCTCACTGGGTGGACAACTTCCATCCACTTCGGGGAAACCACCCCACCCACCCCCGATCTAGGTCTACAACTTTGAAAGTGTCGCATACATACAAGAAATTTAATTGTCGAAGGATCCACGATTGGAAACACCCCGATCCATTCATTGGGCTTGTTTGCAGGAAGCCATTGAAGGAGCGCTCGGATTGATCATCCATATATCTTCTGACACCAACAGGGTATTTTTAATGTACTCCCTATTGAATAGCTAATTGTGGCAGAATCTTAGATAACTTGTTATGATTTTGTTGGAGAATCCAAAAGCAATCGAATCTTCAGAATTTGCAAAATCAATCTGTTCGGCTACGAAAATGGCTCAAGGACTGAGCGTGCGGGCGTGCCAAGACTTGTCGCGTCTAACGTAAGGGCTGGGCGTCCCTTTTCTGACTTCGAATCTGTGGGGGCGATAGTGCTGCAAACCTAAGGGCTAGATTGCAGTGATGGTTCGTGGTTTTGCCTCTACGAGCGAGGACTTAATAATTTCCTAACCGTGTAGGAAAAGAAGTAGCAACGTAGAATAACTTTGAGATATCGTAATAACAAAGTTGGGGTATAAGAGAGATATGAATAATTTTATTACGTCGTAGTAATAAAATTGGGATACAAGAGAGATAGAAACCCGAACTACTTGGAGAAGTAATTGAGTGAAGGTGAGAAAATGAGATAATTGCTTCGCTGGGAAGGCTTTGGTTTTTAAGCGTTGAGCTTGATTGGTGTGTGGACCCTTTTTCCTTCTTGAGTTCTTCTATTTATAGGCCGAAGAGCATCCGTGACTTTTGCATGTAAAGGCTTTGTTGTCCTTCTTCCCGTGACGACACGTGTCTCATGTAGCTCCTCCATTTGTGCGTTACATGGGACAATGGGTAGTTGATGTGAATTGCCCATGTGTTTTTTCCAATCGTGGGGAACTTACTGAAGATGAACAAACAATTACCCACATGTTGGTTTTAATCATGGGTGGTTGAGAGAATCATGGG
This sequence comes from Rhododendron mucronatum var. ripense, assembly GCA_019656295.1. Taxonomy (NCBI): domain Eukaryota; kingdom Viridiplantae; phylum Streptophyta; class Magnoliopsida; order Ericales; family Ericaceae; genus Rhododendron; species Rhododendron mucronatum. The sequence goes on along the minus strand of BPLT01000038.1, from coordinate 2,212,957 downwards.
CCATGTATTTCTCTCTCCATTTCCTATTTCCATGGGTAGTTGGCCACATCACCCCTATTTCCGTGGGTTTGCAAAAAATCTCCAGCCATTTGACTTGCCCGGCATCTATGTCTTTCTTTTCTTCCACTTTTCATGGGCCACTTGGGTAATGGGCCATCTAATTAATTTAAATGGCCTTTTAACATCTTTGACCCATAAAAATACTTCTCGAATTTAACTAGCTCATGGGCCGGCTGAATTCTTTTGTATATAGGCCCAAAACTTTTCAAACTCGAGTCCGAATCCAACTAAAATTAATTGGGCCCAGTCAACATGGGTTTAGCCCAATAATTTTGATCCAATATATCTCTATTTTTTGGCCCAATTTAATTAAAAGATAATTAAATGGCCCTCCAACGCTTGCCCAGGACTGGGTGCCAAAAACGGGTGTAAACAATGCCCCCCATGCCTTGATCTTGTTCAAGATCTAGGCTTGTAAATTAGGACAGAGTACGGTTTTTGGCATAACCAAACGAGTCCTTATCGCCAGATTTGAAAAATAATCAGGCTTGTTTAGCCTAAGAATTTCAAGTTCAAAATATTCTAAATTCAAAAGGATAATCAGGCCTTAATTAGGCCTAACAACTTTTCGAATTCCCAAGCATGTCTCTTAATTGGGTTTTAGGCTCCCACTTTGAATTAAACTCTATCAATTCCCAAGATAAAAACCCCACCGAAGAGTCCTGTCATCAGCAATAATTGACAGCCTTTTGGGCCTAGAGGACACGTGTCATCACCCTAGGCCTTGCATTGGCCTCCATGCAGCTTTTGAAGCCGCCAGGACTCTCTCTTGTGTCAATCAAGAGCCTAATCCTTTCACTTGCCCATTGAATTTCGAACGTGAGGAGAGAGAACTGCAACGGCGTTCCTTGATTCTTGCACCGTGCTTCATAAGACTCCACCGCTTGCAACTATTATTCTCTCTCTGCCTTATCTCTGTCTTCTTTTTCTCCATTCGAGAGAAACCCAGAAAAGAAAACCCTAAACCTTCGTAGTTTCTGCCTCTGCTCTCGATTCTTCACAGAGATGGCCACGCATAAAGCCCACACGCCGCCTCCAAACCCTAATAGCTTATCCGTACAGATTCGCAAGATACTGGCTGACGAACACATCGCGATCACCAATGATGTTTTGGTGATTGCGAACGCTGATCGAGTAGGACTAGGGCCCGCGTTCCAGCTTGGGTTCCCTCCTCAACTCTCCTCGATGTACCCCCTGGCGGAAGAAGCCCTTCCTTTTGAGTCGCCCAGCCTTGACTGGAGTCGCTTTACTACAGAAATACCCAACAGACTTTGGCATAGACCTGACGCCAAGTACATTGAGTGGCTTGATCGAGTAATGGAGACTAAAGGAGATTTGTGGAGGCAGATTGGAATCAGATACGCCATTCTTCTCAGCCGGTCTCTGATCGACATGGATAAAAATCTTTTCCTCGCAGCGTCACAGTTCTGGTCAGTCACCACAAACTCATTTCATTTCAAGGTTGGTCTCATGAGCCCCACCCTTCAAGACCTGGCTTTTCTGACTGGCCTCCGTCCCCATGGGATTGAGGCCAACTACTTTTTGTCCCAAAAAACCCCTTATTTTGAGTACAAAGAGCCCCTGTCTTTTTCTCCTTTCATAAATCATTATGCCCGAAAAGGTCCAGTCGAAGACACTGAGCACGTGGCTTTTCTCCTGTATTGGCTAAACAAATTCATTTTCTGCGTGTCTGCCAATAGAGTAACCAAAGATTTTATTGACTTGGCCTGTGCCCTAGCTTCTGGGCAGAAACTGGCACTAGGCCCTTTGGTCCTGGCTCATCTTTACTGAGGTATGAAAGAGTTAGTCAATAACAAGTTTGTCTTCGCCCCTGGTCCATTGTGGATCATCACCCTCTGGCTATGGTCCTACTTTCCCAAATTTGCTCCGCCCATGAACAAGAGATCAGAGAGTACTTGCTATGGCCTTCATTATATTGACACCCGTGGCCCTCGATTTGCATTTGGCGTTTATTTCAAATTTTTCTACCACGAGCTTATGAGTATGGGAAAGAATTGGATGCCATTTGTAAGGGACACCGTACCTTGGTGGCTGAAACGAGGTGCCTCGGACCCAGGAGATGATTACGACGATCACATGGAGGTCTGGACCAGCTTCTTGATCTCCAGGGACCTTATGTACGGGATGGCTTTTACCCCTACCAACTACAAGTGTGGAGTGGAGTACTACAATGCGGCTCAATTTGCCAGGCAATTCGCTTGTGCCAGCTTACCCCTGTGCCCCCATATCAGTCCTTGAATGAGGACTTCACAGACAGGCCCGTGATCCAGCCGAGGGATTTGGAAAAAGTTAGGAATGTCCTCCCTGAAGCCAGGAAGACCTTTGCTCTTCACTCCTACGTAGAACGTACTGATAAGGGAGCGAAATTTGACAGCTGGTGGGGCAATTATACGAAACTGCATTTTTCTGCCCCATATCTAGACATTCTTACCAATGTTCTGCCTCATCCAACCGGCGCACCCGAACCTGGTATAACTGTTCCTTTGCAACAAGCTCGTCCTTCCCTAGCCTCCAGTGTCAAAAGAAAAGGTAGTATAAAGAGGCTTACTTATGCTTTAATTTTCCTAATTCTTCATAGACCTGGATTGACTTCTCTTCTTGTTGACAGACTCAGAAGATGATCCGAAGGAAGTGTCTACCAATCCTCCTGCTCAAAGGCCAAAAAGGGTGAAGACCACAGCCAAAAGGCAATGGCCAAAGGTATGAACTATTTTAGTCCTTTGCTTGATCCTTCAGGATAAGGTAATTATGCCTCTATTTTCTCTGTAGGCTTCTGAGACCGTAGTTGCTGGAAGAACACGGAGTAGTGCTAAGACAAGCTCTCCCGAAACTGATCCTTCGGGAAAGGTCTGGGCTTTCCTCAGCTCTTCTGCTTACACTTTGTTTGAATGTCCTACTAATCTTCCTTCCTACAGGTCACCTCTAAAGGCGAAGAAGAGCAGGCAGAATCAGCCCCTTCGAAGAAGAAGAGACTGAGAAAAAGGATTTCAACGCCAGCCGACTCTGAGAATACCGTGTCCGCAACAGAGCATAATCCAATCGTAAGGATGTACTGTGACATGAAATTCCCAGCATTTATGTCCCCGTATTACCACCAACTCCCTCTTGTTTTCAATCCCCAGGAACTCGATGACTACTTTGAGGAGGAAGTAGAGGTTGAAGAGAAGAAACTCAACCTGTCTGACCAAGAACCCGAACACGAGGCATCATCAAGGACTCCAAAAAAGCCCAGATCTTCAATTGCTCAGTCTGCTCCATCTCTATCAGTCAATCCTTCTGTTGAGCCCGAGCTTGTCAATGTGGCGGAGGAAGATGAGGACTTGGACTTGGACTCTTTGTTCAAATCTGCCCAGGATCTGTTGAAAGCAGCCACTTCTGGCACCTCTGGCAGTGGACTTGGCTCCACTTCACAATCTCAGTTCTCCTCTGAAGAAGTTTCTGAGGCCAAAACAGCTCTCAGAATGGCCTTGCTTCAAAACTTCAAAGCTGTAGCCCATCCTGCTAGGGCTTCAAATATCAAGAAGGCCATGGACGTACTAGTAAAATCCCAAGTCTTGGGGGCAGAAGAAACTGTACTCCAACGTTTTCAAAAGGAATTCCCTGATATGGTGAAATCTCATGACTCCTCCTCTCATGAACTCAGCAAGGTACATGCCAAGATGGCAGAGCTAGAGGCGGTTGACATGGAGCTCGCCAAGTTTAGTGCTGAATGGCTTCAACTGAAGGAAGACATGCGGTTCAATGAAGCGAGCATTGTCGCTACCTCTGATGAAATCACAGATCTTAAGGCGAAATTAGCACGAGCCGAAGGCCGCTTGGTTGACTTCCGGAAGGAAGCCACGAGTCTGTCCAAACAACATGACGATCTGAAAGCTGGATCACGGAACCAAAAGATAAAATTGAACCTTCTGGTTGAAGAGATGCCAAATCTTCGAGGTCAGAGGGAAATGCTTGAAGCCCAGCTTGCCAGCCTTGACACCTCTTGGGAGGACCTCAAAAACAATCTTGAAGGCCGTCTGTAGGTCTTGACTTCTGAGATCTCACCTCTTTTCTTTTGTTTTAAACTTGTCGTAACTTTGATTTTGCTATCTTTCTATGCCTGGCCTGGAACTTTCCCTTAAATGGCCAAGGCACTGGTTTGGTTTAATGACAGGTGGCCTAAGCTTAAGGCCTTTATCAATTCTTGCATGACAGGTACCATGGCCTCTGCTCAGGCCTTGCTAGCAGACTTTACTATGGTTTGTTAGATTGGATTTCACCAAAGTCTCTCATTTCCCACATAGTAGGATAATGATGCTTTAAGTACTTTCCATTTGTTAAATGCTTAAACAAACCGCCATTTAAGTCCATAAGAAGATAAACATTACCTCTAAGGACTTGAGCGATTTGGTAAGGCCCTTCCCAGGTTGGAGACCACTTGCCATATCTTGGATTCTTTTCTCCCAAAGGAAAGACTGCCTTCCAAACCAAGTCCCCTTCAGTGAAGCTTTTCTTTCTCATGCGTTTGTCGTAAGATCTGGCCACCCTTCTTTTCTGGACCAACATGTGGTCAAGGGCTGCAAGCCTAACTTCGTCTAAGTCTTCAAGTTCCATCAACATGGCCTGAGTATAATCTGCAGGAGTGAGGCCATGTTGATATGCTATCCTTGCTGACTTTACTGCTACCTCCATTGGTAGGACTGGATCATGCCCATACACCAGCATATAAGGAGTCACGTTGGTGGCTTCCTTCTTTGAGGTTCTGTAGGCCCATAAGGCCTCAGAGAGTAATTCATGCCATGCCCTTGGATTATCTTCCACCATTTTCTCTATAATGTTGACCAGAGTCCTATTGGTGGACTCGGCCTGACCATTCCCTTGAGCATAATAAGGAGTGGAATTGGACACAATGATCTTTTGCTGTGCAGCAAAGTTAACCACTTGTTCTCCCATGAATATCGTTCCTCTATCTGCGACCAAATGTTCAGGCAGCCCAAACCTATGGATGATCCTTTCCTTGATTACCTTGATTATCTCTTGTTGATCCACGGACTTTAATGGCACAGCTTCTGCCCATTTAGTAAAGTAGTCCGTGGCTACCAAGATGTAAGTATGATTTCCAGAGGAAGGAGGATAAATCTTTCCAATCACGTCAAGAGCCCAGCCCCTAAATGGCCAACGTTTGACCACGGCATGATAATCAGCTGCAGGGACATGCTGAATTGGGCCATGAGCTTGACAGGGCTGACATCCCTTGGAAAAACGAATACAGTCCTCTAAAATAGTTGGCCAATAGTAGCCATACCTTCTGATCAACCATCTCATCTTTATCCCTGATTGATGAGCTCCACAGATTCTTTCGTGGACCTCACTCATGACTCTCATGGCTTCAGGGTGCCCTAAGCACCTTAAAAGTAGGTCATCCTCAGGGCTCTTCTTGTATAACTCGTCTCCTACGAGAACATAGCTCATGGCTCTCCTCCTCACCTTCCTAGAGGCCCTACGATGAGGCCTCTTAAGGAAAGAGATGATAGGTGTACGCCAATCGTTCTCAGGTTCATCATCTGACTCGTCACCTGTGAAGTCAGAAGTGAACACTTCCAGCCCTAGACCCCTTCTCCTAACAGAAGGTAACAATCTCTTCCGGACTGTGATGATCTTGTGGATCGTCTCTGGGGCTAATTTTAGACCTGTTGAGGCCTGAGCTAAGCTGTTGGCTTCAGTGTTCATGCTCCTTGAAACGTGCTCGACAGTCACATTGTCAAAATCTTGAATTAATTGCATTGCTGCCATATAATAAGGAGCCAAGTCCTCACTATAGCATTTGAACGTTCCTGCCAAGTGATTGATGACAAGGTTTGAATCCCCAATAACATTTACATTTCTGGCCTCTAAATCCCTAAGGATCTCAAGGCCTATAACGACTGCCTCATATTCGGCTTGATTATTTGTACATGGGAAATCAAATTGAAAGGACAATTCAGTCCTCAGGCCCTGGGGAGAAATAATAATTACTCCACAGCCTGAGACCTCCTGAGTCCTTAATCCGTCAAAAAGCAGTTTCCAAGGAGTGAGTGAGATTTCAAGAGCGTTCAGTCCTACCTCAGACTCATCGCCGATATCCACGCATGGATGATCAGCAAGGAAGTCTGCTAAGGCCTGGCCCTTCACAGCTTTTTGAGGAACATATTGGAAGTTGAATTCCATTAGAGCTAAAGACCATTTGCCAATTCGGCCCCTCATAATTGGCCGAGAAAGCAGATACTTAATTAGGTCTGTTTTACTCATAATGTAAACCAAAACAGGAAGCATGTAGTGCCTCAATTTTATTGCTGAAAAGTACAAGGCAAGACAAATCTTCTCAATAGGAGTGTATCTCCTCTCACAAGGAGTCAACAACCTACTTAAATAATAAACTGTCTGTTCCTTTCCTTGAGCGTTATCTTGAGCTAAAAGGCCTCCAACAGAGCCTTCAGCTGCTGAGATGTAGAGCTTCAACGGCTTGTTCTTGATGGGAGGCATAAGGACTGGAGCCGTTGCTAAATAGCCTTTGATCTCATCAAAGGCCTTCTGATGGCTTGCCTCCCACACAAAAGTGTCATGGTCTTTCAACTTCAAGAGCGGAGAAAAGATCTGAACCTTTCCAGCTAGGTTTGAGATGAACCTTCACAAGAAGTTGAATGAACCCAAGAGCTTCTGCAGCTCCCTCTTGGTGGTAGGAGGCTTTGCTTCCATGATTGCTTTGGCCTTGTTCTTATCAACCTCAATCCCTCTGTTGTGGACTAAGAATCCAAGGAACTTGCCTGCGGAGACCCCGAAGGCACACTTTAAGGGGTTTACTTTCAAATCGAACTGTTGCATTGTCAAAAAAGACTTCCTTAAGTGTTCCAAATGTTCATCATAGGACTGAGACTTGACCACAATATCATCAATGTAGATCTCCATGAAGTGGCCAATGAAATCGTGAAAAATGGCGTTCATTGCTCGTTGGAACGTAGCACCTGCATTCTTTAGGCCGAAGGGCATTACGACCCACTCAAAGGTTCCTAGGGCTCCAGGACACCTAAAAGCAGTCTTAGCCGTATCGGCTTCATCGATAAAGATCTGGTTGTATCCAGAATGTCCATCCATGAAGGACAAAACCTTGTGACCAGAAGCTCCATCCACCAATTGATCTACGACTGACATCGGATACTCGTCCTTTGGGGAAGCCAAGTTCAAGTTTCTGAAGTCTACGCATACTCTAACCTTGCCGTTCTTCTTAAGGACTGGAACAATGTTAGAGAGCCAAGTAACGTACCTGGCTGTGCGTATGAACCCAGCATTGAAAAGACGTTCGATCTCATCCTTGACCTGTAAATAGACCTCATTGGACATCCTCCTTGGCGGTTGTTTGAAAGGTCTGAATTCTGGTTGAATGGGAAGCTTGTGCTCCACTAGGTCTCTGGACAGACCTGGAAGCTCTTCGTACGTCCAAGCAAAACAGGACTTGAACTCCTTTAAGAGCTGGATGAGCTTCTCTTTCACGTCCTTTGGCAGAAGTTGACTAATATATACAGGTTTGGGATTCTCTGTATCTCCCAAATTAACTTCTTCCAAAGGATTTTGCACGTCTTCCTTTAAATCATCTAACTTGGCCGGGGCTGCTTCTAGGTCTTCCAAGCGGATTTCATCAAGATCTTCAACCAGGTTTTCATCCTCGTTGATAACTTCAGCCGCACAGGCCGAAAAATCTTCCATTGGCTCTTGACTTCCCCTCAGCCTCTTCTCCAATAAATAAGCTTCGAATTTTGCCAATGTGGTTCGAAGGGCCACGTGCTTCTCTACTTCTGAAGGGCTTACTGACATTGAGAAGAGTGTTTAGATGAAGCTATAATCGGCCTGCTTGACTCCGTAATCATTGGACGGATTAATTCTCGAAAAAGTGCTTTCACTTCTTCAGCTGACTTGTTGTCATGAATGGGGGCTATTTTATGGCGGCCATACTTGTCAAGGCCTGCCACCTTCATTGGACCAACCCCCTCATCATATAAGTGGGCCTCTGCATGGTTGGTAGAGGCCTTGAATGGTCTACGGTCAGCCCATATCACCTCCACGTCGTCTTGATTCCAAAAAATAAGACATTGGTGAAGGGTTGAGGGGACCGCCAAACAGGAGTGAATCCAATCTCTCCCAAGTAGAACATTGAAGGAAGAGTGTGAATTAACAACAAAGAAAGGTGTTGTTAAGGTCTTGGATCCTATCGTTAGGTTCATGATCAAGATACCTTGGCATGCTGTCTCTTTCCCGGTGAAATCAGTCAAAGCGGCATTGCATGAGACTAGGTCTTGATCAGTCTTCCCGAGCCTCTGCATCATTGACTTAGGAATGAGGTTAGCTGCTGACCCATTATCTACCAAGATACGGTTCATTGGCATCCCATCAAGGCAACCAGCAATGTATAAAGGCTTGATGTGTTTGTTCATCGCGGGGCTTGGTTTCTCAAAAATCACACTAGCTGCACGATCCTCAGTCTTCTCTTCAGTCTCATCCTTCAGCACAATTACTGAAGGCCCATTCAGTCCTACTGAGAAGGACTCGTTGAGAATCTCCGCTGTCTGCCCCATCTCTACAACATCCCCCTCCATGGCTCTTGGGGTGTTGTCCTTGGCTTCCAGTTCTGCCGGCAAGAATACGACCATATTGCACTGCATATTAGAACCCTGTCCAGGCACAAATACCTTAGCCTGTGGATTCAACTTCGACTTGCCCCCCGAGTCTGACTTCCTTGGTTGAAGAGCTGACTTCTGGAGCAAAGTGACTTGCCTTGGTGAGGGCTGAATCCTGGCTTCTTCGAGCGTCCTTTCCAAGAGAGGTTGTTTCTTGGGCATAGCGGCTTGCTTTGAAGGTAGTTGGGTAACAGCCTCTTTGTATGTTTTCCCAGCTGGGAGCTGCTTCTTCGGTAAAGTCCTCGGAGGAGGCTTGATGATAGCCTCTTCCACAGTCCTTTCCAAAGGCTTGTACACTCTTCTAGCCTTAGGCTTTTCAACCATAGGCTCTTCTAAGACTTGCACCTCCACTTCTTCTTCCGGGACATCCTCTATCATTGGATCGTCCAGTAGGTTTGTTTCTTCATCAGCTCTTCTAGCTGCCTGCTTGAATCGTTGGCGGCGCCTTTTTTGAGATCTGGATAGAGGCGGAGGTTTGGATGGAAACTTGGGATGTTCAACCCTGTGCCACTCGTTTGGAGGAGTGGCTGGAGGTTTAACAACCCTTGGCTTATCCTTAGAAGGAGCAGATATCCTCAAATTGATGAGCTCATCTTCAATTTCGACCAACCCTGGCTGAATTCGGTTGAACACAGATTCCCGTACAACCCTCCTTCCTTTAGACCTGTGATGCTCCTTAGGACTTGAATCAACCCTTCCGACAATGACGCTCTTCAAAACCGGCTTGTTAGGACTGGCATGGTGTCCACATTCTGTACACACCATGGAGCAGGTTGGTTTTTCTAGTTTCTTCACTCCTGAAGGTCTGGACCACCATGAGTTTTGCTTTTCGAACCTCCTGACTCGCTCAGTCCTGACATCCCCTTCATAAAAGGAATCCCAGAACCTGCCGGGGCTGGACTTATACGCTGCTCTCGAGGGGGCTCCCAAACTTATCTTCGGCCTAGGGACAGCCCTAGGCATGTCTCTTATGTTGACAGAGACCATATTCGTGCTCAGCCCTGAGGGAAAGGGATTGCCATCCACTCCCATAGGCTGCTTGTCTTTCTCGGGAAACTTAAACTCCCCTCGTTCAATCTTATCCTGGATGTCATTCCTGAATACTATGCAATTATTAGTAGTATGACTCCAAGAATTGTGATACTTACAATACTCTTTGCCCTTCAGCTCTTCCGGAGTTGGAATTTTGTGACCGAAAGGCAGTTTGAGCAGCTTGTCAACAAGGAGTTGATCGAAAATAGCTTCAGCCCTACCCACGTCAAAAGTATAAGTCCTGGTTGACTTATTGAAAGTGTTCTGGGCTGGCTGCTTCGTGGGCTCCATCTTGACAAAAGCCTTACAAACGTATGGCTTTTTGTTGATGATTTCAGCCACTGCCACGTCTGGATCTACCTCTGCTTCTACTGCAGCAACCTCATAGTTAGGGTAGCGGTAATACGTCCCTTTGGATGTTGTCTTCCTGTCCTGCTCTTCCGCCAAGAACTTTTCATAATGAGAAGCCTTGGAAGATAACTCAAACAGGTCTCTGAACTCTGTTCCATAGAACTTCTTCTTCATTTCGAAGCTCAGGCCGTTTAGTGCTATTCGCACGTATTCGGCCTCAGGAAGAACTATCTTGCACTTGAATCTAGCAGTCTTGAAACGTAGGAGGTAGGACTCTACAGACTCCAGATGGGTTTGACGATAGCATGAGAGGTCTGCCAATGTCACTTCTGGTTCTACCCTGTAGAACTGCTGGTGGAACATCTCCTCTAACTGTGCCCAGGTCTGAACCGAGTTAGGTGGCAGATTGATGTACCAAGTGAAGGCTGTCCCAGTAAGAGAATTGGGAAAGAGCCTCAATTTTAGAGCATCATTGGTCCCAGCCTCTCCACATTGAACTTGAAACCTGGCAATGTGCTCTACGGTTGACTGCATGCTTTCACCATTGAAGGTCTGGAATTCTGGGACTCTATAGCCCTTTGGGAAGGGTGTATTGTCCACCCCCTCGGTATGAGGCTTCCTATACATTGGCCTTCCCAAAGGTCTGAACCCAGGTCCCAACTGCTCCTGGAGTAGGTTCAAGACTTGATCTCTTCCCATGACTAGGTCTGGCTCAGGAGGCGGCTGTGGGAGCGCCTCTTGTGCCTCCTGGTCCTGGACTGGACTTGCCCCCCGAGTATCAGAGCTTTGAGGAGTACGCGCAACTCCTTTGTCCTTTCCAGAGCCCTGGCCTCCTTGCGAAGGCCTTCTGTCTGTCTTGTCGGATTTGTCAGGTTTGTCGGGCTTGCTCTGGTCCTCAACCAGAACAAATCTTTGATCGTTATTTGGAGGCGTCGAAGCTCCTCCAATCACGACTCCCTTCTCCTTTTGCCCCCCTAGTGCAGGGCTATTAGATGAAGTAGCGTGATAAAACATTTGAGGAGGGGAAGGTACCCCCAACAGGCCAGCCTGGTCTTGACCGTTGCCAAAGACACCAAACTGTGGAAAGCCCTGCTGCTGAGGAGCGAGCGGTAGCCTCTCTGTAAGTGTAGCAACCATTTTGTTGACTGCTATGGTCAGAGGTTCCAAGGACTGAGTGAACGATTGCGAGATTGAACTCGTAACGTTATTGGAGATCTCACGTCCCGCCATAAACATATAATTTTTGACGCTGTCAGTAGCGTCGCTGAGGTCTTGGGCGCTGATCTGAGGACCAACTTCCTCAAGTAATGGCACGTCGACTGCCACTCCCTCAGGACTTTGTGGAGGATCCGGTTGCTGCTGTTGTTGCGGCTTCTTGACCATGATAAAACCCTTAGACGATTAGAGTCCCACTGGGCGTGCCAAAAGATGTTCGGCTACGAAAATGGCTCAAGGACTGAGCGTGCGGGCGTGCCAAGACTTGTCGCGTCTAACGTAAGGGCTGGGCGTCCCTTTTCTGACTTCGAATCTGTGGGGGCGATAGTGCTGCAAACCTAAGGGCTAGATTGCAGTGATGGTTCGTGGTTTTGCCTCTACGAGCGAGGACTTAATAATTTCCTAACCGTGTAGGAAAAGAAGTAGCAACGTAGAATAACTTTGAGATATCGTAATAACAAAGTTGGGGTATAAGAGAGATATGAATAATTTTATTACGTCGTAGTAATAAAATTGGGATACAAGAGAGATAGAAACCCGAACTACTTGGAGAAGTAATTGAGTGAAGGTGAGAAAATGAGATAATTGCTTCGCTGGGAAGGCTTTGGTTTTTAAGCGTTGAGCTTGATTGGTGTGTGGACCCTTTTTCCTTCTTGAGTTCTTCTATTTATAGGCCGAAGAGCATCCGTGACTTTTGCATGTAAAGGCTTTGTTGTCCTTCTTCCCGTGACGACACGTGTCTCATGTAGCTCCTCCATTTGTGCGTTACATGGGACAATGGGTAGTTGATGTGAATTGCCCATGTGTTTTTTCCAATCGTGGGGAACTTACTGAAGATGAACAAACAATTACCCACATGTTGGTTTTAATCATGGGTGGTTGAGAGAATCATGGGCCATGTATTTCTCTCTCCATTTCCTATTTCCATGGGTAGTTGGCCACATCACCCCTATTTCCGTGGGTTTGCAAAAAATCTCCAGCCATTTGACTTGCCCGGCATCTATGTCTTTCTTTTCTTCCACTTTTCATGGGCCACTTGGGTAATGGGCCATCTAATTAATTTAAATGGCCTTTTAACATCTTTGACCCATAAAAATACTTCTCGAATTTAACTAGCTCATGGGCCGGCTGAATTCTTTTGTATATAGGCCCAAAACTTTTCAAACTCGAGTCCGAATCCAACTAAAATTAATTGGGCCCAGTCAACATGGGTTTAGCCCAATAATTTTGATCCAATATATCTCTATTTTTTGGCCCAATTTAATTAAAAGATAATTAAATGGCCCTCCAACGCTTGCCCAGGACTGGGTGCCAAAAACGGGTGTAAACAATGCCCCCCATGCCTTGATCTTGTTCAAGATCTAGGCTTGTAAATTAGGACAGAGTACGGTTTTTGGCATAACCAAACGAGTCCTTATCGCCAGATTTGAAAAATAATCAGGCTTGTTTAGCCTAAGAATTTCAAGTTCAAAATATTCTAAATTCAAAAGGATAATCAGGCCTTAATTAGGCCTAACAACTTTTCGAATTCCCAAGCATGTCTCTTAATTGGGTTTTAGGCTCCCACTTTGAATTAAACTCTATCAATTCCCAAGATAAAAACCCCACCGAAGAGTCCTGTCATCAGCAATAATTGACAGCCTTTTGGGCCTAGAGGACACGTGTCATCACCCTAGGCCTTGCATTGGCCTCCATGCAGCTTTTGAAGCCGCCAGGACTCTCTCTTGTGTCAATCAAGAGCCTAATCCTTTCACTTGCCCATTGAATTTCGAACGTGAGGAGAGAGAACTGCAACGGCGTTCCTTGATTCTTGCACCGTGCTTCATAAGACTCCACCGCTTGCAACTATTATTCTCTCTCTGCCTTATCTCTGTCTTCTTTTTCTCCATTCGAGAGAAACCCAGAAAAGAAAACCCTAAACCTTCGTAGTTTCTGCCTCTGCTCTCGATTCTTCACAGAGATGGCCACGCATAAAGCCCACACGCCGCCTCCAAACCCTAATAGCTTATCCGTACAGATTCGCAAGATACTGGCTGACGAACACATCGCGATCACCAATGATGTTTTGGTGATTGCGAACGCTGATCGAGTAGGACTAGGGCCCGCGTTCCAGCTTGGTTCCCTCCTCAACTCTCCTCGATGTACCCCCTGGCGGAAGAAGCCCTTCCTTTTGAGTCGCCCAGCCTTGACTGGAGTCGCTTTACTACAGAAATACCCAACAGACTTTGGCATAGACCTGACGCCAAGTACATTGAGTGGCTTGATCGAGTAATGGAGACTAAAGGAGATTTGTGGAGGCAGATTGGAATCAGAGACGCCATTCTTCTCAGCCGGTCTCTGATCGACATGGATAAAAATCTTTTCCTCGCAGCGTCACAGTTCTGGTCAGTCACCACAAACTCATTTCATTTCAAGGTTGGTCTCATGAGCCCCACCCTTCAAGACCTGGCTTTTCTGACTGGCCTCCGTCCCCATGGGATTGAGGCCAACTACTTTTTGTCCCAAAAAACCCCTTATTTTGAGTACAAAGAGCCCCTGTCTTTTTCTCCTTTCATAAATCATTATGCCCGAAAAGGTCCAGTCGAAGACACTGAGCACGTGGCTTTTCTCCTGTATTGGCTAAACAAATTCATTTTCTGCGTGTCTGCCAATAGAGTAACCAAAGATTTTATTGACTTGGCCTGTGCCCTAGCTTCTGGGCAGAAACTGGCACTAGGCCCTTTGGTCCTGGCTCATCTTTACCGAGGTATGAAAGAGTTAGTCAGTAACAAGTTTGTCTTCGCCCCTGGTCCATTGTGGATCATCACCCTCTGGCTATGGTCCTACTTTCCCAAATTTGCTCCGCCCATGAACAAGAGATCAGAGAGTACTTGCTATGGCCTTCATTCTATTGACACCCGTGGCCCTCGATTTGCATTTGGCGTTTATTTCAAATTTTTCTACCACGAGCTTATGAGTATGGGAAAGAATTGGATGCCATTTGTAAGGGACACCGTACCTTGGTGGCTGAAACGAGGTGCCTCGGACCCAGGAGATGATTACGACGATCACATGGAGGTCTGGACCAGCTTCTTGATCTCCAGGGACCTTATGTACGGGATGGCTTTTACCCCTACCAACTACAAGTGTGGAGTGGAGTACTACAATGCGGCTCAATTTGCCAGGCAATTCGCTTGTGCCAGCTTACCCCTGTGCCCCCATATCAGTCCTTGAATGAGGACTTCACAGACAGGCCCGTGATCCAGCCGAGGGATTTGGAAAAAGTTAGGAATGTCCTCCCTGAAGCCAGGAAGACCTTTGCTCTTCACTCCTACGTAGAACGTACTGATAAGGGAGCGAAATTTGACAGCTGGTGGGGCAATTATACGAAACTGCATTTTTCTGCCCCATATCTAGACATTCTTACCAATGTTCTGCTTCATCCAACCGGCGCACCCGAACCTGGTATAACTGTTCCTTTGCAACAAGCTCGTCCTTCCCTAGCCTCCAGTGTCAAAAGAAAAGGTAGTATAAAGAGGCTTACTTATGCTTTAATTTTCCTAATTCTTCATAGACCTGGATTGACTTCTCTTCTTGTTGACAGACTCAGAAGATGATCCGAAGGAAGTGTCTACCAATCCTCCTGCTCAAAGGCCAAAAAGGGTGAAGACCACAGCCAAAAGGCAATGGCCAAAGGTATGAACTATTTTAGTCCTCTGCTTGATCCTTCAGGATAAGGTAATTATGCCTCTATTTTCTCTGTAGGCTTCTGAGACCGTAGTTGCTGGAAGAACACGGAGTAGTGCTAAGACAAGCTCTCCCGAAACTGATCCTTCGGGAAAGGTCTGGGCTTTCCTCAGCTCTTCTGCTTACACTTTGTTTGAATGTCCTACTAATCTTCCTTCCTACAGGTCACCTCTAAAGGCGAAGAAGAGCAGGCAGAATCAGCCCCTTCGAAGAAGAAGAGACTGAGAAAAAGGATTTCAACGCCAGCCGACTCTGAGAATACCGTGTCCGCAACAGAGCATAATCCAATCGTAAGGATGTACTGTGACATGAAATTCCCAGCATTTATGTCCCCGTATTACCACCAACTCCCTCTTGTTTTCAATCCCCAGGAACTCGATGACTACTTTGAGGAGGAAGTAGAGGTTGAAGAGAAGAAACTCAACCTGTCTGACCAAGAACCCGAACACGAGGCATCATCAAGGACTCCAAAAAAGCCCAGATCTTCAATTGCTCAGTCTGCTCCATCTCTATCAGTCAATCCTTCTGTTGAGCCCGAGCTTGTCAATGTGGCGGAGGAAGATGAGGACTTGGACTTGGACTCTTTGTTCAAATCTGCCCAGGATCTGTTGAAAGCAGCCACTTCTGGCACCTCTGGCAGTGGACTTGGCTCCACTTCACAATCTCAGTTCTCCTCTGAAGAAGTTTCTGAGGCCAAAACAGCTCTCAGAATGGCCTTGCTTCAAAACTTCAAAGCTGTAGCCCATCCTGCTAGGGCTTCAAATATCAAGAAGGCCATGGACGTACTAGTAAAATCCCAAGTCTTGGGGGCAGAAGAAACTGTACTCCAACGTTTTCAAAAGGAATTCCCTGATATGGTGAAATCTCATGACTCCTCCTCTCATGAACTCAGCAAGGTACATGCCAAGATGGCAGAGCTAGAGGCGGTTGACATGGAGCTCGCCAAGTTTAGTGCTGAATGGCTTCAATTGAAGGCAGACATGCGGTTCAATGAAGCGAGCATTGTCGCTACCTCTGATGAAATCACGGATCTTAAGGCCAAATTAGCACGAGCCGAAGGCCGCTTGGTTGACTTCCGGAAGGAAGCCACGAGTCTGTCCAAACAACATGACGATCTGAAAGCTGGATCACGGAACCAAAAGATAAAATTGAACCTTCTGGTTGAAGAGATGCCAAATCTTCGAGGTCAGAGGGAAATGCTTGAAGCCCAGCTTGCCAGCCTTGACACCTCTTGGGAGGACCTCAAAAACAATCTTGAAGGCCGTCTGTAGGTCTTGACTTCTGAGATCTCACCTCTTTTCTTTTGTTTTAAACTTGTCGTAACTTTGATTTTGCTATCTTTCTATGCCTGGCCTGGAACTTTCCCTTAAATGGTCAAGGCACTGGTTTGGTTTAATGACAGGTGGCCAAAGCTTAAGGCCTTTATCAATTCTTGCATGACAGGTACCATGGCCTCTGCTCAGGCCTTGCTAGCAGACTTTACTATGGTTTGTTAGATTGGATTTCACCAAAGTCTCTCATTTCCCACATAGTAGGATAATGATGCTTTAAGTACTTTCCATTTGTTAAATGCTTAAACAAACCGCCATTTAAGTCCATAAGAAGATAAACATTACCTCTAAGGACTTGAGCGATTTGGTAAGGCCCTTCCCAGGTTGGAGACCACTTGCCATATCTTGGATTCTTTTCTCCCAAAGGAAAGACTGCCTTCCAAACCAAGTCCCCTTCAGTGAAGCTTTTCTTTCTCATGCGTTTGTCGTAAGATCTGGCCACCCTTCTTTTCTGGACCAACATGTGGTCAAGGGCTGCAAGCCTAACTTCGTCTAAGTCTTCAAGTTCCATCAACATGGCCTGAGTATAATCTGCAGGAGTGAGGCCATGTTGATATGCTATCCTTGCTGACTTTACTGCTACCTCCATTGGTAGGACTGGATCATGCCCATACACCAGCATATAAGGAGTCACGTTGGTGGCTTCCTTCTTTGAGGTTCTGTAGGCCCATAAGGCCTCAGAGAGTAATTCATGCCATGCCCTTGGATTATCTTCCACCATTTTCTCTATAATGTTGACCAGAGTCCTATTGGTGGACTCGGCCTGACCATTCCCTTGAGCATAATAAGGAGTGGAATTGGACACAATGATCTTTTGCTGTGCAGCAAAGTTAACCACTTGTTCTCCCATGAATATCGTTCCTCTATCTGCGACCAAATGTTCAGGCAGCCCAAACCTATGGATGATCCTTTCCTTGATTACCTTGATTATCTCTTGTTGATCCACGGACTTTAATGGCACAGCTTCTGCCCATTTAGTAAAGTAGTCCGTGGCTACCAAGATGTAAGTATGATTTCCAGAGGAAGGAGGATAAATCTTTCCAATCACGTCAAGAGCCCAGCCCCTAAATGGCCAACGTTTGACCACGGCATGATAATCAGCTGCAGGGACATGCTGAATTGGGCCATGAGCTTGACAGGGCTGACATCCCTTGGAAAAACGAATACAGTCCTCTAAAATAGTTGGCCAATAGTAGCCATACCTTCTGATCAACCATCTCATCTTTATCCCTGATTGATGAGCTCCACAGATTCCTTCGTGGACCTCACTCATGACTCTCATGGCTTCAGGGTGCCCTAAGCACCTTAAAAGTAGGTCATCCTCAGGGCTCTTCTTGTATAACTCGTCTCCTACGAGAACATAGCTCATGGCTCTCCTCCTCACCTTCCTAGAGGCCCTACGATGAGGCCTCTTAAGGAAAGAGATGATAGGTGTACGCCAATCATTCTCAGGTTCATCATCTGACTCGTCACCTGTGAAGTCAGAAGTGAACACTTCCAGCCCTAGACCCCTTCTCCTAACAGAAGGTAACAATCTCTTCCGGACTGTGATGATCTTGTGGATCGTCTCTGGGGCTAATTTTAGACCTGTTGAGGCCTGAGCTAAGCTGTTGGCTTCAGTGTTCATGCTCCTTGAAACGTGCTCGACAGTCACATTGTCAAAATCTTGAATTAATTGCATTGCTGCCATATAATAAGGAGCCAAGTCCTCACTATAGCATTTGAACGTTCCTGCCAAGTGATTGATGACAAGGTTTGAATCCCCAATAACATTTACATTTCTGGCCTCTAAATCCCTAAGGATCTCAAGGCCTATAACGACTGCCTCATATTCGGCTTGATTATTTGTACATGGGAAATCAAATTGAAAGGACAATTCAGTCCTCAGGCCCTGGGGAGAAATAATAATTACTCCACAGCCTGAGACCTCCTGAGTCCTTAATCCGTCAAAAAGCAGTTTCCAAGGAGTGAGTGAGATTTCAAGAGCGTTCAGTCCTACCTCAGACTCATCGCCGATATCCACGCATGGATGATCAGCAAGGAAGTCTGCTAAGGCCTGGCCCTTCACAGCTTTTTGAGGAACATATTGGAAGCTGAATTCCATTAGAGCTAAAGACCATTTGCCAATTCGGCCCCTCATAATTGGCCGAGAAAGCAGATACTTAACTAGGTCTGTTTTACTCATAATGTAAACCAAAACAGGAAGCATGTAGTGCCTCAATTTTATTGCTGAAAAGTACAAGGCAAGACAAATCTTCTCAATAGGAGTGTATCTCCTCTCACAAGGAGTCAACAACCTACTTAAATAATAAACTGTCTGTTCCTTTCCTTGAGCGTTATCTTGAGCTAAAAGGCCTCCAACAGAGCCTTCAGCTGCTGAGATGTAGAGCTTCAACGGCTTGTTCTTGATGGGAGGCATAAGGACTGGAGCCGTTGCTAAATAGCCTTTGATCTCATCAAAGGCCTTCTGATGGCTTGCCTCCCACACAAAAGTGTCATGGTCTTTCAACTTCAAGAGCGGAGAAAAGATCTGAACCTTTCCAGCTAGGTTTGAGATGAACCTTCTCAAGAAGTTGAATGAACCCAAGAGCTTCTGCAGCTCCCTCTTGGTGGTAGGAGGCTTTGCTTCCATGATTGCTTTGGCCTTGTTCTTATCAACCTCAATCCCTCTGTTGTGGACTAAGAATCCAAGGAACTTGCCTGCGGAGACCCCGAAGGCACACTTTAAGGGGTTTACTTTCAAATCGAACTGTTGCATTGTCAAAAAAGACTTCCTTAAGTGTTCCAAATGTTCATCATAGGACTGAGACTTGACCACAATATCATCAATGTAGATCTCCATGAAGTGGCCAATGAAATCGTGAAAAATGGCGTTCATTGCTCGTTGGAACGTAGCACCTGCATTCTTTAGGCCGAAGGGCATTACGACCCACTCAAAGGTTCCTAGGGCTCCAGGACACCTAAAAGCAGTCTTAGCCGTATCGGCTTCATCGATAAAGATCTGGTTGTATCCAGAATGTCCATCCATGAAGGACAAAACCTTGTGACCAGAAGCTCCATCCACCAATTGATCTACGACTGACATCGGATACTCGTCCTTTGGGGAAGCCAAGTTCAAGTTTCTGAAGTCTACGCATACTCTAACCTTGCCGTTCTTCTTAAGGACTGGAACAATGTTAGAGAGCCAAGTAACGTACCTGGCTGTGCGTATGAACCCAGCATTGAAAAGACGTTCGATCTCATCCTTGACCTGTAAATAGACCTCATTGGACATCCTCCTTGGCGGTTGTTTGAAAGGTCTGAATTCTGGTTGAATGGGAAGCTTGTGCTCCACTAGGTCTCTGGACAGACCTGGAAGCTCTTCGTACGTCCAAGCAAAACAGGACTTGAACTCCTTTAAGAGCTGGATGAGCTTCTCTTTCACGTCCTTTGGCAGAAGTTGACTAATATATACAGGTTTGGGATTCTCTGTATCTCCCAAATTAACTTCTTCCAAAGGATTTTGCACGTCTTCCTTTAAATCATCTAACTTGGCCGGGGCTGCTTCTAGGTCTTCCAAGCGGATTTCATCAAGATCTTCAACCAGGTTTTCATCCTCGTTGATAACTTCAGCCGCACAGGCCGAAAAATCTTCCATTGGCTCTTGACTTCCCCTCAGCCTCTTCTCCAATAAATAAGCTTCGAATTTTGCCAATGTGGTTCGAAGGGCCACGTGCTTCTCTACTTCTGAAGGGCTTACTGACATTGAGAAGAGTGTTTAGATGAAGCTATAATCGGCCTGCTTGACTCCGTAATCATTGGACGGATTAATTCTCGAAAAAGTGCTTTCACTTCTTCAGCTGACTTGTTGTCATGAATGGGGGCTATTTTATGGCGGCCATACTTGTCAAGGCCTGCCACCTTCATTGGACCAACCCCCTCATCATATAAGTGGGCCTCTGCATGGTTGGTAGAGGCCTTGAATGGTCTACGGTCAGCCCATATCACCTCCACGTCGTCTTGATTCCAAAAAATAAGACATTGGTGAAGGGTTGAGGGGACCGCCAAACAGGAGTGAATCCAATCTCTCCCAAGTAGAACATTGAAGGAAGAGTGTGAATTAACAACAAAGAAAGGTGTTGTTAAGGTCTTGGATCCTATCGTTAGGTTCATGATCAAGATACCTTGGCATGCTGTCTCTTTCCCGGTGAAATCAGTCAAAGCGGCATTGCATGAGACTAGGTCTTGATCAGTCTTCCCGAGCCTCTGCATCATTGACTTAGGAATGAGGTTAGCTGCTGACCCATTATCTACCAAGATACGGTTCATTGGCATCCCATCAAGGCAACCAGCAATGTATAAAGGCTTGATGTGTTTGTTCATCGCGGGGCTTGGTTTCTCAAAAATCACACTAGCTGCACGATCCTCAGTCTTCTCTTCAGTCTCATCCTTCAGCACAATTACTGAAGGCCCATTCAGTCCTACTGAGAAGGACTCGTTGAGAATCTCCGCTGTCTGCCCCATCTCTACAACATCCCCCTCCATGGCTCTTGGGGTGTTGTCCTTGGCTTCCAGTTCTGCCGGCAAGAATACGACCATATTGCACTGCATATTAGAACCCTGTCCAGGCACAAATACCTTAGCCTGTGGATTCAACTTCGACTTGCCCCCCGAGTCTGACTTCCTTGGTTGAAGAGCTGACTTCTGGAGCAAAGTGACTTGCCTTGGTGAGGGCTGAATCCTGGCTTCTTCGAGCGTCCTTTCCAAGAGAGGTTGTTTCTTGGGCATAGCGGCTTGCTTTGAAGGTAGTTGGGTAACAGCCTCTTTGTATGTTTTCCCAGCTGGGAGCTGCTTCTTCGGTAAAGTCCTCGGAGGAGGCTTGATGATAGCCTCTTCCACAGTCCTTTCCAAAGGCTTGTACACTCTTCTAGCCTTAGGCTTTTCAACCATAGGCTCTTCTAAGACTTGCACCTCCACTTCTTCTTCCGGGACATCCTCTATCATTGGATCGTCCAGTAGGTTTGTTTCTTCATCAGCTCTTCTAGCTGCCTGCTTGAATCGTTGGCGGCGCCTTTTTTGAGATCTGGATAGAGGCGGAGGTTTGGATGGAAACTTGGGATGTTCAACCCTGTGCCACTCGTTTGGAGGAGTGGCTGGAGGTTTAACAACCCTTGGCTTATCCTTAGAAGGAGCAGATATCCTCAAATTGATGAGCTCATCTTCAATTTCGACCAACCCTGGCTGAATTCGGTTGAACACAGATTCCCGTACAACCCTCCTTCCTTTAGACCTGTGATGCTCCTTAGGACTTGAATCAACCCTTCCGACAATGACGCTCTTCAAAACCGGCTTGTTAGGACTGGCATGGTGTCCGCATTCTGTACACACCATGGAGCAGGTTGGTTTTTCTAGTTTCTTCACTCCTGAAGGTCTGGACCACCATGAGTTTTGCTTTTCGAACCTCCTGACTCGCTCAGTCCTGACATCCCCTTCATAAAAGGAATCCCAGAACCTGCCGGGGCTGGACTTATACGCTGCTCTCGAGGGGGCTCCCAAACTTATCTTCGGCCTAGGGACAGCCCTAGGCATGTCTCTTATGTTGACAGAGACCATATTCGTGCTCAGCCCTGAGGGAAAGGGATTGCCATCCACTCCCATAGGCTGCTTGTCTTTCTCGGGAAACTTAAACTCCCCTCGTTCAATCTTATCCTGGATGTCATTCCTGAATACTATGCAATTATTAGTAGTATGACTCCAAGAATTGTGATACTTACAATACTCTTTGCCCTTCAGCTCTTCCGGAGTTGGAATTTTGTGACCGAAAGGCAGTTTGAGCAGCTTGTCAGCAAGGAGTTGATCGAAAATAGCTTCAGCCCTACCCACGTCAAAAGTATAAGTCCTGGTTGACTTATTGAAAGTGTTCTGGGCTGGCTGCTTCGTGGGCTCCATCTTGACAAAAGCCTTACAAACGTATGGCTTTTTGTTGATGATTTCAGCCACTGCCACGTCTGGATCTACCTCTGCTTCTACTGCAGCAACCTCATAGTTAGGGTAGCGGTAATACGTCCCTTTGGATGTTGTCTTCCTGTCCTGCTCTTCCGCCAAGAACTTTTCATAATGAGAAGCCTTGGAAGATAACTCAAACAGGTCTCTGAACTCTGTTCCATAGAACTTCTTCTTCATTTCGAAGCTCAGGCCGTTTAGTGCTATTCGCACGTATTCGGCCTCAGGAAGAACTATCTTGCACTTGAATCTAGCAGTCTTGAAACGTAGGAGGTAGGACTCTACAGACTCCAGATGGGTTTGACGATAGCATGAGAGGTCTGCCAATGTCACTTCTGGTTCTACCCTGTAGAACTGCTGGTGGAACATCTCCTCTAACTGTGCCCAGGTCTGAACCGAGTTAGGTGGCAGATTGATGTACCAAGTGAAGGCTGTCCCAGTAAGAGAATTGGGAAAGAGCCTCAATTTTAGAGCATCATTGGTCCCAGCCTCTCCACATTGAACTTGAAACCTGGCAATGTGCTCTACGGTTGACTGCATGCTTTCACCATTGAAGGTCTGGAATTCTGGGACTCTATAGCCCTTTGGGAAGGGTGTATTGTCCACCCCCTCGGTATGAGGCTTCCTATACATTGGCCTTCCCAAAGGTCTGAACCCAGGTCCCAACTGCTCCTGGAGTAGGTTCAAGACTTGATCTCTTCCCATGACTAGGTCTGGCTCAGGAGGCGGCTGTGGGAGCGCCTCTTGTGCCTCCTGGTCCTGGACTGGACTTGCCCCCCGAGTATCAGAGCTTTGAGGAGTACGCGCAACTCCTTTGTCCTTTCCAGAGCCCTGGCCTCCTTGCGAAGGCCTTCTGTCTGTCTTGTCGGATTTGTCAGGTTTGTCGGGCTTGCTCTGGTCCTCAACCAGAACAAATCTTTGATCGTTATTTGGAGGCGTCGAAGCTCCTCCAATCACGACTCCCTTCTCCTTTTGCCCCCCTAGTGCAGGGCTATTAGATGAAGTAGCGTGATAAAACATTTGAGGAGGGGAAGGTACCCCCAACAGGCCAGCCTGGTCTTGACCGTTGCCAAAGACACCAAACTGTGGAAAGCCCTGCTGCTGAGGAGCGAGCGGTAGCCTCTCTGTAAGTGTAGCAACCATTTTGTTGACTGCTATGGTCAGAGGTTCCAAGGACTGAGTGAACGATTGCGAGATTGAACTCGTAACGTTATTGGAGATCTCACGTCCCGCCATAAACATATAATTTTTGACGCTGTCAGTAGCGTCGCTGAGGTCTTGGGCGCTGATCTGAGGACCAACTTCCTCAAGTAATGGCACGTCGACTGCCACTCCCTCAGGACTTTGTGGAGGATCCGGTTGCTGCTGTTGTTGCGGCTTCTTGACCATGATAAAACCCTTAGACGATTAGAGTCCCACTGGGCGTGCCAAAAGATGTTCGGCTACGAAAATGGCTCAAGGACTGAGCGTGCGGGCGTGCCAAGACTTGTCGCGTCTAACGTAAGGGCTGGGCGTCCCTTTTCTGACTTCGAATCTGTGGGGGCGATAGTGCTGCAAACCTAAGGGCTAGATTGCAGTGATGGTTCGTGGTTTTGCCTCTACGAGCGAGGACTTAATAATTTCCTAACCGTGTAGGAAAAGAAGTAGCAACGTAGAATAACTTTGAGATATCGTAATAACAAAGTTGGGGTATAAGAGAGATATGAATAATTTTATTACGTCGTAGTAATAAAATTGGGATACAAGAGAGATAGAAACCCGAACTACTTGGAGAAGTAATTGAGTGAAGGTGAGAAAATGAGATAATTGCTTCGCTGGGAAGGCTTTGGTTTTTAAGCGTTGAGCTTGATTGGTGTGTGAACCCTTTTTCGTTCTTGAGTTCTTCTATTTATAGGCCGAAGAGCATCCGTGACTTTTGCATGTAAAGGCTTTGTTGTCCTTCTTCCCGTGACGACACGTGTCTCATGTAGCTCCTCCATTTGTGCGTTACATGGGACAATGGGTAGTTGATGTGAATTGCCCATGTGTTTTTTCCAATCGTGGGGAACTTACTGAAGATGAACAAACAATTACCCACATGTTGGTTTTAATCATGGGTGGTTGAGAGAATCATGGGCCATGTATTTCTCTCTCCATTTCCTATTTCCATGGGTAGTTGGCCACATCACCCCTATTTCCGTGGGTTTGCAAAAAATCTCCAGCCATTTGACTTGCCCGGCATCTATGTCTTTCTTTTCTTCCACTTTTCATGGGCCACTTGGGTAATGGGCCATCTAATTAATTTAAATGGCCTTTTAACATCTTTGACCCATAAAAATACTTCTCGAATTTAACTAGCTCATGGGCCGGCTGAATTCTTTTGTATATAGGCCCAAAACTTTTCAAACTCGAGTCCGAATCCAACTAAAATTAATTGGGCCCAGTCAACATGGGTTTAGCCCAATAATTTTGATCCAATATATCTCTATTTTTTGGCCCAATTTAATTAAAAGATAATTAAATGGCCCTCCAACGCTTGCCCAGGACTGGGTGCCAAAAACGGGTGTAAACACAATCTTATAAAATCGATTGTGACTAAACTTATATAGGTGGGATTTGGTCTAACTTTGTTATTGGAGTATTTTCTAAAAATCTTTATGAGGAATCCAAAAGGTTAAAAATTATGAAAAAAAAACTTTAAAAAATCTATTAAAGACATAAATAATTCAAAACACATATGTATCGGAATATTTTTGTCTTTAGGGATTTTTTAAAAATATTTTTGCCATAAATTTTTACATTGTACATTCTGCTCATCGAAATGAATTAATGAATTATAAAAAAAATTGACGCAAAACTAATAGATGTTCATAAAAAGACAAAAATCTTGAAAAAAACTAGTCAAAGAACATCTCCAATGGACCCTATAAAACACTCAATAGTGTGAATGGCTAAAATTTTAGCTAGTGAATGTGCAAAAACTAGCTCCAATGAACTCGATAAGTTAGCTCATTAACCTATCAATCAATAACTCACTCTGTATAAATTTTTTTTGGGTCAGAGTTTAGAAGTGCTTTCATTGATACAAAAACTATACATCGAAAATGGGTAGCCACCCCTAGGGCAGGAGGAAAACCACCACAAAGGAGGCCTAAATTCACAATTGAACATTCAGGACCTCACATAGACAAGACTCGTCTCCGACCATGAAAAGCCATCAAGAAGACATAGAAAATCCACCACAAAAACTCCCACAAGGAGTGAGAGAAAGTTCCACGCAGGGGAAGAAAACTAACAAAAACTAAAGCAAAACCTGCTAGCAAATAACAGATCCACACCCCTAAGTCCAGCCGCCCAAAAACACCGATCAAGACTTTCACTGCCGCCGCCACCACTGCCACAAGGGCGGTCGAGACACAGCAAAGACCATGGAACGGAACCTTAATCACCACAACAGCCACACCCCACCGTACAGCACAACCAACTGCTACCTCCGTTAAAAGAGACTACGCCCTCGATAGGGCGCGAACTTATGCGACGTCTAGAATGACAAGAACGGGACCGGCCTGATAACGTTGATGGAACTGCAGGACAATTGAAAAGAAGAGCACACGGGGGAAAGAAAACCACACCGGGGGGGGGGGAGTTGCCCCTCCCTCAGAAAAACCCTAAGTGTCAAAACTGAGAGAAAAGAAAAAAGAGAGAGGCTGTATTGCTGTTTATTTTCTTCGTCCAGTTGTGTTAATTTCACTCTATAAATTTGACCATCTATTTATGCACTTAATTTTGTGGGCCCCATTTTAAAACTAAATGATATAGGTTGTGTTCGTTTCCCATTTTAGTTTAGTTTTCCAATCATTATTACTATATTTCTTTCTCCAATCATTAGCCTATTTCTCTAATTATTATTTTCTCATCTCTCTCCAATCATTACCTATTTCTTCAATTATTATCCTCTTTCTCTCTCTCTCTCTCTCTCTCTCTTATACAACAAAACTAACTAGTCCATAGGGGGCACCATCTACTCAATAAACTAATGACCACTAATCACTCCATAAGTGGGTCTCAGTTGGTTACAAAATCTTCCATTTAACCATCTAATTTTACCTATTCCACTGAAGATGCTCTAATCTATATTACTCCCTCCGTCCCTTATTTAGAGTCCAGTATTCCATTTTGGGCTGTCTCTTAATAAGTGTCTATTTTGTAAAGTTAGTGGGTAAAAGTTGGTGCATTGTCTATTTTGTTTCTAAAAGTAAATTTCATTTTGAAAAGTTAGTGAGTAAAAAAATAACTATAATGGGTAAGTAGGGAAAATGGAGGAAAAAGTTGATGTGAAAATTATAATGATGATATTTTTATAACAAGTTAGAGTTACGAAGTAAGACACATAAAAAGGGACGGAGGGAGTATAAAATAAAGCAATTTTTGTTTATTCATACAAACATGAGCACCTCTTTAGCTGTCAGATCGAATTTCCAATAAGTTGTAGCCATTGGATTAATCATTGATTCAAACCTGTTTTCAAGTCTCGCGTGTTTCCTCCTCTCTTAGTTTTGATACCTCTCTCTCTCTCTCCACCCTGAATCCACTCCTCGGCGCACAAAGAAACAGCCTGTGATTCGGGTTGGCACCCCCTCATGCCTAAAGACCCAGCCGATGATTCGGGCTAGAACCTCTTCAATCTCTGATAAGAGAATGATTTGTGATGAATATCTCTCTGTTTCTTATTAATCTCATTGACAGAATACAACCACATATATAGAAAAAGATTACAATCAATTACGAAAGGATAAGAGCTACAATTATGGAATTTTACTGATTGTAACATGTGTGATTGATCCTAAAATATTTGTTGCCAAGTATATCCCGTAACTTTCGTTAATACTCCCCCTCAAGGTGGAGCATGGAGGGACGTAATGCCCAGCTTGGACGTGAGAAGATGAAAGTGGTCGACACCCAAAGCTTTAGTGAAAATATCGGCTAATTGGTCAGTGCAAGCAATGTGATGAAGCTGAAGAAGACCTTGTTGGACCCTCTCACGAACGAGGTGACAGTCGATTTTAATGTGTTTGGAACGCTCATGAAAAACGGGATTCCGAGCGATATGCATGGCGGCTTGATTGTCACAATATAGCTGGATTGGGGTTGATATATGGACCGCTAAGTCGCAAAGTAAAGTACGAAGCCACAATAACTCGCAAGTGGTAGAAGCCATAGCCCGATATTCAGCTTCGGCAGAGGAGCGTGCGACAACACTCTTCTTTTTAGTACGCCAGGAAATAGGGCTGCCACATAGGGTAATAAAGTAACCAGTAGTCGAACGATGAGTCATGGGGCAACTGGCCCAATCAGAATTGGTGTAGCCAGTGAGTGTGAGATCCGATTTGGAAGGAAAAAAGAACCCGTGGGAAGTAGTGCCCTTGAGATAGCGAAGTGTACGAGTCGCAGTATCAAGATGAGGAACCTGAGGAACTTGCATGAACTGGATGAGTAAATTGATGGTGAAGGTGATATCAGGGTGAGAAATGGTGAGATAAATGAGGCAGCCAATGAGCCGACGGTAGGAACTTGGATCGGGAACGGGATCTCCAGAATCGGTAGAGAGCTTTAGATGTTGCTGCATTGGAGATGAAGCTGGATGACATTCGGATTGGCCTGCATCAACGATGGATGGACAATAAATATTTCAACTTCCCAAGATCCTTTAACTGAAATTTGCTTGACAAGAACCCCTGTAAGCGATGGATGGACACTAAATCGTTGCCTGTAACAAGTAAATCGTCAACATAAACGAGGACAATGAGAATAATAGAACCAGTGTGCCGAGTAAAGAGAGAGTGATTTGCTTGGGATTGTGTAAAGCCGTTGGAGAGAAGGACGGTTGATAGTTTAGAGTACCAATTGCGTGATGCTTGTTTGAGACCACAGAGGGACTTTTGTAACCGACAGACACGAGTCTCCCCCTGTTGCCTATAATAGGGAGGAAGAGTCATGTAAACATCCTCGTCGAGGTCACCATGTAAGAAAGCATTGTTAACATCTAACTGGTGTAAATGCCAATTGCGGGTAGTCGCGATAGTGAGCACACAACGGACGGTGACCAATTTGGCGACAGACGCAAAGGTGTCATGATAGTCCAAGCCCTCAACTTTAGTGTAGCCTTTGGTGACCAAGTGAGCTTTGTAGTGTTCTATGGATCCATTTACAGCCGATTGGTTTTTTGCCAAGAGGAAGAGAAGTAAGTGCCCATGTTTGATTGGACTCAAGTGCAGTGAGCTCGTGAGAAATGGCATCGAGCTCGTGAGAAATGGCATCGAGCTCGTGAGAAATGGCATCACGCCAGTGGGTGTGTTTGATAGCTTGACCATAGGTAGTGGGATCATGAGTATGAGATAAAGCTGAAAGGAAAGCAAAGTGGGTGGGAGAAGATGAGAATAGGAAATAAAAAGACTTAGCGGATGGACCGTACCTAAAGACTGAGGTGAAGCAGGGGTGCAGGCAGTTGTGGCAGAGGGTATGGTAGGGCATAGGTAATACTGAAGATAAGTCGGGGGACGACGAGGCCGTGATGGCCGAGAGGCACTGATTGTTGGTTGGGATTCCTAGATGTATGTCGGGAAAAATGGGTTGGTTGGTTTGGGCCAAAGGGTTAATGGGTTGGGGTGGCGATTCAATGGGTTGTTTCGGGGGGGGGGGGGGGGGGGGGGGAAGGGCTGGTATTGGGAGTAGGAGAGTTAATAAGCGAGGTGGGGGGTTGGGTTCAGTAGGATAGCTAAGAGGTTCAGTTGGGTATAAGTCAACAAGACTAGGGGATGGGCTTATAGGAGGGGGTATGTAATGGGAACTCTGGGGATTGAAGGGAAAGATAT
This sequence comes from Rhododendron mucronatum var. ripense, assembly GCA_019656295.1. Classification (NCBI taxonomy): domain Eukaryota; kingdom Viridiplantae; phylum Streptophyta; class Magnoliopsida; order Ericales; family Ericaceae; genus Rhododendron; species Rhododendron mucronatum. Next base: position 2,183,701 of record BPLT01000038.1, on the reverse strand, counting down.
TCTCAAAAAAAGTGATGTCCTGAGAGATAAAAAACGTATTCGTGTCGAGATTAAAAAGGTGATATCCGCTGTGGCGGGGAGGATAGCACAAAAACACACAGGGGACACTGCGAGGTTAAAATTTGTCGCGACCGACACGGGATGTTTGTGCATAACATAAACATCCGAAAACATGCAAATATTTGTAATTGGGAGGTCTAAGAAAAAGTCTTTCATATGGGGAGATATTTTTCAAGTTTTTGGAGGGGGTACGGTTAATAAGATAAACTGCAGCTAAGACACATTCGCTCCAAAATTTGATGGGAAGTTGAGCTTGAAAAAGTAAGCATCGAGCCACATTTAAAATGTGACGATGTTTACGTTCAGCAACACCATTTTGTTGGGGCGTATTGGTACAGGTTAATTCTTGTAAAATTCCATTGTCATGAAATAATTTTTGTACCGGACGGGACAAAAAATCAAGGGCATTATCTGAACGAAAAATTGAACTTTTGCATTGAAATGTGTTTTGACCATGTCGATAAAAAATTGAATCTTAGAAAGAGCATCCGATTTGTGATGCAATAAGTACACCCAAGTATTACGAGTGCAATCATCGACTATTGTAAGAAAATAACGAGCCCCACAAGTTGAAAAAGTATGATAGCCACCCCAAATATCAACAAATATACGAGCAAAAGGTACATCACTTTTATTGAGATTTAATGCAAAAGGTAGTCTAGTGTGTTTGCCACGCTGACAGACATCACAAGGAGAAATATTATTTGTGCGACAAAAAAAGGAGGTAAGCTAGTAGGGGCTGGATGGCCTAATCTTTGGTGCCATAGAGTAGAGTCATCGAACGGGGCTGTGAGGGAGGTGGAAGAGGAGGTGCGGAGGTAATATAAGCCATTGTGTGCCTCGCCTGCTCCAATCACAGTCTTTGATTTGAGGTCCTGAAAAAGTTAGAAATTAGGGAGAAAAAATAACAATGCACTTAATGTCACAAGATATTTGTTGCACAGACAATAAATGGAAACAAAAACTGGGTACGTGTGATACATAAACTAAGGTGATGGAAGGAGTGACAGTTACATCTCTTGTATGAGAGATAACATGAGTAGAACCAGAGTCAGACCGAACTGACAAAATATTAGGAGCAGCTGTATGTGAATTAAAAAGAGATAGGTGAGGTGTCATGTGAGATGTTGCCCCACTATCAATAATCCATTTGTTAGAAATAGAATTGGCATTACCAGTTGAAAAGGCAGATGGATTATCATAAGATGGATTATCATAAAAGGCATATGCTTGTGACGCCTCAGCGGGACTCGAGTGGGGGCTGGAATCCATGAACGACAATTGTGCTGCATGATTGGTCTGGCTAGTTGACTGATTCGAGATACGATTGAAGAACCAATCTGGATATCCAATGAGTTTAAAACAACCCGACTTGTAATGACCTGTACGGTTGCAATGAGTACAAAAGGCGTTTAGGTCATTCCCAGGTCGGATTGGTGGGTTGGGTTGCTGGGCATGTTGTAGCAAAGACGGATTAATACGTGCAACAGGTTGTGGCCAATTAGGTTGCTGTTGTTAGTGCTGGGGGGAACTGGATAGCTGTGAGGTTCGTGTTTGATTCCACGAGAAAAACCTTTGAGATGGTGAGTTTCGTTGCTGCCCATTGGTGGGTTTGGGCCGATTATGTTGGGGCTGAAATCTTTAACTCACCATTGCCGAGTCTTCTTGTGTTGGTTGATTGGTGTTGATGGGTTGAAAAATTTGGGTTTGTTCTTTTGAGATTAGCAAGCTATGAACCTTCCCTAGGCCGGGGAGCGGATCCATGGCAAGAATCTGAGAGTGAAGAACGTGAAAAGGTTCCTTGAGCCCCATCAAAAGTTGATATACATGTTCCTTCGACACTTTTTCACGCCATTTCTTAGCAGTGCCACACGTACACTTTGGAAGCTGATCGATACCATCAAGTTGATCCCAAAGCGTCTTAAAGGTATTATAGTAATTTGTGATATCAAGATTACCTTGTTGGAGATTAGAGAGTTCCCTTTGAATTTTGATGATGGTAGCATTGTTGCCTTGAGTAAACCTTGACTCAAGGTCACACCATAATTCATATGGCGTGCAGCAACTGGCCAAACTAGGTGTGATAGTGTTGCTGATGCTATTGAGCATCCATGAGAGAACCATTGTTGATACGCGTTTCCAAAGGGGTTGAATGTCTGGATCAGTCGGGTTCGGCAATGAGTTGTCGATGAAGCACTGTTTGTTTTTCGCACAAAGGGCCATGGTAACGGCACGGCTCCAAGACACATAGTTAGTGTGGGTCAGTGCGATATCGACAAGAGGGGTGCGAGGATGATCGGCGGAGTGCAGAAAATAGGGAGAGGAAAGGTCAGAAATTAATTTCTGAACCTTTTCTTGAGCGTCGGCCATGTCGGGAAAGATGGACAGCAGGTTGAGGTTGTCGTCTTCTTCCAGTTTGTGGTGAGATTGAATTACGTGGAGAAGGAAGAACAAAAATATAAACCATGCTCTGATACCATGATAAGAGAATGATTTGTGATGAATATCTCTCTGTTTCTTATTAATCTCATTGACAGAATACAACAACATATATCTAAAAAGATTACAATCAATTAGGAAAGGATGAGAGCTACAATTATGGAATTTTACTGATTCTAACATATGTGATTAATCCTAAAATATTTGTTGCCAAGTATATCCCGTAACTTCTGTTAATAATCTCTGTACACATCTTATCCATATCCACGAAATCCATTTGGTTTTCTCTCTGGTAAGAACCTCCCATCCTCAATTTCGCAAACAATTGTAATATGTTTTTTCAATCAATAAGCGTAATATAGATTCACTAACCTTAACCAATATTGTAGGTTTGATAGATATACTGAGTAAGTTAAGAGTAGGGTAAGAATTCCCCCATTCTCAATTTTGCAAATAAGCTAGATTAAGGTTTCCTGAGTTTGGGATTTGTTGAAGTTTTTGTTCCGTGTTGACAGAACACAACCATTTCTTACAAGTTTTGTGCCATCTTTTTAATGCTGTTTAAATCTTTTGAATTTTGAAAACTGTTGGCGGAAAAAATACCAAGCAACTGTTCAAATTTTTTGAACATCGAAAACTATTGACGGCTGTCGCTTCCAAATTTCACAATTATTAATCTTCATAACAAAAAATACGAAGCAACCACTAATTATACAATTTAGTTGTATAATTAGTTTCAACCTTTTGATTGGTTCAATAAATCAATATTAGGCTTGGTAGAATATGTGTTCTTCATGTCATGGCCTGTGTATCCAATTTCTGAACAAATGTCTGAATTATGACAAAAAACTTCCAGTTCTTCATGTCATGGCCTATTGGTTTATACATTAAAAGTTTTGAATATATGCAATTTTACTCTTTTTTTGTTAGAAAGGATAATGAAAGGTTGAAGCAATGACTAAGGAAAAATAAAATGGAACAGTCAGGGATAAGGGAAAGAAAAAGATAACCATTGCACGGAATGGAGAAGAAAATTCATGTCCAATGGTATAACTTACCTATGAAAGTTATTCACTTATTCTTTTTTATCATCTACAACCTCTTACCTAAGCAATTTTTCCCTTTCTATTGACTGCACACCCCAACTAATCCTGGGGGCTCCGTCGCCCACTTGCTCGGAGTTGTAGAAAGTACTCAACACTGACAATACCTCAAAGAGATATGAATATGTTAGCCCCAACAACCTGATGATATGAATATGTTACTTTATTGATCATTGCCGCAAAGTTGTAGTTGATATAGTTGCTATGGGTTACTCGACTCTCCACTCCTCTCCTCTCTGCCAAGGTAATTTGGGGCTTTTGGCATCTTTGTTTGTGTTGTGCCTATAAAACGTGCAGGGGCATGTGGTCTTATTGCACATGTTGGAGTTAATAAATTGTTACATTGAGCTTGATTTTTTTTGGACTTCAATTGTGCTCTAAGGTAGACAGGCTCCTTGATTGCCTTTTGGCTTAGACTTGGAATTTAATAAAATGGGGTACCTATTGTCATCTATTACTTTTCTATTTTCTCATATTCTATTCACTTTTTGGTGTTTTTCTTGGTAGATGGTATATTCCGGCCTAAGCTTCTATGGGTCGGAAGTTTTGTTTTCCTATGGGCTATAAGGGAAAAAAAGGGAAAACCAGCCTTAGTTTCTTTCCGGAGAAGCCGGGTTCATTGATAGAGGTGGTTAATAATAGAGAAGGGTAGTCATTTAGGTTTGAGTTCGGGTTCAAAATACGTTGCGTCTGAAGGCACGGACATCCACTAATAATGTAATGAAATAGGCAGAATTACCACTTATAGATAACTGAAACAAAAGATTGAGGATAATGCCAATCGGCCGCTAGTTGATTCTTTTGAAGATTCGAATTCGATTGCTAATTGACAATGTGGTCATAAAATTAAACCGAAATAACATTCAATTGGATTGTATGTCATTACCACCTCGATCGTTTTGCCATCAGCACAGATTACATTGTACTATGCCATCTAAAAAACGACATTATTGGTTTATGTCGAATTTTTTTCCCCCCTGACTTGCCTCTAAACAAACAATATTATTGGTTCTCCTACATATTTATTCATCTTGGGTCAGAAGTAGATCCGATTTTTTATTTGCTTACTCAAACTTCTGGATCCGCGCCTGGATAGACTAAACTTAATGATTAGAAATTCCTCAATTGTTTTTCTCTAATGACGTGAGGGGTTCAGGATTTAGTGGTCAACGACTAGAATTTAAGATTTTGCTCTCTCCTAAGGTCTCAAGCTTGAAATGTCTGAGGAGCTATTAATGATGCCAACTATATCGAAATTAATGTATGCCCTAGGGGCATATGTTAGTACTCAGTTAATGATGCCAACTATATCCAAAATTGTATTGGAACTTCAAAAGGTAATCAAAAGGTTAGGCAACATTTACTAGGAGAAAATTTTATTTTGTGTGAGACCAAATTACCCCTTTTACTTTTCCCTCCATGCTATAATCTTTCCAACTCCTATTAGTTTTCTAGGTCTGCGGGTTTAAGAAAAAATAAACTCCTATGTATTATCTATTCTTTGGCTTTTGTGTTGTTTCAAAAACTTTTGATCAATAGAATTTATTTCGCTAATTCATTTTGACGAGAGAAAACGTAAAGGTAAAAGAAGACAATATACAAAAATGTTAAAAAAAAGATAACATTAGCCCAAAATGTTTAAAATCTGGTTGACGGAAAAAATCAATAACTTGTTTCGCAATGTATCAGTATTTATCTATTCTTTTTTTTTTTTTTTGGTTTTACGCCAATTTTTATAGATTATTGATTCGTCTCGATGAGAAAAATCGTAAGAGTAAAAAATTATGACTGTTACCTAAATATTCAGGCTATATCTTAGATATTCCAAAAATATTTGGGTAAGAGTAAAAAAAATTACTTTTATAATTTCTCTCGTCGTGACAATCAATAATCTATAAAAGAAAAATTGGCGTAAAATTAATAAACACAAAAAAAAAAGAATAAGGACAAAACAAAACAAAAAAGCTAAGCTAATGGGAGACTTTCATTTATTTTTTCAAGCTTCAGCCTCTCTAGCTCTTTTAATTTCTTCATTTTTTCTTGCTTAGAGTTCAACGGAATAAATAATTAGTTGTTTTTTTTATACCATTTTGGTGACTGATATGGAGTACCCATAGGGGTGTTTTTTTTGGCTTAAACCTAAAGGAGTTTAAAGACCCAGAAAAATAAAAAGAAGTTGAAAAGATAGCATGCATGGAGTGAAAAGTAAAAGGGTAATTTGGTCTCACCATAAATGCATTTTTCTCCTAGTAAACGTTGCCTGACCTATCGATTGTATTTTAGAGTTCCAATACAATTCTGGATATAGTTGGCATCATTAATAAATGACTACTAACATACATTAACAAAACCCTTTTTTTTTATGGTTACCAAAAATTAGCAGAGGTGCAGGTAAAATGATCAAAACACCTATCTATAAAAAAAAAAAAAAAAAAAAAAACGCAAGGTGACGAGCATATATTTTGTTTTCGGAAAATTATAATTCCACGAGCATTTATTGCTCCGTTGTGTAGAATGACTCACTTGTCTTCTTGTGATCAAAAGCTGTAGCCAACAGAACTTGTTTCACAAAACTGCCCCTTAGTTCTAAACTTGACTCTTAAACTGCCCAACAATTACTCTTATTCAATCACAAACACTTACACACTCTTTACACACATACATTCACATCTCTTGGTGGCGCCTATACACATTGGAGGTGAAGTGTGTGTGAGCCCCAATATAAATGTGAATAAATTTGGGTAAATATTTGTATAAGTATTTGTGGTTGTCGATTGATTGAACTACCCAATTCATTTATTGACAGCTTCTAATTTTAGTGGATAGTAGTACTAAACATCAAAATCATTCACCCTAATCTGTTTGATGGTGAATAAAGTCAAATTTTTAATGAAAAAAACATAATGAAAATTGTGCTTTTTCCGATAACACACTCCAGGTTTGAGTATTTTTTTTCTCTTCAAAATCATTCACACTGGTGAGTTGGCGACCCTAACAAAATCTATCCATTATTTCAGTTTTCCTTTTTTTTTTTAATTTTATGTTACAAACTCTATTAAACAAACAATGGTGCTCCATATATTCTAACTTTACTTCTTTTACAAAAATGATTCTTTTAAAAAACAGAAACTTTTACAAAAAAAGAAAAAGAAAAAATATCCTCTTCTCATGTGGTTACCCAACAATAAAACTAAAAAATTGCGCTCCAATACAAGTAGAAAATTCAAGTAATCACCATCATTCAAGTAATCACCATTCAAAAAAATTCCTTGATAATTGTCAATATATAATAAAGATATAAATAGTAAGGCCACTTCCTCACAAGAAAATGCCCTGTTTCTTCCACTTTCATCTAAATCCACAATAAAATTCCAAAAATAATCTAAAGATGCATTGCAAAGTCTAAAGTGGTACTTTATAGCCAAAAATGAAATCTATCATGTCTCTTGGAGAGAAAATTGAAAACCAAGTGTTAAACAAAATGTGGTACATCCTTCACTTGAGTACGACTAATCTTGGGTACCAAGCCTACTGTTCATTTATAGGGGTCTCAAAGCTATAACAAAGCTTTGTATGGATTGGTCCCAAAGAAGTTGATACTACCTAGGAGGTTTCAAACCTAAGACCTTAGAAAAGAATAAACCTATTTGGCTGGGATTTTTGGCTATTTCAGAAATATGATTGTGTGCGAGCATGCCAGAAAAGGCTTATAATTATCCTTTTCAGGTTTAACTTATAAAAGCCAAACTTAATCAGGCGATTGGGGAGTCGGTTCAATTACCTCAATGAAGAGGATTTTTCTTTCTAGAAATATTGAAACGGCAAAACGATTCACTAGAAATTCGACAATCCAAAGAAGAAACAAGATACCTTGATCAATGCAAAACAACTTGCTTTCCAATTGATTCTCTAACTTCACCAACGAACAGAACAGATTACAGTGTGATTACTACTACTACGAACTGCTTTGAACTAAGTCTAAATTCCTAACACTACTACAATAATCGTAAAAGATGACAATTTAAAAGTGTCATTAAATGTGACAGATGACAGTTTTGAAACTGTCATCTATTGAGCTGTCATTAAAAGTCTGGATCTTAAAATGACGGTTTGAAACTGTCATTAATATTTATAAAGATGACGCTTTATAAACGTAATTGAAAGAAAAAGATGACAGTTGTGAAATGTCATTAAAGTGCTTGAAACTGTCATTAATATCTATAAAGATGACGGTTTATAAATGTAATTGAAAGTAAAAGATGACAGTTGTGAAATATCATTAAGGTGCCGTCATCTTTTGTAACGATCCGCTCCCACCATGTATAATATTGTTCGCTTTTGAACACCAAACCCCATCAAACCTCCCAGTGAGGTCACCCATCCCAAGATTACTCCAGTGTGAGCACGCTTAACTATGAAGTTTCAATTGACTTTCGCACCCTCATAGCTTTAAAAGTCCTTGTATAAAATAGGATGACGATATATTATTTATAGCACACAACTTACAATTCATCAAGCGATGAGGAACTACCCTCGGTTGACTCTTCTGGTCAAGATCCGACAGCCCCTCGCACGGGTCCCAACTGTGCTCAGGTCGGTTGACCACTACCTGGAACTCCCCAGGGGCAGGGCGTCACAATCTCCCTCACTTAGGAACACACGTCCTTTATGATGTCGAGATTCTGTCTCACATTTTCGGTTGATACAGACTCTGATACCATATGGAACGACCAGCTCCTGATTTGAGACTTCAAAGCAACAACGCTCATAGATGGCGCCGTTTTCTCCAAAAATAAATTTTTGTTCTTCAATGTCACTTATAAGGAAAAACTGACATTAAAAAGAAAGAATATTATGTCATTATTTTACAAAGTGACATTATAAATGTATTAGATCACAGTTTAGGAGAAAACTGACATTAAAAAGAAAGAATAGTTATGTCACTATTTTACAAAGTGACATTATAAATATATTAGATCATAGTTTAGGAGAAAACTGACATTAAAAAGAAAGAATAGTTATGTCACTATTTATAAAGTGACATCATAAATATATTAGATCACAGTTTAAAAAAAACTGACATTAAAAAGAAAGAATAGTTATGTCACTATTTTAGAAAGTGACATCATAAATATATTCGATCACAGTTTAGGAGAAACTGACATTAAAAAGAAAGAATAGTTATGTCACTATTTTAGAAAATGACATCATAAATATATTATATTACAGTTTTTTAGATGACTGGCATTATTTATCTATTGCAATCTTTTTAATTACGGTTTTTTCAAAAACTGACATCTTTTCACTTTTTCAAGCGTCATCTTTTAACAATATTGTAGTAGTGTAAATTACTGCATAATGGACAAATCAAGCATAGCATAGCTGTTTGTTTGATGATTTGTCTGGGCTTTTTCCTTCTTTTATTTCTTCTATTTATAGGTAAACTCTTGAGTCTTCTCCACGGCTTCCATTCTCTCGCCTAGCTGCCTTCAAAGTCACTTCAACATTTGAATTCAAACTTTTACTCTATGGTTTTCGCTTGTAATCATCCGTGGTGGTTCAGTTAATTCATCATCCCACTTTCCTTAACTGCATCGTGTTGAAAATGGGCAGTTACATGCTTAAATCTCAACTCCTTTGACTACGTCAACTTGGTGTAACCGCTTCTTGTTTGAATAATATGATTTGCGCCTTTGAGCTTTGAATTGCCCATCTTCTGAGCTACTATTTGAGTGACATCTGGCAACGATTGTCATTACCTATAAAACGACGTTAAGTTAATTAGAGCGTCATCGTTCTTTTAATTGTGAGATTCTATGCATTTCAGTCTATGTATACTCCATTTTGTCCAACATGAATGGTTATTTGTCATTCTCTAATTGAGCCAATAAATCTCCATGCAAACAAAACCCCTAAATCTCAAATCTCGACAACGAGGCCAACTTCTTGAGATTGACTAAACAATAGTAGTTCCTGAATATCCTAACAAAATTCTAAGCGTATAATGGAGAAAAGTACTCCTCCTTAAGTATACAAGTAAACAACGAATTAAAAATACATACCTTGAATCCAATGAATCTGGTGAAGTACAAATGGCAAAACTCCAAGAAGGTACCACAACTCAAAACCTGTGAAAGCTAACATGATCGAGAAGTCAAATCGAAAAAAAAAGAACTTAAAGCAAAAATGGTGAAATGTCGCAGTCGAAAAGCACGTGTATATCAGAAACCGAATAAGGGTAATTCAATATTGTTCATTCACGAGAGGATCAAAGCAAAAATGGAAAACAAATTTTACGGGCTGAGAGCTTTTGACCACATGAGGATCGGACGAGTCATTTTACTGGCTTCTCTTTGTGTGTTTTTTAAGTACTCATTCTGTCCCATTTTTATTGTCCATTTTTATTTTTCGTGCTGTTTTTTCAACACTTATGTCTCTCAATCTACAATATTTTTCATAATTTTAAAAATTTTGTATTATAGATCTAATCGAGAACTATCAAATAAGATCTATATTGCATATTTTTGGAGATTCATATTGAAAGATATAAGCGTTGAAAGAACGGTACAAAAAACGAAAATGAACAATAAAAATGGGGCGGAGGGAATATTTTTTTTTGAATTGGGACAAATAAGAGCAAGGAAGGGTCAAGCAGTTAGAGAGGGCGCGGAGACAAGTGTGATGGCCTTTCCAAGCACCAACCAACGTAAGTTTGGGGCCACCTTTGTGTCTTGGCTTACTGCCAAAGGTCGCGGACCTATTGCATGATGCATGCTCAACGATTACCGCCCGCCAATGATGTAACATTGACTCTTCAATTGACTGGGTCCCTCTCCAATTGTTTCCTTGACCTTGTTCCCTCCCAACAGGTACCCCTCCTACAGTATTTTATTACTCTCTCCTCGTCTCATTTTAAATATTCATTATAGTTTTACGTGTTATTTAGTATTTGATAGATTTCCCTTATTTTTTTTATAAGATAACGGTTTTAAAACAAAATAAATATTGAGAGATATAAGCCATTAAAAATGACACGAATAACCGTAATAGACACTTCAAAAGAAACAAAGAAAGTGTACATATACTGATATACACAAAAGTCGAAAGTGGAGAAGATCAAGAGCTGTCGATAACGTTTAGCGTGTTATTTGTTTGATAGATTTCATTTATTTTTATAAGGCAATGATTTTAAAAACATAATAGATGTCGAGAGATATAAGCCATTAAAAATAACATGTAGAATCGTAGTAGATACTTAAAAAGAAATGAAGAAAGTAGTACATACGCACAAAAGTCAAAAGTGGAGAAGATCAAGAGCTGTCAATAAGGGGGTGTTTTCGGTAGTGAAAAATTTATAAATTTTTATTTGTGGTTGAAAAGTTGTTAGGTGTTTCCGGTAGTGAATAAGTTGTTAAGAAATGTCAAGTTGTTTCCGGTAGTAAATATTTTTTTGCTGGGTATGTGAGTGAAAAAGTTGTTGAGTTGGTAAAAAAAATTTTGTTGGTGGAAACCAATTTCGTAAAACGGGGCATTTCAAATGACCCTTAAAAAAACCACTAAAAAACCCTCCCAAGTTTCCGATCGAATTTTGATGATTCAAGCCACTCAATGTAATTAGAACGTGATTTTAAGGGTACCCGCAAAAAATTAGCAAAAAAAAAAATGACAGGGAAGGATTTTATCCGAACAGTTTTTTATTGAACTTTATTGAACGATTCAATAAAAAAAACTACTCAAATCAAGCCATTTCTGGTTATTTTTTTTTGCCAATTTCTGGTGGGTACCCTTAAAAAAAAATCACATTTTGAACATATTGAGCGGCTCGGATCATCAAAATTTGATCAGGAACTATGAGATTAAGATTTGAGAGGTTTTTTTAAGGGTCTCCGGAACCACCCCGTTGGTAAATATGTGTTATGCTTTTAGTGTTTTTTGTTAGTAAAAACGATAAAGTAAAATGCATTAAGTTTTTAGGTTTTTTTGTTAATAGAAACGGAGCCTAAGAGTTAACTGGGTGTTAATAATTTAAATAAGTTGATATAAATTTTAAAAAACTTTTTACATTTTATAATTTACTTTTACACACTTCTCTATATTTTTCATCATTTATACGTAGGAGTAACATTTAGTGAGCTACTTTTAGCATTTTTCAATTTCCAATAAGCTACTTCATCCATCCGGATTTAATTGTCCCTAATTCTATTTTAACCGGCTAAAACACGGGTTATATCTTTGAATCCGTAATGAATTTTATTTCGAATATGAATCTTGTTTAATAGATCTCGACTAGTTCTATAATACAATATTTTTGAAATCACGTAATTAAAACATTATAAATTAAAGGGAAAATGACGGCCAAGAACATGTTTTGATAATTAATATCCACCAATGACATTTTCAGTATTAACAAATGTTCTTAGCTTGTCCTTGGCGTGTATTAATTATCAAAACACGTCCTGAGCCGTCATTTTCTCTAAATTAAAGGATATAATCGATTAAAAAATGACACGAACTTTAAAAAAGAACTATTAAATCCGGACGGAGGGAGTACTCACACAATCAGCTTGGCGGTGCATACATGCTGAATATAAGGGACAAAATGCTCTTTAGTTACTGGGAGGTTTCATCCGGTCCTTCCTGTATTTTTTTTGGGTAAGTCGGTACTTCCTGTATTGAGCCCTCATCATTGATTGTTTTTTAAAATTCGTCAAGAACAACAAATATATACTCCAATATTAATCATATTCATCGAATATCAATGGTTGTTGATTTTGCCACTCCATTTTTTGTCAACGCCACTCCCCTACAAGTGTATTTTTTGAGCAAAAATACATTTGCGGGAGAGTAACATGAACAAAAAAGGGAGTGACAAAATCATTTCCCATATCAATTGATATTTATTTGAAAGGGCAATGATTTTCATACTCCCTATTTAGATATATGCACTTCATTTCTTATCTAATTATCTTTAAGTGAAACTTTTATAGAATTCGTCGAGAACAACAAATAAAATTTTTTTAAACTAAAAGACAAGAAAATAAGTGCATTCATCATAAAAATAGAGTGCGAAAATCATACCTCATTCGAAATAAATTTATGTTGGGACTACTTTTTGGTTCGTTTGGGTCCCGCTAGCTTATTCTGTTCGTGAATGTTTTGGGGGGTGATTAGTTAGCTGTCTATCGTTAGTTAGGGTTGCAAATTTGCAATTCAACAGAGTTGATCATAGCATGATGAGGCTTTATAGTCAATTTACTACTCCCGAGATCGAGCGCGTTCGAAATCGATTCGTCAGTCCCTCTAAACTGATTGGAGAAAAATGGATTTTTGAAGTGGCAAGAAATCCCAAGAGAAAATAAATTATCCATATATTCACCTTCCTCAATTTCATACACGTGTGAGTATCTTCTGCAAGAAAAAGAAGAAGATAAATACCATAATTTTATACCCTCAATTGATTTTTATTTAACCCCCCCAATTAATCTTAAAATCTATCAAAACACGAAAAACGAGCTGTTGATGTCATAGCCCATCTTCTCCAAGTTAGGCTGCACCGCAGACTGAATCATCGACGGCGGCCCGCACGCCAGCGCCACCGCGTCCTCAGCCCGCCCGGGGAGGTGTTCCCTCAGGATACTCTCGTTGACGGTTCCCACACTATATCTCCACCCTTGCGTTAATGACTTTCCCACCACATACCATACCTTTAACCTCGGATTCTTCACTGCCCATGAATCAAGTTCTTCCCTCATCAGAATATCCTCTTCCGTCCGATTTGTATACACCAAGTACATCTCTGTTTCATCTTCTGGATCATTCAATATCGCTTGAATTACCTGTTGGGGGACACATACACATCAGTACTAAAATTAGTTCGTTATTTTTTTTTTCCCCCTTAGTGCTATGGAAATGAGATACTAAGGCTCTATTTGGTAAAGTTGTTAGTTATTTATTTATTTATTAAAAATAAAAATAAAAAAAAAAAATGTTTGGTAACTAATATTTTTTTTTGGTTTGTCGAAAGTGTTTTCAAAATAAATGAAAACACAATTTTTGTATTTCTAGAATTTACGTAAACTAGTGGAATTAATTATATATTTTGTAAACAAAAACAAAAACAAAAACAAAAACAGTAACATAAACATGTTTATCGTGGCTGTTTGAAAAAATATCGATCTAAAACAAAACGGAAAATTTGCAAATAAAAACTTTTCGAAACAGAGCCTAAAATTACAAAAGTTAAAAGATAGTATCAATCCACATTACATCTTCGTGGGGCCCATAAAAGTACTAAAATATCATTGCTATAATCTGAACCACTCATTTTATAGAGGTGGTCAACCACTTTATTCGTACAAAATATAATGTTGATCATATATTAAAAAAACGTGATCTCTTAACACAAATATTTAAAAGGAAAGGTTCACACACATTTTAAGAAATAATTGCTTTGTTCGTTTGAGAGTTTGAAGTATTTTAGTTTTGGTAGTGGGTGGAGAGAGAAATAGAGTAATGATTGGAGAGATAGGTAATGAGTAGAGAGAGATAGAGAGAAAAATGAAAGTAATAATTGAATAAATAGGGTAATAATTGGAGAAAGATATAGGGTAATGATTAAAAAACTAAGTTAAAATTAAGTTAAGTATCAAAACGAACATATAGAAAATATCTCGATCGTGAAGTTCTGAGTATTTAGTTAGCCTGATTTTTTAATCTAATAAAGTTCTTAGCGAACTCCATGAGATATGAACGATTTAGATCGTGATGATATCATTTTGAAGGGAATCCTTCCGGTAACAATATATATCCTTGTAAATGCATTTCGCTCATCTTTTCAATTCTCGCTCTGCACTTGCACTATAAATGTTTGCTCTTATGAAATTTATTAATTTGATATGTCCGGATTAAAAACAAAATTGCGTATATACCATATATAATTAAAGTTGTGGCACTCTAAAAATTTCCAACATTACCTGATATATGGGTGTGATTCCTGTCCCTCCGGCGATCATTGCCAACCTCCGAGCAAACTTGTTTTGGTCACCATGGACGGTGAAGTTGCCTTTTCCGGTGTACTCAATGTGACCCAATGGACCCTTCACGTCTAAAACAGAGCCCATTGGGAGTGATTCCAAGTGCTGTGACATTAGACCTCCATTGGGGAATCTGGGGTTCACATCTTTGAAGTAAATCTTCACCACCAGTTCAAAGTAGCCCATTTGATCAGCGGTGCTGGTTGGCGTGTACCCTCTCATGCACAGCTTACCATCGATCTTCCCACACAGGAATATATGCTTCCCCACTGGTAATCCCAGCACCTGTTGGAATAAATTTTGTTACATCTTGTTTTAGTAATTCCTTAACCGAATTGTCTTGAGTAATTAAATATTGTTACTAAAGAAAACACTCACTTCTTCTTGCTAATAGGAAAAAGACTTTTGAGAATTCAAAAGTTCACAAGACTTGCTAATTGTGTGTGTGAATTTGTTCTAACAGTACCTGATCTTCAGATGGCAATGCGAATCTAAACTTCCGCACGTCATGAGAAATTGAAATCTTCTCCACAAGCTTGCACGGGAATTTCTCCCGTGGAACGAGCGCCACACTCCTCCTTGGCCGTGCGATTTCTCTAAGAGGAGCCGTCTGCCTCGTTTCCAACGCGCTGGGAACTGAGTTATTAGGTGACGAGTGAGTAGAATCAGAGGACGCGTATCCGGTGGTTATCAACTCTCCAACCCTATAATCTTCCAGAAGCTTCTTGGCCTTATCGGAATGAATCACGTCAAACTCCTCGGTGCAATCAGTTCCGGCATTTATCAAAATGCTGTCGGCGCCCCCAGGGTGATCCTTTAAAAACAGGGTGCAGTCATAGACGTGGCCGTGGACGATGATCCAGGCTGAGTCAGCCGAGTTGTGCTTCTCAACCTCAGACATTGAGTAGAGATTTGAGGCGGTTATCAACTCTCCAACCCTATAATCTTCCAGAAGCTTCTTGGCCTTATCGGAATGAATCGCGTCAAACTCCTCAGTGCAATCAGTTCCGGCATTTATCAAAATGCTGTCGGCGCCCCCAGGGTGATCCTTTAAAAACAGGGTGCAGTCGTAGACGTGGTCGTGGACGACGATCCAGGCTGAGTCAGCTGAGTTGTGCTTCTCGACCTCGAACATTGAGTAGAGATGGCAACTGGTCGGGGCGGGGCTGGGGTCGGGAAATGGTTTTTGAGTCGGTGTCGGGGTATGCAAAAACCCGCCCTGCCCCGCCCCGTTGCCATTCCTACTCTTTTCAATGTTTTGATTGGAGGAGACGTTGGTGGAGGGGGTTTCAATGTCCTTTTCTCGAGTCATCCAGCCCCCGGACAGGTTCCCCGGCTGAGTTGGGTGCTCGAATACGATCCCGAGTTCGCCATTTTGGGGCTTGCACAGGTTGATTTTCACTCGGAACCAGCAATTGTTCATCATGCCCTGTAATTTTTTTATTTATAGGAAGAAGAAATTTATTTACTTGAGTAACATCTTCCTAAGATTAGTGGATTCAATCTACAGATAACAGAACACAAAGCAAGGGGTTTCATAAGGAAATGCATTGACTGACTCGTTATTGAGGTAACAAATGTCAAGAGTTAAAAGTTAAAAATAGGCCATGTACCTTATTCATAATTGAAGTGGTGGTGTAAAATCATTTAAATGTGAAGTGGATGCAGATATGACACCTTGAATGAGTACGGTTCATTATGATATATATATATATATATATATATATATATATATATATATATATATTGGTAGTCCGGATCCCATAAGAGATTCCGCACGGTGCTACTGTGTGGGACTCCCTTTTTCCGAGCAAATTTCAATGATCCGAGCCGCTCAAAGTGATTAGAACGTGATTTTAAGGGTACCCCGCGAGAAATCTGCAAAAAAAATGATCGAAAAGGCGTTGACCTGAACAGTTTTTTATTGAACGGTTCAGAAAAAACTGCTTGGATCAAGACCTTCTTGATCATTTTTTTTGCTGATTTCTCGCAAGTACCCTTAAAATCACGTTCTACACACTTTGAACGGCTCGGTTCATCGAAATTTGCTCGGAAAATGAGAGTCCCGCACAATAGCTCCATGCAGGATCTCTCATTGGATCCGTGGTGTATATATTTATAGGAGTAGATTCTGCGCATCAGTATGTTTGTTTTTCTAATATTTAATTCATTTTGGAAGTGTCATTTGTACACATAATAATAAGTGATTGATGACAAAAGCGAAATAAAATGTCGGATATACATTGAACGTGGGAGTTTTAACCACAAATATTCGTCACTACAGCTAGCAAAGTATTGGTGAATCGTTCCTGCTTGGTGTATTATTACTGTATAAATTAATAACATGGAATGTACTCACACCTAATGACGAAAAGTCAAACCAATTCCAACTCAATACTTGGCTAGCTAGCTAATTCTACTCCAATCGATAACTTTTACTGTAATCTCTTCTTCTATGTCACAAACAGTACTATGCGGTGGTGTTGACTTTTCCAGGAGACGACTTTACGTAATCCTAAATTATTAAAGGACACTTGACTTACACATGACTGAGTAGTGCCACCGGAATTTAATTAGTTGATCTTTTAATTTATGGAGGAGAATGGAGATATCATTAATGAAGGGAGGGAGGGAGGGAGATGCATCCATGTGAATTTCACGTGATAAGGTTTTGTTATATCCTCCATACGTCACCATTTTACTTGACCGACAAGGTATATATACATTCATTCATTCAAGGTTGGGGGTCCGGACAAGGCTGCGCAGGGCGTGGTCCCTATATTCGGAATCAGTCGGATTCCGATTGATTCATGACTTGGGAAGTTATCATGTACTCTGGCCTACTACATCATCTTGGGGACACCGTAATTTTTGGCATAACATAACTCTTACAAGTATAATTACAAGTATAATAGAACCATAACATGACATAACCAAGGCATAACCAAAAACCAATCAAGGCATAACCAAAAATCAACCAAGGCATAACCAATCAACTTATGTCTTGTTATGGTTTTGGTTATGCTTATAATGGTTTTGGTTATACTTGTAATGAATTTGGTTATACTTATAATTGTTTTGTTATGCCAAAAGTTACGGTGTCCCCAAAATGACCGGGGACACCGAAGTCATTCCCTTCATTTTATGTTTGAACAATAATTTCAGCATCATTTCCAACTCGTTATACAAAAAAAAATCTAATCGACGACATCTCATTCTAATATGGTAACGGTGGTCCTGGACCATAGAATAATTACTCGATCGTGATCATGTCACACCACAAACAAATAATTAACTACTGTCTGGTAACGTAGCAAGCACTCACCATGAGATTCCAAATAAGCTTCTCGGGTTGGGTGTTTTGGGTCTGGTCCCAGGCTCGAACCGCCATCTCCTTGGACGCCACCAGTTGTTTGGCCTCTACCTCCAGAGACCAGAAGCACCAGCACCAGTATTTCCTGTACTTGTTGGGCTTCTCTGGGTGGTCCAGCTGGCACACATGCCACGTTTCCCCTCCATCCATCGTCACCTCGACACGTGTCACTTTCTTTCCACCTCCTATTTTGCATCACAAAATGCCATTAATTAGTACCCGGTTACCCTACCCAACAAAAAACATCCCACCATTACCATAACACATGATTTGACAAAAAACTTCCATTTCTGGGAACATGCCAAAACGATTAATTACGTATACGCTATTGCTACTAATTTTCAAGTTAACCTTTTCTTTTAGTTTCTTAGAACGGGACTTTGACAGCTTTTAGGAAGGAAAGAATGATGGGTTGCTAACAAAGGTCGTTAATATCTCTTTTTTATTCATACGTTTTTTGACAAAATTGCATACCTCAGCCACACCTCTTTCAAATACAGGTGGGGCCCACTAGAACAGACCCCATCTGTATGTGAGAGGGGTGTGTAGATGATGTGTGCTACACCCGATGTGCCTCTAGCATTTTTGTTTTAGAAATTGGAGAGGAATATAATTGTTGTAATAATAGAAAATAAAAAAGAAAGGTCTTTGTCTTTTGTCTTTTGTTTTTTGTTTTTTGTTTTTTGTTTTTAGCTTTTAACTTTTCACTTTTTCACTGTCTCCAGGTCTAGAACATATAAACAATAAAACAACCAAAAAGGTTGCAGGGGAGCAGCAGACTCTTGAGAATTGTATAACCGTAACCGTATCTTTTTCTTGTTTGGTTTGGTTTAGTTTGATTTGTTCCGTTGAAATTACTGCATTAATTAATTATGCCTTATCATCTGAACTGTCCGATCCCTACCCCATAACATACATCCAAATAAATCCTCACTCCAAAATATCATGAAACCAAAAGGCTCACCGGAATATGCGTAACCCCTCAACGTGTACGGCGTTCCACTTGTCCACGACTTTAACGCCAGTATCTCTTCGTGCCCTGGTGTGGTAATCACCGAGTTTATGTTTAGTTCATTGATGACGTATTCCGGCTTGTACCACCAAGCTGCATTTAACACAATTACACTTGTCTTAGAATACCACTCCGTACGTACCACTACTAGAGAGAGAGAGAGAGAGAGAGAGAGAGAGAGAGAGAGGTTGTCTTTAGACTATAATTGGGTCGCTTTTTTCTCAATAAAAAAAGAGAGACTATAATTGGGTCCACATAATAAGCACAAAGAAGTGTGGCTCACAAATGCAGGTGGAATTAATTTACCTTGGGCGTTGGCAAGCTCGGAGTCTACGTGGGACGGAAGCACTTTGTTGTCTTTGTAATGGTAATAATTGTCTGATTCTTGAGTTGTTACAATGATACGCTTGAGCCATTTCACCATGCGGCCGCCAATGCATCCCGGTATGATCATCCTCACCGGGAACCCGTGATCGGGCAATAATAGCTCACCGTTTTGCATGTAAGCTAACACGATGTCTCGCGATGGATCCATCGCATACTCCTTCTTGATACTCGTGCCGTACTTGGACCCACCGCCTCCTGGTAGATCCTCTGCCCCCTCGAAGCACACGTTCAGCGCTCCCATCCGACGGCTCAGGATGCCGCACCGCTCCAGCACGCACCGTAACGGTACGCCGCGCCACACCGAAGTGGCCACCGCCGAAGGGCCCCAGTTGAAGCCCACTGTCTTCTTCACCATGTTTTGTTCTTTTCGGCGGTTACCGGCACACACCAGTGTAACGGGAAACTCTCGGGACGGAAACTCGGACACCAACTGGGCCATTGTGAACCGGGCCGGTCGCTTAACCAACCCGGTTACCTCGACGGTCCAGTCGTCCCATGTGGCCAATGGGACTGGGCCGTGGTTCCGGACGTAGTGGAGCGGGGCCGGGGTGATGAACCCGTGGTGCATGAGCCGGGTCAGGGAAGGTTCGGAATTAAACGGGTGCTTCCCGGTTAAACGGATCATCGTCGGGTTCCGGTGTACCCAATGGTCGGAGGTTCCTTGGTCCCTTGAATCACAAACGGAGGGTTCTAATTCCATTTTCCCCAGCTTGATCGTTTCTTCGAATTCTTCACTCTGGCTCTCATCTTCACCGGATGAGTAGTCGTCGAAAACCGAGCGCTCGATCGGGCGGGTGATCTCAGACAGGTTGTTTGGACCGGGCATAAAGGCGTGGACGACGCCTGTTGGTAGACACTGTTCGAGGCGACTGAATTGCCGGTTCTCGACATATGCTGCCATTTGGTGTCTGCTAATTAGAAAGAGAGAGTGGGGAAAAAAAAGGAAGAAGAAAAGATCAAAAGACCTTTCACTCTCTCTCTCTCTCTCTCTCTCTCTAGGAATTTTGTCTGCCTCTTTGTTGTTGGCTTTGGCTTTTTCCTCCCTCGTTTTTTGCTTCACTGATGAAACAAGTTGGGAGACGACGTTGGGGAGACTTTTATAGGAGAAGAGTCGTTCAAGTTCGAGCTCGAGCTCGAGCTCGTGGGGACTATTTTATGAATTGTGGTTACTCCATGTGAGTGAACTCTACCCTCCTCCTATTAATATTACTGATACAATAATGTATGGAAGAGTAAGTAATGATATTATTAAAATATACTGTAATTAATTAGTGTTTAATTACTAATTTGTACTCCGTACTCATTCTGCGCTCCTTTTAAGGCATTAGTTTTACTTTTTCAACACAAGACCCGTCAGCTGAGGACCGTTACACTAACAAAAACAAAAAGGTTAGTCGGATTGAAATTGCATAATCAATTCACGAAAATTGCAGTCTGCTGATACCTGGGACCCATCGAATCGTTTATATAGTATTCCTTTCGCCCCCAGTTTGTTTGTCTAATTGTCGAAATACGTGTTTTTCAAAAATATACTTATATCTTATATTTTATAATATTTTTTTTATTTTGAAGATTTTGTATAATAAAACTAATTAAGATCTATCAAATAAGATTCATATTGCATATTAAAACTCATTACGAATTGAAAATTATAGCCAATTCTTTGAGAGGTCAAACGCTTTCAAAAAATCAAAAAGAGGACAAACAAACCGAGACGGAGGAAATATGTCAATAGCGAGTGTAATCGTCTTGGTATCAAGTAAATTGTAAATTGGTACATAGTGCAAAAATTATCCTTTATTTTAGGTTCAATTAATTACAAAAGTGTATGAATCCATGTTCTTACTATTCCGCGCACAAGGAAATAATTTTGTGCTAACATTTCCTGACGAGTCGATTACCACGCGGCTTGTAAAAAAGAACTTGACACCAGTGTAGTGTCACTAAACACCTTTCGATGCTTAAGTTAAACTGTTTGTAAGAAAACTATAGGGAATGATTTCGGTGTCCACGGTCATTTTGGAGACACTGTAACTTTTGGCATAACAAAATCATTATGAGCATAACCAAAACCAATTGCAAGCATAACAAAATCATAGCAAGGCATAACCAAAATCATAGCAAGGCATAACTTGTTTGTTATGCCTTAGTTGGGTTTGGTTACGCCTTAGTTGGTTTTTTGGATATTCTTTGGTTATGTCTTATTTGGGTTCTGTTATGCTTGTAATAAGTTTTAATTATACTCATATGGTTGGTTGGTTTTAATTAGTTCGGTGGTGGAGCAGTGAAATGGGTTGACTGTTTGGCTCTAAAATCCTCTCTTTAATTAGCCGGCTGTGCTTGGAAAGTCCCAAGGAGCATTTGTGGCCAGTTGAAGTTCAAGAAGCTTCTCAGCAGTTCAAGAGGTTTTCTTGTGCTAGCGTTATGTTATGCGTATTTATTGGGGCTGCCATGCCGTTTGTGATGCGTGTGGAAAAGGCAGAGAACAGAAGAGAAAAGTCAAGTGTAGTGGCCCGAATAAATGGGGCTCTGTACCGACCCTGAGGACATTACCGAGAACTCTATACCGACCCCGAGGACATTACCGAGGACTCCATACCGACCCCGAGGACATATTACCGAAGGCTCCGTACCGACCCCGAGGATATATTACCGAGGGCTCCGTACCGACCGCGGAGACAGATTATCGAGTCTACCCGAGGGCTCCGTACCAACGTCCGAACACAGCACCGAGGGCTCCTGAGCAAGCCTCCTGCTCCTAATGTGACACAGCATCGAGAAGAATCCTCGCGAAAGGCTGACCTGGCCATGTGCTCCGTAACCGCCTTATCCAGTGCGTCATCTATGATGTCACTCGAGGCGGTTACCCGAGCGTGACCTCCACGCGTTGGCTTGAAGGCCAAGTAAACCTAGGTCTATAAATACAAAGGGATGCTCATTGTGAAAGGTATGCCGTTCTACCTTAACCCTAGACGTAAACCTCTCTCCTTACATCTAACTTGATCGTCGGAGGGTCACTGGGCTTCCACAGCCCTAGTGACTTGTTGTAGGTCCAGCGGCGGAGGCGCAGAGCAAATGGAGGAAGGAACCTAACCAGAACTACGGTCAAGATCCCGACAATTGGTAGAAAACGCCGGTTTGGTCGTCTGAAGCATGAAATAACACTATTCAATGCACTGTTCATGTTCTTCCCGAGGTCTATATTCTTCCCGAGGCCTATCTCTTTCCCGAGGCTATCAACGCTCTTCTCGTCATGGCCAAATATTCATTAGGGAGGACGTTGTTCATCCCTAACCCAAGGCCTATCTTCTTCTCCCTAGATCTAACTTGATCGTCAGAGTACGCACGGAGCTATGAGGAAGGAGCCAGGAGCGGAACCCGAACCGATAGATCCAAATCCGAACACCCACATCAAGTGTGCTGTGTCAGTGAAAGAAAAAAAATTGCAGAGGGCAAATTGTGTGAGAATATTGATGAGTGCGTGATAGATAAAAATACCGAGAGTTAGAGTAGAGTATTTTGTATTTCATTGTACTCATTCAATATTAGTGGAAGTTGTTCTCTCTCCTTGGACGTATCCGAGTTTGGAGAACCACGTAATCTTGTGTCTTTTTGAGTGATTTTTTTTTTCGTTACGCTTCCGTTGTGCAGGTGATCGGGTATTTTTACCCAACAATTCCATCCATTTCATAACCAAACTTAAACAACTTTTACCAATAACCAAAACTCAATAACCAAACCCAATAACCAAACTTAAAACTTAATAACTCAAAAATACACCACATTGGAATCGTCTCATCGAGACGAATAATTTGGTGTGGTAGGGTGCGTAATTGAAACTTGTTTGCGATTGGATATAGGTGCATTGTGTATTTGGGTTTTTTTTATTAGGGATACAAAAATAACCAATGTAGAGATAGAGATTGTTAAATTTAATTATAAATTAAATGGAAAATCAAATGCTGACGTGACACATTTTAATTATTGATTTTGATTATTCCCATTGCAGATGCTCTAAGGCCCTGTTCCGGAAACCTTCTTAAAAAATAAGTACATATTTTGCCACTTCTCATTCAAAAATAAGAAGGGCCATTCCAGAAAACCCAAATAAAAAGTTCCTTTCACATTTTCGAACTCAAAAATAATGTAAATGAAAAAAAAAATTCAATATTTTTTTTACACCGTATTAAAAATCTCAATGAGATCTATCAAATAAGATCCATAGTGATAGGAAAATTATTTGCGTAAACACATGATTTTTGAGCTTGAAGTTGCCTTATACAAAAAATAAGACTGTTGCTATGATAATGGGCGCCGGCGGAGGGAAATCGCACCGGTAGCCGCACCAGGCCGTTTCCGGCGACCGGAAGGCTGATCCGAGCCGTCCAAAAATTCTATAAAAAAAAAAAAAAACCGAGGGGGCTTGTGTGGGAATCAACGGCATCCGAGGTGTGTAGGGTGCTTGATCCGAGTACCCATTTTCCGTGTATATATGATAATCATCAGGGGAAATTACAATAAGCCCCCTTCAACTATACCTCGGTAACGAGTTGCCCCCTTCATCGTTTAACTCGGACACTTAACCCCCTTCATCTTTTTTCGCGTGACACTTAACCCCCTGCCGTTAGTGAGCCGTTAACGGAATTGTTGAAATTACCAATTTACCCTCTTTGGGCTATTTTTGTTTCGCTTATAATTTATCGTAGGAAACTCTGTTTCAGCCCGTTCTTTTTTTAGAACTCTTGTTTTTTCCTCTATTTTATGGGTCTATAATAATTTTAGTATGGTTACTTTACGCTTTCTAAGGTTAAGAATGTGGACCATATTGTGCTAATTAATTTTTATTTTTTTTATTACAAGCGACAAACGAATACAAACATTTGAATTACATGCAACGGGATATAAGCCCACAATTACAGTAATCCTATATAGTAATCCTATATGATAGCTCATTAAGGGGACATATATATAACTAAACAAATAGCTCACATTTAATTGTTGCTTTTGGCAACAATTAAGCTAATCACAATCACTTGTATTGATTAAGATATTATGCAAAAGCAATTTAAAACTTGAAATCGTACAAATATAAATGAATCGAATCCGTGGGGTTAAGCAATCACAAGACTCACCTTTTTTTTTTTTTTTGGTGAGGCGACATAATCAGTGGAGTTAGTAGTTTAGTTAATAACCATAAGGGGTTGATCTCTTATTCAAAGGAATCGAATCCACAACATGTCACCCCCAAAGGGGGCTACACGACTAACTGACAAAGCGCCCAAAGGTCGTGTCACTAAAAGACTAGCTGCGTTCTTTTCCCCTTAAAATGAAGCTGAACTTATTTTTTAAGTTGTGTTCTTCTTAAATTATTTTGGAGCTTAACTTATTTCTCCGTTTAGAAGAATGCATGAACTAAACTTATTTTACATTAGGTTACCAAAGGGTACAAAATAAGTTAAGCTCCAAAAATATGTTAAGAAAAATGTATGAGCTAAACGTATTTTAAATTAAGTTCCAAAAGGGTAAAATAAGTTAAGCTCCAAAAATAAAAAGAATGCAACCTTCACCGTGGCATTATTAATGTCCTTTTTCTAAACATCTTCTAGAATCTAAATATTCTAAAACTATTCCAGAAATTACATATTTACATCTCCTTCTAAAATATCTTCTTTTTTGGGTTTTTTTTTTGTCTTGGTCTTGACTTGAACTTTATTTTCTTGGGCTAAAATACTAAATCAAGGTTCTGGAAAATGTTTATCAAAACATTTTATTTTCCTGACTGCTTATTTGAGTGGCCTTTTTTTAAAACCTTTGATCAATTTTTTTTCTTTTTTCCGATTCCTTTATCAAAGATTAACCAAAATAGTATTTAACTAAAAAACCCACTAACACAATAAGATTCTTGTATAAATAAGCGAATGAGCGTAGGGCAAACCAAACCGGCAGCCAAAGGAAAAAAAACAAAACAAAAAAAAAAATTTTTTTTAGCACCACCCACAAAAATAGCCCAAAGAGGGTAAATTGGTAATTTCAGCAATTCCGTTAACGGCTCACTAACGGCAGGGGGTTAAGTGTCATGCGAAAAAATATGAAGGGGGTTAAGTGTCTGAGTTAAACGATGAAGGGGGCAACTCGTTACCGAGGTATAGTTGAAGGGGGCTTACTGTAATTTCCCCTAATCATCATATATACACGGAAAAGGAATGGAAAAAGGGTGCTTGCATCAAGCACCCTACACACCTCGGATGTCATTGATTTTCACGATAGCCCCCTCGGTTTTTTTTTTTTTAGAATTTATAGACGGCTCGGATCGGCCGTCCGGTGGCCAGAGACGGCCCGGCGCGGCAGCCGGTACGATTTTCCTCTCCGGCGCCCATTGGTACCTATATAAATTCTGAAAAATAAGCATCTCCTTCTTATTTTTTGGGGAACAAGCCTTCTTATTCAACAAAAAATAAGTTCTTATTTGGGTTGTGGAACGGGACCTAATCGAGTTAACATACCTAAAAATCGTGCTTGGGATGTATATGCTAGTATTTGTAGTAATCTAGTGTACTTGGGTTCGAGTACACCAGTTGGTGGTCGGTTTAGGCCTATCATTTCATTTTTTTTTTATAGATTTTTTTATTGTTTTTTTTTAATCTTTCGTTAATTTTACATAAAACCTGTTTAAGATATTTATTCGTAAAAAAATTTGAAATTTTGAAATTACAACTAGAAGCTTTACAAAGATTTACTGAAGACAAAAGTAAGTCCAAATAGACATACTTTCTTAGATTTTGTTGTCTACAGTATTTTTTTTTACTTCTTTTTATTTTTTACTTTTATGACTTTTCTCAGAAAGAAGTGTAATAATTAAAAATTTTAACATAAGACTAACAAAAGTTTCATTGTGCTGAAAATAAGCCCCGATAAACAAGTTAGGCCAAACCCTTTTACTTTTTTTAAGCAATATATATATCCTTCACTAGCACAAAAGTTCTATTTCATGGAAATTGGTAGCCATAGGAAGAGAGAATGTGAAAGATATATAATTGATGTTTTTTGGTCTGTTTTCGTATAGGAACTTTGGTACAACTTTGCTAATGAAGAAATCGTACAAGATGTTATCTCAATTTTGCTGGAGTACGCAGTCAAAAATAACAGAAATGCTACTCGTACAGCATCAGCACAAACAGCGTGTACAACGCGCATTTGGGCCCGTCTCGGGTCCAACAAAGATAATCTGAGCCGCTCATTTTGTTCAATATATTTTGCTTAAAGTTTCTGCAAAAAATCAGCTCCATCCGACAACAATAAGAGCGTTTGCAAAACGTCCAAAAGCAATTTTGCAGGGACCTTAATCAAAATATATTGAACAAAATGAGCGACTCCGATTATCTTTGTTGGAACCGAGACGGGCCCAAACTCGCGTTGTCTGTGCTGAAGCTGTTGTACCTGTAGCAGCATTACAAAAATAATTATGGGGATGAAGAAACAACCTCAGATAACTGAACACAAGAAACTTGGCGTTTTCAATTACTATATTTTAACAACTATATACAATAGAACGACAAATATCAAGTTTCCAAATTTAACATTTTCACCACCACTAGATCTAGATTTAATTGTCGAGTTAAATTCAAATGTTTGGATGAGTGAGATAAACTTAAGAGCTGAGATGATTCCTCAATATGTTACCAATAGCAATAAGAAGACGCTTTAACCACAACCCTTGGTCTAAATTGATTACTCGTTGTGGACACCCCAGTAGCGCCCCGATATTTTAAACGAATATTAGTAGTAGTATTTATTTTTCGAAAAGGATTTCTTCATTCACCAAAAATCGATGACAAATTAAGTACAATTTATCAAAAATAGAGGTTTAATTATTACAATCCCTGAATAAATTAACTAAATCAAATACATTAAATCTAACGAATTGAACCAACATCTTCAGAGCTACTCTAGTCTTGATACAAATCCCCAAGCATACTTGCTCTCTGCCCCTAGTATTCCTCCTAAATGAAACTGCTCCACCATTGGATTCTGCACCATCTAGCAAATTAATCGCCGAACCAACCAATTTACCAGAATACAAACGTATTCATGAGTGATAATTCACCCAGTAAAATAATCCTACCCATCTATCCCCTTACTTTACAGTTAGCAAGTAAGCAATACAATTTTGATATGAAAACAGTACAGATCAATAACACATACTCTTTTTCTTACTATCCTTTAACCTGTTGTGTAGTCTTAAGATCTTATCCCCAAGATCATTTCCTCCCGAATCGCTAGCCAATATCCTGTCCCAGGAGATCACTCCCTTTTGTTTGTCGTGATTTCAAATCAACCGCAAATGAAGGGGTAGCTTATCACGCCATGACATGACTAGGATTCGCCTAAACATTCGCCTCTGGGCCTCTGTTAGCACCCATCGCAAATCACATCTCAAAATCACCACTGGGCCTCTGTTCGCACCCATATCGAAGACCAAGCCCCTGTTAGCACCTGTCTCAAATCACATCACTGGGCCTGTTAGTACCCATCTCAAAATAATCACCACTCGACATCCGCCTTCAGGCAGCCTCTATTCCTGAAACTTTCCAATTTATCATTTACCTAACAACGTCTAGGTGATTTCTAGCATATACCAACCCATGTCTCTAAGTCCAATCTAACACGTAAGTTCATGAATCGAACAATATTCAATAAGGTCCGAAATATTGAAATAACAACATAATAATATCGAACAGTAAACACATAACATTTAATGAATGGATCGTTGCCCTTAATCTTGTATGAAAACAATAGTAAGTTTTACAAGTTTGATTACAGATAAAAATAAAATAAGGCAATTATAATATGAATTATAAAGCTGGGAAAACAATAAAGTCGAATCATTAGTAGAAAAATAAACTTATTGTTACTATAAAATATTAATATTTTATTTGATCAATAAATCGCTAAGGTTCTACTTGTTTTACTTTTATTTATTGTGGCTCAAAAGAATTGGTTTAAATAATGAGTTTTTATAACAAAAGAAAGGATTTAATAGTATACACTTGATTTAATTAAATAAATATTAGGATTGCTAAATTAAAAACATCAAATAGAATAAAATGTTATAATAATAATAATCATGTCCTTAATAGGAGCCCTAACGGTCCTACACAACATGTTCGGGTATCAAAAATTGGGTCCGGAGGGTCGCAAAGTTATTTTAAATAAAGATATTACCAAAAGTAAAATAATTAGGTAATAAATAGGAAAAATTTCAAAATAACACATGAACTTTACACCAAATGTCACAGAGACACCTGAATTTAAGTTTATTTCAATTAAATACCTATAGTAACAAAATCCCCAAATTTAGACACATGAACTTAAGTTTATTTCAATTAAACACCTATACTAACAAAATCCTCAAATTTAGACCCTCACCGTTATACTCCGTCCCAAAAATTGCCGACATGGCATCTCCAACCCGTTTAAATTGTCTCATTGCACATGTTTCTAACAAGGACGATGCACCCAAGCGAAACCCATAGGCAGACTTCATGTCTAGGGGTGAAGTGAGGGAGATGATGGAACAATAGGCAGACTTCTGGAGAGAGAAATGGAGGGAAATCAATTAGGTTAAGGTCATTTTCCCTCCAAACCATATTTTTTTGCCCAAACCCAATTCTTCTTTCTGCTCAACAGACTTCTAATGATGGGTTTCGCTTGGGTGCATCGTCCCCTGTTAGAAACATGTGCAATGGGGCAACTTAGACGGGTTGGAGATGCCATGCGGCAATTTTTGAAATGGAGTATAACGACAGGGGTCTTAATTTGAGGATTTTGTTAGTACAAGTGTTTAATTAAAATAAACTTAAGTTCAGGTGTCTAAATTTGAGGATTTTGTTAGTACATGTGTTTAATTGAAATAAACCAAAGTTCAGGTGTCTCTGTGACATTTGGTACAAAGTTCAGATGCCATTTTGAAATTTTCCCTAATAAATAAAATATGTTGATTTTAACAAGATTTTATCTTAGGATTATAAAGAGTCTAAACAAAATTATTCGGGCATTAATAACATGGTTTATAAGGTCGCAAAGTTGTTTCGAATAAAAACTTTGTAAAATAAATAGATAATTAAATAAATTTTTTTTGATCTTAACAAGATATCATCTTTGAGGTGCAAGGAGTTTAGGAAAAATAGTTCGGGTATCAAAAACGTTGTTTGGAGGACCGAAAATGGTTTCGGGATGATTTTTAATAAAAACCGTACAGACCTTGCGGTGGAGGTCGCGGCCGCAAGGTCTGACCGAGTCAACCTTGCAATGGGAGCTTTCACCGTTACTTTTCCTTTGAACCTTGCAACGCTAAATCCAGTTTTGCAAATTTTTTTGTTTTCTCACCATTTTGATGCATGTGACCTATTGGAGCCTACAGCTAAGTTTAAAAACATACTCCCTCCGTCCCTTATTTATAGTCCGGTATTTTATTTAGGGCTGTCCCTTAATAAGTGTCCATTTTGTAAAGCAAGTGGGTAAAAGTTGGTGAATTGTCTATTTTATCCTTAAAAATAGATTTCATTTTAAAAAGTAAGTGAGTAAAAGTGTAATGATGATGGGTAAATAGGGCAAGTAGAGGAAAAAGTTGATGTGAAAGGTATAATAATGATGTCTTTTTAATAAGTTGAAATTACGAAGCAGGATGCTTAAAAGGGGACGGAAGGAGTATTATTATACTTGGAGAATGGATGAAAAGGATTATAATACCTCGAATTGGTTGAATTGAATCAAAAATCGAAAACTTAAATTTGGGGAAGATGAACAAATCACCATCTTGTTTAATATAATATTGCCTCCGTCCCAAATTATTCGTCTCATACAGAAAGTCGTGCAATTTTAAGATTGGTAAATAAAAAACTTTGCTGCATAATTTTTTGAAGGGTAAATTCGACTTACCTCCCTTGAGATTTCTGACAATTATAGATACCTCCCCCAAGTTTTGGAAATTGCACTTACCTTCCCTTTGGTTTAGTTGTCGGTTGCACACACTCCCAACTGTTAGTCAATTGTCACTAAAGGTGATGGAAATTGGTGAGGTCAGCCAAAATGGAGATTCATTTTCCATTTTGCCCTCATCTCTTGTCTTTAGCCTTTTATACCCTCTTTTTCATTTCGAAAAATGCAATAAACATACACCAAAATACCACGTGTTCTACATCAACAATAGAGAATACATGTTCAACACTTTCAGCTAACCAAAAGTGACTTTTTTGATGTCTTTTCTAAACTTTTTAAGTTTTGGAAAAAAAATTATTACTTTTTTATGTTTCTCTACATAAATCTAAGAAGTAGAATATGGACCAATTTGAAAATTTTAAATAAACAAAATAAATGAAATAAACAAGATAAACTATCTTATTTTGATTATTTTGGGCTTTTTCTAAAGTTTGAAAAATATGGTCCATGGTGTTTTAATTTTTTATTCTACTCGTTGAGACGAACCTAAAAATTAAAAATAATTGCCTCAAAGTTTAAAAAGATTCACTACTGACGAGAAAAAGGCCAAGAAAAATAGTAAAAATTTTAAATTTTTAGGGTCCTCGCTCGGGTACGCGCGAGAACCCTTGGAATATAGGGACATTAATGGGTAAGACTAGGGAGCTAGTCGACACCATGCTTAGGAGGAGGATTAGTATAGCTTGCCTTCAGGAGACTAAGTGGGTAGGGGAAAAAGCTAGGGAGATAGAGGACACAGGTTATAAGCTTTACTATACAGGTAAGGATAGACATAGAAATGGGGTAGGTATCGTAGTAGATAAACACCTGAAAGATTCGGTAGTTACGGTAACGAGAAAAGGAGATCGGATTATTTTAGTTAAGCTTGTAATTGGAGAGAGTATAGTTAATATTATTAGTGCATACGCACCCCAAGTAGGCTTGGATGATCTTATTAAAGAGCAATTTTGGGAGCAAATGGATGACGTGGTTCAAGGGATACCTTTTGGGGAGAAACTATTCATAGGAGGCGATTTCAATGGTCACGTGGGAGTGCATAAGCAAGGGTATAAGAAGGTGCATGGTGGCTTTGGATTTGGTGACCTTAACGAAGGTGGTAGGAGGATTTTAGATTTCGCGGTAGCTTTTGACCTTATAGTTGGGAATACGCTCTATAGGAAGCGAGAGGAGCATTTAATTACCTTTAAGAGTGGAGCCAATAGAAGCCAAATCGATTATTTTCTTGCTAGAGGTGTAGACCGCTTGACATGTAAGGATTGTAAGGTTATTCCCGGAGAGTGTTTAGTGGCACAACATAGACTTTTGGTGTTAGATGTTCGTCTCAAGGGGAATAATAGAAGGAGAAAGGAAATTAGATGCCCACAGACTAAATGGTGGGGCCTAAGAGGGGAGAAACTAGAGGTATTCAAGGAAAGAATGTCTCAAGAAATACGGTGGGGAGTGGAAGGCGATAGTGACTATATGTGGAATACGATAGCTGACGGTATTAAAAGAATATCGAAAGAAGTTCTTGGCGAGTCGAAGGGAAAAGGTCCCATTTCTAAGGAGACATGGTGGTGGAATGACGAGATTCAAATCATGGTAAAAGCAAAGAAGGAGGGCTTTAAAAGGTGGCAAAGGGACCGGAGTGAGGAAAATTTTCAGGGTTATAAGCAAGCTAGCAAGAAAGCTAAGAAAGCCGTTAGGGATGCTAAGTTGAAAGCCTATGAGAATTTCTACGCTAGACTCGATGGTAAGGATGGAGAAAAGATTATTTATAAACTTGCTAAGATACGAGAAAGGAAAGCTAGAGACATTTCTCAAGTTAAGTGTATAAAATGTATTGATTCGGTGGTGTTGGTGAAAGACGAGGCGATCAAGGATAGATGGAAGTCATATTTCGATAAATTGTTAAACGAGAAGCATGAA
Source organism: Rhododendron mucronatum var. ripense (assembly GCA_019656295.1). NCBI lineage: Eukaryota > Viridiplantae > Streptophyta > Magnoliopsida > Ericales > Ericaceae > Rhododendron > Rhododendron mucronatum. Next base: position 2,151,388 of record BPLT01000038.1, on the reverse strand, counting down.
GGAGGCTTTGGTGGGGAGGAGGTGTATGTACCTGGTGAGAACGTAGAATAAGAGTTTTATCGGAGAATACAAAAGTTTGAAGTGGTTAAAGCTTTGAAAAGGATGAAACTGGGTAAAGCCCTAGGACCAGATGGTATCTCTATTGAAGTGTGGAAAAGTCTAGGTGACTTGGGGGTGACTTGGTTGACGAAGTTGTTCAATAAGATTATTATGACTAGGAAGATGCCCGACGAATGGAGAAGGAGCACCTTAGTACCTATATATAAGAATAAAGGGGATATTCAAAGCTGCAACAACTATAGAGGTATTAAATTGATGAGCCATACGATGAAGTTATGGGAAAGAGTTATTGAGCATCGCTTGAGGATGGTGACTACGGTGTCAGAGAAACAGTTTGGGTTCATGCCAGGAAGATCCACCATGGAAGCTATCTACCTATTAAGGAGATTGGTAGAAAAACACAGAGCAAAGAAGAAGGATCTCCATATGGTTTTCATAGACTTAGAAAAGGCTTATGATAGGGTGCCTAGGGATATCATATGATGGGTTTTGGAGAGAAAAGGAGTGACCAAAGGGTATATCGAGGTGATTAGAGACATGTATGAAGGTGCCGTCACTACCATTAGATCACCAGTAGGGGAAACAAGTGAATTTCCAATCACCGTAGGATTGCATCAAGGGTCAGCCCTGAGCCCATACCTCTTTGCCTTAGTTATGGATGAATTGACTAGACAATTTCAAGAGGATATTCCATGGTGTATGATGTTTGCAGATAACATTGTCCTCGTAGATGAAACTGCTAGAGGTGTTAATACGAAACTGGAAATTTGGAGGGAAGCATTAGAGTCAAAGGGTTTTCGGATAAGTAGGAGTAAAACGGAGTATATGGTGTGCAAGTTTAGTAGTACCAGTAGTGCGCTTGAAGAAAGTGTGATGATCCAAGACCAGGAGATACCAAAGAGTGATCATTTTGGGTATTTAGGCTCAATTATTAGTAGCAATGGAGAGATTGCAGATAATGTGGCCCATAGGATCCAAGTGGGGTGGCTCAAGTGGAGAAGTGCTACTGGTGTACTATGTGACAAGAGGGTACCCACAAAATTGAAGAGAAAATTCTATGGCACGGCCATAAGATCAGCGATGCTTTATGGGACAGAATGTTGGCCTATTAAGAAACAACATGTGAGCAAAATGAGTGTAGCGGAAATGAGAATGCTAAGGTGGATGTGTGGTAAGACTAGACGAGACAAGATTAGAAATGAAACAGTTCGTGAGATGGTAGGTGTAGCACCTATAGAGGAGAAGTTGAGGGAAAATAGGCTAAGGTGGTTTGGGCATATTTACCGTAGACCGGAAGATGCAATAGTTAAGAGAGTGGATAGGATAGCTCTAGGTAGCAATGTTACGGGGATGGATAGACCTAAATTGACATTAGATGCTGTAGTGCGCAAAGATATGAGTCTTATAGGTCTATGTGAACAAGTGGCTCTTGACAGAGCTCAATGGAGGAAACGGATTCATGTAGCCGACCCCAAGTAATTGGGACGGAAGGCTCGGTTTGGTTTGGTTTGGTTTAAGGTCCATAGATTTGTAATAAGTGAATGGGTGGTTGGTTCTTAATTATTATTCAACTACTTATTTATTTTTTGGTTTCAGGCTACACATAAACATATATAAACTTATGTATAAATCTTGGGCATTTACGTGAAATTAAGCTTAATTTGGCATGAATGAAAATTTATTTCTTTGTGTTTTCAGGAAAAAAAAAACTTGCTTTTGTATCATCGACTTGTATAAATATAAATAAGTCTCCGTAAATAACCAAACATAACTCTTTTAAAACCCATCTTAAAAGCTCATAAGTATTTAACTTTTTTGACCCAATGAAAAAATAAAAATAATATTTGGCATCCCAAATTAATTTTTGTTACAAAGACAAAAAAATATTACTTAAAAAGTTTTTTTTAACTGTCCAAAATAATATTTGGCATCTCAAGTTTTTTATTTGTTTGTGTTGGGGAACTTTTATTATCTTTGGTTCAATTTTATACTTGTCTATTGAATTATTAAAGAAATTCGTAAAGAACTAGATAAGAATAAATGAAAATAAAAAGTTTCAAAATTTTATTTTTTTGAGATTCCATATAGAGAAGAGGTGGTTCGTCAAATGTTAATGTGGTTAATTTTGTGTTTTTTGAGTTATTTATTTATTCAAATAGACTCACATTATAGTAAGAAAATTTGTAAAGGGGTAAAAAAGTAAAAGCACAAATTCTGTTAGCAAAAGTTACTCGACAACTCTGACAGGGGAGGTAAGTGCAATTTCAAAAATGTAAGGGGAGATTTGTGGTGTTGTTAGAAACCTTAGGGGAGATAAGTGAAATTTACCCCTTTTTGAATTTTCGTAGACAAATTAGAGGACTTCATTGTTTGATCACAAAATTGCATAAATTTTCATAGGGGACTATAACAATTTAAGACGGAGGGAGTAGACAGTATAAGGTTAAAAGTGTACTCCCTCCGTTTCAGTTTACTTGTCCCAGTTCTATTTTAACTGGATTAAAAAACTAGTTATATCTTTAAAGTGGTAATAAATTTATATCCAATATGGATCTTGTTTGATAGATCTCGATTGTTCTATAATTCAATATTTTCGAAATCACCAAAAACATTACAAGATATAATTAATTGAAAAGTGGCACGAACTCCCAAAAATGACAATTAAATTGGGACGGAGGGAGTATTTACTAGTATTCTTTTGTATAGTTTCAAAAAAAAAAAAAGTATTCTTTTGTATAGAATTATATGCAATTTATTAATGCACGTATCGTTTTTTTTTGCTAATTATTAATGCACCTATCATTGTACAATAATGTTATCTTTTAACCAATCAAAAAAATAATAATGTTATCTTTTTACAAATATGCTCTCTGATGTGAGAAATATGAGATGAACAAATTAGATTAATGTAAAGAGCTCCGAATAAGATCCACAAATAATGATTTGCATAAATATGGAGTGATAAGAGTATGGAGGGACGATCATTCCAAGGGTAAGAGGGATTCAGGATCTTTTTATTTATTTATTTATTTTCTTGGGATTATGGGATCAGAGTTTGAGTATGGCCACAATCAACAAAAGAAAAAAGGTGCGGGCCGGTCATGTGGTTAAACATTAATTTGTTATTGTTGATTGGATTCTTTATGAATTCTGCCTGATGATTCCTTTCCACCAAGATCTCTGAGGCATTTCTTTAATTATGTCATATTTCAAAATTTGGTTCCGCAAGATAAGTCGACGTGCGCTTAAGTTGACTAGAATACTTGAATTATCAGAACGAAACAAAACAATTGGGACCAATGTGTAAAATGACGTGACTCATTGGTGCTTGTAAAGTGTCCCGGCCATTGGAGTCGCCAACAGCCAATGAACATAAGCATGGAACGGTATTGTATGGTATGATGGGGCTGGATTGGGGTTATGGTACTGACCGGTGTAACAAAACATGGTAAGGGGTCACAATTCACAACTGGGGGCGTACAACTACAGTAGAAGGCGAATTGGAGTAAGGTGAAAAGTGAAAACGGCCCTTTGCTAAGCCATGAGTCGCCTTGTTTTTGGGTGGGACCTCTCTCTCTCTCTCTCTCTCTCTCTCGCCATATGTACACATGTCAGGCATAAATTAATCTTTGGTCAAAAAGTCGCAAAGCCTAAAATAGACTGAGGGCCAACTTCCAAGCTTATTCAAATTGAATACCATTGTTTCATTTTTTTTTCCAAGAAGTTGAATACCTTGTTTTTGGAAGACTAGTATTCTCTCCTCACATTGTGTGTGACATGATTGATGGAAACTGACATTAAAAAGTCTAAAAGATACTCCCTCTCTCTCCCTCCATATTCTTTGTTCTTTTTCAAAAACAAAATAAATTCTTTATAATGTTGGTGTAAATATTTATTTCATCTAAATTAATTGCATTACGATACGCGTCAAAACAGTGATCCCAATTAATAAAATATGACGACGTGACCCAATGCAATTGATTTAGAGAAAAAAAATATTTACACTGACCGTCTAAAAAATTTATTCTCTTTCAAAAAATGTTCTCATTTTTAGACTAAATAATATGGAGTAGAAGATATGTTCCCCAATCCTGTGCTATAATAGATAGCTCTGTTCCGGAAAATATACTAAAGTAGTTGTCTTTTGGCATCACAAAGAGTCAAAAATATCCTTTATTTCACTCTATCAAATGGCTTTCAGAATCAATGGGCTTATAGACCAATCAATGGGCTTATAGAGCAATGATACTTTCTTTCTTTTTTAATCCGAAGTGAATTTTATTAAAGTCAACAGGCAACAAAAAGCGATTCTTTCCAATTACAATAATAAGAAAAACTAAACAGGCCCATCTCAAAGGATAAACCACGCAAAAGAAGGCGACGAAGAGACGCTAGAGTCTGGTCCTAAGCACGAGCCTGAGCTCACTTTTCACCGCCTCAAAGGCTCGTTCACGAGGAGCTAGCAACCTTATCATCCACCCGCCTCGGGCAGGCTCAGACAAACCAAATCAAAGAAAGACAATACTAAACCAAAGGAAACAAGAGAGAACACAAACAAAATAGAAATTACAGCAAGTATGGACTAATCCACTAGCAAGCCGGCAAACACTTCGATCGAGAGAAATCTTTCAGTCGCCGCATCTAGAAGCACTAACCGGTCTCGACCGCGAATGAGATTAACATCTTCGACGAGCCCCCGCTGGCACAATTGCAGGCTCCGGGCACGAGAGCCGAGTAGAAAACCGCTCTGGACAATGACACTTCCTCACCTCTTCCACTTAAAAGGTGGGATATGATTCTTGCCAAGGGTGCGAGTACTTGCACTACAAAAATATTGCTTTCCCCAGCGTTTGTGAAACACCACAAAACGAATTTGTAGTACTTCTTCAAACGTCGAGAATGCTATCGTCGTTGTGTGTTTAATGCATTCAAAAAGCGTGGGTAAAAAGTTACGGCGGTGTTTTTCGGAAAATGCCGGTAAAAGTCTCAATATTATTCCAATTGTCTTCAACATATCTTAGATGACTCTTTTGGAAAACGCCAGTAAAAGTCATCTTTAGCAGCATTTTTAGAAATGCTGGCAATACTATTGTGGGGAAAACCACATTTTCTTGTAGTATTGGTATGGTGGTTTATGCCCTTTAGGTTTGCCTCACCCATATGCCGCTTAGCGGTACTCCTTTCTCATCCCCTTAAAAATAGGCTAGACATCTATTGAAAAAAAAAAGGCTTTCAGATCACTTTAATTAATAAACCTTACTATATTCCTTACAGGCCACACACAATCACAAATTGAAATCAAATTCCGAGGTTTTGGTCCAATAAGATTTTCCTTAAAAAGATGTTTATGAAATCCCATTATTGTCCCAATAAAATTGAATTATGGGTTTAAAATTTCCTATGGAAAGTTCGCTTCTGCTCTCTCTCTCTCTCTCTTAATGAGAATGTTCTCATTGTTCCAATTTTTAAGCTCTTTTTTAATGAGAATGTTCTCATTGTTCCAAATTTTAAGCTTAATGACTTGAAAAGTTCTCCAATATTTTCCAATTAATCATGAAGTTCTCTTTTGGTCGATCTGCATTTTTTTACTCATTCCTTGTAGGACTTATGTGAGTATTTCTGATGTCGATTGGGCCGGTCATCCTACTGATCGACACTCTATAACAAGCTTTTATTCTTGTTTTAGTGATTCGTTCATCTCCTTACACTTTTACATCTCAGCTTGTGCGATTCTTTTCGTCCCAATATTTCAAAGTCTAACAATACCATGTAAATGGCTTGCTCTTTCAAATTTCACCCCTGGATCTCTACTGTCATGACTTCTCTGGCTCCTGTTTTTTTTTTTTTTTTAGATTTCTCTTGATTTTCTTCATGGCTTCTCCTAGCTCCTAGATCTTGGTTGCTCCTGATTTCTCTTGACTTTTCAAACTCAAGTTGATAAGCTTATTTGAGTTTGAGAGGGAATGTTGGCAAAAGGCTATGGATGAGGAATATAAGGCTCTCTTAACTCAGGCTACTTGGACATTAAATTCTCCTCCATCTCATGCTCATATTATTGGATGTTAGTGGATTCATAAGATAAAAAGAATCTCAGGTGTTTTTGTGGCTAAATACAAAGTAAGGCTAGTTGAAAATGGCAATCAACAAGAGGAAGATATAGACTTTACTGAAACTTTTAGCCCCGTTGTCAAACAACCCAATGTAAGAGCATTTACAGTGGACTAATCAAAATTGGATAATTAAAAGTTATCACATCACCTTTTGATTATCTATTTAAGGGGTTGCCAAAGTTAGCAATGTAAATGTCCACAGTGGCATAATCAACATTGAATAATCAAAACTTGCCACATCACCTTTTCAACCTGTAAAAATCTAAAAATTGTTGCCATATAAAATAATATTTTTAAAATAGTTTTCAAACTAATAAAAATAGGTTATTAGAAATAGAAAATAATTTTTTGAAAACTTTTATTTTGAAAAAATAATTTTCTGAAAAAGTTTTAAAAAATATAGTTTTTGAAAAAAAGACAGTTTTTTTAAATAACAGATTTCGAAAAAAAATGACAGTTTTAAAAAAATAGTTTAACAATTTTTGAAAAAAAAACTTATTTTAAAAATGTTTTCCTCAGAAACATTGTTGAGAGAGAGAGAGAGAGAGAGAGAGAGAGAGAGAGAAGGGGGGTTTGGTTATTGGCAAAAAATTGCTAGTTTTGATTATCCAATGGCGAAAATTTGATGAGTTGCTAAGAGATTATTAAGTTTGGTTATACCACTGTGACCATTTTTTTGAGGGAACATTACTAACTTTAAAAATTTTATGATTTTGGTTATTCCACTGTGGATGCTCTAAAGGTGGTTCTTAGTTTGGTTGTTCACCATATGTCACGCCCTCGATTTTCAGCTAAATATTAATATATTTTCTATAAACAAAAGTCTTTCTCTCAACTAAATTTACCCTTAAATGTCATGTGAATCCAGAAAGCAAATCAAGTCGCTTCTTCTTCTCTCTAAATTTTTTTTTTTTTTTACATAAAGTCTTCCCAAACTTCTTCCATTAAAAGAGATTCACAATAATCAAAGAGATGAGTTTATACAGAGCTTTGCATATAATCTAATCAAATGGTACAACCCTCAATTGCGAGTAAAGTGCATAACGTGAATTAAACTTGATGCTAAACCACTTCCTCAAGATTCCAATGAAGCTCTCAAGAGACGTCTCAATGTGCACTCCATGCAATCCAAGCTATGTGTCATGACGAGTACCTGAAAGGATAGGGTGAGCTACACTAGCTCGTAGAGATATCCATACCTAAATTATATGCAGAAGTGAAGACAGATCCCAAGGAAAAACATTTTCCAAAGCATATTTGTTTTGTCAAAATATGGAACTCAAAATACCATACCCACGCTGGAAAATATTTAACTCCATTTCTCAAACACTGACACTTTCACCCACACATACCAATATTCTTAAAAATCTCAGTTTACCGTTACGGCGTTACCCAAAACAATCCCTGCTCTTTCATTTCCATTTCAAAGACCCAAAGATTAATCTAAGTTCTTTAATGAAAACCCTCATTTTTCTTGTCTCACATAACTAGCCAACCTCTCACCAAAATATACACACTACGCATGTAGAGTCAGAATATGAAATAACAATGACACATCGAACAATACCACACCTCGACAATAAGGAGACTCACCCATAAACCCCAAATCAAATTCCAAATCCCAAGTTAACTTCAAGCCAAAAACCCTTCACCTTAAGATTTCCTTTACAAGTCTAACGTGCAAATAACCTATATGTTAACTCTCACAATGCATCACACCACAACGTACCAAATATACACTCACACAGAATAAGTTGCCCACCGCATATCAAAAGAACAAGCCACAATGATTTGGAAGTCTAAAAGAAGAAATATAAAACACGTATTGACATACTAGATGATCCAAGGTGGCAACTCAAGTTCAAGTTATGTGTTTCTCATACACATATTCCACTTTGTCTCAAATTCACATAATCGATTTTCAAAAAAACCCAATTTCCCTTTCTTTCCTTTTTCTTTTTGAAAACATCAATAACCCAGCCATTAGAAATATACCACCAACGCAGAACCATAATTTGCCTTCATATTGGAATTTGCAAAATGCCATACACATTAAAACTTAACATCTTGATGCAGAAGGATTCATAGCATAACGTAACAAATAAACGACAGATTCCCAATCTCTTATGTCATGTGATTAATCTCATTCATTCACTTTCTGTGCGTCAAATCTTATAAGCATGTTTCTGGGCATGGGGACCCCGTTCACCCACAAGTCACCAAAACTACCGCATCATTCACATTATTAGTTCAACACAACCAGCATCGCCCTTAGAGTCACCGCGGCTTTTCCCGAGTCTTTTCCCTAAGTCGATCCGGAAAAGAGTCACCATGGCTTTACCCAGGTCTATTCTCAAATCCGCCAAGCAGTAGGTCACCACGGCTTTACCCGGGTCTATTCCCACTTTCACAAAGTAACAGGGTCACCACGGCTTTACCCGGGTCTATTCCCGCATTCACAGGGCACTTGGGTCACCACGGCTTGACCCGGGTCTATTCCCATAATCAATATACACTGATGATGTAAACTTGCCAATGCGACTTCATAACAGGGTCTAATATACTAAAACCATTAAGAGGGCAACACCCACATACCAAAACACGCATACTAAACCAACCCATGGATACAATACATAGAAAGGAAAAACTATTTATTTTTCTCTAAGTATCAAACAACATCAATGCCAATACACCAACAATGAATATCCCTTTAATCCAACACCTAGTCATCTAGATCAATCCATCGTATCCCCACATGTCAAATTGGCAAAGTTAATCATTTACATTAGCCTGTATCCAATTAAACATGAATTCAAGGACGAAACTTAAACCATTGAAAAGTATACTTCTTTTTCTTTGATCCATAGGTCATACATCAAACACGAAATTCGGGTAGCCTTATTACGGCCATGCAATTATAGCTCAACGTAACAATGAAACTAGTGCAAAGGCAGAATTTGGGTCAACTTTGGATGCAAATCTGTTATTGCTCAGACCTACCCATGATGCATGCGATGTATCGTTGGAAAGCTCTATGTGTCTAGTTTCTAACAAAACAAACGGTGTGTCGTTTCGAGTCCCGAGCTAGGAGTTATGTCCATTTTACCAAAGTCCGCCGGTGCTGTCAGATTCTACGCGGGAATAAGTAAAATTGATTGAAAAATCATAACTCTTTCATCTTAAACCCAAAAATATTGAAACCAATGCCAAAAGTTGCACCACTACAAGCCCTACACTCAGTAAAAATTCCAGGTTCAAAAACGAGAGGAGGTTAACCCAACAATCAAAAGAAAAATCGATTCGCAACCATTTTCGCACCAGTCAACCAACCCTGCTTTAGAAATTCACCAAAAATTGTATACTTAACCAAATTACTTGATTCCAACGTCAATCTCTTCGTAACTTAAATATGCAGCTCCTGTAAAAGACCCAAAGCCACCCAAAATGTTCATCATGCCCAGAAAGTTAAAAGAAGACAGCCACGCACAGATTCGCGCATCCAGAAAACAGCCAGTATTCAAAAATTCATAACTAATTGTGTGATTATCGGTTTTTCATGATCTTGGTACCGAAATCTTCGTATCGAAACGTACTTCAACTTTGATGAAGGCACCAAAATTTAATTTCTAACAGAAGGGCTCCCAAAAGACAGATTACCAAAGCCCACGAAATTTTCAGCATATCCAAGATTTATTCAAGACTCAAAATTGATTCTTGTACATCCAACTAACACTTAAACATGTAAAGAAGGTAGGAGATCCCTACCTCGAAGGTTAGAAGCATGCCCGAGCATGGAGGAAACTTCAAAGCGCTCCGATCATGAATTTTCTTGGATGGATAGGAAGCTCTCGTCGCGTAGAACAACTTTAGTACTTGGGGTTTTTCAAGAATCTCACTCGTAATAGATGAAATCGAAGAGAGAAGGTGAGAGAGGTGTGAGCCGAGAGAGAGAGAGAGCCGGCCGGGAAAGAAAAGAAAAGAAAAGGGAAAGTGAAGTGTACTCCTGGTGTGAGTTCATACATATAGCCCTAATGCACTAACACCCCTCTATTCCACAAGCATCACATTATAACCCCCAAACTCATGCTTCCTCACACATCAAGAACATTATTTTGTTTAAAACATAAATTCATTTTTTTTTTTTGTAAATACCAATTGCATTATAAATACCAAGAATTAAATGATGAAATTACGGGTCTCTACACCATAATTGGCCATTAAGACAATTAGATGTCTATAATGCCTTTCTACATGGAGTTCTTAATAAAGAGGAGGATTACATGAGGCAACCTTTGGGCTACAAGGATCCTCATCACCCTAATTTTGTGTGCAAACTCACCAAAGCCCTCTATGGTTTGAAACAAACTCCTAGAGCTTGGTATTTTTGTTCTCTAGTTTTTTACTGCAATATTTTTTGTCAATAGCAAAGCTGATTCTTCTCTCTTCATTTGCACCAAGGATTCTGCCTTTACCTTGGTTTGATCCATGTAGATGATATCATCATCACTGGTAGTAGCTCTTGAGCTTATCTCAAATTTCATCACTTTATTTGGTTCCTAGTTTGCTATGAAAGTCCTGGGCTCTCTCAATTTTTGCTTGGGCATTGAGGTTACTTCTCCAATCTGGTTTACTTCTCACTCATACCAAGTATGCTATGAAGTTGTTATAGAAAGCAGGTATGCTTGAGTACAAGCCTAGTGCTACACCTGCCTGTCACGACCCGCGTCAACTGACCTGCTTACTCTTAGCCTAATCACGTGGCTCAAAAGGTTAACCTCAAGTTATATAGTAGCTGGTCGTGGCATGTTATATACCAATTCAACTTTCCCAAGTTAGTCGATGTGGGACTCCACAATCTCCCCACTTTGGCTACAACATCCCCCGTTGCACCATATGATCCATCACTTTCACTCACCAAGCTATGTGAGACAAGTCCCTGCTTAAACACGACAAGCACCTCAAACTCCTCACTTGTTAGGCCCACCCAAGCACGTCTCCTCGTGGGACCCGCCTGTCATGATCCACGCCAAGTGACATGCTTACCCTTAGCCTCACCACGTGGCTCAAAAGCTTAACCTCAGATTATACAGTAGCTGCTTGTGGCACGTCATATACCAATTCAACTTTCCCAAGTTAGTCAATGTGGGACTCCACACTACCTCAGTGAAACCCAGCCTCTGTTAAGCAGTTCATTTTGAAGATGTAACCTTTTTTAGATCTATGGTTGGGTCTTTTCAGTATTTGACCTTGACGAAACCTGAGATTTCTCATTCAGTCAATATGGTTTGTCAACACATGCATGCTCCTCAAGCAACTCACTTTGCTACTATTAAGAGAATCTTTCTCATGGCCTGACATGTACTCCAGGTGCTTTAGCACTTCTGCCTATGCCTTTGATAGGAGGTCTACTATAGGTTTTTGTGTTTTCTTGGGATCTAATCTTGTGTCTTGGAGTGCTAAGAAGCAACCAATTAATGGTGGCTAGGTCATCCACAAAGCAAGAGTATAGAGCCTTAGCTCAATGTGCCGGAGATATTTCTTGGAGACCTTAGTTGTTGTTTGAGTTACAAGTTCCTTGTTATACTCCCTATCCTTTATGGTGTGATAATTTATCTGCTATTGCTCTTGCCAAAAATCTCATCTTTCATGCTTGGACTTAAAAATATAGAGGTTGATTATCATATTATATGGGAAAAGGTTGTGGCTTGTTTGATTCAATTGCAGCATATTGGAACTGCAACTCAAATTGCTGACCTTTTTACCAAACCTCTTTATGTGGTACGTTTTCATTTTCTCAAGAGAAAATTTGTCACGCCATCGATTTTCAACATAAATAATATTTATTTACAATAAATAAAATCACTACTGGAGTACCGATAATACCTAAATGACATTTCTTCCCCTGTTCACAAATTTAAATGCAAATGTTACAATCCTGGCTCGAAGCCCCAAGTTATCAAAATACCAAAATAATATTACAGCTTACAACAATCATTCTTTCGAATACTTCTTTCAAGACAAATGCAATTAATCGCCTCTTTTATACATTTGAAACACATGATCAACAAGCACGAGATGCACACAATGCCAACTTCCTTGCTTTATACCTGAAAATGATAGGTTGAGCTACACTAGCCCAGTAGAGAAATCTATACTCAAGTTATATGAAAATGCGATGAAGTATGCACTCAACGCGATGAGACTCAACAAGCGAACATGAGATACAAGAGGGGTTACCAAAATGAACTGACGAATTTAGATTATGGGATTCAGACGTCTTAGAGATAACCTTAATCATTGACATGTCAACTAGATGCCACATTAAAACTCATATCAATCTAAACTACAACAATTGTTCAATCATCTAATAACTTTTCGAATAAATGCCACAAACAACTTCCTCATTTCATACCATTCACCATAGAGCCTCATTTCATAAAACTTTCTTTTTTTGATTTCCAAAACAATTTGGAGAAAAACTCAAGACTATTATGGGTCAAGCTCTATTGATTTGAACTTGAATGTCGGAGTTCATTGATTTGTGCCCAAATACCAAATCTGTTGATTCGCTCAAGAATATCGGAGGATTTTTGATAAAATCTTCTTTTCAAAACTCACATTTCTTTCTTTAATAAAACCTTGATAGAATCAACCGTTTATTCCCTTTTTCAACATTCACAATCTCAAGCAATAAATAGTCCAAACAACAACATGAACTTCTAAAGTCAATCATAATTTCCTTCATCATGCGAGACATTCAACTATATTACCACACCTTGCGTTACAGTGATTCTCTCTACTTGGATTTTCGCATTACCACACCTTGCGTTACAAGCCCTCTAGAGTCTCTGCATTACTACACTTTATGTTGCGGGACGTTCTATCCAAATTCTCAACTCACACATACACACATGCATTATCAATCCATATACGAGCAAGCAACATCCCCTTATTCACATTCTTTCAATCATCATCATACAAGACAATACAAACTTTATAAACATATCACAATGTACATTGAAAACTACACACGGTCATGTCGTTCCTCTAAGTCCATCACGGCATCTTTCATCACGTATCGAACCCACACGACTCTATGATGCACCATGCGTTAGGTTCTAAACTAGAATCTTATACGACGAGTGCCAAAGGAACCTAGGAAGATCAACAAGACAAAACACGAGGATATGAGTTACCTTATTCTCACCCGGACCACTAGGCAAACCCCCATCGACCAACTATGCACCCTACATCATACCTTATAGCCTATAATGTTCGATAACCTTTCTACGATACATTTTTCAATTCACCGACCACCAATTCATGTCATAGTACCTAACGTGTCTATATCGTTCACCACATCATGCCACATTCATTCCCTAGTACAATCAATCTCCGTAGAAGCATTTCGATCAAGCTTTAACCAATTAAGTTATTATTCTTTTTTTACTAACAGAAGACCAACGAGACGAGGGTAACTTAGATTAACAAATGGTATTCCACTAAGCATGCTTGAATGAGGCTCGGAGATGTCAGAAAGGTGCTAAAGGTGTTCGAGGTTCAAACAATTGAAGTGGGAGCAGCGTGAACAAAACTGTCCCATAAAGCCTTGGTATAGATACAACAAAAAAAGTTGTATCGATACAACAAAAAAGGTTGTATCGATACAACAAGCATATGGTGCTACTAGATTCAGGATAAGCAGCTAGTATGAATACAACAAAAAAGGTTGTATTGATTCGGAGACGTTACGAGCACCGACTTAGCAGAAAGTCAAGGGCAAACTCAACAATAAAAAAACAACGATCCATGACATGATTAAGCACATAAATCACTCATAAACACAGGAAGTGAGTAAGAAATTCCTACCTCGAAGTGTATACGCAAGGATCCAACCCAATCAAGCGAGCCCTGTGACATCCCACTTTTTCTGTTTTAAAAAAAATAGTATTTTGACGCAAAAAATTAAATCTTTCATTTTTATTTTCCAAACTTCTTTATAATAATAAAAAAAAACATCAACTGTTATTTACTTCATGTATTTTGAAAATTTATCTAAACTCGAATAGCTTATATTGAAATTCTAAGTTGGGTTATAATTAGGTAATTTTTTTTCCCGGCGAGTGATTATTGAATGTGGAAGAGAAATTTCGGGCTGAACGTGTAATTGAACTAGAAAGGTTAGGTTTTTACGTGACCAATTATATATATAGAGAATGCATGTGGTAAGGTTGGTTTTTAATACATCACGTTAGAGAGAGTTTGTGCGACAAAGAGAGAGAGAGAGAGAGAGAGTTCAGCGGTGGATTTCGGGGCAGTGGGCTATCGAGAAGTCCCTCGGTAATAATCTTTTCCTTGTCTTTTTCTCTTCTTTGTGCGGGATATGGATTTCATAGCTATAATATATATGTAGTTTGGGTTTTGATTTGTTATCATTGGGGTACCAAAGTTTGGCATGTGGCAAGACGTTTTGGTGTGTGCGTGTGTCGAGATGAGGGAATTGTGAAATTGATCCATCGGGCTGTTCCTGGAGTTTAGTTATGGAGAGTCAATATTGGTAGTAATTAATTAATCATATTGTTATTAGTCATAGTGGTAACTAGAGTAGTAGTCATTTTCATTAGATTGATTTTCGTACATGCATTCTTTATGTTCAGCCTAGTAGAGCACTCGGGCATTGCATTTTGGCGATCTACCGTTCAATCGAGGTGAGTGGTTAAGCATGTGATCCCTTTTTTTGGATTCCCCTTGAGCCTATCTGTTCTTGACAATTCGTTTACTCGTTGTAATTCGATAAGTGATGTTCTTATTCATCGCTCTCATATTTATTGACGATTGACGTACCCTTTGGCATACAAGGTTTATTGATGATATTTTTGATTGTTGGATTGCCCATATTTTTCTTGTTGCTCCATAATATTATTGTGACTCCACAATGACACGGAGAATAATCCTGGTGTAGGTGCCTCCAGCTTGCTGTTGTTCTATTTGTGTTTGGGACCATGGATTATGTTTATATTAATTTATTAAAGTCCAAGGAAAAGACCCGTGAGATATTGTGATGACTTTAGCCGCTAGGGAAAAGACTTGTGAAATACCCTGTGACTCTAGTGCTCAACGGATAGGGAAAAGACTTGTGAAATACCCTGTGACCCTATTCCGGATCGGCTTAGAGAAAAGGTCCCAGGCGCCATCCTGTGGTGACTCTAAGTCCGATGTTGGCTCCAACGGGCAAAGCCCAGAGAAAATATTTGGCATTTGGTAATTATGGTTCCCACTCCGGTTTATACTTCCGTTATCATTGTTCGTCGTTCGGATATTATTGGACTCATTGATTGGTATAATAATTATTTTGGTGATTCGATGATTGTTCATATTATTCATTAATCTATTATTCAACTGGTGGATACTCTTTGTTGAGCTGTTGATCATTTTGTTCAGTATTTGGTTTGTTGTTAGTATTCGTTGAACCATCTATCTCCCTTATTAATTTGAAACCACTTCTTGGAACCCTCACTATCGTTCATTCAAAAGTATGCCACTTTGTATTATCACCCTTAGCATGCTTAACTACTCACTGAGCTCGTCAGCTGAAGGATTTATTCCACATTTTTTTTCAGGTTAGTTCATGGGCATTGTAGTGGACTATGCGGCGTTGTCGGGACCTTCTATTTGGACCTCTAGGGCGTCTGCATTTTTATTTCTTTTCTATTGTCAAAAAGCTTCTGCACTTTTGTTAATTGGCAGTTCATTATGGAGTTTGGAGATTGAAAAATATGAGATATCGTGTCATTTGCTATGGAAAAATATTGGTTTAAGTTGCAGATTTTATTGTAATAAAATATCCAGTTTCTCTTTATTTGTTTAAAGTTGCTAAAAATATTTTTAATTAGGCTTCGTGTCCCATGATTGCTTCATGGTACACGGCCGGTCATGCTCCCGGATTTGAGGCGTGACAAGCCCTAGCTCCACAAGCATGAACGAACCGAAATACGCCTCTCCACGCTTAACCCACCGAGATACAAACTCAACACCGCTAGCGGAAGGTGCATTGGAGGTTGATCTTCATGGGTTTCATGTTTGTTGAGATGTTTTGTGTGATGGAGAGAGAGAGAGAGAGAGAGAGAGAGAGAGAGAGTGAGTGAGATGGGTTTTTTTGATCCCCTACGCACACATCCACATATTTATACTAGCATAACACACTTTCTCAATTTACAATCCTATCATTCAAGCCCCATATCAAATAAACCCACAAATTTCTCATTGTTTTAATATTTTTTGCATTTATAAAAGGGAGACTTAAATATCCATCCTCAGCTCATGATTAAGTTATGTTTTCGTCCCAGCCACTTTGAATAGTTATGTTATCCTCATTTTTTAAAAATTCCAATAATGACCTTTTATATATAGGCGAGTTTTTGGGGATGAAAACTTAATACATCCAGTCCCCCGTATAAATAGGCAACTGCTTCCCCGTTCATATATATAGCATAGAATTTTGGGATGAAAAACAAAATTTGGAGGTCCTCAACGTGATTTTTGGATTTACTAATGAGAACAATCCCTTGTTTTACCCTCCTCACCCTAATCCTCTCTCTCCGTCAAATAAAATCTCATTCCTCTACCTCTCCCAAATCCCTTGTTTTCACGTCAATTTAGGTCGAATTAAAATTCATTCCTCTGAGCAAATCCATTACTCTAACTCTCCCATGACAAGCCCCTCATCGTCCTCCTATCGTCGTGCTCGGCTTTGCCACCGTTCTGGCCCTAACCTTGACATACGTATGAGAGAACGTCGTCGCTGTGGCACTGGTTTCGGCTGGTCTGTTTGAATGCGATGATGGTTTCCAGCGGAGACAACGAAGACGAAGAACACGGTAATAAAGACGGAGTCCACGATCTGCACGATCTTAGAGCATCCACGATCTCCACATCCTTATGGGTTTCCGATTGGCATTGTCAATGTTGAGTTCCTTTTCTTGGAAATCAAATAGGCATTATTTTTCCTGGTAACGAGATGAATTTTTTTGAAAGTTGGGTTCCTGTCGATACATGAATCGTCATGAAATGTTGAAATTGACATGGTAATTTAACCATGAAGCGCTGATCACGATAACTTGTTTTGATGGTAATTTAACCATATTTGAACCATTTACCATGAAATATTTGTTCTCATGGGATATTTATCGTGTTCACGTTGTAATCGTAATGGTAATTTAACCATGTAATATCATGGTAATTTAGCCATTTAACCATGCAACAGTTCGAGTATGTCATGTTATTTCTTTTTTTTATGGTAATTTAGCCATGTTCCGTGTAATAAGATTAATGAAAAATATGACTTTGTGTTATCTGGTTGTCCAACTCGAAGAATGAAGAAAAAATGCAAAGATGTGGTCAACTTGTCATATCATATTCCTAATAAAATTGATTCCTCAAATAGATTCCATGATAAAAAAATAAAATAAAAGTATCAATCATATTTACATTTACCAAATCCCACTGAATTAGAAAAATAATCCAATCCAATCTCACTAAATTGGGAAAACAATTCAGTCCAATCCCACTAAATTAGGAAAAGCAATATAACATATATATGTAAATCATAGGGAAAAGGGTAAGAAAGGTAATTCACACACTAAGAGGATGGAAATATAAGCATGAAAAAAGGGCGGGATGAATTCTTATATGGCATGGATAAAGAGAATGAATATTTAAATATTCCTTTATAAAACGCTTAAATCATTTTCAGAAAATACGGATCTCTACATAAGTATATCTCTACCTCATCATTTTCTGCTGCACACAAAACCTTTCTTTCCACCATTTGTTCCACAGATGAGCCCAAAACTTTTTCCCAAGCTATTAAACTACCTCACTGGCGTGATGCCATGGAAAAAGAAATTGAAGCTCTTGAAAGGAATAGAACATGGAGCCTTTTTTCTCTACCTCTCAACAAGAAACCCATAGGCTGCAAATGGGTGTACAAGATTAAATATCATTCTGATGGTACTATTGAACGTCATAAGGCACGATTAGTGGCTAAGGGTTTCACTTGGATTGAAGGGCTGGATTATCATGATACTTTTGCTCCGTTGCCAAGTTAGTGAGCGTTCGTGTTTTACCCTCCCTTGCTTCTATCAAACGTTCGTCTCTTCATCAACTTGATGTTAATAGTGCTTTTTTACAAGGCGATCTTGATGAAGAGGTTTATATGACACTTCGAGTAGGATTTTCTAAACAAGGGGAGACACGAGTTTCTTAATAAATCAATTTATGGCTTGAAGCAAGCCTCCCGACAGTGGTTTGCAAAATTTTCCTCTACACTTATAGATGCTGGTTTTTCTCAATCCAAAGCTGATTATTCGCTATTCACTAATCATCAAGGTGATTCTTTCACGTTTGTTCTAGTCTATGTTGACAATTTTATTATCACGAGGAATAATGACTTGGCTATCAACCGTATCAAGCAATTCCTTGAAGCCAAATTTTTCATAAAAGATTTGGATCGATTGAAATATTTTCTTGGTATTGAAGTAGCTCGCTCTGCGAAGGGAATTTTTCTTTCTCAAAAGAAGTACACATTAGACATTCTTAAGGACACTGGTTTGATTGGAGGTCGAGTCACTGTTACTCCAATGGAACAACACCTCCATTTGTCGCCCGAGAATGGAACACTTCTTTTTTATCCCACTCCATATCGACGATTGATGGGTCGACTTATTTACCTCACAGTTACAAGACCGGATCTTACTTATGCAATGAATATTCTAAGCCAATTCATGCACTCTCCCCGCAATGTTCATCTTGATGCAGCTCATCGAGTGGTCTGTTATTTGAAAGGTTCCAATGGTAAAGGCATTTTCTTATCTTCTTCTAGTGGTCTCCATTTGCAAGGATATTGTGATTCAAATTGGGCAAGTTGCCCCGTCACTCGCCACTCAACGACCTGATATTGTACCTTTCTTGGCTCCAATCTACTCTCTTGGAAAACTAAGAAACAAGTATCAGGCTATGGCTACTTTAACGTGTGAACTCCAGTGGTTAAAATATTTACTCAGTGATTTTAGAATTTCTCATAACCCTCCAATTACTATGTTTTGTGACAACCAAGCTACCTTACATATTTTTCAAAATCCAGTTTTCCATGAACGCACTAAACATATAGAGCTTGATTGTCACTTTGTTCGTGAGAAGATTCAATCAAAGCTCATTGCTGCAAGATATATTCCTTCTTCGGCTCAACTCACAGTCTTCATGAAGCCATTGGGTGCAGACCAATTTCAAAATTTGATTGGCAAGCTGGGCATTCTCTCCTTGCACCCTCCACCTTGAGGGGGAGTGTTAACGTATCCAATTCCTTGCTTGATCCTTGGGTTGGTCAATATTTCCTACGGTCAGTATTCCTATGATTTTGTAGTTTGTATAGGACTTTATTGTTATAATTCTTCCTAAATAGAGCTACCATTATTGTGGTAGAATCATCAAACATGGTTCTACTTTTACAGAGAACTTCTATACTCACAATCACAATGTCAAGCATTGAGCAACTATCCCACCAATAAATTCATGACCCAAATTCCTCATCAAGTGATTGACTATACCCATAGTATAATACCAATGGTTGTAAACGGAGTCGAAACAAATTCAGTTTGGTAGCCGTAATTTATTTCTTTACCTTTATGATACATATCCGAATGGCCGAAAAGAAGGGGAAAAGGCGAAGAAATAGACATTGTTGTGTACGTATCTTCATTTTCTTGAACCATTAGGAGTGTTTTATCATGGTCTGGTGGTAGTGCAGTTAGGCCAATGGACATTCTTAGGAGATTTTGTTTTGAGCACTGGATTTCTGTCGAAGAAATTGTTCGGGCGGAGCTCAAATCCACCGGTTAGCGTTGGCATTACCGGAAAATCTTCTTGGCATGGGACATGATGGAATCCCATGGTGTACCATAACACAATGTCCTTGTTCTCAATCTCTCTATTCCTGCAAATTTCACTTACAAGATTAAAAAGGTCGTATTCCTTGGCATTTGTTGAAACTGAAATAGTTTGCACAATTAATGGGCAAGGACATTCAGAGAGAGAAACATATGCAAAAAAGGATGTGACATACAAAGCGATGTCAATTACTAGCTGAGAGAGTTTTGTGGGATACCTGAGGCTCCAAATGGCTAAAGTATCATCCCCCCGGCTGCGATCAGTATACAACCCTCCTGCCCATTTTTCAGACTTGTTATAAGGAGTCACCCACACATTGTACTTGGTGAAGGCACCCCTGATTTGAGGATAATCGTCGTCTGACAAAAGAGGTCCCACGGCTGATCCCGGAATCAGGCTGTACCCGATGTGGTTCCCCACCTTAGTCTTCTCGTTGGGGTTGACCACCACCAGCTCCGCTGGTTTCAGACCGAGCTGAATTCTTGCATCCGCTTCACTTTTCGCGGTTTCGCGAACCACCGTCCAATAGCTCTTCCTTGGAGAGATGTTATTGTTAACTCGTTTTGTCTCTAAATTGCCTTTCACGAAGGAATTGGACACGCCGTCGACGTCTAGATCGAGATGGTAGGTCAAGAAGTGATCATGATACACTCCAATGGTATTTTCAGCTAATAATGTCCCGTAAACATCTTGTTTTATTTGATCTGTGTGGGTATAGGCCGCCGCTTTCACTTCCAGAACTCCAGTCAGTCCTACCTATAAGGAAGGAAATTAAAAAGAGTTAAAAATGATTATTCTATTTGAATATTGTTGTATATTTGGTGGTAAAAAAAAAAAAAAAAAACCCCCCATTTCGTATTTTGAATGGTTGAGTAAAATGTTTACCCCAACTTTGATGGCTCCACTAGGTTTGAATTCCCAATCCACTATATAGTCATAGTTGCCAATTGTTGATACCATTCTCACCACCAGGCTCACTTCTGCCCTAACTTCCCTTATCTGCAACGCACGTACGTTGGTTACTAAACAATTAAAGCATCATATGAACTGAATTGTGAGAAAAATAAGTCATGTCGTCTTGTTCTATTAATTGGAATTACTGTTTTGACGACGTGGGCAATATATTTAATTTGGAGAAAATAAATATTTACACCTCCACCGGTACATATAATTTATTCTCATTTATGAAATGCATGTTGTAAAATCACTTACCACTTCTCCCGGTATACCAGTCTCGGTATGACGCCAAATGACATTTCCAGCATGCTGCTCAAATATGCAGAAAACATTTGATATCTTGATGGGCTTTCCGTGTTGGCCCGCATAGTATCCATCCATGAAAACTGCGTGGGCCGGGCAATCCGCCAAGGGCTTGAGCGACACTGCAGACTGGCCGAACCCGAATTCGCCCAGATCAAAGAATGTTTTGTAGTACCATTCTTCTGTTGGATCCATATAAGGTACGAAGAGCTCGGATAAGTACCCTCTGTATATCACTTGTCGAAATTTGCGTTGCTCAAGGTCGTAGATTGAAGCCAGAGATATGATTGGGCCTGCTCGAACATCAAAGCCTAAATGGAAAGCCCAGTTGGCCCATCTGGCAAAAAAGAATTTTTTTTTATTTAATTTTATCGTTACCTGCCTCATCTTGTTAATTTGAACTCACGATATTCAAACAGCAAATAAAAATCTTCCTTCTCACGTTTTAAGGATTGAGTAAAATTGTTAGGTGCTTGTTATATATCCGTCACGTGTGCCCTAACTCCCTTCGTACGTAAACTCGCGATTGATATCCGATAACTGCTGAATACCTACTCCAAATGATCGTTCTTGCAATGATAGCATACCAAAAGATCATTCAACATTCAATACCTTATCCGCATTCTTATTTGCCATCAAGTCAAAACCAAGTTAAACACGTACGAGGTGGCATGAAGGTCCTAGGTGTCCAAGTCATAAGTCTAGAAGTTTGATTTTTCTTTGAAATCAAGGTAAATCACAATAGTGGCAAGGGAAAATCTTGCTCGTTTTTTGTTTCATAACAATGCTATACACAACTGTGTTCTTAGTTGCTCAATACATATGAGTCCATATGTGTTAAATAGCAAAGGATGGAGCCAATGACAGACCGTAAGTGGTGGCGACCTCTACCACGACGACTTTAAAAATTGCTCTTCTTATATCAAAAAATATCTTTCACAATCAAATTATATACTTCTGCCATCACTAAGGTGTTTTCAAGATTTATTTTGTTAATTATGCTAACTCTTTATTTAGTCTTTGACATATCTTTTATAAATATGTCTAAAATCAAATTTGCTAGCCTTAGTGAAATATTATTTAGGGAAAACCAAAACTACATACTTTGACATCAATGCTTACTCTCTCTTATGGGTGTCAAATGGACGTGTTTGGGCCAGATTGGGTAAGTTATTAGTGGGTTGGGTCTTTAATGGGTCATTGACCCATTTAGACCCAATTAGTTATAAGCCTAATTATCCATACTCAACCCAACCCATTTATTTGAAATCAAACCCGACCCATCCATTAACCCGGCAAATTACATATATATTAAAATTTAAAATGACTAAAATACCCATATACACTAAAATGACCATATATATTGCACTCATACATTTTAATGAACAAATTACCCTTGTATATTAAAATTACCATAATACCTCTATATACTAAAATGACCAAATTACCCCTGTATACTAAAATTACTGAACCGAATGGAGATTCTGCTGAAATTTTAGCATCCAGTAAAAAATGATTCGAATGAATTGACTAGATCAAAAAAAAAAAAGACTATTGCCAACTCCAAAAGTTTCCTTCGAAACAAGTAGATATGACATTTGGTCGGTATGGATCGGGAGACTTGATTCTCATTAGGGATTGATATTGGACAAATCACTAAACCCACTTTTCAAATGGGATGGGGTTCCTCGGTGCATTCTCGTACACGAACCATGAAATATAAGAAGAAACGTAGGGGTTAGAGAGGATAGGAGATTGTCCATTGTGCGTCTTTTCGCTCCCGATATTATCGTATGCAGACGCCAGGTGTTGAAGAAGGAGCGGATCGGGGAGCAGTACTTCCAAATCAGTCCGTCGACGTCGAAGCCTAGAACCCTAACACTTGGAAGCTCTGTTTATTAATTTCCTTTAATAGTTTACTGTAATTTCAATGTCAGGTTATTATTAGCGCACCCAAGCAATTTAATTATATATTGTACATGGATCACATACTTTGCGACGTTGACGAAATTTAATTTCTAAGTTATAATTACCAGTGATCAGATTCTTCGACCGGCCAACAAAATTTAATTTCTCTATTGTGACATTAGAGTGGACTTTTATTTTTATTTTATTTTTCTTCGCATTCCATGGATTTGGAAAACGGTCTTTGTCAAGAAAATCTGTTTGATGCACCATCATACCAATCAGATTTCACCTCGGCTGGACTCAAATCCTTCCACTGATCAGATTGCGCCCTTCTCTGGCCGGAATAAATGAACGAAGTCGGACAGAGTTGACGTCAAGCAACACCCCTGATTTTGGACCTCGCTGTTTGGTATGCAGAACCATCGCAACACAGATGAGAGAGAGAGAGAGAGAGAGAGAGAGAGAGAGAGAGAGAGAGAGAGACGTACCAGAGACGATTCGGCGAGAAAGGTCGAGACGCGAGACCATTCGGAGCAGAATGAGGAGGAGATCGAGGATAAAAGGATTTTTTTTTGATGGGTTATATGCATGACTTATTGGGTTATTTAAATGGACCCATTAAGACCCAATTAATAAATGAGTTAGACGGGTTAGACCCATTCTGACTCAATTAATAAATTAGCTGGGTTGGATTTAGTTTTTTAGAAGGTGAGTTTGGGTTTATTAATTGGTTTGGGTTCAATTTGCCACCCCTACTATCTCTTCACTGCAAAACATGTTGACCTACAAAGAAAAACGAGAAACATAACAAGCAACGAAAATACATTAGAGTTATTCATTTCTTAGCGTAGTTTTAGGTCTTTGGGATGACTATATATATCTTTCAAAATCGAAGTTATAGTCTTGAGAAATGTTATCTTTCTAATTTCATAAAGCAGGAGAAACTAATTAATTGAAAATTTCAAAGTGCATGCCATTTCAAAATTTTGTCATGTGCTCGAATAAATTTTGTCAAGTGCTTACAACACGTTGTCCATCATCATATTGATAGTGTAGTCCATCTTTTCGTTTTAACAAGTTGTCCGATCCCATACATTTACATCGACATATTGATAGTGTAGTCCATCTTTCCGTTTAGATTTTATTATAAATGTCCGTCACCACAAAGTTAAAATTTGACTCCATCGTCCCTGCAAAAAATTCTAAAATTATTGTGTCCAGAGTTCTGTTTTAGAGTTAATTGTGTTCTTGAACTTTTTGTGTCCTAATGTCCTCTTATGGGTGCCAATTTCTACCAAGCACATATATGAACTAAACACAAATACAGAGCTATAAGAATTTGGAAGTGTTTTAAGAAGGTATGGCCCAACGTAGATAACTTTTTCCATTAAAAAAAAAGAAAGAAAACTATAGAAATTAACTTGACTAATAACCTGATTGTGTGACCATCGATCTCAAAACCCGGCCCATCCGACTGCATGGTGGCTAGACCCCTCAATAGTGGACCGAACGGTGGCTTCTGCTTCGACTCTCGGTATTCCGTGCCTTCCGCTTTCGGCACCGGAACCCTAAACCGATCGTGGTATTCAATTATCTTCATCTCCTCTAAATCAACCACCGCCGTTATTCCCTCTATTGGTCTCACATACATATTAGCCGTCCCGTCTGTAAAAATAAAAAATAAAAAGAAGAAAATGTTATTAAGAACTTTTAAACATAAGTTTTCCCCACTTTTCTTTCAACTTGTAACTATAACACATCTTGATGGTTTATTTATTCTGAAAGAAAAAATAGAAGCACAGACAAATAGAACATACAAAAATCAGTAGCTATTGATCATATTGTAACTGATGTGCAATTTTTTGATAAGGCCCCCAATAAATCGCATCATTCTGCATACATTTTTTCATATCTGCCTCATCATTGCGGCACATATTCAAAAATGTCACGACCACATCATTCGATAAGATTTTTTTTTTTCAATTAAAAAATAATTTTCCTTACCAATATAAAAACATAGAATCTTCAACACCCTACTAGTATCAGCTTCTCCAAACCACCCGACAGTGAAAGTGGAACAAACGACATCGGATAAACTCAGCCCTCTCTTATTAATTGACTCCACAAATGGTGGGTATGCAAGTGGCAACTCAAGAGCAGCTGTTTGCTCATCAAGTGTCAACATAGGGTAGCCGTGGCCGTCGTAAATGTGGTCAGAAATGATAGAACTCGTCGATAAATCTACGATTATCTCGTGGGTATTTTTGTCTAGTCTGGTAATAACAAAAGCTCGGCGTGGTGGTGCTATGGTGCTTTTAGGGTTTGATACCCATGAGAGGATGGTTTGTTTATCCGGATCGTCTAACCCTACGTACTGGAAGGTCAGGGTATGGTTGGAAGCTGAGTAGGAATTTTCGATGGTGGTTCGGACTAGGTTGAACTCCAATGGAGTTAGAGGGTCCAGTGGGTGGTGTAACTGGTGGCTTGCGACGGTCAAGAAGAGAGAGAGGATGGGGATGAGAGAGAAGATGAGAGTTTTTCTAATTGTTGAAGCCATCGCTAAGTTTGGATGGAAATTTAGTATGGTGTATTTGTGCTTATATATACACATAGCGGCGGCTCCAAAAAAATTTAACAAGGTGTTCAAAAATTACATTAACTCTACTAGTTTTACTAACCAATTATTATATACTAGAGTGAATCATGCAATCAAGGGCGGAACTATACCCAAGCTTGGTTGGGCTATAGCTCAAGTGTGTTTCATATATATATATATATATATATATATATATATATATATATATATATATATATATATATATATATATATATATATATATATATATATATTTCTAATCCAAATAAGTTTAGTTCAACCCACCATCTCATTCAGCCTTACTCACCATTCAATCTAACTCACCATCCTCCAATTCACTTCAGCCTAACCCACCATCCAAATAATTTCAGTCGATAGACAAAACATTATTGAAATCGACGACGTAACATTATTGAAATCAATGGCGGCAGAGGATCTAAAACAATCAGCCCTAGTCAACCCTTTTCGGCTCTCTCCGTGATGACCAAACTCAGTCCTCTTTCAGACGAAATTGACAACGAAACGGGTCTCAATCGCTTATTCCTCGGCGGAACGTACGGTGTGCTTAAATTGATTTAAAATTTTGGTTTTTTTAATCTTGCTGTACTATTTTAGGTTTAAATTATAATGGTATGTTTAAATTGGTTTAAATTAAATGTTGGTTCTTGTTATCTTACTCTTTTAAGTTTTAAGTTTTAAGTTTAAATTACTGTATAATGGAACGACAACAAAAAAAAGAGAGGAAAAACTCTTTTATCTTGGTGTACTTTTATTGTTTATTTTTTTAACATTTTCATATTTTTGTACAAGTTTGCCTCTTTTTGGTTCATATATATTAACTTTGGGTTAGTCAAATGTTAAAAAAGTCGCTAGACGCTAGTCGGGCGTCGACCACCTTTGAGCTTCGAGGCCTAGCAATTGGCAATTAATCAATGCATAGCAATTAGTCAGATTAGTCGGATAGGCCCCGCCAATGATTAAGCACCGAATAATTTCGATTTTTGGAACACTGGAGTTAGCCCAGGGTGAAATATATTTGGTTCCACCGTTGCATGCGATCAAACAAACCCTATGATGTTATAATTTTGCTCTGCAAATTTTTATATTTTGAGTCAAGCAAAATTAAATTAGCCCAAAAATACTCTAATATTTTTTGTAGAAATTTGTGTGGTGAATAGGTTCGCATGGATATTTTTGTACATTGCTTTTCTTTTTGGAGATATAAAGTTGATGGTCGTTCAATGAAAAGTCAAAGCACGTACGATACCATACAAGAGTGTAATTCTAAAAAGACTTTTAGGATTGCGAATTGGGATGCAAACTTGGAAAAATAACTAAGAACTTTTAGCTGTTGAATAGTTTGCATATTATTCGAAGACCTTTTGATTTACGTGTAAATGTAGATTACGCGTCCGGAGACTTAATTTTCGTTCAGTCACCAGTGGAGCTAATTCGCTGTACTACGACCAGTTGAGCCGCCATCTATGATTTTTAAACCTTTTACATAATTCAAGTGTCTGGACCAGCTTGCGTGTCGCTCGACTAATCTTAAAAGATAAATTCCCTCGCATACTTGTGAGGGATTGATAGCACTTGAGAAGTTTCAAACCTTAAACTTAGACGGCCGGAAGAAAATCCGTACGTAAATTCCACGTCTTGATCACTAAGCCAACCTATTGAAGTTTTCTTTTTATCCCTAGTTCATGTCTCGATCGAGATCAGAGATTCCATCCCAAGTCAACTATTGTTTATAACCTATCCGCATAGTGAAATAAAAATATGCGTTGAACAATAAATCACAGAAATTGTTCAGACTACATGTGGGGCCCCCTTTTGGTTCTCATACGAATAATTCAAATTGTTCATTAGTTTTAAAATGTTTTCTTTTGAGTGGCCCAGCAAAAAATATAGCTCACAATTATTTCATTTCCTTGGTATTAGTATTACATATATGGTCACTACTTGGTTATTTAACATAATTTGATGTGATTTGAAGGTTTGGTCATTTAACATAATTTTATATATGCCTCACAATTATGTCATTTCCTTGGTATATTAGTATTACATATATGGTCACCACTTGGCAAGGGGCTCAATATAGAGAATTCACTTCGAGTCTTTAAAATATATGAGCCGGCCCTATACATATTGGTACTACTTGTTTTTTATGCTAACGGGACACCTGAAAGTTCTGATTTTGGAGATGTATGTCATAGCTGATTGTTCCCATTAGTTATTTTTCTTTCAACACCTTGTTGGAACTTTGTTTTCTCTCTTAATTTGGTGCTGCTACATGTAGCTTGTGTTGCCTTTATTTTGTTTCATTTTTTCTTAATGTACCCTTATCAAGTTATTTATAAAATCTCTTTTGCTTCATGAAAAGCTTTCTGGCAAAGGTTCTATCTCGGGTAGTCTAATTAATCTCCGTGCCAATGGCTAGCTTCTTATTTATTTATTGCATTCATAAATGGCATGTTTGTTTTTTAGTTAATCATGATACTTTCTATATATATATATATATATATATATATATATATATATATATATATATATATATATATATATATATATATATATATAAAGCAACTGAGACAACGACATATATAGAGTAGCAATGTAAAAGCGATATTAAAGACCTATAGAAGGCCACAGATAACTAATCTAAAACCCGCCTAAGGCAATGGTTATCCCTAATTAAGAACTCGTTTAGAGAGATAGGGATATCAACTGTAATGACTTAACTCCTCATTTTGCTCAACTTCCAAGTGTGCCAGGTGGTCAACACTTTGATTGGCATTACGATAAGTGTGAGATAGCATGGTTCCGTATAGATGAGCAAATCATGGGCTATGTTAATGATAACACTTTGGGCATGATTGCCCGAATTACCTTCTGTGATCAAATTTACAGCAATAAGGAGTCGGATTCGATTGAGACACTCACCAAACTTTTCTACAAGATGATAGTTAGGCCTCTATAGATAAAACCCAAAGCTCTGCTCCCAGATTTGAGTCATAAAGCAGCTTCCCAAAGAAACCTAAGATCCAATCACCCCTTGAATCCCTAAACAGGCCTCCAAAGCCTCCTTTGCCATTTGATTAATACCAACAATCATCCATGTTGAGCTTGATATATAGAACTTGTACACAGAGCAGCCCAATTAGTACAATGTGGAGAAATGGGTCATGGTGTGTGTGTGTGTGTGTGTTGGGGGGGGGGGGGGGGGCGGCGTTGTTAAAGGCTTCCTCAATCTCACGGGCATATGAGTAAAGTAGCTTGGCACTAATGGATACCACAAAAATCAATGTTATCAAAACTCTTTTTGTTGAGTTCTTTCCAAATTTGCCACAGAGTGGTAATAAAGAGAGTAGGTTTGGCATGATGTCATATATATATATATATATAGGGGCCGGTTCCGTAGACACCCAAATAAAACACCCAAACAAACACCCCATCTCAGCCCTCCATTTCTAGGGCTGAGATTAAATCCCACTTCATCCCTAAAAAGCTTCACGTCTGCCCCCTCCTCCCGTTCTTCTCACGTCAGACGTCTTCTGCCGACCCACCCTCATCCTTCCACCTCCCTCCACTAAGACAGACGACCGACGAAACCCCGCCGCCGCCGACCCACCACCTACCCCTCTCTCTCTCTCTCTCTCTCTCTCTCTCTCTCTTAAGGAAAGGTCGAAGAAACGGAAGGGAAGGTCCAAGCACGGTAAAATCGCGAAAATTGAATTTGCCCACCACCGAAGCTCCATTGATAAGGTCTCTCCTCCTCCTCCTCCTCCTCCTCTCTCTCTCTCTCTCTCTCTCTCCCCCCGTCGAACAAAACTCCTGGTGTACATAGTTTGAGTTTGATACAATAAGAATAGATCATTACAAAACAAAGCCAACAAGCCAAAATGCTCCAAGATCATTCGGAACAATTTGAGCCGTCCTTTTGGTCACTATCCGAGCCTTCCGCATCCTCTTCAAAGCCTATTGAATAAAATTGACAATTAAAAAAAATAAGATTAGTAAATAAGAACATCTAGGTCAATAAGAAGAATAGGATTAGTAATTGAGTTACCTTTGTTAGTTTTACTCATTGGATTTGAAGGAAAGTTCTCTTATCACTTACCTGCAAGAAAAAGAAATCCATATGCTACTAACAGGCCGGGTAACAAGCAAACAGAGAGTACACAGTGAGGACTAGTATGTTCAAATTACTCCCAAGCAAAACTACTACTGAGCTATGATTTCCTTGACCAATTCATGAATAATTTTGAAATTAAGCATAAATGATAACCATAGGGACAAAAAATTAAAACAAGTTCTCAATCGAAACAAAACAAGTAGTTCAACATTGGGGCAAAAAATTGTAGAAACACAAACATTCGTATGTTAACATACTAGAAAACCCTTTAATTGTTTGTTTCCTCCGTCAAAGAATTCAATCTTCTGTTAAAAAAAATACTGGACCACTAGCCACATAACATAAAAATTTTAATCTAAGCAGAAGCTACAGAACTAAGGACCAAAACATTTAAGTTCAGCTTACATGTGAACTGGTTAGCAGTCGGCGCCAACTCCAATATCGAAGATGCAAGTAGGAAATTTGGCAATTGTTTACTTGGAATCTATTTTTACAATCACCTCATCAAATTTAGCCAATCAAACTGACCGCAAAAAATCCCCAATTTCGTAGTGTATGACAAACCCTAATTTTTGGGGTCCCCAAATTTTGAAACCGTAAGATGGAAAATCTAGGGCTCATCGACGGGGAGAGAGAGAGGAGGAGGAGGAGGAGGAGGAG
This sequence comes from Rhododendron mucronatum var. ripense, assembly GCA_019656295.1. NCBI lineage: Eukaryota > Viridiplantae > Streptophyta > Magnoliopsida > Ericales > Ericaceae > Rhododendron > Rhododendron mucronatum. The sequence goes on along the minus strand of BPLT01000038.1, from coordinate 2,120,715 downwards.
GAGAGACCTTATCAATGGAGCTTCGGTGGTGGGCGAATTTGATTTCGCGATTTTACCGTGCTTGGACCTTCCCTTCCTTTTCTTCGACCTTTCCTTGAGAGCAGAGAGAGAGAGAGAGAGAGAGAGGGGGGGGGTAGGTGGTGGGTCGGCGGCAGCGGGGTCTCATCGGTTGTCAGTCGGAGTGGAGGGTGGTGGAAGGATGGGGGTGGGTCGGCAGAAGACGTCTGATGTGAGAAGAATGGGAGAAGGGGGGCAGACGTGATTTAGCTTTTTAGGGATGAAGTGGGATTTAATCTCAGCCCTTGAAATGGAGGGCTGAGATGGGGTGTTTCTTTGGGTGTTTTATTTGGGTGTCTACGGAACCGGCCCCATATATATATTATAAACAGAAGGGTGCGGGGATAAGTTGTTGCAACGGCTCAGATTTGTTTGATCTAATAGTTAAGAGGCATTCTTCCAATTCTATTGAAGTGTCCACACTTTTTCTACTAAATTACACAATTTTCATGTCTCCTTACTTTCCCAACTCCGTCTCCTCTACGCTTCTCTCTTTCTCCATCGTTCAATTCACCAACGAGAATACAACTCTCACACTATTCCAATCGTGTTTATTTCTTGGAGGAATATCCAATCAAATAAGAGGTCGAGCATCATTATTGTCGGTATCTATTTCGATCTTCTTCTTAGGCTTGCTTTGTTGTTGTTTATTTTGGTCTCTATTTTCTGTTTTCAGCTGGAGATTAGTATTTTTTTTTTGGTCATTTTAAAGGGTGCTGGAGCAAATAGTGTGGTCATGTTTAATATCAGGTTAGCTTTGTAGCAAATAGTATAGCAGTATAAAGGGGAAGTCACGAATATAGAATATTGAAGCTGAGTTCTTTGGTTGTATTTGGTGGTTTTGTACTTTGTTAATGTCTTCTCTATGGAAATTGAAAAATACGGTTTTGATTACAGAGTTCTTTGTATCAAGTTAATTTTCAACAATTTGAGCCATTATCAAAATTCAAAAGGTAATTTCAATTCCAATCGGAGTGGGCACTGAGCAGCGTCGTAGGCACGGGTAAGCACTAGTAGTTTTATGTGATTTGAAGGTTTGGTCATTAGTCCAATTTTATAGATGGGCTCACAATTATTTCCTTTGTATTATATATACAATAACTTATGTAATTGGAATAATTGATTTGTTGTGATTTTATTTGATTAGGTAAACTAAAAGTTGAGGAGATTATCCTCCATCAACTTGGAAAAAAAAAAAAGGGTGGTATTCTTGAAGAATCCAAATGAAGAGAGTGAGGTGGAGCTACAAGTGAAAGGGAAATGTTTTCAGAATCCGGTGAATGACACATTTTGGTCCAAATTAAAGTTAGCATTCTTCTCAAGGATACGAAACTAGTTATTAAGATTTTTTAAAATGAAAGAAAAGATCTTTTAGAATGAGTAAAAGAAGAAGAAGAAAATTTAGTCAAGAAGGCGGCGAATCGCCTAGAGACGGTGAATAGCGGGATTATATTGGCAACATTCGGAGACTTTGTGGCCAAGATACTAATTGGGATTAAAGGGTTGATCTATAATCCCAGGGGTTGGGTTGAAGATATTATCAACAAAGTAGAGAAGGAGAAGATCTCCCATGAGGCAATATTGAAGATAAGAAAAGATGTTTATGACTTGAAAGCACATTTTGGCATCAACAAAAAATATGGCAAGAGGGTGTTGGTATGATGAGGATGAGGATAAGAAGAAGAAGAAAGAAGAGTTGGGAGAGAGAAAGAAAAGAGGGGTTAACACTATTCTGTCACACCCTCAATTTTTAACGTAAATATAAAGTGCTTTCATAAATAAATAAAATCTCACAATAATCCACACAATACCCCAAAAGAGTTGAATATTTCCTTTTCCATAATTAAACTTCCAAGTCCAAGGATTTTTCAAATAGTACATCATCAGCTCAACGGCCCCAAAACCAACAAAAGTATCAAGTGTTCAAGAGTTAGGGTTTACAATGTTCTCAAACCATAAATAACATCAAATGAAGTTACAAATACATCTTCCAAAAATAATTTACAAAGGTGGCTAAGTAACTTCTCTAAGTTAGCTTTCAAAACAATGTCCACGTCCAAGCACTCCAAACATGCAACTATTGTCCCAGGTTAGTACCTTAAAATGATGTAAGGTTTGAGCTACACTAACCTAATAGAAAACTCTAATATAATAATGTACACACATGAAATGTAAGGAAGATCACATGATGAACAATAATACAGAAACTCAAAGAATGGATGGTAACAACAACTAATAACCCAACACTCCAAGTTCAGAACCAATTGAATACTTGATGAGAAACCTTTGAAAGTACCATGTGTCCAAATGTGTCTCATTCTCGTACAAGTGTCTTGAGCCGTAGCTCCTGTCGGGCCAGTTAAAGGATCCTGATATCCTCTGCCAGGCACCTTACCCATTGGAAGGTCCTGAAGTATCAAATACGAGCATATAGCTCCTGTCAAGCCAATTAAAGGATCTCGATGTCCTCTGCCAGGTACCTTACCCATTGGGAGGTCCTAAAGTATCAAATTCGAGCATATAACTCCTGTCGGGCCAATTAAAAGACTCTGATGTCCTCTGTCAGGCACTCACCGATCAATGAGTCCTGAAATGTTCTCATCGTGTCCGTAACGTTTCGAAATCCTTTTTATCATCATGTTCGTACCATTCAAACCCAACTTTGATATGTAAAGTATTTTGTGAAATCATATCCAAATGAGCATTAAAGTTATGCTAAACGTCCGATGAAGTCATTAAACACGAGTAATCAAGTTAAAGGTCATTTGGGAGGTGTTTGGGTAAGTTGGAAGTGTTTGGAAACCAAAACAGTAAAAAATGAAGCAAAACGGTGAAAACTGAAGAAAAGCAACAGGTATCGATACCTAGGACAAATGGGATCGATAACAAGTGATTTTCTAGGTTTTGAAACACAAAGGTATCGATACCTGGCTAAATGGTATTGATACAGGATTAGTTCGAGCAGATTTTCTGCAGATTTTAATGGGGTTCAACACAACAAGAACCACAAAAATATCAACAGCGACCAAAGGCACGAATCAAGGCAAGGAAAACAAGTCATAAACATATATTGAAAGTTAGAACTCCCTACCTCAAAGATTGAAGAGCAAAACTAAGAATCCTCCAAGCCCTAACCCCAAATCTTGAAACAGGATGAGATATGCCTCCACCGAGCTCAAACCAACGAGAAACGAGTTCTACTACACAAAGGAATGATGGATTGAAGGCTGTTTTTGTGGAGGTTTTGGGTGATTTTGGGTGAGAGCAAGAGAGAGAGAGACATTGGAGAGAGAATGAGGGGTGTGAGTGTGTTTCTCACACTCCTCCCTTGTATACTCACACAAATGCATATTACCTATTCTCCCAAATCTTTCAAACTCTTACACATTGAATCCCTCAAACAATTATCCATATAATATCTACGATTTTCATTTATGAAACAATTTAACTTTATTAAACGAAATTACGGGTCTCCACATATTCTATCTGCTTTTGTTTGATTACTACTAGTTGAAATTATGTTACTGTTACCAAAAAGTAGAATTTCTTTATTTTTCATTTAACTACCAGTATTTGCTCTTTAATTGTAGTCCACTTATAATTGTTGAAACTTGCACCATTTCCATTTTATTTGTATCCTCGGCAGATAAGGAAAAAAAAAAGGCATGCTGGCCATTCAGGCAGGCTAATAGGGCAGCAAACCTTTTTTTTTTTATTTACTGAGGATTCAAATCAAATGTAAAGGTGCAAGTGTGCAAGTTCCAACAATAAATGCATGGCAATTAAGTAGCAAATACATGTGGTTAGATGAAAAATAAACAAAGTTTACTTTTTGGTTCTACCAACTGCACGACAACAATAACATAGTTTCAATCAGTGATAATCAAATAAGAGCAAATTGAATAATATTAACCCCTCCTCTTCTTTTTTCTCCCCCTCCTCTTCTTTCTTCTTCTTCTTCTCCTCATCCACACCATCACCATCTTTGCCATCCTTTTTGTTGATGCCAAAATGTGCTTTCAAGTCAAAAACATCTTTTCTTATCTTTAATATTGCCTCGTGGGAGACCTTCTCCTTCTCTGCTGTGTTGATAATATCTTCAACCCAACCACAATGATCATCGATCAACCCTTTAATCCCAATTAGTATATTTGCCACGAACTCTCCAAATATCGCCAATATAATTCTGCTAGGCACTGTCTCTAGGCGATTCACCCCCTTTCTTGACTAGATTTTTTTCCTCTTCTTTTACTTCTTATAAAAGCTCTTTTCTTGCATTTTCAAAAATCTTAATAACTCGTTCTGGATCCTTGAGGAGAAATTTAACTTTGATTTGGACCAAAATGTATCATTCACCAAATTTTGAAAAGAGTCATTTCCTTTCACTTGTAGCTCCACTTCACTCTCTTCATTTGGATTTTTCAAGAGTACCACCCACTTTTTTTCCCCAAGTTGGTGGAGGATAATCTCCTCATCTTTAGTTTACCTAATCAAATAAAATCACAACAACAAATCAATAATTTCAGTTACACAAGTTATAGACCATTATTATATCCTTCCCAATTTGTTGTGCCCTTATTTCTTTTTGGGATGTCCCAGAATGATACGCTTGTTTCAAAACTTTCCATTTTTGAATATCCATATTACCCATTTTACCCTTCATTTGCTTTTACATTTAAAAAGGTTAGGATTTCAAATTTGATATTCAAATGACACTTAAGTGTGGAGTTTTAGGTGTCTCTCCTGAGTCCTAACATGACAGCATATCAAATTTAATTTGACTCCAACACCATAATCTTGGTTCAGTTACTTTTATTTTTTACATAATTTTAATATTTTGACAAAGGGGTAAATGGTAAAACTAACAAAAAATCAACGTAATTATGATGTCTTCTTAAATTACGAGAAAGTCAAAGTAGGAGAAACAAATTGGGACAGAATAATACCAAGGAAATAATTGTGATCCATACATAAAATTACATTAATGACCATACCTTCAAATCATGTTCAACTATATACTCCCTCCACCCCTTTTTTAGAGTCCAGTATTCTATTTTGGAATGTCCCTTGTCCATTTTATAAAGTTAATGGGTAAAATTGATACATTTTCTAGTTTGCCCTTAAAAATATATTTCATTTTGAAAAGTTAGTAAGTAAAATTGTAATGATGATAATGATAATGCCTCCATAGAAGGGAAGTTATAACAAGTTTGACTCTTAAAAGAAGATAAAGGGAGTAAATGACGTCGTTTGGTTACACAAGGAGGAGGAGCTATTGTGAGCCCTTGGATCTTCTCATTAATGTATTGACCCCTCTACATCAAAACCCTTACAAGATTCTTACAGGAAATCCTCACAGAGGATCCGGATCCGTATGACAGTCATGCCAAAAGGAAAGTATCATCATTAACTAAGAAAACAAACATGCCATTTATAAATGCAATAAATTCTTTCAAATAAGTAAGAAGCGAGCCATTGGCGGGGAGATTAGACTACCTGAGATAGAACCTTTGCCGTAAAACTTTCCAAGAAGCAAAAGAGATTTTGTTAATAACTCGATAAGGATACATCGAGCGGAGCAATGGAGAAGGACACAGAGCAAATAGCAGGCAGAACATAAGGAATTTTTGTCCATGAAAGGACCGCAAACAGTAAAACATTTAAAACAATGGATCCGGAACCTGAAAAAGATCTAGCCCAGATTAAAGGGCCCAACAAGCCACTCCTTTGGACTCTAGCCCAATTGTCCGAAAAAATGTGTGTATCCAGTCTAAACTCTCTTTTTTTGGCAGTTTAATTCGTAAGATGATGTTTTGATGACTTCCCTTCAGTGTAGAAATTCAATAGCTAATCTTTTTTCCTCTCCCTTAAGCTCCACACTCAATTTTGGTTCTTCAGGTACAGAATTACAAGGAGGGGGGGCGTTTTAATCTTCAGTTTTTCTTTGAATTTATTAGGCATCAAAAATTCAATTTCTGTGAGTAATCTTGCAATTCCTGTGTCATCTGGAACTGAATAGTTTGCCACCGTGTTGTCCCAATCTGTTTGACTGGTGTAGATATCATTGATGGTGTTCATCGTTGAAGGCTAAATGTTTTGAAGATCTTACTATAGAATCACAATTCTGATAGACTTTTGATCCGAGACATTAATCTCATAGTGAGAGACCGCGACCTCAGGTAGTAATATGCATGAAGGTATAGGGTAAGCCTAGGGAACAAAGTGTGATTGGAATTTGGAGAGGAGGAAGTTCAGGTGGTTCACAACAAGGTTTCTCTCCCCACCAGGAGTTTCCCCAGTGATTGACATTTTGAATAAATCGGTCTAAATGTTTTCTTTTCCAATTCCAAATAAAGTGCAGCGAGTTCGGGCATGCAAGTTCACTGCCCCGTAAGTGTAACGACAGAGTACTCCAGAAACAAATAATAGTTGGCAAATAGAAGAGCAAAACTTACAGCTGGTCAACGAAATTGCTTTATGTCATGTTATCGCTGCTCCTAAGCAACTCCTGCTCGTTCATCTCCTTGTAACATGTACCTCAAAATACAAAAACTAGCAAACACAATAAAATAAACTAAACTATGAATTAAAGTCAAAATAAATCGAACTTATGCAACTGTGCTAACTGTCTCTGGCAATGGTGCCAAAATTTGATCGTGTTGTACCGAGTCAAAATTATGTTTATAATAACTAAGAATCAACTACTATTTCATTCTGATCAAAAAAAAAAAAAAACTACTATTTCGTAGAATAGTGATCAAGTTCGAGTATCGAATCTGCTGAGACAATGAGGCTAAGTTATTTTTAGATAAATTCAAAGGGAAAAAGAATGAGTTATAGTATATTTTTGGAACTAATTAAATTAAGAAAGCAACTAAATCAAGAATTTCGAAACTTACCCCTACTTATACCCTATTTCCTGACCGGTAAACCCCAGCCGAAGCCCAAATCATTCCTCCCCTCTCTTCCCATAGCTCACAACGCTTCTGAATCATCACACTACCAACGACCACGACCAAGCCGCCACAACCCAACGTCAATGGCCACAGCCACATCCTTCATCCATCACCGCTTGTAACCATTATCCGTTCGATTGGGCTTTAAGTTTGCAATTTTTAGAGGTTTTCTTTTATACAGGAGGTTCATATTCAAAGATAATTTAACAAAATTTCTGACATACCAAGAAAAGAGATAAATTGAACAGTCTACGAATCATTGAAAGATTTTTGTCTTAGTCAAGTTCTGTCATTAGGGAGGCCAAGGCTGTGGTGGGATCTTGAAGTTATGAGTGATTCTTTTGGGCAATGGACACAAATTTCACCATTTGCCATAAAAGTTAAAAATCAAATTAATCAGAAGAGACACAACCATTGCACTGTTAGTGTGTGCGTGCGTGTGCATGGAGTAATTATTCAATGGTATTGGGGCACCGCTACGTGGTGCCCAAACACCCTTATCCAACACATATTTTCATATGAAAAATGTGTGGTGAATAAGGGTGTTGGGGCACCAAGTGGCAGTGCCCAAGACTACCAAATAATTTTTCATAGGCATGTGAGATCAGTTGACGGCAGAGGGGTTGTGGCAACCCAAAACATAAACATTAGCATAACAGTGATTGGTGATAAGAAAAGTTCAGAACCAAAATCAGGATGATCATCTTTTATCCGAAAGGAAAACGGCATTTACTTCAAATGGTGAGCAGTTGAACTTATTTACAACACATGTAATACACTCAATCCAAAATAGGTGTGACACGAGAAACCCATTTCTTCTGCAACAGTGACCCTCTAGTTGACCCCAACTTAATTAGTCAGCATGAGAAGTCCAATAAATCAACCCACTGCAAGGAACAACATATATTATTGGTTACCACTGTCCTAATTACAGCAGGAATAACTTAAAACAGTGTTGATGAGCGAATATTTCCTGAAAAAATCAACGTGCTCATGCAAAAGTATAAATATCGAACAAAATGAGGAAACTACTGTCGCAGATCAATACGTAGGCCACACAGCAGTGGCACCTCCAAGAAACCAAACACTTCACAGTCTATTTGATTCAAGGGATTAAAATACTATAAAAAAAAAAATTGCAGGGAACATAATTCTATCTTTGGTTGTATAACAAATTACGTGAAAAAGAATCTCCTTTATTGTTCAACATTTTCTACAGTGCAGAGCTGGCCAATGCCACAGATTGTTCTGATAATGCAAATATTGGAAGCATGATTTAAAATGTGCACAACAGAAGCAGCATCCTGAACATGTGCTCAAACATTCAACCTAGCAAACAAAAAGCACAAGTCCAGAGTGAATTGGGGGACAAGAATACCAGATTTTTTTCACCAGAAAATGAATGCTAACAGCGTAAGGAACACTATCCTTAGCTTGGTACGTACTCATGCAGATATTCTTGATGACCTGCTGCTATTGAGGGAGAAATTTTAGGTTATTATCAGAATCTTTTGGGATCTCCTTTCAGTCAAAGAACGGATGCTTGTGAGACTCTAGCTGCTGCCATCCAGAAGAAGGTTCCTTTGGAGTTTAGGGATAGCTTAATTGGGCCTGTGAATGAAGTTGAAGTCCTGGAAGCTCTTAGATCTATCCATAGAGATAAGGCCCCAGGGCCTGTTGGGTTCAACTCCGCTTTCTTCCAAGGCAACTGGAATATTGTCAAGGAGGATTTTGTGGCAGGTATTCTATTTTTCTTTTGAGTCTGGTTCTGTGCCTGCGGGATGGAATGCCACTGCTGTGACCTTGGTGCCCAAAGTTGCTGCTCCTCAGTCCATAAAAGATTACAGGCCAATCGCTTGGTGCATTACTGCGTATAAATGCATCACTAAAATTCTTGCTAATAGGTGTCAAGCAGTCCTTACAAGTATTATAGGCCCTTCACAATCCGCCTTTATAAAAGGAAGATCGATCATGGATAACACATTGTTGATGCAAGAGCTTGTTAGGGATTATCACAGAGATCAAGGGCCTCCTAGATGTGCTATTAAGCTGGATATTATGAAAGCCTACAATAGAGTTGATTGGGATTTCCTGATGGCTGCTGTGACCTATTTGGAGTTCCCATTGCAATTCATTCATTGGGTCAGTGCTTGTGCATCCACTCCAAGGTTTTCTATTGTTATCAATGGAGAGCTGAAGGGTTTCTTTCTAGGCAGGAAAGGGTTCCCCTTACCTTTTCTTGCTTGTTATGGAGGCTTTCTCATTTATCCTGCCGTCTAGAATTGGCCAAGGTGGATTTTCTTACCACCTAAGTGCGCTGCCATCAATCTCTCTCACCTAGCTTTTGCAGATGATATGTTCATTGTATGTGGGGCCACTCCCCAATCTTTTGAAACAATTAAGAGTGTTTTGAAGGAGGTGGTCTGGGATTCAAAAGCTTAAAAGAATGGAATAGAGCATCCATGTTGAGGCACTAATGGGCCCTTCGCAAGAAGGAAGATATTCTCTGGGTCAAATGGATACACTCCTACATTATAAACAATAATAAATGGCTTCATACTGGTTACTCCTCCTGGACTATGAGGAAGAGGCCTTAGAAGAGACGATCAAAAGTATATTCAATCTCAGATCGGTAATGATGAGGATACGTTTCTTTGGCTGGATAATTGGCACAACCTTGGGATACGTTTCCCAGGTCTCTAACCCGGGAAGACCTCTACAGGCTAAGGTATGCACTATAGTTCATAATGGAGGTTGGAGATGGCCTAGAAGTAGAATTAGAGAGATCATTGCTAAAACTGCCCTGAACCTTATGCCTCATCTGGTTGTTTTTCTGCAAAATCTGCAAGGGAGGCTCTTAGATCTAAAGCTCCTGAGGTGGGATGGTATCAGTTCGTTCGGCATAAATGGCATGTACATAGGTGACCATTCATCCAATGGGTGACTATCCTGGGTAGGTTGAACACAAGAGACAGATTATTAAGTTGGGGGATTGTTCAAGATAGTAGCTGTGTTCTGCGTACGGGAGGGGTTGAATCCCATTCCCACCCATTCTTTTCCTGTCAATTCTCTTCACTGGCCTGGTAAGGAATCAGAGCAAAGCTGGGATCCTATTCTCATGACTGGTCCTCTCATGACTGGTCCTTAGTTTCTGAAGTTCATTGGTGCTCCAATTTCTGCAAAAACAAGTCTGTCAGGGCCTCTTTATTCAAGCTTTGCTTGGCTGCTTCTATCTACTACATTTGGAAGGAAAGAAATGGGAATATATTCCAAACAACTGGGCATGACTTTGGTTCAGTTACTCACCAAATCTTGGAAGAAGTCAAGGCTTGCACAATGTGGCCAAGACTGTGGATAACCCAACATCTGCCTGGATTGGGGGGTTCCACATTCCATTTTTGTGCGGAGGTTTCTTTTCTTGTTTTGTAGTTAGTTGGTTGTCTAGTTTGTCTCTGAGTTGGTTGTTTCTGTTCTGGAATCATTTGAGTCATGTTTTGTGTAGCTAAGGCTCTTTTGTATTCAGGGCTATCTCCCTGAATTTTTTTGGGCTTAGTCCCTTTATAAATCGCCTGGTTCCAAAAAAAATAAACACAAAATTCAACCTAGCAATTTTGACAAAGGATGATGCTCAAACATGAAAAATTCATTCACCTGATCAACACAAACACACACTGCAAAACACCTGCTGTTCCTGTCCAAGAAGAGGGACCAGTATCGGTTAGTGCATCTTGTATCAATAGCCCAACTGAAGCCGCTAGAGAGACGAATGATACAACATAAGCAAGGAAAAGCCAAAGCTTCAACCTGCAAACAAGGCATTGCAACAAGGAATTAATTGGCATTGATAGTGTACGAGAATAAATGACCGGATGAATTTGTATATCTGAATCGCCACAATCTTGGGATGCACAATTTTCATATTATTTTCTGATTTGAAACCCTTCTATGATTTAGTACACATTGTAATACTAATGATGATTCTACACAAATCATGAGAACTTTAGGATCACTTTTTAAAAAATGGCTTCTGCAATTTGTTCACCTTCCACTTTCCACAACTATGAAATCCTCCCCGCTCCCAAAGACTTCTTTTAAGCTTAAAAGGTTGAAATCTCGTTTTGTGGCCTCCCATCCTATATCATGTTGCTAGAGATCTTGAACACCAAAAGAAAAATAAATTTTGTTCTTTTTGTTGCTTGGTAGTTAAAAGGGGAAAAGTAAAGAGAGAGAGAACTCAATTCAAACCCATTCAGCAAAAGCTTATTCCAAATTATTTGGGTTCGCAACACAGTCCCAAATCAATTTCACCATTCCCCATGAAAAGAGGAATTGTTTACATATATCTATCCGAAGATTTTTACAGCTTTGAACTGGTAATGAAAAGAAAGCAACTAGGATGATTATTGGATTCTCTTTTGGATAGGCCCTGCAAGGTGAAGAAAGGCTGGAATGCCAAGAGGCGTTTCACCCTGTTTAATGAAGGCCCACATAACATTAATCCACCATAAGGTAAGGAAGAGGAAGACCAAAATAAACATTGGATAAGAATACTAAGTCAATTTAATGAAGCACCAGAGAGAGAGAGAGAGCATGTCTCTTTCACAGAGATAGTGGAGTAACTATAAAAGGAAAAACAACATACCATCTACCATGTCAGCAGTGAGAATACAAAGATCATGTGGGCATAAAAGACAATACGTAAAATGACTTCCGGTGATTTGAGCCACAAGTTAATTTACGCTCATTTGCTGTAAAATAATTTACCCGTAAAATGATTTCCCCAACTAATGAGCAACCAAACACAAAAAATTAGGAAAACAAATTTGGGGAAAATATTTCCAGCTCAAACAAACAAAGCCTTATAATTCATGATATCCAAAATGGGATTACTATCCATGACTCAAACCTTGATTTGACAAGGTTCTAATGTTTGCACTATCCGTCCTCGCTAACTTAAAGCTTCTCTATACATGTTTTAGCGAAGCACTACGAGCTACAATGAGCATGCCACAATACAGATTACAGACACATTTCTTCTACACATATTGGCTTTAGTCAAATCTCCAAAAACTAGTTCTAAAACCTGAACTCTGTTTTAATATAAAATCAAATCCATTGATACGAAAACCTTAAGGGATGCCCAAGTTGTTTTGTTACTTGACTTTAATCTCATGCCAAAAACAGAACAGAAAAAGAGTTATAACAGCACATCCAGTCAATAGAACAGGAACCTATGACAAAACAGCCATCAATAAATTGTCTGACCAAAAGGCATATTAAGGAGACAATAGAACAGGAACCGATATAACAGCACCTCTCTATGCCACAATACAGATTACAGACACATTTTCTTCTACACATATATTGGCTTTAGTCAAATCTCCAACTACAAGTTCTAAAACCTGAACTCTTTTGATTTAAAATCAAATCCATTGATACGAAAACCTAAAGGGATCCCCAAGTTGTTTTGTCACTTGACTTTAATCTCATGCCAAAAACAGAACAGAAAGAGTAATAACAGCACATCCGATCTACCATAGAAAGGAGTCAATAGAACAGGAACCTATGACAAAACAACCATCAATAAATTGTCTGACCAAAAGGTATATTGAGGAGACAATCGGACAGGAGCCAATATAACAGCCTCTATCTCTCGGTGAGTGAGAGAGAGTACTTATTCCATAGCTTCTAGAAATAAATTATGACAGAGATAACAGAGAGAATTATAGTAGTAACCAAAGTCATCCGTGCAATGACTAGAAAGAGCAATTAACATATACAAAGGATCATCTTTAAAACATAAATTGGTGCACTAAGCAGTGGTGACAGGCGTAGCTTTAGCTTCTTAGAGTGCATAAGCTTTGTTTAGTTATAGTAAACCCTAAATGCTTCTGTCTAGATGGATCTTTTAGAACTTTTGTTTAGCATTGTTATTTTTCTCTCTTTTCAATCATTAATAACTGTTTGTCTACACCTCGAGACTTACACATTGCCAGGTGAAGGATAAATGCTTTGCAATGAGAATTTGCCTCTAAAAAACTTATCCTATATCCGTAATTATGTTGTTCATATAATCTCACGCCTCTGTAGACAGAATATTCCTGTAGTTGCCTTGACTGTTTAGTGTTTACAACCTATTTTGTAATGCTACAGCATTCTATGGTGCTTTCCTCCACGAGACAGCATGAGTTCTTAAAGCAAAAAGAATTCTAAAAGATAGATCATTAAGGGAGGGTAAAACTAAAGAAGTGAGATAAGGACAAACAAAAGCTCTACATAATCTGCTGGAGGAGGATATGAACCACCATAAATGATCTAAAAAACGTAAGCCAGCTTAAAAAAGGTATCCACACCAAATCAGGTATTCAGGTGTTCGCTGTATGCTAGATTACTAGATTAATATTTAAAGATACATTGTCTTATCTCAACTTAGATTGCCTCGTGCCAAGATCCTAGTTTCAAAACTACCATCAAACACACCAAAGCCCCACTTTACTCCATAGGCCACATTCGAGATTAACCTAGTCTGGAATCATGTATCCAAAAAAAGCCCACACTAGTCCAGCCACCAGTTATCTTGCGGTTTCCTTTCACTTGAATTGGCTTCCTTAAACTTGGAGCCTTATCGCAGTTCAACTCACAAAGACTTCACTTTAACCATATGGAGGGCAAACACAACTCTCCAATTTCATGATCAGAAAAAATCATCCCCCTTCCACATTGACAAGATTCCTCAAAAGATAGCCATCAAATTAGTATTGTTACTCTTAGGCGCAGTTGTCACCTCGTGAACCAAATTGTGAATAAAAAGTTCATAGTATTATGTGCATTTTCAAGTATTGTAGGGGTCTTATGCTTTTGTTAGATGTAAAACAGCTCATGTGGGTTCAAATTTCATCTACATCGGAAACATTTATATATTCCATAAATATCTTCAAGTTAAGTTGTCAGCTTCTCAAAAAAGTTACTAGATTAGTAACATGCAATAGCAAAAACGTCATGCAAGGGCCCAAACCCCTTGCATTCAAAAGGCGAAACAGATTAAATGTACATAGATCAACTATAAACTGAACAAAACATCAACAAAAAAGAAAGGACAATCCTCTTTCAGCCCAACAAAGACACTGAATCCTCCAAATCCACCTTATGGGTTTTAGTTGTAGAGCCACATTCAAGCATTGGTAATTTGGTTGTAAAGTAATTTTGTGTTGAAACTCCACCAATCTCACGTACACCTACGGATGACATCATGTTTTGTGCTGCCCAATGTGCAATGATATAACCTTGGCATACCAACCAAGAAGAGAACCACTAAACATAACCAAGTCTTGTCATGTCTTGTTCGACTCAACCGTCGCATGCTTCAGATAGTGAAGGAAATTAACATATTATAAAGCTTTCCAAGCTCCAAATGCGCATCACCATCATAATACAACGCCCACCAAGAGTAGTTCCTGAAGTAAATTAACTTTCAATAGCCTGGGACATATCAGTGGGGACATTCCTTTTTTTATTTTTTGCAAAGGTTATACCATATGGTCCAACCTTCGCAGCCGAATAACTACAAATAAAACTAATGAACATTTCACCCACCCATCTACTGAGAGGGACCTCAATCAAAACAAAATCTAAGACAACTTCCATTTATATCTAGTGTCTGCGAAAACCGAAAGGTCACAACAGCACAAACATACAAGGATAACTTGCCTTACTTCTAACATCTACTTCTGTCCTCCATTTTACTGCTTTTGGCACATAATGACATACACCCTTTATTTCCAAGGATGACTCTCTCCAAAAATAGTGATTGGAAGTGTTGATTTGACATCCAAAACTTGCTTCATCGCTCCAAGGTCTTAATATGAGGTATAAGTACATTAAAAGCCATAAAACAATCCAATCATGCCTCATGAGGCTTTTGCAGATTTGATCTACTTAAACCGTAATAATATTTAGAGGAAACCTTAGTTGCACGAAGCGGACGCAGGAGCGAAAGTGGGGCGGGTGCGTGGGAATACAGAAGCTCCCAAGGTTGGGAGCGTGAAAGGAGCGTGTACATATGTTATGAAAATAATGTAGCATAGAGTATTCACTTTAAAAGTATAATCATTTTCGGAAGTAAAAATATGGGCCAAGTCCTCCATAAGTGTAAGAAATGGGCTACGTTTAGATATTGTATCATATTACTTAGGCTAGATATATGAGTTCATCAAAGATCAATTAATAAAGCCAAGTGATAAATCCCTGTTTTTCTATACAGAGATCATACCAAAAACTCTAATTTTTGTCAGGAGCGAGCTCCCATCTCAATGGCAGCGGGCTCCCGTCAAGCTCCTTACTTGAAAGCGCAAAAGCGGGCTCCCAAGATGGGAGCGGCACCACTTAAGGAGCTCCCTGCAACTAAGGGGGAAACACTCTGGCTTCCAACTGCAATTGCAG
Organism: Rhododendron mucronatum var. ripense; assembly: GCA_019656295.1. NCBI lineage: Eukaryota > Viridiplantae > Streptophyta > Magnoliopsida > Ericales > Ericaceae > Rhododendron > Rhododendron mucronatum. The sequence continues at coordinate 2,105,263 of BPLT01000038.1, read as the reverse complement.
TAAATAAGAGAAAGCAAGAGAGGGCAGAAACCCCACCACCCACCATTATCAACAAGATGGGTGGCTCAATTCCCAACGAATACCCAAACAATTACCCTCCAATGGAATCACACAAAAGACTGAAATTTATAACAAAATAAGCCTACCTAGTCAAAAACAGATATGTTACTTTGGAAAACCAAAGTGAAACTCCGTCAAAACATGTAGAGATGAGAATGACATGAATTGTTAGAACTGTGGCTCATATGTTAAGTATGAAGTGATACTAAGAAATTTAGAAAGAAGGCCACATGCCGGAGCGGAACGAGTGGAGCGTAGTGGAGGCATTTGGCCCATCACCGATGGTCCAGTGAAAGTAGACTGGGCCAAAGGCCCAAGCATTCCGTAATTTGGCCGGTGCAGAGGACTACGCCCCTCGCGGTATGGTACGGTATCGTACAAGGGTATTTTTGGGATACAAACCAAATACCAGGTTAGGGTTAAAATAGAGTAGGTATAAATACTCTATGTTGTAAACCCTATTTCGTACTGTGATAATAAGAACAGTAACCACTCTCGCTCCCGTGGACGTACCCGGTATTGGGGAACCACATATATCTTATACTCGTAAATCGTGCGTGTGTCGATCCTAACATGAATTACTATCGGCAATATCACCCGGCAGATTCACTCTTTAGAGTTCAACTTTCAATTTTTGAAACACGCGATATTTGGTCACCCCCAAAACATACAAGCTCAAGGGTTGAAATATCCTAAAAATGATGACCCATCATACAAGCATTATTGATTGTAACTACACACCAAGAAATTATCGCTATTCTTTAGTGACAAAATCAAGAGATGAAATACACGTAAAGGGAGAGTAGAAGTGGTGATCTAGATGGATGGAAAATACTAACCTCCACTCGCCTTCTTCGTAGGGAGAGTAGTCAATATCCTCCCTTCTTACGCAATTGAACATCAAAGCCGCCAAAGACGCAAAAATGCCTTGAAGAGTAATAAAAAATAAAATAAAAATCACACAACCAGAGATCTCAGAAACAAAAACCCTAACCCCCAAGGAAAAACACGCACTATTTTTTTAGCATAACAGAGAAGAGAGAAAGATGATACCAGGGAGATAGTGGAGGAAGGAGACGGCGACGGAGCTGCAAACGACGGCGTCGACCCAAAACCACCAACCGGCGCCGAAGACCGCACCTGCAACGGCTGGTCCGAAGATCGCCCACAGCTCCCCAAAATCCATCCCAATTGACCACTTGAAGGTTCTGTTGCGATCACAGACTAGAAGATCGTTGTATGTGTATGTGTGTATATATATATTGAGAGAGAGAGAGAGAGAGAGAGATATTAGTTTTGATTTATGTATGTATGTCCAGCCTGCGTGTGTCAAACGAATGGTAAGGTTATTAGAGCATCTCCAGACTCCAGTAGCCTCAAACCAATCCTAGTCAAAATTAGGGCCGCTCAAAAACTCTGGTGAACCGTGAAATTGGTTCAGACTGAATTAATCCGTACCTTTTGGATTTTTTCGGTGGATTAATGGTTCGGACACGAATTGAAAAATTAGAAAACCGTGACTAGCGGTTCGGTCCACGGATTTTCAATACGAAACCGTGGATTAACCGAACCGGATCGTGAGATATTTATTTTATATAATAATATATATGTGTGTATTTAAACAATAAATTGTTGATAATGTTAACACTTTTTTTCACTAATTTTAGTATTTTATCTTAATGGGATATAGTGTAAATGTACATAAAATATAGGGAGTAAATCGTAGTTTTTTTGTAAAAATTACGGGTCACCTTAGTTGAGTTCCAGTAGTTCGTTTCTCTTCCGATTCTTTTATGTTATGTAATGTACTATAATAATACAATCCTACTAGTGTTTTAGATTCTTTTGAATTTGATTTCTGAAGTAAGTCTTTGTTAGTTTATGTAACAATTACTTTCTAGTGGTGTTACACTTAATTCTGAATGTAACATTTTTCCCTTTTATTGTGAAATATATACTTGAGCTTTATTTTTGCTAAAATTCGTGGACAAAACCGTAACCGATCTACGAGTCACGGATCGGATTGGAACCAAACCGTAGGACTTTTGGTCAGGACACGGATTTCATTTTGTAAAAACCGTGCTAGCGGTTCGGTCCTCAAATTCCTAGAAATCCGAACCGAACCGGACCACGAGCAGCCCTAGTCAAAATGGCTAGAAAAAGTGTATAATTTTTGGTGGCCGCTATTTGCGGCGTATTTTTTGCTACTCGCAGTCGATTAAAATTTTTATCAATTATGGACAAAAATGCCCTCATGCAATTTGACCATTATATCCCTAAAACCTCATGTTATTTGACCATTTTACCCTTCAAGAATATTACATAACTCATTACATACAAACCACAAAAAATCATCTCCCTGATTTCCCTCCCTACCTCCCAGAACATCTCCTCCCTCCCACATTCAAACTCCTCCATTTTTATCCCTACCCAGCTGTCATCACCCACCATTAGGCCTCTCCCACCAGCAGCCAAGTCTATCTATCTTCCTCCTCTCCTCTTCCTCCTACATTATCAATGGAATCCTCAATTACTTCCTCTCCCTCCATTGATAAATAAGAAATAGTTGACCCAACAATATACCACGATTTGGAGTCGGAAGATTACACAATGGATGTTGAGAAACATGTCACAAAATGTTGCAGTGACGAAGCAAAAATCGCAGCAAGAGGTAAGCTCGCCCTCCATTTTCAATTTCAGAAGCCCTCCATTTTCAATTTCAGTTCTGGCCCGACACAGTTGGACACGCAGTGCCAAAACTTTACTAACTTTTCAGATTCTAATATCTGAATTATGTACAATTATTCGGATATTAATATCCGAATATTGTTAATATTGTTGGACTCTCATATCTGAATTTAGTGTCAGTTTTCAGATATTAATATCTGAATTAAACTACAGAGAATCCTGCGCTTACAGTTGGATACACAGTGCCAAAACTTTACTAACTTTTCAGACTTCAATGTCTGAATTATGTACAACTATTTGGATATTAATATCCGAATATTGTCAACATTGTTGGACTCTTATATTCGAAGTTAGTGCCAGTTTTCAGATATTAATATCTGAATAAAACTACAGAGAATCATACACTTACTTAGTTTGTCTTGGAGTGTTACATGGTGACACTTCAACACTTGTTAGTTATGTAGAGCAATCGACTATACCTACTTCGACTTGTCCTCCACACGATTATACGAAGCATTTTACAACGGAGACGGTGAGTGTTTTTTTGATAGAGTATTTATGTTGTGCAATCTTATATTATGGGCTATAATTTTTTTGTTATGTGTGTGTAGGTTTTTCTATCCGCTGAAGCGTTGGTAGATTGGATAAGATGCACTGGTAAACAACACGGGTTTTGTCACGCCCTCGATTTTCAACGTAATTTAATATCTCATTTCGATAAAAGATCATCGCATAAGGTAAATAATACCCAAAATGATTTCCCACCTGTTTAGTTTACAAACCAAGTTCTGAAGTTTAAAGAATTACAACCTTAGCATCACGACCCAAATTAGCTTAAACACAAGCTCGAGTGTTTGGAAAAATTACAAATTTAAGTCAAAAGATAACTCAAAAGTGAGTTGTTACAAAGTCATCTTTAACCAAAAGTGAGTCTATTACATAGATGAGAGAGTAACTAAGTCAGATTAGCTTCCAAAAATCTTCATGTCCAATCACACCATAGCATGCAATCTACTGCCCTGCATTTAAACCTGAAAAGAAGGATTTTGTTGAGTTACACTAGCCCAGTAGATATTTCTATACTCAAGCTATCTGAACATGCGATGATGTACGAACCAAGAGTGAATGAGTGTCAATAAGCGATCACGAGGAACAAAGATTAACCACCAAGAATAATCGGACCATGACTACAACATTCTAGACTCCTTATAAATATTCCTAGCTATTCTCACATCAAACAAGCAACATAAAAAAAAAAAAAAACTCACATCAGTCTATATCAACCATTGACCAATCCTCAATCATCTCATCGTTTCTCGTATGATACCACAATCTTTCCCGTTTTCACCTTGTTCATCATCAAACCCTTTTTCCATAAAACTTTCCCTTTCGAACAATTCAATTTAGTAAAGAACCAATCTTTCTTTCTTTTTCCGATAATCTCATATCATAACATCCAAGATTTTCACATGTATCGCTCGTTTCCGGTCATCTCACTGAATGTCCATGGCGATACCCGTTCATTTTCGTGGTTCCGGTCGTCTCACCGAATGTCCATGGTGATACCCGTAGTGTCAATTCCGGTCGTCTCACCACCGAGTGGTGATACCCGTAGTGTCAAGTTTTCGTTGTGTCCGTAACCTCTGACAGTCATTCATATCCCATTTCATTACAAACAATCAACCATGTCATAAATCAATTAATACATAGGCTCACACATTTTCCCGAGGTCATAGTCTATCATTCATCATCATTCAATGTATTACACACTTACAAACATGTCATTTTACACATTATTAAATACCTTAGGTTCACGTAATCCCTTAAAGTCCATCACGACGCTCTACGTCTCGTCCCAATCCCATAACAACTCCCCGACGTTCCACCCGCTAGGTTCTAAACAAGGATCTATAGAACGAATACCAGATGAACTTAGGATAATCAATCAAAATGAAGCACGAAGATACGAATTACCCTATTCTCTTCAGGACCACAAGGCGAACCCCAATCAACCAACCGAATGCCCACTTCATACTTTATAGCTTATGATATTTTATAACAACTCCACGGTCCATTTCTCAATTCGCTAATCATCGCGCCATGTTCTAACCCTTAACAAGTCTATATCAATCAATGAGACATGCCACAACATCCACTTCAATCAACTAAAGGCGTAAATAGTGTACGAATATCTTAATTATTTATTTCTACACCTTTCTAAGCTACGACCGGGGCCCAAAGAGATCGATTATTCAATGAATCTTTCGAAGTACAAACAATCAGGTTTGGAAGTGAATTGAAGCTATTCAAAAGATGTTTGAAGTGTTCGAGGTTCAAGCGAGCACGAAAATAAACAAATGAACCAAATCTGTCCGGAACAAAAAGGGGGTATTGATACCCCAGACGGCGGTATCAATACCTGGCCAGAATCTGGTCCAGAGAAGAGAGGGGTATCGATACCCCTTTTGAGGGTATCAATCCCACGGAGTTTTTCTGCAGATTTTTCGCTTTTCAACAACGAAATTCCAACAACAACGATGAACCACAGCACGATCAAGGCACATAATCAACCCATAAACATATAGAGAGAGTAAGAAATCTCTACCTCAAGTGATTCGAACGAGACCCAAGCGATTTGTCAAACCTTGGACTCCGAAAACTTCAAAATCAACCGAATCTCCTCCTCCGAGCGAAACCCACGAAATGTCAAGCTCAACAACGAGAATGGATGAAGGGTTGGAGGTTATTTGCCATAGGTTTTAAGTAATGGTTGGAGTTTTGAGTGAGGGAGAGGAGAGAGAGATATGGCCGGTTAGAGAGAGAGAGAGAGAGAGAGAGAGAGAGAGAAGACGTGAGAGAGAGAGAAAGAAGGAGATGAAATAATCTCCTACATACACACACCCCTATTTATACCCTCATATCATTATATCACACTCACACTCCCTCTAGTTTCAATTCCTTCATTTCAATCCCTAATTCAAATAATCACTAAATAAACCATATTTTTCTAATTAGCCAATTAATAAACATTTCAATAAATTAAAAATTTTACGGGTTGCTACAGGTTTATCATTGTGATTAAGGGTTCTGAGAAATGTATTAAGAATCGCACACCTAGGATGAGGTTTTCATGTGAAAGGAGTGGTAAGTGTAGGCCGTTTGTGAAGAAAGTTGATGGAAATGAGGTAGCTGTGAAGCAGAGAGTGCGGTCCACTGCATGCACCGCTAACCCCTCCACTTGAAGACCAACTAGCTGCGGCACGTCATCCAGTGTAATAGTCATTGTAGATTCGTAAATTTATTATAATTTTGAAATTCGTTTAATGTGTGAAAGGATTGTATCATTAATAAAGTCGTGAGTTTGTTTGTGGGGGTATACGGATATACGCATTCGGTTGTGTATCGGACTCTCGGAGAATAGTAAAATGTAAATTTTGATATTAAAATGTTGTTTGGAGGTGTTGGTATTAAGTTGGGTTCGTTCCAAAGTCCATTGGAAATTTTCACTTTTCTGCCTAGCCGGTACCGGTACTGGCTGTTGCCCAGTACCGGTACCCGCTGTCCAGAAGTCGTTGAAATTGACATTTTGAAGGCTCCAGTACCGGTACTGGGAGTCGCCTAGTACCGGTACCGGCTGCGTTTTTCTGCAATTTTTAACACGCTTTTTGGACTTCTATAAATACTCCCCTTTGGTCATTTCTCACTCCCAAACCCACGAAACACACCTAGAAACACCCCCTCTCACCTACCTAACTCCAATCTCATCCAAAACTCTTGATTTCAACGTCAAATCTCCAAGATCCAAGGGTTTTCTTCTTCAAAATCACAAGATTCTTGCATTTGGTGAACCAATGGTGAGTTTTGTGTTCTTGTTTTCACTTTTTGATGCTTATACACGTTTTTCTCTCTCTCTCTCCTCGATTATTTTTTGATCTTTGCTTGTTATTCATATTTTTGGGCTTTATTTACTCTAGATCTTGTATCCAAGCTTGGGTAAAACTTGTCTTTAGAGGATTCGAGCTTATTGTTCTTGGTAGACCTAGGGTTTTACTCAAAACCCATTTTGGTAGGGATTTCTCTCTTCCTCTACATGTTTTGCGGTGACTATGTTTGATTTAGGTGTTTATGTGGCATTTATGGCTTGAAAGTTATATATTTTCTTTGAATGTAGTATTGTGGACTTGAGTGTTATGATTCATGAGGTAAATGTGATGTATTTAATAGTGTTTGGTCTTATATGGAATGAGTTTATGGTATCGGTGTTGTATTGTGATGTTACAGTGGTCGTAGATGTGAAGTGATTGTGGAATATATTGTGTCGCAATGTGTAGAAACACAATTACGCGAGAGGTGGAGTATATTCTGTCGCAAGGTGTGGGAACACAATTACGCGAGGGGTGGAGTACATTGTGCCGCAAGGTGTGGAAACACAATTACGCGAGGGGTGGAGTATATTGTGTCGCTAGGTGTGGGAACACAATTTCGTAAAGGGTGGAGATTCGTCGGAAGAAATGTATGTCTATACGTATATGTATATGTGTATGAGAATGTTATGGTACTCGTACAGTGTGTTGACGTACATTCATTTGGATTTGGCATCTAATTTGGCTTGCTATATTCATGCTCATCATCTCATTACATATAGACTTTGTAGAGAATTTCCTACTGGGCTTGTATAGCTCAACAAAATCCTTCCTTTTAGGTTCGAAGCAGGGCAGTACGTTTCAAAACTTGGTGTATTGAGAAACGAAGATTTTTGGAAACTAACATAACTTAGTTACTCATTCATCTTTGTATTAGTCTATTTTGGATAGAGATGGTATTGTAACTAATTTACTTAGTTTGATCTTTTGACAAAAGAATGTAATATCCTTAATACTTTGCACTTGTATTTAATTTAATTTGGGCCGTAATGCCAAAATTGTAAATTCTTTAACTTGAGGACCTTGTTATAATTAAGCAGGTGAGAAATCTCATTTTGGGTATTATCTAATTTATGCGTGGATTCTTTATTGAAATGATTTATATAGATATATATATATATATATATATATGTGTGTGTGTGTGTGTGTGTGTGTTTGAAATCGAGGGCATGACAGTCATCTCCCCAAATCGAAAGTGAAAACTATTTGTCTCCGGATGCCACCTCTCCACAAAGGCAGACAGTAATACTTTGTTGCAGTATGAAGAAATAATCTGAGAAAGTGGAAACAACCCTAAACTTTTGACCCTCATAAGTAACCTCTCATCTGCCTTCGCTATTGACCACTTCATCAAATTACGTCTGTGCGAGTGCAGTTTCAACAATGGTCGCTCCCTACTGTTCCAAATAGCAACAACAACATGGTTCCTAAAATCCACTAACAAACTCCAGTCTTATGGACCAACTGCCTCATCGTCTACCTCCCATTGCCTCACCTAACGCCATCTCCCTCGTCCTCTCCCCCGTCCTCGTCCTCTCCCCTGTCCTCTAACTTGTGTCATTTCCTGTATATATTGCAAACAATAGTTTAGTCTACTAAATGAATTCTAAATGAAACATAAACGAAAAATTGTAGACCACTAGTAGTAGTAGTAGTTGAGTGAAATATATTTATCCACTTCAAAACTAGAAACACAGAATCGTATTTTAACTTTCATGTACCTCGTCCTCTTGTTGATCAGACTCGCGCTCATCCTCCCGTACATCAACATGTGCCTCAACCTCATAAATTTCAACATGTAGCTCGTTACTCGGCTCATATTCACGAATTTCAGTATATGGTTCATCCTCCCCTACATTATGATGTGGCTCATCCTCCCGTAGATCAGCATGTGTCTCATCCTCCTCAACCTCCACATCCTCCTCTACCTCATGATGTACCTTAACCTCTTGCCTCTGCTTTCGTCCTCGTGTTTTGCCTCGTTTACTTTCTGAAGCTAAACCTTTCTCAGCCTTCCTCTTCCTTGCAGAAACGGTAAGAGGAACTTGGTTCATTTCCTGTACATTGCAAACAATACCTTAGAACCGTAATTGTCAAAATCGTACAATTCACGCAAAAATGATACGAATATACATGTATCAATGTTTATTGCATTTGACTAATATGAAACCACATGCAAAACTTTATTACATTATATAAGCTTTCATTTTTATAACAAACATCTACATGCACACATCCATTATATTATAGTATTTATTTTCCTACTAGGTACTAGAGTCTACCTGACGATGTTGCTCAACCACCAAATCCTCCTCAGCCCCAACCTCTTGCCTCTGCCTTCGTTCTCGTGTTTTGCCTCATTTACTTTCTGAAGCTAAAGCTTGCTCAGCCTTCTTCTTCCTTGCAGAAACGGTAGGAGGAACTCGTTTCATTTCCTGTACATTGCAAAGAATACATTTGAACCATAGTTGTCAAAATCGTATGATTCACACAACGATATAAATCTATACATGAATCAAGGTATATCACATTGTTGCATTTGACTAATATGAAACCACATGAATGAGCTAACAATTCAACTTTTATAATTGGGAAAAAGGTCAATTCGATTCAATATTTGACAACTATGGTTAGAACACATGAATTAAAGATAGGAGGATCGAATACTAATTTCTAAATAAAGATAAGTAAATCGGATTCGAATAACCGAAATAGAGGGGACTAATCGGACAGTAATGTTTGAATGGGATATAAAGATTTAGATATTAAAATCCGAATGAAGCAATAAATTTTGGATATTAAATTCTGAATGAGCTAACAATTCATGTAGGGTGATTAATAAATGAACAGAAGAATCCTTAGGCATATAAATAATTCAACACATTGATGGCTACATTTTACAAATAATAAAAACAAAACAAGATTAACACAGGATTTCTTGTTATGCAATGCATGTTGCAAATGGATCTCTCACTCTTTATCCTATGCCCACAGAAAACTATATCATAACTATTGATGTGACAAAGTAGTTGTTTGCCTTTCATGTTTGTGTTTACAGGTCCTGTGCTGTTTTGTTTGGTGGTTGACATGTCAAATATTTCAAGATACTCTAACATTGGTAGCCTATGCCATGTTGGTGGAAACTACTTAAGACAAATATCAGAAACTTTCCACCTGAAGACAAATATAGGAAACATGGTAGAATCCACCTTCTCTTTCCCACACTAATTTTACACATTGTTGACTTTCTTCATTCCTAAAGGAAAAGTTTCAGTTCTATTTGGAACTATAACTTCTTTTGATGAAGTTGGTATTCTGGAATCTCTTTACATGCAGGTGATGGAATATTACAACTTAAAAATAACATGCTTGTGAAAAATTCAATTCGAACACTTGATTAAAAAGGACATCATCAGAACGATCTAGAATTAGTTGGAAAAATGTTCAATTACGAGCTTACTACTGCACTGTACAACACTTAATTTGAAGATGAATTTCTATCATATTGTACATGCTAAAATATGCAACAATCAAAGTTGATGGCTCCTTTTCTCGAAATGAAGTTACGGAAAGTTTCTGAAAGTCTATTGTATTGTACTAATGAAGGTGTGGCAACTTGGTTTTAGTATACCAAGTTACCAATTGACTACATTAACAACCTTTGGTGACTCGTTTCAGAAAAACATAGCCAATTGGACTTTGGTATCAAAACCGAAAGTAATTAATTATTTCAGAAACGGGTTTTTTTTGCATTTGTATTAATGGTACTATTTCCAGGAGTGTAATCAAAATAGACTTTTCACTGGGTTATTGTGTTACAAATTGGAAGTGTTTCTACGTGTCATGATATTGAGTTATAGTTGTGAAGCCATATCGCATCTCTATAAGCATAATAAAAGAGCTACAACTGGTGTGTTGAGTATTGTTCATGCATATTGCATCTTACAAATTTATTAACATGTGTACAGACTACAGAGCTCATCAATTTGGCTTGCTTTTACAATAAGGTGCCTTCAAAAATTGGTTGAAAGAAAAGCTACAACTCTGGCTACAACTTTAAGGGTGGCAAATTGAACCCAGACCCATCAACTAAAAAATAGACCCAACCCAACTCATTTATTAGTTGGGTAAAAATGAATCCAAATCCAACTAATCCATTATTAGTTGGGTCTTAATTGGGTATCAATTGGGTCAACTTAAATGACCCAATGGGTATGAAAGTAGCCCATGAAAAATTTTCATTTCTTTACCGGATTTCCAATGAATGCAGCCCACCCCCTACCACGCTACCACCACGACGGCCACTGCCGCCGTCGCCGCCACCACCACCATCACACCACCACCACCACAACCGTCGCCACCACCATCACAACGCCGTCACCACCACAATGACCACCACCACCACCACGCCACCCTCACCACCCCCACCCCCACCACTGCCACCACCACCACCGCCGCCGCCACCACAACGCTGCCGCCACCACCACCATAATACCGCCGCCACCACCACAATAGAGGGGACTAATCGGACTGTAATGTCCGAATGGGTATAAAGATTTGGATATTTAAATCCGAATGAGACAATAAATTTTGGATATTAAATTCTGAATGACCTAACAATTCGACTTTTATAATATTCAACTAGGGGGCTATTCAGAAATTAAAATCCCAATGAAATTTAAATACAATGAATTTCAGATATTAAAATCCGAATAGCGGGCAAACAATCAGACTTTAATAGCTAAAACTGTGGAAAACAATCGGACTCTAATGTTCAATCAAATCTAAAATATACGAAATAGCAGTGTACTCACTGTGGGTTTTTCAAAAAAAAATTCAAACAAAAATCGAAAAAAATAAAAACCCGCGTAATAACAAAATTCAAAATTTTACCGATGTTTAACTTCAAAATAGTTGGTGATGCCGGCGTGTTGTGCTTTCTTCTCACACCTCCTTCGCCTCAAAGTTGTACTGTTATTATGGTGTGGTGAGAGTGGTGGTTGTAGTGGTAGTTGTGGAGGAAAAAAAGAAACGGGGGCAAAAGGAGAAGAAGAAACCGGGGGGGAGGGGGGGGGAGAGAGAGAGAGAGAGAGAGAGAGAGAGAGAGGCGGGAGGTGGGGTTGTGGGGTGGGAGTTTTTGGTGGCGGTAATGGGGTGGGAGTTGGAGCTGTCGACTGGAGAAGAGAAGGAACGGACTATGAAGCTGTGGACAGGAGAAATAAAACCTAGGTTTGAAAAGGGAACGTCATACTGAAGAAGGAACGGATTCTAAGCTGTATGTTTTTTGTATAGAAGGGCAAAAAGGGGAGTTCAGGGATAATTTCTTGGTTGTACGTAGCAATTCCTTATAAAGTGGTGGTTTGTAGATAGCAATTGACTGCGAGTAGCAAGAACATTCGCAGCCACCTAATTTTTTACTTTAACTAGTACCTAAAATTTTGAATTACCCACCAGCCTAGTCTTTTTAGGCTAGTCAAATCCATTAATATTATTATATTAATGTATATACACAAAAAAATATTTTCTACACAAAATATATACATAATATGTATTGAAGAAGAACCCAGATCCACAAAAACTCCATCTCCGGCACCGTCATCCCCAATCTCCATAGCAACCACCACCATCCACCATACCTACCTCTCCCTCTCCCTCTCTCTCTCGCGTACCAGACCCATTCTAACTTTTTTTCCGTCGTCGGCGTCGTTGAGTTGTTTTATCTGCCGTCGAGTTTGATTTTGCCTTCGCCGCCGTCATGGAGTTCGATTTTCTCGTTACCGCTGTACCCAAGTTTTATTTTTCCATCGTCGAGATCGATTTAATTTTTCCTTTGTACTTCTTCCTCACGAAAAGCTCTACCAAATCCCACATGTGGCTGGTTGCGGGATGCCATGAATGATTGAATCTGTAACGGGAAGCTGCAATGAAAATATAAAATAATGTTAACTAGTGAACAAGTACCTCACTGGTGCACGCGAGGAGCTGTAGCAATATTCTAAGAGGCGACCCTCTAGCTTGGACTGCTGGTACTTGATTTTGTGGTTCAACCTATTCAAAATAGCTAAAAGGAGGGTTTTGCTTAGTCTATTGAAAGATACTCTTAGTAGTTGGAACTCAACTTATTGAGAAGATAGCTGATTGTAGGAAATGAAAAAATCTTCTTAGTTATTTACATTTACAGAGGTGGATCGCGACCGTCCAAAAGTGTTTCAAAATATTTTTGGACGATTTAGATGTTAATGAAACTTTTTCTAGAAATTGTTAAATTTTTTCGGAAAAAAGTTTCATTAAAATTCAGACCCTCCAATGAGAAAAAGTATTTTGGACGATCGCGATTCACCACTACTGTAAATAAGTTTCTCTCGTAGGAAAAATGGTTTAAATGTGTCACGCCCTCGATTTTTAACATAAATAATAATCATTCTCAAGAAATAAAATTATCACTGAAGTACCGATAATACCCAAAAGACATATCTTTCCCTGTTCTCAAAGTTAAGTTCAAAAAAAAAAACAATCCTGGCTCAAAGCCTCAAGTTATACAAAATACCAAAATAATATTACAGTTTACATTAAGCGTCATTCCAAATACTGCCTTCAAAACAAATGCAAATTGTCGCCTTCTTTATACCTTATAACCCATGATCAACAAGCACGAGATGCACACCATGCCAACTTCCTCGGTTGATACTTGAAAATGATAGGTTGATCGAGCTACACTAACCCAGCAGAGAATTATATACTCGAGCTATATGTAAATGTAATGAAACATGCTACAATGGTGAATGATTTCTAAGAAGCAAACAAAGGATACAAAAGGAGCACTACAATTAATCGACAGACTATGACCATGGAATTCTATACATCTTAAAGAGTATCCTTAACCATTTGTATGTCAAACTAGGGGCAGCATTAAACATACGTCAATCTAAACAACCCATGAAAGTTTCTCAAACCATTTTAAAACTTCTCAAATGAATGTCATCATTAACTTCCTCATTTATTATCGTTTCCCATCAAGCCTCTTTTCATAAAAGAAATACATTCTTTTTTTTATTGCCAAAATAATTTTGAGAAAAACTCTCGACCTTTACGAGTCAAACTCCGTTGATTCGCTTGAATACTGGAATCCGTTGATTTGTGCCCAAATACCGGAACCATTGATTCGGTCAGAAATACCGGATAAAAATCCTTTTTGCAAAACCAGATTTCTTCCTTTTCAAAACTTTGATGGAATCATTCGTGTATTTCGCTTTTTAACATTAACAATCTCTAGCAATACACAGCCCAAACAACAACAAGAACTTCTATAATCAATCGTAATTTCTTTTATCATACGAGACATTCAACTGTATTACCACACCTTGCGTTACAGTGAATTCTCTCCACCTGGGTTTCCGCATTACCACACCTTGTGTTGCAGGACCCTCAATTCAAAATTTATAACTCGCGCAAACACACATGCTTTATCAATCCGTACATAATATGACAATATTTCCCACGGCCACATTCTTTCATTCATCATCAACAATATATTACAAACTCATAAGCATGTCCATTGTACATTGATAAATATTTTAAATCCACGTTATTCCCCTAAATCTATTACAATGCCTTACATCATATACCGAACCCACAACAACTTCACGACACACCACCGGCTAGGTTCTAAATGAGAATCTATAGAATGAAACCTAGGATGATTAATCAAGACGAAGCACGAAGATACGAGTTACCATATTCTCTTCTGAAACACTAGGCAAACCCTCATCGACCAACCAAGCACCCACGTCATGCCTTATAACGTATATCACCTCATGCCACAATCACTCTCAAGTACCATCAATCCCATAAGATGCATTTCGATTAAGTTTTTATCTAATAGGATACTACTCTTTCTCTAATGACGGAAAAGCTAACGGGACAAGGACAACTTAAGTAAACCAAAGGAATTCAATTAAGCATGTTTGAAATAAGTTTTGAGGTGTCCAAAGGGAATTAGAAGTCATTGGGGGTCAAAACAATCGGTGGGGAAGCAACAGGAGCAAAACTGGACTTAAGAGTCCTGGTATCGATACGCACCAAAGTTGTATCGATACAACATTAACTGTTCAGAAAGATAACTGTGTGGTATCAATACAACACTTAAGTTGTATCGATACATCAGAGTTTTAAGTAGCGATTCTACAAAACTTCAAGGGCAAACACAACAACGAGACCCAACGATCCGAAGCACGATCAAAGCACAAAATCACTTATAAGCACATAGAATGAATAAGAAATCCATACCTCGAAGTCGGAGAGCAAACACGCTAAGAGAACGGCCACGCGAACCCTTGCACTTAAACTTTGAACTACGCGCAAAATACTTCTCTCCGAGCCGAACAGAGCAAGCTACGAACACAATGGCACGTGAGGAAGATGGAGAGAGGGTCGGGTTCTTTGGATTTCGAGTTTTGGTGGTGTTTTTCGGTGGGAGAGCAAGAGAGAGAGTGAGAGCCGAAGGGAGCCGAAGCGAGAGAGACCGGGAGAGTAGAGAGAGAGAATTTGAGATTTTAATCCCCTACACTCACACACACACACACATACATATATATATATATATATATATATATATATATATATATATATATATATATATACTAGCACAAACATAAATTACACTTACACTCCCTTCACTATCAATTCTACCACATTGACCCCAAATCAACTAAATCTAATAAATTCTTCAATTTCTATTATTAATAAACCTTTAAACTAATTCCAAAAATACGGTTCTCTACAAAATGATAGTCCATTTGTCTTAATTTATTTCTCTACTTCTAATTTTCTGAAACATTTCTAAATATTTATCCATTTGATTTTTTGAAGGAATTAAAAAAAGTTACCCTTTCTTTGTAGATTTGAAGAAACAATAAATAAATAAAAAGTTGAGGGATAAATGTTGAAAAGTTGCATAAGTGTAAATTTTCAAAATTGGAATCAAAAGCAAAATATTTTCTATTGGCTTCGTTTTGTAATGTTCGTGTTACTATTTTTAATTTTGTCATATTTGAAAGGCAAACAATTAGGATTGTAGATGCTACAGTTTTGTTTGATTCTGTAAAAATCCACCGAACAAACCATTTTTTTTTAGTGATTTTCACACTTTCTTTTTTTTATAACCACGATTCTTTTTTGTCTTCTTTTGATGTAAATTTACTATGCTATCATTTCAAGTGTAAAAGAGTGTACAAATGAAATGTTAATTTTGTACATTCAGATCACAAGATGACAAAAAAGGAAGAGTGATTATAAAATAGCGGAGTGTCAAAATCAATTACTCCACTTTTTTTTCAGTTTCAAAGAACTGAGAATTAAAAGTTAAAACCAAACCATTATGCATATTGAACTTGACCAGAAGCAAAGCGCAACAATTATCTAGTCCTAATCTTATTCAATTCTACTCTATAAACACGCAAACAGTACACTAATACACTCGTAACAATCAAACATTCATCATGTTATTTATGCCACGGGCTATTTATATTCAATTTTACTATCCAATTGTGAAAATAACTAAACTTATTTTAGGAAGAAAGTTGATTACATAAAACATCTAAAGAAACGAATTACTTGAACTATCTAATCGTATCAAGTCTACGAGGCTAAGAGTTATTCAATACATGATAACTAAAATGTCATCTGAGTTTCCGCCATGGACTAAATGAACAAAATTGACTAAACGCAATTGTTTTTTCACTATTCAAGACAATTCAGTTTTTCTAACTAAATAGATTAATTGGTATTTTTAGTGAAAATGATTTGTCTTTTGCCGTTAGGTTAAGAAGAAAAATTTAGTGAAAACTAATAATCTTCTCCCAGTTAGAATGAACATCGTTTTCAAATTTTGTTTCTAAATCTCCAAATTTGAATGGCGTTGTGGATTCTAGAGAAGAAGAAAAAAAAAATTGCCAAATTGTAACTAATTATGAAAGTATAATGCATACAACCCATGGTTAAGCCACTTTTGAATTTTGGACACCAAGCATTAGAGAGTTTACATGGTAACTGATTTTTGCATTAGACATCCTATATCACTACTGTAGTTTAATTTTTTTATACTTGAAATTAAAAAAATTAAAAATGGAAATGGTATAAGAAATGTATTCAGTAATCAAAACATTAATAGTATAATTTATGAAAGACAAATTTATAAGAACAAATAAACCTAATATAATGATAAAAAAAAACTAATATAAGGAAATTCAATGCCTTATTGGGCTCTACGCTCCCCACTAGTGGGGGAGCTTCTGTCCCTTGAAGGGACAACAGTTGTTGTCTCGGCCAAGGGGGCCATGCTTCGGTCTTGCTCCGATAATCAGAAACGTTCACTTCATAGAGCTCATTAAGTTGAACAAGTGTGTAAAAAATCAGCTTGATCGGATATCATTAAGTGCCTAATCGAAACCTTTTTGTCTTGAAAAGAATGGATTCGAAACACTGGATCAAATCTACTAGAACCCATTATTGGCAAGTTATATGTGTTCCGATCAGGCACTTAATGATATCTAATTAAACTGTTTTTTTTGCATACTTGTTCAACTCGATGAGCTCTACGAAGTGAACGTTTTCGATCATCGAAGCAAGACTGGAGCGAAGCCCTCTCAACCGGGACAGCACGCTGATGTTCCTTCAAGGGACAACAGCTCCCCCAGTCCCACTACGCCAAGTCCATTCCAATTCGGCCTTTTTGGACCTATTCAGATGTTAATTTAATTAATCGAACGTCATTCATTTTGTATAGGTCATTAAAATTTTCAACCACGCCAAAAAATTACAACTAATGGAATATCAATCAACACATTATCCAAACATATTTATTTTGAATGCGTTCATATCCAATGTTGCAGTCTGTTTTTTCTTTTTCTTTTTCTTTTTTTTTTGATGAATTAAAATATCATATCAACCTATACACACTCGATAAAATTTTTCAGAATGATTTATCTTCACAAGTAGTAGTGTAAGTGGGATTCATTAATCCCCAACTGTTGAGCACGCTGCCTCGGTACGCAGGTTATTCTCATTTTAAATAATTTTTCATTATTAAGACAGGTAATGAAGATAAAATACAAGCCTTTAATTCTACGAAATGAATTAACAAGAGATGAACTAGAACAGTATGGCTCTCTTTGTAACTTGAGAGGATCTGTACCCTAGCTCCTCACAATCCCTATAGAATTGGAGGATCCTCTATGTTACGACCTATAAATCTGGAATTAAAGCTATACGCATCTACCGACCCAAAAATAATAAGATGCAACTTCTCTCCGTTAACTATTCCTTTCAGTGGTACCATTTTCCCCAAGAGTTCCAATCATGAAGACTACGGAATACAATTGTTCCTGTTTTTCCTGGGTTTTGTCGTGAGCAAACAGAGTGGCGCATTAGCTAGTACTCTCTATTTATTGCATAGGAAATTTTTACTCACTCCAGATTGCATTCTGCCTGGGATTGAAGGGCTTCTTGAGAAAGATAGATCCTGTTTGGCTTTTGTTTGCTTTGTTATTTTGTTGCCACCTCAAAAAAAAATAAAAAATAAAAAATCTGGAGTTCTGCATCTACAAGGTAAATGAAGCAATTTCCAGGCTTTATGCATCCATAGTAAAACCACCCACTTCGAGAACTGCGTAATAACTATTGTTTCGATCTAACAAAGAAAAAATTTCCATATCATAAATGATACAAAAGAGAAATCCTATAGTGATACACCAAGAAGCATCATACACAAGGTAGTACCTCACCTATTGTTGCGATCAGCAAATAACTGTTGTTTCAATTTGCCAATCAAAGTTGCAAATTTGATCTTCAGACAGTTCTTAGCCGACAAACTAGAACAATGTACGCAAGGAGTTCTTCAGGGACAAGCTAGAACAATGTATGTAAGGAGTTCTTCGGGGAGAAGGTGCGACAAGGAAGCAAACAAACAAGGCTAATGTGGACAACAATTTGTCAGAAGACGATGACAGATACTCGGAGGTGAATAGGCCGTCGAAGAATTAGAGGAGTCCAAGTACTTTGGCTTTGACAAATACATAATAATTTTCCTTCTAGTTTTCTTTCCCTTTTGACAGATGCATTTAAAATTTTGTTGATTTTCAAGGGTAAAGAGATGGTACAACAATGAAGGCGCAAACTTCAGCAAACTGAGTTTCTCTGCAACACACTAGACATGATTATACATTGTATCCACTTAGCCGCAAAAAATCTACCGACTCCCTCTCCAAAAGGACAGAAAACCATCTATCAAGTGAAAACTAGTGTATAACTCGATATGTTTCTGTTTCTAAAAAACAGGAAGAGGTAAAAACTATAACTACAAGCAAATTGTTACACCCCATAAATACAGATAAAACTAAAACAACTACAATTCTGGTAGAGAGGAGCTTCAAAATTACAAGCAAAAATTGGCCAATGACCTTAGCATCCATTACTGATTCACAAGAAATGCCTTTCTTTCAAATAACTTCTCAACAAACATTATGTAAGAATCATACCTGCAATAATTGTCATGTTGTCGAATGAGACCAAGGGAGGTAATTCCGTTGTCGTACCCCTCAATATCCAATGACAATTGGCAAAATATCAAAAGCTTGATCAATTCCAGCTGCAAGTCTGCAAAACCACCTTTAAGGTACCACACGCGCTCACACACAACGTACATCTACTAAGTGCAATATCCACCAAAAAGGAACAAAAACATGAAAACTGGGCAAGACTGTTCCAGATGCTAACAATTTCCTCAAAGAATCATTAAAACGCCCTTTTATAATTCTGATGCTGCCTACAACTGCTTCGAGGGTGGCATTGTAAGAACATTTACAGTACTAACTTTACATATCCTGCACAGTAGGTGATACCATCTAACTCTCGTATACAACTACAAGAATCAGAGAAAACAAGCATTCGATACAATATGAGCCACTTGATTACATGCAACAGTAACAAACCCTAACCTACTGTACAGTTCGCTCTTCCAATGAATTTACAACAATGACACAAAACTTCATTTAGGCAAACCAGAACGACCCTCAAGAAGAATGCTCTGGCCGGGACCCTATCTCCGGGAATAATCAACAATTCTCTTCTGCATAGTCCGGAAAATATCACTTAGGCAGAAAGCACAGATCCGGGATAAAGGTAACAGGATAGTCAAACCCCCAAAAGGGTATATACCATATACTCTTGGGTTACCCATTACGTTCCAATGGTTTGCCAGAATATGAATCCGGGTCAGACTCTTTCTCCTTTGAAAGACATCGAATAGGAACATAAACAAATCCTTTAGGTAATCGCTGATTCTTCACGGATGCCTGATCTGATGTCATTACAAGCTCCTTTTCAAATGTTTCTGTATGCTGTGTGATTTATAAGCACAAGCCATCATTTTCATTCAGATGCAATCTTTTAACCAAAAAATCAAAAGTTTCAATTGAAGCAACATCATAATTGATGTAACACAATCTATACCTTTCTACCATTTGACTTCTTCTCCCCATCATCCAAAAGATTCTCAGACGCAACAAATGGTCTATGAGGGATTTGTTTTCCAGCAAACGACACCCTCTCTCTCGGTTTTTGCATAAAAAGGTTTTGTGATGTAGAGCTGTCATCTGTCTTTTGGTCACTGTCCATAGACACGGGAATCTTAATACGACGTTTACCCGAAACTGTGCTGTCAATAGTTATGTCATCTGATCTATGGATTGCTTCACTGCCTGACCCTTTAAGGGATGTCGTAGCTGATTCTGAACTAACTTCAGTTGGGAAAACAGGAGTACGAACAAGAGCAGACAAAGCAACAGCGTCTCTCTTCGCTACAAGTTCTTCATGCGAGCAGAAGACCAACTCGCGCTGCAAAAGCGACAAAATGATTTTATAAGATCACATAGAGATGCACCGGCACACACGTACAAATGCTCACTCACTCACACACACACACAGAAGGGGCCAGGTAAAGCTGTCTATTAATGTATTCGGAAAAAAAATCAGAAAATGGAAAGTGCAGGGCTATGACTTCAGCCCTCAACTATGCAAAAAGACATTATTATAGCACAACCATGCTTAGGTGCAAGGAAAACAAATTAAAACAAGAATATGCATCTGAAGTTCTGAACACTATGACTTCAGCCCTCAACTATGCAAAAAGACATGGTGAAATTACACCGAGACCCCGTCATCCGTACCTGTTTTCCACAAACACCCCCTAATGTTTAAAATCGCCAACACTGAACACCCCTCCCCTCTTCTGCTAAGTGTCCGTTAAATAATATTGGATATCTAGGGCAAAATGTTATCGTTTGGATGCAAATACCCTTCGTTGGTTACATACAAACATAACCCTTAACCCCTTCTTCTCCTCGTCCCCATCCTCTCTCTGGCTCTCTCTCTCTCCCTAATCCGACAAACCACAATACCTCTCTTCATAGTTGATTCGTCCATGGGCGCTTTCAATTGGCTAAACCTTAGGTTAACAGCTTCTGATCATGAAGAACAGAGAAGTTTTAAAAGAGAGCGAAACGGGGTTTGAACTTTGGCGATATACATGAGAGAGGGAGGGAGCTCTTTATGAGGCCCTCAAAATCTCAATCTTGAATCCAACAAAGCTTCGTAGCTCTAGCAACCATTGACGGCTTTCACATCCTTGTCGGTTCCACAATTTGCTGATGTTTATTGGCGAAATCACAGGCAGATTCCAAGTTCAAGGACGAGCCACTGTTGCTCAAAGAAATCGGAATCAACATGCCATAGATTGAACCTGTTTGGTAAGAGAGAGGGTTTGAGGGGTTATGTTTATTTCTGTATATGTGAATATGCATATACATATGGCTAAATTCCACGGACAACCATTGTTGTCGCGCCGGCAATCTAGACAAAGAAGCTGTTGTGGGTGACGGTGGCGTAGCAGGCAAAGCCGAGGGAGGCATAGAAGCGTAGATATAGTCCAGGTTTGGGTTGGGTTTGAGGCGTAGAGGTTTTGGTTGGGTTTGAAGGTTACAAATGGGAAATTAGAATTGGGATGAGGGATTTGGAACATGGGTTTCGAATTGGTTAATTATCGTAGATGAGAGGGTTAGTATGGGCGATTTATAAGGGGTAGAATCATCATTTCTGTCATTCTGTTAACAGAGTTAGCGATTTTTCTATTTCAAGTAGACGAGGGTTTGGGCGATTTAAAATGTTAGGGGGTGTCCATTGGAAACAACGAGGGTGTCTCCGTGTTATTTCACCAAAAGACATAGAAGAACAACACAAGAATATGCATCTGAAGTTCTGAACGCCTGAACCTACAAAATTTGGACCACCTAGGCATACATTTTAGCAAAACAGAATAAAACCATTTATACAAAATTATTATTTATAAGAAATAAAAAGTCATTAAGCCTTCAATAAAAATAAAAATAAAAAAACAGACAGCTCCTTCTTCTTAGTGTTTCGTGCATTCTTCCTACAAGCTGCATGCTAGGAAAAGGTCAAAAAGAAGGCAAAATGGAACATTCTCACAAAAACTCAGTATGAGAGATTACAATTCACACTTCAGCAATCTGTCAAGGAAGAAGCAAACTGGTAATTTTGGTTCCTTCTATCTTTCAATCTTGTCATTTTCACATTGTTTTCCAAACCTCAAATGGACACATTTCACATTGTCTTCCGACTACGGGTTCTCACATAGTAATACTAAACATAAACGGAAATCAAGTACTTAAACAAGCATTCCACTAGACAGGTATAAAACGAGAACATTAGGTGAGTAATAACCCTCTCTTCCAAAATATATTACTATTGCATATTCACCAAACGACCGAGAAAAGGAAGAAACCAGAGAACGACATAGCAACATGATAATTAATCACTACTCAGATAGGCTTACCTTCACTTTCTCTCGCTTGATAATTCTCTCGCAAAGCAGACGCAGTCTCTCCAATTCAACCTGCTCAAGATGATTTTACACGAGAATGAGTATGCATACACATGCACGAACATATATACGCCACAAAGAAATGCACACAACCTAAGACGAATTCAAGCATAAACAGAAAAGAAACATTATTTGCTACCATTTCTTTTGGGTTCTAATTCATGAGCTTCTGATCATTGAACCGATCAAATCAATAACATGCATACCAAACAAACCTAACATATTTGAAGAATGTACATATTTGAAGAATGTCATTCTTTAACTTCTTGGAAAAATTCACTTTGACTCCCTGTTGTTTGGCCCATGTGTGGTTTTACCCCTCACACATGATTATCAGCACATAACTGTTGGTTCTCGTCCTCTTGTGAAGCCTTCTCGTGTCGCCTTGGCTAACGGTTCCTCTTCTGACATTGTTGGTTTGGGATCTGTTCTTTTACATTCTTCTCTTACCTTAGACTCTGTTTTACATGTTCCTCGTTTTCCCCATAGTCTTATGTCTGTTAGTAAAATTACCCAATCATTAAATTGTTCGGTTACATTCTTTCCTGGTTATTGTGTATTTCAGGATCTTCAGACGGGGAAGAAGATTGGTGGCGGTGTTGAGCGTGGTGGTCTATACTATTTTGACACTGGTGAACCTCCTGCCTCTGTTGCTCTTCAGGCTTCCGAATCTCCCTATGAACATCACTGCCGTCTTGGACATCCCTCTCTTCAGACTCTGAAACAGTTAGTTCCATCGTGTCGTAGTCTTCGGTCTTTGCCATGTGAAGTCTGTGAGTTCAGTAAACACCGTCGTGTTTCTTTTCCACCTAGAATAGAGAGTCGCGTGTCTTGTCCTTTTCATTTAGTTCACTCCGATATTTGGGGTCCTGTGCGTGTTTCATCACGTGGTGGTTTTCAGTATTTTGTTATTTTTGTGGATGACTATTCTAGGCTTACTTATTTTTATCTCATGAAAAACCGGTCAGACTTGTACTCCATTTTTAAATCTTTTTATATGGAAATAAAGACTCAGTTTGATGTTTCTCTTCGTATCTTTCGTTCTGATAATGCTGGTGAATATTTCTATAATGTTTTGTCTACTTTTTTTGATGAGCATGGTATTCTTCATCAATCTTCGTGTTCTCGCACTCCCCAACAGAATGGGGTTGCTGAACGCAAGATACGTCATTTGACCGAAGTTGCTCGAGCCCTTTTAATCCAGAGGACGGTTCCCAAATCCTTTTGGGGCGATGCCGTCCTTACTGCAGGTTATCTCGTGAATCGCATGCCCTCTCGCGTTCTTGGGGGACAGATTCCCTATAGTCTTTTGCACCCTGGTTGTTCTTTATATTCTTTACCTCTTAAAATTTTTGGGTGCACGTGTTATGTTCATGCCCTTGATCCCGGCCGTGATAAACTTGATCCACGCTCTATCAAGTGTGTCTTCCTGGGGTACTCTCGGACTCAAAAAGGTTATAAGTGTTATTCTCCCACTCTGCATCGCGAGTTTGTCTGTGTTGATGTTACGTTTCATGAGTCATTACCCTATTTCCCAACTTTACCTCATGCCGATCCGTCCGAGTATATGCATATTTTGGTTCCTTCCGGGCAACCTCAAAAGCAGCACCCCCCGATGTAGGTATATGTTCGTCGTGCCAAAGCAGCGCCACCACCACCTCCGCCTGCCGCTGAGCCCTCTCCTCCGTTGCGAGATCCGAGTCCACCTCTTTTGGCCCCTACTGCTCCACCTTCTCCTCCCATTGCTCTTCGTAAAGGTATTCGCACTTGTACTATCTCTCATCCTATTGCTAAATTTGTATCTTATGATCATCTATCCCCCACTCTTCATGCTTTTACTGCCTCTGTTTCCTCTGTCTTTGTTCCTAAAACTGTTCAGGAGGCCTTGTCTATTTTTGAGTGGCGGACAGCTATGGAGGAGGAGATCTCTGCACTCCATGATAATGGGACTTGGGAGTTGGTTCCTCTACCCTTTGGAAAATCCACTGTGGGGTGCCGTTGGGTATTCACTGTGAAATATCTTCCTGATGGGTCTGTTGAGCGTTACAAAGCTCGCCTTGTTGCTAAAGGCTACACCCAGACTTATGGTGTTGACTATGCTGAGACCTTTTCCCCGGTTGCGAAGCTTGGTTCTGTCTGTCTCCTTATTTCTCTTGCAACCAATCTTGGCTGGCCCTTATTTCAATTGGATGTCAAGAATGCTTTCTTACATGGCGACCTTCTTGAGGAGGTTTATATGGAGCAACCACCTGGGTTTGTTGCTCAGGGAGAGCGTTTTCAGGTATCTCGTCTTCGTAAAGCTCTTTACGGCTTAAACAGTCTCCCAGGGCCTGGTTTGGCAAGTTCAGTGATGCAGTTTTGAAATTTGGTATGAATCGGTGTCAGTCTGATCATTCTGTTTTCTTTCTCACATCCACTCGAGGCAAAGTATTATTGATTATGTATGTCGATGATATTATTATTACGGGTGACGACCAGGAAGGTATTGATGCGTTGAAGGTCTTCCTGCAGAGTCAATTTCATACTAAAGACTTAGGTAGATTGCGATATTTTTTAGGTATCGAGGTGGCACGATCTAAAGATGGTATTAGTTTATCGCAGAGGAAATATGTGCTGAATATCTAAGATGAGACTGGTTTGTTGGGGGCGAAACCTGTCGATACCCCTATGGATCCCAATGTCAAACTATGCATTGATCAGGGGGAGACACTATCTAGTTCTGACCAATATCGCCGTTTGGTTGATAAACTGAATTATCTCACTATTACACGTCCTGATATTTCATTTGCAATGAGTATTGTGAGTCAGTTTATCTGCTCCTCGTTTGCCACATTGGGAGGCCGTTCTTAGAATTGTCAAGTATCTCAAGTCTCATCCTGGACGTGGTCTATTTTATAGAGCTAATAGTCATTTGCGTATTGAGGCCTTCACTGATTCTGATTGGGCAGGAGGCCCATCTGACAGGAGGTCAACCACTGGATATTGTGTTTTTCTTGGTGGCAATCTTGTTAATTGGAAGAGTATGAAACAGACCGTGGTTGCACGATCTAGTGCAGAGGCAGAATATAGAGCCATGGCTCACACCACATGTGAGATTGTGTGGGTGATCTTTTCTTGAGGAAATAGGATTCAATGTGCAATTGCCTGTGAATTTATATTGTGATAACCAGGCAGCAATTCACATTGCGTCCAACCCTGTATTTCATGAGCAGACTAAGCATATCGAAGTTGATTGTCATATGGTGCGAGAGAAGTTGACTGATGGTGTTATAGCAACCCCCTTCGTGTCTACAAGTGCTCAATTGGCTGACATATTCACCAAGTCATTGTTTAAGCCCCGGTTGAAGATGTTATGTGACAAGCTGGGATTGTGTGATATCTACTTCCCAGCTTGAGGGGGAGTGTTGGAATACTAGTATACTTGTATACTAGTATATTGTGTTTAGTCCCACATTGCTTAATTTCATTGTGTAACAAACTATCTCCTTATATAAATAAATGATTATGTGTGAAGGTTAATTAACACCTTACACACCTTTTCCTTGTTTAAGCCCCGGTTGAAGATGTTATGTGACAAGCTGGGATTGTGTGATATCTACTTCCCAGCTTGAGGGGGAATGTTGGAATACTAGTATACTTGTATACTAGTATATTGTGTTTAGTCCCACATTGCTTAATTTCATTGTGTAACAAACTATCTCCTTATATAAATAAATGATTATGTGTGAAGGTTAATTAACACCTTACACACCTTTTCCTCTCCAAACAACAATAACCACCTTATGGCCATACAAACCGGAGGTTCAGTTCTGTCACATGGCACTCGGTTCGTCATGCATGAGTCATTCCAAGAAGCAGTTAGGGAGTGTGCCTAGCACGAGCTTGCTTGGAGCCATAGCCAAGACGCTCTACATAAAGTACAGTTTCATACCCTAAAAGGGTACGCCATTACAATGCACACAACAGCTATGTACTTTCCTCTCCATGAGCAAGGACTGACTTAACCATCGGAGCGACTCCCGATCGTCTCCGGTCAGTTAGGTACTCATGGTGGTCAGATCTAGGTCAGGAGGCGGAGCTCCGTTATGGATCTGAACCCGAGATTCAGATAGAGAACTAGATTCAACACCACCCCACACTCTTTTATTCTTTTCTCCCCAAAAAAGTTGGTTGTTGGATATTACAGTAGATGCTCAATGCTTTTGCTTGAATTGCATTGATGTGGATCGGTAGTCGAGATGTTCCTTTTATTGATTCCTTTCCATGTACTTTTTGCATAATCAGTTCCAACTTAATTTTTTACTTCATAAATTACAAAATTAGCATATTAAATAAATTTAAGATCTTGGATGAGTAAATTTTATCATACATCTTATATTTACCAACATGATAAATTCTTATAGAATAATGAATTTATCACCTTTTGCATACACCTCTTTATAAATGTATAAGTTCAATGAAATTAACACTTCGACTAAGTTTATTAGTTTTTTATTTTACAATTTAGAAAGTTCATCAATTTAACAGTTATGCTAAATCTATCATCCTTCTTTCTGTGAGATGTCTTTATGGTGCGCCTAAAAGATACTTGGTATCACCTTTTTGTGACCAAAATTTTTGGACTTTACATGGGAGATTTATATTCAAATTTGAAGTGCATTTTATGTGCAATATTTGATTTTGAAGTACTTGACCTAATCTTCATTAGGTATGGTCAACATATAGGGGTATTAAAGGCAAATAAGGAATACTTTAAATTTGAACATCTCATATTAAGTAAGAAAATTTTACTGAAAAGGCATCAAGGGGATGCCATCCATGAACAAAAGAAAGCGAGTAATAAAAAAGAAAAGGTTACTTATTGAAGATCTTATTGAGACAGGATTTACTTTTAAAGATTACTCAACTTTAGGAAGTGACACCGACTAACCCAAAGTACCGGCCATATACTAATACAATGTCTGCAAATTTCAATTTATGATGTTTAGAAACGTAAAAGCTAGTTAATTGCTTAATTTAAAAGTTCAGACAGGAATGATGTCCACCTATTCCATGCAAACATATGATTCTTTAATTCTATACTTTTCAAAACCAAAATCATTTATGGGAACATACACCACTAGAACAGTAACAATATCTCAATTCTAAACAACCATGTAGCAACTTAAATCGAGAATGTTAAGAGAGCATCCTTACCCTAATTTTCTTAAGACTTTTCAATTCTTCAACTCCATGTCCTTGAGTCTCCGCCTATGAAAAATCAATAGAGTAAAGATGAGACGGGATAGAAATAAATAAACCACCAAAGCACGTGATATTTATTGCACAAGGACATCAAATGGCACCTTAGCTCTCTGCTCCGAGCTATGTTTTTCACAATACGCCTTGTGTTGCAACTTGCTACCACTTGTCTTCGTATTCATGTAACAAGAAGCAGTTCTAGCACAGGTGGGGTGAAAAGTGCTCTGACAGTGGCCATAATTGCACTGCGGACCAATAAAACTGAAGTTGATGCAACAATTACCTTAATCTAAGCATAAACTCACAATCCAGTCAGAGATGAGAAGAAGAGAAAAAAGGAGACTCCTATAGCAATCATTACCTTTATGCAGACACCTTGCTTGCGATGACAGATGTAACAAACGTCACTCCCCTTCAAGACTGACTCCTGGCGTTGTTCCATTACAACAACAGAGATAAGTATCACTATCACATCATCTTCGAGGTATGGACCAAATACAGCAGAAATAGCTTACAAATTCCAGCTTAATGCCAATGTTTTTCAACCATTGCTAAAAAAACTACTCCCTCCGGACGGGCCTGCAAAGATAGTCCATAGCAAAAGGTGTGCAATTTTCGGATAAAAAACAAAATACTTCCGCGCATAATTTTAAATTTCTTGACACCAAATTAAACATCTCAATTTCTCTAATTTGGTGTCAAAAAATACAATATATATATATATGCGCATACGTTTTTTTTTTATTAATCTTAAAATTGCACACCTTTTCATGGTAGACTATCTTTGCGAGACAGAGGAAGTATTTGTCACCAACTCTTTTCAGCAGCAAATGAAATGCACGACAAAATTCCATTTTTATCTTAAAAGGTACTCCAAGCACATTCACATACCATTCCCTCAACAGGATTCACTTGTCCCCTTCTGAATGTTGCTTCTAAAACCCACTACAACATAAAAAATAAAATAAAAAAAGGAACAAATTTAAATGCATTCCAACTAGGGCAAGGAAACTACAGGTAAAACACCTTCTCTCACCTAATGAATTATCAACAAAATAATCAAGAAGTTTTACCTCAGCACAGAAGGCATGGACCCATTGACCATCAGTTGACTTCCTAAAAGCACCAGCACTGCCACCACATAAACCACATTCTGGAGAAAAATAAGGCTTTTCCCAAGAATTCATAGCTGGAGCTCCAGAACTTCTTGACGACAATAAATCCTCGCATAATTCACAGTACCATGGACCCGTAGAATCATTAACACTACGATAGCAATCCAAATGAATCGCAACCTGTTAGATCAAGGAAGGGAAAAAGAAGTTAAAACCCATCAAGATATGATTAGGTTTTCAACAGTTGTGGAGTCTAGGTCAAAAACCTTGCAACTCGAACACACTACGATCTGGTTGAGAAATGTCTCAGACCGTCGGCAAATGTCACAAGTCCTTGGATGTTCTTTAGAAAAACCTGAGATTGCTCCAAAATCAGATTTTATTTGTGATGAAACCCGTGGAACAGCCAACTTTGAAAGTGTCTCCTTCGCCCGTGGCATCTGCTGAGAGTAAAGCCCAGGTCTTCCAGTCGAATGGTTCACTTTCAACAGATTCTGCACAGAATGGAATCAAGTATGAAAAGGATATGCAGATGATGATGCCAATGTTCAAAATGAATAAATCATTATAACATGTCAGCTTTAGAAGGGACATGATAAACAACCTCTTCATCGGGCGCATCTTTCCTTTGCGAAGAGATCCTCAATGAAGCTGCAGCAGCAGCAGTTGCAGCAGCTAGCACAGCCTGCGCTTCCTTGTGCCTTCTCTCTTTTCTTCCTCTTTTTTTCGCTTCTCTAAGCTCAGAAAGATACTGGTTGACAAGTACAGCATCCCATTTTTGCTTGGCAATGGCATCAATCTCCTGTGGCAGACCCTTCGCAACCTTGCAAATTAAATCATCTGCATGGACATGGACAACACATGAATATTGAAAATAACAAAGCACGATGTCTACACGGAAGGAAAAACGCAATAATTTAGAGTATCAACTACAGTCTCCAAATTACATGCTTACAAATCCCTCATAAAAGAAAGACGTAAAACAAAAATTGGTTACGCAAGTGAAAAAAGTTACGCAAGTGCAAAAAGGGGCAAAGCAGAGACCGCTAATGCTCTTTCTCGCAACCAAATTGCAGAGCAGCCTATGCTGGTGAAAAATAATTTCTCCTTCCACCTCGTCTTCTGGATTCATTTCTAGAACACCCATATTCCTGGCTTTAGCCAACTGTTCTAGCTTTCTTCCATCAAATGCAGATATGTCACAGGAATCTAAACGTTCAATGCTCTGATCACATATGCCAGAACTGGAAGATGCCTCCAGAGAAGAAAATTCCCGGTCCATTGAACCTGCCAAGTAAAGTAGGTGACAAATATGACCACAACAGATGTTACCACGAGAATCAGACAAGAATTTACCATGCAATTCAGATGCTGCATTACTTGAAAGCACCGCATTCTGCACTATCATCATTTTGTTGCGGATAAGTGGGTGAATGTAAGAACTGAACACTGCCTCAGCTTTTCTGCAATAAACAGAAGTTCTAAGAATTTGTGAAACAAAAAGGTTTCAAGAAAATCAAGTATAAAAGAGATACCCCAACCAGGCATTAAACAGGGACCTCATTAAGAAAAATTAAAAAGTAAACCTTACATGGGATCACGTATATTGTTCTTAACTCCAGAGCATAAAGTATTGTCTGGATCTGAGTTTGAGGTCACATTCTGCTCAGACATAGCATCCCACTGTGCTCGACCACCTTTAGAAAGATGGACGTTAACAGATTTGAGAAAATCACCAGTCCACATTATAGTACAAGTATCAAAAGTAGAAGTTCCAAGTGCACACAAAAAAATGATCAAAGATTCAAAACCTTTAGTTGTTTCCTTTTCTCATGAGATTGGAGAAAGGAGACCACTCAATAACTATTGAGAAACCAGATTACATTCTCTTAAAAAGCACTAAACAGCAAACTAAAATCAAGGACTTGCATTTCATATTGGAAATCTGAGATCATTGCACCAATGAAACGTACTGCAATGATTGAGCAAATATGATGTTAGGAGTTATTACGAGATGCCTCATTTGTTCTACATGCTGAACCATGCAAACTGATAGTCGAACTTATGTACAGCTGCAACTCATGCAAGCAAGAAAATTGAAAATACAAAGACCCACTTGTGGGCTGGGAGGAGTTCGGCCCAAAAATAACAATAAGTACAACAAGAAAATACTGAGTCAATCAAAAGGTAGAAAACAGAATGTAAACTTTACAAGTTGCATTTATTATTGAATTCATCAATGACCAGGGAAATTCGTGAGCAAAAAAATGTATAGACAATTGAAAACCTGAGATGCCTATTATAATCCTCCCAGAATTGAACTTGGATATAGTCGTCTTTTACGTGTAAAAAAAGTGGTTATTGGCAATCAAAGGAGTTTGCCTATTTTGCAACCTCGCAACTATTTCACCTCTCCTCATGGTAAAATGCATACAACTAAAAAATATGGACTACTTCGATAAGGCAGTTCGTGCATGTTGGCTACCAAAACTCCTTGAACCATCCTCATACACTTTTTTATCATACCCAATTATTTGAACAGACATGCTTAGGACACTGTGTCACATTACAACTTTTGGCCTCATTTGATAAGTGAGATGTGGTGGGATTGGTAATGAGATGGGATTAGGATTAGGATTGGTAATGAGATGGGATTGGTAATAAGAAGGTCAATCCTATGTGCTTGTTTGTTTTGCACAGGATTAGAAGAGAGGATTGTTATTTGCATGTTTGTTTGACATAGGATAAGATTGGCTTAAAAGTATCAATTTCCATTTTTACCCTTATGTAAAAAAATACCTAATGGTTATAAAAATGCTTCATCTTTGAATAAAATATGAATAAACAAACACAGAATAAATTTTGATTATGAAAATGAGCAATGATCGATTATGAAAATGCTCTATGAAAATTTTATTACACCCCATCCGTGTACTTAAGCATACCAGCATCTAAATCATTTTTTGAGTGAGGACCAGGCCTAGTTTGGCCTACTAATCCAATTGAATTATTTTAGTCTTTATTAATAAAGAATTGCATTTGTTTATTTTGCATCACTTTTGTAGATTATAGGTTTGTCTTGACAAGAGATATCAAAAAAAGTAAAAAATTACGTTCAAAAACGAAATTTTTTTTTACGAATAAAGATCAAAGTAATCCAAAATAGACAGATTTTTGGATTCTTTTTGCCTTTATTCAATTGTTTTTTTGTTTTAAACAAAATTCTTCACTTTTTAGATTTCTCTCGTCGAGACTAGCCGATAATTCATAAATAATAGATGTAAATAAAACATATAAGAATTATTTTGAATCGAGACAAAAAAAAAAATCCACAATGATTATTTATTCCAAACTAGGCAATAACCAAACCATTTTTAAACTCCCCAAAACAAGCACATGATTTTGTAACTTGTAGGGAAGCTTCAAAAAAAATTGAGCAACAAAATTAAGAGAAAATATAATCAACTAATCTGCAGAATAAAAATCAAAAATAAAAACAGGAGAAGTCCAAGTTTTAGAGCAACTTCAAAACAAAAGGGTATTATCGCCATTTACTAAACCTAACATGGGCATTGAAGTAATTTTGTGTGAGACACCTTGGGATAAGATTAGTAATACCTAGTCCAAGGTGGTATTACCAATCCCATAAAATGGGAGGATTGCTATTCCCTTGTTATTACTATTCCTAACCTCTTTTATGCAATCAAACAAAGAATTAATCGATCCACATCATTGTTAATCCCATCCCAAGGTCCTAACACACTTATCAAACATGCCCTTTATGTTTTGTGGTTGGGGGTGGGAGGCCTTGCGATAAAAAGAAAACCATTACCGTCTGTGTATATTGATCCCTTCTTATTGGTTATTCGATTTTATGCTCTTTTAAGAATTCTAAACCTCTGATTTTGCAATTTCTATGAAACAGGATAGTAGCGTAAGAAAGAGAGCTAGGCATTTCATATATAGAAAGAATTATTTTTAAAGTTGAGAAGTACCCATGTCGGACACTCGAAACCTAGAGACAGATAAGAAATCTGTGTCTCAAATGTTATTCAGATGTTAACCTAGGAAGCAGAGTTTGTAATTTGGATAAACAGCGAGATATGCATAGAATTCGTATATCAAGCATGAAGTGCCCCGAGACACCTTGTACACGCCATATATGGTAGGACGATACCAAAGATATCAATATTTCGGCATCTCCCATATCCTTTTGATTAAAATAACATGAATCTGAAATCCAACACATGCAAGCACCTTGACTCCATCCCCATGCTCAGGAAACATAGCTTGTATGCAGAACGTGAAAAAAAAAAAAAAAAAGACAATGTCTTGTCGGTTGCCAATTTTATGGTGTATTGTCTCATACCCATCCCATGACAAGACAGTTATCTTATCTAGGTGTTCCTTAACCTTTTCTCGTTGGCAAATCACTCTGCATGCAATCTAATTCGGTGACTGATGAGGATGGGGGAGTTCATCTAGATTGCATACCATATGCTTTAGATTAACTCAAATTTGCTAAAGTGCATATTATAAACATAAAATAACGCTTGCAGTTGACACGAGTAACAAATTATATATTTTCATGTATTACATATTTATCTGCATAAATTATTCGTAAATGCTCCCCGGGCGCTCCCAAACAAGGAACTTCCATTATCCTACACTCCCCACCTCCGTTCCGGCTCCCGTCCCCGCTTCGTGCATCTAAGATTACAATTTAGACTTAGACATGTTCGTCATTTCCAACAGTACCATATTTGAGAACAAAGACCTCTACTGTGGCCCTCAAAACAAGATAGGCCATATACGTTTAGAAAGTAGGTGAAGATGTCAAATTATAAATTGTGCTTTACTACTTTGGAAGATATTCCACATGGGTTTCCACAAGCCAATATTGTACATTGATTTTCACACACACCTCTTCACAAGCATAAGAAACAATAAATCCTCCCTCCAATTCTTACCAAAAGGTTAATTTCACCCAGCTATCGATTTGGTGGTTGACCACTTTCGAATGTTTGAAAATCACTCTACATGGTAACAAAGGCATTCCATGCGTACAAAAATGATAAGTTACATCTAAAAATAAATCATTTCATCCTCAGTGCACACCGATTTTATCCTGGATTATTGCTCAACACCTCCAATGATTGGGGACTAGATGGGTTTTGTTATAGTTGTTGTATTGCTCAATCATCATACAGAGGGATACAAAAGAAAGTTAAAAGCACAAAAGAACGTAATGAGCATGTACAAACCGATTCTACAACTTCAGAGATATAGGTACACAATCACACGGTGAACAGTATGGCACACCTCACGGCCATGCAACACATGATTCCCCTACATCCATTGTTCTGCAACTTATATGCGGAAAACAAATTCCTTCCCTAAAAGGAACAGCAATAAGAAAGGTTTTCTAACTATTGGTATCCCAGCCAGCATCCCCAGATTCCCTGCAAAGTTCTGGTACGGCACCCATTAAATATCGGAGTATGATTTATTTCAAAACAGGAAATCGTACATGTATCTGTGCCCTTGCTTCCAAACAATTAAGCACGTGAGAGCGATATCCAACATTTCTTTCTTGTTTGTTTCTTGATATTATTATCAATCTTCCAGTCACAGGGGTTTCAAGG
Source organism: Rhododendron mucronatum var. ripense (assembly GCA_019656295.1). Classification (NCBI taxonomy): domain Eukaryota; kingdom Viridiplantae; phylum Streptophyta; class Magnoliopsida; order Ericales; family Ericaceae; genus Rhododendron; species Rhododendron mucronatum. Next base: position 2,070,636 of record BPLT01000038.1, on the reverse strand, counting down.
AGTAGAGATATCCTTTTAGTCGCAAGATTGAAGGGAGTCCTTTATAAAATAAACAATTTTCCGAAAAGTCAACAAAACTAGCAGATAAAAACAGATAGTTTAAGGGGCTAGGTTAGGAAGTGGGTAGGTGCCATTACCAAAAGAAAGGTACCAAGTACATACAACTAGATTCTGATCCTCCAGACTAATGGGAAAAGAAAGAACAAGAAGGTGCTTGTAACTACAAAAAATACAGCACTAGTTGATCAACCATATCATCATACCTTAGTTTGTCGATATTTTATTTTCGTTTGGTCAGATATCATCTTTGCAACAATTTTAAGAAAAAAAACAAAACCATGGTTTTCAACAATGCCCAGCAGTTATCCAAACCAACCAACCAAACCAAACTGAGCCTTATGTCTCAATCACTTGGGGTCGGCTACATGAATCATTTTCCTCCATTGAGCTCTGTCTTTGGATTCATGTCATAAAGATCTGATGGGCTTTTTACGTGCTGCCTGTAAGCTACCTAATGCACAACCCTCCTTCTTTATCGGGCTTGGGACCAGCTGGGAAACCCAGCAGTTATCAAAGTAAAGTATTTTTTCCATGGGTTCGTAGAGTTTCAAAATTTAGGCATGTCTCTTAACTTTTCATCGGTAAACTACAATTTCCGTTCTCAACTACTTTGACCAAAAGAAAACAAATGACAAGCACTAGGTTCCGACGCGTCAACTAGATTTAACACAGCTAATGAACCATAGACATAAATGACAAGCACGCAAAATTCTAAAACTTGAGAATGCAACATAACATAGCAATGTTTCAAAACACACCTTCATGTGTAGGTGAACTGTTATCCAATGAATCGTGAACCACTTCATGATCCAAATTCTGCACAAACACGAACCAGGATGAGAAATTTACATTAACAAAAGATGTATGAAACACTTTGAGATGTATTCAAAGTCCCTAACAAATGAGCGTGACGTTGGCAATAGCAACAAGAAACCATGTGATGCAATAGACATTAACAGTGACAGATAATCCTACAACAGTGGAGATGGTTATGACAGAACATACTGTGATGGCAAAGATGACAGCGATCAAGCAGAGTGAGGAAGATATAAACTAAGTTTGGAGGTAGGACTCGGGCAGAGTGGGATTTCTGTGACGATATGGGGAGAACAATGTAGTCATAGCAGTCACGAGTAGTTACGTGTCGTGTTTGGTAACTCCTGCATAACTTTTTCAGAAACTGTTTTTGATTACAAAATATTTCATTTTTGTTTTGTCGAAATATTGTTCAATATGAAAACATCTTTTCCAAGTCACGAGTAGTTACGTGTCGTGTTTGGTAACTCCTGCATAACTTTTTCAGAAACTGTTTTTGACTACAAAATATTTCATTTTTGTTTTGTCGAAATATTGCTCAATATGAAAACATCTTTTCCAAATTCGCAAAAGAAAAAAGGTCGTCTTCTAAACACCCCTTGAAAATAATTTTCGAACAGTGTCAACCAAACAAGTTTCTCTTCCGCAAAACTTATCAGTAAGTCTTGCAGTAGCGAAAGTGAGGATGCTGGCAGTAATATTGGAAGGACTAGGGTAAATGCTACAAAAAAATTTAGGTGACAGTGACATAGCTGAATAAGCAACACAAATGGCTGAGTGTGCTTGGTGGCAGCAATGTAAAATGCACTGATGCCGATGATGGCAATGCTCGCCACCTGTGCCCAGCAACACTGCTGTAAACAACGCAAGGAGCAGCTGCCCAGTTTCAACTTACAACAGCCATAGATGTCAACTAACTAGGCTGGTGTTTATGGCCAAAGTAGGAGGTGGAACTCATAGTTGTGGTGAGCTTAACGATTGTAACAGAAACAATTGAGGTATTGTGTCTCGCATTTAAGAAACAAAGATTCCAGCACTTTTAAAACAGAGGTACAAGCCTCAAACGATTTTAGCCTATTAAGCGCAGATACACATGGGATATGATGGATACTACACGATACGGATACACCTGAAAAAATAGGATGCAGATAACTCGGGGATACGTTCGTAAAATTTATGTATTCTTACAATTATTAGCATCGCACTAGGCATCCAAAAAAAAAGCCAAAAGATCCAAAGAAAAGCGTAGTTGAAGCATTTAGCACATCCCATACATATAAAATATCTATAGAAAAGACGGTCAAAGTGCGGGCCTCCCCTTTCCTGATAGAATTTCGATGACCTGAGCCGCTCAATATGATCAAAACGTGATTTTAAAGGTTTTCGCGAGAAATCAGCACAAAAAAAAAAAACCCCCGGGAAGGGCTTCATCCGAGCAATTTTCATTGAACGGTTCAAAAAAAATTGCTCAAATCAAGCCCTTCTCGGTCATTTTTTTTTTGTGATTTCTCACAGCTCGAATCATCGAAATTCGATCGGGAAAGAGAACATCAACACTTTAACACAGTGTGGACGCCCTTAGGAGAAGTTTAGTGTGTGTGTGTACATATATATACGGGGCGGTTCCGGGGACAACTAGAAAGATAGATATGCAATACGCAATAGTATGTAAATATCTTAATTCCATCTATAGGTAAGTAAAGACATGTCATATACACTAAAAAAATTACAGGGCTGGTAATAAGGTATTAACAGCACATAACCATATGCTGCGAGGAAATTGCAACAAGCTACAAGACTATCGAATTTCTCAACCAAAGCTTGATCAAATATGATATCCCAAGTTCTATCCACATTAAAAAACGACAAGTTTTCACAAGAAAACCCAAGAGAACAGCGGATTAGGAAATGTAATGCTAACCTCCTTGGTGACATCAAAAACTTCTTTAGTTGTATAGCTTGCATCTTCACTGATCAAATGACCTCTATCAGCCTCATCAACTATTATTTCTTCATCACTAATCTTTTCCCTCGATGAGCAAATTACCTTGTTCTCCTTCAGAATTCTAATGTTGCTTTTAGTTCTTCTCCTCGGTGGTACAGACTTAACAGGAACAACCTCCGGGCTATCCGACTCCGAAACCAAAACAGCATCAGAACCTTCAGCAGCCCCCATACCATCCTTTGACGCAAACGAGGACTTGATCTTAACTTTCAGATTTTTCTTTAAATTACCAATATAAGCATGTTTTTTTAACCATGTCACAATTTTGGAACGCAAGTCTGGGACCACACAATTGTCCTGTGAAATCCAAAACCAAGGTGAGAGCAATATAAGCTAAAACAGTCAATAAATACACACATGCACATGCATTGTATGCATAGCTATACTCTTATGTTCAGACACTAACTACAGACAGGGTGAGTTATAAAAAACGAGCCATACAGCAAGCATTGAGGCTAATGAATCAGGTGGAACGCCAATCTCTGAGGCAACATCCTTCATATTGACTTTTCGTCTGTCAATTAGCTGCAGAAATAAAAAATCGAATGTAAACACAAATGTCACCTTCAAATGAAGCTACATGTAGAAAAGAGTTATGTATTGACGAATTTACGAATGCAGTTCTTCAATCTACCTTTTTCAAAATCACTGTAAAATCTAGAGAATCGGATGAGACAACATCATCACTAAGGCTCCGGCCCAATGTCACTGTACTAGCAGGTTGCTGTGCATTACCACATCCAGGCTGCAGCTTAGAATTTGACCTGGCATCTGACAGTCCCCCTTGTAGCATAGCATTCCCCAACTTCTTTACATCGAGATCAGTAGCTTCTATTTGGACAGAGATCTTATCTCCATTTTTCCGGCCAACTTTAAATTTGTGTGGTTTGTTCACTGTTGGAGTCACTAGTTGATCCTTCGTAATGGTTGAATCAGAGGCAACTGTCATAGACATATCTCCTGACTGTTGGGTGCTGGAACCATTCTGGACTTCTGAATGCTTTGAGCAAAAGGCCCTTAACTCAACCTACACGGTGTTTTTTTCCTCAATTGCGATGGGAAGAAAAGGAAGAGAGAAGTCTTACTCGTCAAGTGACGTTATGATGTAAAAGAGGTAAAACCCCAGGAAAAGCAGTGCCAATAACAATTTACCTTTTCAATAGTGACAATAACATTGAGATAAAAAGACTGACATCCTTATTAAAATGAAAAGTACCAGTGCTTACATCATCACATCCCAATTTTCCCCAAATCTCCATTCTGTGCCTTGCCTCCCTTGCACAAATAGGATGAAAAGAAGTTCTGCAAGTTCCTAAACATGCAAAAAAATCAATGGCATGTTACAAACAGGATCATCCTACGATACTCAACTCCCCATGAAAAGAAAATCCAGGAATTTCCCAACAAATAATAGATCATTTCCTTTGATAAAAGGAGCAACCTAGTGACTTCAAGAGTCATAATAACTTATAGGTGCATAGAGGAGCTAAGCAACATCAGGGGTACACGTTTAATTCAACTACCAATGTACTTCAAACTGGTAACATTGGAATTCTGAAAAAACGTAGAAGTGATGAGTTTATTCTTTTACCTTTACTTGTTGCAATTATGTACATGCAATGATGATATTTTGAAGGGTGAAAAGAGAAGAAAAAATATGACAAATGCAATGATGATGCTCCCTAATAAGTTGGAATCCCCAAAAGGGACCAATAAATTAGGACGGAGGGAGTATGTAACAAACTTGAGAAGAGAGATTTGAAATTAGAAGCCCATCGTGGTACTACATGCTACATCGAAAACTACTCATTAAATAAAAGTTCACTATCATGTAAGATGAAATTAATGGAGTTAACCAAGCCCAACCAATTATTCAAGTTTGAATGTAATCTAATCTTGAGAGGAAAGGGAGGGGATTTGGACTCCGAATCCTACGAGCAAAGATTACAATTAATCTGCCCTAGTGCCTTGTGGTTACATTTTCTGAGTGGACTCCAAATCCCCCACAATGTGGGGATTTGCAATCTCATGGGGGAGGTGTCATAGTCAAATGACTCCAATCTGCCCGGACACTAACCAATTAATTAATCCCTTCCTATGAAGCACGGATACTCCGAAACTAGCCGTGTATGGGTATTGGATACCAACACGTGCCCGGGCCCGGGCCCAGATACGCGTTGAGCACGACAAATGAGTATCTTGTATTAAAATCAAATATTTTTTGTTTCAGATAAGTTACAGCTACATGTGGATAGTTGAATACTTATGGATACAGCATCGGTGAAATCAAATTCTTTTAAATAATTAAGAAGCAATTTTAGAGGGAAATTGACAAATTGTAAATTCCATATTGACATAAATCTCTCTCTCTCTCTCTCTCTCTCTCTCTCTCTCTCTCTCTCTCTCTCCGTTACAATATATAACCCACACCCACCCATATGGCTACATCATATGTGCATTGTTGCAACTCTCTCTCTCACAGTTACAACATATAACACCACACCACCGCCCCCCCCCCCCCCCCCCCACCACCAACCAATATGGCTACGTCATATGTGCATTGTTGCATTGTACACACGCCCCATTTTTTTAATATAAAATATAAACTACATGTACATATTTGCATATATATAGTATTATACATCCACGCTATCATTGTCTTTCTCATGATTGATACAATATCTGTGCTTGAACCACACTTGTATTAGCAATTCAACTACAACTCTATTTCTTTTGGCTTTACTTGTATGCCTAGTACAAAATTCATAACATTTACAAACCTATCCCAAACATGTCTGTCCTATTTGTTTAACGTAATGTAGTATCACTATCATCAAACCCGTATCGTGTCATATCCTTATACCTAACCTTATCCTTGCTTCATAGCTTCCCTCTCACTCCTCAACCAAAATACACATGATTATGACAATCCCTACTTCCAACTAAACAACCCACTTCACTATTAATCCCTTTTCAGTAACTTGAGTCATTGTGAATCGAGATACTCATTTTTCCAATTGATTGGAATTGTTAGTTTTCAGCACAAGCTATAAAATTTGATGTCAAACATTTGATGTATAAAAACATATATGGAGGAGAATAACATAAATCGAGTTCAACTCTTTCACATTTAATTATGTCCTCTAGTTGAAAAGGGAATTGGCTCAATCAAACGAGGTTGGACCAAATCCCACCACCCACAATACTGTAAGGACCATAACAATTCTATCAAATAAACCAAACCGAGCCTGAAACAAATTATAGCCAATATTGAAGAAAAATGGAAATGGAAATAAAAACTAAAACATAGTATGATAAGCTAAGGGATTGGAGTTGCCGACCCCAAAAGGTTCAAGCATCCCACCAATTGTGAGTAATGATCAGATCAAGAATCAAACTGTAAAACATGGCATTCACCTCCAAATCTCCGATAGGAAAATTCAACCATAGATTCACATCTTTATAAAAGAATAGTAAATCAAAGTGCGTAATTGTATTGTGAAATGAATACCATATTCAATCTTAAATCTACGATTTTGATAGCTATGGAGACACTATAAATTGCACAAACAAGTTAACGAAAGCATGTCTTACCAGGTTATCTTATAGGCATGGTATTTTTGGGAGGTGAAACTCAATGTAATTTTACACGGGTCACTTCTTCATTTCTATTTTCTTTCTTTTGTTATGGTGAAGGTGGGGGTGGGGTAAGACTGACAGCCATAATTCAGTGTGCGTTTCTGCTAACCTAAATGGATTACAAGCTAATGGCAATAGTCAAGGTGTTTCTGCTAATGGTATTTTAGTTGAGTATGTAAGGAGAATGACCGCCTAGAAATCCGTGAAAACATAGGCTTTAGTCCATTTAAGGGAAATATATAGAAATGGCCCTCCTAGTTTCATCTGAGTCTCATTTTCGTCCTCCAAGTATCAATTGAAACTCTTTTAACCTTCAAATTTGGTTTTCGTACCAAGTTGATCCAATTGATAACGTCTATCAACCAAACTGGACGGAAAAAATCAGATTGAGGGCAGACATTATCAATTGGACCAACTTGGTACAAACTACAACATCCAAACTGCCATCAATCTAAACTGCCATCAATCTGATTTTTTTCGTCCTGTTTGGCTGACAAAAGTTATCAATTGGACTAATTTGGTACGAAAACCAAGCATGAAGGTCAAAAGAGTTGTAATTGATACTTGGAGGACGAAAATGAGACTCGGATGAAACTAGGAGGACCATTTATATAAATTTCCCTCAATTTAATTTAGCAGAAACGCACCCTCGGTTCACTTAGTTCTTTTCCGTACTGATACATAGTTAAAAATAAAGATACACCAACGCATAAGATACAAAACCTTTATTGCTCAAAGAGAGAGTACACAAAATCAAGCCAGACATGTAACAAAGATTTCACGAAACACAATCAGCGCTATACACAATTCATGTGGTTCAATACGATTCAGCCTCAAAGAAAAACATTTACAAAAGCAAAATATTTGTATTATCAAGTCCCGTCCTGGCTAATCATACGTCAAAGAAGTGCAGAGTAGTGTAAATAAGGAAACAACACACATACCATTGCTACACCGGATACAGGTACCACACTTAACCTTGCACAAGTAACAAATCAGTTTTTTCCGTGTTTGCTTTATTTCCTCAATATTCATAACAGGCTCCATTAATCTCATATCCTGAATATAGACCTCCGGCATCCATTGACAGCAAAACAAATGAGCAAACTCCATACAGCCACCACTTTCATTTCCGATGCCTCTCTTGCCAACAGGTTTTAAAGCACCACCCAGCTTTGGACACAGCACGCAAGGTCTGTCCGAGCTTTGGACTGCATTCCTCTGCTTACACCAAGAGCACAACCAAGATGCCGCTACATCATCCTGCACACCATAACATCTCTGATGAACTGCTGCATTACATGCACTGCAGACAATCAATCTGTTCAACTGATTGCCCGTGTCACCCAAGCTACAATAGTGGCACAACGATGACAACCCATCAACTGGACAAGCAACAAGAAGCTTCTCTAACCCTGCATCCCCACCCAAGAGCTTCCGTTTCTTCGAAGGCCTCTCAGAGGTGAGATGTATCTTGCTCTTTGAACCTAAAAGCCACTCTACGCCGCTACTGCACTGCGACGAAGTAGAGCAACCCTTCTCTTCTTGAAGCAAAATATCAGCTCCAACACTATCAACTTCCATGAAATGCTCAACCTCCTCCTCCTTCTCCTCCTTAACCACCACCGCCTCCTCCTCTTTAACAACCACCCCACAGTAAGAACCGACCGCATTTGCATTCACACCATTTACCTCATTCACAACGACATTATTTCCTATAACTGGGATTGAAAAAGACTTGTGACTATCTGAAAAAACTAAAGACCAGAACTCATGCAACTTGTCAATATCATCTACTTTCAATTCCCTGAAGTACTCCTCAGTCTCAACCCAAATGTTCAACTTATTCAGCTTCTCTACGCCGCCTCCTGCTGCCCCTGAGGACTTGGCCTCCACGCCGCACGAATGAGACTTCTTGTGCCGCTTACGACCATCCAAATGCCTCGACAAGAAGCAACTGGCCAGACCACTGGGGAGAGTGAAGACGGCAGAAGAAGAAGATACCTGAGCATCCTCAGCGTCGAACGGCGAGCGTTGGCACAGCGCCTTCCGAGCCTGAGTGTAGAAATCTAAGGCTGTCGTCGTTTGTTCTTCGAAATTGTCGCTTTCTTTCGACAAAATTTTGGACGGAACCCTAGAAATTGGGCAAGGCTTCTCCTCGGTGCCGCAACCTCCGTCCGCACCCCTACCCATCATCTTCCTTCGGCGGTGACATCGGCCTCCGGTCATCGCCTGCCACCATCACCGCCACCATCGCTGCATTCCATAACAGCAAACCCTAACCCTAGCACGTGCCTATGCTTCGAACCTCGCGCAGAGGTGTGTATTGTACAGAAGAGAGAGAGAGAGAGAGAGAGAGGCGGGGGGGAGTCGCGGCTGGGGCTAGGGTTTTCGTGTTATCGTAGTTGTTTTGTACTTTTGGATCCGTTTTCTCGCGTGATTTGTTTTTGCAGTCTGATTTCGCTTTCGAGGGGATGAGAGAGAGAGAGAGATTCGCGTTTTTGCAGGCAGACAAGGCGGTTCGTTCTCTAGTGTGAGATTCATTTATATTGGGGAGTTATTTTTATTTAGTCTGTATGTGACGTGATAAAAATGCTCGAATCACATTCATTTACAGTCAACACATTTAATTACACATTCATAAAGACGTGAGCTCCACAAATTCCCGTGTGAAGCTCGTTCTTTGTGAGGGTGAATGTGTAAAAGTAGGTGTGATCGTAGAATTATTGGCGACATAATTTGCACTTCTGTATAAAACAAAGCTAAGTACGCGCGCGTCCACTGCTTATTGGCTCTTAATCAGCGCACCTGTCTTCGGTGCCTCACGGGCTCGCATCTTTGAACACGTTCCCATAGCTCTCTCAAAGACGCTAACTTTTAAAAGGAAAGGAAATTGGACCATCCGCGCTGTGGGTAGAATAGTACTCTACTCGCATTATATATCGCGCCAAACCATTATATCATCTATTATATTTTATTTATTTTGGGTCTTATAAAAATACAAAAAAATAGTTATAAATTTTTAAATAATATTTTATGGGATCCCGTAAAAAATTAGTTCCAACGGATATCGGTAAATATTATATTTAGATTCGTAGTTTTGCACCTATAAATCCAGAAATAATATTTATCGATATCCGTTTGAACTAATTTTTTTACAAAGCCCCATGAAACATTATTTTAAAATTTATGGGCATTTTTTTGTATTTTTGTGAGACCCGGAATAGATTCCCTAAAAAAGTAGTGGATAGTGTAGTGATTTGGTGTAGTGTATGTAGTATCTTTCACTCCCAATCCAGTACACTAGTAGTGCGCTAAGTCATATAATGCGCGTGCGGATACGAGTGCGGGAACGCGAGTGTGAGCTTGAAAGCATCTTCCGAAACTCCACCAAACAAACTTGAATTCATGAGTACGATAATTGAGAACATGAGCACAGAGCAAACATTGAGTGTAAGACCGAAGACTATTTTGAAGGATTATATGAGATTATGTGAGTGCAAGATTTTTAATTTTTAAAAAGTATTTGGACATTTTAATCAACATCCTATTTTCTTTTGATCGGCAATTTTCTAATAATAATATGTTGAAAACTATAAATAAATAAATAAAATAAATAAAAACCCTTGCGAGTATATATATCCCAATAGATTGTGGATGGACGAGCTTAAATTTGAACCCTCGATTTAAACCAATCAAAAATTATAGGTTCTGTTTGGAAAAGTTTTTATTTCCAAATTTTTATTTGTGTTTCCCATATTTTTTGAAACAAGTACTATAAATATGTTTGTGTTATTAATTTTTTTTTTACAAAATACATAATCAATTCCACTAGTTTACAGAAATTCTAGAAACACAAAAATTGCGTTTTCATTTGTTTTGAAAATACTTTTAGTAGCCCCAAAAATAATTATGGTCACCAAACATGTTTTTTGTTTTTATTTTTTAATAAATAAACGAAAACTCATTTATTGTTTTTCGTTATTTATTGTTTTTCTTAAACGAAAAACAAAAAATTGACAACTTTACCAAATAGAGTCATATATAACATTCTCACTTAAGCATACAAAACGAGAGTAACTTTCTTTTTCTTTTTTTTTTTTCACATCAAGAAATTACATTCCGTTCTAAGAACCCAAATACAGTAGCATTTACACAATGAATAAGGCCTACAAAATCATCATCAACCTTTAAAAAGATAGAAACCGTGAAAACACAAGGGAAATCCCTAATCTTTCTTCTTTTTTTGGGTCAAACGGAAATTGAAATCCCTAATCTTTCAGCGTAGAAGTGAGCTCACGTACTGCATAAGAAATAAAATTTCAAAGCAGACAACAAAGGAGTTTGGATATAATCCGGTGACTCGCAAGCTCGAACAAAGGACAATGGGGCTCTAATGAAATCCATAACCAACAAACAAAAACTAATAATCAATCCTTAATCCAAAATAAGCATAAAACATTGACAGATGGGTCACCCCTGATGATGGACAGAGGGCGTGCTGCGCACTAGGTGCACAGCACGGTGCTGTGCAATCTCCATCGTCCAAAAGTGTTATGCATGATCCAGATTTTTAAAAGCTTTTCCGGAAAAGAGTTAAACTCTTTCTTCATTTTAATCCAGACCATTGATTACCGAGACGAAGGGTCTAGATGGTGCACAATACACGTTACACAACACAATCCCCGCTTCCCCTGATGATAATTGCAAAATTGTTTCTACCGACAAATGGGATGAGTCCACATTTAGTCCCCACAACACCCAAAAGAACTAGTATGGTAGGCATGGCAAGGCTTGGGGAATCGCTTGTGAAGACAGTGAGTTTCATTAACAATCTTTACGACTTTACGTTTTGGCTTCTTACAGAGTGGATTAGATTGAGGAAGAATGAAAATTTTGATATCATTGCTTACCTTTTATGATCGAAGTTATGCTATCCTTCTAGGTTGGTTACACATTGGACCTTTTTTTATTGCTTTCATTTGACGAATTGTGATCAATCCTTTGATCGTCTCACGATTTACTGTTGTCTATCGCTATGAGAAGCAAATTAAAGTTTAGGCCCGATTGGGATAAGAGGAATCGCAAGGGAAGGAGAGGATGCAAATATGTTGTATGTGGTTCTTCATGATACTTTACCCCATCAAATAAGAATATTAGCTCCACTCTGCGTGAAAATATAGCTGTCTAATAATTTTTTCTCACGTTTAGTATTCATTCCTGAACCATTAGAATGTCAGATACTTTCCAATTGAACAGTTTGTTACGTGGCAATATACGTAGCCCCCAGCAAAGGCCATTTATAAAAACGCATTTTAAATGTGTGCGATTTACATCACGCATTATGATAATACACGATGACCTACTTTTATAAAACGTTTCAAAAGATGGACATTTCTCGAATATGTTTTGAAAAAATGGATAGATGGGCAAAAAACTTGTTAGACAACTATAAAAGAGAAACGGTGCACTGTCAGTTGTACGATCAAGTGGTTTCAACATTTGGGAATTATTGTAAGTACCTAGTTGTGCCAACATGAAGTTTACATTATAAATTTTATCAGTACAATTTTATTTTTTTGGTCGATCTAGACTGATAGGATTCACATCTTACAGATTTTATCATGAGCGGACAAATTGATGATAGTCAAACGTTGGAAACCAAAGATGCGAGTTGTCTTTTTTTTTTTTTCCCCATCCCAAATCGCATCTTCAAGATGCGCGTTGTATTTTTTTCCCTTCCCAACACACATTCTCAGAATTCTAATTGCTTATGTGGATTTTGTTGCCACGCAAGCTTCGTAAATTGACATCATGCATTTTGGTAATGCACAATGGACTCTTTTTTTTTTTTAAATCCGGTTTTTAACCACGGTTAACTATGTAAAAAAAAAAATCCCCCCCCCCCCCCCCTAGCAGGTCCAATCCTCTACTTCCCACATAGCTGTGTTCCCAAAAATTAAAAATTCCCATATTTGGAATCGTGAAATCCCCTCATCCGCAATTTTATTTTTTGGTCGATCTAAACAGATAGGATTTCACATCTTACCGATTTATCATGAGGGCAAAATTTGGTGATAATCAAATGTTGGAAACCACTTGATCGGTACCATTCTTATGTTTCCAAAGGCATTTAAGTCTTATAGTGCACCACTACAGCACCGCCTGAGGTAATTTTTGGCCATTAGAACCGTCTAACTTTTGAATAATATCAATAATATCATCCTTGCCAAGGATGTCTATCGAGTTTGGGTAGCCAATTGATCGGACATAAAATAACATTTTTGCATGGTTTTTTTTCATCTAGATGAGGGCTTCCTCAACCTGATAGGCCGAAAAAATGATGAGACTGACTAAAACATAAAGCAAAGTGAACGGGTCTCAATCGTTGTTATTGTGTTGCGGTCGTTGGAGTGCAGTACATTTCACTAAAGCACTAGACTTAAGTTTAGAAGTCATGAGGTTGAACGTATGTAATTAAAAGGTACTTAGTGAGTAATTTATTTTGATAACCGATTGAAACCGTTAAGATTGAACATCTTATCGATTTTAGAATTGACGCCAAAATTGGAGATAATCAGATATCAAACAACCACAGGATTGCAGCACCATTTGTGGATCTAGAGCATTAGAGTCCTATACTACAACACTCAAGAACCGTTTGAGCTATTTTTTTTTAAAATCCAAACCGTCTATCTTTCACCTAGGAGGGATTAAGTCAATTCTTGTTTAGATTGAAGTAAATCGCTCATCGTTACATATTTCATTAGACGTAAGTTATTACTGTAATAGTGAATTTCGGTACCTATACAAATTGTTAATAAAGTTTATTGAACCCAAAATTTACGAGAATAAATAAACCAATGCTAACAACCAAATCATCGGTCTTGATTATTAAAATAACTTATGTACTGAGCTCCGTTAAATTTCACCATTCAAGATAATTGCAAAAATTGCACAACAATGAAAGAAATTTCCATGCCTAACTACGGTTAAACACGTTAAAAAAACAAAAAAAAACCTCCAGTCATGTCAGATTATATATTGTTATGCCTTTTAGTAATTATTGTTATGCTTTTATAGTATAATGTTATATCTTATTTGCTTTTTTCCTGTGTACTAGAATCGAGGTTTTTTTTGGTTGGGAATGGTCATGCCTCTTTTTTTTTGTTATGTCTCAATGGTATTTGGTCATGCTTCTCAATGCCTTTTGTTATGCTCCCCATTATTACGACACACATGTTAATGGCACTTTAGGCCAAATTGTTTTTTATTATACTATTGTTATACCTGTTAATGGAAATGTTATACTCATGTTTATGCCCACTAAATTTTATGTTATGCCCTTTTCTCGTAATACGTATGTCATTTAGTGGTTCTATTACACTAACACTCCGTTTCAGAACGGTATATAAGTACTTATTTTTTAAGAAGGCAATTTTAAGTTCAAAAATCATATATTTGCGCAAATAATTTTCCTGTTAATATGGATCTTATTTGATAGATCTCATCGAGATTTTTAATACGATGCAAAAAAAATTGAAAAATTATTTTTCGTTTACATTATTTTTTAGTTTGAAAATGTGAAATAAGTACTTATTTTTTAAGAAGGTGTTCTGAAACGGGGCCTAAAAGTGAATAACTGGTTTGACCAGTCATCTTTGGTCAAATTTTACATACATGGCATCATCTCAATGGTCCGATCGGAGGATACGGTATGCCTTTTTGCTTGGGGGATACCGAGGGTGTTCGCTTTAGGGGAAATTGCACATCAGTGGACAAAGGGGTAAATAATGCCCAAGTGATGAAGAGGTTTTTTCAAAATTGCATAAATATGGAAAGGAGGAAAAAAAAATCCCCATACATGAAATGGAGGGAAAAATATTCCCCATACATGGAATCGGTTCTGGATTTCCTAAGTTGCTCCTTCTGTGAATTTATGTTACCCCTTCTATGAATCTAAGTTGCTCCTTCTATGAACCTAAGTTGCCCATTCTACGAATTTCTTGGGTATTCAATTTTTTGAGCATTTCTTTAATTTCCTTACCATTTCTATTATTTTTTGAGAAATTTGGGATCTGGGTTACTTGTAGATTTGCATGAAACGGACCAAATGAAATTCTCCATGCATGAAATGGAGAAAAAAAAATTCAAAACATGAAGTCGATTTGTAGTCAAATCTGAATTTAAACCTAAGTTACTCCTTACATGAATTTAAGTTCCTCCTTCTATGGATTTAAGTTGCTCCTTCTATGAACCTAAGTTGCTCATTCTATGAATTTCTTGGGTATTCAATTTTTTGAGCATTTCTTTAATTTCCTTACCATTTCTATTATTTTTTGAGAAATTTGGGATCTGAGTTACTTGTAGATTTGCATGAAATGGACCAACTGAAATTCTCCATGCATGAAATGGAGGGAAAAAAAATTCAAAACATGAAGTCGATTTGTAGTCAAATCTGAATTTAAACCTAAGTTACTCCTTATATGAATTTAAGTTCCTTCTTCTATGGATTTAAGTTACCCCTTCTATGAATCGAAGTTGCCCCTTCTACGAACTTCATGAGTATTCAATTTTTTTGAGCATTTTTTCAATCTACTTACCATTTATATTATTTTCTGAGAAATTTAAGATCTGAGTTACTTGCAGATTTGAGTTTTTAAAGTACTTTAATATTAGTGTATTTTGGGTAATTTTTTAGAAAGAAAAATAATAGAGAAAATAAGATGTATGTATCAAAGTATTTTAAAAACTCAAATCTGCAAGCAAACCAGATCTCAAATTTCTCAAAAAATAATACTACATCTGTCCCAATTTACATGTCACTTTTTGGAGTTCGTGCCACTTTTCAATTGATTATATCTTGTAATTTATAATATTTTAGGTGATTTTGAAAACATTGTATTATAGAACAAATCGAGATCTATCAAACAAGATCCATATTGGATATAAAATTCATTACCAATTTAAAGATATAACTAATTCTTTTTTCCGGTTGGAATAGAACTGTGACAAGTAAATTGGGACGGAGGGAGTATAAATGGTAAGTAGATTGAAAAAATGCTCAAAAAATTGAATACTCATGAAGTTCGTAGAAGGGGCAACTTAGGTTTATAGAAGGGGCAACTTAAATCCATAGAAGAAGGAACTTAAATTCATATAAGGAGTAACTTAGGTTTAAATTCAGATTTGACTACAAATCGACTTCATGTTTTGAATTTTTTTTTTCTCCATTTCATGCATGGAGAATTTCATTTGGTCCATTTCATGCAAATCTACAAGTAACACAGATCCCAAATTTCTCAAAAAATAATAGAAATGGTAAGGAAATTAAAGAAATGCTCAAAAAATTGAATACCCAAGAAATTCATAGAATGGGCAACTTAGGTTCATAGAAGGAGCAACTTAGATTCATAGAAGGGGCAACATAAATTCACAGAAGGAGCAACTTACGAAATCCAGAACCGATTCCATGTATGGGGAATATTTTTCCCTCCGTTTCATGTATGGGGATTTTTTTTTCCTCCTTTCCATATTTATGCAATTTTGAAAAAACCTCTCCATCACTTGGGCATTATTTACCCCTTTGTCCACTGATTTGCAATTTCCCCTTCGCTTTTATAAGGGGCATCAAGCACTACATTTATGAATTCGAGATATTATACTCATTGCTGACTTATATTTCACTTATCCTATAAGAAACCTAGTCACATAGAATATCTGAACGGGACATTTTACTCGTAGCTTTAATTCTTTGTATTATTTTGAATTAGATCATTTGACCAGGGAATCACTAACGTTAGCAATACTAAATCAATATTAATTACATTTCGATACGTAATTAGTAATGGACGACATGTCGTCGTCATAATTGCCAGAGTGAATGTTTTCTTATATTAATGAATCAGACATATGTCATGTTCTCTTGATGCGATATGTGTTGCCGAGTGATAGGATTTCGGATCAAATGAAGTTTCTTGGTGATATGATGCAGGTGTAAAATTATGGTTACTTTACTTAATTACACCCCTCGTAGCTGGATCATTGTTACAGTATACCTACTTCTCACTTAGTTTGATACCAACACCCATGTACTTTGATCGTATCTAGCGTATACCTCTTCTTCTACTCTTACACTTGGATACATTCACCCTCAAACTTCTAACCAAAGTGAGAACGTTAACTCTTTTAATTGGGTAGGTAAAATGAATGAAGAACCCATAACAACCACGACGAGCTATTTATGGTAATATTTACAAGAAAAAACGAGAATGTAGATAAAATATAGAGACGAAATTACTTCACACACACACACACACATATATATATATATACAGAGAGAGAGAGAGAGAGAGAGAGAGAGAGAGAGAGAGAGAGAGAGAGAGAGAAATTCCACAAGGTACGTCCCCAATCGACTGAAACTAGAAGATCGAAAACACATTGGGGATTAACCAATTTTGTTAGCTTGGGGATCGTACTTTAATTTCTTGATTTTGATTATTTAATTAGTGTCAGTTTTTCATCTCAAGATCCAAATTTATTATCTAAAAAAATAGATGGTCAATCGTCATTATGCATCTATTCATATATGTGCATGATGTATGTATATGCACGGGCACACATTTTTCGAGCACAAGTCCATATTTATGTTGGGTTTTTTTTTTTTTTTTTGTGGCCAAATGATAGAGATTTCATTTATGCAATTATGCTGGTAGTTATTTGAGAAAAATGTTGGTATGCATTCCTATGATGTAACAGTGATGGCAAACAGAGTATAGCTAGCAAGATACTTTAATGCGTGCTGAAGAAGGGCGATCGCTTCTATAAGAATCGAGGAACTAATCCAGAGTTTTTAAAATATTCACTGAACCAAACGAGTGTTCATGGCCAATACAAACACATTAATGAGAATTGAACAATGTGAGGAGAAGTTTCTGTGTGAAGTCAATAGTCTAGGTTTACACAAATAGCATAACAGTTTAAGACTTCGTGTTTATTAGTCGATCAGTAAATTGGTTTGACTTTCATAAGGGAAGGTTGAAGGCCAAAAATATCTTTTTCTATACATGATTATCCATTGCTCTCTCTCTCTCTCTCTCTCTCTCTCTCTCTCTCTCTCCATGTCTGCATTGTTTTCTGTGCCGTTTTCTACCAAATTCATTCATGTGAAATTGTTGGAGAAAAATGAATTTTCCGTAAGTTTTGTGGCATCCTTTGAAGCCAAAATTTAAGTGGGAGCCCAAACATCTTTTGAAATGGATAAAATGGGTTTGTGTACCTGTTTACACCCGTTTTTGGCACCCAGTCCTGGGCAAGCTTTGGAAGGCCATTTAATTATCTTTTAATTAAATTGGGCCAAGAAATAGAGATGTATTGGATCAAAATTAATTGGGCCGAACCCATATTGACTGGGCCCAATTAATGTTAGTTGGATTTGGGCTCAGAATTAGGAGGTCGTGGGCCTATGTACAAAAAGAATTCAGCCGGCCCATGATTTGTTCAAGCTTGATAAGTATTTTTGTGGGTTAAATATGTTAAAGGGCCATTTAATTTATTTAAATGGCCCATTACCCAAGTGGCCCATGAAAAGTGGAGAGAAAGAAGGGAATTGTTGGCTGTTGGAAGGCCATTTGACCGAGTCAAATGGCTGGAGGTTCTTTGTCAGCCACAAAAGAAGGAGAGAAAATAGGCACATCACCTTAATTGGCCTTTTTTCAACCTTTTAAACGGCTCATGATCCAAGTAAACACATGGGTAATTGATATTTACTTCCAATAACCACCCATGATCTCACTAAAATCTGTTAGTGGGTAGTTACTTGGGACACGTGGCAACATCTGGAGCTTACTCGGGACACATGGCAGCTCGTGATGAAGATGGGAAGTTTGGCCCAGATCTGGACCAGTACACTATTTACCCACATTCTTGTGTAAACTTCTAAATAACTACCCACTATCCCATGATCCCATGAAGTGGAAGTTACAAAGGACATGTGTCATCACGAGAGAAGGCCAACACATCCGCTTTGCATGCAATGCCGTGGCCTATAAATACTAGAACTCAAGACAGAAAAAGGGTCCACACACCAATCAAGCTCAACGCTTAAAATCAGAGCCTTCCCAGCGAAGCAACCAAAGTCTTCCCAGTGAAGCAATTATCTCATTTCTCACCTTTACTCAATTACTTCTCCAAGTAGTTCGAGTTTCATCTCTCTTGTATCCCAATTTTATTACTACGACGTAATAAAATTATTCATATCTCTCTTATACCCCAACTTTGTTATTACGATATATCAAAGTTATTCTACGTTGCTACTTCTTTTCCTACACGGTTAGGAAATTATTAAGTCCTCGCTCGTAGAGGCAAAACCACGAACCATCACTGCAATCTAGCCCTTAGGTTTGCAGCACTATCGCCCTCACAGATTCGAAGTCAGAAAAGGGACGCCCAGTCCTTACGTTAGACGCGACAAGTCTTGGCACGCCCGCACGCTCAGTCCTTGAGCATTTTCGTAGCCGAACATCTTTTGGCACGCCCGGTGGGACCCTAATCGTCTAAGGGTTTTATCATGGTCAAGAAGCCGCAACAACAGCAGCAACCGGACCCTCCACAAAGTCCTGAGGGAGTGGCAGTCGACGTGCCATTACTCGAGGAAGCTGGTCCTCAGATCAGCGCCCAAGATCTTAGCGACGCTACCGACAGCGTCAAAAATTATATGTTTATGGCGGGACGTGAGATCTCCAATAACGTTACGAGTTCAATCTCTCAATCGTTCGCTCAGTCCTTGGAACCTCTGACCATATCAGTCAACAAAATGATTGCTACGCTTACAGAGAGGCTACCGCTCGCTCCTCAGCAGCAGGGCTTTCCACAGTTTGGTGTCTTTGGCAACGGTCAAGACCAGGCTGGCTTATTGGGGGTACCTCCCCCTCCCCAAATGTTTTATCACGCTACTTCATCTAATAGCCCTACACTCGGGGGGCAAAAGGAGAAGGGAGTTGTGATTGGAGGAGCTTCGACGCCTCCAAATAATGATCAAAGATTTGTTCTGGTTGAGGACCAGAGCAAGCCCGACAAACCCGACAAGTCCGACAAGACAGACAAAAGGCCTTCGCAAGGAGGCCAGGGCTCTGGAAAGGATAAAGGACCCGCACGTACTCCTCAAAGCTCTGATACTCGGGGGCAAGTCCAGTCCAGGACCAGGAGGCTCAAGAGGCGCATCCACAGCCGCCTCCTGAACCAGACCTGGTCATGGGAAGAGATCAAGTTTTGAACCTACTCCAGGAGCAGTTGGGACCTGGGTTCAGACCTTTGGGAAGGCCAATGTATAGGAAGCCTCATACCGAGGGGGTGGACAATACACCCTTCCCAAAGGGCTATAGAGTCCCAGAATTCCAGACCTTCAATGGTGAGAGCATGCAGTCAACCGTAGAGCACATTGCCAGGTTTCAAGTTCAATGTGGAGAGGCTGGAACCATTGATGCACTGAAGTTGAGGCTCTTTCCCAATTCTCTTACTGGGACAGCCTTCACTTGGTACATCAATCTGCCACCTAACTCGGTTCAGACCTGGGCACAGTTGGAGGAGATGTTCCACCAGCAGTTCTATAGGGTAGAACCAGAAGTGACATTAGCAGATCTCTCGTGCTATCGTCAAACCCATCTGGAGTCCGTAGAGTCCTACCTCCTACGTTTCAAGACTGCTAGATTCAAGTGCAAGATAGTCCTTCCTGAGGCCGAATACGTGCGAATAGCACTAAACGGCCTGAGCTTTGAAATGAAGAAGAAGTTCTATGGAACGGAGTTCAGAGACCTGTTTGAATTATCTTCCAAGGCTTCTCATTATGAAAAGTTCTTGGCAGAAGAGCAGGACAGGAAGACAGCATCCAAAGGGACGTATTACCGCGACCCTAACTATGAGGTGGCTGCAGTAGAAGCAGAGGTAGACCCAGACGTGGCAGTGGCTGAAATCATCAATAAAAAGCCATACGTTTGTAAGGCTTTTGTCAAGATGGAGCCCACAAAGCAGCCAGTCCAGAACACTTTCAATAAGTCAACCAGGACTTATACTTTTGATGTGGGTAGGGCTGAAGCTATCTTCGATCAACTCCTCGCTGATAAGCTGCTCAAACTGCCTTTCGGTCACAAGATTCCTACCCCGGAAGAACTGAAGGGCAAAGAATATTGTAAGTATCACAATTCCTGGAGTCATACTACTAATAATTGCATAGTATTCAGAAATGACATCCAGGATAAGATTGAACAAGGGGAGTTCAAGTTTCCCGAGAAAGACAAGCAGCCTATGGGAGTGGATGGCAATCCCTTTCCCTCAGGACTAAGCACGAATATGGTCTCCGTCAACATGAGAGACATGCCTAGGGCTGTCCCTAGGCCGAAGATAAGTTTAGGAGCCCCTTCGAGAGCTACGTACAAGTCCAGCCCCGGCAGGTTCTGGGATTCCTTTTATGATGAAGGGGATGTCAGGACTGAGCGAGTCAGGAGGTTCGAAAAGCAAAACTCATGGTGGTCCAGACCTTCAGGAGTAAAGAAACCAGAAAAACCAACCTGCTCTATGGTGTGTACAGAATGTGGACACCACGCCAGTCCTAACAAACCGGCCCTGAAGAGCATTATTGTTGGAAGGGTTGAGTCAAATCATAAGGAGCCTCACAGATCTAAAGGAAGGAGGGTTGTACGGGAATCTGTGTTCAACCGAATTCAGCCAGGGTTGGTTGAAATTGAAGATGAGCTCATCAATTTGAGGATATCTGCTCCTTCTACAAATAAGCCAAGGGTTGTTAAACCTCCAGCCACTCCTCCAAATGAGTGGCACAGGGTTGAACATCCCAAGTTTCCATCCAAACCTCCACCTCTGTCCAAATCTCAAAAAAGGCGCCGCCAACGATTCAGACAGGCAGCTAGAAAAGCTGATGAAGAAGCAAACCTATTGGACGATCCAATGAAGGAGGATGTCCCGGAAGAAGAGGTGGAAGTCCTAGAAGAGCCTAAGGCTAGAAGAGTATACAAGCCTTTGGAAAGGACTGTGGAAGAGGCTATCATCAAGCCTCCTTCGAGGACTTTACCGAAGAAGCAGCTCCCAGCTGGGAAAACATACAAAGAGGCTGTTACCCAACTACCTGCAAAGCAAGCCGCTATGCCCAAGAAACAACCTCTCTTGGAAAAAACACTTGAAGAAGCCAGGATTCAGCCCTCACCAAGGCAAGTCACTTTGCTCCAAAAATCAGCTCTTCAACCAAGGAAGTCAGACTCGGGGGGCAAGTCGAAGTTGAATCCACAGGCTAAGGTATTTGTGCCTGGACAGGGTTCTAATATGCAGTGCAATATGGTCGTATTCTTGCCGGCAGAACTGGAAGCCAAGGACAACACCCCAAGAGCCATGGAGGGGGATGTTGTAGAGATGGGGCAGACAGCGGAGATTCTTCATGAGTCCTTCTCAGTAGGACTGAATGGGCCTTCAGTAATTGTGTTGAAGGACGAGACTGAAGAGAAGAGTGAGGATCGTGCAGCTAGTGTGATTTTTGAGAGGCCAAGCCCTACAATGAACAAACACATCAAGCCTTTATACATTGCAGGTTGCCTTGACGGGATGCCAATGAACCGTATCTTGGTAGATAACGGGTCAGCAGCCAACCTCATTCCTAAGTCCATGATGCAGAGGCTCGGAAAGACTGATCAAGACCTAGTCTCATGCAATGCCGCTTTGACCGATTTCACCGGGAAGGAGACAGCATGCCAAGGTATTTTGATCATGAACTTAACGATAGGGTCCAAGACCTTGACAACACCTTTCTTTGTTGTTAATTCACACTCTTCCTTCAATGTTCTGTTGGGGAGAGATTGGATTCACTCCTGTCTGGCGGTCCCCTCAACCGTTCACCAATGTCTTATTTTCTGGAATCAAGACGACGTGGAGGTGATATGGGCTGACCGTAGACCATTCAAGGCCTCTACCAACCATGCAGAGGCCCACTTATATGATGAGGGGGTTGGTCCAATGAAGGTGGCAGGCCTTGACAAGTATGGCCGCCATAAAATAGCCCCCATTCATAACAACAAGTCAGCTGAAGAAGTGAAAGCACTTTTTCAAGAATTAATCGGTCCAATGATTACGGAGTCAAGCAGGCCGATTATAGCTTCGTCTAAACACTCTTCTCAATGTCAGTAAGCCCTTCGGGAGCAGAGAGGCATGTGGCCCTTCGAGCCACATTGTCAAAATTTGAAGCTTATTTACTAGAGAAGAGGCTGAGGGAAAGTCAAGAACCGGAGGAAGATTTTTCGGCCTGTGCGGCCGAAGTTATCAATGAGGATAAAAACCTGGTTGAAGATCTTGATGAAATCCGCTTGGAAGACCTAGAAGCAGCCCCAGCCAAATTAGATGATTTAAAGGCAGACGTGCAAGATCCTTTGGAAGAAGTTAATTTGGGAGATACAGAGCATCCCAAACCTGTATATATTAGTCAACTTCTGCCAAAGGACGTGAGGGAGAAACTCATCCAGCTCTTGAAGGAGTTCAAGTCCTGTTTTGCTTGGACGTACGAAGAGCTTCCAGGTCTGTCCAGAGACCTGGTGGAGCACAAGCTTCCCATCCAACCAGAATTCAGACCTTTCAAACAACCGCCAAGGAGGATGTCCAATGAGGTCTATTTACAAGTCAAGGATGAGATCGAACGTCTTTTTAATGCTGGGTTCATACGCACAGCCAGGTACGTTACTTGGCTCTCTAACATTGTTCCAGTCCTTAAGAAGAACGGCAAAGTCAGAGTATGCGTAGACTTCAGAAACTTGAACTTGGCTTCCCCAAAGGACGAGTATCCGATGCCAGTCGTAGATCAATTGGTGGATGGAGCTTCTGGCCACAAGGTTCTGTCCTTCATGGATGGACATTCTGGATACAACCAGATCTTTATCGATGAGGCCGATACGGCTAAGACTGCTTTTAGGTGTCCTGGAGCCCTAGGAACCTTCGAGTGGGTCGTAATGCCCTTCGGCCTAAAGAATGCAGGTGCTACGTTCCAACGAGCAATGAACGCCATCTTTCACGATTTCATTGGCCATTTCATGGAGATTTACATTGATGATATTGTGGTCAAATCTCAGTCCTATGATGAACATTTGGAACACATAAGGAAGTCTTTCTTGAGAATGCAACAATTCGATTTGAAAGTAAACCCCTTAAAGTGTGCCTTCGGAGTCTCCGCAGGCAAGTTCCTTGGATTCTTGGTCCACAATAGAGGGATTGAGGTTGACAAGAACAAGGCCAAAGCAATCATGGAAGCAAAGCCTCCTACCACCAAGAGGGAGCTGCAGAAGCTCTTGGGTTCATTCAACTTCTTGAGAAGGTTCATCTCAAACCTAGCTGGAAAGGTTCAGGTCTTTTCTCCGCTCTTGAAGCTGAAAGACCATGACACTTTTGTATGGGAGGCAAGCCATCAGAAGGCCTTTGATGAAATCAAAGGCTATTTAGCAACGGCTCCAGTCCTTATGCCTCCTATCAAGAACAAGCCGTTGAAGCTCTACATCTCAGCAGCTGAAGGCTCTATCGGAGGCCTTTTAGCACAAGACAACGCTCAAGGAAAGGAACAGGCAGTTTATTATTTAAGTAGGTTGTTGACTCCTTGTGAAAGGAGATACACTCCTATTGAAAAGATTTGTCTTGCCTTGTACTTTTCAGCAATAAAATTGAGGCACTACATGCTTCCCGTTTTGGTTTACATTATGAGTAAAACAGACCTAGTTAAGTACTTGCTTTCTCGGCCAATCATGAGAGGCCGAATTGGCAAATGGTCTTTAGCTCTAATGGAATTTAGCTTCCAGTATGTTCCTCAAAAAGCTGTAAAGGGCCAGGCCTTAGCAGACTTCCTTGCTGATCATCCATGCGTGGATATCGGCGATGAGTCTGATGTAGGACTGAACGCTCTTGAGGTCTCACTCACTCCTTGGGTACTACTTTTTGATGGATCAAGGACTCAGGAGGTCTCAGGCTGTGGAGTAATTATTGTTTCTCCCCAAGGCCTGAGGACTGAATTGTCCTTTCAATTTGATTTCCCATGTACAAATAATCAAGCTGAATATGAGGCAGTCGTCATAGGCCTTGAGATCCTTAGGGATTTAGAGGCTAGAAATGTAAAGGTTATTGGGGATTCAAACCTTGTCATCAATCACCTGGCAGGAACGTTCAAATGCTATAGCGAGGACTTGGCTCCTTATTATATGGCAGCAATGCAACTAATCCAAGATTTTGACAATGTGACTGTCGAGCACGTTCCAAGGAGCATGAACACTGAAGCCAACAGCTTAGCTCAGGCCTCAACAGGTCTAAAGTTAGCCCCAGAGACAATCCACAAGATCATCACAGTCCGGAAGAGATTGTTACCTTCTGTTAGGAGAAGGGGTCTAGGGCTAGAAGTATTTACTTCTGACTTCACAGGTGAAGAGTCAGATGATGAACCCGAAAATGATTGGCGTACACCTATCATCTCTTTCCTTAAGAGGCCTCATCATAGGGCCTCTAGGAAGGTGAGGAGGAGAGCCATGAGTTATATTCTCGTAGGAGACGAGTTATACAAAAAGAGCCCTGAAGATGACCTACTTCTAAGGTGCTTAGGGCACCCTGAAGCCATGAGGGTCATGAGCGAGGTCCACGAAGGAATCTGTGGAGCTCATCAATCAGGGATAAAGATGAGATGGTTGATCAGAAGGTATGGATACTATTGGCCAACCATCCTAGAGGACTGTATTCGTTTCTCCAAAGGGTGTCAGCCCTGTCAAGCTCATGGTCCAATTCAGCATGTCCCTGCAGCTGATTATCATGCCGTGGTCAAACCTTGGCCATTTAGGGGCTGGGCTCTTGACGTGATTGGAAAGATTTATCCTCCTTCCTCTGGAAATCATGCTTATATCTTGGTAGCCACGGACTACTTTACTAAATGGGCAGAAGCTGTGCCATTAAAGTCCGTGGATCAACAAGAGATAATCAAGGTAATCAAGGAAAGGATTATCCATAGGTTTGGGCTGCCCGAACATTTAGTTGCAGATAGGGGGACGATATTCATGGGAGAACAAGTGGTTAACTTTGCTGCACAGCAAAAGATCATTGTGTCCAATTCCACTCCTTATTATGCTCAAGGGAACGGTCAGGCCGAGTCCACCAATAGGACTCTGGTCAACATTATAGAGAAAATGGTGGAGGATAATCCAAGGGCATGGCATGAATTACTATCTGAGGCCTTATGGGCCTACAGAACCTCAAAGAAGGAAGCCACCAACGTGACTCCTTATATGCTGGTGTATGGGCATGATCCAGTCCTACCAATGGAGGTAGCAGTAAAGTCAGCAAGGATAGCATATCAACATGGCCTCACTCCTGCTGACTATACTCAGGCCATGTTGATGGAACTTGAGGACTTAGACGAAGTTAGGCTTGCAGCCCTTGACCACATGTTGGTCCAGAAAAGAAGGGTGGCCAGATCTTATGATAAACGGGTAAGAAAGAAAAGCTTCACTGAAGGGGACTTGGTTTGGAAGGCAGTCTTTCCTTTGGGAGAAAAGAACCCAAGATATGGCAAGTGGTCTCCAACCTGGGAAGGGCCTTACCAAATCGCTCAAGTCCTTAGAGGTAATGTTTATCTTCTTATGGACTTAAATGGTGGTTTGTTTAAGCATTTAACAAATGGAAAATACTTAAAGCATCATTATCCTACTATGTGGGAAATGAGAGACTTTGGTGAAATCCAAACTAATAAGCCATAGAAAAGTCTGTTAAGGCCTGAGCAGAGGCCATGGTACCTGTCATGCAAAAATTGATAAAGGCCTCAAGCTTAGGCCACCTGTCGTTAAACCAAACCAGTGCCTTGGCCATTTGAGGGAAAGTTCCAGGCCAGGCAGGGAGAGAGCAAAATCAAAGTTATGACAAGTTTAAAACAAAAGAAAAGAGGTGGGATTTCAGAAACCAAGACCTACAGACGGCCTTCAAGATTGTTTTTGAGTTCCTCCCAAGATGTGTCAAGGCTGGCAAGCTGGGTCTCGAGCATTTCCCTCTGACCTCGAAGATTTGGCATCTCTTCAACCAGAAGGTTCAACTTTATCTTTTGGCTCCGTGAGCCAGCTTTCAGGTCGTCATGCTGTTTGGACAGATTCGTGGTTTCCTTCCGGAGGTCAACCAAGCGGCCTTCGGCTCGTGCTAGCTTGGCCTTAAGATCTGTAATCTCATCAGAGGTTGCGACAATGCTTGATTCATTGAATCGCATGTCCTCTTTCAGTTGAAGCCATTCAGCACTGAACTTGGCGAGCTCCACATCAACCGCCTCTAGCTCTGCCATCTTGGCATGTACTTTGCTGAGTTCGTGGGAGGAGGAGTCATGGGACTTCACCATGTCAGGGAATTCCTTTTGGAAACGTTGGAGTACAGGCTCTTTTGCCCCTAAGGCTTGGGATTTTACTAATACGTCCATGGCCTTCTTGATATTTGAAGCCCTAGCAGGATGGGCTACAGCTTTGAAATTTTGGAGCAAGGCCATTCTGAGAGCCGTTTTGGCCTCAGAAACGTCTTCAGAGGAGAACTGAGATTGTGAAGTGGAGCCAAGTCCACTGCCAGAGGTGCCAGAAGTGGCTGCTTTCAACAGATCCTGGGCAGATTTGAACAGAGAGTCCAAGTCCTCATCCTCATCTTCCTCCGCCACATTGGCAAGTTCAGGCTCAACTGAAGGATTCACTGATGGAGCAGACTGGGCAATTGGAGATCTGGGCTTTTCTGGAGTCCTTGATGACGCCTCGTGTTCAGGTTCTTGGTCGGACAGGTCGAGTTTCTTCTCTTCAACCTCTACTTCCTCCTCAAAGTAGTCATCGAGTTCCTGGGGATTGAAAACAAGAGGGAGTTGGTGGTAATACGGGGCCATAAATGCTGGGAATTTCATGTCACAGTACATCCTTACAATTGGATTATGCTCCGTTGCGGACACGGTGTTCTCAGAGTCGGCTGGGGTTGAAATCCTTTTTCTCAGTCTCTTTTTCTTCGAAGGGGCTGATTCCGCCTGCTCTTCTTCGCCTTTGGAGGTGACCTGTAGGAAGGGAGATTAGTAGGACATTCAAACAAAGTGTAAGCAGAAGAGCTGAGGAGAGCCCAGACCTTTCCCGAAGGATCAGTTTCGGGAGAGCTTGTTTTAGCACTACTCCGCGTTCTTCTAGCAACTACGGTCTCAGAAGCCTACAGAGAAAATAGAGGCATAATTACCTTATCCTGAAGGATCAAGCAGAGGACTAAAATAGTTCATACCTTTGGCCATTGCCTTTTGGCTGTGGTCTTCACCCTTTTTGGCCTTTGAGCGGGAGGATTGGCAGACACTTCCTTCGGATCCTCTTCTGAGCCTGTCAATCAGAAGAGAAATCAGTCCAAACCTATGAAGAATCAAGGAAATTAAAGCATAAGCCTCTTTATGTTACCTTTTCTTTTGACACTGGAGGCTAGGGAAGGACGAGCTTGTTGCAAAGGAACAGTTATGCCAGGTTCAGGGGCGCCGGTTGGGTGAGGCAGAACATTGGTGAGAATGTCTAGATATGGGGCAGAAAAATGCAGTTTTGTATAGTAGCCCCACCAGCTGTCAAATTTCGCTCCCTTGTCAGTACGTTCCACGTAGGAGTGAAGGGCAAAGGTTTTCCTAGCTTCAGGGAGGACATTCCTGACTCTTTCCAAATCCCTTGGCTGGATCACGGGCCTGTCTGTGAAGTCCTCGTTCAAGGACTGGTATGGGGGCACAGGAGTAAGCTGGCACAGGCCGAATTGCCTGGCAAATTGAGCCGCATTGTAGTACTCCACTCCGCACTTGTAGTTGGTAGGAGTAAAAGCCATCCCGTACATAAGATCCCTGGAGATCAAGAAGCTGGTCCAGACCTCCATGTGATCATCGTAATCATCTCCTGGGTCCGAGGCACCTCGTTTCAGCCACCAAGGTACGGTATCCCTCACAAATGGCATCCAATTCTTTCCCATACTCGTAAGCTCGTGGTAGAAAAATTTGAAATAAACGCCAAATGCAAAGCGAGGGCCACGGGTGTCAATATAATGAAGGCCATAGCAAGTACTCTCTGGTTTCTTGATCATGGGCGGGGCAAATTTGGGAAAGTAGGACCACAGCCAGAGGGTGATGATCCACAATGGACCAGGGGCGAAGACAAATTTGTTACTAATCAACTCTTTCATACCTCGGTAAAGGTGAGCCAGGACCAAAGGGCCTAATGCCAGCTTCTGCCCAGAAGCTAGGGCACAGGCCAAGTCAATAAAATCCTTGGTCACTCTATTGGCAGACACGCAGAAGATGAATTTGTTTAGCCAGTACAAGAGAAAAGCAACGTGTTCACTATCCTCAACAGGACCCTTTCTAGCGTAATGATTGATAAAAGGGGAAAAGGACAAGGGTTCTTTGTATTCAAAGTAGGGGGTTTTTTTGGGACAAAAAATAATTGGCCTCAATCCCGTGGGGACGGAGGCCCGTCAAAAAAAGCCAAGTTTTGAAGGGTGGGACTCATGAGACCTACTTTGAAGTGGAAAGAGTTGGTAGTGACTGACCAGAATTGAGAGGCAGCAAGGAAGAGATTTTTATCCATGTCGATCAGAGACCGGCTGAGAAGAATGGCGTCCCTGATTCCGATCTGCCTCCACAGATCTCCTTTGGCCTCCAATACTCGATCAAGCCACTCGATATACCTGGCGTCAGGTCTATGCCAAAGTCTGTTGGGTATTTCTGTGGTAAAGCGGCTCCAATCAAGGCTGGGAGACTCGAAGGGAAGGGCTTCTTCCGCCAGGGGGTACATCGAGGAGAGTTGAGGAGGGAACCCAAGCTGAAAAGCAGGCCCTAATCCTACTCGATCAGCGTTCGCAATCACTAAAACGTCATTGGTGATCGCAATGTGTTCGTCAGCCAGGATCTTGCGAATCTGTACGGATAGGCTGTTAGGGTTTGGAGGCGGCGTGTGGGCTTTGTGGGTGGCCATCTCTGCAAAGAGTCGAGAACAGAGACAGGAACCGTGAAGGTTTAGGGTTTTCTTTGCTGGGTTTCTCTCGAGTAAGGGAAAAGAAAACAGAGAGAGGGTAGAAAGAGAATGGGGGTTACACGAGGGAGAGTTTTTATGAAGCACGGTGCAGGAATCAAAAACGCCGTTGCACTTATTACTCTTCACGCTGGAGATTTGATTGGCAAGCGAAAAGAGGGGGCTCTTGATTGACACAAGGGAGTCCTGGCAATGGAAAAGACTGCATGGCAGCCAATGCAAGGCCTGGGGCGTTGACACGTGTCCCCTAGGCCCTAAAGGATGATGATTACTATTGCCGATAGGGGTCTTCAGTGGGGTTTTTATCTCGGGAAATGGTAGAGTTCAATTCAAAGTGGGAGCTTAAGATCCAATTAAGAGATATGCTTGGGAATTCAAAAAGTTGTTAGGCCTAATTAAGGCCTGATTATCTTTTTGGGGTTTAAATATTGGAATCTAAAATTCTTAGGCTGAACAAGCCTGATTATTTTTCAAATCTGGCGATAAGGACTCATTTGGTTATGCCAAAAACTGTACTCTGTCCTAATTTACAAGCCTAGATCTTGAACAAGATCAAGGCATGGGGGGGCATTGTTTACACCCGTTTTTGGCACCCAGTCCTGGGCAAGCTTTGGAAGGCCATTTAATTATCTTTTAATTAAATTGGGCCAAGAAATAGAGATGTATTGGATCAAAATTAATTGGGCCGAACCCATATTGACTGGGCCCAATTAATGTTAGTTGGATTTGGGCTCAGAATTAGGAGGTCGTGGGCCTATGTACAAAAAGAATTCAGCCGGCCCATGATTTGTTCAAGCTTGATAAGTATTTTTGTGGGTTAAATATGTTAAAGGGCCATTTAATTTATTTAAATGGCCCATTACCCAAGTGGCCCATGAAAAGTGGAGAGAAAGAAGGGAATTGTTGGCTGTTGGAAGGCCATTTGACCGAGTCAAATGGCTGGAGGTTCTTTGTTAGCCACAAAAGAAGGAGAGAAAATAGGCACATCACCTTAATTGGCCTTTTTTCAACCTTTTAAACGGCTCATGATCCAAGTAAACACATGGGTAATTGATATTTACTTCCAATAACCACCCATGATCTCACTAAAATCTGTTAGTGGGTAGTTACTTGGGACACGTGGCAACATCTGGAGCTTACTCGGGACACATGGCAGCTCGTGATGAAGATGGGAAGTTTGGCCCAGATCTGGACCAGTACACTATTTACCCACATTCTTGTGTAAACTTCTAAATAACTACCCACTATCCCATGATCCCATGAAGTGGAAGTTACAAAGGACATGTGTCATCACGAGAGAAGGCCAACACATCCGCTTTGCATGCAATGCCGTGGCCTATAAATACTAGAACTCAAGACAGAAAAAGGGTCCACACACCAATCAAGCTCAACGCTTAAAATCAGAGCCTTCCCAGCGAAGCAACCAAAGTCTTCCCAGTGAAGCAATTATCTCATTTCTCACCTTTACTCAATTACTTCTCCAAGTAGTTCGAGTTTCATCTCTCTTGTATCCCAATTTTATTACTACGACGTAATAAAATTATTCATATCTCTCTTATACCCCAACTTTGTTATTACGATATATCAAAGTTATTCTACGTTGCTACTTCTTTTCCTACACGGTTAGGAAATTATTAAGTCCTCGCTCGTAGAGGCAAAACCACGAACCATCACTGCAATCTAGCCCTTAGGTTTGCAGCACTATCGCCCTCACAGATTCGAAGTCAGAAAAGGGACGCCCAGTCCTTACGTTAGACGCGACAAGTCTTGGCACGCCCGCACGCTCAGTCCTTGAGCATTTTCGTAGCCGAACAGTACCCCTAAGGGATATAATTTTATGGAAAGAATGATCAAAATCCATTAAGAATTGAATGAGAAATTGACATTCAAAGTGGAGTAGTTGCAAATGGCTGGGGCAGAGGGGGTCGTTGGTCCGAATAGTGTGATCGATCTGTCTAGGCTTGGGTTTCATGCGTTAGGTTTTTTTTTGGGTAGAAACGTTTGGTGTTGGGTTTGGGCAATTGGTTTACTGGGCTTCCTAAATTTTGGGCCTGTTTAGCTCAAGACCTTGACTTCAATTACTCCTATATAAACTCCTAGACTAGAATAGCTGTATGAATTGCTCACACCCAGCAGAGGAATGATTGATTGATTTCAAGTTTACTCCAGTTGGAATCACGAGGGTTGGGTTTTTTCCCTAAAATCCTCTTCTTATAAATAATAATAGGCATACAAAACTTTTTAGGAAAGTATTGCCAGCATAATAAAGACTTTCTTATTAGAAGTCAAACCTATCTCCGGCTCTTCTTGGGGTTGGGGGTTTCAGTTTGGTTGAGAGAAGCTCCCAGTGCAAAAGTCATTGAGGAGTCAATTTTAATAATGTGGACCATTTGGTGTACGCGCGTAACAATGCTCGATCTGTTCAATAATGTTATGGAATCTGTGGATAATGCCTTGCATCATTAATTTTTCAAGAACATCTAGTCTTTTTTTTTGGTAAGGTAAAATTTTATTAGAAACCCACATTACACAAAATAGGGGCATACCCCGAACCAACAAAACAACCAAGACCTAAGGGACAGTCCCCAGAAAAAACATATAGAAATTAAGAGGCTACAAAAACCCTGCCTGAAATGTTCCAAGTCAAGCAAAGCACTCTATTCACATCAAACTTCCTAATGTTCCTCCAAGAGCTCACATAGCCACGAATATGAGGCAACTACACTAATGTAGAACTCACGCCTTGAAAAATGCGCCTATTCCTCTCCCACCACAAGTGGTAGACAATTGCGGCACAAGACAACTTCACCAAAAGAGTTTGGAGATTAGCACCATCCCTATGAACATTGATCCACTGGATCTCATTAAGCAATGGCAAGCAAGGCCTGTGGATGCTATTTTTCACCAAAAAATATTGCCACACAGAAATGGAGAACGGGCAACCAAAGAACAAATGCTCATGTGACTCATCAGAGTTTGTACAAAGCACACATGTCGCACAATCAATAACTCCCCATCCATGCAATCGATCCCTAGTGGCCAACCTCACCAAAATACACAGCCACTAGACTATAGCCCATCGCGGAACATGATGTTTAAACCAAACACCCTTATGCCAATCAACTTCAGGATAAGGGGCAGAACATCTAGTCTTTGCAGATGAAGAGCTAAGAAAAGGCAAGAAGGTGGTTGATGATGGTGGGGTTTATGGTGCGGTTGATGGAGATGTCTTCAGAGGGGAGGATAAGGGGCAGAAGGATATCTGATGTTGGATCTCCAAGAGTGCTGCGATCGTGGACAAGATATACTTTGTTCATTTGTGCAAGGTTTGGCCAAACCAGACAAGGCGTGTTTGTCTTTGCAATCAACCTTGTCTGATTTTGCCCTTTTGTGTCCTTTCTTTAATATTGTTAAAATTGTTAAGGTTTTCAGGACTGTTGTTAAGGCTAGTCATGAAAAAGCTCGGAGTGCCTTAAAATTATCTTACTGATAATGTATTAATTAATGCGATGATCTTAGGTTCAGGGGGAAAAAAACAGCAAGAGCTAACAACTCCTGCACTTGTAAAAATCATTTTCTTCCTTCTAAGTTCTCGAGTTCTTTTCTGAGTTTATTTTCCTGTGAGGGAGTCAACAACGTAGTTTAGTTCATCTATACAGCTACACCACGGTGCCTCTGCGATTGCTCAATCGTTTTATATATCTTGGGAGCAAACGCCACCTAAATCCTTAAGCACATTCAGTGAAGGGGTGAAAAGAAAATTTATCCCAAAAGTACCCCGAAAACAGCAATCAATGGTTGAAAATTACTTTGATGATTATGTCACACACATCAAAGTGAATCTCAACCACTAGTTGATCTTTTCGGGATAAATTTTCTTTGTCCCCAGCATTTCTGAATTGTTTTAAAAAAAACACTGTGTGAAACACGAGACTTGAGATGGGCTTGTTCGTTAAGGGGCTTACGCACGGTTCTCAATACATTTTTTGTATCTATTTCTTTCCACTCAAACCTTCTTCAAAATACAAAACGAACAATTTTTCCCTACTGTGTTAACCTCATACCATTATTTTCCGGTTGTAGAGTTAAATAATTTTCTCTCAAACTCAAAGTTGTCAGCTAAGGCTCCGTTCCAGAACGGATAATAAGTACTTATTTTTTAAGAAGGCAATTTCAAGCTCAAAAATAAAGGACTTAATGAAATCTAAAAATATGCAATATGGATCTTGTTTGAAAGATCTCAATGAGATCTTTAATACGGTGCAAAAAAAAAAATCAAAAAATTATTTTTCGTTTACGTTATTTTTGAGTTTGAAGATGTGAAATAAGTACTTATTTTTTAAGAAGGTGTTCTGAAACAGAGCCTAGTCGCATGACTAACTGTTCTGAACTTAATTACGCTTAACATTTGACATGCAGCACAGATATCTCAAGCCGGTCGTTTGAAGTAAAAATTGATTAATTCTCAGTCTACAAAAACTATCGACCACCAATAATACCGATGATCTTTTTTTTATGATGACTATTGGAAAAATGCATTCTTCAAGAATTCACTCCACAACCCCTTGCCAAACACGTTCTATAATCTATAATTAGAATCCATAATTAAACCCATCGAGCACCATAATACGCGCGAATAATCTCTGCCAGACAGGGACTTTAATCACCATTACGGAAATGAGAAGCGAAAATAATCTGATCCAAGTCTTTGTTAAATATTTTGTTTTCTTAATTAAATCCTTCGGTCTGTTGTTGATGCATCATAAATTTGGAACCTCAATCACTTGGACTTCTCACATTTTACACTATTAGCATTAGATATCAAAATACCCAAATTAGTGAATTCGTTATTTGTGAATTTTTCTTGAAGATAATGAATATTATTGACAGTTATTTAGATTTTCGGTCAAATTTTTGGACTAACCATATAATTACCTCAACAAGAGGATCTGAAAAATAGTATGAAATTATAGACCGAAGTAGAAAAAAATTCAGCTAAAACGATCCTAAAACCATTAAAGATAGTGAAAAATTATCTTTTTAAATTTTTTTTGCCATTAGTTAATTTTTTAAATAATATTTTATTTTTTTAAGTTCTTTTCGTCAAGATAATTTATTAATTCAAAGACGTGACACTCATATGACAAAGTTTTTGTACAAAAAACAAACAGAAAATACAGCAATAGTATACCATAATTTTTTGTCAATTACACACACCCTTCTGTGACTTTATTTATTTATTTATTGTAGTGGCATTTGACTTTTTAGAGAATTTCTAACAATGATGTCAAATTTGAAAATGCCAAAATTATGTAACAATCTAACATCTCCAAATTTAACACCAACAAACCTTCATCTCGGGAACACAAAAAATCTCTATGTCAAATTTCAGGTAATTAAAGTATAAAACACACTTTTTGAATTCTAGAAGGCCAAAAGTAGATTTTGCATGATTAGTTAGATTCGAAGCAAAATGGTGTAAACCCAAATCTACATTGGATTTGACATAAAGGTTGAATCAAAGTAAAATGCCAAAAGTTACCATTTCTACGGTAAGTAGGATTTAAAGCCATGTATCGTTGGAGATGCTCGTTCCAAATTAAAATAAGTTGGTTGGGTAGTAAAAAAAGGCAGAGCTTATTTTTTTTTGAACTGAATACATAAACCATTGACTTTTATAATTATAATAACAAGATCGAAAACATGTCCCGAGAGTTCTGATTACTAAAATGGGATGGAGCCATTGAGGAGAGACCACAAAATGCCGAACAGTAACATGGGTACAGGATCCCATCCAATGAGAAACAAGATGTAATTTGGTTCCGGTGATTAGGCAAAATTCAGAACAAACGACAAATCAACAACTCGTGTAATAAAAACTCGGAGAATTAATCAAACCCATTTACAGTAACACTATCCTTTCATGGAAACGTTTACCTCAAAATCTCATACAGTAGTAATTGGTTGAAGAACACAACGCTTATTAGGCAACTGAATGTGTTGAAGCTGTAAACTTTCCAATTCACATCCACCGGATCTCCTCTTCCACAGATTTCCGTCGGCGGCGGCCGGTAGTTGCGGCCGTTTGACCACCGGCAACGGCGGATCCAACTCCGCCACGTTCACCCTCTCGCTAAGATCTCTGTAACCCATCTGTCGTTCTGATAATGACCTGCCCATAATCATCTTCTCTGCTGATCTGCCAGTGGTTGTAGTGGCAGTGGGGGTTTTCCCTGAAAAGAGCCTTATGAGCTTGTGGTACTTGATGGGTGTGGCGGCGGCGGCGGCGGCGGTGGTGGTTGGGTATCCAGTGACTCGGTTGGATCGGTTGACCTGGCCCATACAGGTGACTTTTGGGGAGGAAGGGTGGCTGGAGGAGGAGGAGGGGTTGGGCGGCCGACGGCGGTGGACGTCTTTGATGGAGGTTCTTGAGCACAGAATTGGCAAGAAAGTAGTTCTTTGATGGAGATGTTGGCGATGCATATGGTTATTGTATCTGTTACCCATTTCTTCTCTTGTTCTACTTGTCTGTGTGGTTGTATGCCACAAGGAGAGAGAGAGAGAGAGAGAGAGAGAGAGAGAGAGATATGTTGGGGAAGGAGAGTGGAGGATGGGAATTGGCCGTTAATACGGACGAAGAGGGGTTGAGGTTGTCAAGGACTCAAGAAGACGCAACGCTTTGGTGGTGTTTAGAGAGAGATAGAGAGATGTTCAAGGAAACCACCCCACCGGAGTACTATAAAAACTAGGCCTCGAAAAAATTGGACAAGGTCACAAGGTCAAAGTTACTGTTGTGTTTTTTTTCTATCCAGGTGTCGTACTACTAGACTCGGGTCTCGAAATATCTATATCTATATCTATAATATAAACATTAAAAGAATCAACACATGATGGTTCTTCTGCCAAATGCATTCAACAAGCTAGCATTTACACTTAGACTTTTGACAAATAAAATCTGGGTGAGTTGAGTTGGGCGATGAACTATTCATATGGTAAATTGTTATGAACAGGCGAAGAATTTGGCAGAGCAGATGTACGTTTTTAGACTTTGGAACTTGGAAGCCCCTTCTGCTTGAAAGACGTACTCTTAACAGTTTTTAAAATTTCTAATGAATAGCCTGTAAAATGAAGCTCACCTATGAAAGCTACAAATTAACATCCATAATTCAGATAGCTTCCCTAATTGATTAATTTCAAGTATTCAAATCGCAGTTGAGTTCAAATCGGTCAAAAGCACTATTGTTCAAGAATCAACTTGTCACATGAACAAAATTACTGTAGTACATATTTTAAAGTCATTATTAATTAAGATTTAAAATCAATCTTTAATATTGGCTCAATAAGCTCATATATCTATCTATATGATAAACTAGCATGTGTAAGTCATTGGCACTGCTCCATTTTCTAAGAAAATTAAAAAAAAAAACTATAGAAATATCTGGGTCACCTTTTGCGCAGTTCTCCCATTTCTTTCTCTACCTTCCTAATTAGGAGTAGGGCTGTAAGTGAGCCGAGCTACTCGCGAGCTCGGCTCGGCTCGTTTACTAAACGAGCCGAGCTCGAGCTTGAGTATTCGGCTCGTTTACTAAACGAGTCGAGTAGAGCTCGGCTCGTTCGACAAAAGCTCGGCTCGTTAAGCGAGGCTCGACTCGATTAAGAGAGGCTCGTTTAGTAAATGGCTAAGCTCGGCTCGATAAGGGCTCGGCTCGTTAAGGCTCGAGCCGAGCTCGAGCTCGAGTTTTGGGCTCGAGCTCGAGTTTTGGGCTCGAGCTCGAGTTTTGGGCTCGTTAAGGAAACGAGCCGAGCTCGAGCTCGCCAAAGCTCGGCTCGGCTCGGCTCGTATACACCCCTAATTAGGAGTAATTGGGCTGTGTAATTTCAAAGGGTGCATATATATCACACCCACCTAAAAGAAGAGTATATCGTAGCATTTTTCTTTTTCAGTTTCCTACTATCCTCTTTTTTTTTTATTATATATATCTATGTTCTCATCTATTTATGATTTTGTGTGTGTATATATGTATATATACAGTACCCTTCACATGAGGTCGACCGCAAGTTAGTAAAATGCGAACGTTGCACTTAAGCCGTTGGATCTCATCCAACGGCTCAGATTAGAGTGCTCTGCTCGCGGGTAAAAATATACAATGGGTCGGGTAAATTTGCTCCGGGTCATACACACTCGGGTCAAACAAACCCCCCTCTGCCCCACTTTCAGACACGCTTCAAACACAGACGAAGAGAGAGAGAGAGAGAGAGAGAGAGAGGAGGAGGAGGAGGAGAACTCCAGATCTGGAGCGCGACAGAAACGTCGACCACGATGCGAACGAGGAACAAATTGAACACGACGGAGGTATCTCTCTCTCTCTCTCTTCTGGGTCGAACAAGGTCTGAGATTAATGTTAGGGTTTTTTCTTGTCACTCAAACAGATCCACGAAAAGGAAGAAGATCAAACAAATTAGGGTTCCATTTCAAAGTATCTTTCTCTATCTCTCTTCGAATCCAGTTTTTTTTTTTTTTTTTTTGAGTTCGGGTTTCTTCAAATCTGGAGGCTTTCCTTAGCATAAAGTAAATTTTCATAAATATTTTTGTCTTAAGTAACCATTATGATCGAATTTAAGCTTCTTATTGGGGGAAAATCTGCTTTATTAAGTTGAGGACTTATTTGTTGATACATTTGCAGGAAAGAGCTGGAGGTTTGAGCCTCACTTTGATTAGTCTCATTTTAAATTTGGGCTTGTTTGGATGAAGTCATTTACACTTGTGTTTGTTTTTCTATTAGTAGCGTAAAGGAAATGCTGAAGAGTATTAATATTGGTGCATGATGCATCTGTTTTTTCTTCCAAAATTTGGGTTGCCACATAAGCTACACAACTTTGCTTGGTTAGACTATTATTTGGGAGCACTAATGTTATTAATTTTGTTTAATCAAAGAGAATTATTAATATTGAGCTTTGTGAAACTAGATATGGAGAGCGATCAACAAGAAGATCGAAAGCGTTATGCCACCACCGTCCAACCACCAACCAAGGTCTATGCTTTGTGAATTATTTGCTAATTCTTCTTAAGTAATTTACACTCCCCAAGTTAAGAATGACCTCTTTGCAAAATACTAGGTTGAATGGCGAAGATGACGACATTGACTATGCCAATGATTGTAAGTGTTTATT
The DNA here is from genome assembly GCA_019656295.1 of Rhododendron mucronatum var. ripense. Classification (NCBI taxonomy): domain Eukaryota; kingdom Viridiplantae; phylum Streptophyta; class Magnoliopsida; order Ericales; family Ericaceae; genus Rhododendron; species Rhododendron mucronatum. The sequence continues at coordinate 2,031,882 of BPLT01000038.1, read as the reverse complement.
ATAAAATGTTTCAATTATTTCTTGTCTTTTGTTTGTTGCATTAACACTATTACCTACTTGGGTTGCAGGATGGATTGGAGGAATGAGTCTTGTGAGAATTGGAGACTTGTATTTGCTTTGATCATCAGTTGCAAATGTATTTTTTAGTTTGGAATGTGTAGGATGGCTTTTGACATGTACTTAATTTTAATTTTGGCTGTTTGGTACTCATTTTATTTGTGCAATGGAATTTTATTTGTGCCATGGAATTTGGTACTCTTTTTTTATTTGTTGGTATCCATCTCCATTGTTGGATTGCCAATGTAGGTAATGGTTTTAGGCCAGTAGAACATCACTACAGAAGTATTCATATGTCTCTTGTTCCAAATCAGAAGAATGATTTCCATGCACAATAGCCCAGGCAAAACAAAACAAATATGCTAGCACTGTGTAATTCTATATACGGCAAAACTGCTCGTGTACTGGGTTTGAATGTTATCTAGGAATAAGGATTGCACTGAGACCTGTCTGGTTTGCAAAGTTGTGGATCTATAATATTTGCATAGTTATTGAGAACTTTTTTCTTCCTTCTGCGGTTAAATAGAATTCTCTCGCATAGTGCCATAATGTAGAATTTTTAAACAAAATTGGATACATGATTAAGGACTTTGAGCTAAGAACTGAATGACTTTGAGTTATGGGAAACTGGCATTGGAAATTAACTTTTGCATTTTCAAAAGCACTCGACAAGCCAAAGAACGAGCTGACTTTGAGAGCATCTATGACTTTCGGAGCCAAATTATGCTTTAATAACTTGCCTTGCATATATTTGTGCAACTGAACATAGAGTTGAAAAAATCAAACCACATGAGTAGCATATGAAACTGCTGATTAAAGGCCATACCCATAAACCAATGTCTTACAACTCCAAACCACAATCATGCCCTTAATGGAATGATATAACAAGAATATGCGGCAGGCTACTTGTGCAAACGTTTCACACAGAAATATCTACGAGTAATTTTGTCTTTGATAGGCAACAAGATTTTATTAGAACTTGACAAAGGGTACATCGAGTTGGTCAACTCTATAATCAAGAGAGAAACTTGAAACATAGAGAGAGCCAAAAGAAAGAGAGAAAAAAAAGGATACATCCAACACGAAGTTGAATGAATCCTCAATAAAGGTGGACACATTCAACCACTAAGAAAATAAGCAAAATGCTAGCCCAAGGACTAGCTCTAGAAAGTATCCATCCCACAGACAATGATCAAAAGGATCCAGGAGACTTGAAGGCCACAAACAAGCATCAACTTGCCACCAAAATTGATTACAACCTTTGAGAAGCATCAGTCAACATTCAGCAGCAACAGCAGCAAAGTAAAGGTAGTTGTCTATATGTTTCAATTTATAACCTAGCATTTTATAAGCCTACTAGTACTAACCCGTGCCTACGGCACTACGCATCCCTGTTGGAAGGGCATGGCAATTTGTAATTTAGGTAAAAACCATGGACATTTAACCGGAAAAGTGGGAGAACGTACTACAGCCTTTAGATCAAATGAATCTAAGCCGTTCCAACAATTTGTCCCCACACTCTTCTGTTTTATAATAGAGATGATCTCCATCAAATCTAGGCACTCTCAAGACATGCATAGGTTGGAAGACACCTAAATCTAATACGTGTGTGTTCGGTGCTCAACTTGAACAACAATGACTAGAGGATAATTCCGATCCTGTTTCCGCTGCGTATACCGGTATGTGTATTATTTATCTTACAGGCTAGACAAGAAAATGGATGCTCAATAATAGAGGGGAGTGTATTTTTTGCTTTATTTCGATTTCGTCCAGTAGTTTGTTGGTCATGTGCTTGGTATTAATTTTATGTTTTACGAACCTAATCTCGCTAGACGAATTTGAAATAGAACTGTATATACCATGTTTTGATTGCCCTCTTTAATAGTTTGTCCGGTCTGTGAACGTCTATTTACTCCCATGAAATTTCTCTTTATTGTGTAGACTTTCGCCTCAGAAGTTGAATACATCTTCTCATATTTGTCCCAAAATAACAAACGGAAGGAGACACTATTACTAAAGTTTGATAGGCACATGACAAGGAACATTTACATTCAAGTCAAATGGTCAGCTAGCTGTCTACTGTAAATAGCCACCGAATTGGAATTGCTCAAACTAATGGTTACAAAGAACAGAATCAATTCCTCACCAGAAATCATACGTTACCTATCAATTTTCACCAGGAAATGATAAGAAGAGAAGATCAACTAGCTGTTCCGCTAGTTTGGCTCATAATTATAATTGGATTCAACAAGAAGAAGAAGAAGAAATAATGAAATGAAATGAAATGAAATTAAGCACTATTGGAGGAGATTCGGATCTATCCCATAGAGATAGATACGTACAAATAATTGTGAAAAAATAAATAAATTGATAGCAAAAAAAAAAAAAGTGGGATCAAGTGACCCCACTTATCTCTAAGTGGTTTTGCTCTTAGTTTTTTTGGGCCCTTCCCAAGCCTTTTTTGATAATCAAAATCGTCCATTGTTTAGAACTTGTTGAAACCATTTACCACGCAAAAAATTACGCTTATCACATATTTATTGATATATTTTTAAAATACATTCTATGTCAAAAAATAAGATAAATAAAAATTTATACACCGAATCCGAACTCATTTTTTGCAACATAAATATGCTTCGAAAACATATCAGTTGATACCTTATTAATATGATTTTTAGAATGGTTGATCGTCTCGATCAGTTTTAAAAAATGAACAATTTGATTATTGAAATGAAAGTGAAAAGAAAGCCATAAAAGACCTTGTACTTGCAGGACCATCCCCTTTCGGGACTAGAGAGAGGATCTTATTCAACTTTTTTCGTTTGGAGTTTGTTGGAGACTGTTGACTTTAGTGGAGAGAGAGGAAGGAACCGACTTTTGGATTCTTCTGCATTTTTTATTTTTATTTTGATCAGCCATTCTTCAGCATTCGAAATGCGTAAAAATATAGAGGTGTATTTAAAATTCATGAAATGTAGGGCAAAAGCATTTGGAATTAAGCTATAGCTTTAAATTACGAGAGATGTTAGAGATACATCACTCTATATGTGAGACTAGTGTGATTGAGGTGTGACAAACTGATGCGTTACTAGCATTTTGCCTTAATTATTTAACCATGATCACGAGTAATAAACGGGAGGATCGAAACACTTATTAAAGCTGGATATGCCCATGACAAGGAACATTTTCATTTTCAAATCAAATGTTCATTTGTCTTTCCAAAATAGCCACTTCACTTCACTTCACTGAATTGGAAGATTAGAAGCTTAAAGTCCTAAACATTAATGGTTTCAAAGAAGGAAATTAAATTTCTCACCAGAAATTAGACGTTAAAATGTCAATTTTCACCAGGAAATTGATACGAAGAGAAGATCAACGAGCTATTCCTTGTCTGACTCATAAATGTTGGCTTCAATTCGAAAACTAGGGATAACTAACTGTGCAATTTGGTTCTAGTTTTGACAATTCCAAAACTAAAAAGCAAAATTTATGACTGACATAAAGTCGTAATTAGGTCCCGTTCTGGAACGCTGTTTAAGTACTTATTTTTTTAAAAATGTAATTTCAAGCTAAAAAATAATGTGTTTACGCAAATAATTTTCCTAGCAATAAAGATCTTGTTTGATCGATCTTATTTAGATCTTTTATATGGTGCAAAAAAATAATTTATTTATTTTTACATTATTTTTGAATTTGAAAATGTGAAATAAGTACTCATTTTTTAAAAAGGTGTTTTGGGATGAGCTCTTAATCTAAATCGTTGATTTGTTTTTATCTAACTTGGAAGTAAGATATACAAAAAACTTGTTCTCTCTCTAAACTTTTTCCTCCCGCTTCTCTCCACCTCTTTCAGCGGCTAGGATTTTTCCGGGGGGTGGTGGTTGCCTCGGGACAGGTGCACGCCGGTGTGGCTCTTTGGGATGACAGATCCGTGTTCTGAATTTTATCTATGCTTATTCTAGGGTTGGAGCTGGGTGTTTTTATAAGATCCTATACTACTTTTTCTGCTACTGATTCTTATGTCTAACATTCTCGTCGGCTTGCTTTTGCAGTAGGTGTCTGCGTCTAGATTTTTGGTAATTTTTGTTCACTCCTTTATTTAGTGATGAAATCTGTACTACCTTCGGGCTTTTGGTATGATATGGAATTGACTAGTTCCAAAAAGAAACTGGAAGTAAGATGTAATTATGCAATCCTAATTTGAAACAAAAACTGCAATCTTTTGTTGTTTAAGAGTTTGTTGGTGACTGTTGACTTTGGAGGGGAGAGGAAGGAACATACTGTTGGATCCTTCTGCATTCCACATGCGTGGAAACCGGAAAATACACGTTCCGTTCGGGTTGATTGGTAGTAGCTAGGAAATAACCTCTTCGTATGAGGGCTACAAATGCAATTATCATTGAAATGCAAATGCATTGAAGGTCCCTATCCGTACGCCTATTGAATGAAAGTCTCAAAATTTTACTGCTCCATATTTTACCCTCGCAAATGCATGGTTGGCTGCACTGGTGGGTTTTTTTTTTTCCCTTTCTAGTTTTCTGCTGTGATGTCCCACTTGCGGGTGTTTCTCCTTTTCGCGGTCTTTCTAACTCTTTTGGGTGTAGTGTGTTTTCTTTCTTTGATGTTGGTAGTGTGAATTTTGTGTAAGGTATTGTACCTTGGTGGCCTTTGTAAAGAGTTTGAGGTGTAGACCTTTCCTTGTAGGAGCCTATCTGCCTGGTTGGCTATTCTCTCCTTATCCAAGGAAGAATATGCCCTTTAATTGATGTACTCTCTTGGTTATCAACGAAATTCCTAAACTTTTGACAAAAAAAGAAAAGAAAAAAATGTATGGTTGGCTGAGTGATGGCACATCAACTATAGATGCATGGATGTACTTGTTTTCTTTTGATATTAATGGATTATGTTTGTGTTTTGATAAAAAAAAAAAAACTATATATAAATTCTTCTTCCGTTTTTAGGAAACTATTTCCAACTACCGGCTTATAATTTGGAATTTTAATTGCGGAACATGATTTGGAACCCAACTTCCGCGAATTCATTTGATCAATTCGGAATTTAACTTCCAAATTAATTTGGTGTGGGTTGTTGGAACTAGATATTTCTGAAGATTTGAATTAGATTATATTTATGCAAAATGCGTTGAGGTCGTGTTTGTCGCTGGGGATTGGGCTTTTGATGAATTTAACGGTGTTTGATGCGAGTTATAATATGAGTTTGGATCTATCCTATATGGTAGAAAAAAAAAAAAGGGCGGGCGGGGGGGGGGGCGCGATTAGGGGGAATGCCTCATGTGATAACAAGTGACATTCATCCATTGGTAAAGATTAAACAAGAAAAAAGAGAGATAATGCTAATAACTTACCCTTAAATCTTCCGTAAGTTATTTTTCGAAATGTACTTGTTGTTCTCTATTGCAATTCTAATTGCTCAGTTTCCTCGATCGCCAATCCGTACCCACATTCAATTTCTGAATCTATCCTTTAAGCACCCCACCCCCCCTATATATTTTGTCGATTTTTGAAAATACTTTTAATATGCCAATCAAACATTGGAAAATAAAAGTTTGAATTTATTTTCTGAAAAAATATTTTACATTGTAAAATATTTTACATCAAAACAAACGGAGCCGAAATCTTTTTCGCCGTTAAAAAAAAATGGTTCGAACAATTCTATACACAATAGTATTCAGCAAAAGTGTGATTTTTCTATTAAAATCTTTATCCAAAAAGTCCAATCCAAAATCTTATCTATATCTACAGGAATTTTAAAAATTGAAATCTGGGCTGAAGTGGGATGAATGGAGTGAGACTTAATTTGCTCGGGAATTAAAACAAAGAGCAACAAGAAGAAGAGTACGTAAGACTCTTATCTCAGCTTCGATTACTTCTTGCTGATCTCCTGGACTCAGGGGGCTGCTCTCCCCCACGCTGCTGCCTCAGTTTTTCGGGCTCGTCCCGATCTCGCTCCGATGATCTGAATCGTTCACTTTGTAGAGCTCGTCGAGTAGAACGACTATGCAAAAAATCAGCTTAATTGGATATCATTAAGTGCCTGATCGGAGCCTATATAACTCTTGGTCCATTGGAAAGCACGCTGCTCCGCCAAGGGGGAGAGCAGCCCCCCTGTGTCCCTCATCTCCTAGTGTAGGGTCGGTTTAAGTTTCTGGTTTGTTTTTCTTTATAGAAACTTGGGTTTATGCACTGGCCGGCACTTCCAGTTTATGTATGGAGGCTGCTACTGGTACAACAGCTTCAGCACAGATAGCGCGTGTTTGGGCTCGTTTTGGGTTCAACAAATATAATCAAAACTGCTCATTTTGTTCAATATATTTTGCTTAAAGTCCCTGAAAAAATCAGCTTCATCCGACAACAATAAGAGCGTTTGCGAAGCGTCCAAAATCGCTTCGTAAATGCCCTTATCGATGTCGGATGGAACTGATTTTTTTCGGGGACCTTAAGAAAAATATATTGAACAAAATGAGCGGCTCCGATTATCTTTGTTGGAATCGAGACGGGCCCAAATGCTCGCTGTACGTGCTGTCTGTGCTGAAGCTGCTGGTACCAGCATCATTTCTGTTTATGTTATCATTGTTATGTATCTCAGATATATATTGGCTTTTCTGTGTAATTGTGTATGTAGGATTACTACTACTAGAGGATGTTGGAAGCGAATTATGATGCCACAGTAGCATCATAATTGAGTTCTTACTAGAGTGTAAAGGTCCATAGACATGTAGACTTTGTAGAGAGAGAATATTGAATTCTTTACATGATGGCATAAATATTAAAATGGACAAAAATGGTAAATTCCGCGGGATCTTCATTGTAAGAATATAATGTTGTGGGACAAAATTATAAAATACTCCTCAAAACTATATTTGTTCTAAAGGTATTTTTAAACTCAACGAGATCAAGTGACCCCACTTGCCATAGTATGGGTCCGCCCATGATGTTAGTTGTACTAATTAATTACAATTCTTTTCTTCTGTATTCAAAATGGTAAAAGTATTTGAAGAGCTTGAAAAAGGAAATTGAATTTTACATTTCATTTTTTTGGCATCTACACTCTTTTTTTTGAATTTTAGTATTGAAAGTGTATATAATTTTTTTGCTAAAAGACAAAAAAAAAAGTGTAGATAAAAAAAAAAGTATAGAATTTAATTTCCTTGAAAAACCTAAAAACTTTATTAGAAGTACTTGATGAAATTAAGTAAAAGTAAAGTAAAAATATACTCCGTAGTACCATGCTAGAAATTAACCAAATGAGGCACAGTTCTACTGGAGACATGTGTTCCATAGTACAGTACTATTTAAAGAAGTGTCAGAAGACAATTATAGTAGGAGTACTCTATAAGGTTCGTATTGGGTAGCTAGGATTTGCGGCCCTATTGCAACAACAAAGTACGTACATATTGCTTTAATATTTATAGATAGAGATAGACATATATTTGAGCACACAAGATTTTTGATTTTGTATGTTATGTTAAGTAGTAGTAAAATTAATGGTGTCTCATTATTTTATTATATATATACTATAACCAAGAGTATATATATATGCTTTGACCGTGAAGACAAACGTTTGTGGAGTAAATTATTTTCAATCAGGATATACTATATAGATTACGAGATTAGTAAAGTTGAGAGAAGAGAGCAAGTTACAATCACTAGAGAGATAGTCTCCTCCCTAGTCCAGTCCAGTCCACTCCAGTCCAGCTCTCTCGTTGTCGTTATTGGGAATTTCCAACCCTAATAATGCAAATAATTTAGGACTACCCTAGCATGGGAGGCATACCTTTCTTTTCCGAAAAGATTGTCAGGAGGCAGCCAATACAACACACCAGCCTGTACGAAATTAATGATAGACACATGCAATGCATGTGCGTCTATGTACAATCGAGTATTTTTTATTATTATTAAAATAATTGAATGTCCGGGACAGTTTGCGCACATCTCGACTAATTCTGGAGTCCTAAAAGTAATGATAGAGCATAACCCCCAATGGCGGCAAAATTTGAAATGTTTAACCTTTGCGGGTATGAAACATGTGATTTCATGGAGGAGCGTTTATTACTTTCTCATAAGCATTTGGCCAAACCCATGGGGTAATGTACGACCTTTTAGTTATTTTACTCTTTTCTTGCATTGAAATTCTAATCGCAAGGAAGATTTGCAGGAAATCGCGTAAGAAAAAACGTATTTGGGCCCATTTTGAATTCCGCAAAAATTTAAAAAAATATCAGTCCTGTAACAAACCTCAAACTTTTCTAGAAACTCGAATTCCACTTGGGGGAGGGGGCTGCAGCTCCTATCCTCCCCCCACCTCTCCTACCTCCTCTCTCCCCATCTCCCACACCTCTTCCTCTTGGATGTACCTCGAGTTAGATTTGACCGCCACTGTTCTCTTTGGCGATGTTATTTTTCGATGTCTTTGGAGATGTTTTGATAGCAATTAGCAGATCTGTTGTTGATGTGAGTGCTAATTGTGAAGATCGAATAAGGGGTTTTGTTTTGTTGTTCTCCTCCTTTTGTGGAGCGTTTTTCTCCGACTTCTTGCCATGAGTCTTTCTCTCATCTGAGTTTTTCCAATCTGGTGTCGTCCTCCCCAGATTCTGGTCTCCCTAGATCTAGTGAAAATTAATAAAGTTGTGTTGGTTTGTTTCTGCGTGTTTTGTCAGGTTTTGTTCATTGATTTTGGAATCCGGTTGTCAGAATGCTTCATGTGTCCGCCGTGGTCGTGAGGGCTTGCCGGCTATCCTCAATGCCGGCTTGTTTTCATCTCAAAGCTTGATGCTAGTTGATAATCATGGGATCACTGTGTTAGTTTGTAAGGTTCTACAGTTAAAGATTGTGAATTTAGACCTCCTAATTATTGTCTCTGTTTCGGATAGATAACACTCTTTGGTTGTTTGATGTATATGCTTATTTTGTATCAATGAAATCTCCCACCATTTTGGCAAATAAAATAATTAAAAATATCTTTCGGTCCTACTTATGATACAAATTGGTGATTTGCTCTTTGTATAATTGCATCTTATGCCAAAATTTAACTCAAACACCAAACCAATTGTGATTCTTTTCTTATTAGAGATTTGATATATCAGACTTGTGATTGTTCAATTAACAATTACAAGAGTGTAACAACCCGGATTTTTGACCCTATTTTTTTTTTTTAAAATGAGTTAATATTATTAATAATATTATTAATATCATTTAAAGTATATTATTAGTAATAATAAAATTATTTTTAATCATAATTATCTAATACTTATATGCAATAAATTGATTTAGTCTTAATTATCCTACTTTTGATTATTTAAATTGCATGCATATAAATCCCACCATCTCTCGCTCTCCTACTCGGTCTCTAATTCATCTCCCTGACTATATTATCGTCTTATTTTCGTCCATCTCAAAACCCAATAAATTGAGTCCTTATTGAACTCAATTTTCGCAACCTCTTTAAAAATCCTCCTATTTATACCCCATTAATCCGACCTAGGGCATACCCAAATTATTTCCCACGCCTCACCAGTCCAGAAAGGAGAGTAAACTCGGAGAGAAGAAGCTTCAACCTATGGAGTTTTAGAGAGAGAAAGAAAGAGAGAGAAAAGTGGGTTTAGTACCAAAGCCCAACCGAAATCTAATTCGATAATTCCAGACGCTTCCTTCAACTCCTAGCATTGCCAAACGTCACCCAATTTGATCCCAAAGTTCCCCGATCGAAAGACCCGAAGTTGTCTTCTCCAAACTTCAAGTTTCGTTTAAAAATCAATTCAATCCGATTCGAGGTAGTATAATCTCTCCTAATCACTCCTCTAAGTATATTTAATGTTTTTAGGCATAACCCATCGTCCCACATGGCTCCATGCATCAAAAAAAGCAAGAAAAACCAAAAAAATCGATTCTGCCCCGGACCTTGCGGCCGCAACCTGCTGGCCGCAAGAACCAGAGCCGAGTTTGCGGCAGAGGGCTTAGCCGCAAGGTTGACCCGGTCAAACCTTGCGGCAGGAACTGTTATGGTTCGAAATCACTTTGCGACCTCCCGAACACCGTTTTCGACCACCGAAATATTTTTTCTAGACTTTTCACACTTCAAAGATCATAACTTGTTAAGGTCATATTTTTTTTATTTTATTATCTATTTATTAAATTATTTATTAGTTATCATTCAAAGTTTACAAACGAAAATTAGTTACGACCTTTCAATCAACGTTTTAACACCTCAATTAATTTTTTCTAGACTCCTTGCATCTCAAATACAGTAACTTGTCAAATTAAATATTTATTTTATTTAATTCACTATTTATTATTATTTTTAAAGTAATTCCAATCAAAATTACTTTACGGCCTTATAAACATTATTATTAATACCCGTATAATTTTTTTTAGACTCCTTACTGTCCAAAGATGAAATTATGTCAGTCTCAAAATTTATTTTTATAATTAATTATTTATTGTTCATTTACTGCACTTTCGGACATTTTAATTAACGTTTTCATATAATTTAATTATTCGACCCTCCGAACCCAACTTTTGACATCCAACTGATTATATAGGACCTTTAAGACTCTTATTAGGTCATGATTAATTATTCTAATATTTTTATCTAATTAATGCATTTAATTAGCTTTTAATTAATCTAATTAATTAGAAATAATTAATAAGAGCCTAGAAAATATTTATTAAATATATTTATAAGAATCCTACTTTATCATTGACATTGTGGCTATACGAGAATAAGGGCAACAACCCATTCATAAAAAGTTATGTGATTGCCTTGCTCGTTAATTGTTTAATTTATTATTTGATCTAATTTTATATTGCGCCAATTCTTGATTTATATGTTAGATTGGACCCTAGAGACATGGGGTGGTTTGCGATTAGAGTTCATACTAGACGATGCTAGGTAATGGATGAAATGGAAAGTTTTTTATTTCTAGAATACCTGTAGGCGAGATTTTGAATGTGATGAGATTTGTGATGAGATTGAAACTGGCGGGAGTCCAGTGATGATATAAAACCTGGCAAAATAAGCCCAGTGATGTTTTCCGATGATAAAACCTGGCAAAGTAAGCCCAGTGATGTTTTCTGATGATAAAACCTGGCAAAGTAAGCCCAGTGATGTTTTGATAAAACCTGACGGTTGGTCAGTGATGTTTTACGATGATAAAACCTGACGGTTGGTCAGTGATGTTTCAGAAATCCTATGAGGACCGACCAAAATGAACCGAAATCGTACCGATGGCCACCGTCGGGCCGTCTCCGGCCACCGGACGGCCGATCCGAACCGTCCAAAAATTCTAAAAAAAAAAACCGAGGGGGTCCACGCGGGAATAAATGGCATCCGATGTGTGTATGGTGGTTGGATCAAGCACCCATTTTTTCGTGTACATATGTATATACACGAATACACGAAAAAGTTGGGTGCTTGATCCAACCACCATACACACATCGAATGCCATTTATTCTCGCGTAGACCCCCTCGGTTTTTTTTTTTAGAATTTTTGAACGGCTCGGATCGGCCGTCCGGTGGCCGGAAACGGCCCGACGGTGGCCGTCGGTACGATTTCGGTTCATTTTGGTCGGTACGGCTAGCAACACTCGTGATGTTTTACGATGATAAAACCTGACGGTTAGTCAGTGATGTTTTCTGATGATAAAACCTGGCAAAGTAAGTCCAGTGATGTTTTGATAAAACCTGGTGGGTAGCCCAGTGATATTTTGATAAAACCTGGCGGGTAGTCCAGTGATGTTTTGATAAAACCTGGCGGGTAGTCCAGTGATGTTTTGATAAAACCTGGTGGATAGGGCCAGAGGTATTTTCCGAAGATAAAACCTGGCAGAGGTCCAGCGATATTTTGTGACAGTAAAACTTGGCGGTGGTCCAGTGATACTTTCTGATGATAAAACCTGGCAAAGTAAGCCCAGTGATGTTTTGATAAAACCTGGCAGGTGGTCCAGCGACATTTTGTGATGATAGAATTGGTGGGAGTCACGTGGTGATTTTGTTGTGGTGATTAAGATGGGCAAACCCTAGTTATGGTCTGGGCATGACTAGATTTTCCTTGTTGTTAGGCTATCGATCGATAATGAATAGATTTATGAGTCTCTTACCTTCTTGCATTGATGATATATCGTTACCTGCTAGCTGTAATGTAAGGAGGGGTGATTGGGTTGGATTATATTACGGGGTGAACTTTTCACTCAGGCACGGATTGTCTGGCATCCGTGTCAGATTTTGCAGAAAATCAGTGGAAGACTCAGGACCCTGAAGGAGGGCAATATTACCTAGAGACGAATCCGGAGTTGGAGACTGAGCCAGTATACGCCTGGAATCCGTATCAATCCTAGAAGACAGCTCTGTTATTTTGTTTAGATTATTACTACGAAGACTATTTTTAGTATTTCTTTAATGGTTTGTAATAGACGAATCTTTAGGAAGAATTATCCAGTTTGGATTTTGTATTTAAATTACTAATTTTTTAGAAATCAATATTTAATACCTCCGATTTTATTTCCGAAAATCGGGGCGTTACAACTTGGTATCAGAGCTTTAGGTTCAAACCCTCGGCCTTGGGTAGATTGGGTAGATCACATCAACCTGAGTATATAACCAATAAGTCTATAATATCCTGTCTCCATTTATATATACATATATATATATATATATATTTTTATTTTTAATAAATAAAGCCTCCTCCTTACTAAAGACAAAACACAACGGTATCTAGATGGTGGAAACAGGGAATGGATTGCACGGAAACAACAACCAAAATGACGAGCAAAACAATGGACAAAATGGGGCCCCTCGACCCAACGGCCAAATTGGGACTACTGAACTAGTCCAACTTATGCAAGCATTCATTGCCGCTGCGACTGCAAATAACCAGACTCCACGTGAAGCCCCACACGCACCTCGAGGGCCAATGACCAGGAGTCAGGCATTGAATGAATTCTGTAAGCGTCGTCCGCCCTACTTTCAAGGAGAACCTAACCCCACAGCTGCGGAAGCCTGGCTGGCAGAAATCAAGAAAATTCTTGAAACCTTAGACATTCAAGAGGCCAGCAATCGAATTGCCCTAGCTACCTATCAGATGCAAAGTGAAGCTCAGCATTGGTGGGACTTGATGAAGAACACCCATAATGTGGCAGCAATGACTTGGGATAGGTTCGAGGAAATTTTCCTTGACAAGTACTTTCCAGCACCTGTCAAACAAGCACTGGCCTCGGAATTCATGAACCTCGAGCAGGGCACAATGACCGTGACCCAGTACGCAGCACGGTTTGAAGAACTGTCTCGCTATGGCACAAGAATCATACCTACTGATGATGACAAAGCAAGAAAGTTTGAGTGGGGACTCAATGAGACACGCCAAGCAGTGGTGGCGCAGACGCTTCCCACCTATTCACAAGTGGTGCAATGTGCACTTAAAATGGAGAGAGAAAACTTAGATTCCAAGGCGAAACGTGAGCAGAAGAAAGCCATGATAACAACTGGAGGACCTATCCGCTCAATCCATAGCAACAGGAATGCTCCTACTTCCCAACCTTATAACCTGAACTATACTCGCCCCCAACAGCCACAATTTAATCAAGCTTGGAGGAACCCTAATCCAGAATTTAACCAAAACCCTAATCCCAACCAGATCCAGGCACAGAATCAAGACTCAAACCCTAACCTTGGATCCAACCGCAACCTCTTTCTTCAAAACCAAAACTTAAACCGCCGTTGTTATTACTGTTTAGAAAAGGGACATATTAAGAGTGATTGTCCTAAGCTAATCGGAGCTGCAAACCAAGGAGGACAGCCGCAAAATCAGGGTAAAACTGTAAGGTTTGGAAATCAGAATCAGGCTACACCAGTTGGGTTTGGAAACCAACTCAGAGAACAGAATCAGCCTCGCGGTGGTTGGAATCAACCGCCAACTCGTCCTTTTCAGAACAAAGGACCAAACGGACAAATCCAGCCCACGGGAGGGAGAATGTTTGCACTGCAAGGAACGGAAGCAGAGATAGACCCTGCAGTAGTCCAAGGTACCCTCATCCTTTACACCACATATGTACAAACTTTATTTGCTTCCAGAACTTTGCACTCATTCATATCTACTGCATACATATCCGCACTTGGATTGGAAATTGAAACCCTAATAACGACTACGCATGCGACATCACCATTAAGGGGTAAGACATCGGTAGTACTAATCTGTGAAGGGTACGAATTGGAAGTGTCAAAATTTACGATTAACCTGCAATTTACGAGTAATTGAGGTGACTGACTTCGGTGTCATAGTTGGGATGGATTGGCTAACTGCAGACCGAGCTGTCATAGACTGCCATCGAAAGATAGTGACAACTTAGATGTGACGTGCTTCAAATTTAAGGGGGATAGACAAGACCCTTCTGCACCCAAGGCTAACGAAAACTAAGTGGCTAACAAATTCACGAGATGCATGGCTAGCAAGCCTCAAGTTGGAAGAAATGGACCATATGAAGTTGGATTTTCACCAAATTATATGTGAATACGAGGACGTGCTTTGCTAGGAATTATCAGGACTGCCACCACAATGGGATATGGACCTCCTTATAGAATTGTAATCGAGAACGACACTAATAACCGTGGCCTATACAGAGTGACGCTGACGGAGCCCAAGAACAGAAGAAACAATTCAAGGAACAACCAATGGAGATTAAAGATTGTAACGAGAAGTGTGTTAAAGGGGCAATACCATTCAACCAGTCTAAATTCTTTGGCAACATCAAGCAATCGAGAAATCAACTTGGGAAGGGACCAATACTTTGGACATCAACTACCGTATCTAGTACTCGTTAATTTCGAGGACGAAATTATTTTAAGGGGGATAGGTTGTAACAACCCGGATTTTTGACCCTATTTTTTTTTAAAATGAGTTAATATTATTAATAATATTATTAATATCATTTAAAGTATATTATTAGTAATAATAAAATTATTTTTAATCATAATTATCTAATACTTATATGCAATAAATTGATTTAGTCTTAATTATCCTACTTTTGATTATTTAAATTGCATGCATATAAATCCCACCATCTCTCGCTCTCCTACTCGGTCTCTAATTCATCTCCCTGACTATATTATCGTCTTATTTTCGTCCATCTCAAAACCCAATAAATTGAGTCCTTATTGAACTCAATTTTCGCAACCTCTTTAACAATATTGATGCAAAATATGACTCACAATGTTATAATCAAACTTAACAATTTCTTTAAAAATAATCAAATTTTGGGCTTTAAATAACCAAAACTAGCAACCTTTTGACAATAACTAAATTTAATAGACCATATATATTCTCAATCAAATACACCAATCATTATAAAAAAATGTTCTATCTCTCTTCCCTTCCCCCCCCCCCCCCCCCCCCCCCCCCCCCCCCCCCCCCCCCCCCCCCCCCCCCCCCCCCCTCTCTCTCTCTCTCTCTCTCTCATTTTGAACAATATTTTTGAAAAAAAAAATATTTTACTAATTTTTTTTTAGAAAACAGCTTTTCAACAATAGTTTCAAAAACTATTTTCTATTTCTAGTAAATAGTTTTATTAGTTTCAAAACTAATTTTAAAAAAAACTATTTTCTACTGTTCACAATTTTTAGTTGTTTTTAATTTGAAAAGATGATGTGATAAATTTTGGTTATCTAATTTTGATTATGCCATTGTAGACATCTACATTGCTAACCTTAGCAATCTCTTCAATGAATAATCAAAAGCTGATATGGCAACTTTTGGTTATCAATTTTTAATTATAGCATTGTGGATACCCTTTACACAAGATATAATAGGGAGCATGTTAAGAACCGTGTAGATTACTATTGTGTCCTTTAGAGTTAAAAGAGTAATTGATTTGATAACTTCAAATACTTGCTCTAACACAATTCTTAAGGGGCATATATAAATGGAAGACATTGAAAATCAAAATCTATAGGGATATTGGAAATTTAGGGGGACTCTAGCTTGACCCGTCCACAACATGGATCTGTCCGAGCCAAAAAAGAATGTGTAATTAGAGGGCATTGAACACCATTGAATGCCCTGCTGGGCAGTTTTGGTGATAAAAATAAAAGAAAAAAACACCACCGTGTGAGCAAGTGTTTCGGCTAAATACACCATTTTACATTTTTTTTTTGTCTGTCTTCATTCAATTTTTTTCACATTTGTTAGTTTCGCGTTAAATTTTTGTGGATTATTGGTTCGTCTTGACGCGAAACTAAGGAATGCGAAAAAAGTTTGAATAAGCAAAAAAATAAGCAAAGTGGCTTATTTAGCCAAAACACAGTGGTAAAACAATTAGTGTTGCAAATTAACGAATCGAGCTACTTGCAAGCAGCTCAAAAGTAGTTTTGTTTAGTAATTGAGCCAAACTCAAGTTTTAGGCTGATGTAGTAAATGAACAGAACTCAATACTCTAAAGCTCGGCTTGGCTCAAAAAAGCTCAACTTGTTTTTTATGTATATGCTTGACTCGTTTATAGAGACTCATCTAATAGATGAATCGGATTCGGCTCATTTACAAAAGAGCCAACTTTAGCTCGAGTTTTAGTCAACAGTTCCTTTTTAAAGCTCAACTTGACTCTGCCAGACCCGGCTGAGATTTTCAAGGTCCTAGCCAGGGTTTGAAAATGAGGCCTCTTATCTTTTTAATATAAACTAGTTTTTTGAATTGAATAGTAAGGCATGCTTGTGGTTTAATGGGAATCTAGTTGTCATCATTTAATTACTTTTTGTCGCGGGTTCGAAACTCAGCGACATCAATTCAAAACTACAGTAGTATTTTTTGTACTGTATGTATACCTTCAGAAGATGTTCGAGTTTAAAAAAAATATGAAGAAACCAGGATTCAAACCTGCATTCTCACGCACAGAACGCTTTAATAGTTACCACCACGCTACCTAAACCTATTCGAAAGATACTTAGAAATACAAAATGGAAATGTAAATACTACCAAAATTGTTTTTGTGGAGTTAAAATTTTAGTGCAGAAAAGGCTTGCATTATGTGTAATTTACAAGACTTTTATGCATTAAAGTTTTGACACCAATAAAAACAGTTTTTATATTTTCACTACTCAATATTTATTATATTTTGTCTATTTGGGACCCTACGATTGGACTCAAAATTAGAGACCCAAAACGTTGGCCTGATAGGCCTATGTCCGGGCCTGGACTCTGCTCGGCTCAACTCGTAAGAAGAAAATGTACCGGGTTGTACTTGTGCATGCCTTTGCCGATATTTTTTTTATTGACTCACGTATCAGCTAACGCGCGCGTAAGAAATTAAGTATACGGTCCATATGCAGCTCTACATGTGTAAGGAAATGTGGTCAATTAAGCGCTCTTATTATTATTTTTTCGATAATACATGCAGTAATTTTATTTTAGGTTTTGTTTGAACATTCAATTCTATACCATGAACACCCATCAATCCAGGTAACTCACAATTGAACACCTAATATATTAGGTCAAAATACGGTACACACTCTTATCGCCATATTTAAAATATATATATATATATATATATATATATATATAGAGAGAGAGAGAGAGAGAGAGAGAGAGAGAGAGAGAGAGAGAGAGAGAGAAATAAGTATTTATTGGTATCAGTATCGTACTCTGTTTTTTATCTGAACAACAATCAACTCTATATCTCCAAAAACAATAACATATGTTTAAAAAAATCACTGTGAACTTATTATCACATAGTTTTTTTGCAAAAAAAATATTAGTGTACTTATTCGCCGGTTTAATCTTGCTTGTTTCACACTATAAAAATTTACTAAGAACAATTGTAATTTTATGTATTTTTGTATCTATTGGTCGTATTATTCACATTAGTACATGAAATTTTGTAAACATATGACATGACTGTTTAGAGCATCTCCAACAACACGTTATATATTTGTTGCTATAGCCATATTACAACATGAAGTTCCAAATTCTCTTCTTGAAGGGCAAGGTAAAACACATGCTCTATTTACCTAGAGCTATATATTGTGCTAAATGTAGCACACGATATAGCAAGTTATAATTTAGCATGCTCCTTTGTTTCTATCTCTCATCATGGACCCACAAATGACAAATTAAATTGATATTATGTGAAAAATTAGAAGAAATAACATATGCACCATTAGAGCAACATTGTAGCACCAATTATTATTACATGGCACTATTCATGACTATATTATAGCACCAATTATTATTTAACCACAAACACACACACAAACACTTTATACACATACTCACATCTTTTGGTGGGTCCCACACACACTAGAGGTGTAATGTGTGTAGGCCCAAATGTGAATGTGAGTGAATTTGTGTAGATATTTGTGGTTGTAGAATGATTGATTATAGCACTAGCTATCCTTATAGCATGCCAATCATTGAAGATGTTAAGTAATTGGGCACCCTGGTAAATTTTTTTGGAACATCCTGATAAAATAGCTATCCTTGGAGCATCTCCAAGATAATAAACAAAATATTTATATCAAATATGTACTTTGGTAACCCATGTGACAAGTTGAAAGAGTTATGTATACTATTTAAAATCTATTTTTTTAATCATTTTTTTTAAAACTTTAAAGGACCCACTTGGCTCAAGAAATCAACAATTTACCAATAATAAGCAATTTGAATAGTGATTTTACCAACTACATTTGATAACCCATGTGGCAAATTGATGAGGTAGCAGTTTGAATACTGATTTTTCTCTCTCCAAAGTTGGAGAGAGAGAGAGAGAGAGAGAGAGAGCTACACGAAAATCGTGTAACAAGTTTGCTTTCTCTCTTGGAAATTTTTTGTTTATGTGGCTCATCAAATGTAGTTTGGTTTTGGTTTTGCTAGTTCTCTTGGAGTTGCTTTTATAGCACGCCAATCATTAGAAGAGTCAAAGTAATATATTCTTGAACGCCCTGGTAAATTTTTTTGGAGCCGCCATTACTACTGTCCCACAAGAGCTAATATCAATTAGAAGATTTCAAACTTAATATTTTAGGAGGCAGCAAATCCCTAACAAATAAGGGGGTGTTTGGTTGACAACTTTTTGGCTTTTTATTTTTCACTTTTTGTCTTGTTGGCTTTTGAGATTATGATCAGAATGTATTTTGTATTTGATAGAGTGTTTGGATGATATGTGCAGAATTTATTTTGCTGTAGGAGTAGTGTTTGGAAGATATGGAATGAAAATGAATTATGGATTGGTTTTTTACTTTGCTGCCCCCGGATATTAAATAATGGTGTATAATATATATAAATAATGTTTGGGGTCAATTTATTTAAATTTTAATTCCGAAATTCTCCTAAACTGGTGTCCCACGTTTTTTTTTAAAATTTTTTTTATTTAAATTCCAAAATTCTCCTAAACTGGTGTCCCCCTTTTTTTTAAAAAATATTTTTATTTAAATTTTAATTCCGAAAGTCTCCTAAACTGGTGTCCCCCGTTTTGTTTAAAAGAACTCCGGTATTGAAAGAACTCTGGTGTGAGTTGAACTCCAGTTGACTTAGACAGATAACGTTCAAGACCAATGGCTTTGTGGGAATTTACTTATCAAGATAGAGGGTAGAGTTGTCTTTCTACCTGGCTGGATTTCAAAATGAAAAAATGGGAATTGGAAAAGCTCCCTTTTACCAGATTCTCTGTTTTATTTTAGAAACGAGAAATGGCAAAATTCATTTTACCCAAAACTCATTTTCTCTTTAAGTGCCAAACACCCAAAAGTCAAAAATTAGAATTGAAAAATGTGAAAACAGGCCTCCCAAACACCCCCTAAGTCTTGGCCACCAGATCATGACCAATCCTGTTTTAGGAAGGGAAAAGAAGAAGAAGTAATTCTAGGATCGAAGATCCCAAATGAATAACTTGAAGAATTATACTGATGCTTGTTTGGTGGTTCCTATAGCTTTACTTATTTATGTACTTTTGTTTTGGAATTAAGACGTAAAAATGAAGAAGCAAACATCAAGAAATAAAATACACCAATAATCCAAAACAAAAGAAGCAAAGATTCAGGAAGAAAATAAGTTAATAATAAAAAAACAAAATAAGAATGTGACTAAAAACAAATGAAGGTTTACTGGACCGCCGCTAAATTGAAGGAAAAATCATTACAAGTTCCCTAATTCCATGAAATCCAATTAATTAAGAATGTGGCTAAGGTGTTTAGCGTGGGAAATTGATGTTCCCAGGTGATACATACTACCAGTTGCTTTTAAAACTGTATTTTTAAAAGTACTCGCAGTCGAAATTAGGGACAACATTTTACTTGTTACCACTCTTTAACCTTATGGTAAATTGATGTTTCAAAGAACCACAAAACTCAAGCCCTCCAAATCTCATATGCTATCTTCAATACAACAGCGATGGTGAAAAATGGAAACAGCACAGTGATACATAGTAAAAACTGTAGGAGAAATTTATAATGTACTACGAATTCCAAAATCCACGCTTACGAAGTTTATTAATTTGGAAGAACAAAACTGAAAACGAAAACAAAATGATAAACACGCACAGTGGCAGATGCAGGATTTTTTATGTGGGGGACCAAATCATCCCCTTGGTCTGCCTCCTGGATAGCAAGTGATCGAGGCTTTGTGTTTGGCACAAGCTCTTTAGCACAAAATTCACCCCATCCTGTGGTGGTTTGGATAGACAAGGAAGTGACTGTTTAGAAATCCGCGCAACACAACTATTCGGTAGCAAACAGATTTGACCGAAGTGATGGAACTGTTCTGTAGCAAACAGGTCTGACCGGAAACGGACGCGACAGTTTAGACTGAAGCGAACATTTCCCGCAAAGGGAGGCTGCTGTTTGGAGCCATCGGACAAAAACAAAAAGTTTTTTCTGGAAGAGAATGCAAAAAAACTAATTAAATTTTCTCCAAAAATAATAATTCATCCATCTAATGGCCAAATGCAAATATACGAAGCAATGCGCTTTCAGGCCTGGGTAAAAGACTAGGAATATATTTGTACAAAAGTTACTGCAATTAAACAGAAAGTAAAGACTCCAGAAATTGAAAGCATATCTAAAATATTCAACCTACTCAGTGGATAAGACTTCACCTCGAGGGCGCAAATTCGTAAGAAGTACATCCTCTTTATAATTTCCCCAAATTACATGTCATCTCTAGTCACTTTGTGCATAAGTTACTTTCGATCTGATAAACAAACATTTAGGCTATGTTTGGTAGCACTTATGTTTTCTATTTTTATTTTCAAAATTTACAAAAAATGGGAATGAAAATATGTTTGATGCACTATTTTCATTTCCAAATATTGTAAACAGCTTTTACTATTTTGAAAATTTAAGAAAGTATCAAAACCTTCCTTTCACTTCTTTCAAAATTAAAAAATAGGCTGCCAGGTTTCGCGCGTCGGAAAGTCTCTTTTTTTTTTTCCCTCGGATCTCTTCCCAACGTTAAAATAAAAAAAAAAAAAAACTGGTTCCAAGTGACCATTGATTGAAGGTCTCTCTCTCTTACCCTTCCAGATCCATCTCGTCTCAATCTTTGGTCTCTCTCTCTCTCTCTCTCTCTCTCTCTCTCTCTCTCTCTCTCTAGAGAGAGAGAGAGAGAGAGAGAGTTGTACTTGTACCTATATATAAATACACCTGAATGTGCGAAAAAACATTGGTGCCTATGCATATATTATGTGCGTATATTTGTATGCATTTGTGTATACATAGATGCTTACATACTTGTATACAGGGGCGGAGGTAACATAGGCCCGGAGTCACTACTCACGTCCCTCGGAATTTTATCACCTACTCCTTTTTTATTTATTACACTATTCAATTTTTTTGAAAGAATTGGAAATTTTGGGTACTAGGTTTATTGTTTACTGTGTTGTCGTGGGTTTCTAACTAAATCAATGGACTCCTTCAAGAATTAAATTCTCGCTTCACTAAGACAAATATCAAATTGCTACTTTTTGCGGCATGTTTGAATCCATCCAACTCATTTCTAGCTTGTCAAAGAAAATTTTGATTTGCCTTATTGATTTTTATCCGAAAGAGTTCTTCGGTAGAGCTGATCATGGTATTTTTTGATCAAATCAATACATTTATTTATTGTTACGAGCTGAAAATTGGTTGTATGTGCTAATAGTGTTTAAGGAGTGCTGTATCTGCGTTCTAGGAGCTGAAATTTGGCGATCTAAGTGCTGAATCTGTGTTTTAGGTGCTGATATAACAGTTTATGGTTTGCAACTACTCCATATTAAAGTTTATTTAGCTAAATGTGGAACTATATCTCGGATGTTTTTCTGAATTTCCTTCAATATGACTTGAATCTGTTCGGTTTGCAAAATCAGGTTTACTTTTTTTTTCTTTTTTGAAAACAAGTTGATACAAACATGTTTTCTGCTTTCACTTTTTTTATAGGAAAAGTAAAAACTAATTTTAGCAAATAGAAAACAGGAAGCAGAAAAGTGACAGTATTATCAAACATAGCCTTAGTATTCAATAAACACTACTGCTGTTGCTTGTAAACTTGAAGGTTACCATGCAGAGGCAGTCTTTGGAAATCTGAATGTATATGTATGGATTGTACAATCTCAACTATTGGAAACTGTCTCCTTCATTCCAGTTGGCTGAAGAATATGTCGCTCCATTGATTTTTGACAAGAATCTCAGTCAGAAAAGGATTATGTTAGAATAGAGCGCTCCAAACAGCTGCCTCCTCTTCACCGCACCTTTCATGAACAAATTTCATTTTCTCCACGGATTTGCAAATTCCACTACAGCTCCAATCAAACGATGCAATGCATACATCACCGGCCTGTGCCTTCCACTCGCATTCTTGCAATATGGAAAATAATATATGAGATACCAATGATGTACTGAATTGGGGAGGAAAAATGTGGAAACAAGTGCAAAGAACATAGATGGAGCCCCAAAGCTAAAAGGCATTCTATGGCACATAAAAGAACTATGTAAGTTAGAGTTCTTATAGGTGTCAGGAAACATTTTGAAAGAAGATCATAAGACTCCATTAGAACAAAACCAGATCATTTCTGGTTTATGGTTTACAGAAACGTCCTGATAACTTCATGATGGAAATAAGTGTGAAACTCATTTTGAGGACCAAGGTTTGTTTTTGTTTTTGATTCTTTTTGGGTCAAAGCTTTTCAAGACATTATCTTCCTAAATATACTACTTTAAAGAAAGGGTACCTGGTGGAGTACTGCAGCACATATTCCGCTCATCAATGTGCTCAACTTCAAGACCAATAAACCATGAACCAAGGGACACGTCTTCATTGGCATACTTGTGCAATATGGGCCTGCAAACAACGAATACCGTAAGTGTGAAAAGATATCAAACTTTAGTCACCACCTCAGAGTCTCCACGCTCCCAAATATGGAACCATTAAGAAAATATACTTGAATGACATCAACAGTCAGTTCTATGAAGAAACGTCATTGGATACTAGTATAAATGCGTTTTAAGTAATTTTTATTTTGGTAGTTTTGAAGGTTTTATGTCATAGTACCCATTTCTCACTGGTATTATTACCTAAATTGTAAATAACTATGGCTGACGTAATGGGTGGTTAGATGATCAAAAGTTCTCTCCACAGCCACCTCTGTTCATTGGGGATGGTTCTCCACAAAGTGGGTGTGGACTGTGGAGAGAACTGTTGAGTGAGTATGTACCCTGATGCAGCCAACAAGACCGATAAGCTTGTCTCATCGTAGTAAAAGAAAAGGTCCATTACGGCCATGAACCTTTCAACCTGTTAATTAAGTACATATAAGAAAATACGGCTTTAAGGACATAAGCTCACAATTCCTTACTGATTGATTGATATATATGTGGCCAAATCCTTTGAGATAGCATAAATCTGCCCAGTTGCATGTCTGAAGTATTTGTTCCCTTCCTCTCCAAATTTCCAGTGCTCAGGTTCATGGTACTTGACATTCCTAGACATCAGTAAAGCAGTTTTGAAAAGATTAACATCGTACTACTGCGAGAAGTGGAAGAAGAAATATTCACATTAATCAATATCAAAAGTCCAGGATTACTTTTGAGAAAGAACAGGCCCAGATTTCATACACCCAATGTACACCCTGGGCTTTGATCGGTGACGGGCAAGAGTTGCAGCCAGCATGCCTACAAAATCCATATATTTTATAGAGTTGACTTTGATAGTTGCCAAATTTTCAATAAAGGACAAACAGTGAAATGGGAAGGAAGAAAAGGCAAAGGTGAAGCTCACACCCAAATTGACATGGACATCATCGTCCAATTTAATGTAGAAATCGGCATCCCATTTTGCAACAGCAGTGGAAAAGAAAGTTTTGGTTTTTGCGGACAATTCATGGTATCCTTCTACATGTTCCTGCAGGATGCCATGAAGTTGGAAAAAAACTTATGGAAAAACATTTACAATGTCTTTGGATATATAAGCAGTAACCCAATGTGTGGATCCTTACCAGCCTAAGGAAGTCCTTATGCTGAGCATCTTCTGAATCAATAGCTCGATCTAATATGCTGTTGGACGTTGCACTGCACAAATCAAAACAATTGGCATTCAATGTAGTTCCCGACATCCATTACATGCACACAGGAAACCTATAACACAACTGGTCTATAGCATGACCAAATGTCTTTCATCATCTAATATATCCAAACGATCTATCTTGACCTTCGAGTTAGGAACACTTTACCTACACTCCACTATAATAATAGTATTTCTGTTTACTAAACCAAAGATTTGATACAACCCGAACAAACGCGTTCATAAGTAACAAGCAGACCTTAGCGAAAGAAATAGAAAACCATTAAACACACTAAGGTGAAAATTGAAAATACGAATGGAGCCACTCTTGAAGCAAGTGGAAACTGCCATAGAACATTAAAGAAGCAATAAAAACATGATAACAAAATAACCGTTCATGCCTTATCTCCTTCGTAGAGTATTAAACTAGTAGTCATTATGGCTAATTCCTTCAGCTCAATAAAGTCATGACAATACCAGTAGAGTTTCCTGCATGAAACCTTCACGTCAAGTTACCAAACTAATCAAAGCATCGCTACAGCCCTAGAAGTTCCAACGCTATAAATTTGGCACACCTATTTACTTGGAACTCGAAAACTTGTCTGAATTCACTAGGTAAAACCTTCAGCACACACGCTATCATAGAAAGAGGTGTATATTTGTCCATCCAACCAAATATGGAATATGATATCCAAGACCCTACTGTCCTGGCCACAATCAACATTTCTCCTCAAAGATGCAAACTGTGTTACATGTTTCTTTCCAATGCATGTAAGTACTAATGTCAGATACTCAACACTTGCTTAAGGGTATCATATTCGACTTGTGTAGATGACACTAATCAGACAGTGGAACCTACAAATCTATGTTTGCGAGGCACTCCTGATAAAACTCTCACATTATGGGTCATAAATTGTTTTTATTGGGTTATGCATGAATTAAGTGGGATTTATGACCCATAATCTTCAAGGTAGCAGAACTAGGAAAGTTGTAGAGTCAGTATGACCCAAGACCTGCAGGCCGGGGGTCAAAAAATTGCCAACAGAATAAGGGAATCTGATATATTGAGGTCCCTCCGTCCAAATGAGAACAGTAGATCCACCTGTGATTGGTAGCAAGCCAACAAGCATATCCAAAGGATCAAAGGTTGGATAACATCATATGCAGAAAAGGACCCAAGACAAAGAGACACGGCCTGTTAGATTAATGAATTAGTTTGTTGGACGGAGTTTCATTATTTATCCTTAGTATGTAAATAGTTAATTAGTTAGGACCTCATTGTAATTGTTGTATCTTGCGTTGTATATATACCCAGTTTAATGAAAGTTAACCCTAATTTTGGGTTTCCACAAATCGATATTGTCATCTCTCAACTTTACATGGTATCAGAGCAGAGATCCTAACCCTAACCCTAACCCTAACGTGGGATTTCCCTTTCACCAAATCTTGAACAGTGTTGAGTGAACAGTAACCCGTGAACAGTAACGCGTGAACAGTATGCGTGAACAGTGTCGCGTGAACAGTACCCGTGAACAGTGTCGCGTGAACAGTCGGTGAATAGTGTTTTTGTGAACAGTACCGATGAACAGTAGCATACTACTATATCAACCAGTTTCAGCCCTATTTGCCACTCAGATTTGAAACCTACGGTTCACCGACAATCTTTTGGCCTTGTTCGGACCTCCGACCACTGCTTTCCGGCGTCGCCTTCCCTCACCGGAGCTCGCCGGAATTTTTCAGGTCGTTTCACGTTCAAGTCAGGTACTTTCAAGCTTCCGCTGCTGCTATTTGAGTTCGACCGAATCAGTTTGAATTAAACCTAGTGAGTTTGGCTCCTGGATTGTTCTTACGGCATTTTTTAGTAGATTGTTACTACTATCTTTGGTTGTTGGTAGTTGATTGTTCGTGGATTGTTGAAGTTTGGGGCCCCAATTGATTGGGTATTGCTTATTTTGAGTTGATTCCCTTGATTGGAGTTGTTTTTGGGAATTGTTAGTGTCTGGTACTTGTTCACTATCTTCTGTTGATATGGCGGGTAATCCCAACCACGTTCCAACTGGCCCTCTTTCTCTGGAGGAGAAACAAGCTCTCAAGCACCTACTGGCCAGGCTTGATACTCCATCTACTATAGCTCCTATCTCTACTGCAGCTTTCTCTACAAGTATTCCAGCTAATGCATCCTCTTTTCCGTGGATCATAGATTCTGGTGCCACAGATCATATGACAGGCTGTTCTTCATTTTTCGATTCCTACTCTACATGTTCTGGTAAGGATAAGGTTCGAGTGGCAGATGGATCCCTATCTGGTGTTATTTCAGGGAAAGGTTCCATTCGATACTCTCCAACCCTTCCTCTTTCTTCAGTTTTTCATGTGCCAAATTTTCCTACTAACCTTCTCTCTGTTAGTAGTATTACACAATCCTTAAATTGCTCAGTGACCTTTTTTCCTACTCATTGTGTCTTTCAGGAACTGGGTACAGGAAAGGTGATTGGCAGTGGTAGATCATGTGATGGCCTTTATTATCTAGAGTCTGCTCCTCGTCCGTCTCCTTCACCCATGCCAAGTGGTCTGGCTCTGTAAGTAGATACGAGTCCAAGTCTCTCTATGTTACATCAGTGGCACCGTAGATTGGGTCATCCATCTTATGGGATTTTAGAAAAACTTTTTCCTAATCTAACTAAACATTGTCATCGGAGTCAGTTTTTTTGTGAAGCCTGTGAGCTTGGAAAACATAAGCGTTCTTTTTATGCACCTATTAACAAAAGAAGTGAGTCCCCGTTTATGATTATTCACACTGATGTCTGGGGGCCCTCTCCTGTTACTTCTATTAAGGGGTATCGTTGGTTTGTCACTTTTATCGACTGTTATTCTCGTGCTACTTGGGTGTTTTTACTTAAATCAAAGAGTGAAGTTTTTTCTTGTTTTCAATCTTTTCATGCGATGGTGAGTACTCAGTTTAATGCAAAAATTAAAATTCTCCGTAGTGATAATGGCACTGAGTATATTGATAAAGGTTTTAGAGCTTTTCTTGATGAGCGTGGTATTCTGTTTCAGACGACTTGTGTTGACACTCCACAACAAAATGGAGTTGCTGAACGCAAGAATCGTCATTTGGCTGAGGTTGCTCGGTCTCTTTTGTTTACCATGAATGTTCCAAAATTCTTATGGGGAGAAGCCATTTTAACTGCCGCTTATCTTATCAATCGTATGCCATCTAGTGTTCTCAACTTCAGGACTCCCATAGAGTGTCTTCCTAGCAGTTATCATGCTATCACTCTTCCCCCGAGAGTTTTTGGTTGTGTGTGCTTTGTCCATGCACCCCACCCTTCCGGAGGTAAGTTAGGTCATAAAGCCCATAAATGTATTTTTGTTGGGTACTCTCCTACCCAGAAGGGATACAAGTGTTATGATTCACATTCTAGAAAGTTTTTAGTCTCCATGGATGTCACTTTTTGGGAAAGAGAGTCTTTTTATTCCCTCTCCAAGTCATCTCTTCAGGGGGAGTCTAATCAGAAAGAAGAGATGTTTACTATGTATAATCATGGTGAGGAGGAGCACCTATTTTATAATCATGTTGATGGAGAGAAAGAAATAGTATTTTATAATCAAGTTGAGGGAGAGAAAGAAACAGTATCTGCTGAAGAGGCAACACATGGCATGGGCGATGACACTGATGGACTTCCAGCACGGTTGCAAGGCAACTTAAAGACCTATGCTAGACAGAAAGATGGGAAGTCCTCCCATGTGATACCACTCTGTCAATCACCATTGCCTACTCTAGTTCCAGACTCCTCAGCTGACTCATCTGGTAATGATTCTCCTCCTGTTAATGATTCTCCTCTCTCAGTTGACTTATCTAGTAGTGATTCTTCTCTTATTGAACCTCCTGTTATTGATGATCGTCCTATTGCTATTCGAAAAGAGAAAAGATCATGTACTCTACATCCCATCTCCCAATTCGTGTCTTATGATCGTTTATCTCCTTCATATTATGCCTTTGTTTCGTCTCTTTCCTCTATATCTATTCCACAGAATTGGAAGGATGCGTTAGTCATACCCGATTGGAAAAGAGCTATGGTAGAGGAGATGACAGCTTTGAAAAAGAATGGCACTTGGGAGCTAGTACCACTTCCTGGAGGAAAGAAATCAGTGGGATGTAAGTGGGTATTTACTGTTAAACAGAATGCAGATGGTACAATTGACAGATACAAAGCTAGATTGGTCGCCAGAGGGTTCACTCAAACCTACGGTATTGACTATGAGGAGACATTTGCTCCAGTAGCAAAGATGAATTCTGTGCGAGCTTTACTTTCCTGTGCAGCTAACCTGAATTGGCCACTTCAACAGTTTGATGTAAAAAATGCATTCCTTCACGGTGATCTAGATGAGGAAGTGTATATGGATATTCCACTAGGTTTTTCTTCCGCTGCAAGTGAGGGAAAGGTGTGCAAATTGAAGAAGGCATTGTATGGTTTGAAGCAGTCACCTAGGGCTTGGTTTGGCAGATTCTCAAAGGCCATGCTGAGTTTCGGCTACAAACAGAGCCACGCTGACCATACTCTATTCATTAAGAGGAGTGATGGTAAGATTGCTGTCCTTATTGTTTATGTTGATGATATAATAATGACAGGTGACGATGTGAATGAAATTCATAATTTGAAGTCTCGACTTGCCCAAGAATTCGAGATTAAGGACTTGGGAGCGATGAGATACTTCCTTGGAATGGAAGTGGCAAGATCTGATAGAGGTATTTTTATCTCTCAACGAAAATATATTCTTGATCTTTTGGAAGAAACAGGCATGTTGGGTTGTAAGCCTGCAGATTCTCCTATTGAGCCAAATCATCATTTGAGTGGAGATATGGGCGAACGTACTAATAAGGAGAGGTATCAGCGACTTGTTGGGCGACTGATATATTTAGCTCACACCCGGCCGGATATTACCTATGCAGTGGGTGTAGTTAGCCAGTTTATGCATGATCCTCGTATTTCACACCTGGATGCAGTTTATCGTATTTTGAGGTATCTCAAATCAGCTCCAGGAAGAGGAATTCTGTTCTCTAATCATGGCCATTTACGGTTGGAGGCTTTTACTGATGCTGACTGGGCTGGTTCTGTGGATGATAGACGTTCTACCTCTGGCTATTGTACCTTTATTGGAGGGAATTTGGTTACTTGGCGAAGTAAAAAGCAATCAGTGGTTGCTAGATCTAGCGCAGAGGCAGAGTACAGAGCCATGGCTCACGGTGTTTGCGAGCTCTTGTGGCTCCAAACCTTATTACGTGATTTGGGTTTCATTGACAGTGGTCCTATGAAACTCTACTGTGATAATAAGGCTGCTATAAACATTGCTCATAATCCTGTTCAACATGATAGAACGAAGCATATTGAGATTGACAGACACTTCATCAAGGAGAAACTGAGCGAGGGTTCGATATGTATGCCTTTTGTGAGATCTGGAGATCAGTTGGCTGATATATTCACAAAGGGACTTGGCAGCAAGAGTTTCCACCCTATTGCATTCAAGTTGGGCTTGATAGATATCTTCGCACCAACTTGAGGGGGAGTGTTAGATTAATGAATTAGTTTGTTGGACGGAGTTTCATTATTTATCCTTAGTATGTAAATAGTTAATTAGTTAGGACCTCATTGTAATTGTTGTATCTTGCGTTGTATATATACCCAGTTTAATGAAAGTTAACCCTAATTTTGGGTTTCCACAAATCGATATTGTCATCTCTCAACTTTACACGGCCATAAAACCACATGCTAGCAGACTCCAGAGACTCTTCGAAATACAACAGACACAAAGATACACCCCACATACTGACGGACTCCAAAGACACCTCAAGAATACCTAGACACAAGAAAAAAAAAAGATAAAAACTCACCTCAACCAAACCAAAGAATAACACCCCAATAACATCCCACATATTGAGTCACTGACAGACTCCAAAGATACCTCAAAAATACCCAGACACAAAGATACACCCCACATACTGACAGACTCCAAAGACACCTCAAAAATACCCAGACACAAAGACACACCCCACATACTGCCATACTCCAAAGATACCTCAAAAATACCCAGACACAAGAAAAAAAAAGAAACCCACCTCAACCAAACCAAAGAATAACACCCAAATACAGCAGCCCAAGAGAAAAAAGAAAACCCAACAAACAAGACCAAACTCAAATACAAGACAGATTCCCAACAGACAAAGTAAAGGAAACCACTCCCAAACCCATACACTGTAACACAAACAAAAAAGCAATACACCTTTGCTCAGGATACAAACACCCAAAGACCCACCCCCAAAAGAAAGACCCAGTCTAAACAACCCATCTTACAAAACCCTTAAACCCCTATGATTCCCAGACTACCATAGCATACAAACCAATATTCAAAGAAGCACCCTTCTTCCCTTCAAAGATCTTATACCATGCAAGCATCTTTTAAAGTCTTCAATGGTATACACTTTTAGGTCAAAGTGAGATTGTACCCAAAAAGCTATATTAGTTTTAATGGATTCTTCATTAACAGTAAGGGGAGATTCCTAACACACCAGAGCAATTCTACTCAACCATATCGACCATGAGCAAGCAAAGAAACATGCCTCCGAGCAACATTTTTCCTCATCATGGTATACGTTCACCATCCACCAACACAACAACTAATAGAGCGAAGAAGGGCAGACCCATACTACACCCCACCATTGGAGAACCAAAATTTCCAGTATAGTGCAGTGTCATAAGAGATGCTCAGCAGTCAAAAATCTTCGTGATACTATATTTTATCTTTGTATAGTTTTATCTCCTAGCATGACAGCATATGCAAGTTAAGAAACCGGTAGCGCGTCTTCATATTTCAGCAAACAAGAAACCATGTGAATTTGATTGTAGTAAGCGCATGGTAGAGGATATTCCAGCTATAACTTTGGTTATTGGATAACAATGGTGAAGAAGTAACAGTAGTATTGAAAATTGAAGTTGCATGTTCTGAGAACCAATGAACATCTCATAACTTTTTGCTTATCTCATATTGACTAGCAAAATGCGAATGACATCCCAAGCAGTGGTACACTTCAATTGGTGCGAGAAAAATGCTTGGGAAATGGATGAAAATTACTTTGGAATATGCACAAATCTGACACTGCATGGAAAGTGCCATGGGACTCCCCTTATATTGGCATTAAGCTCAACCTAGAACAGTCCTGCAGACTGTCCATTAACGAATAAACTACTTATCCAACCTTTATATGGTGGGACACAATTGTTTTGCTGAATAATATTGTCTCCAAACAATTTGTGGTCTAATACTTTTTCTGTTGTGTTACTGACTTATGAATTAAGATAGATCCATAACCAGGAAAAACAAAGGATCCAACTCTCAAAATGTGTACTACGAAAATATCGCCCAGAGTACGCTAATCAATTTGTGAGAACTGCTAAAGTGATTTACCTGTGGCCAATCATGAATCGGATGATGATTCCCTTCTCTTTTTCCAATTGAAGAAGCTTCTCACCTACTCGAACCGAAAATCCAGTCAGGAGAATCCAAATTAAACCAGAAAGGTCTGCAAACATATACACGACTAGCCTAAAAAAATAACCTTGAGGCATCCAAGTTTGTCGAACTGAATCACGCCTCTTCCTACTACTAAAAGCAGTATTTATTCCAAAAAGTATGAAAGCTTTCTTTCTTTGTGAGTCCTCATGAGACGGGGTGGACTCATCAGTCCTCCTCACCTCATGAGAACTTTGAGCGGTAGCTAACTCCAGTTGAAGGGTTGAAATTGACTTGTCTAGTGATCCGGCAGACCTCCGAAAAATTGACAGAAGAAACTAAATTTTCAATACACGTCAGATTGATCATGAAATATCCAACCAACCAATAAATAACCTTTAAACACACCCACACAGTATAGAAAGATACGAAAGGAAGTGAGTATGAGAGACCGAAGTCACCAAACTCACTGAATTGCTTGATGGGTTTTGTGAACCTCCTCCATTACATCCTTATCCTGTCCAGGCTTCTGCCACAATTAATTTCAACTCATTAAAAGCACAAAATATATCACTCAGTTTGGTTATCATTTCCAGAATATGTATTGTGGACTCATTTTTCCGGAGACTGTAAACCACTTTTGAAACTTGTTATCTGAGGATCTCTTAGGAAAGGACCCACCTTTGAGAGAACAAAGAAGACACCCGTATTCTCAAAAACTAGTTTATCTGTATTCTCAAAAAATAGTTTACTAAATAGTGAGTAGCTACAATATAACCCTTATGAGCGGTACGTTTCAAAAAATGTTACAAATGATAACAAGAAGCGTTTAAATCTTTTCTGAAAAGTGTTATGTTGAACTGATTCTGGAAACTACAACGAAAAACGACGGTCTCAAACCAAATTCGGATCGAAAAAATGTAGAAACTTTATATCCAACTCAAAAGCTATCAGACAGAGAGGTCCCAATATTATATTAAGGTCCGCCCAATCCATACCCAAGCAATGCGATTGTATTTCTTTAACAAAAAATGGAATCAGAAACTGAAAAAAATTCGATGGTTAACACACACAAACACACGCCTTCTTCTTAGTTGTGCAGTCCTCGGATATGATCTGCAACTCTTGCTCCTGCCGACGCCGTGATATGAGCTGACTGTCAGATTCATGTGGAGCCGACAATCTGGTAAAACGATCCAAATATCAAACCCACATCAGCCCACGAACCACTAATCATATTCTCAAACAGGGGCAGGACCCCTCCCATTTTTTTTGGGACTAGTTTAATCCATTTTCAAGTACGGTGGAGCGAACCCACAAAACTGTGAGACCCACATATGACAACACACCGCCCTGAACTAGACAAAACTGATCCGTAGAAAACTGGAGGAGAGGATCACATCTGATCAATTACACACATGCATGCATATATACACATACAGTGATACAGATACTACGCGATGAGCACATATTTGACCAAAAAGAAAATATACAACGCTAGACAGATTTCTGAATGGATTGGGTTCAAGAATCCAAAATTCTGCAGAGAGAGAGAGAGAGAGAGAGAGAGAGAGAGAGAGAGAGAGAGAGACCTGTTTGTGAAGAGCATGCCGAGGAAGAAAAAAGAGAGGGAGAGAATGGGAATCCATTTAACAGAGACTTTCCCGCTATTTCTGGTCTTCATTGTTTATTTATTCAGATAGAGAAGCTGAGAATTTGATAGAAATATATACTAGTACTACAATATTTACGAAACCTATAGAGAGACGGAGACGAGGACGATAGAGGAGTTCTCTGCGACTAGAGAGAGAGAGAGAGAGAGAGAGAGCGAGGAGGAGGAGGAGTGGGAAGAAGAATGGTGTACTGTAGACGTTTTGAAATTATGGAATTTTGGGGGCACAACATTGAACATACACATAGGTAGTAATTAAAGGAAGAAAGACATTAGTTTAGTAAAACGCCGTGTTATTAGTGGAGGGGGGAGGGTCCATTATCATTAAATGTGACGCTGACCACCTGGAATGCTTTGACGCGGTTTGCCTTCTTGTATTCTCTATCGCTCTCTCGGTTACGGAATTCTACGACACCGTTTGCCTTGTTTTATTCTCTATCACCCTCTCGGTTACGGAAAATCTTTGAATAAGGTGCCGTCCTAGATTCTTAAAAAAGGAAGGTATAGAAAGGGAAAATAATTTCAAATTTTAAAATTATATATTTACGCAAATAATTTTTCTATCATTATAGATTTTGTTTGATAGATGATCTTTAAACAGTGCAAAAAAAATTAAAAAATTATTTTTCATTTTCATTATATTTGAACTTGAAATTATCTTTTTTTTGAAAAATAAGGTTTAAAAGAAAGCGGAACGGGGTCTAAGGTTGCAAACGAAGAGATCGAAGCCTCGCTCGGTATCAGCTTGACTCGGGTTGGTTTGTGAGCTAAACGAACAAGCTCGAGTTGTGGCTTTTAGCTCGTTTGATTAACGAGCGAGCTCTAGTGAATTCGAGATCCAAGTTTAACTATATACTTTTTTCATCCTAAATTTACTAGTCATTCTTTCTTTTTTAATGGATGTCTTAAAATATATGTTCATTTTGAAAAGTCAACATAAAAAATTGTGCAACATTATTCTTTCATCATTTCTTTTTCACATTAAGTTTTATGTCAACAAAGCATAAAGTATAGACAAATTGGGAAAGTCAATATTAATTAAATTTTCGATCATTCTACCCATAAAAACTCGTTTCCCTAAAAGAAAAGTAAATTGGGATGGAGTGAGTAGTTATTTGTAACTTTAGATTGTTTTTCCACTATTATATCATTATTCAGTCTTAACCTTCCTCGAAATGAGTGATGAGTAAGGGATGAACCCGAGGTCCCTACCCTTAGCACGAACAACATGAGTGTTGTCCCAATCCGGATTGTTCAATTTCGGTAATGAACGGCTCAAATTTCATCTCGGTGTAGAACGGATGGACGATTGAGATCTATTCGACTGAGATAAAATTTGAGCTGTCCGCTGAATTGGATTGCCCAGATAGGGACTACACCTATATTGTCACCATCACAGCTTTTATAGAGTTTTGAATGCTTCTCACTTATTTTTGTCGATTGATGTGAGACAACAAATGAGAAAGTTTCCCATTTATAACCTCATGAGAGTCCCCTTCAATTATAACCTTTGAGATCACTGTTTTAGTAAATGATGCGACGAAGAGTAGTCACATTGATCTACAAGAAGCTCAGCAAACTCTTGAAATAGCATAAGCTAATTTGAAGATATCCCAACCTTCTCCATGCGCCTACATGTGTGAAGAGAACAGAACTAGTTAAAGTCAGTTAGTTAGTTGGTTATGTGGTTCATCTGTATTTGCATTTCATTTCAGTTGTATTTAGTTTTCATTTAACTAGAGATAGTGTCCAGCTCATCAAGCCATGTGGGGTTATTGTAAACCAATAGGAGGCTGAGTTGATGTGATATAAATAGGTGTGCTTTCTCTGAGTCTTGTAATCGATTGATACAGAAATAAGAAATGGGTTTTATATTTTTCTCTCTGCTGTTCTTAGATTCATAATTTCATCATGGTATCAGAGCGGGGCGTGTTCCACCCCACATTTTAAAAATTTACAATCCACACCCCATGATGACAAATCAGCAAAAAGACTGCATGATGATAGGACCCAAAAGTGGCCACACGTGACAGATTTCAAACGCGACTGCACGTGAGGGGGGATGTTAAGGAAATAGAGTCTCACATTGCTTGAGAGTGAAATAAGTGATCACTTAATAACATTTGGGGTCTCTCTACTCATTGCCAATTGGCTTGAATCTTTAACCACAACTGTATATTTAGCCAATCGTTTATCACATTCCTCCTTACAATTTCAGATTCCTTATACTTTTTTATTTCACACCAAACCAGATTACTTTGTTCTCAAACCCTTTGGGTGTGCTTGTTTTCCTTGGTTGAAACCATACATCTCTCATAAGCTAGTTCCAAAGTCTTTGTGTTATGATCCAGTTGGTACAAAGTGTATGTTTCTCGCCATGTGAAATTAGAAGAGAATAGTTTTCCATAGTCTTGTTTCCACTTCTTCTTCCCAATCCTCTACTTGTTCTTCTTCCTTCTCTATTCCTCCTACTGTGTTTGATGATATTGTTGTGCAAGTTTCACTTCCATCTCTTTCTGCTAATTCATCATCTTCCTCAGTGCCTTCTTGTCCATCTTCCCATGATTTCAACTTTCTAGATCTAAATACCTCTCATTCCGTTTTTGATTCTGTTCAGTCTACTCATTCTTCCTCTTCACCTGTTACTCAAGTTCCTCCTTCTTATCCTATGTAGACTAGATCCAAAGCTGGGATTTTTAAACCAAAACATCCCATTTCTCTTTTTAATTATGTTTCCCCTTCCATTTCAGAGCCTAAACATTTTCATGAAGCCATACATCACTCAGTTTGGCAAAAGGCAATGGCTTAAGAATATGAGGCTTTGGTCAAACAAGGAACGTGGGTTTTGGTTCCTCCTCCCACTCATGGTAATGTTATCAGGTGTCAATGGATCTATAAAGTCAAGAGACACTCCAATGGATCCATTGCAAGATATAAAGCAAGATTAGTAGCAAATGGTAATCAACAGATAGAAGGGGTGGATTTCTTGAAAACTTTCAATCCTGTGGTAAAACAACCAACTGTAAGCATTATTCTTGGGTTGGCAGTTCATTATCAATGGCCTCTTAAACAGCTAGATGTGTCTAATGCTTTTTTACATGGGACTATTGCAGAAGATGTTTTCATGCGACAGCCAAACGGTTACAAAGATCCTACTCATCCCACCTATGTGTGTAAACTTACCAAAGCTCTATATGGATTAAAACAAGCACCTAGGGCTTGGTTTTCTATATTCTCCTTCTATCTGTTAGAACTTGGTTTTCAAGCAAGCAAGGCAGATACATCTTTGTTCATTCTTCATAAAGACAATTCTATTACTCTTATTCTAGTGTATGTGGATGACATTATTTTGACTAGGAGTGACTCCATCTTTCTTTCTCAGTTAGTGGATTTGCTCAGTGATAAGTTTGTCATGAAGGATCTTGGCTCATTGCATTATTTTCTTAGGATAGAGGTGAGCTATTCTCAGACTGGCATATTTCTTTCTCAAGCCAAATATGCATCAGAACTTTTGACAAAAGTTGGCATGGAAGATTGTAAACCCAGTGCTTCTCTTACCTCCACCAAGGGTCCTTATGATCCTTCTGATCCACATTTTGACAATGTTCTTTTCTTTCGGACTCTTGTTGGTTCCTTACAGTATCTAACTTTGACTAGGCCTATTGCTTTTGCTGTCAACACTGTGTGTCAACACATGCATCAGCCAAAGGTGAGTCATTTTATGGCTGTTAAACGACTTATTAGATATCTCAAGGGCACACTTCATAATGGTCTTCATATCACAGCGGGTCCTCTTTCTTTAATTGCATATGCTGATGCCGATTGGGCTGGAGACCCCATCGATAGACGTTCAACTTCCGGTTTTGTTGTTTTTCTTAGTGCTACACCACCAGTCTCTTGGTGTGCTAAAAAGCAACCAACTGTTGCTCGATCCTCCACGGGGGTAGAATATTGGGCAATGGCCCAAACAACAGCGGATTTAGTTTGGATACAACAATTATTGACAGAGTTGCGTGTTCCTATTTCTCCTCCTCACGTTCTTGGGTGTGACAATCGTTCAGCTATGGCATTAGCTTCAAATCCTGTTTTTCATGCACGTACCAAGCACATTGAAATTGATTACCATTTCATCCGTGAGCAGGTTTTGGCTAACAAATTAGTGCTGCATTTCATGCTCAAGTTGTTGACATTTTTACTAAGGGCTTGCCTGTGACTTGTTTTGCTGCTTTGAAGTCCAAACTCATGATTAACCTCCACCAACCCTGAGTTTGCAAGGGGGTGTGAAGAGAACAGAACTATTTAAAGTTAGTTAGTTAGTTGGTTATGTGGTTCATCTGTATTTGCATTTCATTTTAGTTGTATTTGGTTTTCATGTAACTAGAGATAGTGTCCTGCTCATCAAGCCATGTGGGGTTATTGTAAACTAATGGAGGCTGAGTTGATATGATATAAATAGGTGTGCTTTCTCTGAGTCTTGTAATCAATTGATACAGAAATAAGAAATGGGTTTCTCATTTTTCTCTCTCTGTTGTTCTTAGATTCAGAATTTCATCAACATGGATGCCAATCTCGCTGCCTCAACTTTTGCAGTCGAGGGAAAGGAGAGGATCCAACCTTCATCTTGGCACCAAGGAAATCCCCACAATTGTTTTCTAGCAACCACTGCAATGGCAACCACCACCTCCTTGAAGGCAGCATGAAAATTCAACTTTAAAAAACCAACTGAAGGAGGGGCCTAAACAATCAAGTTATCAGCTTGAAAACTCTCGTTTTTGACACACACGTACGCCGTGCAAGGTGCAAACGTTGATTTGTTAAGTGCGGGCGTGACAAGACTTGTAGCACCTAATTTTGGATGGTGAACAATTTGTCGGGTGATGGGCGCGAACGTGCATTTGCCTTCTGAGCTTTGTTTTCAGTTTTAGCTATGGTGGCTACTGTTGATGGAGTTTTGTGGCTGTTTGGGACCTTGTGAGGCGGATCTGCTGGTGGCTGGAGTTGGAGGGTTGCTGGTTTGCTTTGGCCGAAGTTGATGGGATTATCGTCGGCTGGGATGGCACTGTTAGGTTTAGGGCTTCTCGAAGGTTTTGGTGTTTGTTTGGGTCATGTTTTGCTAGTTAGGTTTTTTGTTTTTAGGTGTTTGGGCCAAGCCCATTTGTTTGGGTTGGGTTTTTTTTTGGGTGTTTGTTGGTGCCTTACCAACTTTGGGTGTTTTTTCTTTCTTTTTTTAAATGTGAGGTGAGGTACTACTATTTGTGCATTATGCTCTCTAGTGTGTTATTACAAAATTTATGTTTTGTATCATTTTTATTAATAATATAGAAACCTTTGTTTGCTGATCAAAAAAATATTTTGGATGGTGAATGCCATAAATTTTGACTTCTAACTTGTAGAGCGATTGTGTGTGATCCAAAGGATGAAGATCACAAGTTGATTTGTAACTTGCCACACGGTTGTGGACTTAGAATTTTCTAATCATATAGGAAAGAAAATGACTGTATGACTTTATTATATCAGAATAATAAAGTTAAGGTTACAAGTAAAAGTAAAAGATAGCACGAAGGCGGATGAGTACATTCGTGCGGATGAGTACAATGTACTATGCCTTTTTTTTTGGCTGGGGGTGGGGGGAAGAACAGCTCCCCTTCTAAGTTCTAACTCTTTTTTTTTTTGGGCTATTTAAGAAAATGAAAATTGTCTTGCACATGAACTTATCCTTAACGAGGGATCATAGATTTTCTACGATTGTCGATAGCCTCAAAAGTAAGCAAGAATTATAGTAGATGCAAATGCTCCATATGTTGCTGTTGAAATTTGATTTTCGCACTCTATTTTTTATCGATAGCGCTCCACTTTGTTCATGAAGTTATTAGTAACTTCACGTTAAAAATGAAACACCATCAGTAAAAAGTAGAGCGCCAAAATCAGTTTGCTTTGTTGTTAGGCCTTTTATATTAGTTGTATTTTTTTTGGTTAAACTTTATATTAGTTGTTTGTCTAACGAAAAGTCACTGTACTCTTTCTTTTTTGGAACATCTCCCCTTCTAAAAACAATACCGGTTCTGAGCAAAGGGGAGCAAAGTCTTCGTCTTCCGTCCCTGAAATTCGATAGAACAGGGCCTAAAAAGAGTACATAGAATTACTACTGTATAGAATTAATATTCCATAAGTATTTTTTTTTTTGAAATACTCCTGGTATAATTCTCATCGGGGTTTCTTTTGCTAACATTGAGCTAGGCTCACATTCATTTGCTCCTTCTAATTAACTCATTCATTCCTTGATCTACACGCGTGTAATTGTTAAATTGGTTTTGAGTATAATCAAATGCTTGGCTATACGAAATTTTTTTCTTGCTATAGTTTGTTGTCTGGTTACTAGCACTGGTAAGTAATAGTGTCACGACTCACGTGTACAAGAGACTAATCAAGGAGAAATGCATTTCGTAGGTGGGAAATCACCAAATCACTTTGGTTTTGATAACTGAGTTTTTTTTTTGGGTAACGCATAGTGTCCCCGAACCAGCTTTCGAGCACTACGGGACTAAATCTCTATGGCCCCACCAGCCTTTGCTAACCCAAATGGTTTTTACGCATGGATGGCCCCAAGGATTTTTTTGCAGTGCAAGTGAGTCAAATCTGAAATCTCGGGATGGTAAGCCAACATGCTCATGATTTGTATGATCACTTTACTTTTGCTTCTCTCGTGTCTCCATACTTTTCCGCTTCAATATAATTGCTCCCACCACTATATGGCATCAAAGATAGGGCCATGCTTCTTCAGGGAAATTTAAGCACTGCTTCCGAGTTTCATTTTCGTTTTACTCACAAGTCTAGTCTGATTAAAACTTTGTGTACACATTTTGTGTGGCTAAATTTTATGGACTGTCATTTTCTTTGTCTACTTATGCTGTTTATGCTCCTCTTGGTTTTATAAATAGTGATATTTGGAGCCTATTTACTGCTTCTACATGACTTCATTATTATGTTGTTTTTTTTTTTTTTTTGATGATTTTAGTCGATTTACCTAGCTAGTTATATCCCATATATACTATAAAAATGACGGGTTTACCAAATTCTTAGATTTTAAAGAGTTTATGAAAAGCAATTCAATGTCTTCCTCAAAATTCTAAGATGGTGGGGGTGAATACACCAGTTCACAGTTTCCTCCTTATCTTACCACACATGGTATTAAACACGAATTTTCTTGTCCTCGCACTTCACCTCAAAATGGTGTGGTAGAGAGAAAACATAGACATCTTATCGAGACAACTATAGCTCTTATGCACCAGTTTTGTGGGCACCTCGCCACCTCCGCTTCACAACCCTTGCACTTCATGCAGGCTTCTATCAACATTCACTCTTCTTCCGCGCGGGTTTCCAACTGTCATCCTTTCTCCTCCAGTGGATTGCAATTGTCAAACTTGTTAGTGGATTTCAATAGTCACGTTTGTTCATTGAATTCTCATTTATGCATCTCTAGCATCGATGGGACCCATCATACGGCTAAGACCGGTTTATCACATTACATGGAGTTGCCATGCAAGTTTGAGGTTAACTTGAGAAACCACCATTTAGAATAGCTACACGCGGGGCAATTGGTTTGCTTCAACCAGAGTTCGTGTTGGGCTCTGGAGCTAAGTTACAGAATTAGAAGGCGTTAGACACCTATCTTGCCTAACCTTTTCGTTAGGGAGAAATCTACAATACACACCCCTCTAAAGTGCATATCATATGCACCTATTGGGTGGTCCATATTGTGCCACCTCATAAAAAATTACCTGCTGAACCGGTCATTCATAACATTTTAGGTCCATCGTAACTTTTATACCAAAAATTCGTAACTTTTGATTCATAACATTTTTCTTGTAAATCATAACCTTTTAGTGCATATCGTAACTTTTACGAATGAATCGTAACTTTTTAGGAACAGATTCATAACATTTTTAGAATCATAACATTTTGGTGTGTTTCATAACTTTACAAAAAAAATCGTAACATTTTCAGTTCGTAACATTTTTACTACGAAATCATAACATTTTAGTCCATTTCATAACTTTTCTATAATCAATTGTGCAATCGATTACTTAATCAATTTTTTTTTTAACGGTAGTTAATCAAATATGTAATCTATTATGTGAATATTCAATTACATAATCGATTAGACTTTATAATTAATTTTTCAATTGATTAGATATTAAAATAAATATATAGTAATTGATTACATATTCAATTAGACATCATAATTGAATATGTAATCAATTCTATTATGTTCAATTATGTAATCGATTAGACAATATAATCAATTTTGTAATTGAATTGAGTACGATTGGGTAACAATGTGAAGTAGATTACTCAATTGATTTGCTAATTGATGGGCCTCAGTAAGTCCTCTAATCAATTAAAAAATAAGTTAAAAACAACATTGCAATAGATTTAAAAATCAATTGTTCTAAATAACACAAATATTTGATTACATGATAGATTATATTTCTATGCGGTTTCAATTACGTAATTGATTGGTATTGATAACACTTGTAATCGATTACATTATCTAATACAAGTATTAGTTATTTTTAATTCGGATGCTTGTACTAATTCACAAAATACTAGTAGTACGTCTATTGACCAAAAAAT
Organism: Rhododendron mucronatum var. ripense; assembly: GCA_019656295.1. Taxonomy (NCBI): domain Eukaryota; kingdom Viridiplantae; phylum Streptophyta; class Magnoliopsida; order Ericales; family Ericaceae; genus Rhododendron; species Rhododendron mucronatum. The sequence goes on along the minus strand of BPLT01000038.1, from coordinate 1,989,490 downwards.
AAATAGCACGTCCTAAATATTGTTGTCTTTTACACATAACCTAAAATGTATTGGTAAATTTATCTCATCACTATCACTCTCTTGATCACTCATTAACTTTTTTGTTAGTGTTTCCTACTTATTAGTATAGATGATCGACTTCGCTATTCTTTTTAGTTGGACTATTTATGTGAAAATTCACTACACAATTAAAGATATTGTGAAAAATATTAAACATCATAAAAAATTTTTAAAAAAAGACTACAAATATGAAACACTTTAAAAATCCTGTAAAAAATGCCTTGACTTTTATTACATTATGATCATGATAGTATCTTTTTCCTTTAGTAATTATCGAGAACCTATTTTAATGAAGTAAATTTTTTCCACTTGAAATAATTTTAGCTTCAAAGTTTTTAAAAAATAAAATTATTATTTTTAACATAAATTAATTATCAAAAATAAAATTAGGCTGGTTTCGTCGAAGGAAAAGAAAGATATACGCTAGTTGGAAAGAAAGTGAGAGGTGGGATTTTCTTTCCATTTTGGTTAATTCACAAGGTTTACCTGTAGCACTGGTAACAGATTTTTTGTTAGTATCCTTTCGTAACATTTTAAAGGGTTTAGATCATTTTTCAAGCATCTAATGGTAATTAAAAAGGGTGCATATGATACACACCTAAATAATGGGTGTGTATTGTAGCACTTCTCTTTGGTTAGTCTCTATTCATTATTCGTAAGAATTTGGGAATTGATTATTTAATTTAAGGCCAAAACTATACTCGAAAAAATATACTCGAAAAATATACTCGAAAAAATTTCAGGTTTCTAGAGATCTAAACTCCAAGCAACAAACATTTAATTTAAGGCCAAAATTATAAGGTGTCGCTCCACTTGAGCAGTTTTCAGGGGTGAAAATAAAAGACAACTCTTGATTGATTTAACCCTTACAAAGAGCAAGAAGAATGTCAAACTTGTACAGTCATATCAACTAAAATCATAATGGATATCTAAAACTACCCGCTTTTCATGCAAGCGTCCCAATTTGTTGTGCCCTTATTCCTTTTTGGGATGTCACAAAATGATTTGCTTGTTTCAAAATTTTCCATTTTTGGATGTCTATATTACCATTTTGCCCGTTTCAAAATTTTCCATTTTTGGATGTCTATATTACCATTTTGCCCCTCATCTTCTTTTACATTTAAAAAGGTTAGGATTTCAATGACATGAGATGACAAGATAAGAAAAGATTTGGCTCCAATACCATAATGAAAATTTAAATTTGTAGGGAAACTTCCCACCCTTGAGTTATGGCAGGTGAAAAGATGATTGGCCTGGTTCAATTATTTTGATTTTTTACTTAAGTTAAATATTCTATCAAGGGGTAAGATGGTAAAATCAACAAAAAGTCAATGCAATTATGATGTTCCCTTAAATAGTTTATTTCACAATACAGGTGCAACAAATTGAGACAGAGGGAGTAATAATCATAAAAAGAGACAACCTCTAGCTTGACCATCTATCTTTATCTACAAGCCTTGGTTTGCCTTTATACCACCAAAGACCTAAGGTGTCCTCAATTATAGTTTCAGCGATGTGCATTCCATGGTCATTAATAGTTAAGTTTACTTAAACAACCAAAACCAAACTAACCTTAAAAAAACAACACAAAAATAAAGTAAGAGAGGAATTACAAAGAACGTTCCAAAAAGGATCAGAAATCATACCTGGGGAAAAAAAAATTCTAAAATCAGAATAACTTTCAAAGACTGAAATGAGAGCTTTCCAACCACAATATAGCCTTGGAAGAAAAAGTAGTTGCGTTAGGACTTATCCTATAGCAAAAGCTTTACTTTCCCTCTTCCCTCGCAACGCTGCTTGCTCAGCCATATTTGATAGCTTGGGTTTACAGGTTGTTACTGTGTCGTAGCGTAATAGAGCGTAGAAAAATAGAAACACAAGCAATCCACAAATAATCAAACTCAAGAAGAACAAAACATAGGGTAATGCTAAGAAAAGAAGAGAAAAATCATATCTATATTGCTTTAACCTTTTTAAGTCTAGACGATTTTCTGTTGCATATTTCCAACACAAAATGCGAAATCCAGCATCAATGCACATTTACCATATCATTAAGATAATGCACTTACGCAATCCTGTATTTTCTTATTTAGTCAACCTTCCAAACATGGCCATGGTTATGAAGAACGTAAAGCGACCATAGCAAATACAATAAGCAACAAAATCCTTATACTAAAGACAAACTTGATTGAACCCATGTTTTGCAATGTTTTAGGTCGATGGAGATGGTTTGGATAGGTGTCAGTAGAACCATGGGTTTGATGAAAATACTAGTAGTGATGAAGTTCCACAGAGAGAGAGAGAGAGAGAGAGAGAGAGAGAGAGAGAATTAATGTTGGTTAGTTGTGGAAAGGGTAGAAAGAGACGAGACTGTTGAGAGCGTGAGAGAGTTACGATGAGAGGGGAAGGAGGTAATAGCTTATTATGAAAAAGACCTAGCTTGAGGCACGCCCAAAAGCCATTTAATAACAAAGAACATTCAATAGATGGTTAAAATAGGATTAGCCGAAGCAACATTGATAGAAAAAAAGAGGTTAATCGAGGAAGCATACTCACTCATAATTGGCAGTGCCCAACATGTGCATTGTTGCTTGTGTATTGCCGTCCAAACAGATAAATAGTGTGAATCTTTAATGAGCAAATCCACAATTGATTTAAGGCGTATTTATTTTGCACGGAAGCACAAAACTTGAGAATGAACAATATGATTATTGTTTACTATTATGGTTAAGATGCATTTCTTTAGTACTTAGAAGAATGAAATCATGTTCAAGAATTTAGAAATAAATAGGGAAAATTTCAAAATGACACTTGAACTTTGCACCAAATGTCACAGAGACACCTGAATTTAAGTTTATTTCAATTAAACACCTATACTAACAAAATCTACAAATTTAAACACCTGAACTTAAGTTTATTTCAATTAAACACCTATACTAACAAAATCCCCAAATTTAGACCCCCGCCGTTATACTCCGTCCCAAAAATTGTCGACATGGCATCTCCAACCCGTTTAAGTTGACTCATTGCACATGTTTCTAACAAGGAACGATGCACCCAAGTGAAACCCATAGGTAGACTTCAGGTCTAGGGTTGAAGTGAGGGAGACGGTGGAACAATAGGCAGACTTCTGGAGAAAGAAATGGAGGGAAATCAATTAGGTTAAGGTCATTTTCCCTCCAAACCATGTTTTTTTGCCTGAACCCAGTTCTTCTTTCTGCTTAACAGACTTCTAATGATGGGTTTCGCTTGGGTGCATCGTCCCCTGTTGGAAACATGTGCAATGGGGCAACTTAAACGGGTTGGAGATGCCATGCAGCAATTTTTGAAACGGAGTATAACAGCGGAGATCTAAATTTGGGGATTTTGTTAGTACAAGTGTTTAATTAAAATAAACTTAAGTTCAGGTGTCTAAATTTGGGGATTTTGTTAGTACAGGTGTTTAATTGAAATAAACTCAAGTTTAGGTGTCTCTGTGACATTTGGTACAAAGTTCAGGTGCCATTTTGAAATTTTTCCAAATAAATATCATGGTCATAATCATAAATTCGTAAGATTTAGAAGTACAACTTTAGGATCACCTAATTAAACTTTAGCCCTACAATCAATTTAGTGGTGGCATATGACGCCATAGATATAGTTGTGCCTCCAAAGTCCTCCTCCACGTTGGAGGCGGAGGACGAGGCGTTTTTTAAGTCATTGCAACCTAAGTTTCTCAAACCAAAAATTCAGAAAATAAAGTCACCATATTAAAAAACACACAGTTCAAAAAATAAGATAAGTAGAGAAACAATATAAACAAAAACCAGATTTGAGATGACAAACACTAACTATAAGAACCTACAAGGCCACAGTTCCAGTTTTCAAAACTGGTGAAAGCGAGGCCGCAATTGCAATTTTCAGAACTGGTAACCATACCAATTGTCTCAGTTGGTTGGGTCAGTTCTCTTTAGCATTATTGGGCTTCTATCTTTATCATTCCTCAACAGGTTACTAGGGAGATTGAGAAGATTCTTAGGGCTTCCTTTGGTCTGGGGTAGATCTAAAAAGTGTGGGGGCTAAGGTCTCATGGAAGGATGTCTGTGTTCCAAACGATGAAGGTGGTCTTGGTTTCAGATTAATGAAGGATTGGAATAGGGCTTTAATGACTAGTCCTTCTAATGCTTCTTGGACTGTTAGGAAACTCTTTAAGCTAAGGGATAAAGTTTAGCCTTGGATTTCATACCAAGTTGGAAATGGTAAAGACACCTTTTTATGGATGGACAACTGGCACCCTTTGGGACATCTATACCAGAAATTTGGGGAGCAGTTAGGGCGTAGTTGTGGGAGATCTCTCTCTTTAAAAGTTTGTTCTATTATTCAAAGGGATAGCTGGTGTTGGCCTAGGCAGCGAAATCCTATCATCATGGAAATAATGAGTGCTACACTTGCTCATTTTGTTCCTAACCCCAACTCTGCTGATTCTGTCTTTTGGAACCTCTCTCCAAGGGGTGTTTGGCTTGGCAAGCCTTTAGGGAGTCTAATCCTCCTTTTCCTTGGCATAATGTGATTTGGTTCAAGCGCCACACTCCAAGGTGGGCCTTTATTCTGTGGTTATCTGTGTTGGGACGATTATCTACCAAAGATTGCCTCATCTTGTGGGGTATGCCAGTTGATTCTACATGCAGCCTTTGTCTTTGTGAACCTGAATCCCACTCCCATCTCTTTTTTTCATGCCGTTATACTCAGCAGGTTTGGTCCTACATCTTGGCGCAAAATGGAGTTAGTAATGGTCCAATAAATTTGCCTGGGGTTTTGTCTTGGGTGCAGCAACATAGCAGTGGCAGTTCTATGGCTCATATTATATGCAAATTGTCTTTGGCAGCCACAGTTTAAGCAGTGGCAGTTCTATGGCTCATATTGTATGCAAATTGTCTTTGGCAGCCACAGTTTATTGGCTATGGAGAGAACGGAATTTGCGGATGTTTTAGCGAAAAAGTTTGGATTTCTCTCTTTTGCAACTATCTATAATTGAGGATGTTCGTGCTTGTCTCAGCTCTTGGAGAGGGATTCGTGCTTCTGCCCAGAATCTGTCAATTGTGACATCTTGGAGAATTTCGAGAAATGTTTTTTCCCCCCAAGTGTTTTTGGGGTAATAGTTACAGCTGTTAGTTGCTGTGTGTTTGCTTTTTTCTCTTGGCTTGTAAGGACTAGATCCTTTGATTTGTAGTTTGTTTGTGCTTATACAATTTTCAATTTACCCAAAAAAAAAAAAAAAAACCATACCAAATTGAGTCTTATGTCCCAATCAATTGGGGTCGACTACATGAATCCTTTTTCTCAATTGAGCTCTGTCAAGGGTCAATTGTTCACTTAAACCCATTAAACTCATCTTTGTGCACAACATCATCTAATGTCAAATTAGGTCTTCCCCTCCCCGTAGCATTGTTACCCAAATCTATCTTATCCGCTCTCTTAACTACTGCATCTCCAGGTTTACGGGAAATATGTAGCCTATTTTTCCTCAACTTCTCCTCTAGATGCTACACCTACCATCGCACGAACCATTTCATTTCTAATCGTATCTCATCTAGTCTTATCACACATCCACCTCAACAGTCGCATTTCTGCTACACTCATCTTACTCATCTGTTGTTTTTTAATAGGCCAACATTCTGTCCTGCAAAGCATCGCTGGTCTAATGGCAGTTCTATAAAAATTTCTCTTGAATTTTGTGGATACCCTCTTATCACATAGTACACCAATAGCGCTCCTCCACTCAAGCCACCCCACTTGGATGGCAGAACAAAGTCCCATACACCATCGTTAGCTTAAAAAACTAGTATAGATAGCAGCATAGAATACTGTAACATAGCAGAAAAAATTTGCAGTATTAAATAATTTTTAACAATATGTTCACCTAGCTCACCTTCATTCGGTTCTAAGGACCCTTATCATCCTTTGGAGGCAACGGTTCCAAGGCGGCTCTCTTAAGTAGCAGTAATACATCATCCACCAAAATAAACATATCATCCTCTATATGAATAGTTGGAACAGAAGAATCTTTAGCATCCTCAGAATCTTTCTTTACCATTCTTGCTCTTGGCCTGGCCTTCAAGGGCTTTCAGTCCCCTGTACAAGGAATCCATTAACAAGGTAGACGTAACTTCCTTTTCAATAAAGAAATGTTTTACAACAACTCTCAAAATTGAATCTGTTTTCTCTCTGGACATGTGACGCCTAGAATTTTAGTCAATCCCTAACCAAAAAGCACAAAAGGTGCAGCCACCACACGTAATCTATTATTTTCAAAGTAAAAATATATTGAGTGAAAATGTTATGAGCCAGATCATAGCTGAAACCAAAGGCTAAAGCATTAATTAACAGGAAGAAAACAAGAAAATAGGCTAGAAATTTTCAGGTTTCTAGAGATCTACTTTAAGCAACAAACAATTAATTTAAGGCCAAAACTCTATGGTGTCACTCCACTTAAGTAGTTTTCAAGAGTGAAAATAAAGACAACTCTTGACTGGTTTAACCGCTAACAAAGAGAGAAGAATGTCAAACTTTTACAGCCATATCAACTAAAACCATACTGGACGTCTAAACCTACCTGTTTTTCATGTAAGAATAGCTCAACTTTTAAGTAATACTAGTGAGGTGATTGCACGCAAGGCGCGCAATTGAGGCCCAACAAAAAGGAATTGGAGCACAAAGCATCAGTAGTTTCTATAAAACAGCTACTGTTAGATATATACAACAGTTATTACCAAAATAGAGGCACAAAACGTTGGGCCTGCTACTATTAGATATATACAGCAGTGGTGGTAGCAAGGAACTGTAAATCCAAAGGCTACACACCAACACCTAGTGGTTGGAAGGGATAGTAGCAATTGTTACCAAAAGGAAGGTATAATGCCTCATAAGAGCTACTATTAGAGCTCTGGTTGTAGTAAGGATCCGTAAATCAAAAGGCCACACATGAGCGACGATGCCTACTGAAATAAAGTTGGCGATTGATTCTAGTTTTAGTGTTCTCAATGAATCAGTTATGGTGACTCACAGAGTTTCTTCTGAAGCAGTTGTGGGATTGTCATCTGCATGGAAGAGCTTTGGTTTCAGCTAATGGAGATTTTCTCACTCAAGGCTGGTTTGACGCTGTTGATGTTGTATGCAAGAACCTTGACGACATGAGATGGGATATTCTCGTGGTTTTAACTAGATCCGGTATTCATTTTCAATGGCCAACTTTGGGAAGATAGCAACAACATTTTGTCTGTTAATATGAGCATTGGTTGTTTAGTAGTCCAATAGAAATCTGTAATTGATAATTTAATCTAACTTGTAGAATTGAAAGTTACCTCTGCAGCATACTTCATGAGTGTTTTCCCATCAACTAAGAAATATTCTTTAGCATGATTCTCGAACATTGTTACAGTCATTGAACCAACAACCAAGCTATTTCAAATCACCTGGAGGCAACTTCAAACCAAATCAAAGTTCAATAGTCGGTAGCAGAGAGCAATGAATCAAACGGTTGGATCCCATTAGTACATATATCTAATCAAATCAAACCTTGGAAGTTACAGAACCAGCCCCAAACATATGGACTTCATAAACCTCCAATTTGTGGTATTTATCCACCTTACTAAGCAAGTTGACTATGGAGCTCTATGGGTGAGAAAAGGCGATTATCAGTGGATATACTTATGTTTCTAGTGTCTTTGAACATCTGTAATTAGTGTGATATCCTTATCTTTTGGTTCTGGTACTATTCGAATGATTGGTTTGGCCAAAAACTGATTACAAAGCTGCTCCACCATTTCTTTGTTTGCAATACACCTATATCTCGAATAATAGTAGATAAAATATCATTAGTGGCACTGCTCTAATTTGGTGGTCAAAAGCCATACCAAGTTTTCAGCATATGTGGAGCAACTGTGTTGCTCGACTTGACAGTGAAAGACTTGTACGAAATAGTCTGATGTAATATGTTTTTTTGAAGTTGGCTTGTCTTGTAAGAAAATATGGTGAATTTTGGACAAACTATTGTACTTTGTAACTTGATGCGAATACCGATCAGCACTGAGTATGGGTTAGTGTTCTGTAACAGTTGTGCTCCTTTTCGTGTTATGAAATCATCCCAAAAGGTTAAGATACTTGGCTTTATCCTATCATACATTGTGATCTTTTGTATGACTTTAAAGTAGTACTTGTGAAGTATATACTTTCAAAGTTTGAGTGTTCTTACCCTTGATTAATGATAATGATCTCCTGTGCCTTTGGATTTCCAGGTTTGTTGAGCACCTTAGGAGTGTGGACTTGTGCAACAGCCACCAATATATCTGTTGATCAAAAGGCAACATGTTACTCGAATGGTTATTATACATTGTGAATGAGTGTATTTTCGATGAAGTAAGGATTACCAATTGTTGCTTGTCTATCAGCATACTGGCCAAACTGTTCAAATGGTATGAAATCAATATTGAGAAGCTTTTCATGAGATGCAGATTCGTCAAGAGTTTGAATCAATGTGCTTGCATCAATCGTCCATTGCCACTCAAAATTGACTGTTCGATACTCTACTGGAGCAAATTTTACGGTTGCATTGGAAATCAGATAGGTGTTGTAAACTTCTAACATGTCTTCTAGTTTTTTGATATTGTCCTGATAGATCATTGTTTGAACTCTGTTTTTCTGTAATGTATATGAATTGCACTAAAATTAGGGAGTTCATGTCATATAGTTTACAAGAGATCACACAAAACAAATCATGTCGGATGTCATGTCAGAATAGGCATTCAAAATGGAGAAATGTCTCTTTTTCATACCTCTGCATCAGTTAGGATCAATTTCTGATACTTGACTAGGCTATGTTGACCAGATCTTGGGTTCTAGTTCTCAAGGACCTTCACTTTCGTTGCCTAATTCTTTGTTTTTCTATTGATATTCTTGATTGGGGTGAGCCCCTTAGCCATCCTGAAGAATATAAGTTGTGTTAGAAAAATATATGCTACTTTTTAACTTTAGAATCTCATATGTTGGACCATTGTTAATAGGTGGTCCAAGAGATCTCCATCGTTGATACATGGATGCCATGGCTCTAGTGCAGCATTTTGGGAAACCGGACATTTTCCTTACAATGACCTGTAATCCAACATGGCTAGAAATTAAAACATGCAAAAGCATGAGGAAGTGCAATATAGACCAGATTTAGTGGCCTATGTTTTCAAGGCAAAAGTGGAGCAGCTAATGAGCAATATTTCCACTGAACGATGAGAGTTAAGAAGTAATTTGTTCTTTCTTCGTCTGTATGATCCACAAGGGCATTTGTTTGCTTCATTACTTTCCTCATCTAGCTGTAGCACACTCTCCCTCTTTCGTCACTATCTATTGGGCACATTCCTTGGGCGATATTTTTACTAAGCAATGACAATTCAAAAGGGGGTTTGTTTGCTTGATTTGTTTGCTCATCTAGCTGTAGCACACTCTCCCTCTTTCGTCACTATCTATTGGGCACATTCCTTGGGCAATATTTTCACTAAGCAATGACAATTCAAAAGGGGGTTTGTTTGCTTGATTTGTTTGCTCATCTAGCTGTAGCACACTCTCCCTCTTTCGGTTTGTTTCACCAACACTGATCCCATTGCCACTATATACTGGGCACGTTAAAAACTAGTGTTATACTGACATGAGTAGCACATTGTCTTGTGCTCATTGAGCCATTTGGTGAGACTGTGTGTATTGGTATCACTGAATCCTTTTTGGTGTAAGGTTGGAACTGATTTGGTAATTGATAATTTGGAAAAGTCAGCATAGGAATAATAAAAAGCTAATATTATCTGTTAGGTGATTCTAAAGTTTTAATAGTTACCATATACTGCATTAGGTAGAGGAGGCAAGCGGAACATAGATCGATGATTTAGTTCTATAAACTTCGGTTGTTTGCTATTAGGAAAGACAAAAGGAATTGTAGTCCCATGGTGAATTACTGCAACATTTCATATCTATTCTTTCATATCACACATTAATTGCATGTACACAGTTATATTACCAGTAAAAAGTTAAACAGGAACCTTAAGTAGGGAGCATATACTTCCTAATATAAGATACGTTCTAATTCTGAACCAAGTCTCCAAAAAAAAAAAAAATTCAATAGCAACAAAACATGTCTTGTTTACAAGCTGCAGCACTGGATCTGGTGGCTGAACAGCTAAATAACAAGATGAGTTTTGAACCATAAATGCTGATGGATTTCAGGAACAGTTATCTGTTTCATAGGGTCAACCACAAGCATCCTGAGAATCAAATTCCTTGCTTCATGTGACAAATGGTTGGGAAGAGTATAAACTCCACCCTGAAGAACATTATCTAGATTCTAGAGTAAGTGATCAACAACGCAACTGTGAATTGTTTTGAGGTTAGAGACACTGAATTGCAAGTTTGATATAGAGGCTTGAGAACCAAGTTCCGCTACGATCCACAATGTACCACATACACTTAATCCAAATTGTAGATTCTCTCTCTCCAAATTAGATCATAAGCAATACCTTTATTTTCTTGAAGAGGTTGGGAATATTCTCATCATCAAAAGGAAGGGTGCCACAAAGAAGAGCGCACAAGATAACTCCACAACTCTAAACATCTATCTCAGGTGAAGCATAAAGCTTACCAGAAACGACCTGCACAAAAATCATGCGTTCCACTTCTTAAGTAAACGACTCTCTTCTTTTTTTCTCTTATTCTAATAAGTAGTAGGGGTGATACCGGTCCGGTTTCGGTGTATTTTTCGGTCGAAACTGGTTATCCGGTTTGAGATTTTTAGAAACCGGAACCGGTTGAGATAAACCGGTTCCGGTTTCGACCGGCTCAACCAGTTCTGGTCCGGTTTGTCCGATTTTCATTCATGAGCCATATTTTGGGCTCAATACATCAAAAAATTCACAATTCAACCTATAAAATATCAACCAAAAATCTATAATTCAACCATTTTTTTTGGGCCCAACAAAAAAGGATCAATTTTGAGCCCAATACATAAAAAAAAACTCATAAAAACATAATTAAGCCCATAAAAATAGTTTTTATTTAATAAATATATTTATTAGACCAATATATACTACAAAATATCAACCAAAAACCCATAATTCAACCCCTCCCCTATGTTTTTATATATATATGTATATGTATATATTATACGTATATATAACCGGTCCGGTTTCAACCGGTTTTTAAAACATATAAAATGGATTGAAATTATTTTTCCGGTTTATAAAATTTTATAAACCAGAATCGAATCGAAATTATTCAACCGGTTTAAAAAATTCGGTCCGATCCGGTTTTTTCGATTTCGATCGACCTTTCGGTTTTGAGTAACAGCCCTACCATAACATAAACAACTGAATGAAACCTCAATTTAAACCTCAGGGGCGGCATAATTAGGGCTTCCGCAAATTGTCTTCAGAAAATGAACATCCCGTATCACATTGCTCAAGCCAAAATCATCTATCTGCACATTGCCCCTGGAATGTAGAAGAAGGTTCTCAGGCTTTAGGTCTCTATGAACCACCATGTTTCTATGGTAGTACTCCGCACCAGAAATAATCTCCGCACCAGAAATAATCTTCCAGAGAGATAATCATACCATTATTTAGAACGTCAATTATGACAACCATCATTACCTAGAGATAACTGATCTAGTAGGGAGGAATCTCACCCACAAAAAGAGAAGAAAAAAAAGAGAAAAGAATAACACCAAAAGAAACAAGGTATTTACCTGTTAGAAAAAGCTCTTAGCTACATCCTCCTGTAATCTTCTCTTCTCCACAATGTAATCAAATAGCTCTCCGGACTTAACGTACTCCATAACAACAAATGTCTGTCGATGTCTCGATCACCTCATAAAGTCGTATAATATGTGGATGCACAAATAACCTACATATTTTAATTTCTCTTCTCACTGCATCAGAGCAAGTATATTTTCTCAACCTAGTGATTTGCATTTCCCATAAATAAAAAACACAAGTGAAATTGAACAAACAATACACAGAAGAGAATAGCCATAAACTCGTATAATGCTGGGTCACAATCCAGAAAATTGAGATAAAGCCTATCAATCAAATATAACTTGATAAGTGAACTGAATCAACCAGATAAACACATAGTCATACGATTCATACCTTCCTCCTCCATGTAACGGCTCTTCATTTTCCAATGGTTAAGAATTTTGATGGCCACTTTGTACCCTGTCGGTCGATGCTCTGCGATTCACTTTCCCAAATGAACCATCGCCAAGTGTTTTTCCCATTGTGTAATTTTGCAAAGGCTTTTCTGCACTAGTGCCTTTGCCTGTTGGTCCATCCATATTCCTGTCAACAAAGATGAGTGACATCAAACACAGGGGCTTGAATATTCTATTTTGGCAGAAGTACTCAGGCATGCAGATACATACTGAACTTCATTTAGGGTAGCCAATATATCTTCCTTCAAAAAGAACAGTTCTAGTTGTATATGAATTGTCCAATCAGGGCATATCATATTCTTTGTTCCTGCTCATTTCCTTTGTCAAACTCACTGTTCAATACATGTACCAATGAGTTCAAGACACGAACAAACATCCCCTAGCGAGGTTATCAAGAGTTTCTGCACCATGTCTAGAGCGGACACACAAGCCTTTACCAACTTAATTTGCAATTTTATACCGAGTATTTAGGGAACTGTAACAAGTTCTTTAGAGAGAAGCGGCTGAACTGATATTGCAAACTGTATTTCGGTATGTAAGTTTCAAAACATGGTACAACTACACTTGAAAGAAGAGAGCTCTGGTTCAGTTAACTATGGAAGGCATACCCTATTCAGTTCTATAAACTTTGGTTGTTTGTTATCAGGTGATTCAATGGAACTCTGGCTGTATTTAAATGCGGATTAAAATTTTGTGGTTTTGTGATGAAGGTCGAATATATTATTGTAACAACAATGATGTTACCTTTGAGACAGTGGTCGGCAACTGATGAACCTTGATGATGTTTCTTTTTGTGGCGTGAGGGAGCAAGATGGTGTGCCTGCTATATTTGTGCCCGCAATTGGTAACTTGGTAGTTACATTGGAGTTTTCGATACACTTGCATTGAATAATGTGTATTAGTCTTTGTGGCCTTTTCTTATTTGTATTGTGATTGGATGTTCATGTTCTTACCAATTGTGCAGTGTGTTAGCTTCAGGCATTGGCAGATTGAAGATGAAAATGGACGATCCTCTGGTTGAAAGTTTGATACCTGTTAATTTAGCAACAGAAGTTAACTCAAGTATAAACAATATAATTTTTTTTAGTGTTTTTCTCATTAAATATAATGAATACGTTACCATTTTAAGTATTAACATCCATTGTTGTGCAAAGCACAAGTGGAAATGGTCCTTCCAGTCCAGCCAGTATTTTCCCCTCACGTTCAGTGAATTGATCTCACAATAACAGTATAGTTGGTGCCATCCTCCACATTGGATTTTAGTTTTAAACTGAGGATAAAATCTAGAACCTAGAGTAAAGTATTGTAATTTTCAAAGAAGAATGCAATGATTATTCTATCTTATTCATACGATCAGAGTCATGTGTAGCACAAAGGCATCATTTGCTGGTCATTTAGAACCAACATTGATCCCAGCAAAGAGCACATCTGTTACAGAGAATACCGTGTTAGAATTTGTTACCCTTGCATCATAAATAGACGAAAACTTCAGGCTTCAAGCGTGTACCAAATCCTTGAGTATCCTTGCAGTAATCCTCCAATTTTTTAAGCGGGACAAATTTATATTTGAGACTTCTAACAGTGAGTGTTGGCACAGAGATTCCCTCGATTGGTATTTGTGCAGAAAGAGACCATTGCAACTCATCGTCTATGACACGATAATCGCCAAGAGTGGTATTGATATTGGTGATTGAATGTGTGGAAGACTTTGAGAGTATCTTTCAGTACTTCCATATCACCACCAAAGATTGTGCATTGTATTTTTTTTGCCCTGTATATAAGGTAAGGTGTGATGTTAGTGGTATATTTCAATAAATGTTGCATAATAGCTAATTATGGTAAAGACCAAAGGGACCTCAGCATCCATGAGCACAACTTTTGGGTAGGCCTTTTCATTCGATGTAACCCTAGGGATACCCTTTTCAACCACCATTCCCAAAAGGCCTATCGGGAAAAAAAGAAAATTAAATTAACATTATAGAATAAAATCTGGGTAAATCCATCTTTGGGCAGCCTTGGCGTCAATCTTTATGAGGTTACACCAGATGAAATAGACTATGCAACCTTAGACCAAATGTATCAGTCCCTAACAATGTCTCCGTTCACCTTCTAAATGTCCACTTTGTAAGGTATCCAAAACAGAATTAGGTAACCAAAGAAAAGGAGAAAATAGTTTTGAAATCATGAGCAGCTCTGAGTAAAGCTCTTCCTTGGAAACCCTCCTGGCCCGTTCTTCCTCACCAGCCACGCTATTCGTGCTATTAAGAGTTGAGATGGCCAAGCACCGACAATAACAACCAGGATCTTGGAGGCTATTTCTTTGACTATGTAAACTCTTCAATTTAAAGGGGACTATTGAGTCACAAATTGAATAAGATAGTTTGTTCTCGACTACAAACGGAACACGATTACATGAAAGCAGTGTATGGGCTTTCGATTAACTAAAAGAAGCAAGGTTCAAAACTGCATAGAATAATATGCTGTATGTATTCACAACATGAGTTTCGTAAAAATGTTACAAATGCAAGGACTATTTCGATAACGCAAGGGACGGCGAATTCGTCCTCGAATTGACTATCGAAAGGAATAGAAAGATACCTTCAAAATCTTCAAAGAGCTACACATCACAACGTCTAAGAGATTACAAAGTGTCTTAAAGGATCAATCCATTTCTTTCATTTGAGAAACAGGTGTTAAAGAATAAAATCAGTTAACTGCACAAAATAAGAAGGCTAATAAAATTGCTGAAAGTATGGTAGCTCTAAATATGCTAATGAGCAATAACCTAAAGCAAAGGGCAAACAGAGATCACTATCTACCTTGCAATTTCAAATTTTAGGAACAAAAGATAGTACTGTATGTCGGTGAACCAAAATCTGAATGACAAGTAGTTTGTCAAAGTACAAAAATAGATTTTTTGAAAGAATTGGTATCTCTTTTTCGGTCTGACTGCAGTTCTCGAATACCTGTTATGGTTCTGTTCTCATTACAGACTTTGAAGTGAAGATGTGATAAAGAGATTCTACTGATAGGGTACAAAGTGATTCTAGCGTATTAGATCAAGCCATGCCCAAAACCTCCAATTTCCTTTTCAAGTATGTGCTAGCATTCGTATAGATGATGCAGATTGCCTTCATTTATATTACAGGAATTCTTATAGCCGTCCGATGTATGCGTACATGAAGACCTTTTAAGCGGTCAACCCTCAATTGTAATCTGAGCAAGACTAATAAATTTTTTAAATGATATTCTATTGAAGTTTGACACTAAATATTGATCTTTGGCATCACTCCAACTGGTTATTCCCTTCTTGTATAATTGGTCATGTATTTGTTGATGGAATTTTTGGGATAAGTCGTTCAGAACCTCAAAGCTCCTTATGGGTTAGCCGGCCCCAAAAGGAGTTGATAATAACCACCTCTTCTTAGGACTCGATTAAGAAAGACTTATCCCAAAAATTCCAAAGCAGAATGGGTAAAAGGAAAAACAGAAAGTGGCAGTTCATTACAGGGAGGGTTGACCCCTTTGAAACTCTAGATAGATATCGGCTGCGTTTAAGGCTCTGAATCTCGTTAATTGAATCCCACTTAGGGTGTTGTTTCCCGACACGTGGTTAACTTGTGCTTTCCGTATCTAAATGGCACAAAAAATGCATCATCTACACGACAATAGGCATTTAACGACGAATAAATTGCATTCATAAATAAAGGGTAATCCCAACAATGAGGAGACTACTTATTAAAGAATGAACAAAGAAGAACACTGCATTCCAAGATAGTAAAATGTCAGGCCACGCACTCACAAGCAAGGGCATGTCAACTGTGCCCTGATCAATTCACAATAAATATTTCTCTTTCCATTGTTGCTAAAACTCTTCAAAATAGCCACAAAAGAACAATTTTGTCAAACAGGTGGTGTTCATGCAAGTGAGAAAGCTTTGATATCCAAGTTTGTTGCTCCCATTCTTTTTTATTTTTTGAATTGTTACATCGAATGTTCCATTGAGGCCTTTTGTCAAAAACAGGTGGTGTTCATTCAAATTGCAAGGCAACATTGAGGAAGAAAAAATTCCCAATAAAGAGTATAAGAACTGTATTGTTCCCCGCAACTGCGAGATAGCAAACTCACCACGAATTGAAGACAAAGACATAAAGCTGCAGCAAGGCGACGACGAGAATGAAATCGAGCAGCATCTGGCTCCAAAACCCAGTCACCACATGCCCACGTTGAAACACAATAACAATCACATCCACCCTGCAAATCCTAGCAAACCAGAGTCCAAACAAGGCTAACTTCAGAAGGGAACCAAAATTAGAGGAGAACACAAAGAGAGAGAGTTTCTGTAAAAACGTGAAAGTAGCGAAAGAACAAGACTTCAGTGGAGAGAAAAAATGAGAGAGAACAAGCTTTAAATGACCTATATTGGCTATTCTTGGTGCACAAGGAAGAAGTACACTATTTTAATCACTCTCATCAATTCTTAGTGCACAAGAAACAAGTACACTATTCCAACCATTCTCATCAACTTCTCACAGTACGGGATTGAAAGCAACCACTTGCTTGTCCCATGAGAAATTCCAGAAATACCTTCCCGCATGTGGATAAAATGAAAGACAAAAAAGGGACGTGGACGGAAAACCTCAAAAGTCTGGAAAGGCAGTAAGGTAATTATGCCAAACTTCTAGATGACCTTAATACCCCTCCAATTAGAGGACTCAACGGGAAGACAAACCACAAAACTTTATGCAACCAGGGGCATTGTTGGAAGTACAGGCAAAAGAGTGGATGAGTAAGCCACCGAATTCTCTTATTGTATAGTGTATAGATAAGGATATAAATTTAGGAACACTATGCCTATTATCCTAACAGAAACTACATCTACAAATCATCTAATCTAATCTACTTTAGAAAAGCAATCAAGTATGAAAATCCAATAAGATCTATATTGCACATTGCGTAACAATATAAATTGAGAGAAATAGGCAATTGAAAATTGCACGTGAAACTGTATAGGACCAAGAATTTCCCGAGCTTGCTTCTTCTTTCTTCCACAAAGCGGCGACAAATTTGCTCTACATTTGTCAAAATAGGTTAGACGCGCGTGCCAGCACTTGGAATGTTGTGCCTGTGAATTTTGTGCCCATGATGTGGCAATATGTTTCATGAGGAAGTTTTAGGTGTGTACATTGAGGTAACATAAGTCAGCTCTTTCAACACAGTGCTCTTAACTCACAAAGTCAGCTACCAATTTCAGTCAACGACCAGGTATTTGTAAATATAAGCAATTTATAGTAAAATACGGTTTGGAAGCAGTCTGCAAGCAGATCATTTTTCTTGACCTGACAGCATTTTTGCTGCCATAATGATGGACTAGGCAGAAGAAAAAACCAGACATCATCAAACAACCTAACATAACATCTGTGAGATAATAGAGTAAAAAGCTCAAGCAAGAACTGTCCATGTCCATGTCATTAATTACTGCACATCCACAAGCAAAGCTTTTGAGAAGTATTTTAGAGACCAAACTTTATTTCAGCATCTATCAGTACATATTCCCCGAAACAAAGAACAATTTCATGGGTTTCAAGGAGAGTGTCCGAGACAGTTTTTGGTACATTCTACTACAAATATGGAAAGAGATAATTTACTCATTCTTAAACGAGTTCTTGAAGTGAAGACCAACACCATTACTTTCCAAAATATACATACTTAGATAGGTTTCATCACAATAAATCCAAATCAGCAGATGCTACGCGTAAGTTAAAGCCATTCATACTATTTGAGCTCCAGAGCAAGAAACAAACTCATTAAATGCGGCATCATGCACATGGAGGTTGTTCAGGGGTATAGTCCAACTTCTATTTCCCATTCGTATCATGATATGGTCTAGGTTCAAATCCTCAAGCACTGATTCCAGCCTATCATTAAATTCCTATGACATAAGTTCATCTTTAAATAAACTGAAGGCACAAAAGCATTAATTTCTTTTTAACAATACAGAGTCAATGTACATATAAGGTTAATACTTGGTACACATCAGTATGCTGTTTTCATGCGAGGGAATTCATTTTCAATGACTTGATGGCAAGTAAGCAGTGTGCAGTTTTTCTAATAAAGAAGAAAGTTATTAGATACAATCGGTTAAGGAACTCTACTAAAAGCTCATTGAGTTATCCTCAGATCAAGGAATCAAAGATAATTTTTCTAACCTTGTGCAGGATACCGTTTTTGCCAGTATGCATTGAACAAAAATGACCAATTATACATAATTTCAACATCATCTTCATCCAGTATAATAGCATTAAAAATCCACCTGCATTCACACGAAAGAAAGAGTTCATAATTTGTATTGAGGATGTGAACTTGACAGAAATCATGTACCATCTTGCAAGAAATTATTCACAACTCCACATTTGTCGTTAAGCTGAAACCGGATACACCCAACAGTGTAAAAATCCGGTGGGAGCCACGCCAAGGTCGTCTATGTCGTTAGGCCCAAACACCGGAAGCACCCAGCAGTGCTACTAGCAACAGCCCAGGAGCTGGATCTGGAGGAAGCCCACCAGAAACAACCCGCTACCACCGCGCTACCCTAAACCACCTCCCCCTGCAGGTGTTACCAAAAAACCTCCACCACCGCCAACCCTCCATCAAACCGCAGGCTTTCCTGCCGCCGCCCAAATCCAAGCCCCCAACCACCTACCGCCGCCTAACCCCAACACCACACCCAGCCGCCGCCCCACCCCAACTCCAAACCCACCCACCTGCAACGCCCCACCAACCAAGCCCACCTTGCCAGATCCACCAAAAATCACAGCAGCCGCTGCTGCCACCAGCACGAACACCTAAAAGGGCAGATCTGAAAACTCAAAAGATAAATAACACCTCCAAGCCGTGTGAATCAGGCAAACCGAATCAGTGATCGCTCATTATTTAGAAAGAAGGGAGAGAGGAGGGGGGACGGCAAGGGGAGGCGCCGCCCCCCGAGGGAAACCCTAGGCGAGAGTCTGGTTCTTTTTCTTTTTTAGAGAGAGAGAAGAGAAGAGGGAGCGGCTATCATCTCCTAAAGTTCCATACGCCATAACATTATCAACAACACGAAAAAAATACACACAGCATCACAAAGAATTAAGGCATAACTTCCAAAGCTATAGACATCGAAATGCCAAATAAATATAAAACTGTAAGTCAAAGAATCACACCATTAAACCAGTGAAGCTGTGATTTGTAATTACGGCCACCAGCTACAACCCACACCTAAAAAGTATAACTTTTCTCAATAAGAACTAGCACGACTCTTTGCGAGCACAACACAATCCATTTTTTAAAACTACCAATTGAATAAAGGAACGTAAAGAAAGCATATAGACTTTAATTCAGAAGAAGGAAAGTAAACACACCCGGTCATGCAGTTCCAACTTGAATCAGCACAGCTATGCGATGAAAATGAAGCAAGCAAAGCAGCTTGATTGCATCTCTCGAAATTGTCTCCGACGTCAATAGAGTCATCTTGACCACCGCTGAAATGAAGAGAGCCCGTCGCTGCCTAGTTTTCAATTATAGAGCTACATTGAAAGAAGAGATGCAATCAGAGATGCTAAAACAGAGAATGAGCCAACCAAACACTATTATAAGGTTCAACAACAGAGATAGAAGTTCTGGAGAAATTTTGAGGTACCAGTAGGGTACCGTGGTGGAGTTCCTACATGGTACCTTTAACCAACCACAGAATGATAACTATTCAAAAAATTAGACGATGTCAGATCTTGTCAACTAAACAATGATACCATTACGTATGAAGTAACGGAGACAAACTTTTCGTCAACATTAACAACACTACAATAATGTAAATATACACGAGAAAGGGAAACTCGCACTTAAACCTCACCATTTTCGGCGATCATCAGTTCTCCTGATAGCAAGAATGCCTGTGAATGAAGCAGTAATAAATTAGGGTTGGCGATAAAAAAATTTAAATAATGGTTAGGAAAATGGCAGCAAACAGAGAGCAAGAGAGGAGTGAGATACATACATGTTTTGATGTTGCTGGAGCTGATAACCTTCGTTCAATTTTCATGGTGGCGGCCACCTAAATCAATGATATCAAAGAACCCATCGGAGAGGAAAGATGAACCAAACCTGCCAGAAACAGTACCAATGTTTGATTTCAGCAGCGAAATTCAACCTACCAAGCTGATTAAGCTGATGATAATGCAGGATCCAATCGAGAAGAATATCGGCAAGTACCACATAGCAATCGATTGCTCTAGAAACATCAGTTCTTTGGTAAAGTGAATAAGAGATTGATGGTCTATAAAAGCAGAAATTGCAAAATCAAACTCCACGCTCTCAACCAAGAATCAACAACCCCCAAATCCAAGACTATCCTCAAAACCCACAATACTTGCTTCAGAAAAGAGGAAGAATAATACCAGTTTATTTTTCAAGAGCGAAGAACAAACCCTAACCCAGAATATACCTCCCAGGTTGCCACAATAAGAATCTTACATTAGACAGACAAAGCGCAGCAGTTCACACATGATCACAATTCACTGACACCTCGCCTATGCCTAACCAAACTAGACCGAGCCTTGAGTCCCTATTCAATTGGGGTCGGCTAACACCTCTCCTATGCCTCTTGAAGAAAAACACAGTAATTTTTCCAGCCTCTAACTATAGAGGTTTTTTGCTTTTTTGATAACCAATAAATTCATGGAAAAGGCATCAAGGGGATGCCCACCATTTACAAAAGAAGGCTAAGGATAAAAAGGCCCACCACATCAATAGCCCAAAAACCAATCAAAGGAAAAAAAAAACCCATGTACTCTATACTCCACTCCGGATACAAAAAAAAAAAAAAAACGGATCATACCAAGGAATAGGTCGAGGATTGGATTACACACCATTAACTCCCAACATGCAAACTAAGAATGTCACGCCCTCGATTTAAAACATAAATAACAATACCATTTGAAGTATAAATCCTTACTATAGTACAGCCGATACCCCAAAATACAATACTGTTTCCAAATCTTCAATTTTGTCCACAAATACAACGTTTCAAATTAAGACATTCCAGTACATTATGATACAATTTGATTTACAAATATATAACTAGCTCCTGAAAAACCCCCTTTAATGCAAAGATGCACTCCATGCACTTCATGTCACTACCCTTGTGTTGTACCTGAAATGATAATAGGTTTGAGCAAACACGCGCCCAGTAGAGAAATCTTTACACAAGCTATACGAAAATGAGATGAAATATGCACCAGCGATGAATAAGTTTCAATGAACTACACGAACAACAAGGATTTACCACAATAGACAAATGGATATCGACTTCTATGTTCTAAGCATCTTATCGTGATTCCTGTCAGACTCATATCAAACTCAAAGCTATACTAAGTTCACATCAAACAAACAAACTTACAATAGGTTCTCAACCACCTCATCTACTACATGCGTAAACACCACAATCTATCACAATTTCACATTACGGAATATCAACTCTCTTTCCCTTAAAACTTTCATTTTTACTTCAAAATGACTTGTGAAAATTAAAACCAAACCAATGCGAGTCAAGCTCCGTAATTCAAGTGTGAATACCGGAATCCGTTGACTCACACTAGAACCATTCCCACCTTTCATGTGTCCAACGCCATCTCATCGTGTGTGTCTTGAGCCGAAGCTCCTGCCGGGCTAATTATGGGACCCCGATATCCCCTGCCAAGCACCTACCTCGAAGGTTAGGCCTTGAGTGTTCATTTGATATTCACATTCATTCCACTTTCCATTTCACAAACATCAAGTCATACAATCGAATCCAAAGCCATCTAATTGATCGCATGACATTACAAGACCAATAATTTACCGTATCGCAAATTAGCAAATACAAACGTCTTCACCATACCTCTAAATATATCCCCGCACCTATACAGCATGCTACTCACAAGCAGTTTCTAAAGTACCCATCCGTTGATGACGAGACTAAGATTATACTTAACAAATCCCTAGGGAATGGAAACGATCAATGAATCACCAAAGAACAAACAACCAAGCTTAGGGATGGTTCAAAGGTGTTTTAGATGTGTTAGAAGTGATTGAGAGTCAAAACAGACAAACGAGCACCAACGGACCAAAACTGTCCCAGAGAGCAGTCAGTGTTCGACAATTCATTAAAAATTCCATACTCAATATTTTTCAATGATTCCAACGCCAAAAGTTCACCACTTACCAATCTTTAAAACCCATAAGGACCCATAACCAACAACGTCATTTAACCATAGCAAACGATGAAAAACACAGCTCTGTACGCTGCCCAGACTTTCAGATTACAGGGCAATCTTCTAAAAATCATAATAAATCGAGTTCTTAATATTTTTGAACGATTTCAGTCCCAAAAGTTGCGCAACTGAACGAAGCTTAAAAGGTATGAAGGAACTGTAGTCAAATCTGCACTCCAAGGATGGTTAAATAGGCATTTACCGAAGCGATACGAATCTGCGTGACAGATTGACACATCTCCACTCAAATGATCATAACTTTCGATGTACTAAGAGTTTTAAGACGATTCTAGTGGAAAATGAAAGCTAACTTCAAGACCTTCGAACCGATACAAAGTTTGCATAAAACGGACATCGGACAAGGAAGTTATGGCCATCCGAAGTGGGCTGAAACCCAAAAACGAGACAGATTGCAGACCGGTATTCTAAAAATCACCATAAATTCAATTCTCAACGGTTTTGGGTGATTCCAGCGGTATTAGAACGGGCTTTAAGTCTACTCTATTTCATACGAAGGAACCAAAATTCAAATATGAGTTTAAGAAGGCATAAAACCCCAAAAACGCAGGCTCTGTTTTGCTGATTTTCAGAACTGGAAGGAACAAGCTTAAACAACGAAGCAAGATACAATTTAGGTACATAAACACCGTATAAACGCATAACAAGAGTAAGAAATCCCTACCTCAAGGGTTTTGAGCAAAACCCGACCCTTTGACCAAGTCAACCGTAGCTCCACGAGGTCCGATCATGATTTTTCTTGGATGTTCGGAAAGCCCGTACTCCGAATAGCAACTTTAATACTCGGGCTTTATCCGGAATCACATCCTAGGTAGATGAAATCGAAGAGAGAAGGGAGGAGGGAGTTTTCGGAGGCGAGAAAGAGAGAGAGACAGCCGAGAGTGAAAAAGGGGGAAAATGGGAGAAATTATTCTCCTGGGGAGAATTATAGAAGTGGGGTGCAATCCCCCGCTTCTCGCACCACACACTCACACGTGCACCTCTCACATAATCACCCTTATATCCTTCTACGAACGCATCATACCAAATATCCGCACCGTCTATTTCGACGGGCCGTACGTTTTACAAAAGAAAAAAAATACGACCTCAAAAAAAATACGACCTCAAAAAAAATACGGGTCTCTACAAAGAAAAAGACTCTTAAGGCCACCCTATCAGAATATCTACTATTCCACTCTCTTCGAATTAGCCACATCAAGCAAAGAGGGATCAAATCTAGCGCTACCGTCTTAGTCAACCCACTGTAGCCACAAACCATTCTTGAATCAGCTCTTTCACCATAGATGGAGAAGAAAATAATGTAACTATAGGGAACTAGATAGAGTGCTTTTAATAAGAATAACTCTACCAACTTGTACAATTAATACCTTTTCCAAGCAGCTAAGAAGCACGAATATGGATATGGATAATGCGGATACGTGATTTTTCCAAAAAGAAAGATACGATACATTGGGGGATACGTTAAATATAAGAGTAAATTAAAAATATATTTTATATATAATTTTGAATTCCAAAAATTCCATTAATGATTAAAGTTTTCCATTACACAAGTTTACCATTTCACATACTGAGAGAGATATTTACATATAGTTATATATATATATATATATATAACTGTATTTATAAAGTATATTTATATAGTTACATGTATATGTATACACACACATACACACAACGAGAGAGAGAGAGAGAGAGAGAGAGAGAGAGAGAGAGATGACCTAATTTGTGCAAGTTAGATAAAGATGAAAAACTATAAGACCACCCACAAACCGAACAGCAGCAAGGCAGTACAGAACAAGAAAATCTAACAAGATATCTTGTCGCATAGCCTTCCAAACACGGCTGTGATGTTTGAATAATGTTGATCCAAGAAAACACAAAGGCGTGCATGCATAAGACGGTCGTTGCCAATATGAAAATGTAGAAGAACCGATAATTGCGCTGGAATCAGTAAAGAAAGTTTTTAGCTGCAACTACAAAAGTTAAGAACTCATCAAATCTACATTACATAGCACTTTAGTAAAATTAAACTTAACTCGTATCTCATCTTACCTAAATTTATGACGTTGCTACTAATCCACGTCATCCATATTACTTTATTGGTAATTATGCCATCTTATAAGGTGATTTTAGGATATCAATCGACATGAACATACAAATTAAAAACATGTCACTTGACACTGTATCTAGCTTTGTGCAAATTAGAATGAACTGAAAGCAGACCTTTTCCCGCATTTCATGGACACTAACAATTAGTGTATATAAAAAGTATTTCATACAACATGATGAGGACTATCTGTATCCTGTACTTCCTAAGGCGCTGTGCCTGATTCAAACATCTATGACATGCCTGTATAATGAAGAGGGGACCATTTACTCAACCAATTGTATTCCCAGCATGATTGCCCTATACAGAGTTTTGGATATGCCGAAAAGAGTGATATAAGGATCAAGGCTAGTTCAGTTGATTTATTCGAGTACTACCCATGTGATGTGACACCATTCTAATACATTTGAAATCTATTAGTGTCGCGCATCGTGCTCCGCACGAAACCGCATGCTCAGTTCAAGGAGCGGCTGGAACTTGCATCAAAGATTAACAAATCTTTACGAACTTCGTATTTTAAAACGGATACATGAAAACTCCATTGGGGATCTTGTTCCAAAGTTGAAATAAAGGGGAACTCATTTAGGAAATTCCCAAAAATGAACATGTATTCCAAGTTCTGTTAAGTACAAAAGAAAATCAAGCGTTACATCTATCCACTGTGAACTCCTACATCAATTATTTCCATGAAGAGCATATTCACACTAAACCATGAGGTAAGATAAGCACATCAAGAACCACCAAAATTGCTCTCCAGGCCAAAGCTCACAATCAATAAATTAAAACTATAGAAGTCATATATCAATTGGAAATGAAAAGGTGAATGGAAATATTATAATATGCTATCCACCTTCTTGACTATGCCATAAATGCAAGATTCAAATTTGTTGAGCCTTCAACAATGTCCTTTGGGTTAGGTGTCTTTTGCAGTCCATCTCTGCATGCTCAAGCATCAAATCAGCCTTTTGAGTAGGATCTTTGGTATCTAACGCGGCTGGACTGCAATGTTATGAAGAAAGAACATTAAGCATATAAGCATAAGCCTCCCCATCATGCAGTAAATAAGCACACAAATTGCTACATACGATGATTAAAATTATAAAAATTTCAAATGATTTCCAGTCATCAACTTCACCAATTTTCAAGCCAGGTTTAATTAGACAAGCTGTTTAAGTATATTAGATGCTATATTAAAAAGTTTGAAACCTGCAACTTCGGTTAGAACAAGTCATGAAGGAAAGAAGCTAGCACATTCTTTCCCATGGACACCAAACTTCTCTAGTAGACTGTGAAATTCTATATCATGCTGCCTGAATTAAATAGATAAGTTGTCTATAGATCAACAAAACTCAGAGAACACTTTGAATTAAAATAAGAAATTCTAGCCATCTCACATGTCCCCTACAATGAAAATTTATTTTTTAGTCTTCTACAGACCTAATTACCAAGGGAGAAGGAGGAAAAGCTCTTGTCGAAGATAAAGGAAGGGATTTAATGACTGATGAACATCCTGATCTCTAGTTTATTTGGGTACAGTTCAAGAGCACTGGGGCATCCTCGGTGGTGTCAAGAAGATGACACCAAGGAACATGAGATCATCGGAGGTTGGGGCGAGGAGTTTACGTTAAATTTTAATCTCCTGGTTCACATCTCGAAATGAAACTTGAAGGGGACATAAATCAAATTCGTTTAACATAAGAAGCATCTTCAAAAATTAGAAATAGAAGTCAATTCCATCGGTTTTGTACAAATTTAGCATTTTCTATGAACTAAGTAACAATGTCCTCCTTTTCAAAAAAAAGTAATGACGTCCTCACAAGCGTGAGGTTTTTGCAAAACAACTCTATTGAAGCACAGATGTAGGCTCAAACACAAACATGAGAAAGTGAATAACTATGAAGGTATAATAGTTCCTCAAAGGTATCAGCCGAGGGAAGACAGCAGCAATCCTGCCGCTAAAGAGTCAATAAACAAAGAAAAAGGAGACAAGATACCTAAATTGATTGGATCAATGTGGGTGCGATCCATGTCGTTCAGGGTATTTGGTGGATGGAAGATCCCATGAATTATGAGTCAGCGTCCTACGTTTGATCTCACCTTCAAGCCCTTCTTGTTGAATTTTAAAGGAAAGACTTAAAAAAACCACCATCAAAACTACAACGAATAATACATTCTACCCCTACTCGTTGGCCTGCAGACATATTATAACCTGCCATGGTATAGAAAGGAACACATAACCTTCTGTGATGTGAATGAAGCAGAAATCAAGAGAAAACAGCAAGAATAATGGTAGCTGTTAAAATGGGCCTTGAAAGGACAACTTTGCTCTACTCCTACCATAATACACATTGTGAAAGGTAAAGATAACTTTCTCGGTTTTAAACATATGTTACAGTCTGTCCAATTTGCAGTTTAGGTCAAACCAAAAGGGCCTTATTTATTTTCTAGTCAAACAACTGGAGTCTAAAAGTATGATATGAACCAAGAATACAAATGTGATATAAATTGGGACTGCAAGAGTATTTGCCCTTCGACTATACACATAATTCCTTCTCATTTTCAACATCTAAATGGAATTCAGCACTTGACATATATATGTTTATGGTTTTAAACATCTTTTCCAACTAAAAAAAATCAGAGGATAAAAAAGAAAACTTACAAAAATAAAGTTTTAGGCTTCTGGTTTTTTTTTTTTTTTTTGACAAGTCAGTCAGTTTCATTTCAATAAAAGTGCCCAGCGGGCAAATACAGGAATCCACCGAGAATACAGAGATACAGGCTAAACAAGAACAACAGGTAGGAACCTAAACTCTACCACCGAGAAATAAGCACATACTGCAAAGCAGAGTCGACACACTAAGTTCAACCAATAGAGCCGTTCACCGTAATAGAGAATAAGTAACCAAGGTAACGGAACCTAATCACTGAATAAGCAAGAAAATAGGGGATCCCTTTTCATCAAATCAATCTAACCCCGAAAAACAGCCAACGGAGCAAGACCAAAACCCATCATCGACGGACGATCCTCAACAGGCGCCGGATTATTCGCCCACCAACCCAACCACACCGGATCTGAAAATCAGACCGGTACCTACTCTGGACTGGGAAGACCAGCCGGAAAAACAAAAAAAAACAAGGAAAAAAAAACCCTAACTCCATCACACCTTTATTACCTCGCCGCCGGCCACTAACCACCGGATCTGAGAAGACAAGGCGGGGCCCAGTCGAGTCAAGGCCACGGAACACCGGCCGGAGGTCTGAACATCCGAAGCTTTGTCGCCTTAAACACCCAATGCTCGCCATACTAGACTGGAGGGAGATACACCGGAGGAGAGAGGACGAGTGGGGGGGGGGGGGGGGGGGGGGGGAGGGGTGGGGCGCCCCCGCCCCCAGCCCCAGATCTGGAACCAGATGATGTGTGGTTTTTAGAGAGAGAAAGTAGAGAGAAGGAGGAGCGTTTTCCGGCTTCTGGTTCAAATCATCAACCATTGAAGACAAGATTCCGGCTTTAAAGTGTTGGTTTCAGGAATTTTCCTTGACTCTGTCTGTATAAATGGGTTATATTCTATTTGTACAGATTAATAGGAGAGGGGCGCATTCAGCAACTTAACATCAAAAGCAGCTCTTGGAGAAGATACATGAGCTTCTAATCATTGAATTCCAACAATCAAAAATCAATTTCAGCAATTTAAGACCTTAGTTATTCCAGATTTTGAGCATACAAATCACTCAGCTTCAATAAGCGCACTTCAAACAATTCACTTGCTCCTCCAATAAGAAAGATTTAGCCTTACTTTTTCGAACAGAATCAGTTATGAATCACTTCATTTGCAGCTCCAAGGCCACAAATTTGACATGTTTATAAAAGCAGTCGGTATATCACATAAAGAGACAAAGAAATATAGATGATTTGAGAAAAAGAGGGCAAGAAGTCCCCCAACCGAACAAACAAACACCAATAGATTACAACCACGCATAGCTTTGCAATCATCAAAAATAAAAAGTTCAGGGACTCCTCTGACTGTTTGTAACGTCAACCCCTACAAGAAGCCAAGTCAATAACGTCTTTGATTCTTTGGCTTTGCTATCAAGCACTCTTGAATTTCACTCCAACCAAAATAACACACAACACCCACCCAAAAAAACCACCTTAGCTCTAGTAATATCGACGATGTTTTTTGGGAAAAAAAAGTCACTCATCAGTTAACATCTCTGCCTAGCAAATGACCCATCAGAGTATAAAATCTCCAATTTACCAAGCTTCCAAATGTTTCCTTTTAACTATCCGGCAATCTTTACACCCACAAGTTAATAATTCTTGTCACCTAATCATATTTAAAAATATGTGAAGAAACATCTGTCAAGTCTTTTATCCACCACCCCAGTTTCATCATTCTTAATCTTCCTTCTTTTAGGATTCTCAAATTAGGACACCAAACAATAGTTTGTCTAAATCATCGTGGGGAGAGAGAAAACAACACTCAATAGTTCGTCTAAATCATCGTGGGGACAGAGAAAACAACACTTTCCTGGATAAAGATGTTAAAGCAGATTCGAACAGGCAGTCAAGTATGATAGCATTATGGACATCGAGAATAATAATTGCACTGTTTGCGGCAATCAAAAGTTTGCCGTCCCATAGTTGGATCCGCAAGCCAAAAAAAAAAACATTGAATAAGGTTAAACTTATTATGAATGCTCCAAAATCGCAATGAAATGAAAAAACCCCAAAATAAAACAAGAGTAGGTTTAATAGTAATTGGTAGAAATTAACAATGGAGTGAGTATATACATTGGATAAAGACTACCTGTGATTGTAAAGAAGGAATTACAATAAAGTGAACTACAACCAATCTCAGCCGTCCTTGTCTCAGCCAATCAGCACGGGCAATTCCTCTGTAACAAACGGTCAGGAGCTAATAGAAAACTATAGGACAGATCCAAGGGCTGAAAATATAGGGATTTAGATTCAAAACGTATGAGCACCTTGATATATAGACTAGGAATTGCCCATGCCTCTAGCCACGGCACAGTATACTCCAAAGTCAATCAATAAAGTGTCACTAACAAAGTGTATGCATAATTCCTAACTGGGAAACTTATGCCCGACCGACCCAGTTGGTAAATCGAGCAATGAAGTCATATGAAATGTATCTGTTTTTCCTCCCTCCAATCAATGAAAAACACATTTGAACAAAACCAAATAAGAAGACACAAATTTTGGAGCTGCAAGTGCCAACCATAGCACAACCATCAAAAAACACAACACATGACCAAGGATTCTGATGTTTAATCATACATCATCACAAAAACATGTTCAACGATTCAAGTGCAATACACTATCGGGGAAAGTTATCAGCACTTAATCACAAAACTATGTTCAAAAGGTAAAAATGTCTAGAGTGTTTAAAAACATATTAAGCGGCATCAGTCAACGAAGAAAACAAATCTGAGAAATGGAGTTCTACCCTTTCCACATCAGCAAACATATAGTTTTCAGAAAATTGACTACCCACGGATGCCCTCTCAACCTCCTACCTCTTCATTCATTGTTGGGCATTCAGTCGAACACCTAGTAGTCGACTATTTCTAATGGTTTTGCAGGTCTTCTTCCCTAACCATTGGGGCAATAGGAGCAGAGATTGATTCTACTGAAGTAGTATTCAAGTCAGATCATTCTTTATAGCATCCAAACTAAATTGCAAATCATGAACTAAGTTCAATAGAGTATAAAGAACAATTTAGTCCACACTATCTCAATCTCTTAACCATGCATTTTTACAAACATATTGAAGGCATCTTTCCGACACATTTGGCTTACCAACTCCAACAGAAACAAATTAGTGAGAGCAAAATTATATGAACAAATACATGAGATTTACAACATACCAACATTGATCTTTTTCTATCAAGGGATATGTACAGGAAGCACCAAATGGAATCATACCACCCAAGGGAACTTTGATGAGGGCCTGTAGCCACCAAATCATATAGGAAGAGAAAAAAAATGTTAGAAATCAAAACATTAGTTGAGGCCAAAGGAAACTTTAGACAAAAAGAACCCATAAAATAGTACCTTTGTGGTCTTGAAACACAGGGTTCCTGAAAACCTTTGTGGTCATTTGTTGACCTAATACATTGTTCATAAGAAAAAGAAAATTAATCAGTTCTTGTCAAAAAAAAAATTAACCAGTCAAATATAGAAAGACAAAGGAAAAGAGAAGTAGAAAAGAACAAAAATATGTGCAGGTTGCTCTCTGAGTCCCTATGCACACAAAAAAAAAAAAAACTTAACAACCATAACAACGAGTACCAGAACGGGACTATGGGAGGAGAGGGGTGTGGTTGGCATTGCAAGCGAAGGTTGATTAGGGTGTTGGATGAGGGAGAAACGATGTGTGTTTTTTTTTTGTGTGTGTGTGTGTGTGTGTGTGTGAGAGAGAGAGAGAGAGAGAGCGCGCGCTCTGTACTTGGTTTTGGAATAGAAAGGTTTGAATTTTAAAATTCTTGACAGCAATGGCGGTTTTGGGGTTTGAGTGCTCAACAACAAAGCCCACGCTTCATCTCAATTCTCAGCCATCAAAGCATTGGAGTACCTTTCTGAGAGCTAAAACAGACCATTGAATTTTGATCCAATGACTGAAAATAAAGATGCTGGCATAAGGAGAAAAAGCAACGGAATGAGGATTGTTTGAACGGTCAGATTAGACAGAGCATTTAGTTAAAAAAATTTTTTATAAGTATTACGGGGCAAAGTTATCAGCACGTAATCACAAAACTATGTTCAAACGGTAAAAATGTCTCAAGTGTTTAAAAACATATTAAGTGGCAACAGTCAACGAAGAAAACAAATCTGAGACATGAAGTTCTATCCTTTCCACATCAGCAAACACATAATTTTTAGAAAATTGAGTACCCACGGATGCCCTCGCAACCTCCTACCTCTTCATCCATTGTTGGGCATTTAGTCGAACACCTAGTAGTCGACTATTTCTAATGGTTTTGCCTGTGTTCTTCCCTAATTTAGCCATTGGGGTAATAGGAGCTGAGATTGATGCCTACTGAAGTATTCAAATCAGAACTTTCTTTATAGCCTCCAGACTAGATTGGAAATCTTGAAATAACTAAGTTAAATAGAGTATAAAGAACAATTTAGTCCACGCTATCTCAATCTCTTAAACATGCATTTTTACAAACATATTGAAGGCATCTTTCCAAAACCCACTTGGCTTACCAACTCCAACAGAAACAGATTAGTAAGAGCAAAACTATGAACAAACACATGAGATCTACAACATACCAACATTGATCTTTTTCTATCAAGGGATACATACAGGAAGCACCAAATGGAATCATACCACCCAAGGGAACTTTGATGAGGACCTGTAGCTTTCAAATCATACAGGAAGAGGAAAAAAATGTTAGGAATCGAAACATTAGTTGAGACCAAAGGGAACTTTAGACAAAAAGAACCCCTTAAACAGTACCTTTGTGGTCTTGAAACAAAAGGTTCCTGATAACCTTTGTGGTTATTTGTTGACCTAATACATTGTTCATAAGAAAAAGAAAATTAATCAATTCTTGTGAAAAAAATTTAACCAGTCAAATATTGAAAAACAAAGGAAAAGAGAAGTAGAAAGGAACAAAAATATGTGCAGGTTGCTCTCTGAGTCTCTGTGCACAAAAAACAAACTTACTAACCGTAACAACGGGTACCAGAATGTGACTATGGGAGGAGAGGGGCGTGGTTGGGTGGAGAGTTGGCGTAGATGTATATATATTCTATCAGACCATAAGTCATCTAATCAGCGACGGCAACCAACCATCAAAACCCTAATTTCATCGACTAAACCGAAGCACATAAAACCCTAATTTTACCCCCAAATTTCAATCAAACAAAGACTCCACCAAACCTATCGATTTCACAGAAGCCTTTCCCAAATTTGAACCGAAAACTATCTATCCTCCGTAAGCAGTAAAAGTGAGAGAGAGAGAGAGAGAGAGAGAGAGAGAGAAGAGCCGAGCACTCCTACCCTTTCTTCAATGGTACGCTACAATGCTACATTGATCCTGCGCATAATTGAAGTTTGTTGCTGCTGCAAGGAGGAGTAATTAGCGCGTGGGTGCAAGATCCCTAAAATTCGTTCCAGATTATCGTTGGGGCGGAAGGAACCACTGACACAACAGTCAAACTCCCCAAGAACTGTATGCTGCAAACGCCGGGGCCCGGTTGCACATGTGGTGCAGCAAGCATTGTGACACCCACGGTCTTCAAAATTATAAAGAGAACACTACACATAAAAAATAATGCATAAATCAAATCTAAAAAGTTCTAGAAATCAGACCCACTAACTCAACCAACATAGAGAGAGAGAAGGGTTTGTCAACATGACTTTCCTGGGCTTTCTGCACCGTCGAAATACGACACTCTGTTGTGACAAGAACCCATGAGGCCACAGTTGCCTGCGCTGCCATGTATCTTATCAAAGCTCATTATGGGTACATTGTAATACCCATCATTCCTCTTCTTCTTCCTCTTCTTCTGAATACCCTTCCCCGCCGCCTTGTTGCCCCGCTCAAGGTTTGGCATTCCGAATTTCGTCCTACAAGTATAAGTCATCTAATTAGTGATGGAAACCAAACATCAAAACCCTAATTTCATCGACTGAACCGAAACACGTAAAACCTAATTTCACCCCCAAATTTCAATTCAAACAAAGACTCCACCAAAACTAGAGATTCCACATAAAACTTTCCCGAATTTGAACCTGAACCGAAAACTATCTATCCTCTTTAAAAAGGGGGAGAGAGATTCCTATTCAAATCACAAAAACCCTTTTGGGGAAAAAAAAATTGAACGCAAACCCAAGTACGAACCCAGAAATCATCACAAATCATCTTTGTCTAAACCCAGATACGAACCCAGAAATTGGCAAACCCAAATACTTTTTCGTCTCTCTCTCTCTTAAATGGAAACCCAGAAATCACAAAACACTCCGAAATCGGCAAACTCCTGAATTGAAGGCAAAAATTAAACGCACAAATCGATTTACCTCCAATGCAAGACCTGCTCCGCCGTTGTCGACTTCTTCGCCCGTATCTTGATTTACCCTTCAACAACACAACACACCACACACACACACACACACACACACACAGAGGGAGAGAGAGAGAGAGAGAGAGAGACACGAGGGCTGGGGTGGTACTGTAGCGGAGGGGGAAGTCGCGAGATGAGAGACGAGGCTGTTGAGTGGCCGTTTTCTGGGGTTTCGGTCGCCTAAGAGGCGAAACTGGGGAAAAACGGAGTCTGTCGGAGATGCTGAGAGAGAGAGAGAGAGAGAGAGAGTCGAGCGATCCTGCCCTCTTTTCTTCGATGACACGGTATAAGCCATTGATCCCGCGCCCTAATTCAAGTGTAAAGCTCCTTGACTCTCCATTAATCCAACGGCTAATATTAAAGAGCCGTTTGTCCCATTAAATGGGCTCAGATATGGAGTATCTACACAACTAACAACTGCTAGATCGCATAATTCAACTGTATCTACACTAGTACAAGAAGGGATTTCTTCCTAATGGTTAGCTCTAGTATTTTTTTGGTATTCTTTCATTTTAATAATTTTGTATTTAGTTTATTGTCATAATTATTGGAGTTAATCATTCTTCTTAACGAGAGAATCAGACAAGAATAAAAATATAGACCGAAGTGGGAAAAAATCATATCGAATGACACTAGAAAAGACATTTGTGTTGGTATTTTTTTGTCTTTAGTGAAACCTTTTTTTCTTTATGTCATATATTTTTAAATTTTAAACTCCCCTCCTTAAAACAAATGACCAATTATAAAAAATTTACGGTAAAATCTAATAAAATTAAAAAAACAAAATTAAAACCAAAACAAAAATTTAATAAAAACTGGGCCTTAGTACTAATCCTTGTGTTGGATGACATTCAATAAACAGACATTTTGTTTTCTTCTTCTTTATTTCTTTATCACTAACGTTAATTTATTTTCTTCTAAAAAGAAAATAGATTGAAAGAGTAAAAGAAAAAAATCTCAGACCAAATGCATCAATAGAAAATAGCTTAGTTCTTGATAAAAGAATAGAGATTATTTTAGTTCTCCCACAAGGGAAAAATACTTAAGTGGGGGACTCTTAGTATCTAACGAAATTGGCAACTTGATGTCAAAAATGCATTTTCTTACGGAGAAATTAATTAATAGATTTATATGGACCAATCTTCCAGATTTCAATCATCCAAATTATGTTGAAATGTTGAAGAAATCACTTTACTAGCTTAAGCAGGCACCGCGAGCTTGGTATGGAAAAATTGAGAGGCCAATTAAATCTATACCGTTGGATGCTAGGTTGTGCATATTTTTTTTTTTATCAGTATTAGGCTGTGTCCTTGTGTTGTCATGGAATAAGAAGCCCTATGGTGAGAGTAATGGTGACTCGAGACCAATCAAGTTTCATTTAATTTTGTCTGTGTTTGCAACACGGTCAGTCATTCATTAGAGGAATGTGGCACTTGGGCAACTGAACAAAATTACGTGCATTCCCAAACTTGTAAAAGAATTGGGGTTAGATGGGATTTGCAAGTATAGAGGGAAGGCGAGTTGGACCCTTGTTCGGGAGTTCTTTGCAGGAATAAATCCATTCAAAGTTGACCAGGCAAATAGGGTAATGGTTTTTAAAGTACGGGGGAAGAATGTTAGAGTAACCTATGAAATTAAGCACTTAATTTTAGGGGATTTCTTTTGTGTGTGTGTGTGTGTGTGTGTTAGACAGTCAGTTTTAATGATGATGTTTTTAAGTGGAGATTTTGTTGTAGTTTAAAGTTAGCAGTGAATAAAGGGTAATTTAAAGTCTTTTGTCGTAGATGCATTCGTGGGTATTTTTACAATTCGTGGGGTAAATGTTGTGTATGGCTGTTGTTGTGATATACTGAAGTTAGCCTTTTTCCACCTCTACTTTCATGAGCTATGACTAGGTAGTAGATGTGATTTTTATGAGGTGGTGTTTGTCCGATCAATGTGCAATTATTTGGTCCTCTCTCATTGCGAAGAAATACACTAATGAAACATGCAAGACCATATGTCCCTAATAATGTCAATAGCTATGGCAGTGTGCCTTGTAATGGTCATGTAAGGAATTAATCTCTCTGAGTATTGGCATGTGGGTTATGGATTTTCTTATTGAATGAGATCCATGGGCTTATGGTAAGGTTATACTCAAGAGAAGAAAGGGTCAGTCGTCTGGATAGTGGCCAGTTTTGATTTTTTTGGTCATATATAATCAAAGCATATATAATGATGTAACCAGGGTAGGTTATTTTACTTGTTTGTTAGGGTAGTAAGGCTTTAGGGCTTGAATGGTTGTAGGTTGTCCTTAGACCTGTTCAATGCATAAAATGGATCAATTCCTGAGTTTGAAAATATTTTAAAACCAACTGTTTAAATCTTTTTTATTAGAGGTTGAACTTTGACTGAGTTTGTAAGACTGGTTAGTTAATCCTTAGAACCAACTAATTTAATATTCTGTATAGAACCAAGATGTATAAAATGATTTAGAAAGTGTCCAAGCTAAATCAAATACCGTGGGCAATCCAAGTAAAGGGCTTCGGAGAGGGCGACCGCTGATAAAGAGGAAGCAATCAATGACTGAGCAAATTATTAGGAAGAATACAAAATCAAACAAAAGAGTCCATTGTAGTCACGCCAATGCAAAGAATATACCGGTATACCAATCATTATGCATCCCCTTCGATGGTTTGCATAATTATGCAAAGAAAGTATACCGGTATATCGGCTTACTTTTTCAATTACTTTAGTCATTATTACCTCTGTAATCAACAATATTATCGTGGACAATTCGACTTTGGTGGCCCATTGGTGGATATTTCAAGGGAATATAAGACTTGTCGTATGAATTGGCCGAAATATGAGATCTTAAAAGGTGAAAGTTGTCCATGATTATTTGTGTTAAGGAACTCCAAATCAGGATTCATTTTATGTTGGAATGCTCTTTTGGTGGCTTGGTTAGGGCTGTAGGAGACAAATTTCCAGTTTCTTGTGTTCCTTAGTGGTCACTTGAGTTTTGTGACGTGTCATGAACTCAAAACCCTAACATTTGTGGAGCTGTGGCTTCCACATCAACGTGTCTGACTCTTTTAACAATTGTTTCCTTCCCTTCTCTCCCCGCCACCCCCCCAGAATTGGTGCACGCCTTTTATAATACAATACTGCGAATCTAATCCTTGGTTCTGTCATGGCTATTTTTTTGTTGGCACTTAAGTGACCAGGCCGAGTCAAAGTCAAGTATCTAACTCGAGTGAAGGCTTTTGCTCCAGTTGGTGAGGAAGAATGCTGACTTCTTCAAGTTTTTGATGTGGAGGTTTGGAGAAGTTTCATTGCAAGGAACATTTGGGTGAGAGAGAAAGACCCTTGTTTCTCTATAGATGGGTGATCAGTGCTTACTACAGTTTGGCAATCCATGTTGTATACGTTTTGATAGTTTTTTGACATTATTTCCATAGCACGCGAATATAGAGTGCGTTATGTTGATGATGTTGTGTTTTTGTGTTTAACAAGAGTATCAGTACCTTGTAATCTAGCATTGTCAAGTTATACAAAATGTGAATGTGAAGTTGTCGTTTCCCTTTCAAGTTGTGCTGCGCTGCTTCTAGGAAATGGGAACTGCAATTAGCTTTTCTCATCTAGCATTTTAAACACCAGATTGGTAAAAACGTGTGGGATGTGGGATTTGATCCCAAACTAATTTTTGAATTCTCCTTTTAATTCTAGAACATATGGACATGTACGTAGGTATATGCAAATAGAGAGAGAGAGAGAGAGAGAGAGAGAGAGAGAGAGAGAGCAAATTAAAGTTGGAATCTCTGGTATGAAATGGAACTCTTATGCATATCGCAAGCATGTCGGACACATATTTGTGTCATGTTGGCGTATTCGTATCGTGTCGACGTGTCTGTATCGTATCTTGTCCTATATTCGTGTCGTGTCAGCGTATCTGTATCGATATCCATCTTAGCCCATAAACATAGAGCATTTGTCACTACAGGAGGACAATAGAAACCATTGCCTACATTCTTTTATGGCTGCTAAAGCAAGCTGACTGCCATATGAGTCCACAACAAGCAAGCATGGACATGTTCTAATTACCAACATCAAGAGAACCAATTTTTGTTTTTTCCCATAATATGAATCCACAGATTGCAATTACAAGCACAATATCAGAGTAATTAGAAGAAAAAAATATGCAACAATTGCAACACCATGTCATATATGCTCCCAAGTTACACAAAATCATGGTTCCATCATCACACTACAACTTGATATTCCAAAAAAGTTCAAGTTTCAACCTTAACCACTACATATTGTCTTAACAATACATTAGAAACTCATGACTGATATTAAGCCTTAGACTTGATCACAATAAACTGAATTACGATAGCTAAACAATACAAAGAAGAAAACTAATGACAATATAGCACCACCACATTCTTTTTGTTTCACTTGACCTTCCAACTTCATTTTTTGTTTCACTTGAACTTTCTTCATCAATTTCCAACAATCGAGGAAACTAAGGAAAATGTCCTTCCTTCAGCAAATACCATTTACAAGCTTGCACAAACCCACATCAATCATCAAAGCACTCTTTTTCTTCTCTGAACTTGAAGATCCCTCAGCTATGTAGAAGTCAAACAGCATTGCTAGACAACACACTTGGTGGGCTAAGATGAAGTTATCTTGATCCACATGTATCATCTTTAAAGTGTAAATGTTGACCTACAAAAACAGTTGTATATGACAACTTTTAACACAATATCAAGTAGAGGAATAAAGAATACAGATAATAAGTGAAAATCTCAGCTCAGGTATCATGGAAGTGATGTGAAGCAACAAAAAATAACCCTATTGAAAGATATGCCCACGAATTTGTCATGAACCATATTGATCAAAACATAGTTTCAAGTAAAGCCATGACTCACAAGCGGGGGGGGGGGGGGGGGGGGGGGGGGTTGGCTTTTTGGGTGCAATGTGTAGTCCCATGTTATACCCATATTACCGTAGTCCTGTATGAACATTGCTACATAATGTACCATATAGGAGGACATGCCCCAAAGGGAAATAAGATGCTGCCTTCATTTTACCCTCCATCTGTACGGACAAGCAATATGGGGACGCAATTCAAAAATAGCCCAATAAACCAAAGAACACTAATTGGGAACACAAGTCCGAATAAGGGAAATTCAAATGCACATAAGTTCTTTATGTTTCTTTTCTTTTTTTATTAGATGTTCATGCTCAGAGAATATCTAGCCATCCAAACTCTAATGTCCAAGTGTTGTAACTGACTTAGTTTTTTGAGAATATCTTGCCATCCAAACTCTAATTGAAATTCAAAAGCATATAACTTTTGAAAGCATTTCACTTGAGCGTGTTCAAACCTCCCAAAAGTCACCAACAAGTTCTTGGGCGTGTTCTGTCAATAGTGATGTAGGATGACTGCAAAGAAAACCACTATTCAAATGGTGCTACTAGAACCAAATTGGAAAGACACTAAAATATGAGAATTTGGGGCTTACATCAATAAAACATCTGTAGGCATGCCACAGTAAAAGGATCAGCCCGATAGGGTTTTGAGGGGTCTATAGAAGGGCCATGATACAAGAACTTAGATGAGTGATGCATTCTTAAATGGAGGACACAGATTCACCAAATTAAACCCAATTTCGAATTTGAAGCTAAGTCAACTGTTATTTTTTTGTCAATTTGCGTACCTACCAATTTTGAAAAGGCTATATTGTGAAATCTGGAAAAAAATCCTATTTTTGGAGTGGTTTTTTCCTAAAACAAATGCAGATTAGTGAAGAGGGAACTGAGAAAGAGAGACCTGTGAGAGAGAAGATCA
This sequence comes from Rhododendron mucronatum var. ripense, assembly GCA_019656295.1. NCBI lineage: Eukaryota > Viridiplantae > Streptophyta > Magnoliopsida > Ericales > Ericaceae > Rhododendron > Rhododendron mucronatum. Next base: position 1,949,869 of record BPLT01000038.1, on the reverse strand, counting down.
CAAATAAGTATTTATTTTTTAAAAATACTTAGTGGGACACACCACGTACAAAATATAAACTTCTTCATCACATTTTTTTTTTTTTTTGTCAATTTGGACCGTTAGGATTTCATGTCTTACAAATTGTACTATCACTCATGAACAAATATAGATCATCAAATATACACGATCTTTTGATCAGACCACATTATATGCATCTAGAGGAGTTATGTCTTACAGTGCACCGGTCAAGTCCTGCATGTCATTCCTTTTGCCAATCGGAACCTTCAATATTTTACATATGAGAGATTAAATCATTACTGTCAATAATGAAGTCTATCGCATATCAATTGACTCTTGATCGGACATAAAATTACGTTCTAATAATAGAATTGCTTCTTGATCGAGGGGATCTTAGATCCGATAAACCCAAAAAATTACGAGAATGATTACAACAACCACCACAACAAATTAACAATCTCGATTGTCCTGATCGTGTTCCGATCATGTGACTACCATACATTACAATAAAGCACAACACTTTACTTTTGAGATAATGAAGTTGAACTATATATTTTGAACATAGTTGCCAAGTAATTTTCTCTAATGATCGATCTGAATCGTTAAAATTTCACATCTTATCAATTCTATCATTGTCACCAAAATCGATCATAATCAACTGCCAGCAACACCTTCATTGTAACCCATCTGATGCTTTCAAATGCATTAAAGTCTTATAGTGCACAACTCAAGCACCGCCTGAGGTAAATTTTCTCAATTGGAACGTCAACCTTTTGGACAAGATCGTTAACTTCATTCTTACAAAGGATGAAAACTATCGAGTTTCAATATACAAATGATTGGGTGTAAAATAATATTTTCAAGTGAATTTGCATCCCAGTAGAGGAGTTTCATAAAACCAATAGACCAAAAAATTGTTAAGACTGCTTAAAACATCAACCACAACAAAGTGAGCGGTCTTGATCGTTGTGATTGTGTTGCGGTCGTTTGACTATCGTACAATAAACTAAAGTAGAAGACTTGGTTCAGAAACAATGAGGTTCTAGACTGTTGAATAACTTTTTCTGATAACCGATCTAAACTGTTAAGATTGCAAATCTTATCCATTCTATAATTCTCGCCAAAATCGGTCATAACCTAATGTTGGCAACCACATGATCGGAACACGTTCGATACTACCAAAGGAATTAAAGTCTTATAGTGCACCACTCGAGCACGCTTTAGATACTTTTAAAAAATCAGAACCGTTTAACTTTTACGTAACAAGGATTTGATCATTAATGCAAAGGATAAAGTAAATCGCTATTCGTTACATACTTCATTGGACATAACTTATCATTCTTATAATGAACTTTGGTAGCGATCAAAGAGCTTCATAAATCCGATGGAGCCCAAAATTCACAAGAATATTTTAATTAACAATAACAACCAAATCAACGACATCGATTATTAAAATATACATTTTACTAACGTCTGTTACATTTTACTGTTCAAGATAATTGCAAAACACATGTACATTTTAATTTTTTTGCCACATTAAAAGGTATACCACAGTTAAGGGGCAACGGTTAATCATTAAAAAAAAGGGAGCTTTGGCCAGAAGGACATACTATAGGTTTAATGATGTAATTAGGACATCAAAAAGTTTCAACGAGCCTCCAGGACAATTTTTTCCCTGCCTTCCTAACCTATCCCCTTTTAAACCAAACATGAAGGGGTGCAATCCTAAAGCGGTTTCGTCAAAGCCCCTCGTGAAAATGATGACTATCGTCACCAGTGATAGTAGAAGCTCCAGCTTTGATTGTCCAAGTTCGGCGAGGCTCCACCGAGCACAGTCGGAAGACGACAAATACAGGACATGCTCCGATCTTGTGATTCCGGAGCTAATCTATCTCTCAATGTTCTGGTGCTTTCGAAAAGGCTCACCAGAGAACATTTAAGGACCGGCAAGACTCGCCGGTGGTCGTTGGTGTCCGTTTTCCGATGATTAGTAAAACTTGTCCGGCGAAGTGGTTTTGTTGACGATGTTGATCGATGCTGCTTTGCTTTGATCGATAGTCTTTTCTTTTTTCGAACGGGTTGATAATAATCAATGAAAATGTATTATTTTGACTGTAAGAGAGAGCCTAGTGTGGAGACTTTGCTTTCATCATCAGTTTCATTAAAAAGGGAATGTAACTTTGCCATTTCTTAGGATCAAAACAAAAAATTTAAAAAACTTTGCATTTTCTGTTTTTGTTTTTAATTTTTCTGCTTGTTTAATGTCATCACTTTCTAAAAAAATTGGAAGACTTTATTTTTGTTATTCTATCATTTTAGAGTGATAACATATAAGGTTAATAACATATGTGCGGCACATAAAGGACACATATAACATTATATGTTTTTTTTATGTGGCACCAAACTAAAACACAGATAATGTAAAATGAATTATTATAATATAATGGACACATATAGTTATCGATCCAAATATATTTTCCGTATCATTTTAAAAAAGACTAATAGATAAGTTTATCTTTACGGTTTATGTACTTTGTATAACCGCAATAATCAACATATGTGGTTATCTATTAAAATCGATACTTTGTAATCGATAAGGAAAGTTAATTGCTCAACTTCGACGATGATGCGATGCCATAAACACGAATCTCAACGGCGGTGTCGTTGGTTTCGGTACTGATTTATCATTGTTAACGCCGATAATCAGTGGCGGTTTCACGGAGGATTTACAACTGGAAGCTCACCATACTTGGACTCCAATTTTTTTTAGTCCGAAAAAATGCTTGTAAGAGAAGTGTGCACAAATAACATTATACTATGGTATTTTGTCATCCTAATAGTAAAATACATTCAAACAAATAACATATGTGTAACACCAAACTAAAATACAGATAAAGTAAAATGTATTTTATTATAATAAAATAGACAAATATGGTTATTGGTCTAAATCTATACTATGTATTTTTTTTAAAAGACTAATAGATAAGGTTATCTTTGCGATTTTTATACTCTGTATAATCGCAATAATCAATAAATGTGGTTATCTATTAAAATATGTACTTTGTATTGTCCAAAAAGACTAACAAATAAGGTTATCTTTGCGGTTTTTATACTCTATATAATTGCAATAATCAATATATGTGGTTATCTATTAAAATATGTACTTTGTATTGTCTAAAAAGACTAACAGATAAGGTTATCTTTGCAGTTTTTATACTCTATATAATCGCAATAATCAATATATGTGGTTATCTATTAAAATATGTACTTTGTATTGTCCAAAAAGACTAACAGATAAGGTTATCTTTACGGTTTTTAAACTCTATATAATCGCAATAATCAATATATGTGGTTATCTATTAAAATCTGTACTTTGTATTATCCAAAAATACTAATAGATGAGGTTATCTTTTACAGCGGTGGTGCATTGAGATTTAGGTATGCTTAGTATAATTGAAAGAATTCAAATATGTAATCTTTACCATCGCAATAAAACTAACAAATATGGTTAATTATTTGTCTAATTTATATTCTTTATTATCCCACGTAAAATTATGTGTCCAAATTGATACTCTTTATTATCCTAGATATAGTTATCTGTGCTAATTTATTCTATTTTCTCTCCAGAATAAATTAACAAGTAATGTTATATGTGCTATTCTTATATTTGTATTTTACTCTTTGAATCTGTTCCTAAGAATGTTAAAAACAGATACATATAACTTTGTTTACATATTTGTGGGTATTATCATCACCACCACAGCCAACTTCCAGCTCGCCCACCAATACCCACCACAAATAAACAACATAAATTCTCGTACAGCTATTCTAATTACCATTCATCATTGTGAGTTGATCTTCCTAAGACCAAAACACCATCTAATGACCATCACCACTCTTATACAAAAACAAAACAGTTGGTTAACAATCAAAACAAAAATCATATGATAAAAAGTTAAAAACTGAGCCTATAAAAACAGTTACTTGTATGCTTATCCCACAACCCAATCATATAATTTCAACGGGTTTGATAGGTTAATTGCAACTCACACCACACAAATCAAACAACATAAACCCATTGAAAACTCCACATCGTGCATCTCACTGAAGTTGAGCTCCAACACAATAAAATTGCGTATGCAAATTGTGCAGAAACAAATCAGAAAACTAAACAGCAAGATAGATCTAGATAAGCTCCAACACAAGAACCTGAGTATTATATCAGTTCATGAACCCCAAATAGTAGAAAATTTTCACGGATAATGCAACTGCATTTGCTTTGGGTTGAATTAGGTTCTTGTTATAATCATTTCACGAAATTTCGGGCGGGTTTTGCTGTTAACGTCGCCGAAATTCACCAGAGGTGAGCATGGGTGGTTGGAGGAATGCAGAAAAATGGAGACATTGGGTTGGTGAAAACACTGAAGAGAGGATATGATCGAAAGGCCAAGGACGTCGAGTTTCAGATCTTATCGACGTTGGTGTATAGGTGGGGTGGGAGACGGTGCCGGCCGCGGTGCCATGGCTGCCATTTTTGCCGGGGAGAGAGAGAACCACGATTGTTTATTTTCCAGGGTATTGTTAGTACACCTAGTCAGGGCATTTTCGTCTAGAAATGGACTGTAGACCTAATAAATGTACAGTAATGGACCTTCACCACTATTACACATTAGGCTGGACTAAACACCCAAAACCACCTTTAAAACGGATCCTAGTCCAATTTACCGTAAAAAAAATTGTCATGGGAGTAGGTTCAACTTTTGTTATGCCCTTTACAGGTTTTTTTAATTCCTTTTAGAGGTTATATTCTTATAGGTACCACTAAAAACACAATCCAACTGCTGAGATCAAAATCCCGCATATTGTATATATGCGAGCGCCCTTAGTAGAAGTGGACTATATATAAATATACATATGTGGTATTGTTGCTTAACCTCTAAAAATATGTAGGCCCTATCACATGATTTCGCCAAAGGCCTCCAAATACCTTGGGTCGGCCCTGTTTCTTGAAAATAACTATCATTAACATGGTGAACCTCTCCTATGTTCTCACTACCCAAGAACCTATCGCCGCATTTCTCTTAGTGCTGAAGAATTTTTCTTCCTCCCTAACCATACTTATTCTCCTCTCCTTCCTTGCTTCTACCATAGCTTGTTCTTTCCTTGAAGGAACAGAGCTTCTCAAGACATTTTCTGAATTTCTTTTTTTTTTTTTTTTCATGTGGTCTCCTCGGAGCCACATGTCACATTATCACTCAAATTTGTTCCGACTTAAAAGGAAAAATGGTTGATTAGTGAACCTTTTTAGTTGCTAAACACAAATCTACTGTTGCCAAAATGATATTAGGGCAAGTAATTTTTATGTTTTATGGTATTATACGAAGATTTTTTTTTTAAAGAGAGACATCTTGGCATACTTTGTGGTAGTAAGCTTGAGTTCTTTTTTTTGTCTTTACAATGATTCAATTGGATAAACCATCGACTCATGATTTTGGATTGCTATATCACATCATGGGTCGAGCATTTATTAGAGGCTTAAAACTCACTCCCTCATTTTGTTAGTCATCTTATGGTGGATGCATTTTTGCGAATTTCCTTCCTAGTTTGGCTGAATCATTTTAATTTAATTTGATAGGAGGATGTTGACTAAAACATTCATTAGCTTCGCTATTGTGATGGACGACATATATGATCTCTATGGTACCTTAGAAGAACTTGTTCTCTTCATCAACGCAATTGAGAGGTTTTGTTCATTCCCCTAGCCCTCATGGTCTTAAATCAAATTTCATCTAATGCAAGACTAGTCATTCAAATTGGCAACTTGATTCTCAAGTGGGAAGAGAGAGCCTTAGACCAACTTCTGGACTGCATGTAACTATTTTATCAAGCCCTTTTAGATGTATACAACATCATTGATGATGAGATGGCTAAAGAGGGAAAATCATATGCAATCGAGTATGCAAAACCTATGATACTAAGGCCTCACGCTGAGTTAGAATAGGTAGTAGGAGTCAATGTGGATAGAACTTAGTAAAAATCTATTACTAATACATTTTCTGTGAATTCCAAGATAAAGAATTTCGCAAGAGCATACTTTACGGAAGCCAAATGGTTTTCATGGGGGCTATGCTCCAAGTATTGAAGAGGGCTATTTTTACAAATGGTCCTCAAAGTATTAGCGAATTGTCAATTTGGTCCCCAATTTACAAATCGCGTTTATAGCATCCTCAATGTTTATAATGCACGTTTAAAAGATCCCTCAGACGAATTCCATCTATGTTCACCACCAAGTGTAGGGGTATTTTTGAAACTGTCTTGAAACATCGACTAATTTTTTCCAATGGTTCCCAAAGTATTAGCGAAATGTCAATTTTGTCCCCAATTTACAAAGCGCGTCTCACATTTTGACCATGCAAAAATTAACCCAGATCACTAAACAGGATGGGTTTCTAGAAAAATAATCATATCCCTAGCCACGCACAACTATAACCACTGTCGCCCATCCACCTTGACTGCCATACCCCCATCTCCCTCGTCACTTACCAACTGGGAAATAACCCCGTCATCACCTAACCCCGACGTCTAAAACTCTATTCAGAAAAATTCTAGATTCATGCAACATCCCTCTGACTAGCATATTTCATTCTCAGACTGACATATTTCTTTCTCAAGCCAAATATGCATCAGAACTTTTGACAAAAGTTGGCATGGAAGATTGTAAACCCAGTGCTTCTTTTACCTCTACCAAGGGTCCGTATGATCCTTCTGATCCACATTTTGACAATGTTATTTTCTTTCGGACTCTTGTTGCAGGTTCCTTACAGTAGCTAACTTTGACTAGGCCTATTGCTTTTGCTGTCAACAATGTGTGTTAACACATGCATCAGCCAAAGGTGAGTCATTTTATGGCTGTTAAACGACTTATTAGATATCTCAAGGGCACACTTCATAATGGTCTTCATATCACAGCGGGTCCTCTTTCTTTAACTGCATATGCCGATGTCAATTGGGCTGGAGACCCCATCGATAGACGTTCAACTTCCGGTTTTGTTGTTTTTCTTAGTGCTACACCAATCTCTTGGTGTGCTAAAAAGCAACCAACCATTGCTCGATCCTCCACAAAGGCAGAATATCGGTCAATGGCCCAAACAACAGCGGATTTAGTATGGATACAACAATTGTTGACAGAGTTGGGTGTTCCTATTTCTTCTCCTCATGTTCTTTGGTGTGACAATCGTTTAGCTATGGCATTAGCTTCAAATCCTGTTTTTCATGCACGTACCAAGCACATTGAAATTGATTACCATTTCATCCGTGAGCAGGTTTTGGCTAACAAATTAGTGCTGCATTTTATTGCTTCCCATGCTCAAGTTGTTGACATTTTTCTAAGGGCTTGCCTGTGACTCGTTTTGCTGCTTTGAAGTCCAAACTCATGATTAACCTCCACCAACCCTAAGTTTGCAAGGGGGTGTGAAGAGAACAAAACTATTTAAAGTAAGTTAGTTAGTTGGTTATGTGGTTCATCTGTATTTGCATTTCATTTCAGTTGTATTTGGTTTTCATGTAACTAGAGATAGTGTCCTGCTCATCAAGTCATGTGGGGTTATTGAAAACCAATAGGAGGCCGAGTTGATGTGATACAAATATGTGTGCTTTCTCTGAGTCTTGTAATCGATTGATACAGAAATAAGAAATGGGTTTCTTATTTTTCTCTCTCTGCTGTTCTTAGATTCAGAATTTCATCAACATGGATGCCAATCTCGCTGCCTCAACTTTTGCAGTCGGGGGAAAGGAGAGGATCCAAGCTTCATCTTGGCACCAAGGAAATCCCCATAATTGTTTTCTAGCAACCACTTCAATGGCAACCACCACCTCCTTGAAGGTAGCATGGAAATTCAACTTTAAAAAACCAACTGATGGAGGGGCCTAAACAATCAAGTTATCAGCTTGAAAACTCTCATTTTTGACACACACGTATGCCGTGCAAGGTGCAAGCGTTGATTTGTTAAGTGCGGGCATGACAAGACTTGTAGCACCTAATTTTGGATGGTGAACAATTTGTCAGGTGATGGGCGTGAACATGCATTTGCCTTTTGAGCTTTGTTTTCAGTTTCTGCTATGGTGGCTACTATTGATGGTGTTTTGTGGCTGTTTGGGACCTTGTGAGGCGGATCTACTGGTGGCCGGAGTTGGAGGGTTGCTGGTTTGCTTTTGTCGAAGTTGACGGGATTGTCGTTGGCTGGGATGGTACTGTTAGATTTAGGGCTTCTTGAAGGTTTTGGTGTTTGTTTGGGCCATGTTTTGCTAGTTAGGTTTTTTGTTTTCAGGTGTTTGGGCCAAGCCAATTTGTTTGGGTTGTGTTTTTTTTGGGTGTTTGTTGGTGCCTTACCAACTTTGGGTGTTTTTTCTTTCTTTTTTTAAATGTGAGGTGAGGTACTACTGTTTGTGCATTATGCTCTCTAGTGTGTCACTACAAAATTTATGTTTAGTATCATTTTTATTAATGATATGGAAACCTTTCTTTGCTGATAAAAAAAATATTTTGGATGGTGAATGCCGTAAATCTTGACTTCTAACTCGTAGAGCGATCGTGTGTGATCCAAAAGGTTGAAGATCACAAGTTGATTTGTAACTTAGAATTATCTAATCGTATAGGAAAGAAAATGACCGTATGACTTTATTATATCAGAATAATAAAATTAAGGTTACAAGTGAAAGTAAAAGATAGCACGAAGGCGGATGAGTACAATGTACTATGCCTTTTTTTTTTGGCGGGTGGTGGGGGGAAGAACAGCTCCCCTTCTAAGTTCTAACTCTTTTTTTTTTTTGGGCTATTTAAGAAAATGAAAATTGGCTTGCACATGAACTTATCCTTAACGAGGGATCATAGATTTTCTACGATTGTCGATAGCTTCAAAAGTAAGCAAGAATTATAGTAGATGCAAATGCTCCATATTTTGCTGTTGAAATTTGATTTTCGCACTCCACTTTTTATTGATAGCGCTCCACTTTGTTCATGAAGTTATTAGTAACTTCACGTTAAAAATGAAACACCATCAGTAACAAGTAGTGCGCCAAAATCAGTTTCGTTTGCTGTTAGGCCTTTTATATTAGTTGTTTTTTCTTTGTTAAACTTTATATTAGTTGTTTGTCTAACGAAAAGTCACTGTACTCTTTCTCTTTTTTTTTTTTTTGGAACAGCTCCCTTCTAAAAACAATACCGGTTCTGAGCAAAGGGGAGCAAAGTCTTCGTCTTCCGTCTCTGAAATTCGATAAAACAGGGCCTAAAAAGAGTACATAGAATTACTACTGTATAGAATTAATATTCCATAAGTCTGTGAGATTAAATCGCGCTCCAAGTAGAATTCCTTAGTATTTTTTTTTTTTTTTGAAATACTCCTGGTATAATTCTCATCGGGTTTTCTTTTACTGACATTGAGCCAGGCTCACATTCATTTGCTCCTTCTAATTAACTCATTCATTCCTTGATCTACACGCGTGTAATTGTTAAATTGGTTTTGAGTATAATCATATGCTTGGTTATACGTGTTTATACCTATTTTTGGCCAAAATTCATAAAATCAATTTGTTGGTTAGAAGAAGGCCTTAAATGATGGTTTTAGGCCTTGAAAAGCCTCATGATCGGTCATCCACGAAATTAGGCCAATTTGAATGCCACTGATGGAGTTGAGTTTGCAAAGGCCTGAGCCAAGTTAATGCCTAAGATTTCGTCATCACAAACCCAAGCCCAAGATTGGCCGAAGACTTGGGTTAACCCCTAGATCTGAGTATTTTATCCAGGCCTAGGTCAATTCTTAGAAATAAAAAGGGGCTTCTAAGTGGGTCTAAATTAGTTAAAGCCCAAGTTTTCTTTCCAGACTTGGGCTCTCATGGCTTACAAAGAGAAAAGGCCTATGATGCTCTTCAAGTTCAGGCCCAAGTAATAGATGGGCCTATTTCTTGAAAAAAAGTCACATATGGCCTCTAATTGGCAGGAAAAGGCCTCAAGCTGCTCAACAAGCAGCTCAAAAGCCAAGAATGTTCCTTGCTGGGTAGGTCTGGACAAGTTGTTCACAAGCAACTCAAAGGCCTAGAAGTTTCTCCCTAGCAAGCTGCTCACAAGCAACTCAAAGGCCTAGAAGCTTCTCCCTAGCAAGCTGCTCAAGCAGCTCGAGGGCCAAGCTGCTCACAAGCAGCTCAAATGCCTAGAATGTTCTCTCTAACATCACACAAGCAGCTTAACCAGGCCTGGATTTTTGGCCTTGGTGGGCCCAAATATCCCTTTTTTACAAGCATCCATGCATGCAAGCATCTCAACTAAACCAAGGACACATGGCAACCATGCATGGAGACATCCCAAGCAGCTCACAAGCAGCTTAGGCTTGCACAAGCAGCTCAAAGGCCTAGAATGTTCTTGTTTGGCAGACCTGGGTAAATTGCTTACAAGCAGCTCAAGGTCTGAGTGGACCCCATCCTTCAGCATAAAGTAAGGCTAAGGACAGGTGGTGTACATGCAGCCTCTTTGGAGCTGTTGGTAAATGATTCATGCAGACCTAAGCAAGCTGCTCACAAGCAGCTCACCCAGATCTGGCTGAGCCTTTGTTTCTCGATTCTTCTTCCATAAGGGGTCAAGATTAGAGAATTTAAGGGCACACAAGGGATGCAAGGACCAATAAAAATGGTGGGAAGGCCTGAAGAAGTCTCGGTCCTCAGCTTTGGTGGGCCGAGAGGATGTCCTTTCAAGTAGTAGCTTGAGTGTTGAAGCAGCTCAAAGGCCTGGATGCTGAAATTTCTTTTGCTCTCTTACAAAGTTTTATGCAGAAAATAAAGATTTTTCAGGCCTTTGCCCTTTTCTTGGAGTAAAAGACACGTTTTGTTCAGGGAGTAGCCCCTCATTGGAGCATGTCGAAGCTGCTCAAGCCCAAGCCTCTACTAGAAGGCCATGTGGCAGCCATGCATTGGAGCATTTTAAAGCAGCTCAAGGCCTGTAGCTCCTATAAATCACAGTTCTGAAGGCCTTGGCAAAGGTCCACGACCATCAAGCCCATAGCTTATCTAAATTACATTTCAATTATCTTTCATCTATTTTTATCTTAAGGTCCCCGACCAACAAGCCCACGGCTTATGCAAATTTATTTTTTCAATTATCTTTACTTTCCCGCACAGTATTTTATCTTTCAGTCCATTCTAGCCTAGCCTAGATTTTATTTCCTTGTACCTAAACTTCGTTAAACCGTTAATGAAGTTCATTTATCTTATCGTTTAGTCCTGTTTTCTTTTCTTTCCATTTTTCACACGATTAGGAAATACTAAGTCCTTATCCCGACAAGGCAAACCACGAACCACATACAGCCTCACCCCTTAGATTGTACGCAATGGTCTATACGAAGTCAGATTTGAGGCATCCAGGCCTTGATACGAATCTGGGCAGCAAACCTGCCCTGACACGCCCGCATCATGCCTAGAACTGCAATACTCTTTGTTCCTAGGCCAATTTTTACTTTTCGTAAGAAACAATACAAAAAATTTTCCTTGCTATAGTTTGTTTTGTGGTTTCTAGCACTTGTAAGTAATAATGTCACGACTCACGTGTACCAGAGACTAATCAGAAATGCATTTCGTAGGTGGGAAATCACCAAATCACTTTGGTTTCGATAACTGAGTTTTTTTTGTTTTGTTTTGGTAATGCATAGTGTCCCCAAACTAGCTTTCGCGCACCACGGGACTAAATCTCTACGGCCCCACCAGCCTTTGCTAACCCAAATGGCTTTTACGCATGGGTGGCCCCAAGGATTTTTTTCGCAGTGCAAGTGAGTCAAACCTAGAATCTCAAGATGGTAAGCCAACATGCTCATGATTTGTATGATCACTTTACTTATGCTTCTCTCGTGTCTCCATACTTTTCCGCTTCAATATAATTGCTCCCACCAGTATATGGCATCAAAGATAGGGCCATGCTTCTTCAGGGAAATTTAAGCACTGCTTCCAAGTTTCATTTTCGTTTTACTCACAAGTCTAGTCTGATTAAAACTTTGTGTACACATTTTGTGTGGCTAAATTTTATGGACTGTCATTTTCTTTGTCTACTTATGCTGTTTACGCTCCTCTTGGTTTTATAAATAGTGATATTTGGAGCCTATTTACTGCTTCTACATGACTTCATTATTATGTTGTGTTTTTTTTTTTTGGATGATTTTAGTCGATTTAACTAGCTAGTTATATCCCTTGTATACTATAAAAATGAATGGTTTACCAAATTCTTAGATTTTAAAGAGTTTATGAAAAGCAATTCGATGTCTTCCTCAAAATTCTTAGATGGTGGGGGTGAATTCACCAGTTCACAGTTTCCTCCTTATCTTACAACACATGGTATTAAACATGAATTTTCTTATCCTCGCACTTAACCTCAAAATGGTGTGGTAGAGAGAAAACATAAGACATCTTATCGAGACAACTATAGCTCTTATGCACCAGTCTTGTTCGCCTTTATCTTTCTGGTTGATGCTTGTGGGCACCTCGCCACCTCCGCTTCACAGCCCTTGCACTTCATCCAGGCTTCTATCGACATTCACTCTTCTTCCGCGCGGGTTTCCAATCGTCATCCTTTCTCCTCCAGTGGATTGCAATAGTCAAACTTGTTAGTGGATTTCAATAGTCACGTTTGTTCATTGAATTCTCATTTATGCATCTCTACCGTCAATGGGACCCATCATACGGCTAAGACCGGTTTATCACATTACATGGAGTTGCCATGCAAGTTTGAGGTTAACTTGAGAAACCACCATTTAGAATAGCTAGACGCGGGGCAATCGGTTTGCTTCAACCAGAGTTTGTGTTGGGCTCGGGAGCTAAGTTGCAGAATTAGAAGGCGTTAGACACCTATCTTGCCTAACCATTTGGTCAGTCTCTATTCATTATTCGTAAGAATTCGGGAATTGATTATATGTTGGCCACATAAGTAGTAAAGAATTCGGGAACAGTAGCATATATGCACTAAAACAACAGTATACCCCTTAAGTACTTTCGAAAAGCATTTTTGTTTGTTTACAACAAAGTGGCTTATGCTCACATTTAAGGAGCATCGTATGAAACATGGTGAAGTATGCCGTGCCTAAGTAGCATACGCTAACACCTTTTCAATTACTCACTTACTCGAGACAGACAAAATACCAAATTGATGGGTTTATGGGGGTTATTATAAATTGGAAAACAAGTAATGAACATATAGCTATGAAAACACATAAATCTGCACTTTTAGCAAAACTTGACCTATTGTGGAAGAAATTGCGTACGCCGGACATTAGCTACGCAAGGTTCAATATTGTGTATGCTAGGTTCTGCTAGGTTACAGCTTTGACTTTCAGTCGGTTGGATCACAGGCTATTTGGGCTTCGAAACAATATTATTGATTACTGCCCTGGCCCTCAGAGATATTTTGCCTTAGAGATTACATTGACTGGAAGTAGGAACTCCCCTATTATTGTAGGCTATGAAAAGCAACAGGATATCCCGTTAATATTTTCGAAAAGCATTTTGTTTGTTTACAACAGAGTGGCGTACGCTCACATTTAAGTAGCATACGCATGAAACATGCTGACATATGCCATGCCTAAGTAGCATACGTAGGCTAACATTTCAGTTTCTCGGGACAGACAAAATTCCAATCAGATGGGTTTATAGGGGTTATTGTAAATAGGAAAACAAATAATATGCACATAGGAAAACACATAAATCTGCACTTTTAGTAAAACTTGACGTATTACGGAACAAATAGCATACACCAGACCTTAGCTAGCATTCACAAGGTTCAATATTGTCTACGCTAGGTTCTGCTAGGTTACAGCTTCGACTTTCAGTTAGTTGGATCGCAGGTTGTTTGGGCTCAGAAACAGTAAAGCTTACTGCCCTGTCCCGGACATTTCACTCAAAGTCTATATTGGCTAGGAAGTAGGAACCTCATATAGAGCTAATCATGTCAAGATATAAAGGTCTAGACTCTGGATTATATACACCCTTGACCCTTGATAACCCTTACAAAAATAAAAAAACATATATAGGCATACTAGCTAAAACAAACAGCAATTCATGCAGCCGAAGAGCAGATCAATTCACTTGATGAGGGAGGGTTTGTTGAAGGCACTAAAGAAAAATTGGAAAAGCCGGCAAATTTAATGGTTGCCAAATGGGAGATGAGAGAACTTGCAAATAGTATGATCCAATTGTATCTCGGGAGTATAGAGCGCGCACTCTCCGGGAAGTCATCAATGAAACGGATCCGGCAAAACTTTGGGCAAAATTGTAGAGTAAGTACAAGTCTAAGTTTTTGACGAATTGGCTGCCGTTAAAGAAAAAATTGTATGCATTATGAGTTCAATCAGCTACTAACGGAGTTGGAACCATTGGCTCTATTGATGTAACTAATCATATTCGTAGATCGGTACTATTAAATTCAAAACCATGGTTGTTCTAATCGTTTTACCAAGGAACCAGATGGGCTTGTCAAGAAACTTCTAAATGACCACCCGATTCCAATAATTATGTTATGCATAGCCATGATTTTTTTATTTTTTTGATAGGCAAAAAAATTTTTTATTAAGAAAACTTGACAAATGATACATCAAGTTGGAGGAAAGGGAGGGAAATTCAACTGAAGGTTGGATTAAAAAAACCAATGGACCAAGCCCAAAACACTACAAGGGCAAACCCAAACACCCAAAAGGGCAAGGCTCAAAAGAGTCAAGTCCAGCTCAAGAACCAAAACCTAAATCTAGTAAAAAACAAGCCATCACCAGTGCTTTGATGATTTATTTTACCGTAGAATGGTGGGTCTGGAGATCTTCAACAAAAATCGCTAAGCTTTCAACACTTGAGACTATAGTTTCATCTTCTTCTACAATTTTTAGGCATTTTGAGCACCAGTTTGATGAACATTTTCGACACCAATTATACTAGTATTTTGAACATTAGCGATTGGATTTCGAGATGGGGAGTCAATAGGTTTTACTAGGCCAGGCATTTTGGAGCTGTGAAAATGATGCTTCGGCCAAATTACGAACGAAAATTATAAAAATGATCCACCATAAGATGACTAACAAAAAATGAGAGTGAGTTTTAAGCCTCTAATAAATGTTTGACCCGTGATGTAATTTAATTAGCAATCCAAAATCACTCGATGGTTTGTCGAATTGGATAATTATATAGACAAAAAAGGAGGAAACCTAACTTACTACCACAAAAGAAATGGGAAATAACTTCTTGACATGGCCGGTCCTAGGGCCTCCAAATTTGGGCCCAAAACAGGGGCCGCATTCTTAAAAAACAAGTATATATATACAGTACGTCTCCCATGAGGACCACCTCATTTTAATAAAATGCGGACCTCTCTTTCCCGATCGAATTTTGATGATCCGAGCTGCTCAATATATTTAAAACGTGATTTTAAGGGTACCCACAAGAAATCATCAAAAAAAATGACCAGAAAGTGCTTCATCTGAGCAGTTTTTGTTTAATTTTTTTATCGAACAGTTCAAACAAAAATTGCTCGGATGAAGCCCTTCCCGGTCTTTTTTTTTTTGCCGATTTGTTACTAATACCTTTAAAATCACGTTCTAAACACATTGACGGCTCGGATCATCGAAATTCGATCGGAAAATGGGAGACGGACCTCCTCATTTGAGATTGACTGACTGTATGTGTTGTGTGTGTGTATTTTTTTTGTTGTTGGTAGTTAAAGACAAGTGCCTTGTAGTTCAGCGGTAAGAGTATCCACATTGCTATAATCAAAAGTAAAATGTTTTTAAAGTTAACAATGTTTGTGCAAAATATGGCTCTCAATGCTATAATCAAACTTAACAACCTCTTTAGAAATAATCCAATTTTGGACTTTGGATAACCAAAACTAGCAACTTTTTGATAATAACCAAATTTGATAGACCATGCATATTCTCAATTAAATACACCAATCATTACATAAAAATGTTCTATCTCTCTCCCATTTTCCTCTCTCACTTTCTTTTGAACAATATCTTTGAAAATAAAAATTTTAATAATTTTTTTATTTAGAAAACAGTTTTTAAAAATAGTTTTTTTTTTCAAAAAAAAAGTTTCAAAAACTATTTTCTATTTCTAGTAAATAGTTTTTATTAGTTTCAAAACTATTTTTAGGAAAGCTATTTTCTATTGTTCACAGTTTTTAATTTTTTGTACTTTGAAAAGATGATGTGACAAATTTTGGTTATCCAATTTTGATTATTTCAGTGTAGACATCTACATTGCTAATCTTAGCAATCTCTTAAATGAATAATCACAAGCTGATGTGACAACTTTTAATTATCAATTTTTGATTATAGCATTGTGAATACCCTAAGGCGATCAAAAAGCTCACTCAATGCTTGAGTTCTAATCCTGACAGATTACTTTCTCTTTATATGTTTTTATGCCAAAAACAATACACAAGCTACACAATTGTAGGCTGCAGCTGTTGTGTTTCGAACCGAGCTCGAGGAGGATGCAAGGCAGCCATTTGTGTAATGATCAGAATTTTAGAACACTGTGTTTTATAAAAACAAAATTTATCTTATTTAGTTGCGTATTTTTTTTATGATATCTCGTTAAATTTGCATGCGTACGATTATGTGGGTACAAGGGGGAACGTTTGGTGTACATTGTACCTTAGTAATTTTATGTCTACGTTTTATATTTAAACCCATAGATACATACAGATATTTGTTGTCCTATATATTAATTTAATCTATTAGTAAACACTCTATTTTCTACATACTCATTAATTCCTGCAAACTCTTAGCCCTTCCTCCCAGCCTTGCTACTTGTCTCCCTAAACGTGGCCTTACCCTCATCCAAAAACTCTACCAACCAAATACTTTCTTTCAATGCCAAAACCCATGTCTCCCTTTGGTCTTTCCATTTTTCGGCAGAGAACATGAGAGAGAGAGAGAGAGAGAGAGACATTCATACCTTCTTCTTCTTCCCCTTCAAAACCCGTTCCTCCTCTTATTCTCCTCACCACTTCGGCCACAAACACAGCTGGAAAAACAGTCTCCAAATAGCGCTGTTTTCTCTTCAAAACAACTCGGAAAGCAGCCCCATTTCAACTCCCAGAAACCGCCCCAACCCAGCTGCAACTTGACCCGTTCAAGCTCCAAAACTGCCTGAAAAGTCAGTCCAAAACCAGTTGCATTTCAGCTCTAAGCACAGCCGTTTTCCCCCAGAAAAACAGTCCCAAACCGCCGTTGACAGAGCTCCATTGCCACGTGATCGATTCACCACCAAGCCGCCGTACCACCACTTAGTCTTCAGGAGAGAGGTAGTTAGAACTTATCTCTTAAGTATATATAAATGTACAAATTTCTTGTTAATGTTGAGTTTGAATATTGTGCGTGCGTGTTTATCGGAATAAATGGCATGAAACGGACTACGAATGATTGGAGCTTAAGCTTAAAGAAAAAAAGAGAGAAGGGATATGAGTACATCTTACTGTTTCATTGTGTTCGGATCAGTTAGGGAATTTGAATTAAGCTTACCTTGTTTCTTCCATGATTACGCTGTCATAGGTTTTCAGCAGTAACTGAAGATTGATAAATTGGTGGATAATGTAGTGCACTGGACGATATTGGTTTAGCTATCAAAATGTCAGTGGTGGTGTGAAAAGAAACATACCAGATAAATGGAATTAATAGCTTAAGATTGTTGGTATTATGTTAGATGCTGTGATCTAGCTTGAAAATGATATGTGAACGTGGTTATTAATCCTTGTGAAGCATGATTTGTTTTGTCGTTATGTTTAATTCATGTTAACTGTGGACATGCATTAATGTCTCCGAGATCTTAGATTGGACAGTAGGGCCCGGGTTGGTTATGGGTTGTGAGGAATTCACTGTTAATACGATGATTAGAGATTAATGGGAAAAAGAAATGTCTGAATTGATGTTGATACGAGTTGCGATGCCCCATAGTTAGGTTGAGTCTAGGCTCTGGAGGCTCTCGGAGGCGAGTCCCGGTGGACATATGGATGAGTGGTCGGTGATTGATTTGGATTTGATTATTGAGATTTCGTAACCCTGAGTATGGCTATGATTAACTTTTGAGAAATGGAATTGAGGCGCAAGGGGTGGTATAAAGCAAGGGGTGGTGTATTGCAAGGTGTGGAATTTACGGTGTTCGTTCTCCTTGCGTTAGAGCAAGGGGTGGAATTTACCGCGATGAATTCTTCTAAGTAGAAAACTTAGGGTCTTTAGTCCAGGCACAAGGAGGGATTTGAATCATATCATGGCCATAGCTTAGTGGTAAAGGATAGGACAGATCTCAAGGTGGAGATCCTATATTTCACATAGGTTAAAGATTAGTAACAAAAATCAAGCGCCGTTATTTGTATTGCACTCTTAATCTTATTATGTATAAGTTATGGGTTTTGGGTAGGTTTTAGCTATTGAGCATCAATCGCTCACGGTACTATGTTGCCTTGGTCTTCAAACGCCAGGTACTGAAGACGAAACAGAAGAGCCGTACGATCTGATCGAGTTCAACCATGCTGTGGACGAATGCGAGGAGCCTTGGTTGCCGTACGCTTAGTTGCTCTAAATAATTTAAATCAACTTTATTTGGAGAGCTTCATGATTTATTGGGAATTGTAATATTTTATCAAATTCGAAAACTTAAACTAAATTCGATATGGTTGTAATATGTGGACGTATGCTTTCAGAATGATGACGTAGTAAATCTATGAACTTCTTTGGGGAAAATTGCCTTTTTAATGTTTTATTAATGTTCCGAAAATCGGGGCGTTACAACTTAGGCCACCGAACCAAAGGATTTTGTGTGTTCTATATAGACCAAAATAATTATATAAATACATGGCCTTTCTACTATGGGTGCCCGCATTTTAGAAATATGCGAGCTTTTGATCTTAGCCGTTGGATTATGTTTTCAATGGTCCAAATCCGTGGTTTCTTACCAATAAGAATATATTGATATTTCAAAGCTGAGAATGTTCTGAAAGGATTTGTAGCTATGAGAACGTTCGAAGTACACACCTATATCTCAGCACATAATATTTTCAGAGCTGAAAATGTTCTCAACACATGTCTAGAAATAGTGGTAATTCATTCTTAGATGTTCTCTATTCTGAGAACATTCTCATATGTTCTCAGTACACACCTAGACTTAGCTGTAATTCGTTCTCAGACGTTCACAGTTCTGAGAACATTCTCAGGCGTTCTCAGAGCTGAGAACATTTTCAGCACATGCCTAGACTTAGTGGTAATTTGTTCTCTGACGTTCTCAGTTCTTAGAATGTTCTCAGCACATGCCTAGAGGCTAAACTTCGTGGTAATTAAAAAGAGTGTTATACCTTAATGGGAATTAAGGTGCAATTTTCTGTACCAAATGGTAAAAAGCTCTTAGAAAACAATACAAAAATGCACTAAGAGAGAGAGAGAGCAATTACAAAGAATGTATGAAAGGGATCTCAAATCATACCTGGGAAAAAATTCTAAATTCAGAAGAACTTTCAAGAGTGAAATGAGTGGCAACATAGCCTTGGAAGAAAGATCAGTTGTGTTACGACCCATCCTATAGCAAAAGTATCCCTCATCCCTCGCAACGCTGCTTGTTCAACCATATTTGATAGCTAGGGTTCAAAGGTTGTTACTGTACCATAGCGTAGAAAAAGAGAAACACAAGCATTCCATAAATAATCAGACTCAAGAAAAACAAAACATAGGGTAACACGAAGAAAAGAAGAGAACAATGATATCTATATACAACTTTAAACTCTTTAATTCTAGAACATTTTAGGTTGTATATTTCCAATACAAAATGCAAAATCCAGCATCAATGTACTTTCACAATGTCAACACAGTTTGATAATGCACTTGGGCAAACTTGTCTTTTCTTACTTAGTCAACCTTCCAACCATGGCAATGGTTATCAAGAAGGTAAACCAGCTATGATAAGCAACTAAATTCTTATACTAAAGACAGACTTGATTGAACCCATGTTTTGTAATATTTTAGGACAATGAAGATGGTTCGGACCCTTGTCTTTAGAACCACGGCTTTGATGTAAATGCTGGTAGAGATTAAGTGAGAGAGAGAGAGAGAGAGAATGTGGGTTAGTTGTGGAAAGGGAAGAAGACATGGGCTTGTTGGGAGCGTGAGAGGGAGTTGCGACTGGAGGGGAGAGAGGTAATAACTGATAATGAAAAATACCTAGCTATGAGAGAGAGAGAGAGAGAGAGAGAGAATGTGGGTTAGTTGTGGAAAGGGAAGAAGACATGGGCTTGTTGGGAGCGTGAGAGGGAGTTGCGACTGAGGGGAAGGAGGTAATAACTAATAATGAAAAAGACCTAGCTATCAGGCACGCCCAAAAGCGATTTAACAACTAAGAACATTCACACAAGTGAACCATAGATGGTTAAAACGGGATTAGCCGAAGCATTAATAGTAAAGAAATATGGGTTAATCGAGGAAGCATACTCACTCAAAAATGGCAATGCCCAAACATGAGCATTGTTGCTTGTGCATTGCCGTCCAAGTAGACACGCGTAGTAGTAAACTATTTTAAAGATAAGAAGATGAACGACTGATATCAGTACATGTGGCACAAAAACAAAAAAAATCTGCACCGTTTATAACAATGAGTCAATTGATGAAACATGCAAAAATATCAACAACAAAAGTTAAAGTTCTTAGGGTGCATTTGGTTGGTTGGAATGGAATGTGAATAGGAATGAAATTAAGAATGGAATAGAATTGAAGGAATTGAGAATGGAATAATCATTCCCATTCTCATGTTTGGTTGTACTTAGGAATAGTCATTCTCATCTCCATTGGAATAGTGTGGTAATAGCAATTTCTGGAGTGACAATAGTAATTTTTGGTGTTGCAATAGCATTTATTGGAGTGGCAATAGTAATTTTTGGTGTGGAGTGGCACTAGTAATTTTGGTGTGACAAAGAAATGGAATAACAATTCCTTATTTATTTGGATGGAATGACAATTCCTTTACTAAGATGAGTACTGATTCCATTATTCAATGGTGAACCAAACATTGAAATAAGTAAGTCATTGGAATGACTATTCCATTCCAACTTTCATACCATCCAACCAAACATACCCTTAAGGAAGAATGAATCTCACCAGAGTTTCGCCACCTCGCCTATGGAGGTAATCATTCCAAATCAGAAATCAAAACGAAAGACGGGAGAAAGATATATTTTACTCTCAAAGTCAACGTGTTACTCTGTATAGATATCGAAATTAGTAACGACATGTTGGTGGCACTAACATTGATCTATGAAATTATGAAAAATTAAACCACCACATTCCAAACTGCCTCGCATTTAACAGAATATCCAAACGGAAGCCCCATAAATGTCCAACAAAAAGGCCCTAAACTACACCCATGTTAGCTGCCAAGATCTCCACATTTACCACCCCACCAACAGTAATTTCACTATTTGTTAAATGAAAAATTCTAGCCGATTGTGACCATATGGATAGACATACCGAAGAAGAAATAATATAGGAGAATGGTTTGAGGATCATATAGACATACCGAAGTACATTAAACTTCAGTCATGGTCAAAATTCAACCACTTGTGACTCATGGCCATTAAAAAATGTGATCAACAAAAAGAAGAATTTCAACAAAATTGCCCAAGTATTTCTTTAGAGAAAAGCCTTAATGTTGCTCTAACTTCCAAAAATAAGGGAAAGTGGTATTTTCCCACTCTTAATCACGAGTCAATGAGTGTCTGGGCATGAATCAATAAACTTTTTTGGTCATTGCGAATGACACAGTAAGGACCAGAGAGTCTTCTCATGTCTAAGTTATAAAATGGGGTGTCGGATTTATTGATTCCAACAGAGGAAAATCATAACATAGGTTAAGTGAAATAAGTGTTTGTAAGGGCAACCTCTGTTAGTGTCCATGCCTGTCATGCTTTAAAGTTCAGCATTATATTTAGTCGTTGAGTCATGCTTACCATGTGAAATGATGAACGTTGCGGCAGGAAGAGTTTTTGGGTGGCGGGCAATGGCGGATGACAATAGAGGCTGCGGCGGGAAAAGATTTTGGGTTGTGGGAATGGTGGAAAAAGAACTTTTTTGCGGTGGCGAAAAGGTCGTTAGTAGGAGTGGGTGAGGAAAAGCCGGTAGATTTGATGGTCGTTGGTGTGAGGCGTGCGCCATGCTTCAGTTTGGAGGCGTGAGTCTGGGTTTCGTTTTGGGTCCGTCATTTGGGAACGCTGCACGGAAGGTGCTAAAGAAGTGTTGATCTGAGGTGGGCAAATCATTAAGGTTATTTTCGGAATCAAAAAAGTAGACAAACACTTGCCTCTTTTAATAAAAGTATATAAGTATATAAATAAATAAATAAATAGATTGATATAGATATCAACTAAAATCATAATAGATATCTAAAACTTAATGTTTTTCATGCAAGAATAGGTAAACTTATAGGTAATAATCAAGAAAAAAACCTCTACCCTGACCATCTAGCTTTATCTTTAATCAATTTTCCGAGCTTGCTTCTTCTGTCTTCCACAAAATGGAGACAAATTTGCTCTACATTTGTCAATTATCCCGAACAAGTTCTTTGTTATAGTAACGATCTATGATGCACAGACACGGGAACATGGACATGGCGGGAGACACACCACGTGTATATTTATATATATATATATAAATAAATAAATAAATAATATTTTAGTTTGACACCTAGAAATTTTTAAAAAATTACAATATGGCCCCATTTTTTAAAAAAAAATTACAGTTTCCCCCCTCCCCCTCTTGTCCCCAGCTGTGTTCTCGTAAAAAATTTAAATTAAATTATGGAACACACCACGTGTCCCCGTGTCCCGACACTGCGATACTTCGACCTCTAGAGGTGTTGGTGCTTCATAGTTGACGATCTGCTCTTTCCCTACAAACCAGAAACACAATTTGAAATCAATGATCACAATGATCGACACCCATTAAAATTAGTAACAACAGAATTGCTTAATCATTCTCGCAAGAATGGAACCTCTAGGAGGGGGACTATCATTATTTGAAAAGTGTTGAAAGATCCTTATCATTGACTTCTTGCTAACTGAAATATAACAATGATTTACTAAACAAAAAAAGATAGAAGACTAGGCAAACAAAAAACTAGAGGTACACACATGATAATGAAAATGACCATATATACAAGGACCTTCAAACTAAAAAAATCCTAGTTTTGTACTCCCTCCGTCCGGATTTAATTGTCCTTAGTTCTATTCTAACCGGCTAAAAAATGGGTTATATCTTAGAATCCGTAATAAATTTCATATCGAATATGGATCTTGTTTGATAGATCTCGATTAGTTCTATAATACAATATATTCAAAATCACGTAAAACATTATAAATTGGAAGATATAATTGATTGAAAAATGACACGAACTCCCAAAAAAGACTATTAAATCCGAACGGAGGGAGTATCATTGATTAATCTACAAGGAAATATGGAAAGATATGACTCATGATAAACCTGAGAACTTGGACTTGAGCGTTAATACTGAACGAAATAGAACCAGAAACTCAATTACAACAGCATTCCCAACATGTAGCCAACTAACCAAAATATTTAGATTTCTTCAGATCTTTATTCACCACTGCAATACTAAACTGTGCAAAATGATTCCATCCTGTTTGAACCCAAGAGAAAAGAAAAATGAAAAAGATAAAAAGGGACCAACGGTCCCCATATTGTCGCACCGACGGGGTACAAATTGCCACGCGGAGCCCACTACAGGTTTCGCACGAAAAATTTGAGCCGTTCAATAATTTAAATTAAAAAAACTGAGTGGGTATTGCGGAAATTAGCCCAAACCAATGTGTAGGTGCTTGATCCAATCTTCCCACTACTGAAAAATCGGAAAAAATGCAAAGATTGGATGAAAATTGGGAAGCTTGGATCGAGTATCTACACATATCAGATTGAGTTGATTTTTAGTGCTGCCCACTCGGTTTTTTGTTTTAAAATTATTGAACGGCTAGGATTTTCCGTGTGGGACCTGTAGTGGGCCCCGCTTGGTTATCGGTAAGGGTACCGATTTGGTAGAGTGTTCAAAGAAAAAGAGATCACCAAGAAAGCAAGAAAATAGATTATCAACGACCATAGTAATTCAATAACTTACAAGCATACCTGGAAGAAGATGTCGTGATTAGCCACACAGAGAACAAAGAGAGATGATTGCAGACATCACATCCGTGAGGATAGATTAAAATATACCTCCCACAATAAAAAGCTTACATTAGACCAGACGAAGTGCAACATTTTCAACATGATAACAATTCACCAACACCTCTCATATGCCTAACTAAACCGAGCCTTAAGTTACAATCGAATTGGGAATCGGCTAACACCTCTCCTATGCCTCCTAAAGAAAAACATAGTAAAATTTTCAAGTTTCTAACTACAAAGATTTTTTGCTTTTTTTTTTTTTTAATAACTAATAGATTTATAGAAAAGGCATCAAAGGGATGCCCGCCATTTACAAAAGAAGGCCAACAGTAAAAAAAGCCCAAGCCCACTACATCAATAGCCTAAATACCAATCAAAGGAAAAAAACCCATGTACTCTATCCTCCACTCAGAATGCAAAAAAAAAAAATCTAATCATATCAAGGAATAGGTTTGGGATCCGATTGCACAACCTTAACTCCCTTCCAACTATGCAAATTAAAAAAAAAAAAAAGAAGACTCTTTAAGCTAAACATAGTCCACTCCACCCCTAAACATAGTCCACTCCATCCCATCTAAATATCTACTATTCCACTCTTTTCGAACTAGCCACATCAAGTAAAGCAGGACCAAATCTAGCACTACAGTCTTAGTCTGCCCACAATAGCCCTAAACCATTCTTGAATAAGCTTCTCGCACCATGGATGGAGGAAAATGTAACAATATGGAACTAGATAGAGTGCTCTAAATAAGAATAACTCTACCAACTTGTACAATTAATGAACAGTATGATTATTGTTTACTATTATTGTTAAGATGCCTATCTTTAGTACTTCAAAGAATGAAATAATGTTCAAGAATTTAGAAATGAATTTGGAATAAATATCATGATCATATTCATAGATTCGTAAGATTTAGAAGCACAAATTTAGGATCACCTAATTAAACTTTAGCCCTACAATCAATTTAGTGGTGGCATATGACATCATAGATTTAGTTGTGCCTCCAAAGTCCTCTCCTCCACGTTGCAGGCAGAGTATGAGGCTTTTTTTAACGTCATTGCAACCTACGTTTCTCAAACCAAAAATTCAGAAAATAATGTCTCCATATTAAAAAACACACAAGTAGAGAAACAATATAAACAAAAATCAGATTTAAGATGACAAACACTAACTGCAAGAAACCACAAGGCCGCAGTTCTAATTTTCAGAATTGATGAGAGCAAGGCCGCAGTTGCAATTTTTAGAACCGGTGAGGGTAAAAATTTATCCAACTTTAGAAGTTTAATCTTCATCAAAATACGAAACCAGACTTATTTCAATTCATATAGGTTTTGTTTTAGGGAAAAACATGAGGACTCGAATTCTAAATATAACCCTTTTAAAGTACCAAAAGAT
Organism: Rhododendron mucronatum var. ripense; assembly: GCA_019656295.1. Classification (NCBI taxonomy): domain Eukaryota; kingdom Viridiplantae; phylum Streptophyta; class Magnoliopsida; order Ericales; family Ericaceae; genus Rhododendron; species Rhododendron mucronatum. Next base: position 1,924,246 of record BPLT01000038.1, on the reverse strand, counting down.
AGGACTCAAGCCAAAATCCTGGGATTATACGTTGTACCATTCCCTTGTTCTGTGATACCATATAAAAAGCAGAAACTCTTACTGGTTTACATCAATAGATACATTACCACTTGGGGCCAGCTCAAGTGGCGAGGACCAGGAACGTCTCTTAGAGAGGTCTATGGTCTGAATCTCAAAGGTGGACCACTGATACATTTACTTTATCTCTCCCTAGAGGTTGCTACCTCTAGGTAGCCCTAGTAATTACCTGGTATATGTAGGAAAGGAGGACTACATGTACCAACATATTATAGCCGAAACAAAGTCCCAAACACAATCGTAAGCTTAAAAAACTAGTTTAGATAGAAGGACAGAACACTGTAACATAGCAATAAATTTTTAACAATATGTTCACGTAGCTCACCTTCATTTGGTTCTAAGGACCCTAATCAGCCTTTAGAGGCGAGGGTTCCAAGGTGGCTCCCTCAAGTAGCAGTAATACATCATCCACCAATATAAACATATCCTCCTCTATATGAACAATCAGAACTGGCCTTCAAGGGCTTTCAGTCCACTGTACAAGGAATCCATTAACAAAGTAGATGTGACTTCCATTATAAAGAAATGTTTTACAACAACTCACAAAATTGAATCTGTTTTCTCTCTGGACATACGGCACCAAGAATTTTGGTCAATCCCAACCAAAAAGCACAAAAGTTGTGGCCACCATAAGTAATCTGTAATTTTGGAAGTAAAGTATATTGACTGGAAATGTTATGAACCAGACCATAGAAGAAACCAAAGGATAATGCATAAATTAACCGGCAGTAAGAAAAATAGGCTAGGAATTTTTAGGTTTTTAGAGAATCTAGACTCCAAGCAACAAACATTTAATTTAAGGCCAAAAACTATATGGTGTCACTCCGCTTGAGTAGTTTTCAAGTGTGAAAATAAAAGACAACTCATGATTGATTAAACCCCTTACAAAGAGAGAGAAGAATGTTAAACTTTTACAGCCATACCAACTAAAATCATAATGGATGTCTAAAACTATCAATCATTTCAAAGCACCTAAAAGACATAAAGGTACTAACACCCTAATCAGATATCCCAAATGTAAGGCAGTAATCACCGACTCACAGCACATTAAGCTAAACTTGTACGAGTTACACGGAACCAATTGCTAAATTATTTTTCTAGTAAACTTCATCCTTATGCAGAATCAAGTTTTAAATCAACACCTAGAAAATAACCCTTTCTCAACCAATACAATAAGGAAATCATATAATCACATCATTTATAAATTAGACCAATCCATAGGTTAAGAAATTCAAACCATAGCAGGTTCAAGCCAACCCAAGAGGCTCATACATGCTCATGTCCAGTGTGCATTAACATGAATCTACATTAAGGAAAATGAATTGTGCAGCCAAAGTAACACTGCATTTCAAGAATCGGTCCCAAATAATGAGGAACCACCATAACAGTAAAAGTGGACTAAACAATTAGATTAAAAATGCTGCTATCGGAAAGAAAGAAAACCAAATGCAGGTTCTACATACCATTTGTGGCCGCCAACCTCAAATGCATTACTGCGAAGTTCTCTCTTGTTAATCTGGGAAAATTTGTCTATCTTCCACATATAACTCGTAAGGTTTTGGTTCAGCAATGTCATAAAATAGCTAAAATTGAAGTTAACCGCATAATGGATGCATAGTATGACAAAGCAGGTAACACGGATTGGTTAACAACTTGATATTGATAGGAAAAGCTTAAAATTGTTATTACAATGAAGACCCAAAACTTGATTTCACAAGAATGCGCACCACCTCAATAATGGTTTCCATAGTATTTCACTCCATCTTTTGTACTATCAAATTTGTTGACATTACCCCCTCGGAACTAATGAACAAGAGTGATTCTACTTGAACCCATGCAAGTTCTTTCAAGTCCTATGTTTGTGCTACACCCATTGACTTTTCAATTTATTTATTTGTTTTTTCTTTATACCTAACAATAGTCTGAGCATACCCTTATCATCCACGTAAACCTAAAGCCAACTTTACCAAATCTACACGACCCCGTCATCCACGGCAACCACCACCATCCCCTCCAGCCCTTAACCTCCCCCTTGTCCACCACCATGCTCGACATAATTAGTCGATTCCTCTAACATAAATAATTGCAATGATGGTGAATAACTTAATAGGTGATCTGCAGCTAACCGCACATGAAACATGACTATCTTTTGCTTTATGTAGGTGAATAATCTGTTATTTAGGAAGTAAGAATATAATGACTGAAAATGTTATGAACCAGATTATAGATGAAACCATAAGAGAAGGCATAAATTAACCGGTAATAAGAAAAATATACTCAAAAAAATTTCAAGATTTTAGAGATCTAAACTCCAAGCAACAAACATTTAATTTAAGGCCAAAACTATAAGGTTGACCACCACTTGAGCAGTTTTCAAGGGTGAAAATAAGAGACAACTCTTGATTGATTTAACCCTTACAAAGAGCGAGAAGAATGTCAAACTTTTATAGTCATATCAACTAAAATCATAATGGATATCTAAAACTACCCGCTTTTCATGCAATCATCCCAATTTGTTGTGGCCTTATTCCTTTTTGGGATGTCCCAAAATGATTTGCTTTTTTCGAAATTTTCCATTTTTGGATGTCTATATTACCATTTTGCCCCTCATCTTCTTTTACATTTAAAAAGGTTAGAATTTCAATGACATGACTGACAAGATAAGAAAAGATTTGGTTCCAATACCATAATGCGAATTCAAATTTGTAGGGAAGAAACTTCCCACCCTTGAGTTATGGCAGGTGAAAAGATGTTGGCCTGGTTCAATTATTTTAATTTTTTACTTAAGTTAAATATTCTGTCAAGGGGTAAAATGGTAAAATCAGCAAAAAGTCAATGCAATTATGATATTCCCTTAAATAGTTTATTTCCCAATACAGGCACAACAAATTGGGGCAGAGGGAGTAATAATCATAAAAAGGGACAACCTCTAGCTTTCTCTACAAGCCTTGGTTTGCCTTTATACCTCCAAAGACCTAAGGTGTCCTCAATTATAGTTTCAGCGATGTGCATTCCATGGTCATTAATAGTTAAGTTTACTTAAACAACCAAAGCCAAACTAACCTTAAAAAAACAACACAAAAATAAAGTAATAGAGCAATTACAAAGAACGTTCCAAAAGGATCAGAAATCATACCTAGGAAAAAAATTCTAAAATCAGAATAACTTTCAGAGAGTGAAGTAAGAGCTTTCCGACCACAATATAGCCTTGGAAGAAAAAGTAGTTGCGTTAGGACTTATCCTATAGCAAAAGCTTTACTTTCCCTCTTCCCTCTCAACACTGCTTGCTCAGCCATATTTGATAGCTTGGGTTTACAAGTTGTTACTGTGTCGTAGCGTAATAGAGCGTAGAAAAATAGAAACACAAGCAATCCACAAATAATCAAACTCAAGAAGAACAAAACATAAGGTAATGCTAAGAAAAGAAAAGAACAATCATATCTATATTGCTTTAATCTTTTTAAGTCTAGACAATTTGTTGTTGCATATTTCCAACACAAAATGCGAAATTCAGCATCAATGCACATTTACCATATCATTATGATAATGCACTTGCGCAATCTTGTATTTTCTTATTTAGTCAACCTTCCAAACATGGCCATGGTTATCAAGGACGTAAAGCAACTACAGCAAATACAATAAGCAACAAAATCCTTATGCTAAAGACAAACTTGATTGAACCCATGTTTTGCAATGTTTTAGGTCGATGAAGATGGTTTGGATAGTTGTCAGTAGAACCATGGGTTCGATGAAAATACTAGTAGCTATGAGGCACGCCCAAAAGCCGTTTATCAACAAAGAACATTCAATAGATGGTTGAAATAGGATTAGCCGAAGCAACATTGATGGAAAAAAAGAGATTAGTCGAGGAAGCGTACTCACTCATAATTGGCAGTGCCCAAACATGTGCATTGTTGCTTGTGTATTGCCGTCCAAAGAGATAAATAGTGTGAATCTTTAATGAGCAAACCCACAATTGATTTAAGGCATATTTATTTTGCACGGAAGCACAAAACTTGAGAATGAACGATATGATTATTGTTTACTATTATGGTTAAGATGCCTTTCTTTAGTACTTAGAAGAATGAAATCATGTTCAAGAATTTAGAAATAAATATCATGATCATAATCATAGATTCGTAAGATTTAGAAGTACAACTTTAGGATCACCTAATTAAACTTTAGCCCTACAATCAATTTAGTGGTGGCATATGACGCCATAGATTTAGTTGTGCCTCCAAAGTCCTCCTCCACGTTGGAGGCGGAGGACGAGGCTTTTTTTAAATCATTGTGATGCAAACCAAATCAAGGGATAGATTCATAAGAGAGATAAATCCCAAGATGGGATACAAGGAGCAAAAGCTCTCTATATTCTTTTATCAATACATCAAAAAAACTGCCTAATGAGTACTCTAGACTCCTATTTATAGACCCTCTATTACAAAAGACTAAAAAGACATATACCCTTCAACCTACTGCATCACATTGCAACCTAAGTTTCTCAAACCAGAAATTCAAAAAATAAAGTCTCCATATTAAAAAACACACAGTTCAAAAAATGGGATAAGTAGAGAAACAATATAAACAAAAACTAGATTTGAGATGACAAACACTAACCATAAGAACCTACGAGGCCGCAGTTCCAATTTTCAAAACTAGTGAAAACGAGGCCTCAATTGCAATTTTCAGAACTGGTAACCATACAAAATTGAGCCTTATGTCCCAATCAATTGGGGTCGACTACATGAATCCTTTTACTCCATTGAGCTCTGTCAAGGGCCACTTGTTCACTTAAACCCATTAAACTCATATCTTTGTGCACAACATCATCTAATGTCAATTTAGGTCTTCCCATCCCCGTAGCGTTGCTACCCAAAGCTATCTTATCCGCTCTTTTAACTACTACATCTCCAGGTTTACGGTAAATATGCCCAAGCCACCTTACCCTATTTTCCCTCAACTTCTCCTCTGGGTGCTAAACCTACCATCTCACGAACCGTTTCATTTCTAATCCTATCTCGTCTAGTCTGACCACACATCCACCTCAACAATAGCATTTCTGCTACACTCATCTTGCTTATCTGTTGTTTTTTATTAGGCCAACATTCTGTCCTGTAAAGCATCGCTGGTCTAGTGACAATTCTATAAAAAAATTTCCTTAAATTTTGTGGATACCTTTTTGTCACATAGTACACCAATAGCGCTCATTCACTCGAGCCACCCCACTTGGATGGCGGAACAAAGTCCCATACACCATCGGTAGCTTAAAAAAACTAGTATAGATAGAAGCATAGAATATTGTAACATAGCAAAATATTTCAAAAAAAATTTGCAGCATTAAATAATTTTTAACAATATGTTCACCTAGCTCACCTTCATTCGGTTTTAAAGACCCTTATCATCCTTTAGAGGCAACGGTTCTAAGGCGGCTCTCTTAAGTAGCAGTAATACATCATCCACCAAAATAAACATATCCTCCTCTATATGAATAATTGGAACCCAAGAATCTTTAGCATCCTCAGAATCTTCCTCTGCCATTCTTGCTCTCTTTTTTTTTGCTCAGCCTACCATTCTTGCTCTTGGCCTGGCCTTCAAGGGCTTTCAGTCCCTTCTACAAGGAATCCATTAACAAGGTAGATGTAACTTCCTTTTCAATAAAGAAATATTTTACAACAACTCTCAAAATTGAATTTGTTTTCTCTCTGGACATGCGACGCCTAGAATTTTGGTCTATCCCTGGCCAAAAGGCACAAAAGGAGCCACCACACTTACTCTGTTATTTTCGAAGTAAAAATATATCGCGTGTAAATGTTATGAGCAAGATCATAGCTGAAACCAAAGGCTAAAGCATTAATTAACCGGAAGAAAACAAGAAAAATAGGCTAGAAATTTTCAGGTTTCTAGAGATCGACTTTAAGCAACAAACAATTAATTTAAGGCCAAGACTATATGGTGTCACTCCACTTGAGCAGTTAGGGTGAAAATAAAAGACAACTCTCGATTGGTTTAGCTGCTAACAAAGAGAGAAGAATGTCAAACTTTTACAGCCATATCAACTAAAACCATACTAGACGTCTAAAACTATCCGTTTTTCATGCAAGAATAGCTCAACTTTTAAGTAATACTAGTGAGGTAATTACAAGCAAGGCACGCAATTGAGGCCCAACAAAAAGGAATTGGAGCACAAAGCATCATTAGTTTCTAAAAAACAGCTACTGTTAGATATATATATAGTAGTTATTACCAAAATGGAGGCACAACAACACCTAATGGTTGGAAGGGATAGTAGCAATTGTTACCAAAAGGAAGGTATAATGCCTCATAAGAGCTACTATTAGAGCTTTGGTTGTAGTAAGGATCCGTAAATCAAAAGGCCACACATGAGCGACGATGCCTACTGAAATAAAGTTGGCAATTGATTCTAGTTTTAGTGTTCTCACTGAATCAGTTATGGTGATTCACAGAGTTTCTTCTGAAGCAGTTGTGGGATTGTCATCGACATGGAAGAACTTTGGTTTCAGCCAATGGAGATTTTCTCACTCAAGGTTGGTTTGACGCTGTTGATGTTGTATGCAAGAACCTTGACACCATGAGATGGGATATTCTCGTGGTTTTAACTAGATCCAGTATTCATTTTCAATGGCCAACTTTGGGAAGATAGCAACAACATTTTGCTTGTTAATAATGATCATTGGTTGCTCAGTAGTCCAATAGAAATCTGTAATTGAAAATTTAATCTAACTTGTGGAATTGAAAGTTACCTCTGCAGCATACTTCATGAGTGTTTTCCCATCAACTAAGAAATATTCTTTAGCATGATTCTCAAAAATTGTTACAGTCATTGAACCAGCAACCAAGCTATTTCAAATCACCTGGAGGCAACTTCAAACCAAATCAAAGTTCAATAGTAAGTGGCAGAGAGCAATAAATCAAACGGTTGGATCCCATAAGTACATATACTTAATCAAATCAAACCTTGGAAGTTACAGAACCAGCCCCAAATGCATGGACTTCATAAACTTCCAATTTGTGGTATTTATCCACCTTACTAAGCAAGTTGAACTATAGAGCTTATGGGTGAGAAAAGGCGATTATCAATGGATATACTTATGTTTCTAGTGTCTTTGGTGCAGAGACTCGTGTTTAATTTCAATAATTTTAATGTTCAAATAAAAGATAGAATTATGAAATAATGTGAAAGGTGATGTGAATATGTGTTTGTGTGATAGGATTTGGAAATTTGAGGTGCAAGTGTGATTGAAATGTGTAGTGGTATAAATAGGGGGAGTGTGTGTGGCAGGGAACCATTTTTTCCACCACACTCCCGCTCTTGTTTCTCTCTCTCTCTCTCTCTCTCTCTCTCTCTCTCTCTCTCTATCCGACTCTCTCTCTCTAACTCTCATACTCCAACACCCCAAAATACTTCGAACCCACCTCAATCCGTCGCAAGGTTTTCGCATTCAAGTGTTCTAGAGCTTGGAAATTCGTGGGTTTGAATTCGAAGAGGAGTATTCGGGCGATTCAAGGTTTTCGGAGCTAGGGCTTGCTTGATTGAGCTTGGGTTTCGTTCTTTGACTTTGAGGTAGGGATTTCTCACTTCTATTATGTGTATATGTGTTGATTTGGTATTTGAATCATGCCCTAGATCAATGTTTTTGTTGTTGAATTTGTTCTTGTGAAATCTGAAAATCGTGCACTGAAAACCCAGGTCCTACCGGTAGGAGTTTTGGCCATACCGGTAGAAACGCCGTCCAGTAGTGTCTTTTTTGTGAAATTCTGGTCTCCCACCGGTAGGAGGTTGTGTCCTGCCGGTAGGTAATGAAAAATCTGCTTTTTTTTTTTGGAAAACTTTGGACGATCATAACTTTATCATCCGGACTCCGTTTGGGGCATATTATATATCGAAATTGATGTACGGAAAATCTACTTTCTAACGGTGGTAGTCTTATAATCAAATTCTAAACCTATAAAAAGTTATAGTTAAGATACGGTAGGTTGGTTGTTAGAATTTGTACCGATTTTGGAGGTTATGTCGTATTCGAATATTACGGGTGTTTTGGTACACTCCTAAGTGTCCAAGGAAGATATATTATATGCATTGGGCATCCTTTGCCCTTAGAATCATTTGAGTGAGACATGGATGTTCCTAGGTGTGTTTAACAATTTGAATGGTCTATCGAGCCTTGGGGTGGTAGGCTAATACGCTTGGAAAATGTTTGTCGACTCCTAGAGAAAGTATGAGGTTGAGATGGTTGATTGTATATTAAAGTTGGATCGGGGATACTTGAATGACGATGATTGATTATATTTATGAAATGAAAATGTGAGTTACAACTATTAATTTCCTCTTGAACTATAAATTGGAAGGTGAAGTCGTCATTCCTAGCTACTTGTATGAAGTTGAGTTTGTGATCAATTAGTAGATACTTGGTAGTAGAGTAAATGGGTTGGTGACGAGATTAACGATAAGAATCGTGGGAAAATGTGATGTGAAACGGTTGGCAAAGAATATACATATATTGAAACAAGAAAATGGGATAACCAATCATGTAAGAATTTGCGGGGTATAAAGGATATGTATTGTTGTGGTATTGATATGCACTAAGATGGTTTGATATTGAAGTCATTCGATTGATGAGAACTAAGAGTTGGTTTACTACATGAAGGATATCGGGTCCCATATTGCCCGGCAGGAGCAATTGCTCGTAACTTATACTAGGCCCACCAGTGGGTGTGGTGCTAGGGCAGAGGAAGCGGGTCCCATAACGCCCGGCAGGAGCAATCGCTCGTAACTTATACTAGGCCCACCAGCGGGTGTGGTGCTAGGGCAGGGGAAGCGGGTCCCATAACACCTTGCATGAGCACTTGCTCATGACACGACTAGGCCCACCAATAGGTGTGGTGCTAGGGCAGGGGAAGCGGGTCCCATAACGCCTGGCAGGAGCATTCGCTCACAACATAAATGAGAATTTGAGAATGAAAGACGATTATGAATGAGGAACAATTAATGTGGAACACCGATGACTTTATTGGTCATTCTCTACTAGAGTTGTTATATTTTGTTTACTATAAAACATGGAGTTGTGGTTTATGAAAAGGATTTGGGAAAAATGGAAGTTTTATATGAGAATGGTTTTGGTAACAGTTAATGGAAAATGAGACAAGATGGTGTTATTATATGAGAAATATAAACAGTGAACTTGAGTCGGTATGTTAGATCGTTTGAAATGTCTATGCATGACCTCTTCTCTTCTTATAGCCTTTTCGATTACTCTGGTTCATAAATTCTATGTCGGCTTGGTGATTTGTTTGGTAAGGAGACATGTTGATACTTGAGATGCGACTATGGTTCTAGGAGGTGTAGATTAATATTTGCATGAGGAGTTAAAATAAAAACTTAAGGATCATGGGGATAGGATAAAGGGCATGTGTGTGTTTGTGAAAATGAGTAGACGTTGATACGTTGGCTTTAACATGAGGAAGTCATAAAGGGGATACAGAGGAGGATACGATAGTTGTTAATTGGAGATTCGAAAGATGGATTTAGGTATGCGTGTGACTTTTTGGGTGTTGAATTGTAGTAGCATAATGTGCAAAGTAACCCAATGAGAAGTGGGTTAGTGAGATAGGATAGGAACGAGAAGATGATCGTTAAAGAATTTAGTGTGTACAAGCCGATGTATGGAGAAGTGGAAACAAAATTGTTATAAGTGATGGTAAGCTGAGAATTTTAGGAGAATGTGTGTGTGTGGGTGCGTGTTAAGTTTGCGATAAATGTTTGGTTGACAAGGATCGATGTGAGGCATAACTTTGAATAACAAGAGATTCGATAAGCAATGATGAGTTAAATACAGCTGTGAAGTGTGAGTTCGTTTATTCTACCATAGGATGGTACCTCAATGCATGTTACAATGTTAAATGAATTTTTTTTTTATGTATTGGTCATCCCATTTGCACATAAAGTTTGTAGAGTTTTTCCTACTGAGCAAATGTATGCTCAACCCTTCATTTTCAGGTACCAGTCAAGGCATATAGCCTGGAGAGCTTGGAGGACAAGTCGGTAGTCAATCGTTAAGCCTTGTATTTAGTTATGTTATCGTCTCATGTAAAATGTGTATTGAGCTAAAGAAATATGTAATTTCGTTATAACATGTTCAATTATGGTGGAGTGTAAAGGATGTATAACTTCTTCTCTTTTGGGCATTTATATGTGGGGGTATTAGTCTATGAGATGATGTTTGGCATAACATTTTGGGTATGTATGTATGTGAGGATGATATGTTAATATTGGAAAAAGTATTATTAATTATGTTGAAATTCGAGGGCGTGGCATTTGGAACATCTGTAATTAGTGTGATATCCTTATCTTTTGGTTCTGGTACTATTCAAATGATTGGTTTGGCCAAGGATTGATTACAAAGCTGCTCCACCATTTCTTTGTTTGCAATACACCTATATCTCGAATCTTAGTAGGTAAAATATCATTAATGGCACTGCTCTAATTTGGTGGTCAGAAGCCATACCAAGTTTTCAACGTATGTGCAGCAACTGTGTCGCCTTACTTGACAGTGTAAGACCTGTACGAAATAGTCTGATGTAATGTGTTTCTTTGAAGTTGGCTTGTCTTGTAAGAAAATATAATGAATTTTGGACAAACTATTGTACTTTGTAACTTTGATACGAATACCGATCAGCACTGAGTATGGATTAGTGTTCTGTAACAGTTGTGCTCCTTCTCGTGTTATGAAATCATCCCAAAAGGTTAAGATACTTGGCTTTATCCTGTCATACATTGTGATCTTTTGTATGACTTTAAAGTAGTACTTGTGAAGTATATGCTTTCAAAGTTTGAGTGTTCTCACCATTGATTAATGATAATGATCTCATGTGCCATTGGATTTCTAGGTTTGTTGAGCACCTTAGGAGTGTGGACTTGTGCAACAGCCGCCAATATATCTGTTGATTAAAAAGCAACATGTTAATCGAATGAGTTATTATACATTGTGAATGAGTGTATTTTCGATGATGTAAGGATTACCAACTGTTGCTTGTCTATCAGCATACTGGCCAAACTGTTCAAATGGTATAAAATCAATATTGAGAAGCTTTTCATGAGATGCAGATTCGTCAAAAGTTTGAATCAATGTGCTTGCATCAATCGTCCATTGCCACTCAATCGACGGTTCGATACTCTACTGCAGCAAATTTTACGGTTGCATTGGAAATCAGATAGGTGTTGTAAACTTCTAACGTGTCTTCTAGTTTTTTGATATTGTCCTGGTAGATCATTGTTTGAACCCTGTTTTTCTGTAATGGATATGAATTGCACTAAAATTAGGGAGTTTATGTCATATAGTTTACGGGAGATCACACAAAACAAATCATGTCGGATGTCATGTCAGAATAGGCATTCAAAATGGAGAAATGTCTCTTTTTCATACCTATGCATCAGCTAGGATCAATTTCTGATACTTGACTTGGCTATGTTGACCAGATCTTGGGTTCCACTTCTCAAGATACTTCACTTTCGCTGCCCAATTCTTCGTGTTTCTATTGATATTCTTGATTGGGGTGAGCCGCTTAGTCGTCCTGCAGAATATAAGTTGTGTTAGAAAAATATATGCTACTTTTTTACCTTAGAATCTCATATGTTGGACCATCGTTAATAGGTGGTCCAAGAGATCTCCGTCGTTGATACATGGATGGGATGGCTTTAGTGCAGCATTTTGGGAAACCGGACATTTTCCTTACAATGACCTATAATCCAACATGGCCAGAAATTAAACAAAACATGCAAAAGCATGAGGACGTGCAAAATAGACCAGATTTAGTGGCTTGTGTTTTCAAGGCAAAAGTGGAGCAGCTAATGAACAATATTTCCACTGAGCGCTGAGAGTTGAGAAGTAATTTGTTCTTTCCTTGTCTATATGATCCACAAGGGCATTTGTTTGCTTCATTACTTTCCTCATCTAGCTGTAGCACACTCTCCCTCTTTCGTCACTATCTATTGGGCACATTCCTCGGGCGATATTTTCACTGAGCAATGACAATTCAAAAGGGGTTTTTTTTTGCTTGATTTGTTTGTTCATCTAGCTGTAGCACACTCTCCCTCTTTCGCTTTGTTTCACCAACACTAATCCCATTGCCACTATATACTGGGCACGTTAAAAACTAGTGTTATACTAACATGCGAAGCACGTCATCTTGTGCTCATTGAGCCATTTGGTGAGACTGTGTATATTGGTATCGCTGAATCCTTTTTGGTGTAAGGTTGACACTGATTTGGTAATCGATAATTTGGAAAAGTCAGCATAGGAATAATAAAGTGTAATAGTACTTGTTAGGTGATTCTAAAGTTTTAATAGTTACCTATACTGCATTAGTTAGAGGAGGCAAGCGGAACACAAATCAATGATTTAGTTCTATAAACTTCGGTTGTTTGCTATTAGGAAAGACAAAAGGAATTGTAGTCCCATGGTGAATTACTGCAACATTTCATATCTATTCTTTCATATCACACATTAATTGCATGTACACAGTTATATTACTAGTAAAAGGTTAAAAACAGGAACCTTAAGTAGGGAGCATATACTTCCTAATATAAGATACGTTCTAATTCTGAACCAATTCTCCACAAAAGAAAAAAAAAATTCAATAGCAACAAAACATGCCTTGTTTACAAGCTGCAGCACTGGATCTGGTGGCTGAATAACTAGATAACAAGACGAGTGTTGAACCATAAATGCTGATGGATTTCAGGAATAGTTGTCTGTTTCATAGGGTCAACCACAAGCATCCTGAGAATCAAATCCCTTACTCCATGTCACAAATGGCTGGGAAGAGTGTAAACTCCATCCTGAAGGACATTATCTAGATTCTAGAGTAAGTGATCAACAACGCAAATGTGAATTGTTTAGAGGTTAGAGACACTGAATTGCAAGTTTGATATAGAGGCCTGAGAACCAAGTTTTGCTATGATCCACAACGCACATACACCTAATCCAAATTGTAGATTCTCGCTCTGTCCAAATTAGATCATAAGCAATACCTTTATTTTCTAGAAGAGGTTGGGAATATTCTCATCATCAAAAGGAAGGGTGCCACAAAGAAGAGCGTACAAGATAACTCCACAACTCCAAACATCTATCTCAGGTGCAGCATAAAGCTTACCAGAAATGGCCTGCACAAAAATCATGTGTTCCACTTCTTAAGTCAATGCCTCTCTTCTTTTTTTCTCTTATTCTGATAAGTAGTCTTGTATAACATATTATAACCCATTGTGAATCCCATAACATAAACAACTAAATGAAAGCACAGTTTAAACCTCAGGGGCGGCATAATTAGGGCTTCCGCAAATTGTCTTCAGAAAATGAACATCCCGCATCACATTGCTCAAGCCAAAATCATCTATCTACATGTTGCCTCTGGAATGTAGAAGAAGGTTCTCAGGCTTTAGGTCCCTATGAACCACCATGTTTCTGTGGTAGTACTCCTCACCAGAAATAATCTTCCAGAGAGATAATCATACCATTATTTAGAACGTCAATTATGACAACCATCATTACCTAGAGATAACTGATCCAATAGGGAGGAATCTCACCCACAAAAAAAGGAGGAAAAAAAAAGAATAACACCAAAAGAAACAAGGTATTTACCTCTTAGAAAAAGCTCCTAGCTTCATCCTCCTGTAATCTTCTCTTCTCCACAATGTAATCAAATAGCTCTCCGGACTTAACATACTCCATAACAACATATATGTCTGTCGATGTCTCGATCACCTCATAAAGTCGTATAATATGTGGATGCACAAGTAACCTACATATTTTAATTTCTCTTCTCACAGCATTAGAGCAAGTATATTTTCTCAGCATAGTGATTTGCATTTCCCATGAATAAAAAACACAAGTGAAATTGAACAAACAATACACAGAAGAGAATAGCCATAAACTCGTATAATGCTTGGTCACAATCCAGAAAATTGAGATAGAGCCTATCAATCAAATATAACTTGATAAGTGAACTGAATCAACCAGATAAACATATAGTCATACGATTCATACCTTCCTCCTCCATGTTATGGCTCTTCATTTTCCAACGGTTAAGAATTTTGACACCCACTTTGTACCCTGTTGGTCGATGCTCTGCAATTCACTTTCCCAAATGAACCATGGCCAAGTGTTTTTCCCATTGTGTAATTTTGCAAAGGCGTTTCTGCACCAGTGCCTTTGCCTGTTGGTCCATCCATATTCCTGTCAACAAAGATGAGTAACATCAAACACAGGGGCTTGAATATTCTATTTTGGCGGAAGTACTCAGGCATGCAGATACATACTGAACTTCATTTAGGGTAGCCAATATATCTTCCTTCAAAAAGAACAGTTCTAGTTGTATATGAACTGTCCAATCAGGGCAGATCATATTCTTCGTTCCTGCTCATTTCCTTTGTCAAACTCACTGTTCAATACATTTACCAATGAGTTCAAGACACGAACAAACATCCCTTAGCAGGGTTATCAAGAGTTTCTCCACCATGTCCAGAGCGGATACACGAGCCTTTACCAACTTAATTTGCAATTTTATACCGTGTATTTAGGGAACCGTAACAAGTACTTTAGAGGAGAGGAGCGGTTGAACTGATATTGCAAACTATATTTTGGTATGTAAGTTTCAAAACATGGTACAACTACACTTGAAAGAAGAGAGCTCGAGTTCAGTTAACTATGGAAGGCCTACCCTATTCAGTTCTATAAACTTTGGTTGTTTGTTATCAGGTGATTCAATGGAACTCTAGCTGTATTTAAATGCGGATTAAAATTTTTTGGTTTTATGATGAAGGTCGAATATATTATTGTAACAACAATGATGTTACCTCTGAGACAGTGGTCGGCAACTGATGAACCTTGATGATATTTCTTTTTGTGGCGTGAGGGAGCAAGATGGTGTGCCTGCTATATTTGTGCCCGCAATTGGTAACTTGGTAGTTAAATTGGAGTTTTCGATACACCTGCATTGAATAATGTGTATTAGTCTTTGTGGCCTTTTCTTATTTGTATTGTGATTGGATGTTCTTACCAATTGTGCAGTGCGTTAGCTTCAGGCATTGGCGGATTGAAGGTGAAAATGGACGATCCTCTGGTTGAAAGTTTGATACCTGTTAATTTAGCAATAGAAGTTAACTAAAGCATAAACACTATAATTTTTTTAATGTTTTTCCCATTAAATATAATGAATATGTTACCATTTTAAGTATTAACATCCATTGTTGTGCAAAGCACAACTGGAAATGGTCCTTCAAGTCCAACCAGTATTTTCCCCTCACGTTCAGTGAATTGATCTCACAATAACAGTATGGTTGGTGCCATCCTCCACATTGGATTTTAGTTTTAAACTGAGGATAAAATCTATAACCTAGAGTAAAGTATTGTAATTTTCAGAGAAGAATGCAACGATTATTCTATCTTATTCATAAGATCAGAGTCATGTGTAGCACAAAGGCATCATTTGCTGGTCATTTAGAACCAACATTGATCCCAGCAAAGAGCACATCTGTTACAGAGAATACCGTGTTAGAAATTGTTACCCTTGCATCATAAATAGATGAAAACTTCAGGCTTCAAGCGTGTACCAAATCCTTGAGTATCCTTGCAGTAATCCTCCAATTTTATAAGCGGGACAAACTTATATTTGAGACTTCTAACAGTGAGTATTGGCACAGAGATTCCCTCAATTAGTATTTGTGCAGAAAGAGACCATTGCAACTCATTGTCTATGACACGATAATCGCCAGGAGTGGTATTGATATTGGTGATTGAATATGTGTGGACGACTTTGAGAGTATCTTTCAGTACTTCCATATCACCACCAAAGATTGTGCATTGTATTTTTTTGCCCTGTATATAAGGTAAGGTGTGATGTTAGTGGTATATTTCAATAAATGTTGCATAATAGTTAATTATGGTAAGACCAAAGGGACCTCAGCATCCATGAGCACAACTTTTGGGTAAGCCTTTTCATTCGATGTAACCCTGGGGATACCCTTTTCAACCACCATTCCCAAAAGGCCTATTGGAAAAAAAAGAAAATTAAATTAACATTATAGAATAAAATCTGGGTAAATCCATCTTTAGGCAGCCTTGGCGTCAATCTTTATGAGGTTACGCCAGAGGAAATAGACTATGCAACCTTAGACCAAATGTATCAGTCCCTAACAATGTCTCCGTTCCCCTTCTAAATGTCCACTTTGTAAGGTCTCCGTTCACCTTCAAAATAGTTTTGAAATCATGAGCAGCTCTGAGTAAAGCTCTTCCTTGGAAACCCTCCTGGCCCATTCTTCCTCACCAGCCACGCAATTCGTGCTATTAAGAGTTGAGATGGCCAAGCACCGCCAATAACAACCAGGATCTTGGAGGCTATTTTTTTGACTATGTAAACTCTTCAATTTAAAGGGGACTATTGAGTCACCAATTGAATAAGATAGTTTGTTCTCGACTACAAACGGAACAAGATTACATGAAAGCAGTGTATGGGCTTTCGATTAACTAAAAGAAGCTAGGTTCAAAATAGCATAGAATAATATGTCGTATGTATTCACAACATGAGATTCGTAAAAATTTTACAAATGCAAGGACTATTCCGATAACGCAAGGGACGACGAATTCGTCCTCGAATTGACTATCGAAAGGAATAGAAAGATGCCTTCAAAATCTTCAAAGAGCTACACATCACAACATCTAAGAGATTACAAAGTGTCTTAAAGGATCAATTCATTTCTTTCATTTGAGAAACAAGTGTTAAAGAATAAAATCAGTTAACTGCACAAAATAAGAAGGCTAATAAAATTGCTGAGAGTATGGTAGCTCTAAATATGCTAATGAGCGATAACCTAAAGCAAAGAGCAAAGAGAGATCACTATCTACCCTGCAATTTCAGAATTTAGAAATCAAAGATAGTACTGTATGTCGGTGAACCAAAATCTGAATGACAATTAGTTTGTCAAAGTACAAAAACAGATTTTTTGAAAGAATTGGTATCTCTTTTTCGGTCAGACTGCAGTTCTCGAATACATGTTATGGTTCTGTTCTCATTACAGACTTTGAAGTGAAGATTGCGGTTGTGATAAAGAGATTCTTCCGACAGGGTACAAAGTGATTCTAGCGTATTAGATCAAGCCATGCCCAAAACCTCCAATTTCCTTTTCAAGTATGCGCTAGCATTCTTATAGATGATGCAGACTGCCTTCATTTATATTACAGGAATTCTTGTAGCCGTCCGATGTATGCGTACATGAAGACCTTTTAAGCAGTCAACCCTCAATTGTAATCTGAGCAAGACTAATAAATTTTTTAAATGATATTCTAATGAAGTTTGACACTAAATATTGATCTTTTGCATCACTCCAACTGGTTATTCATGGACTGGTTATTCCCTTCATGTATAATTGGTCATGTATTTGTTGATGGAATTTTTGGGATAAGTCGTTCAGAACCTCAAAGCTCCTTATGGGTTAGCCGGCCCCGAAAGGAGTTGATAATAACCACCTCTTCTTAGGACTCAATTAAGAAAGACTTATCCCAAAAATTCCAAAGCAGAATGGGTAAAAGGAAAAACAGAAAGTGGCAGCTCATTACAGGGAGGGTTGACCGCTTTGAAACTCTAGATAGATATCGGCTGCTTTTAAGGTTCTAAATCTCATTAATTGAATCCCACTTAAGGTATTTTTTCCCAACACGTGGTTAACTTGTGCTTTCCGTATCTAAATGGCACAAAACATGCATCATCTATACGACAATAGGCATTTAACGACGAATAAATTGCATTCATAAATAAAAGGTAATCCCAACAATCAGGATACTACTTATTAAAGAATGAACAAAGAAGAACACAGCATTCCAAGATAGTAAAATGTCAGGCCACGCACTCACAAGCAAGGGAATGTCACATGTGCCCTGATTAATTCACAATAAACATTTCTCTTTCCATTGTTGCTAAAACTCTTAAAAATAGCCACAAAAGAACAATTTTGTCAAACAGGTGGTGTTCATGCAAGTGAGAAAGCTTTGATATCCAAGTTTGTTGCTCCCATTCTTTTCTAATTTTTGAATTTTTACATCAACTCTTTCGTTGAGGCCTTTTGTCAAAAACAGGTGGTGTTCATTCAAATTGCAAGGCGACATTGAGGAAGAAAAAATTCCCAATAAAGAGTATAAGAACTGTATTGTTCCCCGCAACTGCGAGATAGCAAACTCACCACAAATTGAAGACAAAGACATAAAGCTGCAGCAAGGCGACAACGAGAATGAAATTGAACAGCATCTGGCTCCAAAACCCAGTCACCACATGCCCACGTTGAAGCACAGAAACAATCACATCCACCCTGCAAATCCTAGCAAACCAGAGTCCAAACAAGGCTAACTTCAGAAGGGAACCAAAATTAGAGGAGAACACAAAGAGAGAGAGTTTCGGTAAAAACTTGAAAGTAAGCGAAAGAACAAGACTTCAATGGAGAGAAAAAATGAGAGAGAACAAGCTTTATATGACCTGTATTGGCTATTCTTGGTGCACAAGGAAGAAGTACACTATTTTAATCACTCTCATCAATTCTTAGTGCACAAGAAACAAGTACACTATTTCAACCATTCTCTTCAACTTCTCACAGTACGAGATTGAAAGCAACCACTTGCTTGTCGCATGTGGATAAAACCAAAGACAAAAAAGGGACGTGGACGGAAAACCTCAAAAGTCTGGAAAGGCTGTAAGGTAATTATGCCAAACTTGTAGATGACCTTAATACCCATCCAATTAGGTGACTCAACGGGAAGACAAACCACAAAACTTTATGCAACCAGGGGCATTGTTGGAAGTACAGGCAAAAAAGTGGATGAGTAAGCCACCGAACTCTCTTATTGTATAGTGTATCGATAAGGAGATAAATTTAGGAACACTATGCCCATTATCCTAACAGAAACTACATCTACAAATCATCTAATCTAATCTAATCTAATTTAGGAAAGCAATCAAGTATGAAAATCCAATAAGATCTATATTGCATATTGCGTAACAATATACATTGAGAGAAATAGGCAATTGAAAATTGCACGTGAAACCATATAGGACCAAGAATTTGGGACGGAGAGAGTATATGAAAGCAACATGATATGGTCTAGGTTCAAATCTTCAAGCACTGGTTTTACCCTGACCATCTAGTTTTATCTTCAATTTGAATCAATTTCCCAAGCTTGCTTCTTCTGTCTTCCACAAAGCGGGAACAAATTTGCTCTACATTTGTCAAACTAGGTTACGTGGCAGTGCCAGCACGTGGATTGTCGAGCCTGTGAATTTTGTGTCGTGATGTGTCAATATGTTTCATGAGGAAGTTTTAGGTGTGTACATTGAGGTAACATAAGTCAGCTCTTTCAACATAGTGCTCTTAACTCACAAAATTAGCTACCTATTTCAGTCAATAACCAGGTATTTGTAAATATAAGCAATTTATAGTAAAATACGGTTTGGAAGCAGTCTGCAAGCAGATCATTTTTCTTGACCTGACAGCATTTTTGCTGCCAAAATGATGGACTAGGCAGAAGAAAAAACCAGAGATCATCAAACAACCTAACATAACATCTGTGTGAGATAACAGAGTAAAAAGCTCAAGCAAGAACTGCCCATGTCCATGTCATTAATTACTGCACATCCACAAGCAAAGCTTTTGCGAAGTATTTTAGAGACCAAACTCTATTTCAGCATCTATCAGTACATATTCCCGAAACAAAGAACAATTTCATGGGTTTCAAGGAGAGTCAGAGACAGTTTTTGGTACATTCCTACTACAAATATGGAAAGAGATAATTTACTCATTCTTAAAAGAGTTCCTGAAGTGAAGACCAACACCATTACTTTCCAAAATATACATACTGAGATAGGTTTCATCACAATAAATCCAAATCAGCAGATGTTACACGTAAGTTAAAGCCATTCATACTATTTGAGCTCCAGAGCAAGAAACAAACTCATTAAATGCGGCATCATGCACATGGAGGTTGTTCAGGGGTATAGTCCAACTCCTATTTCCCATTCGTATCATGATATGGTCTAGGTTCAAATCCTCAAGCACAGATTCCAGCCTATCATCAAATTCCTATGACATAAGTTCATCTTTAAACAAACTGAAGGCACAAAAGAATTTATTTCTTTTTAACAATACAGAGTCAACGTCCATTTAAGGTTAATACTCGGTACACATCAGTATGCTGTTTCCATGCGAGGGAATTCATTTTCAATGACTTGATGGCAAGTAAGCAGTGTGCAGTTTTTCTAATAAAGAAGAAAGTTATTAGATACGATCAGTTAATTAACTCTACTAAAAGCTCATTGAGTTATCCTCAGATCAAGGAATCAAAAATAATTTTTCTAACCTTGTGCAGGATACCGTTTTTGCCAGTATGCATTGAACAAAAATGACCAATTATACATAAATCTGCATCATCTTCATTCAGTATAATAGCATTAAAAATCCATCTGCATTCACACAAAAGAAAGATTTCATAATTTGTATCGAGGACGTGAACTTGACAGAAATCATGTAACCATCTTGCAAGAAATTATTCACAACTCGGATAGGCCAAACTTTCGATCCATGCCTGATTAAAATCCAAATGGTCCTACCCTTTTCTTGGGAATGACGCTCATATCCAACCAGCAATGACTACAAAACACAAGAAATGCTGTAAAGAGCAAGTACTCAAATGAAAGTGTACCTAAAATAAATCTTTATATCGAGCATATATAAGAACTAAACCATCGAGCCATGTAAATCAAGTTCCCAAATGCATTTCAGATATCAGTAGGCAGTAGGAGCCAACACCTACAGCAATTTAAAATGGCTACATTGAAAATAAAACAAAACATTTGTGCTAAAGGTCATAAGAAATAAAGACGAATGATTATTCAATCATCATCAGATAGATCGTAAAAAATGAATGGAAATTATCATTTCTAAAATTAGCATGAAGTTGTATATAATTTTGTTCAATTCATGAACACAGTGATGAGTAAAAGTATTAAATTTCGAGTTTTTATGTTCCCATACTAATGGAATTCATTTGTTATTATAGAAGTAAGAAGGAAAAAATTATCAAAGGAGCCAGCACAATATGGGTAACAAATTCAGCAAAGAACTCTAGCAACAACTGCCAATGTCATTACAACACTGCACATGCACAAGCAAAACCTTTCAAAGTATTGAACATCTGAAACTATAGGCTATCATCAATTAGTACATACTGCCAAAACACAAACCAATTTCATGGTTTTTTTAGAACTAAGTCAAAAGCACAGTTTTGTTACTTTCTACTACAAGTATGCAGTTACTATAATTCACACATTGTCAAATAAGTTTCCAAAGACCAGGACCATGACTTTATACATATTGACTAAGATTTCATCAAAATAACAGAAAGCAGCAGATGCTACACAAAAGTTAAAGCCTTCCATACTGCCTTTTACTATTGTCGCCTGTGTCAAACCCGAAACAGCATTACCAAACCTTCATAACCATTCAAATATTCTCTCACTATCTTCTATTGCATCAAACACCACAACCCTAACTTCATACAATAGAAGTAAGTAACGTTAGATGAGAAGTCATTCGTGCTCTCCTCAGGCTGAACTGGAACCCAATTCCAACGCTAATGTACACTCAGGAACATAACCCACTGTTAAGAGGGTAGCTACAATGATTCCCAATCCGACAGTTGTCATCGTAGCTCCGGTAGCTGGTATCTCTAGTGTGTTAAAGGGTGGTTGATTCTCGAGCAATACTCCTACGTTCTCGGATATATTTCTAGCTTCAAAAAATTGCAGCTTTTCTTGTAATAGCGGGGTAGTGTAATCTTGGTTAAAGAAAGGAGTTAATGTATCTAATCGTGGGAAATAATTCATATAGTTCGGCGTATGGGTTTTCCCAGGATTGTAACAAAGATGAAATCTGTCCATTCCAGTCGTAAGGATTCAATAAACTCACGAAAGATAGGATAGTTGGGAGACATGTTTGTTATTATAAGGAATGGTCCAGGTTCAATTACCCATTCTGATTGAAATCTCATCCAAGTTTAAATTATCAAGAACTGGACATAGTTTTCGAACAATTTCCTGCACGATAATGAATGGTAGCTTAAATTAGTAATTAAGAAACAAAACATAAGTAATTTAACAATGTCTAATATTCAAGTACCTAAACAGATTAACAAATTCTATTAACTCAGACCTTGCCATTAAAGATTTCTGATCTATACATGTATCCAAATTTGATTAGAGCAGGTTGATGGTCAAATGTAGAAGGTAAGCATGCAGTCCGCAGATCGTCTAATAATGAAGAAACTTAACAAATATATTTAAGTAAAATATTTTTATCGAAGGGAAATTCTGCAAATCTGTATCAAATTAAATAATACCCAACATTATTTTTCTTTACCTTGTGGAAGATGTAGTTCTCGCCAATATCGATTCTGCCCTTCCGACCAATCGTATCTATCTTCATTATCATTTTCATCAAGAATTATGGTGTTGAAAATCCACTTTTGCTCACAGGATAGAATCACTTTGTAACCATCTCCAAGTCGATGAATCGCACAGAACTTGCTCCAACCATACGCCATAGCACTTTTTTTTTAAACAGCAAAGAAAATTTTATTAACCAACAGCAAAATTACAAGAAGTAAAATTACAGTAATTAAAAGGATAGGAAAACATGGCATCATAACAAACAAAACGTATCCTAAACAACGCTCAATCCGCCCACTAATCCTATGCCGCCAACTACCCTAAGAGCCAACCACAATTGAAAAACCTGCACACACTACTTGAAAATGACAACCAAGCAGTTCCAATCGCCTCTCCACCCCACCCTGCTGCCCACCACCAATGCCACTAACAGAACTTTGCACCAACAAAACCAGCAAAGAGAAACTTCCATACGGTTTTGGTCGAATCACGGATCCAGACAACGGCAACAAAGAACCAATCGAGACATCAAAAGGATAGACCCAGAGATAAAACACGCAACTCCACATTTGTCGTTAAGCTGAAACCGGATACACCCAACAGTGTAAAAATCCGGTGGGAGCCACGCCCAGGTCGTCTATGTCATTAGGCCCAAACATCGGAAGCACCCAGCAATGCTACTAGCGACAACCCAGGAGCTGGATCTGGAGGAAGCCCACCGGAAACAACCCGCTACCACCGAGCTACCCAAAACCACCTCCCCCTGCAGGTGTTACCCAAAAACCTTCACCACCGCCAACCCTCCATCAAACCGCAGGCTCTCCTGCCGCCGCCCCCCCAACATGAAAACCACACCCAGCCGTTGCCCTACCCCAACTCCAAACCAAGCCACTGCCCAACCCACCTGCAACGCCCCACCAACCAAGCCCACCTCTGCTAAATCCACCAAAAATCACATTAGCCGCTGCCGCCACCAGCACGAACACCCAAAAGGGCAAATATGAAAATTCAAAAGAGAAATGACACCTCCAAGCCGTGTGAATCAGGCAAACCGAATCAATGATCACTCATTATTTAGAAAGAAGGGAGAGAGGAGGGGGGGACGGCAAGGGGAGGCACCGCCCCCAAGGGAAACCCTAGGCAAGAGTCTGGTTCTTTTTCTTTTTTAGAGAGAGAGAAGAGAAGAGGGAGCGGCTATCATCTCCTAAAGTTCCATACGCCATAACATTATCAACAACACGAAAAAAATACACACAGAATCACAAAGAATTAAGGCATAACTTCCCAAAGCTATAGACATTGAAATGCCAAATTTATATAAAACTGTAAGTCAAAGAATCACACCATTAAACCAGTGAAGCTGTGGTCTGTAATAACTGCCACCAGCTACAACCCACACCTAAAAAGCAAAACTTTTCTCAATAAGAACTAGCGCGACTCTATGCGAACACAACACAATCCATTTTTTAAAACTACCAATAGAATAAAGGAACATAAAGAAAGCATATAGACTTTAATTCAGAGGAAGGAAAGTACACACACCCGGTCATGCAGTTCCAACTTGAATCAGCACAGCTATGCGATGAAAACGAAGCAAGCAAAGCAGCTTGATTGCATCTCTCGAAATTGTCTCCGACTTCAAGAGAGTCATCTTGACCACCGCTGAAATGAAGAGAGCCCATCGCTGCCTAGTTTTCAGTTATAGAGCTACATTGAAAGAAGAGATGCAATCAGAGATGCTAAAACAGAGAATGAGCCAACAAAACACTATTATAAGGTTTAACAACAGAGATAGAAAATCTGGAGAAATTTTGAGGTACCGGTAGGGTACCACGGTGGAGTTCCTACATGGTACTTTTAACCAACCACAGAATGATAACTATTCAAAAAATTAGACGATGTCAGATCTTGCCAACTAAACAATGATACCATTACGTATGAACGGAGACAAACATTCCGTCAACATTAACAACACTACAATAACGTAAATATACACGAGAAAGGGAAACTCGCGCTTAAACCTCACCATTTTCGGCGATCATCAGTTCTCCTGATAGCAAGAATGCCTGTGAATGAAGCAGTAATAAATTAGGGTTGGCGATAAAAAAAATTAAATTAGGGTTAGGAAAATGGCAGCAAACAGAGAGCAAGAGAGGAGTAAGATACATACATGTTTTGATGTTGCCGGAGCTGATAACCTTCGTTCAATTTTCGTGGTGGCGGCCACCTAAATCAATGATATCAAAGAACCCATCGGAGAGGAAAGATGAACTGAACCTGCCAAAAACAGTACCAACGTTTGATTTCAGCAGTGAAATTCAACCTACCAAGCAGATTAAGCTAATGACAATGCAGGATCCAATCGAGAAGAATATCGACAAGTACCACATAGCAACCGATTGCTCTAGAAACATCGGTTCTTTGGTAAAGCAAATAAGAAATTGACGGTCTATAAAAGCAGAAATTGCGAAATCAAACTCCATGCTATCGACCAAGAATCAACAACCCCAAATCCGAGACTATCCTCAAAGCCCACAATACTCACTTCAGAAAAGAGGAAGAATAATACTAGTTTATTTTTCAAGAGCAAAGAACAAAACCCTAACCTAGAATATACCTGCCAGGCTGCCACAATAAGAATCTTACATTAGACGGACAAAGTGCAGCAGTTCACACATGATCACAATTCACTGACACCTCGCCTATGCCTAACCAAACTAGACAGAGCCTTAAATCCCAATCAAATTGGGGTCGGCTAACACCTCTCCTATGCCTCTTGAAGAAAAACACAGTAATTTTTCCAGCCTCTAACTATAGAGGTTTTTTGCTTTTTTGATAACCAATAAATTTATGGAAAAGGCATCAAGGGGATGCCCGCCATTCACAAAAGAAGGCTAAGGATAAAAAGGCACACCACATCAAGAGCCTAAAAACCAATCAAAGGAAAAAAAAAAAAAACCCATGTACGCTATACTCCACTCCGAATGCAAAAAAAAAAAAAAAAACTGATCATACCAAGTAATAGGTCGGGGATTGGATTGCACACCGTTAACTCCCAACATGCAAACTAAGAAAAAGACTTCAAAGAACAAAACCCTAACCCAGAATATACCTGCCAGGCTGCCACAATAAGAATCTTACATTAGACCGACAGTGCAGCAGTTCACACATGATCACAATTCACTGGCACCTCGTCTATGCCTAACCAAACTAGACCGAGCCTTAAGTCCCAATCAAATTGGGGTCGACTAACACCTCTCCTATGCCTCTTGAAGAAAAACACAGTAATTTTCCAGCCTCTAACTATAGAGGTTTTTTGCTTTTTTGATAACCAATAAATTTATGGAAAAGGCATCAAGGGGATGCCCGCCATTCATTAAAGAAGGCTAAGGATAAAAAGGCCCACCACAACAATAGCCTAAAAACCAATCAAAGGAAAAAAAAACCCATGCACTCTATACTCCACTCCAAAAAAAAAAAATTGATCATACCAAGGAATAGGTCGAGGATTGGATTGCACACCGTTAACTCCCAACATGCAAACTAAGAAAAAGACTCTTAAGGCCACCCCATCAGAATATCTACTATTACACTCTCTTCGAATTAGCCACATCAAGCAAAGAGGGATCAAATCTAGCGCTACCGTCTTAGTCAACCCACTGTAACCACAAACCATTCTTGAATCAGCTCTTTCACCAGAGATGGAGAAGAAAATAATGTAACTATAGGGAACTAGATAAAGTGCTTTTAATAAGAATAACTCTTCCAACTTGTACAATTAATACCTTTTCCAAGTAGTTAAGAAGCACGAATATGGATATGGATACGCGGATACGTGATTTTTCCAAAAAGAAGGATACCATACATTGGGGATATGTTAAATATAAGAGTAAATTAAAAATATATTTTATATATAATTTTTAATTCCAAAAATTCCATTAATGATTAAAGTTTTCCATTACACAAGTTCACCATTTCACATGCTGAGGGAGATATTTACATATAGTTACATGCATATATATACACACACATACACACAACGAGAGAGAGAGAGAGAGAGAGAGAGAGAGAGAGAGAGATGACCTGATGTGTGCAAGTTAGGTAAAGATGAAAAACTATAAGACCACCCACAAACCAAACAGCAGCGAAGCAGTACAGAATAAGAAAATCTGACAAGATATCTTGTTGCATAGCCTTCCAAACACTGCTGTGATGTTTGAATAATGTTGATCCAAGAAAACATAAAGGCGTACATGCATAAGACGGTCGTTGTCAATATGAAAATGTAGAAGAACCGATAATTGCTCTGGAATCAGTAAAGAAAGTTTTTAGCTACAACTACAAAATTTAAGAACTCATCAAATCTACATTACATAGCACTTTAGTAAAATTAAACTTAACTCGTATCTCATCATACCTAAATTTATGACGTTCATATTGATCCACTTCATCCATATTACATTATTGGTAATTATGACATCTTCTAAGGTGATTTAGGATATCAATCGACATGAACATACAAATTAAAAACATATCACTTGACACTGTATCTAGCTTTGTGCAAATTAGAATGAACTGAAAGTAGACCTTTTCCTGCATTTCATGGACACTAACAATCAGTATATATAAAAAGTTTTTCATACAGCATGATGAGGACTATCTGTATCCTGTACTTCCTAAGGCCCTGTGACTGATTCAAACATCTATGACATGCCTGTATAATGAAGAGGGGACCATTTACTCAACCAATTGTATTCCCGGCATGATTGCCCTATACAGAGTTTTGGATATGCCAAAAAGAGTGGTATAAGGATCAAGGCTTGTTCAGTTGATTTATTCGAGTATACCCATGTGATGTGACACCATTCTAATACATTTTAAATCTACTAGTGTCGCGCGTCGTGCTCCGCACGAAACCACATGCTCAGTTCAAGGAACAGCTGGAACTTGCATCAAAGATCAACAAATCTTTACGTACTTCGTATTTTAAAACGGATACATGAAAACTCCATTGGGGATCTTGTTCCAAAGTTGAAATAAAGGGGAACTCATTTAGGAAATTCCCAAAAATGAACATGTATTCCAACTTCTGATAAGTACAAAAGAAAATCAAGTGTTACATCTATCCACTGTGAACTCCTACATCACTTATTTCCATGAAGAGCATATTCACACTAAACCATGAGGTAAGAGAAGCACATCAAGAACCACAAAATTGCTTTCCATGCCAAAGCTCACAATCAATAAATTAGAACAATAGAAGTCACATATCAATTGGAAATGAAAAGGTGAATGGAACACCTTCTTGACTATGCCATGAATGCAAGATTCAAATTTGTTGAGCCTTCAACAATGTCCTTTGGGTTAGGTGTCTTTTGCAGTCCATCTCTGCATGCTCAAGCATCAATCAGCCCTTTGAGTAGGATCTTTGGTATCTAACGCGGCTAGACTGCAATGTTATGAAGAAAGAACATTAAGCATATAAGCATAAGCCTCCCCATCATGCGGTAAATAAGCACACAAATTGCTACATACGATGATTAAAATTATAGAAATTTCAAACAATTTCCAGTCGTCAACTTCACCAATTTTCAAGCCAGGATTAATTAGACAAGCTGATTAAGCATATTAGATGCAACATTAACAAGTTTGAAACCTGCAACTTCGGTTAGAACAAGTCATGAAGGAAAGAAGCTAACACATTCTTTCCCTTGGACACCAAACTTCTCTAGTAGACTGTGAAATTCTACATCATGCTGCCTCAATTAAATAGATAAGTTGTCTATAGATTAACAAAACTCAGAGAACACTATGAATTGAAATCAGAAATTCTAGTCATCTCAAATGTCCCTTATAATGAAAATTTATTTTTTAGTCTTCTACAGACCTAATTACCAAGGGAGGAGGAAAAGCTCTTGTCGAAGATAACGGAAGGGGTTTAATGACTAATGAACATCCTGATCTCTAGTTTATTTGGTTACAGTTCAAGAGCATTGGGGCTTCCTCGGTGGTGTCAAGATGACACCAAGGAATGTGAGATCATTGGAGGTTGGGGCGAGGAGTTTACGTTAAATTTTAATCTCCTGGTTCACATCTCAAAATGAAACTTCAAGGGGACATAAATCAAATTCGTTTATCATAAGAAGCATCTTCAAAATTAGAAATAGAAGTCAATTCCATCGGTTATGTACAAATGTAGCATTTTCTATGAACTAAGTAACAATGTCCTTTTCAAAAAAAAAAGTAATGACGTCCTCACAAGCGTGAGTTTTTTGCAAAACAACTCTATTGAAGCACAGATGTACGCTCAAACACAAACATGAGAAAGTGAATAACTATGAAGGTATAATAGTTCCTCGAAGGTATCAGCCGAGGGAAGACAGCAGCAATCCTGCCGCTAAAGAGTCAATAAACAAAGAAAAAGGAGACAAGATACTTAAATTGATTGGATCCATGTGGGAGCGATCCATGTCTTTTAGGGTATTTGGTGGATGGAAGATCCCATGAATTATGAGTCAGCGTCCTCCATTTGATCTCACCTTCAAGCCCTTCTTGCTGAATTTTAAAGGAAAGACTTAAAAAACCACCATCAAAACTACAGCGAATAATACATTCTACCCCTACTCGTTGGCCCGCAGACATATTATAACCTGCCATG
Source organism: Rhododendron mucronatum var. ripense (assembly GCA_019656295.1). NCBI lineage: Eukaryota > Viridiplantae > Streptophyta > Magnoliopsida > Ericales > Ericaceae > Rhododendron > Rhododendron mucronatum. Next base: position 1,895,013 of record BPLT01000038.1, on the reverse strand, counting down.
GTATAGAAAGGAACACATAACCTTCTGTGATGTGAATAAAGCAGAAATCAAGAGAAAACAGCAAGAATAATGGTAGCTGTTAAAATGGGCCTTGAAAGGACAACTTTGCTCTACTCCTACCATAATACACATTGTGAAAGGTAAATATAACTTTCTCGGTTTTAAACATATGTTACAGTCTGTCCAATTTGCAGTTTAGGTCAAACCAAAAGGGCCTTATTTATTTTCTAGTCAAACAACTGGAGTCTAAAAAATCAAGTCGAGCAAAGTATGATATGAACCAAGAATACAAATGTGATATAAATAGGGACTGCAAGAGTATTTGCCCTTTGACTATACACATAATTCCTTCTCATTTTCAACATCTAAATGGAATTCAGCACTTGACATATATATGTTTATGGTTTTAAACATCTTTTCCAACTAAAAAAAATCAGAGGATAAAAAATAAAACTAACTAAAATAAAGTTTTAGGCTTCTGGTTCAAATCATAAACCATTGAAGACAAGATTCCCGCTTTAAAGTGTTGGTTTCAGGAATTTTCCTTGACTTCGTCTTTATAAATGGGTTATATTCTACTTGTACAGATTAATAGGAGAGGGGTGCATTCAGCAACTTAACATCAAAAGCAGCTCTTGGAGAAGATACTTGAGCTTCTAATCATTGAATTTCAACAATCAAAAATCAATTTCAGCAATTTAAGACCTTAGTTATTCCAGATTTTGAACATACAAATAACTCAGCTTCGACAAATCACTCAGCTTCAATAAGCACACTTCAAACAATTCACTTGCTCCTCCAATAAGAAAGATTTAGCCTTACTTTTTCGAACAAAATCAGTTATGAATCACTTCATTTGCAGCTCCAAGGCCACAAATTTGACATGTTTATAAAAGCAATTGGTATATCACATAAAGAGGCAAAGAAATATAGATGATTTGAGAGAAAGAGGGCAAGAAGTCCCCTAACCGAACAAACAAACAAACACCAATAGATTACAACTCACGCACAGCTTTGCAATCATCAAAAATAAAAAGTTCAGGGACTCCTCTGACTGTTTGTAATGTGAACCCCTACAAGAAGCCAAGTCAATAACGTCTTTGATTCTTTGGCTTTGCTATCAAGCACTCTTGAATTTCATTCCAACCAAATAACACACAACACCCACCCAAAAAAACCACCTTAGCTCTAGTAATATCGACAATGTTTTTTGGGGAAAAAAAGTCATTCGTCAGTTAACATATCTACCTAGCAAATGACCCATCAGAGTATAAAATCTTCAATTTACCAAGTGTTTCCTTTAACTATATCTGCCTAACAAATGTTTCCTTTTAACTATCCGGCAATCTTCACACCCACAAGTTAATAATTCTTATCACCTAATCATATTGAAAAATATGTGAAGAAACATCTGTCAAGTCTTTTATCCACCACCCCAGTTTCATCATTCTTAATCTTCCTTCTTTCAGGATTCTCAAATTAGGACACCAAACAATAGTTCATCTAAATCATCGTGGGGAGAGAGAAAACAACACTTTCCTGGATAAAGATGTTAAAGCAGATTCAAACCGGCAGTCAAGTATGACAGCATTATGGACATCGAGAATAATAATTGCACTGTTTGCGGCAATCAAAAGTTTACCATCCCATGGTTGGATCTGCAAGCCAAAAAAAAAAAAAAAAAACATTGAATAAGGTTAAACTTATTATGAATGCTCCAAAATCGCAATGAAATGAAAAAACCCCAAAATAAAACACGAGTAGGTTTAATAATAATTGGTAAAAATTAACAATGGAGTGAGTATATACATAGGACAGAGACTACCTGTGATTGTAAAGAAGGAATTACAATCAAGTGAACTACAACCAATCTCAGCCGTCCTTGTCTCAGCCAATCAGCACGGGCAATTCCTCTGTAACAAACGGTCAGGAGCTAAAAGAAAACTATAGGACACATCCAAGGGCTGAAAATATAGGGATATAGATTCAAAAAGTATGAGCACCCTTGATATATGGACTAGGAATTGCCCATGCCTTTAGCCACGGCGCAGTATACTCCAAAGTCAATAAATAAATTGTCACTAACAAAGTGTATGCGTAATTCCTAATTGGGAAACTTATGCCCGACCGACCCAGTTGGTAAATCGAGCACTGAAGTCATATAAAATGTATCTGTTTTTCCTCCCTCCAATCAATGAAAAACACATTTGAACGAAACCAAATAAGAAGACACAAATTTTGGAGCTGCAAGTGCCAACCATAGCACAACCATCAAAAAAACACAACACCTGACCAAGGATTCTGATGTTTAATCATACATCATCACAAAAACATATTCAACAATTCAAGTGCAATACACTATCGGGGAAAGTTATCAGCACTTAATCACAAAACTATGTTCTAACGGTAAAAATGTCTAGAGTGTTTAAAAACATATTAAGCGGCATCAGTCAACGAAGAAAACAAATCTGAGAAATGGAGTTCTACCCTTTCCACATCAGCAAACATATAGTTTTCAGAAAATTGACTACCCACGGATGCCCTCTCAACCTCCTACCTCTTCGTTCATTGTTGGGCATTCAGTCGAACACCTAGTAGTCGACTATTTCTAATGGTTTTGCAGGTCTTCTTCCCTAACCATTGGGGCAATAGGAGCTGAGATTGATTCTACTGAAGTATTATTCAAATCAGATCTTTCTTTATAGCATCCAAACTAAATTGCAAATCATGAACTAACTAAGTTAAATAGAGTATAAAGAACAATTTAGTCCACACTATCTCAATCTCTTAACCATGCATTTTTACAAACATATTGAAGGCATCTTTCCGACACACTTGTCTTACCAACTCCAATAGAAACAAATTAGTGAGAGCAAAATTATATAAACAAACACATAAGATCTACAACATACCAACATTGTTCTTTTTCTATCAAGGGATAAGTACAGGAAGCACCAAATGGAATCATACCACCCAAGGGAACTTTGATGAGGACATGTAGCCACCAAATCATACAGGAAGAGAAAAAAAATGTTAGAAATCAAAACATTAGTTAAAACCAGAAGGAAACTTTAGACAAAAAGAACCCATAAAATAGTACCTTTGTGGTCTTGAAACACAGGGTTCCTGATAACCTTTGTGGTGATTTGTTGACCTAATACATTATTCATAAGAAAAAGAAAATTAATCAGTTCTTGTCAAAAAAAATTAACCAGTCAAATATAGAAAGACAAAGGAAAAGAGAAGTATAAAGGAACAAAAATATGTGCAGGTTGCTCTCAGAGTCTCTATGCGCGCACACACACACAAACAAAAAAAAAAAACTTAATAGCCATAATAACGAGTACTAGAACGGGACTATGGGAGGAGAGGGGCATGGTTGGCGTTGCAAGCGATGGTTGATTTGGGTGTTGGATGAGGGAGAAACAATGTGTGTTTTTGTTTTTGTTTTTTTTTTGTGTGTGTGTGTGTGTGTGTGTGAGAGAGAGAGAGAGAGAGAGAGAGAGAGAGAGAGAGAGAGCTCTGTACTTGGTTTTGGAATAGAAAGGTTTGAATTTTAAAATTCTTGACAGCAATGGAGGTTTTGGGGTTTGAGTGCTCGACAACAAATCCCACGCGTCATCTCAATTCTCAGCCATCAAAGCATTGGAGTACCTTTCTGAGAGCTAAAACAGACCATTGGATTTTGATCCAATGACTGAAAATAGAGATGCTGGCTTAAGGAGAAAAAGCAACGGAATGAGGATTGTTTGAACGGTCAAATTAGATAGGGCATTTAGTTAAAAAAAATTTATAAGTATTACGGGGCAAAGTTATCAGCACGTAATCACAAAACTATGTTCAAACGGTAAAAATGTCTTGAGTGTTTCAAAACATATTAAGCGGCATCAGTCAACGAAGAAAACAAATCTGAGAAATGGAGTTCTACCCTTTCCACATCAGCAAACATATAATTTTTAGAAAATTGACTACCACGGATGCCCTCGCAACCTCCTACCTCTTCATCCATTGTTGGGCATTCAGTCGAACACCTAGTAGTCGACTATTTCTAATGGTTTTGCCTGTCTTTTTCCCTAATTTAGCCATTGGGGTAGTAGGAGCTGAGATTGATGTCTACTGAAGTAATCAAATCAGAACTTTCTTTATAGCCTCCAGACTAAATTGGAAATCTTGAAATAACTAAGTTAAATAGAGTATAAAGAACAATTTAGTCCACACTATCTCAATCTCTTAAACAAGCATTTTTACAAACATATTGAAGGCATCTTTCCAAAACCCACTTGGCTTACCAACTCCAACAGAAACAGATTAGTGAGAGCAAAACTATGAACAAACACATGAGATCTACAACATACCAACATTGATCTTTTTCTATCAAAGGATACGTACAGGAAGCACCAAATGGAATCATACCACCCAAGGGAACTTTGAGATGACCCGTAGCCACCAAATCAAACAGGAAGAGGAAAAAAATGTTAGGAATCAAAACATTAGTTGAGACCAAAGGAAACTTTAGACAAAAAGAACCCCTAAATCAGTACCTTTGTGGTCTTGGATCAACAGGTTCCTGATAACCTTTGTGGTCATTTGTTGACCTAATACATTGTTCATAAGAAAAAGAAAATTAATCAATTCTTGTCAAAAAAAAATTAACCAGTCAAATATTGAAAAACAAAGGAAAAGAGAAGTAGAAAGGAACAAAAATATGTGCAGGTTGCTCTCTGAGTCTCTGTGCACAAAAAACAAACTTACTAACCGTAACAACGGGTACCAGAACGTGACTATGGGAGGAGAGAGGCGTGGTTGGGTGGAGAGTTGGCGTAGATGTATATATATTCTATCAGACCATAGTCATTTAATCAGCGACGGTAACCAACCATCAAAACCCTAATTTCATCAACTAAACCGAAACACATAAAACCCTTATTTTACCCCCAAATTTCAATCAAACAAAGACTCCACCAAACCTATCGATTCCACAGAAACCTTTCCCAAAGTTGAACCGAAAACTATCTATCCTCCGTAAGCAGTAAAAGTGAGAGAGAGAACAGCTGAGCGCTCCTGCCCTTTCTTCAATGATACGCTACAATGCTACATTGATCCTGCGCATAATTGAAGTTTACTGCTGTTGCAAGCAGCAGTAATTAGCGCGTGGGTGCAAGATCCCTAAAATTCATTCCAGATTATAGTTGGGGCGGAAGGAACCACTGACACAACAGTCAAACTCCCCAAGAACTGTATGCTGCGAACGCCGGGCCCCGGTTACATGTGGTGCAGCAAGCATTGTGACGCCCACGGTCTTCAAAATTATAAAGAGAACACTACACATAAAAAATAATGCATAAATCAAATCTAAAAAGTTCTAGAAATCAGATCCACTAACTCAACCAACATAGAGAGAGAGAGAAGGGTTTGTCAACATGACTTTCCTGGGCTTTCTGCACCGTCAAAATACGACACTCTGTGACAAGAACCCATGAGGCCGCCGTGTATCTGATCAAAGCTCCTTATGGGTACGTTGTAATACCCATCATTCCTCTTCCTCTTCTTCTGAATACCCTTCCCTGCCGCCTTGTTGCCCCGCTCAAGGTTTGGCATTCCGAATTTCATCCTGCGAGTATAAGTCATCTAATTAGTGACGGAAACCAACCATCAAAACCCTAATTTCACCCACAAATTTCAATTCAAACAAAGACTCCACCAAAACTAGCGATTCCACATAAAACTTTCCCGAATTTGAACCTGAACCAGAGAGAGAGAGAGGAGCATTCTACGTCAACTAGTCACAAAATTCATCTCTATCCCAACAGCCTAAACAAATGCCTATTCAAATCACAAAAACCCTTTTGGGGAAAAAAAAAAATTTGAACGCAAACCCAAATACGAACCCAGAAATCATTACAAATCATCTTTGTCTAAACCCAGAAACGAACCCAGAAATTGGCAAACCCAAGTACTTTTCTGTCTCTCTCTCTTAAATGGAAACCCAGAAATCACAAAACACTCCGAAATCGGCAAACTCCGGAATTGAAGGCAAAAATTGAACGCACAAATCGATTTACCTCCAATGCAAGACCTGTTCCGCCGATGTCGACTTCTTCGCCCGTATCTTGATTTACCCTTCAACAACACACCACACACACACACACACAGGGGGAGAAAGAGAGAGAGAGAGAGAGAGAGAGAGAGAGACGAGGGCTGGGGTGGTACTGTAGCGGAGGGGGAAGTCGCGAGATGAGAGACGAGGCTGTTGGGTGGCCGTTTCTGGGGTTTCGGTCGCCTGAGAGGCGAAACTGGGGAAGAACGGAGTCTGTCGGAGATGCTTAGAGAGAGAGAGAGAAGAGAGTCGAGCGATCCTGCCCTCTTTCAGAGAATGCTGAAGAGAGAGCGAGAAGAGAGCGCTCCTGCCCTCTTTTATTCAATGACACGCTATAAGCCATTGATCCCGCGACCTAATTTAAGTTTAAAGTTCCTTGACTCTCCATTAATCCAACGGCTAATATTAAAGAGCCGTTAATCCCATTAAATGGGCTCCGATATGGAGTATCTACACAACTAACAACTACTGGATCGCATAATTCAACTGTATCTACACTTGTACAAGAAAGGGATTTCTTCCTAATGGTTAGCTCTAGTATTTTTTTGGTATTCTTTCATTTTAATAATTTTGTATTTAGTTTATTGTCATAATTTTTGGAGTTAAATCATTCTTCCTGACGAGAGGAGCAGACAAGAATAAAAATATAGACGTGGGAAAAAATCATATCGGATGACACTGGAAAAGACATTTATGTTGGTATTTTTTTGTCTTTAGTGAAACATTTTTTTCTTTATGTCATATATTTTTTAATTTTAAACTCCCCTCCTTAAGACAAATAACCAATTATAAAAAGTTTACTGTGAAATCTAATAAAAATAAAAAAACAAAATTAATACCAAAAAAAAATTTAGTAAAAACTGGACCTTAGTACTAATCCTTGTATTGGATGACATTCAATAAAAGACATTTTGTTTTATTCTTCTTTATTTCTTTATCACTATTTAACGTTAATTTACTTTCTTCTAGAAAGAAAATAGATTGAAAGAGTAAAAGAAAAAAAAAAAAAGACCAAATGCATCAATAGAAAATAGTTTAGTTCTTGATAATAGAATAGAGATTATTTTAGTTCTCCCACAAGGGAAAAAATACTTGAGTGGGGGACTCTCAGTATCTAACAAAATTGGCAACTTGATGTCAAAAATGCATTTTCTTATGGAGAAATTAATTAGGAGATTTATATGGACCAACCTTCTGGATTCCAATCATCCAAATTATGTTGAAATGTTGAAGAAATCTCTTTACTAGCTTAAGCAGGCACCGCGATCAGCTTGGTATGGAAAAATTGAGAGGCCAATTAAATCTATACCGTTGGAAGCTAGGTTGTGCATTTATTTATTTTTTTATTAGTATTACGCTGTGTCTTTGTGTTCTCGTGGAATAAGAAGCCCTATGGTGAGAGTGATGGTGACTCAAGACCAATCAAGCTTCATTTATTTTTGTTTGTGTTTGCAACACGGTCAGTCATTCATGTGAGAAATGTGGGGCTTGGGCAGCTGAACAAAATGGGATTTGCAAGTATAGAGGAAAGGCGAATAGGACCCTTGTTCGGGAGTTCTTTACGGGAATAAATCCGTTCTAGGATGACCAGGCAACTAGGGTAATGGTTTTAAAGTACGAGGGAAGAATGTTAGAGTAACCTAAGAAATTAAGCACTTAATTTTAGGGTATTTCATTTTTTATTTTTTTTTTGTGTGTTAGACAGTAATTTTAATGATGATGTTTTTCAGTGGAGATTTTGTTGTAGTTTAAAGTTAGTAGTAAATAAAGGGTAATTTAAAGTCTTTTGTCCCAGATGCATTCGTAGGTATTTTTACAATTCGTGGGGTAAATGCTGTGTATGGCTGTTGTGATATACCGAAGTTAGCCGTTTTTCACCTCTACTTTCATGAGCTATGACTAGGTAGTAGATATGATTTTTAGGAGGTGGTGTTTGTCAGATCAATGTGCAATTATTTGGTCCTCTCTCATTGCGAAGAAATACACTAATGAAACATGCAAGACCATATGCCCCTAATAATGTCAGTAGCTATGGCAATGTGCCTTGTAATGGTCATGGAAGGAATTGATCTCTCTAAGTATTGGCATGTGGGTTGTGGATTTTCTTATTGAATGTGATCCATGGGCTTATGTAAGGTTATACTCATGAGAAGAAAGGGTCAGTGGTCTGGATTGTGGCCAGTTTAATTTTTTTTTTTTTGTCATATATAATGATGTAACCACGGTAGGTTATTTTGCTTGTTTGTTAGGGTAGTAAGGCTTTAAGGCTTGAATGGTTGTAGGTTGTCCTTAGAACTGTTCAATGTATAAAATGGTTCAATTCCTGAGTTTGAAAATATTTTAAAACCAACTATTTAAATCTTTTTTATTAGAGGTTGAACTTTGATTGAGATTGCAAGACTGGTTAGTTAATCCTTAGAACCAACTAATTTAATATTCTGTATAGAACCAAGATGTACAAAATGATTTAGAAAGTTTCTAAGCTAAATCAAATACCGTGGGCAATCCAAGTAAAGGGCTTCGGAGAGGGCGACTATCGACAAAGAGAAAGCAATCAATGACTGAGCAAATTATTAGGAAGAATACAAAATCAAAACAAAAGGGTCCATTGTAGTCACGCCAATGCAAAGAATATACCGGTATACCAATCATTATGCATTCCCTTCGATGGTTTGCATAATTATGCAAAGAAAGTATACCGATATATTAGTTTATTTTTTCAATTCCTTTAGTCATTATTATCTCTGTAATCAACAATATTATCATGGACAATTCGACTTTGGTGGCCCATTGATGGATATTTCAAGGGAATATAAGACTTTTCGTATGAATTGGCCGAAATATGAGATCTTGAATGGTGAAAGTTGTCCATGATTGTTTGTGTTAAGGAACTCCAAATCAGGATCCAGTTTCTTGTGTTCCTTAGTGGTCACTTGAGTTTTGTGACGTGTCATGAACTCAAAACCCTAACATTTGTGGAGCTGTGGCTTCCACACCAACGAGTCTGACTCTTTTAACGATTGTTTCCTCCCCTTCTCTCTCTGTCTCTCTCTCTCTCTCTCTCATATTTATTTATATACATTTTGAGTTGGTGCTTGCATTTTATAATCATTTAGAATTGGTGTTTGCCTTTTATAATACAATACTGCGAATCTGATCCTTGGTTCTATCATGGCTATTTTTTGTCAGCACTTAAGTGACTAAGCCGAGTCAAAGTCAAGTATCTGACTTGAGTGAAGGCTTTTGCTCCAGTTGGTGAGGAAGAATGCTGACTTCTTCAAGTTTTTGATGTGGAGGTTTGGAGAAGTTTCAATGCAGGGAACATTTAGGTGAGAGAGAAAGACCCTTGTTTCTTTGCAGATGGGTGATCAGTGCTTACTGCAATTTGGCAATCCATGTTGTATACGTTTTGATAGTTTTTTGACATTATTTCTATAGCATGCGAATCTAGAGCGCGTTATGTTGATGATGTTGTGTTTTTGTGTTTAATAAGAGTATCAGTACCTTGGAATCCAGCATTGTACCAAGTTATATGAAATGTGAAGTTGTCATTTCCCTTTCAAGTTGTGCTGCGCTGCTTCTAGGAAATGGGAACTGCAATTAGCTTTTCTCTCATCTAGCATTTTAAACACCAAATTGGTAAAAATGTTTGGGATGTGGGATTTGATCCCAAACTAATTTTTGAATTCTCCTTTTAATTCTAGAACATATGGACATGTACGTAGGTATATGCAAATAGATAGAGAGAGAGAGAGAGAGAGAGAGAGAGAGAGAGAGCAAATTAAAGTTGGAATCTCTGGTATGAAATGGAACTCTTCTGCGTATCGCAAGCACGTCGGACACATATTTGTGTCATGTCAGCGTATCCGTATTGTGTCGACGTATCCGTATCGATATCCATCTTAGCCCATAAACATAGAGCATTTGTCACTACAGTAGGCCAATAAAAACCATTACCTACATTCTTTTATGGCTACTAAAGCAAGCTGACTGCCATATGAGTCCATAATAAGCAAGCATGGACATGTTCTAATTACCAACATTAAGAGAACCAATTTTTGCTTTTACCCATAATATGAGTCCACACATTGCAATTACAAGCACAATGTTAGAGTAATTAGAAGAGAAAAATTTGCAACAATTGCAACGCCATGTCATACATGCTCCCAAGTTACACAAAATCATGGTTCCACCACCACACTACAACTTGATATTCCAAAAAAGTTCAAGTTTCAACCTTAACCACTACATATTGTCATAACATTACATTAGAAACTCATGACTGATATTAAGCCTTAGACTTGATCACAATAAACTGAATTACGACAGCTAATACAATACAAAGAAGAAAACTAATGACCATATAGCACCACCACATTCTTTTTGTTTCACTTGACCTTCCAACTTCATTTTTTGTTTCACTTGAACTTTCTTCAACAAATTCCAACAATCGAGGAAACTAAGGAAATTGTACTTCCTTCAGCAAATACCATTTACAGGCTTGCACAAACCCACATCAACCATCGAAGCACTCTTTTTCTTCTTTGAACTTGAAGATCCCTCAACCATGTAGAAGTCAAATAGCATTGCTAGACAATACACTTGGTGGGCTAAGATTAAGTTATCTTGATCCACATGTATCATCTTTAAAGTGTAAATGTTGACCTACAAATAGCATTGTATATGACAACTTTTAGCACAATATCAAGTAGAGGAATAAAGAGTGCAGATAATAAGTGAAAATCTTAGCTCAAGTATCTTGGAAGTGATGTGAAGCAACAGAAAATAACCCTATCGAAAGATATCCCCATGAATTGTCATGAACCATATTGATCAAAACACAGTTTCAAGCAAAGCTATGACTCACAAACGCGAGAGAGAGAGAGAGAGAGAGAGAGAGAGAGAGGGTAAGGTTTTGGCTTTTTGGGTACAATGTGTAGTCCCATGTTATACCCATATTACCATAGTCCTGTATGAACATTGCTACATAATGTAACATATAGGAGGACATGCCCTAAAGGGAAATGATGTTGCCTTCATTTTACCATCTGTACGGACAAGCAACATGGGGACGCAATTGAAAAACACTAATTAGGAACGCAAGCTTGACTTGCCGATCCAAACTCTAATGTCCAAGTGTTGCAACTAACTTGCCGATCAAAAAAAGTGTTGCAATTGAATTAGTTTTTTGAGAATATCTTGCCATCCAAACTCTAATTGAAATTCAAAAGCATATAACTCTTGAAAGCATTTCACTTGAGCGCATTCAAACCTCCCAAAAGTCACCAACAAGATCTTGAGCGTGTTCTCTCAATAGTGATGTAGGATGACCGCAAAGAAAACCACTATTCAAGTGGTGCTACTAGAACCAAATTGGAAAGACACTAAAATATGAGAATTGGGGGCTTCCATCAATAAAACTTCTGTAGGCATGCACAGTAAAGGGATCAGCTCGATAGGGTAAATATACATGTGGGCTCCACACACACTACTATGTGTGGGTCCCACATGTATGTGAGAGATTGTATTTGGAGTTGTGTTTGGATTATTTTATGAGCATATTTGACAACCGCAACATAAAATCAGCCAACAAATTCTTTCAAAATGGATTGATTATTACTTCCACTTGGATCATTAGCATGTAGAGACTCGTGTTTTAAATTTAATAATTTCAGCGTCTAAATGAAAATTAGAATATCAAAATAATGTGAAATGTTGTTTGAATAGGAGATTTGGGGTTAATGTGATAAAATTGTTGGTAGAGGGGAGCAAGTGCAATTTTTATTTATGTCAGTATATATATATATATATCTGTGTGTGTGTGCGCGTGTGTGGGTGGGTGTGTGTAGAGAAGTAAAATTGTCACACCCCACCTCGAGCCAGCACTCAAATGAGCCCAAATCGACGTGAGGGTGCAACATCAACCACCAACTCATTCCAGTAACTCAAGTTTTAGCAATTAAGTTAATCAAAAGTCATTTTATTGATAACGCAAAACTTACCGTTCTTACAAACACAGTGGAAGTCTTAAGAGAACGTTAAACTATACAATGAATCAAATATAAACATAGGCTGCAACTACATCCCCATTTACAATATCTCGTCAAAACTAGTCCAACCTTCCCAACATGCTACCCTAAGCGAGGGTACAACCACAAGACGATCAGCAGTGGATATCTATAACGCCTGCAAAACTGGATTCCAAAATGAAATCTAGTAGTGTTTATGAGACATGGATGCAATTGCATATTAAAGATACAGCTACAAGATAATCTCAATTTGTCAATGTCACACCCTCGATTTTAAACATAATAATAAATGAATTTCCATAAATAAAACCTCACATTATTCCGTTCAACACCCCAAAATGATTCGACATATCCATTTCCACACATTATAATCCAATTCCCCAAATGTTTACAAAAGTATATCTTTGGCTCAATGGCCTCAAACCCACATACATACTAAATATCAAAAGGAGTTAAAAGCTTACAATATTCATTAGTCAAAGATTTACAAATAGAGTTACGAATACATCTTCCAAAAATAAATTACAAAGATGCCTTAATAACTCCTCGCTTTTAGCATTCAAAATCGTGTCCACAATCCATGCACTCCCAACATGAGGTTACTGTCCAGAGTTAGTACCTGAAAATAAAATAAGGTTTGAGCTACACTAGCCCAGTAGAAAGCTCTAATCTAACAATGTATGCATATGAAATGTAGGAATAGTCACAAGAGGAACAATGGCAGTCGGAACCAATGAAATAGCAATAGGAAGAATCCAATTCCAGACTTTTATTTCCAAAACCAATCAAGTGTTTCAACGTATAAGCTTTGGAAGCATCGTAAATCAAAATGTATCTCGCACATGTGTCATAAGCCGAAGCTCTTACTCGGCCAATTAAAGGACCCCAATGTCCTCTGCCAGGCTCTTTACCCATTCGGGATGTCCTGATACGAGCATATAGCTCATGCCGGGCCAATTATAGGACCCCGATGTCCTCTGTCAGGCTCTTTACCCTTTCGGGATATCCTAATATATTTTTGTTGTGTCCGTAAAGTTTCAAAATCCTTTTTCCAACCAGTCCGTATCGTTCAAATCCAACTTTGGTTTTTAAAACGATTTTCGTAAAATCATGATCAAATGGGCATTAAGGTCATGAATATGATCAATGAAGTCTTTAAATGTGAGTAATTAGGTTTAGGTATCATTCGGGAAGTATTAGAATAGGTTGGAAGTGATTGAAAACCAAAACGGTGAAAAACGGAGCAAAACAGCAAAAGCTGGAGATAAGCAACAGGTATCGTTACCAATAAAAATGGTATCGATACCATTTGGTCAGAAATGATTCCAAACGCAAGGGTATCGATAACAATGACCAAAGGTATCGATAACGAACGATTTTTTGGGCTTTGGAACACAAAGGTATCGATAACAAACGCTAAGGTATCGATAACAATGATTTTCTGGGCTTTGGAACTTAATGTTATCAATAACAATGGAAATGTCATCGATAACAATGGTTTTCGAGCAGATTTTTGACAAAATCACATGGGTTTCTCAGCAGCAACAACTTCAACAACAACAACAACAACAACGGTCTCAAACAAGAATCAAGCAACAAGAAACATGTCATAAACATATATTGAAAGTTAGAACTCCCTACCTCAAAGATTGGAGAACGAATTCAAGAAATTCTCCAAGCCCTAGCCTCAAATCTTGAAACCGAACAAAATACACCTCCACTGAGCTCACACCGGTGCAATTCGGGCCACAATACGCGAATGAATGAAGGGATGAAGGCTGCTTTGTGGTGGTTTGGGTGAAATTTGGTGAGAGTGAGAGTGAGAGTGAGAGTGAGAGAGTGAGAGCCGAGAGAGAGAGAGAGAAGAACGGGAGAGAAGGAGTGAGGGGAAAATAAATTCCCTGCCTCTCACCCCACACACATATATGCACACATACTTTACACACATCACCCCTCAAATATAACACTCTATCACATTAACCCCATTCTCAATATTCCAAATCAATTTCCTCCTTCTATTTTCCTTTAATCATTTAAATAAATTTTATGAATTTACGGGTCTCTATAGTCAAACAGTAAACCAAGCAATTAAAAGCAACACCGAGCACACGGCCAATAATTTAAGGCATAAAAGCCTTTTGGCATTAAGCCAATCATAGGGCACAAAGCCAATAGCTTAAGGCATAAAAGACTTTTGGCATAAAGCCAATCACCGGGCACTAAGCCAACATTCAAGTTCAATTCAATATAGAACAACATCTATAAATCAAACAGTCACATATCACAATCGAATCTCATGTCCCACACACCATGCTCCCAACCATCGTTAAATAAGCGATATAGTTTACGACATGTTGTGCCTCACACGTGAACATTCCCAACATATCAAAAGCTAAACAACAATAGCATGATATACCCTCACCATTACATCAATATCTCATTAAAGATAATTATATCGAAAGCTCACTACGATTAGTAAGATATACACTTACCACCACAACAATATTTTATTAGGAAGAACCATATCAGACACACTCACCTCGTACTCTGAAAGAAAGTACTACTATGGTTTCGCTGCTCCTTGATTCACCGACTCGTCACCTATTTACAAGCCAAATATTTAGTATAGAAATACTTGAAAGGCTTGACAAATGCATTAACAATATGCTGCATCAACTCGACTACATAACAAATGCCAAACATAAGTAAATTCACCAATTCGCACCCCAAAGCCGGAAATCTCACAAAGCACACACCATCTAGCAGAACCACTGATTGAATTCTGACTATAGTATTCTATAGGTTTAGAGTTAGATTCCGAGACTACAACCATTAGAAAGTACACTCTCAGAATATCAATCTCGATATAAAATTTGCCCTAAATGGAGTCCGAATGACCAAGATACGCTCAAATGAAGTTACCCATCTAAAACAGAAATCACAGTTCCAGCATAATAGTCTGCATTTGAAAGTTAATTAAAAATCACCTACTTAATATTTCTCAATGATTCCAACACCAAAACATCACCAATTGATCAATGTTTAAGACTCATGAGAACTAATAGTCAGTAACACACTCAACTATGATAAAATTGATGAAAAACACAGCTTCAAAAGCTGCCCAGAATTCCAGAATTACCAAACCGTCAATTTCGGAACAAAAACTGATTGTTCCTAGAAGGAACTAAGGCACAAACCTTATATATTCAGAAAGGTATGTAAGTCTAGTTTTAGAATCAAGAAACAGTGCATAAAACCGACACCCGAGCTAGGAGATATGTCCGTTTTCTCAAAATGTGTCTGTGCTGTCTGCCCAGACGTGAATCTGACAGTAGCTTGGTTTATCATTTTTATCTTTTTTCACACGTCTCATAAAATTCTGAAATTTTTAGAGCATAAGCTACACACACAGAGGCATCTACAATAAAATTACCATAAAATAACATGGTCAGCTTGTCCATGAAACAAATCATCAAAAACAGGACAGATTCAACTTGGTTCAAACACAATTATGCATATTCATGATATAAACGAATTTTCTGAAATAAAACCCAACTCCAACCTCTAAAACCCTCTCCCATGGATTCAATCCAACTCCAATAACTTTAATCAAGTGCATATTAGATGTAGAACATGAAACCTAACATGAAAAACCTGAAATTCAACACTTCAAAGAGATGAAAAAAATACCTAGTTAAGCTTCAATGCAACCTAACCAAATTTTCCCTTTCTTCCTTCTTCTTCACGGCTGCTCTCTCTCTCTCTCTCTCTCTCTCTCTAACGTTGAAACAAAACCTTCTAGGTTTCTTTTTTTTCCTTTTCCTTTTATGACTCACACACACGGCACACATGCACAATACCAGGGTAAATTCACTCTTTGACCCTTTTAAGTTATTAAAGTATAACATAAAGCACCTCAAATATAAAGGATGTTACAAAAATCCTCCCCCTCTTCTCTCTCGACTCTCCCGATCTCTCTCCCTCTCACGGCTCTTCTCCCTCTCTCACTCCATCACTCAAAACTCCACCCCAAACTCAAAACCTATGACAATCAACCTCCAATCCACCTTCTATTCACATTTTTTAGCTCGTATCACGATGGGTTGAGCTTGGAAGGGCGTATTTCAGTTCGTTCAAGCTTTCGGAGCTCAGGCTTGGTTGTTGATCTCGTGCTTGAAGCTTCTAACCTTGAGGTAAGAATTTCTTGCTCATTCTATATGTTTATGAGCAATTTATGTGCTTAATTGTTCCATAGATCATTGTGTTTTGTTGTTGAGCTTGCCCTTGAAAATCTGCTCAAACTAATCTGGTATCGATATCATTTTAAGTGGTATCGATACCCTTGCGTCTGGAACATTTTTGAAGCCCTCTGGTAGCTTTTGTTCTAAACTCCACTGTTTGGACCCCCGATCATTTTTAACACCTCTTAAACATTATTAAACCATCTCCAAACTTGATTGCTCGACTTCCAATGACTTATTGATCGTCCCCATTCCCGAGACACTCGTTAAACTTAAACTTAGTGTCGTTATAAATGGAACGTGTACCGTAAGGTTGTTTACGAGTATCGTAGGTTGTGCGAGGTGTTGTGATGAGTGTAATTAGCAGGTGTGAGCTTGTCAAGTGACCCGAAAGGCAACATAGTAATTCGAGTCCTCAAGATTCGTTTCGTTGATCTTTCTAAATTCCTTTGGCCCTCATTCCATGAGTTCTAAGTATTGATGCTGTGGATAGTATGTTGTAGAGTCACCATGGATTGGTACGTTACTTAGGGTATTGTGATATACGTAGGGGAAAGTCGGGTATTTATTTAATAATCGATGTTATGATATGGTTGATTGTTTGAAATACTTTGAATTGTGATTGATCAATCGATATGTGATTATGACGAGACTTGACACAACGAGTATCACCACTCGGTGGTTAGATGACCAGGATGGACACTACGAATATCATCACTCGGTGGTGAGATGACCGGGCTGGACACTACGGATATCACCGTTCGGTAAAACAACAGAATTGATGAGATGATTGGGGCTGAAACTGAACGTCTATCACCATGGTCATTCGGTGAGATGACTGGACCACACGAGATCCATGCGAAAATAGAGATTGATGATATGTGCGATTATTGAGAAATGGATATGTGGTTGATTTTTATAAAGATTTTGAAAAGGAAGGATTTTGGGTCTTTGGAAAGAGGATTTTTATTCTTGAGCGAATCAACGGTTTTCGGTATTTGAATAATTATTTGTGTAAGCACATGATTTTTGAGCTTGAAATTGCCTTATTAAAAAATAAATACTTATTTCCCTTTCGGGAACGGGGCCTCATTCCCATTCTCAAAAGAGGAGTGTGAGTCTCATCTCCCGTTAACTTGGATGGATATATAGGCGGTGCACTTTGATCCAAAAATCATAGGGTAGTTATGGGCTGATAATCGGATGTGAGAAGTTGAAACTGCACATGGACCAAATCACAAGGGTCAAATTGGATTTTTCCCACAAAAAAAAAAATAGAGAGAAAGAGAGAGAAAGTCAATGTTCAAAGAAAATCCCTTTTTTCTATATGTTGAAGTTCTTGCGAAGGATTTGGGTTTGCCAAACCCAAGTCCTTCATGCTTAGTGCTCGTTTGAATGGTGAGAAAGCGAGAAATAAAAAAGGGAAGGACCAACAAAACATTTTTTTGTTTCCATTTCTCACCAAATCTTCAATTCAAACTAGGGATTTTGCCAAAAAAAAAAACCCATGACCTTTTCTTCAATTTTCTCGTGAAACCCCTCCGTTTTTTAGGGTTTCCTCACTATCCCCATCTTCCTTGTGCTACTGTGCTCTATATAAATTCCTACGCCAAGGCTTTTTCTCTACCCTCGTTCACAACCACGCAAGGTAGAAACTACGAGTTTTTGGCCGAAATGGCCATAAATTGCAATTAAATTTGGAGAATACCCATCTTTCTAAATGTTTTGTAAAAATATGCCATCGCTCCTTTTCAAAAGGCGTTATAGCGGTTAGGCGTCATGTAGCCGCCACGTAGATAGCTCCTTTTGAAAAGGAGCTATAATTTAAACTCTAATAGCTCCTTTTCAAAAGGAGCTATAATTCGAACCCTAATAGCGGCATGTACATAGCTCCTTTTGAAAATGAGTTACAATTTAAACCCTAATAGTTCCTTTTCAAAAGGAGCTATAATTTTAACCCTAATTACGGCCGCCACGTAGATAGCTCCTTTTGAAAGGAGCTATATATTCCTAACCCCAAAAACACCGACGTTAGTTATCTCAATTTTTTGAACACAAAGTGTGAGAATTTGTAGTATTATCCAAAGAAATAGACTAGCCATAAAAATATTAAAAAATTTCACGATTGTGTTAAAAAAATTAGAATTATTTTTAATTTGGAAAAGATTGGATATAAAAGAGTTGAGTGATATGATATAGAAATTTCCAAATTAACTTCCCCAAGAAACGAGAGAGGAAGAGCCCGAATTGGTAATTTGAATGCGGTACATAGTTAGAGGGAGGAGTGGTTGATTATTAGTTGTTTGTTGATTATGTAATTTGTTTACAAATATGTATGGTGGGATGTACTAGCTAGTGTGAGAGAGAAACCCCAGAGAGAGGGAGAAGAGTTAGAGAGAGAAGCCCACTACATGGGTTTGTTCTTACAGAGTGACATATTGTTGTAGTATGATTGTTTGTGAGTACTATTAATTCTCTCTCCCACGATCACCAAGTGATAAGCACCCGGAAATGTAATGAAAGGGTGCGCTAGTGTCTAGGTTTAGTTTAATTTACTCATTAATTAGTTGTTTTTAACTTAGTTGCCTCGTAGAATTGTCTGTTTTGTTTTTGTAGGTGAATCGCTTAATAAAAGCCTTTAAAGGCGAGGCAAGGCTAAGGCGTGACTGACGGCTCAGAATCGCCAAGGCAGAAGCAGAATCGCCAAGGCAGAAGAGCCCAGCCAAGGCAACAGCCCGAGCAGATCAGTGAGCAGCCTGGGCAGAGGCCGTGGCCAAGGTGTGGCCAAGGTATGGCCTAGGCGTGGCCAAAGTGTGGCCAAGGGTTGGAAAACTTCAAAGCTTCAGAACTGATAAGCCTTCGCGATCGATCGAAGCTCATAGTTTCAATCGGTACCGAACCGCTTAGCTCCGGCCCCCTCCTAAGCTCTCGCGATCGATCGAACAAAATACTTCCAATCGGTACCGACTGCCTATCTCAGTAATGTAAGGCTTGGCCATCGGTACCGAGGCCATTAGCGAAGCATCTTCGAAGCATCTTTAGAGCATATTCTGAGCGGGGAATAAAAGGAATGATGTAATGACAATGATGTAGAACGTTTTTGGTACATTTTTAGATCTAACTTAGATTACTTTTCAGCTTTTGAATTGTTCTTGCCTTGTTCTTCATTTTCAGCACTTAATTCTTAATTTCCAGCCTTTATTAGTTGTCTTTTGCTACACTTGTTTTAATTAAAGTTGTTTCTTATCTCCCGATCTATTGTTTAAGCTAATTTTCTTCTAGTCTTGCATTTCAATTATGTTAAGTAGATTTTTGCTTGCTCTTATCTCCCTAGATATGTGTGAGTAGTTTTCGAGGGTTAGGTCATGGGGTGACTAGCACCTCATGGCTCAAGCAAAAATTACATTTTTCACCTAATAAAGTTTTAAACTTTGGTTTGAAAATTAATGTGGGGTTCGGGTTTGTTTGTCAAATTGCCGAGGTGTTAACCTCTTTGATCATGTGTAGGTGGGAGCATCGCCTACTCACCACACATGATGCTTAGAGCTCTGTCGCTCGAGGTGTTTGCCAAATGAATTCTAGAGCTAGCTTGATTTTCAAACCATCTTATCTTCCGGTTTAAGAACTTCGCGTAAGTATCTTAAATTGAGTAATTGGGTGAAACGTGTGATTTAGCTTGAGTCGTGGGCGTTAGAAACTCCTAGACCTAACCTATCTTTTCCTGGTTAATTCATTCTTAATTTAGCCATTTTAATTCCACCGTTCAAAGTAAAACCAAGTTGACTGGCTAAAAGTCGAAAACCCTACTTGCATCTAAAAATCCGAGGCAAGCCATGAACTAATTCCCTTGGGTACGATCCCGGACTTCTCCGGATTATTATGTTTCAACCGACTTATTAGCCCTACGCTTGGGGTAATATTCTTCTACACGGAAGTAATTGAAGCATTTTTGGCGCCGTTGCCGGGGATTTCTTATTATGGCTTTCTTGGAGGTTCGACAAACCACTGTAAGTATCCCGCTTTCGTCTCTTAGTAGTAGTAGTAGTTTAGTAGTTTTTGTGTTAGTGGCTCGTGTTTAGTTTGGTGGATACCTCTAACCTGACTGTGATGTCTGACCTGAGGTGTAACGAAACCAGGCTAAATATGGAGTGTGTGCTTAGTTAGTTTAGTTTACTTTGTTAGTTTACTTAGCTTAATTTGATTGCATTGCTTAGCCGAGGTGGTGGCATAACCCCTCGCATATTCTGTTTGTTGAGTTGAGGTGGCGGCCTAGCCCCTCCAGTCTGATAGCTTGTTGGTAGTTAGTTAGTTAGTAGTATCTCTTTTTGTGTATGCCTGTGTTCCGAAGCCCGACTTCCAATCGGCTTCATCGTTCTTCTTCTCCGCCTAAAATCCGGAGTATCACTCGGGCTTATCCTGCGCATTCTCCGCCTCGCAAAGTAAATCGTAAGCTTATTCGCAAAGGCCCAATGGCCGAAGAAGCTGTGGTGCGTACTCTTCGCGAATATCTCAATCCAGAAAGGGGTCCTCAAATATCGCTTATCGTTATTCCGACTCCAGTTGCTGGGAATGTATTTGAATTCAAAGCTGAGTATCTTCGGCTAATTCCAGAATTTCGGGGTCGAGAGTTGGAGGATCCGTATTCTCATATCCGGGAGTTTGAGTCTGTTTTGCATTCTTTGGTCCCTGCTCAGAATCAACTTGATCAAGCTCGTCTTAAGCTATTTCCGTTCACTCTAAAGGATAAGGCAAAACAATGGTTTAATTCCTTGAAGCCTCGTTCATTGCGTAATTGGAGGGAGGTTCAAGATGCTTTCACTACAAAGTTCTTTCCGGCTAGTCGGACGAAATTGCTTGTGGATCAGATTCAGAATTTCAAGCAAAAGGAGGATGAGACTTTTCACAAGTATTGGGAACGGTACAAAGACCTACTCATGGCGGTTCCTCATCATAATTTTCCGTTGTATCTTCAAGTCAACTATTTCTATATGGGGTGTTCTCAAGAGAGTAAGAAGCTCCTCGATACTTTGGGTGGAGGTGATTTTATGGGAAAGACACCGGAGGATGCTTGGGATTATTATGAGTCTTTGGCCGAGAAAACTCAAGCGTGGCAGTTTACAGATCCGGGGGAGAGAGCTATGTTCAATCAAGGTCCCACCGGTACGGGAAAATTTTCTATCTCAGAGCAAAGTGCTTTTGAAACTCGCTTGGAGGAAATCGCTCGAAAGCTTGACAAGTTGGAACTTAAAAGTGCTCAATCTCAAGAGGTCAAAGTGGTACGCCAAGTTGAGGACGTTTGTGTTATTTGCGAGATGGTGGGCCATTCTACCGAAACATGTCCAAACATCCCGGCTTTGAAGAATGTGATTAATGGGATTCCTCCGGAGGAAGTTCAGGCCGTACAACGTTTTGATCCTTATGCTCAATCTTTCAATCCGGGGACACGTCAACATCCGGCTTTCCGTTGGAATCAATCTAATGAAGGGGGTTCTTCTCAAGCTCCGCCCGCTCCTCAAATGCCTTGGAAGCAACCTCAAAATGCTTTCCGTTTTTCTCAAGCTCAAGGTCCACCGGGATTTGCTCAATCTAGTTCGTTCCCACATGCTAATCAGTTTCAACAACCGCCTGCTCAGTTTCAACAACCACCAAAGCATTCTTGGGAAGATCAATTTAGTGCTCTTTTGCAAAGTCAAACCGCAATCAATGAGCAACAAACTCAGATGATGAACGATATCAGAAATCAGTTGGGGAAGTTGACAACTACATTGGGTATGCTTCAACAAGAGAAAGGGAAGTTTCCAACACAACCTCAACCTAATCCGCAAACGATGTCCACTCCACCTAATTCTCAAGGTCTTCACTTTGCTAGCTCTTCGGTGACTTTCCCCGAGCAAGCAAAGGCGATTATTTCTCTTCGGAGTGGAAAGGTGGTGGATAACCAAGTGGTAATGCCCCCGGAGCCGTCCTTGTTGCCTCCTCCTATCGATCATTCAAGTCCTACACCGTCTCTTGGGGAATCTCCCAAGGAGGCAAGCGAAGAGGTTTCAAAGGAAAATGGTAAAGGTAAGGCGAAGGAACAAAGTGTACCGGATCCTAGCGTTATTCCTATACCGGCACCATTTCCCAACCGTTTGAGAGCTTTGGCGAAACCCAATTTGAATGCGGAGTTGCATGAGTTGTTCAATCAAGTGAAGATCAACATCCCTCTAATGGATGCAATTAAGCAAATTCCGTCATATGCCAAGTTTCTTAAAGATCTATGCACTCGAAAGCGCAAGTTGAACGTTCAAAAGAAGATTTTCTTGACCGAGCAAGTGAGTTCAATTATCCAAACGAGTATCGCTCCAAAATACAAGGATCCAGGGAGTCCCACCATTGCTGTCACTATTGGAGGGAAGCGTATCGAGCAAGCTCTACTTGATCTTGGTGCAAGTGTCAATCTGCTTCCGTTTTCTGTTTATCAAGAACTTGGGTTGAGGGAGATGAGACCTACTCGAGTTACGCTACAATTGGCCGATCGGAGTGTTCGTACACCAAGGGCAGTCGTAGAAGACGTTCTAGTTCAAGTTGGCCAGTTTGTCTATCCGGTGGATTTTGTAATTCTTGACACAAATCCAAATGATTCTTTGACTACTTCTACTCCGGTTATTCTTGGGAGACCCTTCTTGGCAACCGCGGATGCGATTATCAATTGTCGAAATGGATTACTTAACATGACTTTCGGTAACATGAAGATGGAAGTCAACGTTTTTAATGTGGGCAGTCAAATGGGGGATGATGAGAACGTAAATGAAGTGAGCTTTATTGATACTCTTGTGGAGGAACACGTGGATGAGTTGCTTTATAGCGATCCTTTGGAAGTTGCTATTACGGCCGAAGAGACCGAATTTCTTGAGTCTTCTGAAGTGAATTATTTATTGTCATTGCTCAATGAGGAAGACGAAGCATGTGCTATGCATTCTTGGGTCCCAAAGTTTGATGAATTCGAAGCGCTTCCCCCACTTGAGAAGAAAGTTCTACCATCTAGTATTGAGCCACCGAAGCTGGAATTGAAACCTTTGCCCGACACGTTGAAATATGCTTTTCTTGGAGATCACGAGACTTATCCTGTGGTTATTTCTTCTTCTCTTGGGAATCCTCGGGAGGAAAAATTGCTTGATTCATTAAGGAGGCATAAGAAGGCTATCGGGTGGACCATTGCGGATATTAAAGGGATTGATGCTACTTTGTGCTCTCATCATATTGCATTGGAGGATAATGTCAAGCCGTCTCGTCAACCCCAACGTCGTTTGAATCCGATTATGAAGGATGTGGTCCGAGCGGAAGTCTTAAAGTTGCTTGATGTGGGTATCATTTATCCCATAGCTGATAGTAAATGGGTGAGTCCAGTTCAGGTCGTACCAAAGAAATCTGGAGTCACCGTTGTGCGTAATGAGGAGAATGAGCTTGTGCCAACTCGTGTTCAGACAGGATGGAGAGTATGTATCGATTATCGAAAGCTCAACGCAAGCACCAGAAAAGATCACTTTCCCTTGCCTTTTATCGATCAGATCTTGGAGAGGATAGCTGGACATGCATTCTATTGTTTCTTGGATGGATACTCTGGGTACAATCAGATCGAAGTTGCTCTAGAAGACCAAGAGAAGATGACATTCACTTGCCCCTTCGGAACTTTTGCTTATCGTCGGATGCCGTTTGGGTTATGCAACGCTCCGGGGACTTTCTCACGATGCATGATGGGGATTTTTAGTGATATGGTCGAGAAGATATTAGAGGTTTTCATGGATGATTTTTCTGTGTTTGGCGACTCGTTCGAGTCATGCTTGGCCAACTTAGAAAAAGTTTTGATAAGATGTGAAGAGAAGAATTTGGTGCTGAATTGGGAAAAGTGTCATTTCATGGTCACTCAAGGAATTGTTTTGGGTCATATTATATCATCGGATGGTATCGCGGTGGATAAGGCAAAGATCGATCTTATTTCCAATCTCCCGACTCCAAGGTGTGTGAAGGACATCCGTTCATTTCTCGGGCACGCCGGATTCTATCGCCGATTCATCAAGGACTTTAGTGCGATTTCTCGACCCTTGTGCCAACTTCTTGCTAAAGACGTACCTTTCGAGTGGTCCCCCGCATGCGAGCAAGCGTTTGTTAAGTTAAAGGCTAGTCTTACCACTCCTCCTATTGTACAACCACCGGATTGGAGCTTACCTTTCGAGCTTATGTGTGATGCAAGCGACTATGCTATGGGAGCTGTTTTGGGGCAAAGGAAAGACAAGCATCCCTATGTGATTCATTATGCGAGCAAAACCTTGAATGACGCTTAAGTGAATTATACAACCACGGAGAAAGAGTTACTTGCGGTGGTGTTCGCTCTGGATAAATTCCGGTCTTATCTAATTGGTGGTGCTCCTATTGTTGTGTACACGGATCATTCCGCTCTCAAGTATCTCCTTACCAAGCAAGATGCCAAAGCTCAATTGATACGGTGGATTCTCCTTCTCCAAGAGTTCAATTTGACCATTAAAGACAAGAAGGGGGTTGAAAATGTGGTAGCTGACCACTTATCGAGGCTACAGTTTGAGGATCCTACTCCGAATCTTCCTATAGTGGACACGTTCCCGGATGAACAATTGCTAGCTGTTTCGAGTACCCCATGGTTTGCTGACATCGTGAACTATTTGGCTACGGGTCTCTTACCACCGCATTGGTCTCCTCAAGAACGTCGTCGTTTCCTTCATGAAGTACGGATGTTCTCTTATGATGACCCTTATCTCTTCAAGTACTGCCAAGATCAAATAGTGCGCCGTTGTGTTCCCGATTCGGATCAACGGAGAATTCTCGAGTTCTGTCATTCAGAAGCATGTGGAGGACATTTCTCTTCTAAGAAGACTTCTGCCAAGGTGCTACAATGCGGGTTTTATTGGCCAACGTTGCACAAGGATGCTTATCACTTTTGCGTGGCTTGTGAACGTTGTCAAAAACTTGGAAGTGTGACTCGGAAGGATGAAATGCCACTAACGAATATACTAGTGGTTGAGATTTTTGATTGTTGGGGCATTGACTTCATGGGACCGTTCCCTATTTCTTTCGGAAACCTGTACATTCTATTGGCAGTTGATTATGTATCGAAATGGGTTGAAGCCATTGCCACGCGTACCAATGATGCCAAGGTAGTTGTGGAGTTCCTCAAGGACAACATTCTTTCACGTTTTGGAATGCCGAGAGCGATCATAAGCGACCAAGGGACTCATTTTTGCAACCGAATATTTGAAGCTTTGATGAAGAAGTATGGCATAACTCACAAGGTCTCCACCGCTTATCATCCGCAAACCAATGGGCAGGCAGAATTGGCAAATAGAGAGATCAAGCACATCTTGGAAAAGACCGTAAATCCGAACCGTAAAGATTGGAGTCTTCGTTTGAATGATGCACTATGGGCTTATCGCACGGCATACAAGACTATTTTGGGAGCTTTGCCATATTGTTTGGTTTTTGGGAAAGCATGTCATCTCCCGGTCGAGTTAGAACACAAAGCTTATTGGGCAATTCGGGCCTTGAATTATCGGTTGCCGGCCGCTGGAGCACATAGAAGGCTCCAACTCAACGAGCTTGAAGAGATTCGGAGAGATGCTTATGACAACACCGCCATATACAAAGCCAAAGTCAAGGCCTTCCACGACAAACAAATTCACCGGAAAAATTTTGAGGTTGGACAGAAGGTACTCTTATACAATTCTAAGCTTCATTTGTTTCCCGGTAAATTACATTCTCGTTGGGCGGGCCCGTATGTTGTTGAGCATGTTTACCCTCATGGTGCTGTTAGTGTGTTAAATCCTGTTAATGGTAAATCTTTTAAAGTAAATGGGCAAAAGCTTAAACCGTTCCTTAGACTTGTTGAGGTGGGCGAACCGGATGAGGGATTGGGCGATCCAGTTTACACGGTCGCATAGTTGTTTTTCTTTCTTTCTTTCTTCGTTCTCTGTTGCTTAGCTTTGCATGTTTTGTTTTGTTGTGTTTTATTTAGTTTTGGTTATGTTTTGTTTTATGTTTGCATCAAATAAAATCTTGGAGATAAATCACATGAAAAGATATCACCAATGTGCTAGTGTAACAAGGGCTTTCATTAGTTCTTCTTGGTAATAGTCCATCGTTAATGATCCATGCACTCCGCGATTGCCCCTAATCGGAGGCAACTTAGGTCTGTGAGTGAGATTTGATATTGCCTGGAGTGCACGCTAGGTTGTATCTTTCCTTGCTTGTTTTTGATCCTAGGGGACGCTGGACTTAAGTGTTTGGCGAGATCGAGCGATAGATTTTATTACGGGCGCTAGCATAACACATGTTCAACGGTCTAGTATAGCCACCTATTACTTACCCCCCCCGGTGAGGAATGGGAAGAAAAGTATGACTCGTGTGATCGCGTGATGATCGGGTGGTGCATCTCATTTTATTTTGCATGTTTCCATTTGTTCTTTGCATTTGTCTTTATGTTTTGTCTTTTAGTTTTTGTTTGGTTTGAAGCCGGATAACACGGGCCGGTGGTTCTAATGTCATTTGTTTTGTGGAAGGTCGTTCTCTTAAGTCTTCTGCAGGGTTTATGTGCTACCACACCAGCCTTGGTGGATTGGGTCTAAAGCCGGAGTGAGTGAGGCGTTCAGGAGCCCTAAGCATGGGTGCGGCTAAGCGCCGCGGTTGTTAGTCCGATAAAGCTTTGGATATGGCCCTGTGTGACTAGCTATGGTTCCGAGTTGGTAGAACCGAAGGAGTGAACTCTGGAAGCATCTAATCTGGCTGGAGCAAAACATTGGCATAAAATCCTCCAACTTGGTCGAGGTATTTAGGGGTTGACATTCCCCTTGGACGGTACATTCGCGCACTCTTCCTTTCTTCTCGCTTGTTCCTAATGCTATGAGGGCATAGCATCGCTTTAAGTTGGGGGGAGGGGTTAGCTTATGTGCTATTTATTTGATTTTTGTTTGATTTTTGTGTTTTGTGTTAAATTTAAAAATTCAAAAACAATAGAAATTGTAAAAATCCAAAAAAATGAGAAAATGAAAATTTTCAAAAATAAATAAAAGCTTTTTACTTGCAATTCCTTCCTTTTGTCATAATTTTTAGTTTTGCTCATGACTTGTTGCATGCTCAATCATTGGTAGTTGGCAAGAGTTCATGGCAATCCTAAGAAATTTTGTGCTTCTCGATTTGCATGCTTAGTTGAAAGTTGAATGAGTTAAGTTTTGAGCAAGTTTTTGAGCAAGCTTTGGTCCATATCCCCACCTTTCCAATAAATTGCTTGTAGTGTAGGTGAATAATCGCATGTCCATGTCTAATTGTGTTTAAATGTCGATTTTCAATCATTTTGGAATCCAAAGCGCATTTAGGAAAGGATACAAGGCATTCTTTGCATGATCATACCACATATGTGTCACCTAGTCCTATGTTGCAGCCTGTTATTTCTCCGTTCTTTGTTTAACCTAGGTAACCGGTGTTTGGAGGGTTGTTGTGGGTAAGTGTTCATTGTGCAAAGGAGTTTCGGGGTATTATTTGAAGTTGTTTGAAGTTTTGGGGATCAAATTGAAGAAGGGATAAAATTCTGAGTTAGCTTCTCGCGATCGATGGATTCAATTAACTTTAATCGGTACCGAGATGGTTATCAGGGATTGGAACTAAGCCTCTCGCGATCGATCAAACAAAATGGTTTCAATCGGTACCGAGATCGTCAACGGCTGGAATGCGTAGCTACTTCGCGATCGATTGAGATGATTACTTCCCATCGGTACCGTGTTCTTATCAGTTTTGAAGAGGCAAAAATACACGGCCACACTCCAAAACCCATTCTCATCTTCTGAACCCGACAGCCCCCTCTCTCTTTTTCCATTATTCCACCAAAACCCTAACCCCAAACCCTCAATTCCTCCACTAAATTCCCCATTCTTCCATAGGGAACCTTCAAATCCTCCACTCCTTTCAACAATACGCAAGTATTCTCCACCAATTTCAAGTTTCAAGCCAAAGATCAAGGTAAACCCATCTCTTCTCTCTCAAATCCGAAATTTTCAACTTTTTTACCCAAGAATCCGAATTTCTTTCCTATTATCCCCATATATTTCCAACCTCCACCATATTTTGACCATGCATCCACCCATTCCACTCAAAAATCCAAAAATCCCATAAACCCTAGCAAAAATCCGAAATACCAAAAAATATAACCCAAACTCTTTTTGCTTTCAATGCCGAGAATCAAAAAGACCGCGCATCGGGCAACCTCTTCTCAACCCGAAATTGAAGAGGAGGATGATGATTTTTTCTTGAGTCAGATGAGGAGGGAAATCAGGCAGGGGGAATGTCGGGTGTTCGAACTCGGAAAAGGAGACGAACTCCGCAGGAAATGGCAGCGGACAAACAGAGGAATTGGGAAGCAAGCATGGACAGACGGAAATTCAAGAATGAAAGGCAGGTGGCTGCTGAAGCTTTGGGGAAGGAGCATCTCGGTCTCCGCATTGTCATGCGAAAAGGTTTTACTTTCTGGACTGAAAAACTAGAGGGTTATAATAAAAAGTTAGTTGTTGAATTTTATAAGAAGTTGAAAGTGCCTGTTGGTGAGTGGGAGAATGATCCCAATGCTGCTATTACTTCTAGGGTTGCTAACATAGATATTGTGATCACGCCCAATGACATAGCCCGTTATTTGAAAATCACTCGTCCAACTCCCGAATCTGTTACTTATCCGATTGAAGGCATGCAAATTGATTTAGGAGTCATAAACAAAGAACTGTATTTGGATATGTCTGAGGCTGAACTCCCCCATGTGCCCGGGAAGTTTAAAGGATCGTATCGGTTTTTGAACAAAGTGCTTCACTATAATATTTATCCGAGAGGGGCTGAGCATAAGCCAACTAGGAAGAGTGGAGAGTTGTTGTATGCTTTTGCTGCAAAAGATGTGGTAGTGGATTGGGCGTTCTTTATTTTTACTCAGTTGGTAGACTTCAAAAATGATACCCTATCTACAGCCCGTATGCCATTTCCATGTATGATCACGACTTTGTGCAAGGAACAAGGGGTGAGGGGAGCGGAATATGAAAAGTTGGAGGATCTTGAGCCGGGGCCAATGACCGACACTTTTGATATGAAGAGTAGTTAACAAGCTCGAGCAGCCGAAGCTAAAATCTTGGGTTCTGGCAGCTATTTGACTACTGTGCCTTCAAAGAAATCCAAACAGAGTACATGGATTAGGCTACTCTGTTGCCAGAACATCTCTATTATCAAGAGCTTGAGGAAAGGGAAAGTGGAAAGGAGACAAATTCTGAGGGAGCAATCACAGCTTAAGAAAGAGGTGGCTTGGCAAACTTCGGTTCTTGAACGTCAACATGGGGAGAAGTTTGTGCCAGAATAAGACATTGTGCCAGAAGTGAGTGATGATTTCGGGGAGGAAGAGGAACTGGATGATGATGAGGAGGAAGGATGAGGTGGCGACATGTGGTGGTGATGTGCTGCTGGTCGGTGGCTTTAGAAATTCCCCTTACTTGGTCGGGGTCTTGGTTGGTTGACATGCCAACTATCCTATCCCTTAGTTTATTTTGTTTCTTGTCATTTCATTTCGTAGCATAGTTGGTACATTGTTAGTTAGAAGTTGGTTTATTGGTTTGGCCGGTTTGGCCTTGACTTGGTTCTTTTAATTGTTGGCGGCGGTCCCTCGGGTAGTTAACCAAGCTAGAAAAAAGACCGTCGCCTATTTTGGCTAACCTGTTCTTTGAAACCACGGTCATTAAAAGCTTAAAAAAGACCTTAGTTGATCTTTTGTGCGCTTGGATTCCTTTATGATTGACTGTCTGATATTTGCATAATTAGCTTATGGCATGTTTTCCTTTCGTTATTCAAATTTCATCTGCTTGCGTTTAATTCTGTTGAATAAAGTGCTGTAGTTGGTTGGGGCATAGTATCTCTTGTTCGCTAATGCCTGTTTGTCAAGCACTTTTTCGGTGGATATGGCTTGACTCTGAATTCGCAAGGTTTTGTGGCCCGTATCCTACCTTTGTTCGAGGACACAAACCTTTTTAGCTTGCTCATTAACTTGCTTGTTACTTAGCCTGTTTAATCGGACACTGAAATTGCGAGTTGTAGGAATGAAATAAAAAGCCGGAATGATTGAACTCTTGCTAGTTGATAATGTTGAGCATGTTCTAAGTTGTGAAATTCGGAAAGGTTGCATAGTAGCTTGTTTTCAAGTTCGTTTTATTTTGTTCGCTAGGGACTAGCAAACCCTAAGTTGGGGGGCGTGATAAGCACCCGGAAATGTAATGAGAGGGTGCGCTAGTGTCTAGGTTTAGTTTAATTTACTCATTAATTAGTTGTTTTTAACTTAGTTGCCTCGTAGAGTTGTCTGTTTTGTTTTTGTAGGTGAATCGCTTAATAAAAGCCTTTAAAGGCGAGGCAAGGCTAAGGCGTGACTGACGGCTCAGAATCGCCAAGGCAGAAGTAGAATCGCCAAGGCAGAAGAGCCCAGCCAAGGCAACAGCCCGAGCAGATCAGTGAGCAGCCTGGGCAGAGGCCGTGGCCAAGGTGTGGCCAAGGTATGGCCTAGGCGTGGCCAAAGTGTGGCCAAGGGTTGGAAAACTTCAAAGCTTCAGAACTGATAAGCCTTCGCGATCGATCGAAGCTCATAGTTTCAATCGGTACCGAACCGCTTAGCTCCGGCCCCCTCCTAAGCTCTCGCGATCGATCGAACAAAATACTTCCAATCGGTACCGACTGCCTATCTCAGTAATGTAAGGCTTGGCCATCGGTACCGAGGCCATTAGCGAAGCATCTTCGAAGCATCTTTAGAGCATATTCTGAGCGGGGAATAAAAGGAATGATGTAATGACAATGATGTAGAACGTTTTTGGTACATTTTTAGATCTAACTTAGATTACTTTTCAGCTTTTGAATTGTTCTTGCCTTGTTCTTCATTTTCAGCACTTAATTCTTAATTTCCAGCCTTTATTAGTTGTCTTTTGCTACACTTGTTTTAATTAAAGTTGTTTCTTATCTCCCGATCTATTGTTTAAGCTAATTTTCTTCTAGTCTTGCATTTCAATTATGTTAAGTAGATTTTTGCTTGCTCTTATCTCCCTAGATATGTGTGAGTAGTTTTCGAGGGTTAGGTCATGGGGTGACTAGCACCTCATGGCTCAAGCAAAAATTACATTTTTCACCTAATAAAGTTTTAAACTTTGGTTTGAAAATTAATGTGGGGTTCGGGTTTGTTTGTCAAATTGCCGAGGTGTTAACCTCTTTGATCATGTGTAGGTGGGAGCATCGCCTACTCACCACACATGATGCTTAGAGCTCTGTCGCTCGAGGTGTTTGCCAAATGAATTCTAGAGCTAGCTTGATTTTCAAACCATCTTATCTTCCGGTTTAAGAACTTCGCGTAAGTATCTTAAATTGAGTAATTGGGTGAAACGTGTGATTTAGCTTGAGTCGTGGGCGTTAGAAACTCCTAGACCTAACCTATCTTTTCCTGGTTAATTCATTCTTAATTTAGCCATTTTAATTCCACCGTTCAAAGTAAAACCAAGTTGACTGGCTAAAAGTCGAAAACCCTACTTGCATCTAAAAATCCGAGGCAAGCCATGAACTAATTCCCTTGGGTACGATCCCGGACTTCTCCGGATTATTATGCTTCAACCGACTTATTAGCCCTACGCTTGGGGTAATATTCTTCTACAGGGAAGTAATCGAAGCATTTTTGAATGAATTTGCTCTCTCTTGAATTTGTTTTCTCTTAAACCTCACCTAAGTACTTAACTTATTGAACAAATTCAACTAGTGAAACACATCCGGATAAATAATTGAATAACATAAAAGACTTGTTGAGTACAAACTTTTCATATAAAAACATCATTTCACATGACATGTAATTTGAATTTCATTTTCCGCATCTTCTCTTGTTGTGACCTTGTTGACCACACTTTGAGCACGTCTGTGGTGGTTGGTGCTCAATCAAATCATCCATCTCATTTCGGATTCGATTCACTTTCGGGCGGCCTCGGCCTCGGAGACGTTCTTTGTCTGGAAGAATTCTTGGCCCATCGTATGGCGGCCAGTAGGCTTGGTCAAGCAGTGGCTTGAATGAGAGAGATCCATACATGGCAATTGTTGTGTCGACCGTCCAATATTTGCCGAAGTAATCAAGAGGGTCAATATGCATTTTGTTGCAAACCGCAATAACGTGCGAACAGGGTATTTTCCACAACTGAATCCTATTACAAGTGCACGTCTTGTTAGTCAAGTCAATTGTGTGTTTGTTATTTCCTTTGTATGGGCTTGTTCGATTGATTGGTGTATGTACCTCGAACAAGCCCGCGGCCCGGTTGAACACAATGACATCGTGTCCCACTGCGTTTTCCCTCCAATGATCGTACTTTTTCTTTGCATATAAGCTGAAATGATTCCCTTTGACTTTTGTATTCATTGACTTTACTAGCCTATCGTCAAAGTACTCCACACACTTGTAGAAGGTAAACATAACAGTTGCCATGATCGGGAGGTGTCTGGCTTCTTTTACCACCCCATTGAAGCTCTCAGAGCAATTGGTAGTTTCGCTGCCGTATCGCCTACCTCCATCGTATGCAAACGTCCATTGTTTTTTGTTGAGCAGGTTAAGTTCTTGATAGATACGTTCGTTGGCGAACCTTTTCAATCGGGTTAGTTTGGCCTTGAACTTTTTCTTTTGACATTCCATTGCGCAGACTTTGACTTCTTTTCTCACTAATTTTCCAAATCGACGATGATAGTTTGATCCCAAGTGACGGAGACAGTAACGATGGTAAGCATGTGGGGGCCTCCAATCATATGCAGAATCATCCTTTAGCCATGACATGAGGCCGGAGTGCCTGTCTGAAATGAGACACAAGCCTTGTCGTTTGGTTACGAAGTGTCTTATGCAAGTGAGGAACCATCCCCAATTGTCCTTATCCTCATGTTCGACTACGGCAAATGCAATCGACATTGTTTGGTTCTTAGCATCTTGAGTGACTGCAACAAGTAACGTCCCTTTGTACCTTCCCGTGAGGAAGGTTCCATCAACAGAAATTACTGGTTGGGAATGCTTGAACCCTTCGATTGCCGGTGCGAATGCCCAGAATAGTCTGTCAAATGTGGCACATCCTGGTACCCCTGAATCCTTGTATAACATTATTTGCCCATATAGAATGAGAACGATGAGTTTGCTGAAAAATTAACAAACTCCCGTCAATGGGGCCCTCCTGAAGAACCATATTTTCCCTTGGGTACCTAAAACAAATAGAGTTCAATTATCAACTCGTCAACGGTATTCCATTTGGTGTGAAAATTCTTGCTGCAAAACGCTACAAATGGTATTCGGAAAAATTATTCCAGTGTGATGTGTGTAAGAGCTTTGCAAACTGTCATACTATATAGCTTAATGGTTTATAAGGTTTCATATAGTATCGTATTTAACATGTCTATTCAGGATCACCCACTCAAAACGGTACCAATGATGATTCAATCGACGAAAAGTGTGGTCGCAGGTATATACGTGAAGCATATATACCATAACTCTCCACTTGCGTGGATCCCAAGTAAAGCCATAGCAATTCAGGAAGCATATCTTATCTA
Source organism: Rhododendron mucronatum var. ripense (assembly GCA_019656295.1). Taxonomy (NCBI): domain Eukaryota; kingdom Viridiplantae; phylum Streptophyta; class Magnoliopsida; order Ericales; family Ericaceae; genus Rhododendron; species Rhododendron mucronatum. The sequence continues at coordinate 1,861,024 of BPLT01000038.1, read as the reverse complement.
TGAGACTATGATACAACATAAACCAAAACTGTGTAATGATAAATTTCATCGTTTAGGAAGTCCTTGCTAAGCCTAGATTTTAAATATATGATGATTTATCCAATTTGCACAGGCAGGCAACACAACGGAAAAATTTTAAACCTTTCTTATACATGAGTGGCGAAATATACCACTCCTAGGAAATGGAGGAGAGGCCCCCCATATATAACACAGATTGAAGATTCAAAACATGAATGGGCGAAACCATAGACAACCCAGATATCCATAGCGAGGAATCGTACCTCATATGACCCAATACCACAAAATAATTGAACCAATCGCCAAGTCAACCACCAAAAACGAAAATTTCATAACAGCATTAAGACAAATTGCATCTTGAAAATTACCTATTGAGCCGAACCCTAGTATACACATACATATATACATATACACATACATGAGACAAGGAAGATGAAGAGAGAGAGAGACTTACTGTGAGTGACAACATAGGCTGGAGAGCACGCCGGAGATGAGAGAGCACACCGATGAGAGAGCACGCTGGAGGAGGATGGTGACCGGAGGAGATCGCGCGCCTTCGGAGGTCACGACCGACGTGGAGTGAGAAAGGGAAAGGAAAATATCAGATGAGGAGAAAAGGGGATGGTTTGATTAATGTCTAGGTTTTTAACCTATAGCTCCTTCCCAAAAGGAGCTAAATCTGACTTGGACTCTTTGCCACGCAGGAAACCTATAATCGCCTTTTGAAATGGAGCGATGACATATTTTTACAAACAGTTTAGAAAGATGCGTATTCTCCCAATTTGATTGCAATTTATGGCCATTTCGGCCAAAAACTCTAGAAACTACGTAGTCTACGTTGTTCGCCTCTTCTCTCTCTTCTCTCTCATCTCCCAAGGTATATCTCTGGTTTCCATAGTATCGACCTCAATTTGTCGAATCTCGTTTTCAGTTGATTTCAATCGATTTGGATCTCTTTTTATTGTTTCCATCCTTGCGATTATCGGGTTCTGTTGTCAGATCTCGGATGTATGGATATGGTTTTGACTTTGTAGTTTAATCGATACGAATTTGAGCTGTAGATCTGTTGACTCCTTCTCTTTCTCCATTCATATTTGTTTTACTTTTGTAGGGTGTGAATTTCGGTCATATGTAGTTTGTTTTCATGTGATTATGATACGTACTTGGTATTGGCTTCTGATGTGTATGACTAAGCTGAGAGCGGTTACTGTTTCTCTTATCCTGGTTTAAGAGTACTGGGTTTGGTTTAGGATTTTACATATATTCATTCAGATTTTGATTGAAATCTCTATTTATTTGGATGAAAAGGTAGTTTTGTGTGGTAGGTCTCACTAACCTGTTCAAGTTAATCTCGTATGTGAAGGTTGATTTACCTCTGTATGTACAAACATGTATGCACACATTCACATTTTGAAGTTTGTATTTTGCCGCACAACCGTCTCTGTTTATTCATAACTTATCCAAGACTTGGATATATTTTCGGAACTTTGCATTCAAGTTGTAATTCACAAAATCCCTTCGGTTTTATACCTCCAAAAGTTACCAGGAAAAAACTGGGGGATTCATTAATTATCTTCTTATGTCCTGTATTATTTGGACTTTTTGATTACCTTATTAGGAAGCAGTGGCCTAACGATTGGTATTGTCGCGGAAGATATTATTCTCTCCCTAGCTTGATTGACGAGCTATCTGTTAGTTGTACTGTATTATAGCACTGGTTTTCAATTTTGATTAGCTTTGTTAGATGGGCCGTATGTGTGTCTAAGCATCAGATTCATGCATAGTAGACACAAGGACTTGGCTAAATATTCGTCAAGTAGTTATGTATCAATACTTCTACAGTAAAATTGTGTTTATGATGGTAGTTGTATGTGTGTTGATAATTTGATATGGTAAATTTAGTTTCATGGACAAACTTTTTTGGCGTGTTAGCTAAACCACCATACACATGTGACATATGCCCTCCACTTTTACCCAAGTGTCAGACATATTCTTCTTTTGATGCATCTAAAACGGGTGCGCACATGCATTTAGTAGAGTTCATGTTAGAGTATTCGATGTGATCCCTTTTCCTGCCTCTTATTTTGTTTGTGACATTATTTCTGTTGAAAATTTTCTTTTGGAAGTTCCGTATTACCTAAATAAGTAAACAATGCAACATCAAACATATTATGCCTCTTTTCACATCTTTAATCCGGTTGCATTTTTCTCTATGCATTGCTTTGATTTTTTTTCCCACTTGGTTTGGTTTAAATTTGCTATTCATAGCCTGATTCTCTTCCTTGTGGGCGCTAATATTGTGAAATGTTCATTTTGTGCTGTAGAAGGATGCATGGATGATACATCTTGTTATACTAAACTCATGGAGGTGTAATCAGCACTATTGAACTTGACAGTAGTCACAATATTTCAATAACATGTATTTCTCTACTAAGATATTGTTTCAAGGATTACAATACCATACCCTTGATGCATTTTGTTGTTAACTTGTCATATAAATTTTGATTGTTTAGCCATTTACGGCGGCATTTAGTTGGACTGAAGGCCGGATTCTTCTTTTCTTGTTAACAGTTTACTCACAGTGCTGATTTAAGGGGGTATTTCCATTAGCTAATTGTGGACCACAATTTTTTGGTTTTGTCCTTATTCAAATTTTTTCGCGTTTGTTAGTTTTGTGCCAATTTTTTTTTTATGTATTATTGGTTCGTCTCTACGAGAGGAATGGGAAAAGTAAAAGATTATGACTTTTACACAAAAAATTTTTGGGCTTTTTCTTGGATATGTCTAAAAATGTGTAAAAGTCATAATTTTTTACTTTGTCCGACTCCTCTCATCGAGACAAACCAATAATACATAAAAGTTTGGCGCAAAAATAACTAACACGAACGCGAAAAAATTTGAATAAGAACAAAAGCAAAAAGTTGTGATCCACAACTTGTTGATTAGTGGAAGTGGTTTTAACCACATAATGCTAACCACTTTTTTACTTAGTACAATTTACTAACTGTGTCACTCTGTTTTTTACCATTCTAATGAATGTCATCCCTTCTTTTCCTCATCCAGCTGGCTTCTGGGGATTTTGAGAATCTTTAGTTAGTTTTTCAGATATTTTTGGAATCCTTGAACGGGCATGTTGTTTCGCTGATTGGCACCTATTATTTTTGTGAATTTATTTCTTTCAATCTAAACTAAGCAATTTTTTGGTTCCAAGAAATTGTTTATTTAACCTACATTATCAACAGTCAGCCAAAGTGGAGGGTGTTAAGGTTGAAACTTATTTTATGTCTGAACGGGCCTCCCTCTTTTTGTCATCAATTGGGTTGCTTGGAGAGTACTGTCCGTCATCAAGAAAAAAGAATAGACATTCTTTTGTTAAGGTTAGCTGCATGCTACCTGGGTCATTTCTAGAACGCAGTCAGGGTTGTCACCTTTTCCATTTGCAAGGATTTCACCAAATTTTGAAAAAGAAGTTCTTAGTGAAAGAGTTGCCTTGTTACCCTGTTGATAAAGTTTTGCACACGCATATTTCTTGGAAACAAGATGGCTTTACAAAATATTGGTGCTGGAAACAAGGATGATGCCTTTATAGGTACAAGATGCCCAAAATGATAACCAAGATAGAAGGTAGAGGGAATGACATCAAGGCCAATGTGGTCAACATGGTTGACATTGCGAAGGCTTTGGGTAGACCTGCTTCCTACACCACAAAGTTTTTCGGCTGTGAACTTGGAGCCCAATCCAAATTCGATGAGAAGACTGGAACATCTCATGTTAATGGGGCCCATGACACTGCCAAACTTGCTGGTCTTCTCGAAAACTTCATCAAGAAATATGTCCAGTGCTATGGCTGTGGGAATCCTGAAACTGAGATACTCATTAATAAGGCACAGATGATTACCCTAAAATGTGTTGCTTGTGGGTTTTTGTCTGATGTTGATATGAGAGACAAGCTTACAACGTTTATTATTAAGAACCCCCCTGAGCAGAAGGAGGGATCGAAAGACAAGAAGGCAATGAGGAGGGCTGAGAAAGAGTGGCTAAAGGAAGGTGAGATGGTGGATGAGGAGCAGACTAAACTTAAGAAAAAGACTGTTAGAAAGGAGGTTGCAAAGAAGATTGGATCCTCCATTGCTGGCTCTAAGGATGTTTCTTCTAAATCATCTACCAAGAAGAAAAACAATGTTTCTGATGGAGATCACTCTCCTACAGAGGCAGATGATAACGAAACAGCTGCGGCCATAGTTGATACTGAGGATGACGATGACATCCAGTGGCAGACTGACACATCAGCAGAGGCAGCACGCAAACGTATTCAAGAACAGCTGAGTTCTGTCACCACTGGCATGGTGATGCTTTCGACCAATGAAGAGAGGCCAAAGTCGGTTAAAAATTCACCTGAGCGTGAAACAAAACCCAATCCAAGGTCAATGGCCATTCAAACGGGGTAAAAGTTGATTATTCTAATTCTCGTGAGAAGCTTGTGCAGATTAAGGAATTTCTGAACAAGGGAACCTCTGCTAGCCAGTTGAAGTCCTTTTTGGGATCCCTTTCTGGAACTCCTCAAGATATCATGGATTCCCTCTTTGAAGCCCCTTTTGATGGTGCAGGGAAGGGGTTTTCAAAGGAGGTGACCAAGAAGAAGAACTACCTGGCAGACATCACTCAAGATAAGGGATCACAGCTGGTTTTGCTTAATGCTATCGAGATTTTTTGTGGGCAAGCAAGACCTGAGGCGGCAAAGGAGGTGGCTTTGGTGCTCAAAGTACTTTACGACAGTGATTTGCTGGAAAAGGAGTTTATAGTGGAGTGGTATGGGAAGGGATTGGATGGAAGCGATAAAGGCTCGTGGATTTGGAAGAATGTAAAGCCCTTTGTGGAGTGGCTCCAGAGCGCCGAGTCTGAAACTGAAGAGGAGTGAAACAGGATGTCCATGTCTGCTTATACCCATGTGGTTTCTGAGCTTTCTGCTGCTTATGTTTTGTGATGGTGTTTTGGCTGTTTCGTAGTTCTTTATCTATTCTTAGTGTGGTCAAACGGTAATGCTTCTTGTTCGTCATGGGAGAATATGCTTGTTGGGTCAGTTTGTTTAGGTTTATCTGAACACTTTTAAAACAGCTTGAAATAATGGGGGAATCTGGTTTTCCCCCTGTTGTGTTTGTTTTCTTTCCTGCACTACTGAGTTTAATTTTAATTTTTTGGATTTATGATTTGTTGTAGTGTCTTTGAATGAGTTAATACTTGCAAACTGTTGTGTCAACTTGCTTAAAAATTAGAGGAGTATTGCGTATTATGGTTGTATTTGTCCATTCTATGCCTTAGTTCATGCGTTCACATCAGTTGAGCCGTACTCTTGTGTTGGGCTTGTTGACTGTGGAGGGATAGACCGTTGGCTTTGATTGCTTAACCTTGTGAACTTTGTCCACTGTGATTGTGGAAAGGTTGGTTATGCAGAGACTTGGAGAGAGATAGATAGATAAGCCCATACTCTTGGGATAGATGTGGATTCAAAATGAAGGAATTTACATATTAGGAGTTAGGAAACTAGAGTAGATGATGGATTAAATTAAATGTTGAAGTTTTATGTTATTGGAGTCGTTAGAGCAAGTGCACCAAGTTAGGCAAATTTTGAGCGAAAATTGCTAAGCTAATGAACACTGAAAGGTGCACATACTACCCACAACTATTTTAACACTTCACCGCCACTGAAAACATACACCAAGCAAATCTATACTAAAAACATACACCAAGCAAATCTATGGAATATGAGAATCCCTGGCTACCTGCAAGTACATGGGCTTCTCTTGCTATTAGCGTCTTGTCTTTTCGATGCACTAGGACCAAAAAAAGCAGCACCAGTGAGTGTTTTTTCTCTTATCCTGTGCATTAGTGGGTTGATGTGTATGATTCTTGGAGTTCACTCTATTTTCTTGCAAAATAAATTAGGAAAATTTTCACAATAATAAAAAAATAAAGTTGTTTGTTCGATGCATAGGGACGAAAAAAGAAAGAGCGTTTTTTCTCTTGTCCTGTGCATTAGTGGATTGGCATGAATGACTATTGGAATTTACTCTATTTTTCTCGCAAAATAAATTAGGAAAAAATTCATAACAATAAAATAAATAAAGACAGATAGAAAGAAGATACATTTTATGCAAAACAAAGTTTATGTCTATATGTTACTCTCTTTGTCCCAATTTAAGCGTCCACTACGATTTTGCGTGCCATTTTCAATTGCTTATATATCTCAACATATATTATGTTTTATGTTTTCAAAGTCATTGTTTCATAGAAATAATTGAGATCTATCAAACAATATTCATATTGCATATTTTTAGTAATATATATTGAGAGATATAAGTAATTGAACTTAGTTTCCTTTTCAAGCGAAAAAAGTATTTATTTTACATATTGTAAAAGTGTAGAATAATAAATAAAAAGATGAAAATTTGAGAAAATTCCATGTAGGAAAGAAATTTAAGGCTCATTCCTTTTATTTTAGGTAACTACATTCTTTTAGTATATAGTATAGATTAGCGTTATGTCTGTTTGATGCACGGAGACAAAATAAAAGTTAGTAAGAACTTTTTTCTTATTGTTCCACACATTAAACAGTTACAATACTAGTAATAAAGTAGTTCGCAATTGCAAAAAATGTATGATACAATTCCCCACTTCCCAAAATTCTCCTGCCCTCTCCACGCTCTCTCTCTCCTCTCACCCTCTCTCTGTCTTGTCGTCACTCCCTCTCTTTCTTTTATTGAATTTTAAAAAAATTAAAATCCCAAAATTTTGGAATGGGTGTTTAAAGGCTTGAGAGCACACAACACATTTGTTTACAAGTACAAGTATCATAAAAAGATTTACCACAAAAAATAATATCCGTTAGCAAAATTTCCAAACGCCACTCGGAAGTTTCCCTTTGATTAACGCACCATTCCGCTAAGGTTCTTACTTTTTAAGTACTTATTTTTTGTTTTACGAGATCAGTCATTTCATCACAATACATCACCTTTAATTCAAATACTTATTTTTATTTAGTGGAACATACTCTAAGTCCCTCAACCGCGGGAAAAAAATAACTTCGTTCACATTGTTGTTGCCGATGTCTGATTAATCTTTCTTTTTTCACATGAATGACAAACGAGCCAAAACTAAACAATTTAAAACACATCCATATAGATTTTTCTTTTTTGGGATTGGGATCTGAGATCACGTCCATAAGTTGAAAAGGGTTTTATTTTGGGGGTTTATGATAAGGGTTGCTCGCGGACCGGTTTTTGGTACATCGGTTAAGTGTCTAATCCTATCCGTTTGCGGCGGATTGTCATTCGTGAGTGTTATTTGGTCGGTTCGGTTTAGATGTAGTTTGGGCAAATCGGTTTGAGCGGATTAGACGGATTTAAGCATGCAATTTATTTTTTATGTACACAAAAAAATGAAAAATAAAGCCCAAAACTTCAAGTCTAAACATTCATTTACCCTAAAATACAACAAGTCTAAAGATAAACTATTACATTATCCATTAAACCAACAATATTATTTAGAACTTGGAGTTGGACTAAAACATTAACTTAATTTGGATTCTAATGTACCAAAAAATAGAGAAGGTTATTAACATTTTCAATTTACATTTGCCTGTTAGACCTTTTATTGCGCTTTATTTATTTATTTATTTATGTTTTGGGAGGATGATTCAGTTTGAACCGCCAACTTAACCGATCTGCATCTGCCAGAATTAATAGGATCTGTATCCATTTGTAACCTACCCTAGTTAGGTTCATTGGCGGTTCAGTTTGGGCGAATCGGTCCATCCACTGGGCAGCCTAGTTATTATAGATAACTAAAAGCCATTTCTACTATTCGCCCAATTATGTGCGTGCACAGATGGCTTTGTGGGATCTATTTTGGGATCCTAAACAAATGATTCTGTTCATTAAATTTAAGATATTTTTTGGCCATGAAACAAATTAGCTCAATCATAAATACTCGATCTAATTTTTCAATTGGTCATTTACAATTCAGTCTTAATACTACATGAAAATATATGAGATTGGATTAAACACTTACAATTATTCTAATTGACCTGATTTTTAACGTGGTCTCTTGGAAAAATATTTTAAACGTAATGAATGACTTTGATCATTTATGTAAAATTCGAAAGTAGGCCCCACAAAACGTTCACAATCTGTGCGCACTACTTTTTCGTGAAGGGGTGCATTGGTGCACCGGTCTCGTCACGTTCCTTCTCCTCCTCCTTTCTCTCTCTCTTGGTTTTGATCGATTTCAGATTTTGAATTTAGTTTTTTTTTAACAACAATGCTACACATACAACAATTGAAACATAACCTTTCACATACATGTGGGACCCACAGTGTATGTGAGAGATTGTATTTGGTGTTGTATTTAGATTGTTATGTGAGTATTATTTTTATTTTTTTAAGTGTTGCTGGGCCCACGCTAGCACGCCAAAACAGCAGTTGTGGTGTGGCACACAATAATTGTGGTTGGAGGTGTGGCCAAGAGGTGTGTGTACGTAGCATTATTTGTTACTTTTGGGGTGGAGGGTATACTAGAATTTTCTAGCCTGAACAAACCAGAGGGATTTCTATAGAAGGAAATTATACATTGGAGTAGCATACAAAACTGCTACATACACACTTATTGTTCAAGCAAAGACCAAACACAATTTTTAATATATATGCGGGATCCACACATAACAGAGGATATGAGCCCATATGTATATGAAAATTTGTATTTGGTATTGTGTTTTTAACATTTTTGACTAGCGTATTATTTGTTTTTTTTGATAATATAAAAGGGTAGGAAGGAACGACCAGCGTAACAAATCCCATTCGGTGTGACCATAGGGGCTCCCGACCCGCTATGAAATGTTCGGTTCCTGCCATAGCTATTGTCTATAAAAATAGATGTTACCACAGCACCACCTAAACGAACAGCTGGCACATGGCCCTCCCAAAGACCCTCTACAGCTAGCATATTACTAGTTGTTGAAGTGTCTATCTAAAATTAAGACAAAGCCAATCTAATATAGTTCCGAGCGGTGAGTAACCACCACAGCCGCCGCTGCCGCTGCCGCTCGGAACAGACTCGATTCATTTCATTTTACCACCCATGGCCATGGCTGGTTCTATCTCTAACAATTTCTCCCTCTGCTCCACTCCTTCCCCTTGTGTCTCTTTCTCTCATTCTGCTTCAACACCACCTTCTAAAACCCATAAACCACAATTCCACAAGACCTTAGTAGCTCTTAAACCCCACCTTAATCGCCCCCACCTTATTCTCTCCAAACCCCCGAGAGTTTTAGGATTTAATCTCTCCAGTTTACCTCCATTCAACAGAAACAATTATAGGCCTTCATTTACATCCTCTCTCGCACTCCAGGATTCTACTTTCCAAGTACTCGCACTCTCTCTCTCTCTCTCTCTCTCTCTCTCTCTCTCTCGTTCTCTCTCTCCGAGTACATAAATAAGATATGTATGTGTGTATACATGCCATAAGCAAGTGCATATGTGTATGTAGGTTTCTCCTTTTCTGATTATTTGTAATTGGGCAGCGTTTTTATTGTTTTTCACACTTTTGTTGATGGCGTTTTTAATTTTATTCGTCAAAATTTGGATTTTTCCCCCTTCATCTATTGGGTTTGTTAACTATTCATATTCTGTTGAATTATGTAATACGGCTGCCAGCCTTAGGGAAACCTATTGAATGTGAGGTCTAGCTTTAGATAAGTTCATCTTCACTGCAACATAAACTTTACCATTTGAAATTGAGAAAAAACTACCGCTTGAGACTTACATTTTTTTGTTCGGAGACATAATTGGAAGAGAGGTATTTCTAGAAACATTCACCTGTTATGTGGTATTGGGTAGAACTCAACCCCAAAAGCTATTGAGGTGAGGGTGCCCTCACACTTATATTCTTCATATACTTTGGTACCCAAGCGACATGGGACTTCGCTTCACACCCTGCCTCACGCCCAACGTGCTCACTCGGCAGCACCTGCCGCGTGCAGGGCAAGGATATGCACCCTACCCATCCTTGGTATAGCCGGCTCTGATACCATGTTACATGGTCTTGGGTAGAACTCAATCCCAAAAGCTAGCTATTGAAGCAAGGGTGTCCTCACACTTATATTCTTCATATTACTTTGGTACCCAAGCGATGTGAGACTTCGCTTCACATCACCTTTAGGGTTGGCTCTTTTTTTTGATAACTCAGGTGTCCGGGCCAACTTACGTGCACCTCAACTAATCCTGCTGGGACCAATCCCACCGCCCACATATGGGGTCTCCTTTAAGGTTGTTAACGGGGTTATGGATATGTTCCGCAAACTATTGGTTCAAGTGATAAGTAAGAAGACACCATGGTTCAAGTGATATGTTCCTCAAACTATTAGGTTCTTTTATAACACATAAACTCTGCATACAGCACTTGGAAATATTTAGCTTGATTTAAGATGTAGAATTGATGAGTTTAGCAAATGTCTACGCTATGGAATCTGGTTTGATGAACTTATGCCGTTCGCCTGTTCCACTTGGAGACATTGTGGCCATGAGAAATCTCAAGCCAATATCACGTGCTCTAATCAATAAGATTCCTGAATTTTAGTAGGGACAAGGTTCAATGAGCTTGAGCATGTCCAGATATTGAACGTACTGGATGTGGAATGTGCTTTCAAACTAAAAGATGTTCCTTGCCAAGAGAGAGCCAGAGAACAGTTTGTGGTTCTAGCTTTTTAAAAGATGAAAAAATGACTCATGATCACCATTGATTCCAAGAGTCATTTTTCTCCAAATTCATTATGAGATAATGCCACAATTGGAGTAGATTGGACTCAGGTATAACTAATAAACGAATGAGTTTATATGAAATATTTGGACGTGTTATGAATTTTTTGAGATTATTCAAAAACTTGATCAATCTTCTTGAATGTGCAACACATCATATGTAACATTCTTGTCCAGAATTTGCCTATTTATTATGCCATAATCTATGTTCAATCGGCTCTGCAGTGGCCAGTGGGTACATATGTAGTGTTGTATGCATCTAATTCTTGTCTAAGGAAACAAGGACACTGCATAATTTAGTGTTCCTAATTATAAGTGTCATATTTTTATGGACAAATGGAGTGTACAATGCATCATATAATATTTCACTCGTAATACGAGATTCTAACTCATGGTTCTAAAATAATCTCGAATTACCAAATATGCTTTCTACGGGAATGTCCAACTAAATTGTTTGATTCAGGTCTTGTAGCCTTACCCAAGTGTTGAACGGCCTACCTCTGTACTTCGTGCATTTAGAACACTCCATTTAGAATAGGCTTCACCGAATGATTGATGTATTCTTCAGTCTCTGAAGCCACTTTTTCTTGAGCGGTTCCTTCATCATTAAATGCTTTGATTACTACGTTAGTATCATGGAAACTTCAATCATTATTGGGTGATGGGTGTATTTTTCAGGTTTGAGTTTTCAACGTTGTGTTGTTGTTTCCATGCTGAAGTTGCATAAGGCCTGGGTTGAGATCAGTAGCAAACTGTTGTCTACTCAACTTAGCCTTATCTATATGGATATGGTGCATAATCCTTTTATTCCCCTTCTTTTTACGATTGTGTTACTTTTCTTTTGCCAAAATTTGCTCCATCTTGTTTGCCAAATTAATAAAATGCTTTCGTCAGGAACCACAGGCCCGGTTTATTTTTCTTATCTCTGGCTTGCCTGCCCAATTGTCATTGTAGCCTCCTATATTTATCCTCACAATATCTCAAACAGTAGTTTTTCTTCTCTCTTTCCCGTGGGGCTTCCTTGATTTTTCTTTAACTAATTGGCTGGTCAGTCCATGTTTGACTTCCCTCTCATTGATTTTATTTATTTATTTTTGATAGGCCTCTCATTGATATTATAATCCTTCTACAGCTATGTTCACCTTATCCTCGAATTTGGTCTCATCGTCTAGTTATTGTTACCTGATGTTCAACTTCCATTGAACATGGACCTTTAGACCGGCAAACCAATCTTCTGCTTAAAAGCTTACAACACCCCTCTGGAAGCATCTTCTTTCAGCATATTGTCATGTGTCTGTCAGATTCATCTAATAGAGTAATGCCTCCTCCCATCTACGGAGAAGAGAGAAAGTGAAGATTGTGATGTGATTGGGAATAAACGCCTGATTGGAGTCATTGGACTATCAAAAGTGTTGCATATGATCCCTAATGACGGGAATTCGTAGGCCTTCTGCCCTTTTCTAACTGTCCCAAATTGCTTTTCATGTTAAGATTAAAACATAATTTTTGCCCCTTTTGTCTTAAGCTTTTCTACTTTTCCATATTTTAGAAGGAAGTAGTAATTTTTGCCCCTTTTGTCTTACTTGTGTGCATCTATTAGTCAAACTTTGAGTGGGTGGGGGTCAGGATCTCAGAAAATTGACATAGAAGGTGAAATGTTAATGCATTGTTGTAGTTTCTAATCTTAGAGCTATTCCAATGAGGGGTGTTCTTGAGATCCATAGGTATCAAGTTTATCATAGATTTGTGAAAAGGTCCAAAGCCATAGTGGCATTTATTTGTAAGAGACCTCATAGGTGTATGAATTCAAATCTCTGGATTCGCATATTATTTGTTGTTGTTAGAATATAGTATTGGTATTAGTCCCACATTGGTTAATGTAGTCTTATGTTATAATTTCCCATTATATAAATAAGAGTTGATTGTGTTAGGGTTAGTTAACACTACACCCTATACACTTTTCCTTCTTTCTCTTACAACATGGTATCAGAGTGGGTTCACCATCCACCTTAGATATACAAAACCCTAGCCGCCACCCTCTACCACCATCATCATCTCACCACGAAACCCTAAATCTATTGCCAACATCATCCCTACTGTAGCGTCGTGAACAGTGTCCGCGCATATGTGAACAGTGCTTGTTGGCTTCTTTCTCTCGTGCGACCTCTGTTTTCTCTAGGCGATCATCATACCCTCCGGCGGCGATCATCGTAGCCTAGGGTGACTGTTTTTCTGGCCCGTCAGCCCCAGAAACTCCAAGCTCAGTTGATTTCAGCCCTCGAACAACCCAGAAATCCCTCATCCAGTCAAGGTTATGAATCCCGTACGGTACGGGCCGGTACGAACCGGTATTGTACATATCCGGTACCCTACACCTCTAATTCCGTTCCGGCTCAAATACCGGTCGGTACCGGCCAATACCGGACGGTACCGGAGATACTGGTCAGTACCGGCCAATACCGGATAGTACCGGACTACTTTTAAATTTATTTTTTTCTCAAGTACCAGACAATACCGGTCAATACCGGACGGTACCGGACAAATTCCGGAATATTTTTTTATTTTTTTTGTTTTAAAAAGTGTATATTATACTATAAATTCTTTTAGGTAGGAAAATAACACTAATAGTATCAATCCGAAACGGTACCCGGTATCTCGCCGGTACTGGTACTTACTGTACTAGTAAGAAAACTGATACTCTAGCCGGTATGGTATTTAGAACCTTGCATCCAGTGCTTGAAAATCCTTAAAACCCCAACCCAGCTCTTCTTCTTCACTTTGAATAGCCCCAAATCAGGACTGAAAGTGCCTGACTAGTGTTTGAAAGTACCAGTTTGTGTTCACAATCCTTACATTAGGTTCGAACTTACCTTAAAACCCTAGTTGGCGTTATTTTTTGGATCTGTTGATGTTTAGGCTGTTAAGTATCATCCTGTGGTTGATCTATTTCTCGTTCTTCCGCTGCTCGGTATGCTGTTCTTCGATCAAAATCAAGTTCACAACTGTGTTTGAGACTCAGAAGTTGTGCTCTTCATTCAGTGAGTTCTTATCGGCCATAGTTCATATCTATATGTCACTTAGTCTGTTGGTTGCCTCTCATTGCACGGTGACATGTTTGCAATGAAATTTGATTCTGATTCTGCTTTCACTGTCTCTGGTGGGTTTGGTTCTTCATTCAGCCATGGTCATGGTCGCAGCCGTGATTCTGGACATCGTGGTCGGGTTTTTGGCCATGCTTTTGTCGTTCATTGAAGTCGTTTGTTGGTCGTTGAAGTCGTTTGTTGGTTATTGAATTCGTTCGTTGTTCGTTGGTCGTTGAATTCGTTCTTTGATTCGTTGGTCGTTGAAATTATTTTGTTTTAGTCGTTTCGTTGGTCATTGCTACTGAAAGTTGTTCCATTGTTTTAACAAGTTGGTTGTTTTTCGTTATTGATGTTAGTAGCTAAGGTAATTGTTTCGTTGGTTAATATGTAACAAGCTGGAGAGTCTCCAGCTTGAGGGGGAGTGTTAGAATATAGTATTGGTATTAGTTCTACATTGGTTAATGTAGTCTTATGTTATGATTTCCCATTATATAAATAAGAGTTGATTGTGTTAGGGTTAGTTAACACAACACCCTATACACTTTTCCTTCTTTCTCTTACAACAGTTGTCATTGACTCCATTAGAATTCTCGCTAATAACAAAAACTATGCTTTATTTATCACCAATCCTGCTGTCCAAACACCCCAGAACACCACTCATACATACCTAAATTTTCTGATGTCGATTGAAAGGAAGTTGAAATTTAACCCTTATCTCACTAAATCAGTGATCAAGTGTTCCGCGATGGGTCGCAGTCTCAAAATGGAAGGGTTTTTTTTTTCTCTTGCTAGTAGAAGTCAAAGAAAGCCCTAGAGCACATAACTCTCAGTCCTAGGCTCCTAGCAACACCTTATCTTATCCACCAAAAAATTTGAAAACGCACACAAAACTTTCGGTAACAAACTATCAATGGAACACACTTGGTAGGCAAGCATTTCGTTACTTGTCTAGTTTTTGATCATTTTTGAATATCTTGTCTTTTCTGGGCACACTCATGTTTATGTGACATGGAATTTTGAGCTATTTAAACAAAACTGATTGATGTTCTCACTACTTGTTCCTCTGTATGGTTAAGATATTTCTTCTTAGTGCCCAAACATTCCATGCACCACAAGCCTATGAGGATAACTGGTTTGTTTGCCGACACATCTTTGCCATGTTTTGTTGTTAGAATATTATATTTCCCTGGAGTTCTCCATCAAAAGAAAACTGCTTTTCTCTGATAGTTGCATTTTATCTTGCTGTTTTAGACAACTTTCGACCTACGCCAAGAAATATTAACAAGGCATTCTCTATGAGGTGGTCTAGGAACACAACATTCACAATAATTGGCATGACATCCCTATGTGGCAGTGTCTCATTGGCAGTTAAAAACTAGCAATCCATGAATCCATGCAGTAGCCAATGAAGCACTGCCGCATGGGCAATTTGTGCAAAATGTTGTGTTCCTAGACTTTCTCACTCTCTATTTCTATCTGAGTGGAGAATGTTTATTTTCTTGCAGCAATATTTACTATGTTTGAACCTGATATTTGAATGATATTTTGTATCCCCGATTGTTTCTCTGTTAAAATGATGATGTAATCAAAATTGGCAGACAAATGATGATGAGGGTCAGCCAAATGATTCGAAACTATCAGAAAGTAAAGCAGATCCAAGAGGGACATTAAGCTTGAAGTCGCTTATTAATGTCTACAAGGAGGCTCTACTGGGTGGAAATGAAAAGGCCATATCTGAAGTTGAGGCTATGATTTGCATTGCAGAAAATGAGAAGAATGAATTGGTCCAGAAACTGTCGGCTATGTCAGCAGAGATAAAGTCCGGGAATGAGAAATATATCCGTTTGCAAGCAGATTTTGACAACTTCAGGAAAAGAACAGAAAAAGAGAGATTGACTATAAGGGGTGATGCCCAGGGAGATGTAATTGAGAGCCTTTTGCCAATGGTGGACAGTTTTGAAAGGGCAAAGCAACAAATTAAACCAGAAACAGAGAAGGAAAAAAGATCGATACAAGTTACCAGGGTATATATAAGCAATTTGTAGAAATCTTGAGGAGCTTGCGTGTGGCAGTTGTACCAACAGTTGGAAAACGATTTGATCCCTCTGTAAGTGGCATCTCTTGAGACTCACTCAATTGTTTTGTTTAGATGGTCTAAATTCAATTTTTTGCATTTTTCATGATTCATGATTCATGTTTCAAAACTTATCTCTGGATAAAGGTTTAAGAGAAATAGAGAGTCATTGGTGCTACCAAGGAGAACATAGGTTTGTGTGGCACACCTGTCATGTATTTTAGCAAGAAGCTGATAAACTGATTCTCTAGAAATCAGAAGATGAATTTTTATGAATATGTTATTTTCTATATCTGAAGCACCTATATTGTCTTGAAGTTGCTGTGAGATAGAATCGGAACATTAACGCATTGAGCAAACTGTGTGTTAGAAAAAGTTGCTTCAGATCTATATTGGAAACCGTTAAAGAGTGAACGAGAATTCAACTCCGAACACGTTTTTTAGTATTAGTATAAGGTCAATTAAGACTAATATCTTCTTGGACTTATTTATTATAGATTGATTAGTTTCCACTGTAGAGTTATATTGAAGACACCTGTTCAAAGTGAACAACCGTGTCCCTTCCTTTTATTGCTATTCAGAATAGTCTCGAGTTCCTGTACATATGTTGTATTCTTGATTCATTTTGTCGTATTGAGATTTTTCTTGCATCCATCTAGTCAGAGGACATTCAAATGAAAAATTGCAAAACACTTGTTTGGTTTGCCAAGTGTGTGTTTCTGGAAGAGCATCGCCATGTGTCACTTACCAGCGGGCCCAATACCCCACGGGTAAGGCATGCGAGCTCGTCCGGATTCATGACTCCTCATACCATGCAAGCACTCTAGGCTTCATGGACCTCCATAGTGGGAACTCCTCCGTGGAATCTCCAAAGCATGACACACTACGAAGCTTAATAACATGCTCAGCCATGTCCACTCTCCATATGATAAATAAGGCTCTAATGAGCCTGGCAACTCCTCACAATACCCGAGGTCGAGAGCAGGGCCTGCTTACCCCGAACGGGACCTAAAGAAGTATGTGGCTTGGAGGCTAGAGCAAAGGGATTATCAAGACTCGCCTCCACGAGGCAAGCTCCATCTTGACCAACCATAGAGAGAGAGGGGTGCCGCCTACGTCACCTGACATCTGCCTATCTTCATCACCCTCATTACAACCACAGGTCCACAACCATGCTTATTGCAACCACCCCTGACACCAGGTAACCAACCATCACTCGGGCCTCTTTATCTCTGGCTAGTCCATCCATCTGGCCTCCATCCCTCTGGCCAGTCCATCCATGAGGCCTCCATATTAGGATGGTTCATGCACAAAACCGAAACATCGAATACAACACCTACCTAGGAGCTTAACTCTTTGGTTGACCAATCTCTCCACTGCCATCTCTCTCTCTCTCTCTCTCTCTCTCTCTCTCTCTCTCTCTCTGTGGACGCCCTGAGCTCTCTCCAGACACCTACCTCGGGTGGTCCAGAGCACTGTTGTACAGCCGCCATATTCCTGGATGGACAACCTCAGGTACTCTTAACGGCTAACGCTATTCACATCCACACCAGACACACAGTTGAAGTGCTTGTTCTTCTGTGTAAGGGAGATCATTGTATTGTGGGAGGCAAACTTCTGAGATCTCGTAAGCGGGGACGAATTCTGTGTCAAGGACAAAGTTTTAAAACACTTCTACTTGATCTGTTCATTCAGTTTGAGTATGCGTATGCGATTTCCAGATTTCTTAGTGGTCTAATACATTTCCTGGTTCCATCTTTATGAAATTCAGTTTTGTTTCTGTTGTGCATTTATCACAGAGAAAAAGTAAACTAGTTTTCTAATTCTATAAAGCACAGTTTTGGATGGCTCTTTGAACCTTTGGACATTAGGATCAGTATCGTTGACTGCTGAGTCCATTTCCTTGTCTTTGTGTGAAGACGGTTGAGTGAAAAAGAAACTTCATTGGGTTAGTTGCTTAACACTTACTGAGGCTTGGGGTGAGGTTTGTTTTGGCTCCCCTGTATAAGACGTACTTTGGTACAGCAGTCTCAATTATACAGATCAGCCACAAATCTTGTATTTACGTTCATCTAATATGTGGATGACATGGAACCCCAAATGACAAATAAAAATTAGGCTGCAGTCCACTTCCCACTCTCGCTCCGCCACCCTAATGTTGCTGGCTTCTCCACCTACCCGGTGTTTAGTTGTAGGAAGCTGGAGCATATAGAAGGTTCCTATGTTGCAGGAGCACTTCTATATCGTATAAGTGGAAGTATATCTATCACATATCAGAGATTGTCATCAGTTGCCATTATTTAGTGGAATGTAATATAATATTAAGTGGTCGAGTAAATTTGAGTTAATTGTTTTCCTAGTATCTTATGGTTGCCCTATATTTTCTTTGATCGGTATCTCCTCTTTGATTTCTTTGGATTTGATATTCTTGAGAGGTTCTATTCCAGTTGGTATTGCTATGTTTACTCCATGGGAGCGCGATCCTTGTAACATTCTCACTTTAGAGCTCAGTAGTCATGGTTTCAGCAAAGTTATAGGTTGACTACGAAAGGAAGACGGAATGAATAAAGGAAAATTATTACGAATAGCTCCTTCTAATGATGGAGTATCGGCGCATTCCCTCATAGAAAATAGTACCAACCTCCATTGCGTATTGGTACTTATCGAGTATAGAATAAATTTGCTTCTCTTTGTTCTACGAACAGAATTGTTCTATTATCATCAACAAAATAGAACATATCTTAATATTAACCCTTGCTCCAAGATAATCCACTGAACAAGGAAATCCATAGCATATTTATAGTATAGTCTTTTTCAATGCAATAAAGTTACGTAGTAACTATTTTTCTTTGATATAAAGGGCATTTCCATGGGTTTGCCTTGGTATGGTGTTCATACCGTTGTATTGAATGATTCCAGTCGGTTGCTTTCTATCCTTATAATGCATACAACTTTGGTTGCTAGTTGGGCCGGTTCAATGGCTCTGTATGAATTAGCGGGTTTTGATCCCTCTGATCCTGTTCTTGATCCAATGTGGAGACAGGGTATGTTCGTTATATCTTTTATGACTTGTTTAGGAATAACCAATTCATGGGGCGGTTGGAGTATCACGGGGGAGACTGTCATGAATCCTGGGATTTGGAGTTACGAAGGTGTGGCACATATTGTCTTTTCTAGCTTGTGCTTCTTGGCAGCTATCTGGCATTGGGTGTGTTGGGATCTAGAAATATTTTGTGAGGAACGTACAGGAAAGCCTTCTTTGGATTTGCCCAAGATGGTACTCCTGGTGATGTGGGAAAGGGATATCTAGTCCAGTGAGGATCGGGATGTGGTGGGTGGTTTGAACTCAATCAGCTCTTAAAGTAAATCAGTAAATGTCTTGTCAGAGGAGATGTTTCAACTGGAGTTGGGGCGGGCCGAGTTAGTGTTTGCATTTTTGCAATTTGGCCTTTCATTTCAGCCGAATATTGGCTGTTCGTAAAAGTTAGGGTTGACTGTTAATTCGTGTACTCCCTCCGTCCCTTTAAGTGTCCACCTTTGAAAGTCAAACTTTTTAAGGAGACACATTAATTGCAGTTAAAAATTGTTAACTTTCCTGAAATATCCTTTATATTTAACTGATGCATTTAATTGGATTTGGATAGGTCAATACAAAAGGAAGGGCTAAAGGAAATTTACCAAGTTTTACCCATTGACTTTTCAAAATGGACATTTATTTTAGGGACAAACCAAAATGGATTATTGGACACTTAAAAAGGCACGGAGGGAGTATTACAAAAGCTTGAACTCTTAAAGAATTGAAGTACTACATAAAATCTTGAACTCATAAAGAATATTGATCTGTATGAGTGTATGGTTCCTAGGTCTCTTTCTATCTTTATAGTAGCTAATTCAGTGTGGATATAGCCTTATCTAGGACGTCATTATGGTTCTTCACTAGTTGACTGTCCAAAAAGGAAAGGGTTCTTTACATAGTTGGGTCCGTGCCGTCAAAGCTAAACAACAAATGGATAATCGTGCTAATTTCATTCTGGTACGAGAGACATTAACATTGTGCATCTCGTTCTGTCATTTTTAACATTAGGGTTTTCTTTTTTCTTGATATAGGTGCACGAAGCCATTGCACGCGAGGAGTCTCAAGAGTTCAAAGAAGGCTTTGTTAGTCAAGAGCTTCGTCGTGGCTTTCTCCTTGGGGATCAACTAGTACGACCCGCAATGGTTAAAGTTTCTACTGGCCCTAGGAAAGAGAAACCAACCGCAGCCACTGGGAAATCGACTGGGCAACCGACAGCAGCAGCTGGACTAGATAACCGATAGCACTGCCGTGAACTTTTTTTGTTTAACCAAGAAATCCGAATCCCATGCATTCTCTGAAGATTTTGTTGGTTGTTTGATTTTGGTTTACCAATGCACTGGGAAATGTTCTGGCGTGTATTTTCTGTTACAAAAGCTGTAGTCGTTTTCAATGTGAAATTGCGGCTATGAGAAGCATTCCTTTGGTCTAATAAAGGAACTGGTACTTGTTTGGGAGCGTCCAGTGTCTTTAGAACACGATATAATGCTTTTCACAAAATATGCGTGACACTGTTCATTATTCATGTTTGTCAAAACACGGTTGGTTGCAATGAAAGCCAAGCGAATGGACCAAATAGCCAAATGAATAATTTGTTAGCATGACTTAGTTTGTCTTGGTATGAATATTCGTACTCGTATGCATCATGCATTAGGGTTTTTAATTGTGTGCGGATCCATTTATTGGCGTGATATACTATTTTAGAATTGCAGACTTCCATGGTTTAGGGCAAGTCGAAAATATGTGAAGGGTTGATTTTTACCTTCGTGCAAGGATTGTTGGTGCTTTTTGACGAGGCTTACCAACAAAAAGCGAAGGCAAGAGAGTAAAAGATATTTTCAGTATGATAAACGACTCTCTCTCTCTCTCTCTCTCTCTCTCTCTCTCTCTTTTTGATTTCTTTTGTCTGAATCTCGAATTGTTGTTAATTATCGAGTAGCTTGGCCATCAACTCAACGAATCTTTGATTCTGATGTAAATTATGGCAAATACGAGGGGTGGAGTTTTGGATGGAAGAATATTTAACTCAACATTGGACCATTTTCATGGAAGAATATTTAACTCAACATTGGACCATTTTCACCAGGTATTGCTTCGCCGCAATTTTGGCAGTATACCAAACTTTTGTTGGAATCAAACTCCTGGTAACTCTCACATTCCCAGTTGTTTAGGGATTCGAGACGGTATGTACTTTGTGGGGGAAAACATGAAGAGGAGTATTTGAGAGGGGATATGCTGAAACTGTTCACTTCTCTTGGTTGTGTATGTGTATATTTTCCGGTGTAGCCAGCCGCCCTTGATGAAGCTTCGATGACCTTGCCTTCCCCAGACAAGAATGGGTATTTGCCTCTAGTTCCTGGGAGCCGGGCTGTGAGACTAGCTAACGAGTACCAATAGTCGGGATCTACTTTCTACAAACGAAGAAAGAGGTGATCAAAGGACGTGCTCAATGCGTTGCTCAGACAAACTGATAGCAAACAGTTCTCCACTACTTTGAACCACAATTTGCAGCTCTTAGTACTTTCAGCATGTGTGCACATACAGAACGTGAATTTGGCTCGAATCAAGAAGAAAAAGAACAATCTCACAGTCATAGAATGATCTGGCTTACGTTAAATACAACAAGAACGCCAAAATATTTGAGACAAACTACAACTCACCACTTACGAGTCAACTAATATGCCACTCTTTAAATTGCGATAGAAGTCCCGCATCTTGAGTATTCATTCACCATCAACAAGTTTCTCGCCAATTGCCGAGCAAAAAAAAAACAAGTTTCTCGCCAACTATAGTAAGTATTCACTCTTCTATTAGACGAGATACGAAAGGGACAGTGAGGATTTGAAGAGATGATGCTGCAACATATACCTAACTTTTCAACCCCCAAGCTAGACTTACACTCTTTTTTCAATCTCAAATAAAGGATTAAAGACAAACCAAATCCAGCTGCAGCCAGTTCCATTTTCCTGCCACCATCTTTGCACCAAGCTTTATTAAAGCTGCACTCTTTATTGAAGTAGAGGGAGTGTTGTCCTCTTTTTTCGGAGAGTGAGTGAAATTATTGGTGTTTACTGTTGTAAGAGATATAATTCGTATGTACTGTTTATGATGTAGTAAGTTTTGTACATAATGTGAACTTTAGTGTGAAAGTCTATGTAGTAACAGTAGTATGGCAGTACGAAGCAGGTGAACCAATTATATGTCCTAGTTATGTACAGTAAGTTCCAATTATATGTACTAGTGATGCAAGCAACCTCTTTACGCCTATAAAAGGAGGGCTCCCCCTATTGTAAAATCCAAGTTTAGTGAAGTCAGTGTGTGTTTTTATATTACCTCTCTCTGTTGTGTTCTCTCTATTGTCTCTCCCGATCCTAATCTACTTTGTATTTGTACTCACTTTGTGCCGTTAATTGACAACCTTACACTAGTCAATTCCAATTCTTGGCCTCCAAAATCCCTAATGTTTTATGAACACTAAGGAGCATGATCATCACGCGCAAGAATTGGTTCAAGCTCGAAAAGGAATTTTCAGCATCTAATTTCTAAGCAAGAAGTCCAGAGAATGTCATGCACATGTAATTTCCCATATCAGCAGAAATATATGAGAACTCCACGAGCTCAAATAGTCGCATCCTTTCTTTGCCAAATCCTCACCGGTACAATCCAAAGGAAATGCCATTCGGGTCCATATTCTCAGGTTTCCAGATTTCCCTTTCTTTGAACAAGGCAACACCATTCTTGTCCGACCCATGAGCTGAATAAGTCAGAGTCCATGGCACCGCATAGAGCAATCTCCCGCAATAACAAATTCAGACACCAACTTAGCATCCGCGGCACATCCACATTTCATGTAAATGTGGATCAAGGCACCTGCAAGGGTAACATTAGGTTCAATATTTGTACTCTTTCAAAATATAGCCATGTAATGCTCTCCCAAACTCAAAGCTTCCGTATGACTGCAGCCTGGTAGAACTATCTCATAAATTAAAAGAAAGAAGACGCAGGATACACTCTCCATCTCGGAATGGGACCAATGTAATGCACGAGTAAGTGTGACTGGATGCAGTCTCACTGACACATTTCGCTATTGAACAGAAAAGCAACTAGTGGAGGGTAATTGCTTGGTCTGAAACAATTTCAGTGTCTCACACCTAAGCCCAGATTGTTGGAAACCAGATACCCTCTCCGTCCCTTTTTTAAGTGTCTCACTTCGTAACTTCAACTTATTAAGAAAACATCATCATTACTCCTTTCATATTAACTTTTACCTCCACTTTCCCTACTTATCTTCTATAGAGACATCATCATTACACTTTTACTCACTAACTTTTCAAAATGGAATCTACTTTTAGGGGCAAAATGAAAAATGTACCAACTTTTATCTACTAACTTTACAAAATGAACATTTATTAAGGGATAACCCAAAATAGAATATTGGACTTTAAAAAGGGGGACGGAGGAAGTACAACAATATTAAAAGAAGCAATGTTTGGCTTCAACAGTTCAACCAAATCTTGGTCTATCTCAAAGAGTAAGTTAAAAGGCTCATTCTGCTACCCATTTCTTGCATGTCCAGAAATTAATGTGTTATGCGTAATTACATCAGGCTTTAAAACACCCCTTTTCATATATCTATTATCTCATTATAGATGGCAGTATTCTTGTTGTCCACAATAACAAATGCTTTCTCAGCACAACCAATCCTTCCAAATTTTGCATACATATCAATAAAAGACCCTTCCACATTTCATGTTTCCAGGTAGTTCAAATCTTCTGCGCCAGCACAAAGCTGATAGAATGCTCACTATTGCCATGGCATTTCAAAATATCATGAGTCACTCACATATGAAAAAAAAAAGCTACTCCCTCCGTCCCAATTCGTTAGTCTCTTTTGGGAGTCCGTGCTTCTTTTCAATTGATTATATCTTATAATCTATAATCTTTTAGGTGATTTTGAAAACACCGTTTAAAAGAGCTCATTGAAATTTATTAAACAAGATCCATATTGCATATAAATAGTATTACCAATTAAAAGTTATAATTAGTTTTTTTATCCGGTTGGATAAGACAAGGGACAAAAGAATGGGGGCAGAGTGAGTAATAATCATATCTGTATGCCCTTTTTCAACAGGGAAGTAACCCAAAAAAAACCACCATCTCAAGAATTGAAATGAAAAAGTCACTCCTGTATTATACAGAAATGTTGGGCCCTGGAAACCCCAATAAAATGGAACATTTACAACCGAGGAAATCGTAAATGATAGAAGCACATCATCGCCATTATATACATACAAACTTAAACTACGGTAGTCAACATCTGGTCATCACCTTCAGTGATTGCCTGACATCACAAATTTGGCTCCCTTTCCAGGCTAGGGTTTCTGCAATGTCCATGGATGTAGGATCATCAAACTCATGATTCAAAGCCAGATCTTAAAAGCAAGTGCAATGCCAAATAGTTTTCATTAAACGAAATTACTGAATTATGTTTGGCTGATCACTTCGAGCTGAAATGCATCGATACAATCATGTAAAACGTGAGGCATAATGAAAAAGCACAATGGCCAAAAATTACAGAAGCTAAACGGATTTTTCTCACTGTTATGGCCATATCATGCATCTAACAGGCATAAATTTCAAGTGCCTCATAAAAAATGACAACTTCTTTTAATTACTCTGGTATATCCAAATGAACCTACTAATTATACGATTGCGTTTAATAGTTCAAGCTTCAACTAAGAAAAGTACAAGGAAGAATGCTTCCCCTGTAGAAACAGAACTATATTCAGCTAGCATGAAAATACAAAGAGGTAGTAGGTCGGAAATACCAAAATAGAAAGAGGTAGGTTCCCAACTTACGTAAATATAAAATAGTAACCTCAAAGCTACTGCAAGAGCTTCTCATCCTACATGTAGTCTACTTATAAGGCAACAAGCGAGGTTGTTGGGCTACTCTAAGAAGCACGAATACGACACGGGACACGGATACGACACGGACACAAGGATACGTTACTTCTCTAAAATGTAGGACATGGACGCATTGGGGATACGTTCAATCACATAAGCTCTAAAATGGTTTTATGTATATCAGTATGTATATTACCATATGTGTGCACCCCAAGTTATATCACAAACAAGATGCGATAAGTTATGAAGAATCTAGATTGACATGGACTCGAGAAATCCTTAAACAATACGGGGCAGCACGGTTAGGAATCCTGAATAAATCCTTTAAATTTTCAATGTATGATTGGTCGTACAGTTAATATTTCTTGGGCAAATTTCACTCAGACCCCCTGAGGTATCTGACAATGACAGAAGGTACCCCTCAGTTTTCAAAAATGGCAGAAACCTCCCCTATTTCACAGTTTGGGTTTCATTCCGTTAGTTTTGTTAGTGAAATGGACGGAAAATGTACGGAAAATGAAATTTTCAATTTTATTTAGTTCTATAGCTATCTTAGGGCTCTTATTGAAAGTCCCAGAGCAAAAAATTAATTATAACCCTTTAGGATAAAATGATTAGAAAAATAAGATCTTCGCACCGATTCAAACAGATTAAAAATTGAAGTACTTAAGTATCTTCTCTTCATTTGGTTCTGTGGCTCTCTCAGGGCTCTCATTGAAAGCCTTGGGGCCAAAAATTAACTATGACCATTTAGGATAAAATGATAAAAAAATAAAAATCTTTGCACCGATTCAAACGAATTAAAAATTGGAGCACTTAAGTATCTGCTCCTCATTTGGTTCTATGGTTTTCTTAGGGCTCTCATTGAAAGCCCTAGAGCGAAAAATTAATTATGACCATTTAGGATAAAATAATCA
The DNA here is from genome assembly GCA_019656295.1 of Rhododendron mucronatum var. ripense. Classification (NCBI taxonomy): domain Eukaryota; kingdom Viridiplantae; phylum Streptophyta; class Magnoliopsida; order Ericales; family Ericaceae; genus Rhododendron; species Rhododendron mucronatum. Next base: position 1,835,144 of record BPLT01000038.1, on the reverse strand, counting down.
GAAAAATAAGATTTTTGCACCGATTCAAACGGATTGAAAATTTGAGCACTTAAAGTATCTCCTCTTCGTTTAGTTTTACGGCTATGTTAGAGCTATCTTAGGGCTCTCATTGAAAATCTTAGAACCAAAAATTAATTATTGCACTTTAGGATAAAATAATTAGAAAAATAAGATCTTCGGAAATTCAAATGGATTGAAAATTGGAGCACTTAAGTATTTGTTTTTCATTGAAAGCGCTAAAACCAATTGAAGAGCAAAATTTTAAATGCTCCAAATTTTAATCCGTTTGAATGGTGCGAAGATTTTATTTTTTTAATCATTTTATCCTAAATGATCATAATTAATTTTTGACTGTAGAACTTTCAATGAGAGCTCTAAGATAGCGGTAGAACTAAATAAAATTGAAGATTTCATTTTCCGTACATTTTCCGTCCATTTCACTAACGGAATTAACGGAATGAAACCCAAACTGTGAAATAGGGGAGGTTTCTGTCATTTTTGAAAACTGAGGGGTACCTTCTGTCATTATCAGATACCTCAAGGGGTCTGAGTGAAATTTGCCCATATTTTTTCAACTTCGTACATCAATAGTGGTATGTCAAATTCAGATATCTTTAATAATTTCATGTTAGCGAGTGTCTAAGGGTCAATCACATTTATCTCTTATTCGTAGACACCAAAGAAGTGTCAAACACATTGCAGAAAGAGTATCGAACATGTGTCCGAATTATGGTTTTATTTTCTAACAATAGGCATGAAAAAAAGAGTACCAGACACGTGTCCAAGAGTGTCCTACACGTGTCGGACAGGGACACGCCACGGTATTCTAAGTGTTTGTGCTTCTTAGGGGCTACTTGTATCCTACAGCGATATTCAGATCTGCTGCACCGGAAAATATTCTCAAGAGAGTGACACAGTCAATGCCTTAATCTCTGCCGCCTCTTAGTGAAAACTTGTCAGAGAAGGTTACACCTTATAAATCTAGGTATTCAAACCGACTTATGAACCCAATGGCCGATGTTGCATCTCTTAACCCGAGGAAAATAATAACTTTCCCATCAAGGCTATATCTTAGTGCTGTAAAGTATGAGGCCTGATAAAGGAGATGTTTTGCAATAGATATGTAGTCCTGAAGGTGTGATGTAAAGCATAATAAATTTCAGTAATCGAAGAACATCCACATTGCTCGATGGTGTCGATTTCCTCCAGCTATCACATACAAATATCTTATTTCGCTCCACATAATAGAAAGATTTCAGCCTTGAAACCATCAATACTCCTGAATATGACATAACTATTACACGTTTTCATACTAAATGGTAGGGGTGTTATTCGGTCGGTTCGGTTCGGTTCGGGGTGGATTTGCCGCACCCCGATCGGGTTCGGGGTACATAGTCCGGGGACCGATCCCGACCGGTATTAATTTCGGTTCGGTTCGGTTCGGGTGGGTTCGGTTCGGTCGGGTTTTTCGGGGCGTTCGGTCCGCCTGAAATGAGCCATTTTAAAAACTAACAATAGACTACGGGCTATGTTTGGGCCATTTTTTACCCATATTTGGGCCATTTTCACATGTTTCTCACCCATATTTGGGCATTTTTCAACCTTAAGTCAATCACCCATGTTTGGGCCATTTTTTCACCCATATTTGGGCCATTGCACCTTCTTTCTTTTTTTTCAAACACCAATTGAAAAAAAAATCAACATACAACAAGTATGCTCAAACAATTACAACTTTCACAAGTACTCTTCCACCTCTTTTTTTTTTTTCAATCGATTGGAAATATCTTCTACACTATTGTATATAACTTGGAGGAGTTAAAGTAATTTAGAACAGGGAGAGCAATCGATTGGAAAATTTTGCAAAAACGTCCCCATCTTCGCCCAACTCCGCTTTATTCAAAAGCAAAAGAAAAAGCCACGGTTATTTAAGGTGTAGAATTGAGCCAATGTGCGGAACAACATATCCAATCCGGGCAGAAGAAATTGGATTGGTAAGTAATATCACCCCTAGGCCCCCTCTTTCAAGTAAAGTCCTAAAAACTATACTTGATCTAACCAATGAGAGAAACAAAGTAAATAAATCAAGCAATGAAATTCCAAAAAAAAAAGTAAGAGCCAAAAGTTAACCATTCAAAATTTTGTTGGAAGTTAACAATTTAAAACAATAAGAGCCAGAAAATTAAAACAATTTATATAAATATATAAAATATATAGTTCGGTCGGTTCGGTCCTCGGTCGGTTCGGTCCGTTCGGTCCGCATTCGGTTCGGTTCGGTTCGGTCGGTATAGATTTCCAGAAAACCGAGACCGAACCGACCTAGGTTCGGTTCGGTTCGGTCCACCCCGAACCGAAAAAAAACTCCCTTGGACCGACCGAAGACCGAACCGATCGGTCGGTTTTTTCGGTCTTTTTCGGTCCGGTCGGGTTTGTAACAGCCCTACTAAATGGAATCATGGACCTTAGGGGTTAGTTTGGTCCCATTTCCCATACAATTGGCAAAAAGGTCTGGACATTAAACACAGCAGTTTTGAGCTAGTTTCAAGTTTTGACGGAACCAAGTTTCTGAGATTATAAAAAACTTCAATTCTGATTACGGTTGCAAACAAACAGAGCCGCTCGCGAGCGGCTCGAAGCTCGGCTCGACTCATGACCTTAACAAACAAGCTGAGCTAATGCTTCCAGCTCGTTTGTTTAACGAGCCAAGCTCGAGCCAGCCAGAGCTCGGCTCGAGTTGGCGCGCACGCTAACCTTAAAATATGTGATTTTAAATTTTTATATATTACCTCCATTTCATTTGTATTTCCCAAGATCTGGACTCGAAATGAGTGACCATGGGCAGAAAAGGAGAGAACAAAGGTGTACATAGCCTCCACCAGAGCTTTTATAGAGCTTTGGAAGCCTCTCCAACTTAAATCTACTGATGTGGGACAAATGGGAAAGCTTCTCTTTCTCCTTTGTTTCCCTTCTTTTAGTCCCACATCGCTCCCTGAAGGAGAGGAGAAGTTCGAACTTCTCTATAAAGATGTCTTCTGCTCCATCCTTCACTGCAGCCAATGTGGCTTCTATTCTCGAGCTATTCGAGAGTCGAGCTGAGGTCTTTTTCCTCGAGCCGAGTTCGAGCCCAGATTGTGCAGCTCATCACAAGTTCGAGCTGGGGTATTTTCTTGCGAGCCGAGCTTGTCGACTCGGCTCGTTTGCAGCCCTAATTCTAATATAATTTGAAAATTTTATATTTCCAAATTTTCTTAAGACACTTTTCACAACTTCTCCACCATATATATTGGGCATTATTTTCAATTTTCTCATTCTGGATAGGAAATAGTCTTTTAACACAAACAGAAGTTACATTAATGGCTTTGTTTGGTTGGTAGTTTAGTTTTGGTAGTGGGTGGAGAGAGAAATAGGGTAATGATTGGAGAGAGATAAAGAGAGAAATTAATAATTGGAGATATAGGGTAATGATTGGAGAAAGATATAGGGTAATGATTGGAAACAAAACTAAAACTAAACAAGCAACCGAACACAGTGATTATTATAATGACCCTCTCAATAGAACCGCTGAGGGCCAGAACTACCAACATCTATAAATAATATCAGGAGGGGTAAATTTCTGTTATATCCACTCGCCTTTATTGAATTCACTTTAGTCCTTGTTTCACTTTGAACAATCCAAACCTTGGATTTACTATCACGTTTCGATGTTAACCCTATGGTAACTTCCGTTTATTATTTGGACGGAAAATACGCATGTGTCTTGCATGTGAGCTAATGGGAGGGCTATTTATGCACATTCTCTTTTCCCATCAAGAAATTATTTTGTGAAACTGAGAACACCGACGCCCACCGCAACAATCGACCCCTTTGATCGCCGGCAGCCGAAATCTGCAAAAACTTATTTACCTAGCGCTTAGAGCACATCCCTTCTTCTTCCTTTCTCTTCAGTATCCTCTTTCTTAATTTTGTTTAAATTAACAAAATGCAGAAAAAGATGGAGATTTTGAAGTTAAAAAAAGAGGGGTTAAAAATCTCCCCATCTTTGCAATCTTAAAGCCCCCAATAGTTTCTCTTGCGAGTTCTGTATTCAGTTCATGCGATCAGATTGTGATCTCTTGGCATATATTCTCGTAATCAAGTCCAAACAAATTAACATAATACATCAATTGGTGGCTTTTGCTTTGATGTAGAAATGGAGATGTCGAGTGATGTGTAAGTGATTAGTGTTTGTGCAGGTATAAATTTTTAGCCGTCGAAAATTGGAACCGAGAGTGATTCGTGTGTAGGTATAGATTTTTGGCCGCCGGCGATCTAAGAGGGCAGTTGCACTAGTGGGTGCCAATACTCCTCCGGCGAGTCCTTTGGAAACACGACAATGATGTCGAACAAATATTCGCAATAACAAACAAGACAAACAAAGAAGGAATGGTAGATTTGATTAATAATCCTCCGTTTATGTTTATGAGGCAAATCGAACTAGGTTCATTGCAAATTTCCGATTCCGATTCAAGTAAATCCTTGAACCAGAACTCTAATACCCGGATCACATACTAACATATTTATGTAGATATATACGTATATACGTAAAATGGTTGTGTATTGTACTGATGTATATATTTCTACATGATATAGGTGACGGAGGGAAGAAGACGTGAGTGAATGAATGGCAAATATACCCCTACCATTAGCTCACGTGAAAGGCACAGTGTATTTTCCATCCAAAAAATAAACGGAAGTCATCACACTGTTAACATTGAAACATAATAGTAAATCTAAGGTTTGGATTGTCCAAATTGAAACAAGGACTAAAGTGAATACTCCAATAAAGTAGAAGGGATATAACTGAAATTTTCCTTATCAGGAGAATTCAACAAGGACGATTCAATGAGTTTACATTGGCCATCTTGAAATCTACACGCAACAACAGTTTTCATATCAGTGTTACTATTTTACATTCAAGCTTATTACTCCCTCATGAAAGGCCTGAGTGCCCGACTCTGCCTCTAAATCCACTGTGAAAAGCATAATACCGAATTCTATCATATAAAAGAATAGGGAGGCATTCACAATGAATTTGTATGTCTTGAATGATTAGGAAACAAAAGTTTATAGATGTTATGTGTGATATGCCTTGTAATAAATTAAGCTTATTGGATTCTCCTGATTTAACTGTAGTTGTCGAAAGAACAAAAGAGAACTACTAATACTGGGTTCCTATCCAGTATCGACTTCCAAAAGGCCCATTAACTTATAACATACAACCATTAAATTACATAACCATATATCTACCAAAGGGAAAGAAGATTACACAATTATACAAGGGAGAATGGAAAATGTTGTGTAGAAAGGAAAGAAGGCTCTCTTACAACAACGTATTGTTTATTTCTTACTTTGGTTTCACTATAACGTTGATAGGACTCACTTTGGTACAATAGCAACAACTCTAAGTTAATAGTTCTACAGCTTTGTGTGTTCTTGCAACTTTAATAGTAGTGAGTCCAACCCTCACTATGGATGGACTAATGCTGGATAACACTGAAGACTTTACAGCTTACGCAGTCAAACATGAACTGGAATGCCAAGCCTAAGAACGTCCACTTCCTCCATACAAAGCTAGAGCTTAGACAGGAACCCACGAAGCACAGACATGTGTAGAATAGAGTGGTATCCGGGTCTGGTACTGATACGTCTTGGATACTCGTGGATACCTATTCAATACTTCTTAAACGTATCCGATGAGTTCTCATTCTATTTTATTTTATTTTTTTGAATTATCAGACGCTCAGATCAGGTATCCAAACACCAATCAAATTTAGATTACAAGATTTGTTACATAACTTATTTAGAGGTTAACTCCGGTGAATAAGTACGTAAATAGTTTACCAATAGTTTGTTTACTTCTTTGAGAAGAAGAAAACAATGAGTTTCAAGTAGTATATCCTTTTTGTACAATTTCTTGCAATGAGGTACCTTTCATGCCATATCCATATTTGTAACTGATATTTCACTGAAACAATGTAGTCTTGAAATTGAAAGGAAACTTTTATATGAACTATTGAAAGAAAGACAAATATTTCCTCAATAAAGACCTAATTAAGATGGTATTTTGCATTACAAAACTAGAAATGATTTCTAACCATTCTCACACATCTGTATAATACAATGCTTAATCTACGCTCTATACTCCCATACATGTATCCTAGTCGTAACCCCATATTCTATTTTTTCAGGTTTCTCCTACAGTCCTACTGCAACAACTGCATCTGTATTGTACCATATCCGTATACATCTGTCATAGGTAGGAACCAAGTCTGCCCTCCCTAACGACCTGCATTGACAGGACTAGAAATTAGGTCTACACTTCAAACTTTCGGAATCAGATCACAACAATTTGCAGCAACAATCATGATTCATAGGAACCTATATCCTCAATCTAATTGTATACCCTATGTGGAAACTAAAAGAGCATATCCTCAATATTGATCTCCTAACTCTAGGTGGTGGAAGCTTATGTCACATGGCTCTTCTAAATGTATAAATTACTATTGTTGGACACTTGACACTCCAATAAGATATAGAATCTGCTTGACATGTTTAGCTGGTCATTCACCAAGCAAGCATATTATAGTTTGAATGTACGACTAACTATGCGCAGAACTCCTACATCATACATGAAGTACCGTAAGGCACCTCGTAAAACCATTTATGTAGAAATACAAGAAGTTTACTCATGCACGAATATTTTAGCCTGCCGCCATATTCTTGAGATAGAAGTTAGATGAATCAGACACTCATAAGTGCATAGTCGCCGCCAACACCTGTACCCGAGTCCATGTAGCATAGGTGAGGGGTTGAAAGGTCCGGCTTAGACCTGGTTTCAATTATGGAGTGGATGCTTTAGATGAAAACATGTTGTAAAGTACTTAATACTTGAGTTTGCCCTACTTCCCATGACTATACTTAGGATGGCCATTTCCCAACTCGCTAAGACATGGGCCATCAAACTGACTCTTTGCCAATCTAAAGAAATTGTGAAGTCTCCATTTAATTGAACTTCTTCGACACATCATTCCATTTCCACTTGATCAATATAAAGCATCCACCTATGCCAACCATCACATCCTACTAAGCTAAAAGCAATCTACCAGAATAGGCACATAGCAACTACTTAGTTGAACACTAATATTACGATAAGGTTAGAAAATTTAGATGGGATATCAGGAGACTCAGATTTGATGATAGCATATAAAGGGGAAAAAAAAACCCATCTCCATACACTCTAAAAGGAAGAGGTTGCACGTGACAGATCCAAAAAGAGGTTGCACGTGAGTGGGTGTACGACACTCCCACGGTACCTGAGTATGGAATGGGTTATGAACTTATGAATTAAAAACACATAATACTGATAATAGTTAAAACCTTTGAGTTGCACAACAAGTTTCTTTAAAATTTATCCGCAGAGACAGCAATGTACATAGAAACATATGCACATAGGGGTTGGCCTAGTGGTCAAGACTGGGTCTTACGGATTTGCCCCCTCCTAAGGTCTCAGGTTCGAAACCTCTCACAGATGCTATCAATGCCTTTGGGACCAATCCATATGGAGCTTTGCTCCGGCTTTAACTGGGCTTCCCACAAGTGGATGGTGGGATTGGGACCTAAGATTAGTCGAGGTGCGCATAACCTAGCCCAATAACTGAGTTATAAAAAAAATAAAAAAACATATACACATACATAAAGAATTTTGGGCTTAGGAATTTACCACTGAGAATTGGAATTATGGGCGTCAATGGTGTTGTAAAATCGAGAGAATCTGCCGCGAGTTGGGGGTTTGGGCTTTATGGGTTTCTTCCGGAGACCAAAGATCTCTTGAACCAGAGGAACATGAACCAGAACAAGCTTCCACGCCAACAACCAACCTGCGTGAACCCCATCAAATCAAATGCCATTATTAGAGGAATTCTCCAACAAACCAGATACAATAAATTATACGCGCTTATATATGAGTATACACAATCGATACATAGAAGAAAGATTTACAAACCGAAGAGAATTAAGGAGAGGACGAAGGAGATGGCAAGAATTGGACGGAGGAGTAGTAGATTGAGATAGTCCAGATTCGAAGCAGACAATTGTGACGACGACAACGAAGCCTCCATTGACAAATTAACTCTGGAGAAATTTCGAACTATTGATTCATGCTGAAGGCAATTTCATGATCAATTCTTATGTCGGGCCGAGGACAGGCCCAAGTCCTTTTGATGGGAAAAAGTTGGACTTGTAAATTTGGGCGAATCTCAAAAATAGCCCTATATTTTCACCCGTATTTCTCATAAACACACAAAGTTTTGAATTAAATAAGGGTCATCATCGGGCCGAGTTGGGCCGGCCCAGCCCGCTAAGTCGCTGCCCAAGCCCGCCCACGGGCCGGGCCGACGGGGCTTTTTCTTTTTGGCGGGCCAGGCCACCTACCATAAATTGAAGCCCACGCCCGGCCCACGGGCTAGCCCAATTGGCTGGCCAGCGGGCCAAAAGCCAGGCAGGCTTAAATTTCCTTGGGCAAAACTAAACCAAGGGAAAAAGAAAGGGTTTTGTGAGATTTTGGACTAATAGGCGGGCCTGTTAGCGGGCTTTTGGACGGGTACCATGGGCGGGCTCACGGGCCAGGCCTACGGGCGGGCCGAGTAAAAATTCATAGGCCCGAGCTCGCCCATTACAAACTACGGGCCGGGCTAGCCTGCCCGTTTTACGGGCTCGGGCCGAGCGGGTCGCGGGCCTTCGGACTAAATGATGACCCTTAGGCCCCGTTTGGATGGAGTAGAAGAGGTGGGGATATCTTAAGACCCTTCTTTTATACCTGGCCTCACTTCTAATACCCCGTTTGGGAAGGCAAAATGGCTGGGGTCTTCGCTATCCCCTTCGTTGGGTAAGACCGGAGCAGAGGGCATACGTCGGTATTATTTTCGGCCAGGGTTTGAGGAGGGCATACGTTATACCCCCTAATACCCCTCGAAATCTGACGATTGTACCCCTCTTTATCCCCCTTTTCTTACCCCCAGCAACCCATTTCAGCCGCTAACCCTAATCTGGTGCTGTTCGAGGAGCAGAGAGGGTTTTGTGGCGATTTGGTGTGTGCGACCACTTGGAGCTTCGATTAACTCAGGTATGACTTCAATTAACTCAGATTCTAGGTGCGTGATGGGTTTTCTGTTGTTTATCATTCCTGCGTTCTGTGGCTGTGGGTTTTGGGTGAGTTAGGATTTTGGGCGAAGTCGTTTTTTGCTATGTAACTCCACGATCTACAACTCTCTCTCTCTCTCTCTCTCTCTCTCTCAGATTATTTTTGTGGGTGAACGACTGTGTTGTACTTGTGTTGATTTATGGCTGAACACGGCTGACTCAAGGCTGTGTGTTTAGATTAGTTGAACCCCTGAAAATAGGGTTCTGCTCAATGTGGAATAGTAACACTCAGTGAGTGTTTGTTAGGTTCGAGAAAGTGATTTGTGTAGCATAGAAAATGGGGTTACTCATCCGAAAATCAAAACAAAGGAAGAAAGAAAGGACGAAAGGGTTTCAGGAGCTATATATCTGTTCATATGTCCAATCTTGTTCTGTAATTTGTGCATGAAAATCTTATGTATGTGTACGTCTATAGCTTTTTGCGTAGTGTGCTTATCGGGTTATTGATAGGGTTCATGAATAAATTTTCTGTTCATTTTTCCATATCAGCACTCATTGGTGACCAACTCGAAAGAGATCTTGCAATACAGACATTTATTGAAGTTCAATGAATAGAAGGAGCACTGGTGCTATTAACTGAACTAATCCTTAATTAAATTTGAAAAGATCCAAAATGGCAATTGTGTGTTTTTTTTATTGGACATTGTTGTTGATTAAGAGAAGTAATGGTTTGCGTGAATAGAGTAAAACATAAAACATTAAAAGGACAATCAAATACGGATATGTTGTTTATGATTGTTGAGAAGTGTGTAATCATAAAACATTTGAGACAAAATGTTGTTTAGGAATTGTAAAATCATATGTTAATAAAGTTAAGTATAAATACTTATAAATAGTTGTAGTTCAGATTTAATCGATCAAACTCTTGTTAGCGTTTTTTAGGATGCCAAGATTAAACAGAAAACAAGTGAGGAGAAGAGAAGAGGAAGAGGCAGTCGTGGCATTGCATACCTTTACTGCTGCTGCAATGGGTATATTTCGCCTCTACCTCTTCATCGCGTCCACGACACGCCGACCTGAACCTCGTCCCGAGTTATCTCCTAATCCAAACTTTTACCAGATGCATGTAAACAATATCAATAGGCTTGTAAGGGGCAATGAAACTGACTGCCACGACCAGTTGAGAGTGCATAGGCATACCTTTATGAGATTGTGCTTTTTAGTCCGAGGTGTTGGATTAGGGGACTCACGCGACGTATGTTTGGAGGAGAGGGTAGCAATATTCTTGTGAGTCCTTGGTCACCATACAAAGCAGAGGCGCACGAAATATGACTTTTGGAGATCTATCGAGACTGTAAGTAGGCATTTCAATGATGTACTCCTAGCTGTCTTGCACCTTTACAACATGCTCCTAGTAACACCTGAGCCTGTACCTCCTAACTACGAAGACAGTAGATGGAGTTGGTTTCAGGTACACTCGTGCTTTTACATTATTTGACTGCTTACATTTGAAATATTCCTTATAGTTGGCCATATTTAATTTCTTAATACTCTTCCCAACATTTGTTAGAATTGTATTGGGGCATTGGATGGAACCTACGTGTCAGTTAATCCCCCAGCTGCTGACAGGCCACGATATAGGTCAAGGAAGGGTGAGATTGCAACAAATGTTTTAGGTGTTTGTACTAGAGACCAAAAATTTGTCTATGTTTTGTCTGGTTGGAGAGGGTCGGCCACTGACTCTAGAATTCTTCAGAACACCATTGAAATACCATAGGGTCTTATAGTCCCCCATGGTATGTTCCATATCCTAAGTTAATGTTTCCCTTTGCTCCATTACCATTACCTATCCATTTCCTAAGTTATTCTCTTAACTCTCATTCATAACAGGACATTATTACATTGTCGATGCTGGTTACATAAATGAGAACGGTTTTCTAGCACCATACCGTGGCCAACGGTATCACATAAACATCTGGAGGCAAGGTCATATGCCAGTGAGCAAAGAGGAGTACTTCAACATGAAGCACTCCGCTGCTAGGAATGTCATTGAGAGGAGCTTTGGGATTCTTAAGATGCGATTTGCAATTTTGAGATCAGCCTCCTATTACCCCATAAGGACTCAAACCCGTATTGTGACAGCAGGTTGTCTTCTCCATAACCTAATTAAGAGAGAGATACCCAACGATCCCATTGAACAAGAATACTCTGCGTGGGAACGAGATCATGTGAACGATGTGCCTGACGATGATCACATTGGTAATGTAGATTCTTCCAATGAGTGGACTGCGGGAAGGGATGCGCTGGCTGCGGCCATGTATAACCATTGGTTAGCCAATGGTGGGGGACAAGATCCAAATCTCTTGTCTAACCATTAGTTTGTCGAATTTGTGATGGCATTGTAATTGTGTTTGGAACATTTTTCTATCATTTGTGTTTGAAGAACTTGTAACATTGCATTCCTTTGTAACATTTGTGTTTCAAGAACTTGTAACGTACCATTTCCTTTGTAACATTTGAGTTTGTAAAACATATAATGTACCAATCTATTTTCCAATGTACTCTCATAATGTGTGACGTCGTACTTTTACATGCATATATTCAACTTAAACAATGCATTTGCAGCAATGGATAATGAAGTCGAAGTAGTGGAACCACATACGAAGGGAAAACGTAAGAGTTGGAGGAGGATGCACTAATGAAGTGCATTGTGAATGAGTTGGTGGGGGACAAGTGGAGAGCCAAGAATGGCTTCAAATGTGGTTTCTTCAACCACTTGGAGAAAGAGTTAGAGAAATTTCTATCGGGGACCGACCTTAAGGCTAACCCCCACATTGACTCAAAGGTGAAGTATTGGAAAGTCACGTGGGCAAAAATTGTTGACATTATTGCCTTTAGTGGCTTCGGGTGGGATGATGTCAACAAGCGCATATTAGTGGAGAAAGAAGTATGGGACACCTATGAAAAGGTAACTTCCAAAGTTTGAATTTGTAGTTTCAATAGTTGAAGTCAATATTTGTACTAACAGCCAACTTATATGTGGGCCCATAAGAAGGAAACTGGCATGTACGGGAAGACCTTCCCCTACTTTGATGATTGGCAATTCATATTCGGAAAGGATAGAGCTACGGGGGCGGGAGTCGAGACTCCCGCAGCAATGGGACGCGCAACTAATGTCAACAAAACACTTCCAACTTCCAACGATTGCTATATTCCTCAATTTAGTGAAGAGTATGGTGCATTCCCAAATGAAACGCCATCGTCTCGCGCAACTCCCGTAACTCCCACAACTCCCATACCTCAAACATTCACACCTCATAGCTCACTCCCCACATCCACTCCCCAAACTTCAGTGCCGCAGCCCAATACCGGAGGCACAAAGAGGAAAAGGACAAGAATGGGTGATGAGGAGTTGTCCATGCTTGCAAGCATGCAGAGTTGGATGACCTTGAGCATGAGCCATATGGAAAAGATGGTTAATTCTTTTGGATATGACAAAGAGTTATCCGCACGACGCACTCAAGTGCCAGACGAGCTGTCAAAGCTCAATATAACCTTGACGGAGAAGTTCAAGTTAAGTGCGATAATTTGCCAAGAGGAGCAAAGAGTGGACAACTTCTACGGCATCAAGCCGGAGGAGCGACAAGCATATGTGGAGGCCATTCTTAGTGGCATTGTATATGGTCCAATTCAGTAGTGCGCATGTGGGCCTTTTTGAAGTGGTTTAAGTACCATTATAAGCAAGATTGGTACTTAACCCACTTTTTTGAAATTTGGCTGAACTTAGTAGTGGTATATTATAGGCCATTTGTTTCATGTGTAACGAATTAATTAAGTCATGCTAACTTGTAGAAGGTAAACTATGATGTATTCGTTTCATGTGTAGCCTTTGTATGTCTTCTATTCGTACATTTCATGCACTTTTGTGGTCCGTTATGGAGATGTAATATTATGAATCTTTCCCTTACAGGTTTTGGCAAGTAATGTGTGACTAACACGGGCAATGATGAGTAAATTATTTTGTTAATTGAGGTAGGTACCTTGGCAGGGTAACATTCGTTGCAGCCAATGAGTGCCCTTATGATTAACTTTTTATGTGTGAGCCCATATGGTAGTTTTCTGCAAGATTAAGCCATTCAAAGACCATGTGTATGTTGTGTGTGCAGGTGGCAGTGTGACTGTGGCTAGAATACTTAAGTTACTATGCTTTTTTATGGTAATGCAGGAAGAATTTGGTGGCTATGATGTCTTATAAGCTGAGTCAAGTGTGTGTGTGTTTATCCAGACTTTGGTAACATGATGTGTTCTGCAGTTTCTGAAGTTTATAATGCAAGTGTGTGTTCTGCAGTTTCTGCAGTTTATAATGCATGCTGTGTTCTCGTTATGATTCTGCACTTTTCACTTGTGCGTGTAAGTGTTGCTGCTGCTGCTGACTTTTCTGTTAGCCCAGTTTCTGGATTGTGTGTGTGTGTTAGCAAAGAGCAGAAATACAGCATGCTAATGTGGGTTTGTGGACTATTTGTGGGCATAATCTGGTGCAGTTTTCTGTTATAACCAAACTGCTGCTGCTGCTGTTTGTGTCTATTGTACCTGGGTTTGAACCATGTAGGTGCTAGTTATTGCAATTCCAATGCAGTGCAGGTGTATATGTTGTGGTGCGATTGCAAGTGCAGGACATGGCTTTTTTCTGTTACAAGGCTGTGTTCTGTTGCTACCATGGTTTTATGGGGATACATGTCGAAATTTAATGGCTATGATGTGTTCTAAGCTGAGCCAAGTGTGTGAGTGTGTTATAAGGTCAGCTAGTCATAGGTTAAACCCAAAAAGAGCATGCTAAACTCAGAAATTGCAACATGTGTGTGTTCTCCTTTTTAATGGGCAATGATGAATGAATTGAATTGATAAATTTTTGAAGGTGGATACTTTGGCGGGGTAACTTTTTTGTTGCAGCCAAGCGTACATTGTGATTCACAGTAGTTTCAATTTTCTGAGCCCATGTTTGGTGGCTATGATGTGTTATAAGTTGAGCCAAGTGGGTGTGTGGGTGTTATACTGCTGCTGCTGCTGGTCTGTGTGTCTGTTGTACCTTGGTTTGGACCATGTAGAAGTTGGTTTCTGCAATTCCAACGCAGTGCAGCTGTGTGTGTTCTGTTGCAGTGCAGTTGTTTGGGCTGTTTTGGTGGCTGTTTTCTGCAGTTTTCTGGGATGCTATTTTCTGCAGTTTTGGTGGCTGTTTTCTGCAGTTATCTGAGTTGCTATTTGCTGCAGATTAGGTGGTTGTTTTTCTGCAATTTTATGGGTCGCAGCATGCTGTATTCTGGGTTTAGGTGGCTGGTTTGTCATTGAATCTAAGTTGTGTCCAAACTGTGTCCTAAAACTGCAGAAAAACAGCCCACGAACTGTAGAAAAATAGCCCACAAATAGCAGGTGTGCTGCTGGTGGTTTGTCATGCTGTTTTCAACAAATTTGTGGGCAGTTTTGTTGTTGGGTTATCTATGGTCCTATTATAGGCTATGATGATATGAAACGAGACATTTTGAGGCGAGTCATTTATCTTGGCGAGACAAGTTATGAGGGCCAACGGTTCAATCACCGTTCGGCAACATAACTTGTATCCAAGTAGTGCACTATGCGCCGGTTAAATATATCTGAGCCGAATAGAATTTATAAGCATACTATTACTATTGTTTCACATTGAAATATCGATATTGTTGTATTCTAATAGATTTTCCGATGGAGAGTGAAGATAAAGAAAACTATTGGGTGGTATTTGTTGGCCGTAAGCCGGGGATATATACAAGTTGGGAGACCGCGGAATTGCAAGTTAATGGATACCCGGGGAACTTGAGGAAACAGTACAACACGTTCGACGAAGCAGAAGGAGCATTGCTACAATTTCATGAGGAAAGATACCGGCTGAATCAAGAGATGCAGTTGGCCCCAACCAAACGTCGATCAAGTGACAGTGCTTCCACATCCGCAATTGCCTCGGAAGATGAACATCGAACAAGTCTAATAACATACTTTATTGGGATATTTTTCTTAGAATTCATATGTTGTATTTTTATTGGCACATGTATTCGATTCGGAATAAACTTGTAAAATTTGTAATTTCAAGACTTTGACTGAACGATAACACCACCAGATGGGAGCTTAATTGGTCCCCCTTCCTCTCTCTGTTACGAATTTTAGAGTTAATTATTTATTTTGTATGCCTGGGTATTTCTCATTCTTAACCTTTTTGTTATCTTAAGAGCTACCTTTGTTGGGAGTATGAAATCATCAAAATATCATAGAATGTGTTTGAAAAATCAATTCAAAACATGCTACAACAAAGGCCGGTAATGGGTTCAAACACAAAGGCAAATCACACTTACGAATTTATTATTACACAAAAATTAAGGGCAGCCATCAAATCGCAAATCCATTTTATTGTCACAATTCAATTGTTCTTCGAACACCTCCCTTCAACTTCTAGTTTTGACGACGACCAAAAATATGCTCCCATTTGATGAAATAAGGAAATTGCATGTCTGGATAACGTGTCACCTGTCGATGATCCTACATAAAGTTGGAAAACTCATTTAGATAATTTATGAAATGAGACAAAATCGTATTTACTAAACAAGACTTTATAACATTTAAACTTACTCGGACGTAGTCATTCCAAATTTCATCTTCTACCACCAACATGTTTTCATTTGCATTCCACCCAAACCCAGGACAGTGAAGCATAGATGTAAGATACAAATAATTCCTCTTCCATGCTTTCATCTTCGTAGCGATATGATTTTGTTCAATACCGGTTTCGGGAAGTGAAGCTTGCATCTGATTTTGAAGAACTGCCAAGTAGCCGAGATGCCACCCATTTCCATTGCCTTCCCAAATCCCTTCATCTACGAGGTTCGTCACGTTTGTTAGTAACATTTGCTCCTCCACCTCGGTCCAAACTCCACGTGCCATCAAAATGGTTGACAAACAAAATTAAAACTAATTCTTTCAATGAAGATGAATTGTGATATGAGAAAAAGAGTAACTTCCACAATTTATAAGAAAAAAGTTAACCAAACTAATTAGGTAGACATATTTTCACCAAATAATATTATTGTGCACATGAGAATTGACCTAACTAGTTTGATGGACACATTTTCAACTACCAAAAAATGTGCTTTTTTTAAAAAAAAAAAATTCCACAATTTTTTAATAGAATTTTACTTAAAAAAAACCCAGATATTTTTAGTAAAATAACCAATTTTTATATATAAAAAATGTTTAATAATAATAATATTAAATTCATTAATTTGTTAGTACAAATAAATTTTACGGCTTAAATTGTGAAAGAATAATTAAATTTGCAATTATATATAAAACGTAATACATAATGAATTTAGGAACTGCACAAGGGTAAAAGGGTCATTTAATAGTTTTTTACATCATCCACCCTTCCTTATACCCCCTATTAATCCTTCATCCAAACGAAGTACTATTTAATCCCCCTTCTCTAATACCTCATCCAAACAACCTACTATTTAATCCCCCTCCATAAACATCACATCAATGTGGGCCCTCCCTTATTAACTAATACCTCATACTATCTTATCCCCCCTTATTAACTAAAACCCTCAATCCTTATACCGCATCCAAACGGGCCGTTAGAATTAAATAACCCAAACTTTGATGGATCGTAGAGATGCTGTTCCGCTTTTTTTTTTTAAAATCTTCTTTTTTTAAAAAAAAAGTAATTTTAAGCTCAAATATAATGAAAATGAAAAATAATTTTTAATTTTTTTGCATCGTTTAAAAGATCTCAATGAAATCTATCAAATAAGATCTATATTGGTAGAAAAATTATTTGCGTAAATACATGATTTTTAAACTTAAATTTACCTTCATTTTCTAAAAATTCCTTTTTTTAGAATCTAAAACACCCCCAGAATCTCACAGGATTCAGGTACGACAGTTAGAGAAGCAAGTGATATTTGAGCTTGTGCCCATGAGCGGACCCACCTTGAGACATGTGAGGTCACGTGTCCCCATGCCTTTTTAGAAAAAATCAATTCTGTATATGTATTATACTATATGTTGAATATGTGCAAGTAAGCAATATTTGGTGCAGTGGTAAAATGTTGGCTTTGTGAGCAAGTGTGTGTGTTCTTGTCCCTCCACTCCCCTGAGTTTTATTTTTTAGGGTAAATTTCTCTTATATCCCTTCGACTTTCACGTGAATTCCACTTCAGTCCTTCTGTTTTCAATTTGAACAAGAATAACTTTACAATTACGTTTCACTGTGACCTCTTTTTAAACTTCCATCCAAAATTTGGACGGAAAATAACCATGTGCAGTGCATGTGATAACTTTAAAGGGTATATTGGTCATTAACTAACGGGATAAACCAAATGCTTTTGTACCATGTGCATCTTGCTTAGCCTCCGAACCTCGCCTTCAAATAAGGTTGAGACACCCCAAGCGTAGGGCTAGGTCGTCGATAGCATAATATCCGGAAGTTCGGGATCGTACCCACAGAGAATCGAAATATAACTAGTTTGGATTGTAGGTTTATACGGTGGAGTGCGACGTTTAAGATGGCCAACTAGGTTTTGCTTTAAACTGTGAAAATGCTAATGAAAAGACAGAAACGAGTTTAAAGAACTTAAAAGAGGCAAGTCTAGGGATCGTCTAACCCTTAACAAAGGCCGCTACCGATTCTCGATTATAACTCAAGCAAGAATCACGACCGCGTGCTCACGCCCGGAAGATTTAGCTTTAACGACTACGTTTATCAAAAGATGTGATTAACCGGAATTAAATCAACCTATTTTTGCTAATGCATCTAACACGTAGGAGGCCACGAGCCCTCAATATGCCACTTGCCAAGACCGCTTGACTAAACAACATACCAAGGAGTTAACACCCCTCGCTTAAACCAAAAAGGTTAGGTTAATCCAATTCCGAAAACCATGATTTTAAGCCCGAAGGTTTGAGAACCAAATTACCACCTAAGTCTTCGGGAAAGATTAACCCAAGACTTAGCCAAAAGACTACTCACACATAGCTAAAAGACTAGACATGGTAAGAAAATGGAGCGAAAGATTTAACCGATAAAAACGTAAATAAACTTGATTTATGCAAAGATCTAAAGAGTAGCTACAACATTAATAAACGAGAAATTAACATAAGACAAATACTTACTTGAGTTCTTGAAGAAGTTAACACAAAAGCTTGAAGGACAACAATGGAGGAAATCCTAGAGAGAAGAAAGACTTAGGCCTAAATCTAACTAAAATGGCCTATCTTTCCATATATGACATATAAGCCTATTTATAGGGAACTAAAGTTAAATTACAAAGGACCAAAAAATCTCCAAAATATCCCAAAAAAATTCCATAAGTGAAAACTTTCCATAAATGGAAGGTTGAAAAAGTAGCAAAAACGTAAACAATTTCTCCAGGATGAACCGGTACTGGCCAACTCCCAGTACCGGTACAAGGCCTTCAATAATGCTGAAAAACACCAACTCTGGACAGCATGAACCGGTACTGGGCAATCCCTAGTACTGGTACAAGATTGACAGATTTTTTTGGGCAACTTCGCGGGCTCGCTCCGGACACTCCCGAGCTTGGATTTGGGTGTTCTTTGGACCGTTGGAAAGCTCATCGAGTATACTTTCCAACCCAAGTGATTTGGATCAAAAGTAATTTGTATATCAAAAGTTATGAAAATTCTATCCTCAGCACATCGGAAGATGAGTAGCTTTGGTAAAATCCTCACTTCTCCTTCAATTCCCTTGACCCTTGGGCAACTCGAACAACCTCCAAACCATCTCTTCATGACTCCTTAGGCACCACAATGTGGTGGCACGATGCCTTGAGTACTTGGTTGCCCCCGGAGCATTCCTTGGCATTCAAACGCGCCTTATTTATACGAGTTACCTGAAATACACAAAAACACACCTTACGTGCAATATTACTATAAAAGCTAAATAAACGCAAGTTAAACCGATATAATACGGGACTAGTTGCACCAAATATCTACAATATTGGGTGCTCATCACATCTAAATTTTTGGGGCCCACCAATCACCGTTATAAAGCAACACAAAAGAGGCTTATTAACATTTTTGGTCCCCAAAGTATTCAAAAAATCTCAATTTAGTCCCCAATCTACAAATAGGAGACATTTCGTCCCCATAGTATCAATTTTTGTACCAATCAAGTCCCCAGGTTTAACACCGTTACACAATACCGTCAAAACAAGGGGCATTCAAGTCATTTCACCAACACCAAATTTCGGTCAAAATATAAATGAAAAAAAGAAGAAAAGAAAAGAGTGAAAAGTTGGTGAGGCAGCCATGGCCGCCGCTGCCATGGTTGCCGGTTGCCCCTACCATCCTCGTCCTCTCCTTTTCTCCCTCTCCTTTCTTCTTTCTCTTCCCCTTATCATTTTTCCCTCCTCCTCCAATCCACCGGACAAAGAATCCTCACAGTATTTTGGTGGAAATAAAAAAAAGTTCTAGCGGTAGCCATAGCCGCCGGCCACTGCCACCGTCCCACCACTCCCTCTTCTCCTATTCTTCCTCTCCTCCTTCTTCTTCTTCTTCCTTTTCCCCCCTCTTCTTCACCTCTCGGCTTCCCCTAATTTTCTAAGAAAAACAGAACGACACCCAACGGCAGCCATGGCCGCCGGTCGGCAGCCCAACTGCCCACCTCTCTTTTCCTCACCTCTACCTCCCTCTTCTCTTCTCTTCTCTTCTTTGCTCGCCTTTTCCTACCCTCCACTCCCTCCTTCTCTCTCTCTTTTTCTTCTCGGAAAAGATTACCGCGGACCGGCCACCACCACGACGCGGCTTCCGTGCACGTTGCTGCTGTTGTCGGAGCTGCTGTGGCAGCTCATCTCTCTCCTTCACCTCCCCTCCCTGCATCCCTTTTTTATTGTTTATTTGCATCCTTTTACTGTAAATAAACAAGTAGGAAAGTAGATTTTTTGATTAACTTAACAAAACGATTATTGGATGGAAATCTGTAAGTTAACGAGGTTTTTTTATTGGAAATGTGGACGGCAGTATGAATTGGAATTGATGGAGATGGGATGACGATTGAGAAAGAAGAAAGGAGAGGAGGAAGAGAGAAGGGCGGTCACGTAGGTCAGAATCGGATTCGATGGCGGAGGAAGAAATCCTAGCAGAAATCATATTGGGTGGGAAATGACATGAACACCCCTTATTTTGACGGTATTGTGTACCGGTGTTAGACCTGGGGACTTGATTGGTACAAAAATTGATACTATGGGGAAGAAATGTCTCCTATTTGTAGATTGGGGACGAAATTGAGATTTTTTGAATACTTTGGGAACCAAAAATGTTAATAAGCCCACAAAAGAAAAACGAAAAAGAAAAAAATTCGTCACCTTCCCTCTCTCTCTCCCCCTCTCTCTCTCATGTTGGGTTTCAACTAACTTGGATTTCTCTTAGGATTTTTGTAAATTTAAAATGGAGATTTCTCAGTTATGAGATTTCATGTTCTTCTTTTTAATGATTTGCTTTTGTGAGTTTAGTTTGCTACTAAGTGTGAATGGAGGAAGAAAGGGCGGGTGAGTGGAGTGAGTGTCGTAATGGATCAATAAATGGGTAGTAGCAAACCCTTTGCAAGAAAATCGAAACAAGATTTCTTCTTCACATTGATATTTGGGTTTGAGCTGTGCGATTGTGCTGTAATTTTGTAAAAATACGTATTTTGTGACAATTTATGTCCAATTTGAATTGAATTGGTCTCTCTCTCTCTCTCTAACCCATTTATAATAGGATTTCACCATTCTGAGTGGCCATTTCCACAATCACCAGGGCAATTTGGCAACTGTAACAACTCTGATTTTTGGTAAATAATTTTTTTTAAATATTTAAATTACTTGGATTTGCTTTTAAGGTAAGCTGTACACCTTGGAGGCCTTTGGAGCTGAAGAGCTAGCCTAGATGGAGGAGCAAACGGAGCTGTAACTAGCAACCCTAGTTTTCCTCATTTGTGTAATGAAAGTACTCTTACGGGAGTTATGATGTAATAATGAACCAGACTCTATTTAAGTTTCAATAAAATTGTCTATTTAACGTTCCTAAAATTAGGGGCGTTACAGCAACCCATACCAACAAATCCAAACTAAACAAAATAAATCCATGGATTCAGCTCCTGAAAAAGAATTAAAGATTTTTCCAAATCTTTCTGAACAGTGTGGCATGCTTCTCCTCGCCAGAGCGGTCCCATCTCAGCCTCAACAACCATGCCCAATGTTGCCGCCACCTTTCCTATCCGCTGCTCCTAATATCTCTCTCCGTACTTGAATCAGACGCCCTCCTCAACCCAAAAAAATGGCTCTCAAACACTAGCATCCTTAATCAGACACCCTCCTCACCTTGCAACGTCAAAGACCCGTGGGTAGGCGTCATATGTAATGACGGTGTTTCGACGGGTCTCCACCTCACCCAAATGAATCTATTTGGGAAAATAGACATCGACATTTTGCTTGAAGTCTCCACCATTTGAACCGATTTGGGAATTTAGGTCAGGCTAGTTAGGTTTTTCTCTGCCGCCTATCTCATGCCATGCTTCTTACTATGATTTGCCAAATTTGGCGGCTTTTTGCGGCGAATCCAGCCGGTCGTCGGTGTATCTCCTCCCTCTATGGAGGTTGTCGGCAAAATCTTCTCTAGGCATTGAGTTGTAAGCTTTACTTCATATCAAACCCTGCCGATAGTCGTTTTATATGGGGATTGTATTAATGCTTTGCATCATCCTCTTTTGACTTCTGTTGAGGTGTCGTTCTGCTTTCTTTTTAAACCACCTTTTTTGTGGTGAAATATAGAATACCAAAATGAAGAACGACGGCTGGGTTGAGTTGTGGACTAAGTCGCTCTCTTTAATACGTTTCGCGGTTCTGCCCAGATTGTGCAAGCAGTTCGTTGAGTACCACGCCGTCCTCAGGATAAAACAGCCCAGAATTCACCACATTTGCTCGGCCTTCTCTACACAGAAGAAAATTTGAAAACAAAACACACAATCGACCTATTGCTCGAACTCAGAAGACATTTTTAGGGGTGGAAGAGAGAGTTGTTTTTTCTGTATTAAAACCAATTCTGAAATGCTGATATTTATAGGTGCAGAAGAGATACAAAAGAAATTTACCCTATTTTTTATTTCAAAATCCTAGCACTAGAAAATAGTGCGCACTTTGGAGGAAATCTATCCTCTCATAACCAGAACAAAGGTTTCCCCTTACTCTCTCCCAACGTCTCTGATCATTTGTGCAATGCTCAATGTGGACTAGCACATTGTATTTGTATACTTTTGGTCCTCAAAACTTGTACTCGTAAAGTTAATTATAAGAAAATAGATGATAAACATGTGATAATTTTGGTTTAACCCATATAGTTGAGGTGCGCAAGTTTGCCCGAGTAACTGGTTATTAAAACACTTATATATTTTAAAATTGTTACTTTATCATGAATGCTAAAATTATTTTGGTGCGAATGTGCTTAACAGTAATTCATGTATTACAGTTACAAAAAAAAATTGGAACCCCCACTATGTCAAATTTCTGGGTCCGACACTGCTTATGCCAGTTCACAAAGAAAGGTCAACAAAACAAAGAGCAACCTGCCTTTATAATATCCATGGTAGGATATTTGAGAGTCAAGATTCTGTTTTGATTGTTTCTTTCAGTTTTGGGTGTCCGTTATGCTAAGTCTTAGCTAACTGACTTAGGCCCTGTTCTGGAAAAAAAAAAAAAAAAACAAGTACTTATATTTTGAATTAAATGTGATGTATTATGGAAAAAATGACTTATCTTGTAAAACGAAAAATAAGTACTTAAAAATACGAACCTTGGCATAAGGTTAACCTTAGATTCTACAGTAGCTGCTCGCATATTGTTATATACCAATTCAATTTCACATATCTCACTGATGTGGGATCTCACCCCCCCCCCCCCCCCCCCCCCCCCCCCCCCCCCCTTCCTGCTAGTCGACCCCCTCCTCCATCATCAACGTCTCATTGAGCCCCTCCCTTTCTCCTCCATTATCCTTTTCTCTCTGCCTCCACTTACCTCTCCGTCATTGCCCTCCTTTCCCCTCTCTCCGGTCTCTCAGGGTCCGATCTAGCGAAAATATGTAGCAAGGCAGCTGGGCTTAGCTCTCCTAGCAAATAATGCTTAAGTTATAGTGTGGCGGACTCCTACAACATCACTCATGGCTGGGTTTTTTTAATTTTTAATTTTGTTCATTTTATTTCTTCTTTTCTATTTTTCAGTTCTCCTTTTGGGGATTTCGGTACTCCCTTTTGTGGACGTTTGCATCTCTGCCGCCTATCTCATGCCATGCTTCTTACCATGATTTGCCAAATTTGGCGGCTTTTTGCGGCGAATCCAGCCGGTCGTCGGTGTATCTCCTCCCTCTATGGAGGTTGTCGGCAAAATCTTCTCTAGGCATTGAGTTGTAAGCTTTACTTCATATCAAACCCTGCCGATAGTCGTTTTATATGGGGATTGTATTAATGCTTTGCATCATCCTCTTTTGACTTCTGTTGAGGTGTCGTTCTGCTTTCTTTTTAAACCTCCTTTTTTGTGGTGAAATATAGAATACCAAAATGAAGAACGACGGCTGGGTTGAGTCGCGGACTAAGTCGCTCTCTTTAATACGTTTCGCGGTTCTGCCCAGATTGTGCAAGCAGTTCGTTGAGTACCACGCCGTCCTCAGGATAAAACAGCCCAGAATTCACCACATTTGCCCGGCCTTCTCTGCACAGAAGAAAAACCGAAAACAAAACACACAATCGACCTATTGCTCGAACTCAGAAGACATTTTTAGGGGGTGGAAGAGAGAGTTGTTTTTTTCTGTATTAAAGCCAATTCTGAAATGCTGATATTTATAGGTGCAGGAGGAGTGGGCTGAGGCGTTGGTTTTGGAAAACTAAACAGATCCCTTTGATTATGCACACGTTTTTTTAATCAATCTGAAATCATTTCTTAATCAGCAACAAATCAGATCCTGCTGATTATGCACACGTTTTTCTTAATCAGCAAGAACTTTCCATTTGGAAAAGGACTTTGATTGACTGAATATTCTGTAACAAAAAAATGTGTTTCAGAATTTTTGCAAAAAAGTGGGCTTAACTAGTACGTGTGCGAGGCTCAAATCTCAAATTTGCACCCCCCCTGCGCGCGAATAACCTGTGACGCGCATCCGGTTAACTAGTTTCCGAATCAGTTTTCCAAATTGCCGCCCATTTTCCTGAGCGCGCGAGACCTCTCCTTGGGTCCTTATTCACAAATCCATTTGTGTGCAAAGTCATTTAAAGTAGATAGAAGTTTTGTGACTTGGCAATGTGGGACTAGAGAAAACACAATGTTTTACAAATACACACCAAAGTTCCAACAATCCCCCACTTGTATTTTAAAACAAAATATTCGAGCAAAGGTATAAAGCTGTGCATAAGTAAAGGTGTCTTTCGACTTGAACCATTACATAGTGATAATGCTTCAGATAGTAACTAGAGTGACTTGTGGTCTTGAACTCTAAGTCTGAGAGCACTACACATACAACTCTACTAATGTGTAATGTTCAAAGCCAGCACTTCACGGCCATGTGCTTATATCCAAGTTTCATGAATGGCCTAGAGAATTGGCCCAAATTCTCCTGAGAAACAGCCACATTTCAACATTCATATAGGTGAGTCTATCAAGAGTCCTCCTGTAGTCTAGGTACTCCACTCCATATAGATCTATAGAACTCATTAAATGTTAAAAATAACACAACCTCTTTCGCTACAGGATGTCATGCTTCTCAGGGATGGACTTGGAGTGTAACTCCTTACAGCATGATTCTTACCATATCACCATGTGACTCATTTTTCCCTTTGAACCTATTTCTTGGGATCTCTAGTCTATAGGTTGGGTATCCATCACAAGTGACTCATTTCTCAATGGGCTTTAGCCCCATCCCTTTCGAGGTATTCCACACTTTCTCCCAAGCTAATCCTTTCGTCAAAAGATCAGCCAGGTTCTCAGCTAACCATACATAATCCACTCTAACAGCCCCATTAGAAAGCAACTCTCTAACTGTGTTGTGCTTACGAAGTATTTGTCGTTTCTTACCGTTGAAAAAATGGTTCTGAACTTTTGCGATAGCCGCGGTATTATCGCAATGGATTAGTATGGTCGGTATCGGTTTTTCCAATAAGGGAATCTATGATAGGAGGTTTCTCAACCAAGCTGCCTCTTCATTAGCCACAGCTAGCGCTATCATCTCAGACTCCATATTGGATTGCGCCAAAATTGTTTGTTTCTTGGACTTCCAAGAAACTGCACCTCCTGCTATGTTGAACACATACCCACTAGTTGCTTTGGAGTCATCCGAAAGGGTGTTCCAATCGGCATCACTGTATCCCTCTAGAACAGCAGGAAACTTCTAATAGTGTAATCCAAGGTTCGTCGTTCTTTTTAGATACCGCATGAGCCTCTCAATTGCAAACCAATGCTCCATTCCTGGCCTACTAGTACATAAGCAATATCTGGTCTCGTGCAATCACAAGCATAACGAAGACTACCAATGATGCTAGCATACTCAGATTGTCCAACACCATCTCCAGTGTTCTTAAACAACTTAATACTAGGATCAAAAGGAGTGCAAGCAGGTTTACAGTCAAAGTAATTGTATTTTTTCAAGATCTTTTCAATATAATGTGATTAATCAAGAGAAATTTCATTTGCAGATTTAGTAACTTTAACTCCGAGGACTACACTAGCCTCACCCAAATCCTTCATGTCAAAATTTTGGCTAAGCAATAATTTGGTTTCATTCAAGACAGATAAGCTTGAACCAAATATCAGAAGGTCATCCACATACAAATAGATAATAGTGCATGCCTGATTATCAAACTTGTAATATATGCATTTATCACTCTCATTGACTTTGAAACCATTTGAAACAACTAGACTGTCAAACTTTTCGTGCCACTGCTTTGGAGCTTGTTTAAGGCCATAAAGAGATTTAACTAATCTACACACCGTGTGATCTTAACCATGGACAACAAATCCCTCGGGTTGATCCATATAAATCTCTTTTTCTAAGTCTCCATTTAAAAAAGTAGTTTTAACATCCATTTGATGTACAACTAAGTTATGAACAACAGCTATAGCAATCAAGACTCGGATAGAAGTAATCCTTGTCACAGGAGAGTAGGTATCGAAAAATCTATGTTCTCCCTTTGCCTATATCCCTTAGCTACGAGTCTAGCTTTATATTTATCCATAGAACCATCAGGTTTCAATTTCTTTTTAAGCACTCATTTGCAACCTATTGCTTTGCAGCACTATGGTAGGTCTACTAATTCCCAAGTTCTATTGGACTCCAACGAGTGCATTTCATCATTTATGGCTTCTTGCCAAAAATCAGTGTCTGGGGAAGTCAAGGCCTCATTAACAGTAGTGGGGTCCTCTTCTAAAGAGAATGCAAAGTCAGGACCAAAGTCCTTAGCGATTCGAGCTCTCTTGCTCCTCCTTGGTTCAATCTCAGTGTCCCTAGAGTTCTTGTTTCTAGGTTCTTCTAATCTAGGCACACTACTACTAGATTCAGCGCCCTCACTATTTCTGGATTTAAAAGGGAATTTTTCTTCGTAAAAATCAACATCTATAGATTCTACGATCACCTTATTGTTAATATCGAAGAATTTATATGCTTTACTATTCACAGTGTAACCTATAAAAACGCATTCATAAACTCCACTCGCAAGTTTTGACCTTTTCGGGTCAGGAATACGACATATGCTAAACAGCCCCAAATTTTAAAATATGACACATTGGGCTTCTTGTTTTTCCACAATTCATAAGGTGAAGTCAAAGACTTAGAATTAGGAATTCTATTCAACACATAACATACAATCAATAAAATTTCACCCCACCAATGTGAAGCTGCACCTAAACTAAGCATGATCGCAACTACAAGTTCACATAAAGTTCGATTCTTGCGTTCTACCTTTCCATTCATTTCGGGTGAGTATGGAGCAGTTTTCTGATGTATTATACCAGTAGAGTTGTAAAAAGCAATGAACTCATTCGAATCATAGTCAGTGCCTCTACGGAGTCTCTTAATCTTCCTATTAAACTAGTTCTCAACCTCATTAAGAAAGATTTTAAATATATCAAATGCTTCACTCTTATGTTCATCAAATAAACAGAGGTGTAGTTCGATTGATCATCAATAAACGTAATAAAATATTGGTGTGCATTTCTAGTGAGAACACCATCTAATTCACACATCAGAATGGATCAAATCTAACCATTCGGTCTCCTTAAAAGTTGATTTATGAGGCTTCTTTGTGATCTTAGCTTTGCAACATGATTCACATTTTTCAAAATTATTTAAGGAGATATTAGGAATAAAACCTAAGTTGCTCATATTCTTAATCAGTTTCTTGTTAACGTGACAAAGTCTAGCAGGCCACATATTAACAGAACAAACAATGTAAGAAGAAGATGCACTTTTATTCATATCAATAGTAAGCTTAAACATGCCATCAGATACATAACCCTTTCCAACAAACATGCCATTTTTAGTACGAGTATACACTGTATACTGATTTGCTCCTAGAGTCTGGGTAAATCTGGGCTTATTGAGGAGGTAGCCAAATACAAGATTCTTCCTCATTTTTGGAGTGTGCAGGACTTCCTCCAGAGTGATAGTCCTTCCAGAAGTGAATTTGAGATCAACCTCACCAGTACCAAAAGCCTTAGTGGTGTGGGAGTCTCCCAACAACACTTTCTTATCATCAGCCTCAAAATACTTTTTGAATAAGGAGCGATCATAACAGACATGGCGAGAGGCACCAGTGTCTATCCACCACCCGTCTGAACCATTTATCAGATTAACATCTGATATCATAGCCACTAATGGTTCACCATCCACCAGGTTCGCCAGTGGAGCGCGACGCCTAGGGTTCTTGCAATTTCTTGCCAAATGGCCAGGCTTGTTACAATTGTAACACACAAATTGGACAGAATCCGTGTTTCGAGCTTGGCCTCTAGAAGGGGGTAACTTCTTGTTTTGATTCGGTTTTTTGTTCCAGTTCCGATTCCTCCTTTCGGCTTGAGCACAGCCGAACTATGGTTCCTTTTGTTTGCAACAAAAAGAACCTCATCCTTCTGATCTTGTTTCCGAGCCTCCTCCTCAATACAAAGCCGAACAATCAAGCTTTCCATAGAAAAATCTTTTGACTTGTGACGAAGATCCTTTTTAAAGTCTTTCCAACCGGAAGGCAGTTTATCAATAAGAACAACAACATGAAAATTGTTCACATATAGACATGCCCTCAGTAAGAATTTCATGTGCAATTTTCTGTAAATCGTGTGCCTGGGAAACCACGGATTTTTCATCAACCATAGAAAACTTTAAGTAACGACTAACATCATAGTTCTTAGTCCCAGTCTCTTCGGTATCATACTTTTTCTGGAGGGCATCCCAAAGTTCCTTAGCGATATCGAAGGTGGAATAGTAATCGTAAATCTCATCAGTCAAAGCATTCAAAATGTAGTTCTTGCACAAAAAATCATCATTGGTCCATTTTGAAATCTCTTTAGTGTTTTCAGTAGTAGGAGGATTCGCAGCAACAAGTTTAGTTGAATCATAGTATGTAGCAAGTTTTTGAGTAGTAAGAAAGAAAAACATCTTTTGTTTCCAACGTTTAAAGTGTAGCCCCTCAAAGCGAAAAGGTTTGTTGATATCAGTAGTGGTAACAGAAATCTTGTTTTCATAATCCATGGCAGATGAAACGTCTTAAAATTGTTGGAATAACTGCTGTAAAACAAGAACGTATTACCTCGGAATCTGCTACTGAAATATAGAATACCAAAATGAAGAATGACGGCTGGGTTGAGTTGCGGATTAGGTCACTCTCTTTAAGACGTTTCGAGGCTCTGCGCAAATTGTGCAAGCAGTTCGTTGAGTACCACGCCATCCCCAGGATAAAAAAGCCAAGAATTCACCACCTCTATTCGATCTTCTCTGCATAGAAGAAAAACGAAAAACAAAACACACAATCGACCTATTGCTCGAACTTAGAAGACATTTTTAGGGGTGGCAGAAAGAGTTGTGTTTTTTTTGTATCAAAACCAATTCTGAAATGTTGATATTTATAGGTGTAGGAGGAGCAGGCTGAGGCGTTGGTTTTGGAAAACAAATCAGATCCCTTTGATTATGCACACGTTTTTTTAATCAATCCGAAATCATTTCTTAATCAGCAACAAATCAGATCCCGCTGATTATGCACACGTTTTTCTTAATCAGCAAGAACTTTCCATTTGGAAAAGGATTTTGATTGACTAAATATTCTGTAACAAAAAAACATGTTTTAGAATTTTAGCAAAAATGTGGGCTTAACTAGTTCGTGCGCGAGGCTCAAGACAAGTACGTGCGTGTGAATAATCCGTGACGCGCAATCGGTTAACTAGTTTCCGAATAAGTTTTTCAAATTGCCACCCATTTTTCTGAACACGTGAGACCTCTTCTTGGGTCCTTATTTACAAACCCATTTGTGTATAAAGTCATTTAAAGTAGATAGAAGTTTTGTGACTTGACAATGAGGGACTAGAAAAAACACAATGTTTTACAAATACACACCAAAGTTCCAACATTTTTTAAAAAGAAGGTAATTTCAAGCTCAAATATAATGAAAATGAAAAATATTTTTTAAATTTTTTGGTACCGTTTAAAAGATCTATCGATCAAACAAGATCTATTTTGGTAAGAAAATTATTTGCTAAAACACATAATTTTTAAGTTTAAAATTAACTTCTTTTTCTAAAAGTTCCTTTTTTAAAAAACCGAAACGGAGCCTGACTTGATTGTGATGGGGCTTGCTTCGCTCCATCGAAAGTAGACCTACCTCTTTGCTTTATTTGCTTAATTAATTGAGTTTCAGTTGAGCTTTGTACTGTAGTAGTTTCTGTGAGGATTATGTCCTAGCTAGCAGGTTGGGAATTTGTGCTTATATCGTTTTGTATATTTTCGGGGTTTTTTTTGTGACCCTTTCCCTCCCCTGTTTAATTAGGATGATCAGTGGCGGCTCCAGAAATTTATAATAGGGTGTTCAGAAATTACCTTATTTCTACTAGCTGATCTATTAACCGATAATACATATAAAAAATAAAAAGTATTAATATAAATAGTGCGGTAAAAAAACATTGCCTATATTTTGAAAAAATTAACTACGATGCAAAATGAGAACTTAAAAATAAATACTTATATTTTTTAATAGTTTTTTTTTTTGAAAACTATCTTATTGCGTAGTAGACAATGTTTCGAGAATGGAGGGGGTAAAATTTTGCCGTTGTCCTTGATGCGTTCTCATATTTTGTGCCAACGTTTAACCGAC
Source organism: Rhododendron mucronatum var. ripense (assembly GCA_019656295.1). Lineage (NCBI taxonomy): Eukaryota > Viridiplantae > Streptophyta > Magnoliopsida > Ericales > Ericaceae > Rhododendron > Rhododendron mucronatum. The sequence continues at coordinate 1,804,564 of BPLT01000038.1, read as the reverse complement.
ATATTAATCTACTATAACAAGTTTGAAAGAAATTGTAGCAAATATGTTGGGGTTGGCCTTTTTGAAAATATGTTCTTCTTTTAAGATGATATGATGAGATTTTATATCCTAATATTTAATTCAAAGGAGTATTATTCAAATTAATGGGGGTTTTGCAATGTAGTTGAATTTTTTTTTAAAGTTTCTTCGTAATTCTATAAGTTAACTAGACAAAAAAAGTAGTTATTGTCATGAACGCAAAATCAACACATTTAGACCATCGACAATAAAGATGAAGAGAGAACGCAGATCATAATACTTACACTAATGCATTTCTTTTACCAGCAAAAAATTCTTTATAAATCTTTGAAAAGAGTATAAATATTTAACTGATCAAGGGCACACCGGCGAACGCCACTCGAGAATCAAACTCTAAGGAAAGTAAGGAGCCAACCAAAACACTAATATATTCTTGTTTTTCTCTTACTTTTTCATTATGTTTGTGAGCTTTATTTTAGGTAATGTGGTAAGTGTTCAATATGAATTACTTAGATTTTTTGATCCGTGAATTACCTAGATTGATGAGTTATAATTGAGTTGTGATTGAGTATTCCATTAGTTTTGGGTTTGGTGTTCAATTTATTTTTGAGTTAGGTGTTTAAGAATATTAAAATTGGGTGTTCATTGACATTTAAGTTTGGGTGTTCAAAACATGGGTTACCCTAAAATTTCTACATGTATTACTCTATATTATTACTCCTATGTTTCAGCATTGCAATGACCGGAGTTCCCATTTCTAAATCAAAAAAACAAAAAATAAAATAAGAATCTACTAAGGGTTTGGTTTCCAAAATTGAATACTCCGTACTACCCCATAGAAAGGCCGCCCAAACAGAATCTCTACTGACACATGTTGTCTCCACATACTTTCGGCCCTGATATCGAATGCGTTGGAGTACTTTAGAAAATTAATTAAAAACAAGATACCTGAAGATCGAGAGTACTCCGGTGATAATTGTGCACCCGAGTTATGATACATGGAGGAATTGTTGGGAGGGAGAGAGAGAGAGAGAGAGAGAGAGTTAATTAGTCGGGCACAGGGGAGACATGTCAGAGGCGGGAGGGAAGTGTGAGCCGAGAAGCATTGATGATCAAAGTCTATTGCCCATCAAAGTGGACTACAGAATCAGACAAAAGCTTCCCCAAAAGAGTGATAAAACTGTAAAAAGAGACTTCTCTGCCTTTGAAATTAAAGAGATTGCCCAGGAATCTCACACAGTGCCTTATCAGTACTATTTAATGGATCTCCTCTTTTCATCCTTTTTTCACTGCTGGAATGATTAGCCATTTACTGATGAGGAGCCCCTCTACCTCTAGCTCTTTATGAGGACAGTGGAAGAGGGAAACTGACTTTGAAAATACATTTGGGAAAATGACTTTGAAAATAGTACACCAGAAAACACTACAAGAAAAATGCTCATTCCTAGCATTTTTATTAATGCCGGAAAAAAATATTTATTACCGGCATTTGTTTAAAAAAAAATGCCGGTAAAAGTCGAGTTTTTTGCCAAAATAATACAACCAAATTATTACCGGCATTTATTCAAATAAACGCCGGAAAAAATCTCCGTATAATATAAATATTTTTCATTGTGCAAGGTGACTGACCCAGTATGGTGGCTAGGCCAGTTGGTAGCCTCACGTGTGCGCGAGGCAAAGGTCACGAGTCGAATCTTGGGGTAAGCAATTTCTCCACAAATTTTGCGTGTTATGCAAGTGCCACGTGGAATTTCGTCTTATATGGTACAATTTTTCCCGGCATTTGTCAAAATGCCTCAAATGAGTCCAATTATTCCCGGTATTTTTACTTTTACCAACACACTTCTAGATGACATTTGTATTAAATGCCGATAATACTCTTTACCGGCATTTATTGAACTTTTAACAGCATTTATGAAATACCGGAAAAAGCGAAAATTCTTGTAGTGAAAATATGGGGTTTGACTCTCTTGTCCTTCCCCTGTTTGTGAAACAAGAAGCTTCCATTCCTTTTTTTTTAAGAGTAAATTACAGTAAACCCCCCTCAACTAACCCGAATTTTCACTTAACCCCCTCCAACTACAAAACTCAACAGTGTGCACCCTCTAACTATCCAGAATTGGCACTTAACACTCTTTTGTTAGGTCTCCGTAGTAAAAATGCACCGATGGCCGTCTCCGGCCACCGGGCGGCCGATCCGAGCCGTCCAAAAATTTAAAAAAAAAAAAACCAAGTGGGCTAGCGCGGGAATCAATGACATCCGACGTGCGTAGGTGCTCGATCTAAACACCCCATTTAAATTCTTGGGGTGTTTAGATCGAGCACCTACGCACGTCGGATGCCGTTGATTCCCACATTAGCCCACTCGGTTTTTTTTATAAAATTTTTGGACGGCTCGGATCGGCCTCCCGGTGGCCGGAGATGGCCGTTGGTGCATTTTTCCTACGAAGACCTAACAAAAGGGTGTTAAGTGTCAATTCTGGATAGTTAGAGGGTGCACACTGTTGGGTTTTATAGTTGGAGGGGGTTAAGTGAAAATTCGGGTTAGTTGAGGGGGGTTTACTGTAATTTACTCTTTTTTTAAACCTTTCTTCTTTTTTAATAGAAGAAGGAGATAATGCTTTGGATGAGATAAAATTGATAGTATAGGGTTTGATTATGACTTTGTTGTGTACATCAAAATAGTAGAACACCGTACTATTCGACAATCCATAATACTCCTAGGAGTGCCACGGTGGCTCTACTACTACTTGAGAGGGTTCAAGCGAATTAATTTTCTGAGTTCAAAAAATGTGTTTAAATTTTATACTTTTAAAATATAATAAAAAATTTCTTTATTAATACTGCACTAGGTCATTCGTGAGTCAGCAATGTAAATGCAAATCTTTGGAATTCAAAAAGAATTTTTCAAAAAATTCCCCTTAGATTCTCCATACTTTCAACATTTCTCTCTCTATCTCTCTCCACTTATTACCCCCATTATTTTTCAAATTTTTTTTCAAACACCAATCCAAACATGGCATAAATTTGTGAAAAGATAGATATTATATGCATAGCTCATCAAAATAAAATAAACTAGGTCCAAACAATTTTTTAACCAAATAAAAAATCCATGATAGAGTTTTTCATGACAAAGTTTTTATGTCTGAATTTGTCCCCACCGCATTGAAATCCTGGAGCCGCCCCTGACGAGTGTCGATCCCATGGGTAGCGATAGTATATGATGAGTGTGTAGGCTCCACACAAGAGTCCCAAACAAATTACTCGATTCGTTCTTTAATCTTTAAAATTAATAATTTTACCAGCGCACCTTTAAAAATTACCTCAATTGGATAATTATTAGTGCTCAATCCAATTGTCAAATTTTTCTTAAAAATTCATTAATGAATTTTGAATGAGATTTAAAAGATTGGATCAAGTAGTTACAATTATTCAATTAAGCTGATTATTTCCTTGATAACTAGAAAATTATTTTAAACTAATGAACGACTCAAATTATTTGGGTAGGACTATGGAGTGGGCTACCAATTGATACACCATCAGTACCCATAGTCGGCTTGGTCGGCAAAACCCTTGATTTTGGCTTCTGAAACAACTGTGCTATGCACACAGATGAATAGGTAACAGATCTTGCACAGATTTTTGTGTGAGGCCCACTACGAGTCTCACACAAATAATCCAACATGTTCATTAAATGTAAAATATTTTTCAAGGGCCCTTATGAAAAATCAGCTTAATCCAATGCCTATAGATATTCGATCCAATCATCAAACTTTTCATTCGATTTTCAGAATAATGAAATGTTAAATGATTGGATCAAGTACCCATACGTATCGGATTGAGCTAATTTTTCGCTGGGACACTTGAAAAAATGTTTTACATTTAATAAACGACTCGAATTATTTGTGTTAGACCCGTAGTGGACCCCACACAAAAATCTGTTTGGAATCTATGTACAACAAGTCTGTGTCAACAGACTTATTGCTTCTGAAACCTAGAAAAGAAAAGGTAAAAAGAGCTAATTTTTTAGAAGTTGCATTTTACTATCGATTTAACTGCATTAATTAAGCACCCAAAAACGCCTATTTTTTCCCCATCGAAAATAGTCCTTCTATTTCTATTTTCAAGAATTTCACAATTGTTGGCCTCTTGAATTCAAGTTTTGGACCAGTGGCGGTTCCAAAATTTTTTATAAGGTTTTCAAAAATACATACACACACTCTACTACCTATTGGAACCTCAATTAAATAAACAAAATTTTATCTTTAAAATGTAAACATTGATACCCAAAAAACGGCCAAGTATATGAAATATTACAATTTCTCTCTACAAGTTGTCATATTTTGAAATCATTGCATAATAGTCTCATTATCAACGGGTATCAAATACATTACTCTCAATATAAGTAATCAAGCAATCATTTGTCCGCTGATCTTACATTCGATTGCTCAAATTGCTCTTCGAACCGGGGGAAACACATCTGGGCCGTCTGTTTGGCAATCCAACAGTTCAAATCTCATCTCCACCATCCGAACCTCCAAATCATTCATTGCCAAGATAAAATCTGAACCATTGGATTGCCGAACGAATGACCCGGATGTGCACAGCATCTCCCCGGGTTGTCATGTACTTCATCGCTGGTGTTCTAACTATTTTTGGGATGAGTGTGAAACTATTTTTGGATTGAGTGTGAAACTATTGTTGGGTTAAGTGTTCAAAAAATAAAATCCTAAAATTACTACATGTATTCTGCTCGTATTTTTTTTTTTTAATTTCTTTTACAGTGTTCAAGTGATCACCTTTCAATAGGTGTGGAGCCGCCTGTGTATAGAGCCCAAATAAATAACAAATTAATAAATTTGTGATAACTAAATGGTACTATAATTCAACAACTCTAAAGTAAATCAAGCCTAATAAATTTGCCTAGAAATATATCATCGATTTTATTAGAAATAGACCAAGTTAGATTTTATTCGTGTATAAAAACTTTAAGATTTTGAGTATTTTTGTTTGTCGCCTTAGAGCCGCCCTTGGCTCTATATGAGTTATATCATTCAGTGTCAACAAGAAGAAAAAATCAAATCCCAACAAACGAAATTAAAGAAAATTGTAGTTGTATTTTTTGAACTTAGAGGATCTGCATAGTGAAGCTTCCCTATCAAAACAAAATTCTCAAGTGTAGACATATCTGAAAACCAGATTCACATTCTCTTTTCCTTCAAAATTTCCCTGTGTAAAACAAACATAAATGGCACTACTACTACTCGTCTACTACTCTACTATCTGCCTGCTGCTTCACAATCTACTACTATTGTAGCTGTAGAGAGAAGAAAACACAAGACAAGAGGAATGAATAGAGAAAATTTTTTTGGGAAAATATTAAAAACGGAAGTACTACTCCACTACCCAGCCCCCCCACAACTGATGACCATCTACTACTTGTATCACCTTCTTCTTTCCTCTTTTTTCCAACCCAGAAAACCTCTTCTTTTTTAGTACTACTCCACTATTTTTTGTTAATTAATTTTCTCTCTCCTCCTTCCCCTCTTTCTCTCTCTCTCTCTCCTCTACCTATGACTGCAAAAGTCCAAAAGCCTCTTCCTCCCTTCCACAATCTCATCAAAGAAATCATCCAGCTGCCCAACAATACTCTCCGCCCCAGACCGCAAAACCCCAAAACACCCCTTCAAATTCTCCACTCTCTCTCTCATCCCACTCTCTCTCTCCCACTCCACCACTCCCCCCTGCGCACCCCACCTCTCCAACTCCCCCCTCACCTCCTCCATCGCCGCCCTCGACCTTCTAAACTCGTACAACAACATCCCCGGCCGCCCCCCGCCCCTGATCTCCGCCGCCACCATCTGCTGCAACCTCGACGTGGACATCATAAACCCGGACCCAAACAACAAGCACCCCTCGTACCCGCCTCTCAGGAAATCGGATTCGGGCCAGGAATAGACCAACCCGTATACCAAGATCATGAGTAAGAGAGAGCTAACGTTTCTCATTGCGTATAGAACTCCCCTGAACCCGTTGAACCCGTTCAGCTTCGATTCCACCGACACTTTCCCCTCCAATCTGATCGACAGAGGTTCGATTCTTGTCTCCATCAGTGCCCTGTTCTCTTCCTCCAATCCCACTGCCTCTCTCTTACACCCTGAAATCGCGCGAATCACCTGTTCCCACAATTCAATCAACTCAAATTGATCAAAATACTCTGACCCACTATTTGATTTCTATAATTGTATCAATTCAATAATGTTCTGAAAGCAACATTTTTTAATTTTAATTTTAATTGTTTTGTGAGGAAGGAACCACCCCATAATTGGACCCACCCGTAGGCCAAAAACCTCCGGACGACCGAAGCAAACCTCCTCGCCTCGGCCACCAGGTACATCATGGTACTGCCCTGAAGAGGAGTCGAACCTTGCCCAATTCTAGGCAAAGGCCTTCCCCTTCCGTCGGGGGCAACCCCAGGTGTACATGGTCCTCTGTTAAAAATTCCGGTCCCATGTCATAAATGCGCACCAAACAGGGGTTGTGAAGAATGATAAGAAAGATGAGTAATTTCTCACCGAATCTCATTGAAGGATTTCATTTTGGTGAGAAAGGAGCAGAGACCAATCAATATATTTTTTTTTATTTTGGTACTTTTCTTTCCGTTTCTCACCAAATAATGCAAATCCGAGCGAGTGATATGGAGAGAAACAATAATCATTTCTTTTATTTTATTTTCACACCAAATCACTCCATACGAGAATTTTGAGGAAATAGAATATGGAATATTATTTTAATGGTAGTTAGATTGGAACCTGACGAGAGAGCTGTGGAGTTAGATTCCGATGACTGTCGAGTGAGGAAGTTATGTTGAAGCCGGCGGAGTAATAGTTTTCGATGCCAGAGACGCCAGATTTGAGGACGTGACATACTTCCCAGAGCTTGGAACTCTCGTCCATGTACTCATCAAGCCACTTTTCACCCACTGGCAGGTGAAGTTTCTGGACTAGAAGGGTCAATTGGGTGTGGAAGGATCTAAGGAGGGATAGGACTCTTTGGAGGAATTGGATTGACATGAAGTTGTTGGAAGTAAAAGCTCGTTCGAGATCGTCTAGTCCTCGGGTTAGGAAGGAGTAGAAGCCATTGACAGAGTTGGTGGAAGAAGGATCCATCACGAGAGAGAGAGAGAGAGAGAGAGAGAGAGAGAGAGAGATGGTTTATGAGGAGTTTATTAAAGGCCTGGGTTAGGGGGAGAGGAAAAGGGGGTAAAGGGAGTGGGAATTTAAATTGGGAGGAGAGAAAAAGGGAAGGGAATGGAATGGAAGAAGGGAATATGATCTTTTAGAAGCTCAGGTTTCTGAGGTTGGAAAAAAAAGGGTTGTTGGGAGCAATGATGGGTGTTTCCTATGGAGGGGAAAGGATGATTGGTAATCTGCCATTTTCATTGTTTTACGGGCAGAAAGAAGGAAAAAAAAAGAGAGAGAAAGAAAATATAAAACAAGATTCAAGAAGAGAGCGAGAGAGAGAGAGAGAGAGAGAGAGAGGGCTAGCCTTCTTCCTTTTCTTGTAGTATTTGCTAAATCAAAATGAAAGAAATTTTCATGAGCTTCCTTCCAACTTCTTCCTTTTCTTGCCGTATGTTTCCTCTGTCCTACACCACTTTAAGGAGTACTGTTTGTTAATGTGCATACATATGTGGGTGTGTATATAATTTGAAGAGAGAGAGAGAGAGAGAGAGTGAGTGGGGCCAAGTTGTATGTCCTAAGTCTTGCTGGCATTTGACTAGGATTTTGAGTTCATCGGGTTGTAAAAGGTTTGACTACATTGACTAGAATTGTGGTGCTTCTGCTAACATTAAATTCCATTTGCCTCCTTTTGAATTGGTTGTTCTCTGGTACTAAAGCCCCGTTCCAGAACTGGTAATAAGTACTTATTTTTTAAGAAGGTAATTTCAAGTTCAAAAATATGGGGCTTAATAAAATCTAAAAATATGCAATATGGATCTTATTTGAAAGATCTCAATGAGATCTTTAATACTGTGCAAAAAAAATTAAAAAATTATTTTTCATTTACATTATTTTTGAGTTTGAAAATGTGAAATAAGTACTTATTTTTTAAGAAGGTGTTCTGGAACGAGCCTAATTTCACAAGGCTGCTGATTTTATCGTTCTTTTTCTTTTTGTTAATGTCATTCATTTGTAAGTGTATTTTTGATGTAAAATTATATTTACAGAAGAGTGACATTAACAAAAAAAAATAAAGTTGCAAAATTATTTCTCTTTAAAAAAAAAACCAAAAACCAAAAAAGAAGAATGCATGCCGTAGTGTTGTTTGGCTTCTTCTTTCTACTTTTTGTTCCTCTAGGAGCAACTGAGACTGTGCTCCCCTTTACTACGTAGTACGTACCCTGGCCTGGCCTCTATCCGATTGAAATTTATTTGTGGGGTTTTGTTTTAGGATGATGCTATGGTGTCCCCGGTCATTTTGGGGACACCGTAATTTTTGGCATAACATAATCCTTACAAGTATAACAAAAATCATTACAAGTATAATAGAACCATAACATGGCATAACCAAGGCATAACTAAAAACCAATCAAGGCATAACCAAAAATCAACTAAGGCATAACCAACCAAGTTATGCCTTATTATGGTTTTGGTTATGCTTATAATGGTTTTGGTTATGCTTGTAATGAATTTGGTTATGCTTATAATGATTTTGTTATACCAAAAGTTACGGTGTCCCCAAAATGACCGGGGACACCGAAGTCATTCCCTTTGTTTTAATTTCCCAGATACGGTACATATTTTGGATGCATTCTTTGCTTTGGACTTTTAAAGAAAAATTTGGAATGATGGATTTCCTTTCCTTCATATTCCTTCCTACTATGCATGCAAGTCTCGTGTGTTATCTTTGAATCTGACTGCAAATCTCTAGTCAATTACATCGCTGATTCGAAATTACAATGCCCCTGGAAAATCGAAGCAGTGGTCAACGACATTAAAGAATGGGCTAGGACAAGGGAATAGTCTTTTGTATGGTGCAAGAGATTTCAGAACAAAGCAGCAGATTGGATAGCGTCTAAATGTCTTGATAGAAAGGTTTTATTTCATTCGGGTTGTATTCCGCCGGAGCTAAATTCCATATTGTGTAAAGACGTTTCTTGAGTTAAATGGAATACTTTGACATCTTCAAAAAATAATAATAATAAATTTGCCCCACCCAGATCTTCCAATTCCCCTAGTTTTGTGTAATGCCATGCCAACTGAATTACTAATCCAAAATCTCCCTACAGAGAGTACAATTAATTTCTTTAATTTCCCCTCTTATCATTTCAACTACTACTACAAAACCATGTGAGTTTCATCTATTTAGTCGTGAACTCAGCAAAATTATGTAGTGGTTGAAAGTTTAATTTGGGGAGCGCACATGAGCACCCAAATTTTTTTCAACAACATAACCCATAATGAAAAAAAGAAAGTTCGATGGTGTCGAATTGTTTATAGACTAATTTTGTTTGTTGTTATTTTTATTGTGTGTGTGTGATATATTGAATGATCTTGCACCAGGGTCCTGCTATAGAGTGTTGTGGTCTTCCTATAGTGCCCATACAAGGCCCGTTAAAGTGAATTCAATTGTTCATTGTGTTCGGCTCGTTGAATTTATCGTTCACCAAAACTACAAATGTCGTAAAGCAAATGTGTTTTGCGCTAGTAGTACTGATGTTTGATGAATTTTGTCTGTATCAAAGATATTAATTTACCTCAATAATTCAAACTAAAGAAACAGAACTAATGATCCTCGAATAGGTCTCCACATCCTGTTGTGAGTTTGTGTGTGACTCCTATGTGATATTTGGAGCAAGCCAACTTGATTGGCAGGTCAAAGCCCCATCAATCGTTTTGTAGAACGTATCAACTTGTCAAAAGACTCAAAATAAAACCACAGAAAATAAATCAAAGAAAAATATCATATCATCGGTCTTAATCACAAATAATTGCCTATTATAACTATTATCTCTTGACTTGTTGATATTGATCGACCGAGCCGCATCTGATCAAACGGTTATGGAATGCTACAAGTTGTAAATGCATGGTTCATTTTTCTTGATACTCCTGATGATCATCTGATCTTCTCTTTCTTTTTTCACATAGAATATATTTAATTGACTAAAATATGGTAAATTGTCTTTCTCCTTTTCTCAACAATCGGGGGATAAGGGGACCAGAAAATCTTTAATTATATTATGAGGGAGAGCTTTGATGTTGAGATTTGTTTATTTTGATTTTAAGAGGGTGGGGGGGTACGTGGTGCTCGTGGGTTTTAGAAGAATGGGACACTTGAGAGTTGAGAGTATGTTGGTCTTTTGAGATATCTCATTGGAAAGAGATTATAGGGAACTAAAGGGGCATCCTTTTAGCACATTGATTTGGGCGCCCCCCCTTATCCTTGCCCTACAAACAGGGCACATGTTTATTTTTTACTACACTATATATTATAAGATTTGCCCCTTGGTTTGGTCCATTTACTTCTTGGATTTTGGCTTGGGAGGAGAGAAATGAAGGTCTAACTTTTAGTTCACAAACTCGTAAAACTCCATCAAAAATATAATGGTTGTGTTATGCCAAAAGTTACGGTGTCCCCAAAATGACCGGGTACACCGAAGTCATTCCCAAATATGTATTGAATAAGTGTGAATTGGAGTAATTGTTTACGGGACTCCAATATGTGGAGATCGAAAATCTATGATAAAAGGGTTCACTTAGCTTCGAAAAGATATTAATGTGCTTCTCCTCATTATGCTACTAGAACTACGTACTAGATCAGCAACAGCTCATTGTTGGGGTTGGGGGACTACCGGTTAGGGGTGACAAAAAAAGAAGAAGACAGAGGCTATTTGATGCTCGTTCTGACATAAATTAGTTATATTTTCTTGAATTGTTAAAGTTTTCAATTAGAAATGAAGGTCTAACTTAAAAAAAAAAAAAAACAATTTGACTTTCTTGATATTTGACGTTGTGTTATGTGTAACCTTGATTCAACTGTTGTTAATTATTTTTGCATATGTTATCATTAATATTTTCTCCCATGAATTTACTTTTGTTTTTTCAATCGATAGAAAATACAATCATTGATCCTAAGCTATCTAGACGACCAAAAAGGAGGCGTATATCATTTATATTTTCTCCCATGAATTTAATTTAGTTTTTTTCAATCGATAGTAAATCAAATTAGAAAATATATACAATCATTCATCCTTAGCTATCTGTGCCAATCCAAGATGATTCTCCATGAAAAGATTTAATCACCTCTGAATCTGAATGGTCTGAATCTTCTTCATGCATTACACTTTTTTTTCTAATATGCAAAAGGTTTATTTAAAAAAATTTGATAAATGGTACATCAAGTCGGGAGGAGGGAAGGGGAATCCGACCAAAAAATTGGATGAAAAAAAAAACACCTAGAGGGACAAAGTCCAAAAATACCCAGTGGATCAAGCCCGAAATACCTGAAAAGGCAAAGCTCATACAAACACCTATGGGTCACCCAACCCAAGCCCAAAACCTAACCCTAACCATCTAAATCAAGTTTCTGCCGCCGCCGCCGCCCCTTGAGATGTCGTCCACCACATCCCCGAGCAACCCACCACCTCAAGATCCACCACCTCCTACAAGAAAAACTTGAAAGCCCTGATCAAATCCAAGCCTACATTCAAAATTGATATTCATTAGTGACCACCACACCACCACCTCCACCATCGCCGCCACTGATCTTCACAAACACAACCTTCAAACCTTGTAAGAGGAAACCTTTCGGAGGACTGATTGGAAGAAACCTACTTCATTAGCAACATAAGGAAACTCGCTAGAGGCGCAAGAAAAAGCGTCGGAGCCAAAAGTGCTGGAGACCTAATAGCCATACATGGAACCTCTAACCTGGCCACCACCTGTTGCTAGGACTATGCCTTGCCATTAAGCAAAAACTATTAACACCCAAGAGTGGTAACCAGCGAGAGATCGACGAAACAAAGAGGGAGCGTAACCAGAGAAAGGGTGACAGCAAAGGAGAAAATATGAAAAAAAGAAGACTAGATCGTCTAGGGAAAGGAGGGGACCAAAAAAAAAAAGACAAAAGGGAAGGGGAGGCGGGGGGGGGGGGGGGGGGGGGGGGGGGGGGTGGAAGGGGGGAGGAGGGGGAGGGGATGCTTTACCCTATTGGGTTGGGTTGGGGGATGCTTTAGTACCCTATTAGTGGTATTGTAAATTAATGGAATTTTTTAGTCCCCGCACCTGAAAGTCGTCGGTCATCGACTAAATTGCATCATTTCCAAAGTTGCCACATCATTTCCAAAGTCGCCACTTAGATTGAGGGTTGGCTTTGGGGTAAAATGTAAGGTCCCGAATTTCCGAAAATTAATAAAAAGGTTTATTGGTTATCATAATGGAAGAGAATATGTGATTTATTGAGTTTAAATGAATTGGGGTGAATGTGATGGAATTGTTTGTAGGAGGGTGCATGTGCAATTTGAGTGTAGGTAGTATATATATGTGTGGGTGTGTGTGTAGAGGAATAAAATACTCCTCACTCTCTCGCTCTACCTCCCGATCTCTCTATCTCTCTCGGCTATCTCTCTCTCTCTTCTCCAAAACCCAAAATTTCATTCAATCTCTCAAGACACATGACAAATAACCTCCAATCCTTCATCCATTCTTGTTATTGAGCCCGTATCTCGTTGGATATAGCTCGGAGAGGAGTTTTCTTGCACGGTTTCGACTTTGGAGTTCTAGGGCTTGATCGATCTCTTGGGGTTCGACTTTGGTAATCAAGGTAGGAATTTCTTACTCTCTCTACATGTTTATGAGTTGATTGTGTGCTAAAATTGAGCTGTAGTTGGTTGGATTTTGAAATTATGCTCGTTTCTGATTTTCTGCAAATCGTTCACTGCAATGCAGTGGTATCAATACTTACTTTTTGAGGTATCAATACCTCAGTCTCTGAGTGCTCTCTTGATTGGTTTGGTACCAATACCTACTTTTTGAGGTATTGGTACCAGTGACTCAGAAAATTGTTTTGAACTCTATTGATCATTCGTCGATTGTATTGACTCCCGATCACTTCTAATACTCTCCAATCATATTCTAGTCATCTCTAAACCTTGTTGCTCGTGTTTCAACGACTCGTTGTTCGTCCCCATTCTTTTGGAACTCGTTACAATAAAGAAAAGTGTAAAACAAAAAGAATATGATGCTCGTTCCTTCCTTTATGCATCCGGGTTATTATGTGAGCATTATGGCATGTTTTATGAATGATATGGACTTTGACATGGATTAAGTTTTACGGTATTGAGGCTTGTAGAATGAAAAATCACAACCTAGAACAATAGAACGAAACGAAGAAAGCCACGGAACCACTATGAGGTAGGATGCCGGAAACGGGATGCACGGGGTCCCAAATGCCCGGAAGTGCACAAGAAAGCCATGGATCCATCATTCGGTGTGATGCCGGAATGACTACGGGATGCACGGGGTCCCAAATGCCTGGAAATGAAGTCGAGAATACTTGACATAGTGGAAATAGAGAACTTAGAGATTATCAAGCGATGTTAATATGAACGATGTCGGTTGCCATGTCTTATCCTCTTACTCTTGTTCATGTGAGAAGCTTCATTGTTGTCAATGTTCATCTTGGTGCATTATCTATCCCATATGCATATAGTTTGAGCAAAGATTTCTCTACTGAGCTAGCTAGTATAGCTCAACCTATTATTATTTTCAGGTACACCTCAAGGACATTGATTTGGAGTGCTTGACGTGCATATGACTCCATTCTTTTGAAAGCTAACACCGAGAAATTACTTTGACATCTTTGTAAAATCCTTTTGAGAGATGTAATTGTAATTTTGAGCTAATCTTTTGATTTGCTAAATCATGTGATCTTTAAACTTGCTGTCTTTTGTTTAACTATGAAACTTGGGGCCGGAGTGCCATTATTGTAAACCTTGATGATGTTTGTACTTTTGGATGGAGTATGGGAAAGCTCTTGGGATATTATGACGTATTTTAGCGATAATTTTTCTTACGAAAGACTATTATTATTATGTTGAAAATTCAGGGCGTGACATAAAAGCCAGAGGTGTGGCCGCTTTTAGTCCAAAAAATTTAAGCAAAAACTAAAAGCCCCATTTTCCATAAAAGACATGTTATAATGTATTATTCCTTGTTTTGACTTAACATGATATCTTGCATTAATGATGCGTGCAAATATTTTAGAGCTAGGCGTCCTTGGTTCGAAACCTAGGAGAGCTCTTTTGGCCAATTGATTTTTTGCCTTATTTTTTCTGGTGGATCTAATTTAAATAAAATAAACCTCTTGCACCACTTGTATCAAAAGTTTGTTAGCTTTAGTGGTAGTAGGTGTTACTCAAAGTATAAGGTTCAAGTCTGTTGCAAATCATAAATGTTTGGATAAGATTTTTAAATTTCTTTTCATTCTTTTTAATCGTACTTTGAATATTAACTTAACAAATAAATCACTGTTGACAATAAATAAACCAAAATAATTTATTTTCACTCAACAAACAATCATAAAAAAAGGTTAAGAATAAATAGTAACTTTTTATTGCTAAAAATAGTATTCTTACAAGAGTAAAGTTAATTAATTACATGATTAGTTAGAGAAAACATGTAGTATAAGCAGTATTCCATTATGTTTGATACATTTTTCCTACTGGTATGAAAAAAATTAAAAATATTTTTAGTTAAATTCCGAAACTAAAAATACCATGTTTCTTTTTATCTTGTATTAGCCCCCTATATTTTTAATTTTTTTTTTTACAAAAACCTAGGGCCTCAATTTTTATATTGCTTTATGCCTTCAAAATATGCCTTGCCCGAGTTTATTGCTATTTTAAGCTACCAAAAGGCCGGATCTAAGGCTCCTTCTTTTGGACTTAACTTAAATATGAAAATTTTGTCATTATTTGAATTTTTTTCGCATTTGTTAGTTTTGCGTTAAACTTTTTGGGATATTGATTTGTTTCGACGAGAGGAATTGGAAAAATAAATTTTTACAGAAACTCAAAATACTTGGGTAAAAGTGTCAAAATTTAACTTTTCCGATTCCTCTCGTTGGAACAAATCAATAATTCAAAAAGTAACAAAACTAACAAATGCGAAAAAATTCAAATAAGGATAAAATTTTTAAATTTAAGTTAAGTCCAAAAGAATGGAGCCTATGCAATGATCACTTAGACTACTAGTTTGTCACTATAAATTTCGACTCGCTTGAAGTACGCGTCTGCTAGGTTAAGCAATGCGAATGTGAAGGTTTGATTGAGTCAAAAATGGTTCATGGCTGTTTTATTTGCTTTGAAGACCAATATATATATATATATATATATATATATATATATATATATATATATATCATCCCATGTTAGCTAGTAATTCAATAACTTAAGTAATTTCATTCAAGCAATATATAGGGTTAATATGGGTTTTTGGGGTTCTTGGCTGTTTTCGATGTTTGGTGTCCGGTTTGGCGTCTTTCCTGCCTTTAGGTCTCGATGGCTTTTTGCTGGTATGGCCTTGATCCTTTTAATTTTTGTAATCCTTTATAAAGATTAATAAATTCTTTTTTCTTCGGAAAAAAACGGTATTAGGATTAATTTAGTTATCTTATTCAAGAAATGTTTGTTTTTGAAATATAATGGAATCAACACTTATTTTTTATGACGAAAAGCCAGGAATCCAATATTACCATAGGATAGGAGAGATCATATTCTCACTTGGTATGAAAATGTGATTTCTGATTGAATATGTAATTAACAATTAATATATTTCTATTCCGGTATATATGTTATGAACGGAGGACATGCATCACATTCTCGGTAGTACTCCTCAAAATTTCCGTCATCCAATCCAATCTAAGCCTACATCTTCAACACACCACATTCTTGTGAGCTTCAAATAATGGACGTGCGCACCAAATGGGAACAGTATAAGAGAAATTCCTTTGTAATTGGAAAGGACAAAGAAAATAACATTAATTTACTATGGTACCCACAATTAAGGTTACCCAATTTGGGTCCACCTACCATGTGTGCAGGAATGGAGTGAGGGAGGGGTTAGTAGGGGCGGTCACCCCAGCAAGAAGAAAAAAAAAACACTACTATTATATGCAAAAAAAAAAAAAATTCCTATGAAAGTATATAGCATGCTTGCCCCTGTGTAATATTTTGAAAAAAAATAATAATAGTAACCTTTGAAATACGAGGATACCAACATTAATTACTAAAGGCTAAGGGCTAAAATATAACAAAAAATAGAACTATAGGATTAGTATTGTGAATATTCAAGTGATAAACTTTCACCTTTCGTTAGATGAGTTTAGTATTTTATAGTTTTATTTCTTTTTACCCTAAAATCTCAATGGCCCCCCAAATCCCCCCCTTCTCTCTCTCTCTCTCTCTCTCTCTCTCTCTCTCTTTCAGCACAAACAACCCCAATTGTTAAGACTTCAAAGGCAATTTCGAGAAAATAGCGACGTAGGAGAAGAAATTTTGGAAATCCTAAGTAATTTTGGTGAAATTTCAATTATAGGTATATTTTCCCCAATTGTTGTTCTCGACTTCTACTAATTCTTTATTTTTTGACTGGTAAAATCAAGTAATATGAAAGCCCATGTATCAAATTCGTCCAGTTGTGATGAATGAAAAAGAAGAAGATGAACAATAAAGAAAAACAAGACACGTACATCAAGATCGATTCCATTAGTTAAACTGATTTATATATTTACGTTATGTTGAGTTTTAATGTAGTTACATGATTATGCATGTGTATTATATTTTTTTTTCTCTCATGCACGGTCGCCCCTGCGTGATGAAATTTCTGACTCTGTCCCTACATGTATGTCAAGTACTAAAGCCGGGGAATAGTGAACTTAATTAGCCTAGATATTCTTTCTTCCTAATAAAGAATGTTTCATTTTCTTTCTTAAATGATCCAGGATGGATACAACTAGCTAGATGGTCCAGAGCCTCTTAATAGATGAAATTGATATGAAGGAAGGGATGATAATAAAGTTTTAATTATTTTATCTTATGATGATGACAAGAGTGTCTCTGTTTTATTCTCACTAATCCATGATCTTGTTTATGCATGTCTCACATACGAAAGACAACCCGGCTAGCTTAAATCTTAGGCAACTAATGAACTTCGCATATGAAGATAGAAATATTCGGAGGATTAAGTACCATTGCCCCTGTAAAATTGAAAAAATTAGTGGGTACTCTTGGCACTACGACATGGTCTGCCAACATATATCTTCGATCAACACAACACAACATAACACATTCTTGTGAAGTACTTCACTAAAGCTGCGTTCTTTTACACTTAACTTACTTTTTCTTCCCTTTTGGAACTCAAAGTTTAAGAATGAGAAATAAGTTAGTAATTTAGAAGAATGGACTGAATTTAAAAATAATTTAAATTTAAGTTAGGGGAAAAAACTGAAATGGTCCATGTGGTTAAGTGTTTGTGTCAACTTGGTCCCTGTAGTTTTAATTGGCTCGATTTACACTCTGTACTTTCCATTTTGTTCCAACTTGGTCCAATTACTAACCGCCGTTAGTTCGCCGTTAGTTCACCGTTAATCCTTTTAACAGCAAAATCAAATGGCCCCCCTTTTTTGGGGTTTAAAACAGTAATTCATTCATTCTCCTCTTGCCCTAATACTAGGTGTGTGCACGGGTCGGGTTTGACTCCCGAACCCGACCCGACATGTCGGGTAACAAATGTTTTAGGCCCGCAAACCGAACCGAAAAGGGGTAAAAACCGTTCGCGAGCCCGATTCTTTACGTCAGGTCGGGTCCGACCAAAAACTGAATTAATCTTTATGAATTGGTCAGGTCGGGTACAAAACACATCAATCCGAACCCCGAACCGAAATCTGATTTTTAACAAAAAATGAACCCGTACCCGTCCGAACCACATGTTTGACCCCACCCGAGACCATTCGGGTCGAGTCCGCAAGTGGACGGATTTTTTTGTACATGCCTACCTAATATACCTCTGAAAATGCATATAGAACCATGTCCAAAAGTCACAACATGATATAGATCCAAAAGTCACAATATGATAAAGAACTAAATCCAAAAGTCAGAATATTATATAAACTCGGGGGTTGTTTGGCTAAATAAGCCAAATGGCTTATGCTATGTTTGGATTGGTGTTTGAAATTTTTTTTTGAAAAATAGTAAAGGTAATAAGTGGAAAGAGATAGAGAGAGAAATGTTAAAAGTATGGAGAATTTAGAAGAAATTTTTTCAAAAATTCTTTTTGAATTGTAAAGAGAACAAGGTTATTATTATTTTTTTTTTTTGCATTTATTAGTTTTTTGTCAATTTTTCGGAGATTATTACTTCGTCATGACAAGAGGAACCTAAAGAGTAAAAAATTACCATCGAAATCTAATTTTTTTGAATAAAGACGAAGAAATTGGCTTATTGGCTTATTTTTGTCTTTAATGGCTTATTTTTGTCTTTATTTAAAATGACTAACGGCTGACTAACGACAGTTAGCAATTGGACCAAATTGGAGCAAAATGGAAAGTACAGAGTGTAAATCGAGTCAATTACAACTACAGGAACCAAGTTGACACAAACATTTAACTACAGGGACCATTTCGGTTTTTTTCCCTTTAAGTTAAGTGTAAAAAAACATGACCAACCTGATAATTGTATGAAATATTGTGGGAGATGCATGCACCACAAGGATACGTATGTACCTCATGAGGACTATTGAATAATTGCTCCACTATAATTCAAAACCTATACTATAAAGAGATTGAGTAGAAGTTCCAAAAGCCAGTAAAACAATTTTACTGTATTAAAAATGGGAAGAAGAAATAAACAAGGGGAAATCCCTATATATATAGTAGGAGTATAATTTTATGTAGTCGTCATGGCTGGGAATTAAGGAGCTGGGCCAGGTTTGATCACGCGATGCGCCAGTTTTTGACAGGTTGCGCGCTTATCGATCCCGGCCAGACTGATCGATCGAGGAGTATTAATTTCCTGATTCAAATTAATGCATGGCTCTGTGCATGGGGGGACCAGCGAAACTTGTTTTCGCAGCTAGCTCTTTCAGATTAATGATCGATGTGTTTTAGTTTTAATTAATGAAGATAATTATGGACTCGATCAATTAAAGCCACAACCCTATCTCTCTCTTCCTCTCTCTCAACCCTAGCTACCACAACTTCTCGATCTTCTCTCTTCCCCTCCTCCGCGTGGGTTCCATACCCGTATGCAGCGGCAGGAGGGGGAGGCCATGATATTACTGACTCCCTTTCTTTATTTTGGTTTTTTTTCCCTTCTGTCTCTCCAGATCTACGACTTGTCATCAGATCTGTGAGAATTTTGTCTCTTGTTCTACGAGAGTTTTGTCTCTCATTCAATGAAAGTTATTAGTTTCGTCTTTGGACGAATTTTGTCTACAGATCGGGTTCTCTCAATCAAGATTGTTTCACAACGATATCTGTGCTTCAGCGTTCTTTCCCTACACGATGTCTTTGGCGAGGCAATCCGTGGCGGCTTGCAGATCTGTAGTTCTTGGGAGTTCATTGGTGCGTTCATACTTGGGTGGAGTGCATCTGATCGTCTGGGTATTTGGTATCTTTTATCATTAACTTTGCACTTTTTCTCGTTTGAGACTCCTAATTAGATGTTAGGAAGTTTAAAAGTATCGCTATTGCGTCAGGCCATGTCTGGGTTAGGATGAAAGACATTGATTGCCTTGTGATTTTCTTGTTTTCTATTTGTTAGACAATTAGTTTGGCTTTGTCAAAGTTATTTGTAATGATCTCCTTTGTAAATGCCGTTGGGCGTTTATCAATACAATCTTCTATTTTTTAGAAAAGAAAAAATATATTAAAGCCACACTTTGGTTTTCAAAAAAAGTAGTAGTGGTATCTGGAACCACCTAGCCTAGCTACCACTACTCCTATCCTATCCTATCCTACGCTATGCTATGCTATGCATGATTAATGGGGTAACGGCCACCTCTCTCTAAACTGGCTAGGGTTTCGATCGCTTGATATTGAGGTCAAAAGTTTGCATTTCTATGTTAGGTGTGTGGCTCTTGATTTATCGAGGGGAAACGGAAAAAATTATAAATTTGAAAACCGAAAAGAATTATTGAAGTGAAAGAAGCTAAAATAGCGGCAAAAAGGTGATCTTATGTTTGATTGGTAAAGCGAAAAAAGTAAGGTATTTGGGGGCTACCCGTCTGGAAGGCTTTTCGAATGGCCAGGAAAAATAGGAGGATTTTTGAAAAATTGAAGAGTCGTCATCCGGATTTGAGGTTTGCCACTCGAGAAACTGTTTTGATTGAAAATGATTGTTGAAATTGAAAACTAGAGATTGTTTTGGGTTCAAAAGCCACATTATGAGAGAGAAAGGGTTTCACGACACCCAGAGCCCAACACGAAGTCGGTCTCTACTCAATGTTTGTGGGATTCTTCAAAAATACTTATGATTTGTTTGGAACAATTTTTGAATTTTTTTTTGAAAAGATAGTAGAGGTAATAAGTGAAAAGAGATAGAGAGAGAAATGAGGAGAATGTAGAAGGAATCTTTTGAAAAATGCTTTTCAAAAAGAGAAGCAAACACAACATTTATTTCATTGAACAATTAGCCGGTATCCACAAGTATATCAAGTAAGAAAGTGCATGCATGTGCTTGTGTACAATGTATGAAGCTGGGATGATGCAAAATGAAAAATAACATAAAATAACAAACTGTCACTGAGAACATTCCCGAGTGCTCGGGACATCACTACTGAGCGCTTAGGAGCTCTGCTGCCTCATCTTGCAAATTTTGGTTAGACAGATACATTGCAATATTTGAAATAATAACACACTACTATTATCATACATCAATGCTCAGCAAACAATTCAAACAGCCAGGAACTAGTCCTAACCATCCAAACCTTACTTCCTTGCAACTGAAAACCTAACTGAGCTCTGAAAAGACCAGTGCACACCCAATACTCAGAAACTTACGTAAATAGCAACATAGAGGAAAAAACAAGCTGCAACAAAATAATAATACTCCTGAGCGCTTAGGAGTGATTCCAGTGTACTGAAAAACTTTTTATAACCTTTTGCTTCTCGTTGTTAAACCAAGATCAGGTGGCTCACAACCAGTATGACGAACTGGTATGGGCCCTTAATCCCTCTCAGACAAGGAAAAATAGTAGATTTCTAAGTATAAAATGAGATTTTATACCTTTGTGCTTGAACAAGACTTTTTGGATGAGTATGGTAGTTTGAGTAAGGGTTGAAAAACAGCATAAAAATGAAGTCTAAGACTTTATTTTTTTTGTGATTTTTGGATTTTCTTTGAAGATTATTTGAATATGAAAGTTGGAAAATATTTGAGTTGAAAAATATTTAAGGGTGTTTGAGAACTAGAGTTTTCTAAAAATAGCGGAGTGAGAGAGTTCAATTTCGTGGCCCTTTGCAAGGTAGAACATGGAGGGTATTTATAGGCAAGAAGAAAATAGGCTTGAATTTTGAAAATAAAATAAAAAATACAAAGAGAAAATGGTTTTGGGAGGGGAAAAAGGCATGATTGGTCTTCTACTCCTTCTGAATACTCAAGCAGGACCAGGGTTGAACGTTGAATGGACTGAAAAAGTTTGAAAAAGTCATGGTCAATGGTCAAGCTCATCATAGGCTGTGACAGAGCTCTCGAGCGCTCAGGAGTGGTTCCGAGCGCTTGGGAGTGGTCCTGAGTACTCAAGAGTGGTCCCAAGCACTCAAGAGTATCTGTCCAATTTCAGAAGGGTGCCATGGACACTCTTGAACTCAGTTTTTGGTGTTTTTTGAAGCGCTAGAAAGCTAGCTGAGTTATCTTTCTAACCCAATTGGTTTCATTCAAAGATATTTTATATACTGAAATGTGTGCTCATTTTATTCTCAGAGTGTCGAGAAAAAATGTGTTTTAGTTTTGAAATAAACCAAGAAATATCGTTCAAGCTTTAGCCGAGTCCTACTTTGATTCCATTTTGAAAAACCCTAGATCGTCTAGGTTTATAAATATTTGCTATGTATGAATTCTTTAATAAATAAACCACCAATCAATCCAAATGCAGGAACGAAAAAACAATAAAAAGATAACACCAGGATATACGTGAAAAACCTTAAACGGAAAAAAACCACGGGAAGGAATCAAGCACTACTAAACACGAGGTTACAAGAACTCTTACTATAAGTTTGAACTCCACAAACCTAAACCTAGACACTCTTGCCGAATCCACGTACACCTCTCTGAATGCTTGATTGCCGCTGCCTTGAATCCACAAGCCTTCCGTTCACCTCTCGGAATCCACCGAAGGACTTTACTTAAAGATTGATTGATCGATGTTGTTATAGAACAAAAGCCCTCAAAGATGATCCATTAGAACATATGTGATGATATAACTTCACTAGTCTTCGAGGTGCAGAAACCCTAGCCACCAAAAGAGATGGAATATGAAGAATACGATCTCAGCCTTTTTATCTCGTGGCTACAATATAATATGACCTAATAGGTCGATATTTATAGGCAGACTTCAATAAGCTGACTCTTTATTTCCTTAATAATCAAATCAATTGATTGCACATCTCCAATTGATTTTCCCACGATTCAAGCTCCCATATTTCCTTCCTGCCACTGAATATCAAATCCCTTGATTGCCTTAATAATCTTCCACTACAACTTCCTAAAGACTCGAATACTCGATTACAAAATATCATTGATTTCCTTCCGCTTTTCTAAACAGACACTTTAAAAATGAATTAAAAGAAATTACACATCGATAATATCGGATACATACCAATATGTGTTTTGTCGTGAAATTGCCAAATAAGACACACCACAAAAAATGGACCTTACACGTTTCATCACCGGGGAGTCTCGATGGCACAAATTAAAGATAATTAATAAGTTCAAATTGGAGTATCTACCGTTATGACATTTCCGAACTTGTCCGGAACGAATTTTCATGATTGGAAACTTTCATTATATATGTAGGAATATTTTCTTTTTGAAAAGGTATGTAGGAATATTTTCACGCTACAAATTAAGGAATACATATGCATGTGGTTTGTTTATGTTTAGTTTATGGACATTTCGTTTTAATTAATTTCACTTTCTTTTTGTAATTTTACTTCTCGGCAGTGCATCTAACATTCGAATATTGGCAAAATAGTCCCTTGCTTTTTATGCATGCCTTGAAATTGGTGAAATAATATATATAATAGTAATAAAATGGAGCACTTCCATATATGTTAGCTTGAATAGTAAAATTAAGGGTAAATTTCACTAACCTCCCTGAGGTTTCTAATACAAACAGATACTTCCTCTATGGTTTCTGAAAGAACACTGTCATCCCCTGCTTTAATTGACATCAACAGACCCCCTTGCTGTTAATTTGTCATGGATGGCGTTAAGATTTGCGAGAAAAGTACCAAATTACCCTTATAACAAAGTAAATAGATTGCACAAACTTGATTCTTGGAATCACAACTCATCTCTTTCATTTTGTGAAATGAATCCACTTGAAAAGCATTAGGTGTATTATTGTAATTGTTATTATCATTATTTTTTTCAACTATTTTTGTTTTTTCTATTTTTCTCAAACAAAATGATCAATGAATTTTTTTTAAAAAAAAGAGTGAATCAAGTTTATATTAAAGCTGAAATTATGAAGCAAAAAATATTGCATTACTTGGTTTGTTTGGGCATTAGAGGATTTTACTTTTGATGATTATCATAAATTTGTTTTCTTTATTTTTTCACAATTTCATTTTTAAACAAAAAAAAAAATGCAAAGATAGTTTGTGCTCGGGGATTTATTTTATCATTGTTTACAAACGGATTTATTTTTGTTGCTCTTATGCCGCCACCCACTTAATACCACAATGATTTTTTCGCCTCTTGATCTCCACCACAACTAGCCTATTCACTTAGGCATGGTTTGGCTTAATAATCTTTTTTCAATTATTTTTATATCTCCATTGAAAAAAATGCCCTTGTTAATTCTGTGTCAAATTTTTTTTTTTTTTTTTTTTTTGCGGATGATTGGTTCACTAATGATAAAATATTCCAAATAGGCAAATATTGTGAATTTTTTTCGTCTTTTCTAACTTTTTCTAATTTTGGTTCATGTTTGTTTTTTTTAAAGTTTGTTTTTATCAAAATGAAACTCAGTGTTCTTTCAGCGTGTTTTTTCTATCAAAATAATTTACTGATACAATGACACTCATAATATCCTGGACTTCGTGATTTTATTTTTTAAAATTGATTGCATTTTTTACTTTTTATAACAGTATGGAGTTTTTTGGTTTAAGAACATGTCAATCATGGACCCGGGGATTCTGTAAGGCGGAGCGCCCTATAGGGATTATAGTATACCAAATCTTGCATTGAACTTTAACTAAATTTTGGTTCAATATTAATGTTTCTCCCTCTGTCCCATAATGTTTGTCCAATCCGCAAAATGAGGACTCAAAAATATTGCATTTCTATCAAGAAAAAAATCAAAATTTTTGTGTAAGTTAAAATAAACTCATCTATATCTAGTAAGTTGTTGAATTTTTTAAACTTTTCTTGCAAAAATTGTATTATTTTTACGTTTCCGTTTTGCAGACTAGACAAACATTATGGGACGAAGTGAGTATTTACTTTTGACGTGCAAAAACACTACAAATATTAGAGAAAAGAGTTACTTTTGATGTTCTCTACCCAAGTGGTTAGAAAATACATGAATTACTGTTGCAAGTAATTTTTTTTTAACAGCACTGTTGCAAGTATCTTTGCTTATAGGAATGAAGACTACTGAAGGGTTGAGGGCATTGTTGGTATATTTTATTTAAGGACACCATGACATCAGCATGTCTTGGAACTTTCCTGTCAATTTTCTAAGTTACTTGGACGGAGGGGGGAATATGTACATTGTCAGTTAAAGCAGGAAAGGGCAGTGTTATTTTAGAAACCTCAAAAAAGACATTTTATTTGTGTCAGAAACCTCAGGAAAGATAAAGGTAAGTGAAATTTACCCTTAAATTAATGGAGTTGTTACTTTCTGTATCGATGCTTCACCTCATAAAGTAGTAACAGTTTTTTTTTCATTTGGGCCATGACATGACCTTTTCTATATGAGTATTCATGAGAAAGCGTTATATATATATATATATACACGGGGCGGTTCCGTGGACACCCTAAAAAAACACCTAAAAAAACACCTCATAGTTCCCGATCAAATTTTGACGATCCGAGCCGCTCAATGTGATCAGAACGTGATTTTAAGGGTACCCGCGAGAAATCAGCAAAAAAAATGACCGGGAAGGGCTTAATCCAAACAGTTTCGAACAGTTTTTTATTGAACGATTCAAATAAAAACTGCTCAAATCAAGTCTTTTCCGGTCATTTTTTTTGCTAATTTCTCGCGGGTACACTTAAAATCACATTCTGCACGCATTGAACGGTTCGGATCATAAAAATTTGATCGGGAATTGTGAGATTGAGATTTAGGGTGTTTTTTTGGGTGTTTTTTTAGGGTGTCCATTGAACCGTCCCCATATATACACACACACACACACACACACACACACACAAGAACCACCTCATTTTAATAAAATAAGGACTTCCCTTTCCCGATCGAATTTTGATAATCCGAGCTGCTCAATGTGTTCAGAACGTGATTTTAAGGGTTCTCGCGAGAAATCAGCAAAAAAAAAAAACCAGGAAAGGGATTCATCCGAACAGTTTTTGTTATGTTTTTATCAAGCGGTTCAAATAAAAACTGCTCAAATCAAGCCCTTCCCGGTCAATTTTTTTGCAGATTTCTCAGGGGTACCCTTAAAATCACGTTCTGAACATGTTGACCGGCTCAGATTATCGAAATTCGATCGGAAAATGGGAGAAATGAAGAGATCCTTATTTTAACTAAAATAAGGACCTACTCATTTGAAAATGACTGTATATATAAAAATCCTTCCCGTCCGCACCTCCCCTTTTCCGATTGAATTTCGATGATTCGAGCCACTCAATGTAATCAGAACGTGATTTTAAGGGTACCTACGAGAAATCGGCAAAAAAAATAATCGAAAAAGGCTTGATTTGAACAGTTTTTATTGAACGGTTCAATAAAAAACTGTTCAAATTAAGCCCTTCCCAATCATTTTTTTTGCCGATTTCTCTCGAGTATTCTTAAAATCATGTTCTGAACATATTAAGCGGCTCGAATCATCGAAATTCGATCAAGTAAGGGGAGGTGCAAATTGGAATCAGGTCAAAGAGTCCTGACCTGATTCGGACTGTATATATAGGGCTGCTGTGAGTTAAGAAAAAATAAAATACTAGAAACGTATGAGAAGAGCTTTAATCAATAGGTTATACATATAATCATCGGCATATAGCATATCTAACTTTGCTGGGCCCTCAGTTCCTTTCTTCTTTTGGTTTCATATCCGGGTCAGTTTACGAATAGCTCGACTAATTTTAAAGTCTTAAAGTTAACAATTGAACAAACATCTCATGACTCCAAAATTTGAATTGTCGATCTTTGTGAAATTCAAACTTTTGGCCTAGCTTCTTGAAAGGCTACAAACTCTTTAATTGTTATCTCCCGTTCATTAGCCAAACCCCCTTTCAATCCCATCACAAAATGATTAATTTCTCTTTTTTGAGAGATATTCCGAGGAATCTTTCTTTCAATCCCATCACACTCTCTTCTTTTGTCTCCAATCTTCATTTTTAAGTACTGATTTTCTTCTCCTTAATCTTTCACAAATCTAAAGACTTCCCATTTCTTATTTGTTCCCATCACGTTTCTCTTTACAAAAAGAACTTCTCAAAACTCTCTACGTTGACTTTCAAAAATTCACAAGGTTAAGACCTTAAATCGAGTTTTTTCCCATACAAATACACAGAATGGCTAATTTTAAAATCAGTCAAAACGATTAAATCACAGGTATTATGAATCAATTCTATTTTACGACAAGAACAATATTTTTAACGAGGTTTTCTATAATTGTTTATTGAGGAAAGTCCACTTTCACCCCCTGTGGTTATCGCCATGTGCGGATACCCCCCTTGTGGTTTAAAACTGACCACATAACCTACCTGTGGTTTTAAAAATGTGCGGATAGACCCCCTGCCGTCATCTTTTCCATCCATATTAACGGACACAACATTAAAAGACCGTTATACCCCCATCACGTCCCTTGATTCTTCTTCTTTTTTAAATCTAACCACACTATCCTGTATACCAAAAATTGAATCCAAACCGTTAATATTGTAAATTTTGACGAATACTACATCTATGCCAAAATTCAAGTCAATCAAAAAATGAAAAGCTCATGGTCAAATCGATTTTGTTATGAAATTAAAATTTCAAATTTGAATTTACTAAAAATTAGATTACTTGGTTATTGATGCCTGATCGAGATGTGTAACGACCCTAATTTTGACCCTAAATTTTTTCGAATAAAATCTAGTAAGCGTACTCCTAAGTTATTAATTGATTAGAATGGTTTTTGTAATTAAGTGTATTTGACCTTAAACTAGAACCCCAACAAACTGAACCATATCATCCTACTTGAACCGACACCCAAAAACTCCATCACTGCCTACCTTAAGCCATCACCTCCCTTTCTATCAGCCCATCAACTCCTTCCATCACAGTGCTTAGCCATTTTTGGTATTTCCTTTTCTCTAGCCAATAAGAACTCAACACACTTCCTAGAAACTTTCCTCTAACCTTGGGTCTAAGCCTTAAATCCTACACTACATTGCCCACCAGATTTGTATCTAGCCCAAATTAATACACCCCGTATCATTTCCCCATTATTTTCGGCAGTGAGCAAGAGAGAGAGGATCAAGAAATCATCCAGCCTTGCCTCTTTTATCTTGTTCTTCCTTGTCAGCTCGTTCTTTCTTATTTTGCTTCATCCAGAGTGAAAAGCTACCCCTCTTTTTCATTCCTTTCTTTTACTTTGCCGAGAGAGCGAGGGAGAGGAATTGCTGGAAAAAGAAGGAAAAGAAGGAGAAAGAAGAAAAGTAATACCGTTAACGCCACCAAGCCCTGCTTCGGAAGCCACCCTTTTCATTCATCCTAGCTAGAACTCCGAGGATCAAGGTAAATATCTCATTACCCCTTAACTCTAAGTATATCAAAACAGTTTCGTTGTGAAGAAAACCGTGACCTTAATCGAGCCGTGCAAAGAGTAACCAAAACTACCAAAAACTGTATGAACAAGTCGGTACCTCGAGTCCGCGGGTCACGACCTTACGGTCGCCACCTTATTAACAATCTGTTTGACTATTTGGGCAATACTAGGTTCTGTTGTTAGTGACTTTATTAGGGACATACAATTAACTTAGGCCTTATAATGGTTAATGACATGTTGGTGGTGTGATTGAAATGCTTAAGTTTCCTACTGATCTATATGGATATGGAATAAAATTAGTCTTTATTAGCAAGGCACGAAATTGTTAGTATATTTGATTAGAAGGGCAAAGAAGTTAAAACAAAGAGAAGATCTTTTGGAGCTACTTGATTAAGATGATATACGGCTGTACTGGAAAATTTGTTTTACTTGTTTAACTCGTAAAGTTTATATTTCACTATACAAAACTACATGAGTATATTGTTAGATTTTAGTAATAAAAGTGAGAGGTTTAAATAATTCATCGTTGTAGTAAATAAAAATGTATGTCTTTTTAGTGAAACTCAAATTACAACTTCAGTAATTTAGTTTGATAAAACTAGATGTTGTTCTGTTTAAAGTGAAACTTAGATTAAACAAATAGAAAATCTCGGCTAGTAAGATTTTAACCTAGTGAAACATATATATTGGAAATCATTTTGAGGTTAGTTTGAACTTAAGCTCGCTAGCGATGGGTGTACGGTGGATCAGTTATCTTGTGTATGTGATGACATTATGATTTGTTTACTCGTTATTTGGAATGATTGCTTTGCCAATTGAAATGAGAACGTGGAGAGAATATTAGAGACATTGGATGAGTTGTGGACTTAGAAAAATTATGTAGATGTTGGCATGGAAAAGGAAAAAGAAATAGATGAAAGGATGTGGGCTTAGCAGGACCTCGAGGGTAGCCTGACAGGACCTCGTGTATCGGGGGTAGCCTGGTAGGACCTTGAGGGTAGCCTGAAAGACCTGGTATAACAAGGGTGGCCAAGCAGGACCTCAGGGGTAGCCTGGCAAGACCTCAGGTATTGAGGGTAGCCTAGCAGGACCTTGAGGGCAGCCTGATGGACCTAGAATTGTGATAGTAGCCTACTAGGACCTCGGGATGTTGAGGGTAGCCTAGCAGAACCTGTAAAGTAAGTCAAGTGAATATTGCGGTGTTGGAACAATTAGAGAAGTTGAGATTCTGACATTTACTTAAATTGATGGTTATAAAATGAACATATTTTGTGCTCTTCGATTCTTACTTTTTTTTTTTTTTTTATAAATTATAAATGTGCTTACTTGTAGAGTAAGGGTTAACGGGTAGGATTTATTTACTGAGTGTCAAAGCTCATTCTAGTGCCGTTTGGCCTGGCGTTTCATGCCAGGTATACAAGGGATGAGCGGTGATCAGCACTTTGAGAAAGAGAAACCAGTTGCTGAGACTGGGCAAGGAGAAGCTTGGAATCCGTACCAAAATTAGAGTCTTGCTCTACCCTTTTGTAAATTAATTTGTCAGACTTTTGTACCTGTACCTTTAGATGCTCTGATTTATTTTTAGTACTGATTTCAAGTTCCAAGAAATGTAATCTTAAGTGATTAACTTCTTCTTTTGTAAGACTCAAATTATTCCTATCTTTAACCCGAATTTGAGTACTTCCTTTGTTAAACTCTGTTTTGAGGATTAATTAACTAAAATTTGTTTTTAAAATTATTAAATCTTTTGAAAAGATTAAATTAACGTTTCCGAAAATCGGGGCGTTACAAATGGTATCAGAGCTTTAAGTTCAAACCCTCGGCCTTGGGTAGATTGGGGTAGATCACTTTCCGAGTGCGTATCTCTAAGTAGTTAATCGTACATATTACCTAAATTACTTTTAAGCCTAGTCTATAAGCACTTAATAGATATCGTCCGCCTTAGACTAAAAAAAAAAAAAAACCGTACGGTGAGAAAACATAAGTCTTGCATGTTTGACTTACATGTGGCACGTTATCTACTTAGGTGGCATTGCTTGTATAGTTTAATGTTAGTAGGATCCTAGGTGATCAACTAGTTGTATTATAAGTAAAAGAACATGTTATAAAGAAAAAATATATATAATACGAAAAGTAGAAACCCCCCTAACTTAAAATTTATATATGTAGATGGTGGGGACACGAAATGGTAACAACGACCAGAATAACAACCTAGGTGGGAACAACAACAGTGCGGACCCAAATCAGAACGTTGCGGCCGCCTTGGCAAACGTGGCCCAAATACTCCAAAATCTTGCCGCTAATCCGCGGGGACCTCAGCCTCGTGCAGCCCTCGACCGTACCCATCTGTTCACCGAGTTCAGGAAACAGAGACCTCCAACCTTTCATGGAGCACCTGACCCACTGGCCGCTAACGCATGGATCCGACAGATGAAGAAGATGTTGGACACGATGGGAGTTCTACGAGAAGCTGACCAAGTGGCGCTGGCCGCGTACCAACTGGAAGGAGAGGCTGACTATTGGTGGGAGGCCACAAAACCTAGGTTGAACCTTACGACCATTACCTGGGCGCAGTTTGAGACTACATTCCTGGACAAGTATTTTCCAGCCCCGATGAAGGATGAGATGGCGCAGCAATTTCTGGCGCTAAAACAAGGAAATATGACCGTGACTCAGTACATGGCACGTTTTGAGGAGCTATCCCACTATGCAACAGAATACCTTCCAAATGATGCCGCTAGAGCAAGGAGGTTTGAATGGGGGTTGGAGCATGATCTTAGAACCAAAGTAGTTGGAATGAGACTGCGAACATTTGCTGAGGTGGTAGAGACTACGTTAATCAATGAAAGGGAGATCAATGACTCGATCAGAATTACGAATCTAAGGAAAGCGCCACTGACATCGGGAGGGCCAATTCGCAATAACAATCAACGGTATGATGCGCCCAAGCCGTACAATCAGAACAACTCCCGTCCACAACAATTCAACCAACCCTGGAAGAACCCCAATCAAGAGCACAACAAGAATCATGACCAGGGAGGTAGATGCTATCACTGCAATCAGGAAGGCCATTTTAAGTTCGCTTGCCCCCAACTAAATAGATCTGGAAGTTCAAGAAATGGGGGACAACAAGCACCTGCAAAATCAATGGGTTTTGAATATCAACAAGGAGGTCAGAATCCACCATCTGGAGGCAGGATCTTCGCACTTCAAGGGGATTACGAACAATATGATCCTATGGCGATTCGAGGTAATCTTATAACTATTCGGCGTGTGTATTCAAGCATTATTCAATTCGAAGCAACACACTCTTTCATATCTACTGCATGTGTTGAATCACTGAGACTAAAACACGGAACTCCAAGGAACGTCGAGGAATGGAACTTCACAATTAGAGGGCAAAATCTTCGTAAGTCTTATACGACAAGCGTGCATAGAAGTCTCCAATCTATGTTTGACCGGCGACATTCGAATCAAAGAGAGGGTCAGCCGCAAATGTCAATTGGGAAGGAATTGACTAACCTTTCACCTTACTGTCATAGAACACTATCAGAAGATAGTGACAGCTTACTCCTTAGACATAACGTGTCCTAAATCTAAGGGGGATAGATAGACCAATCAACAACGGCGACTGTGTGTCCAATGTTGCGCGACGAGCTGTTAGGATAGCTACCAACTCTTATTCCAAGATTGTGGAGCGAGAAAAAAAAAAAAAAAACCGGAAGTCAATTGCAGGTAACGGAATGAACGCTCTAATTTCGAGGACGAAATTATTTTAAGGGGGATAGATTGTAACGACCCTAATTTTGACCCTAAATTTTTTCGAATAAAATCTAGTAAGCGTACTCCTAAGTTATTAATTGATTAGAATGGTTTTTGTAATTAAGTGTATTTGACCTTAAACTAGAACCCCAACAAACTGAACCATATCATCCTACTTGAACCGACACCCAAAAACTCCATCACTGCCTACCTTAAGCCATCACCTCCCTTTCTATCAGCCCATCAACTCCTTCCATCACAGTGCTTAGCCATTTTTGGTATTTCCTTTTCTCTAGCCAATAAGAACTCAACACACTTCCTAGAAACTTTCCTCTAACCTTGGGTCTAAGCCTTAAATCCTACACTACATTGCCCACCAGATTTGTATCTAGCCCAAATTAATACACCCCGTATCATTTCCCCATTATTTTCGGCAGTGAGCAAGAGAGAGAGGATCAAGAAATCATCCAGCCTTGCCTCTTTTATCTTGTTCTTCCTTGTCAGCTCGTTCTTTCTTATTTTGCTTCATCCAGAGTGAAAAGCTACCCCTCTTTTTCATTCCTTTCTTTTACTTTGCCGAGAGAGCGAGGGAGAGGAATTGCTGGAAAAAGAAGGAAAAGAAGGAGAAAGAAGAAAAGTAATACCGTTAACGCCACCAAGCCCTGCTTCGGAAGCCACCCTTTTCATTCATCCTAGCTAGAACTCCGAGGATCAAGGTAAATATCTCATTACCCCTTAACTCTAAGTATATCAAAACAGTTTCGTTGTGAAGAAAACCGTGACCTTAATCGAGCCGTGCAAAGAGTAACCAAAACTACCAAAAACTGTATGAACAAGTCGGTACCTCGAGTCCGCGGGTCACGACCTTACGGTCGCCACCTTATTAACAATCTGTTTGACTATTTGGGCAATACTAGGTTCTGTTGTTAGTGACTTTATTAGGGACATACAATTAACTTAGGCCTTATAATGGTTAATGACATGTTGGTGGTGTGATTGAAATGCTTAAGTTTCCTACTGATCTATATGGATATGGAATAAAATTAGTCTTTATTAGCAAGGCACGAAATTGTTAGTATATTTGATTAGAAGGGCAAAGAAGTTAAAACAAAGAGAAGATCTTTTGGAGCTACTTGATTAAGATGATATACGGCTGTACTGGAAAATTTGTTTTACTTGTTTAACTCGTAAAGTTTATATTTCACTATACAAAACTACATGAGTATATTGTTAGATTTTAGTAATAAAAGTGAGAGGTTTAAATAATTCATCGTTGTAGTAAATAAAAATGTATGTCTTTTTAGTGAAACTCAAATTACAACTTCAGTAATTTAGTTTGATAAAACTAGATGTTGTTCTGTTTAAAGTGAAACTTAGATTAAACAAATAGAAGATCTCGGCTAGTAAGATTTTAACCTAGTGAAACATATATATTGGAAATCATTTTGAGGTTAGTTTGAACTTAAGCTCGCTAGCGATGGGTGTACGGTGGATCAGTTATCTTGTGTATGTGATGACATTATGATTTGTTTACTCGTTATTTGGAATGATTGCTTTGCCAATTGAAATGAGAACGTGGAGAGAATATTAGAGACATTGGATGAGTTGTGGACTTAGAAAAATTATGTAGATGTTGGCATGGAAAAGGAAAAAGAAATAGATGAAAGGATGTGGGCTTAGCAGGACCTCGAGGGTAGCCTGACAGGACCTCGTGTATCGGGGGTAGCCTGGTAGGACCTTGAGGGTAGCCTGAAAGACCTGGTATAACAAGGGTGGCCAAGCAGGACCTCAGGGGTAGCCTGGCAAGACCTCAGGTATTGAGGGTAGCCTAGCAGGACCTTGAGAGCAGCCTGATGGACCTAGAATTGTGATAGTAGCCTACTAGGACCTCGGGATGTTGAGGGTAGCCTAGCAGAACCTGTAAAGTAAGTCAAGTGAATATTGCGGTGTTGGAACAATTAGAGAAGTTGAGATTCTGACATTTACTTAAATTGATGGTTATAAAATGAACATATTTTGTGCTCTTCGATTCTTACTTTTTTTTTTTTTTTTATAAATTATAAATGTGCTTACTTGTAGAGTAAGGGTTAACGGGTAGGATTTATTTACTGAGTGTCAAAGCTCATTCTAGTGCCGTTTGGCCTGGCGTTTCATGCCAGGTATACAAGGGATGAGCGGTGATCAGCACTTTGAGAAAGAGAAACCAGTTGCTGAGACTGGGCAAGGAGAAGCTTGGAATCCGTACCAAAATTAGAGTCTTGCTCTACCCTTTTGTAAATTAATTTGTCAGACTTTTGTACCTGTACCTTTAGATGCTCTGATTTATTTTTAGTACTGATTTCAAGTTCCAAGAAATGTAATCTTAAGTGATTAACTTCTTCTTTTGTAAGACTCAAATTATTCCTATCTTTAACCCGAATTTGAGTACTTCCTTTGTTAAACTCTGTTTTGAGGATTAATTAACTAAAATTTGTTTTTAAAATTATTAAATCTTTTGAAAAGATTAAATTAACGTTTCCGAAAATCGGGGCGTTACAAGATGATTTTTTACAGAGATACTCTATTCTTTATTTAATACATTATGAACGACTCAGATTACATTCTAGAGATGTGTGAGATACACCTCCGTTAATATGGATGGAAAAGATGACGGCAGGGGGTCTATCCGCACATTTTCAAAACCACAGGTAGGTTATGTGGTCAGTTTTAAACCATAAGGGGGGTATCCGCACATGGCGATAACCACAGGGGGTGAAAGTGGACTTTCCTCTTGTTTATTCGTGCATCGAACTAGAGGCGTAACAAAAAAAAACCACTGATGGCGTAACAAATAAAACACAAAATGGCAGTAACATTTTCAAACCACCAAATAGCGTAACATTTACCAAAGAAGGCATAACATTTCACCGTATGATGCATAATGGCATACCATTTTTTAAGTTTTAAATTCACATATTTTATTGTGTCCTTGGCCCATCATAGTATTAATCACTCAATGGTATTACATTAATCACTCATTTACGTAACATTAGTGGCTGAGCTAGGATTAAGAATCCTAGGGGCGAGTTATAATGAAAAAAAATTGAACGTCAATTCAATCATCTCTCTATTTCTTACTCAACAAATAGGGAATGACTTCGGTGTCCCCGGTCATTTTGGGGACACCGTAACTTTTGACATAACAAAACCATTATAAGCATAACCAAATTCATTACAAGTTTAACCAAAACCATTATAAGCATAACCAAAACCATAACAAGGCATAACTTGGTTGGTTATGCCTTGGTTGATTTTTGGTTATGCCTTGATTGGTTTTTGGTTATGCCATGTTATGGTTCTATTATACATGTAATGATTTTTGTTATGCTTGTAAGGGTTATGTTATGCCAAAAATTACGGTGTCCCTAAAATGACCGGGGACACCATAGGGAATGACTCAACAAATAGGGAATGACTTCGGTGTCCCCGGTCATTTTAGGGACACCGTAACTTTTAGCATAACAAAACCATTATGAATATAACCAAAATCCATTACAAGCATAACAGAACCAAAACAAGGTGGGAATGACTTCGGTGTCCCCGGTCATTTTGGGGACACGGTAACTTTTGGCATAACAAAACGATTATGAGCATAACCAAAATCCATTATAAGCATAAAAGAACCATAGCAAGGCATAACCAAAACCACAGTAAGGCATAACTTGTTTGTTATGCCTTAGTTGGATTTGGTTACGCCTTGGTTGGTTTTTTGCATATTCCTTGGTTATGCCTTGTTTGGGTTCTGTTATGTTTGTAATGGGTTTTAGTTATACTTATAATGGTAAAATTATGCCAAAAATTACGGTATCTCCAAAATGACCGGGGACACCATAGCATCATCCCTAAGCTAAAATAACTATTTGAAAAGTACATTTTTCAAGGTTGATTATCCATACAAATTGAGCAAAAGTTGTTTAACAATCTATCAAAGTGAAACCGATGTGTTTTCAAACCTCGTGTTCATTTAAGATCGATTGACTTTAAACTAAATTGCATTGCAATTTTCCTTCAGTTGTTTACAATGACCTGTATGTAGAAATCGAACATTCAAGACGATTCAATCAAGCAATATCATACCGGTTCACTCAAAGAGCAATATGAAAAGCAACAGAAGTCATCGAGTTCGTAAGTTGCCAAAAATGATGGAAGGAGAAGAAAAGGCTTTGTTTGGAAGCCTTGTTTTATTTGTTCAAGAGTAAAAGAGATTATTTTATTTTATTTTTTAAGTTTGGAGGGGGGCGGGGGTACCTCGGCCCCTGCTTAACATGTTACAATTGTGGGACACCATAAGAGGGAATACGTTAGCATTTTCAAACAATTAGTGATATTAGCAACTTCTAAAAGATAGGTCTATGACTCAATAGTAAGCATAGCTGATTAATTAACCAAATCCTTCCTAATACGGTATACCCTAACTAACCAAATCAAATACTTAAACAAACATTAAGGGTTATTGGACTGAAATAACTATTTGAAAAGTAGTTGGTAGTACTCGTACTGCTCAGTTACTTTTTAAATTTTTTTTTGTCAAAGTTTATGGGATTCATCATAATTCTTGATTCTCGATGAGGAGAATCTAAAATGTATAAAAAAGTAAATCGAAGTTGAAAATTTTTTAATCAAGACAAACGAAAAGTTGGTAAACTATCGTTTTTTGAAGGAAAAAAAAATTCCCTTTAGCATTTTTTTTTTACTTTTTGTCAAAAAATATGAAATTTTATATTGTGTTTGTAAAAACCACTAATTAATGTATAAAATTATTTTGAATTAATCAAGAAATTTAGAAAATGAAAATAAAAAGATACTTATGGAAATTTAGGCCAAACTCACCTTAAATTAATAAAGAAAACTACATTAGTAATTTATCCAAATTCAAAATCAAAGAATTTTTTTTTATAAAGAATCAATTAACGCAAAAAAGACTCTGGAAATCTAAAAAATATTAAATTTAAAAAAATTTATGAAGTCAAAGCACAAGTGAATTATTACAAAGCAATGACTTATATACCAAATAATTTGTAAGCTAATTTACCCAAAACAATTGTAGACAATTAATTTGAAAATAGCTTTTTTTTCACAGATTAATTTGAAAAGAGCTATTATACCCAAAACAAAATTGATAGTAAATTCATTAAATATGATGAGTAATCTAGCTAGGCTGATTTATTTTTATCGAAATTGATAAATTTTCAGCAAAATTAGTAGAAAAATAAGAGATTTCAATCAATTACTATACACAATACACAACATAACTCAATAATCACACAAGATAGGGGTGATATAATATGTAATTAAGCTGAGTTACCTTAATTAATTTTTTGTTTTTTTTAAACATATCATATCCAGTGTTATGACAATGTCTTATTTCTGTAACCTATACAAGTTTTTTCTTTCTTTTTTTTTGTTAACCGAGGAACAACTCTATAGCTAGGTCACTAAATGGACCCGATTACGTAACCCAAATCTTAGGACGAGCTAGCTCTAGCACAGCAGCCGCGGCCCCCCACTTAAATACCAGGGTACTCACTCAATGGAAAATCGAACCCCAGACCAAAGAGATTACTCCCTAAGTTTGGCACTTGCGCGCCCTTACCATTGGGACAATCCCTGGGTGTGTGACATATACAAGTTTTTATATGTAAATTATTATGTACTCGCTTAATTAATTTATTCAAGTAATTTATCCTTACGTTAACTTATACTGTATTATTCTATTCTACCTCATTGAATTGCCTTAATTTCAACGGTTAAAAGTTAAAACACAAGTAATATTATCGCTTATCTTAATATTATAACGTACGTCGTTGAGAAATAGAGTAGAATATATGTACTAATAAGCAACAAAAGCTTAATATTGTTGCGTTTGCTTCCCATAATGGAATTTAATCAACATTATTAGAATTCGTTGGCAACTTTATGCCGTTAGATAATGTCTTAGTAAGCATTAATCGTGATTAAATTAAATTAAATTAAATCGCTTCATAGCTAGCTAATTACTATCAGTCACGCAATGCTTACGTGCATATGACAGCTGTAATCCGAGGAAATCTCGTAAAAATACTCTCCTCTATGCTCCCCACATAGTTTGAACAGATTTTGATTTTACGTACGGGTGAAATATAATTTTTTTTTTTTTTTTTGAGAATTAATTGACCAAGTCTTGATTCTTGAGGTCAGACGTGGATGACTTGTCTTTGATTTTTGAGAATTAATTGACCAAGTCTTGATTCTTGAGGTCAGACGTGGATGACTTGTCTTTGATTTGACTAGAAAGGGAATTAATCGATGTGCGCATAAATTGGACCAAACACCCTATCTATGAAACTGAAAAGAAAAACGATACTATAATATGTGCAAGCCAAAAGCCTGATCTAGCTAGTGCTTTAGATATAGTATCATGCACTATTTAACATGATGCAGTAAGAGTTGATTCCACTTTAGCTATTTTCCCTTCTTTCTTTCTTTCTTTTTTTCTCTAACCGCGCGAAAAGATACTAGTATTAATGATTGTGATCATTGACCATGATGCTCGATCAATGGGGTGGAAATAGTAATTTTATTTTTTTTATTTTTTCAAAATAGATCATCCCATTTCAATAACAAACCATTAATTAGCAATATTAAACAAGGCCGCCCTTGCAAGTTTGTGGGCTGCCTTAACCACACAATTCTACCAACATTAACGATGTAACTTGAATATAACTATAAAGTCATTATACAAACTACGAAAATCATATAGCACAGGTTGGAGAGGAGGATGCATGCATGCGCTCTTTCAAGCCACCTACATCCATTAACAAATTAAGGCAAGGCAATCAGTCTGAATTTCCATGATCCCATTGTGTCTGGCCTATTCCCAAACCTTGGAAAGTTGGCAAAGGAGGCGGAAATAGAATTTTCTCATTCAAGTCTACAATTTGCAAAAATAAAAAATAAAAAATAAACTTTAAACAGTAGCCAGTTAACAATATAACACAAACAATTAGTATTATTCAAGATTCTGAAAAGTGAACATAAAGCTAGCTGAAGTCAAAATAAAAGTTTCTAATACATGCATACAACGTACGTAACCATCTATATATATAGGAGGTGCATCCCAATATAGCAAAAACTTATTGGATCTGTTT
Organism: Rhododendron mucronatum var. ripense; assembly: GCA_019656295.1. Classification (NCBI taxonomy): domain Eukaryota; kingdom Viridiplantae; phylum Streptophyta; class Magnoliopsida; order Ericales; family Ericaceae; genus Rhododendron; species Rhododendron mucronatum. Next base: position 1,765,403 of record BPLT01000038.1, on the reverse strand, counting down.
ATAGATATACATATATATACCATACATGTGGTGCTATTGGGAATATTTTTTTTCTCAGCAACAAATTAAAAAATATTGTTGTTGAGTACGAAAAATTAAAATTGTTATTTTTTAGCTTCAAAACATACTGTAAGCAAGAATCTTGTAAAACATAGTGTTATCTTCGAGAAGTAATTATATACTCCAATAAATGTGATCTTTGTACAGTACTGCTCTTAAGAGAAAAAGTAGAAGAGAAGCTAGCAAACAAAGGGAAGTTAAAGGACAATGCATGCGTGCATAGCATGTAAGGAAAGCTTAGGCTTTAATTTCATTGATAATGGCCAGTCCACTTAAAAGACCACTGCTACAAAGTCCATCCATTATTAGGTTGTTTGCCCATTTTGGATAGGAAAATATTGTAGGTAATTAAGCTAAGGGTCAATCATATAAGCAAAATATTCCATGTAGGGGAATATAAGGAAATAGAGTGAGGTTCCACCAAGAAGTGTGTGTGTGTATATATATAGCCTTTATGAAGAAAAACAATAGGTAAGGGACTTGAAATGATGGTATGGTAAGAAAGGGCACGAAATCAATTTTTTGTTCTATTTCAACGAAGAATTCATACATACTTGTACTATTGCACATATATTTTTTCTGATTTTTTAACTGCTATAATTAATGCAGATAGTAGGGCAGACTGAATATATGATACTTTGTTGACAGTTTTTTGTCACATAATCTTGGTCAAGAGATTTCCAAGCTATCATTTTGCAGGATTACCAAGGTTGAGGGCAAAAATATCCATCAGGTCCATTGTCTTGCTAAGTTGGCGATGGCGCATTTTCCTTTTACGCTAGTTGCAGAAAATACGATCGATCTTTCTAAGTATATAACTGAAGCTAAATTTCTTTTTACCGTTGTAGCTTTATTTTTGTCTTGTAAACTACTTTATGATCTATAAATTTCTTACTCTTCGATCCCATAGAAAAAGAAAGGACTCATACCTAGTAGTATGATTTAAATTAAATGCCCCTGCATAATTCATTGCATTGCCCTTTATTTGAGTAATAATAAGAAGAATTAGAGGTGGCAAATGGGCGCGTCTAGGCGGGTTTGGGCGGGTTGAAACGGATCGCGGGTCAAATGTGGGCGGGTCAAATGTGGGTCAAATAGTAAACGGGTTAAAACGGGTCGGGTCAAATATGGGTCATGCCAAACTCAAACCCGCCCAACCCGACCCATTTTCCTCCTCTTCTTTTTTTTTTTTTCTTTTTTTTTTTCTCCTCTCTTTTGTTTTTTTTTTTTGCCTTTTTCCCCCCTTTTGTCTTCTCCCCCATCCCTGTTTTCCCTCTTTTTTTACTTTTCGGTTTGTTTTGGCGACAAACTTTTTACCTTTATTAATCGTCTTGACGGAATGAATCAAAAAAGTAAATTTTTTTTTTTTACTTTCACCCTAATATTTTGACATATGAGAAAGCGTGCACAATTCATGAATTGTGTTTTGGAGATTGAAACTTGGAAGAAATTGTAATTTGCATTTGGAATTGTTATAGTTAAAAAAACAAAGAAAGCAATTGGAAATAAGAAATCAGTGTTCTAAAAACGGGAATCGGCACCTAGGCGCAAGCCGGAGGTCCAACACAGACCACTTGTTAAATCCCGTCTTTGATTATGGCAGAGGAAGATTACATCTTTGGGTCAAGTTCAAGCAAAACAAAAGAAGGGGAGGAGAGAGAGAGAACACCACAGACCACTTGTTAATTTTGCATGTTTGGTTGTTCCCTCCGTCTTAACAGCATGGCAAGTGGGGAAAATTGCAAACGACATCATTTTTTTTTCCCCGACCGTTGAGCTTCGCGTACCAGCTTAGATCAATTGGATTGGTTCTCTTCAGTCGACAAACCTCGGGATTAAATTCTTTTTTCGCTTGTGATTTGTTGTTGTTTCGATTACATCTGTTATTTTTTGTGCTATGGTTTGTACTAGGTTTTCGTTTCGATTTCTCTCTGCCTAGTCCCGGATGGGATTCTCATATCGGCACATAGTGTTGATTTGCTTTTATAGGGTGTCCTTTAACCCCGGAATAGATAGTTTAGTACACTTCTGTTTTTTTTTTGCGATGTAATCTTTGCCTTCGGGCTGGTTATGAAATGAAATTGACATTTTCAAAAAAAAAAAAACGTGTTGGCCTGGATTGTTCTCCACCGTCAGATCACCTCATTAATGAAGTGGCGTTCTGTGATTCAAAGCTCCGTACACAATCCCAACGTGCAGCTAGCCGTAAAAGAGGGAATTCAGCAGCACGCATGCAAAAACTAGCAATTGAAAGAAAAGTCTGGGTGTTTTAACTTTAACCCATATTGAACCCATTTTTAACCCATTTAAACCCATACAAAGATGGGTTGATATGGGTTCAACCCATATCAATCCATTATACAATATGGGCGGATTGGGTTGGGTTAAAAGTGGGCGGATATGGACGGATTAAAAAATATGGGTTGAGATTGCCACCTCTAAGAAGAATGATGGTGAGAGGTTTAGAAGGGCACTTGCTTTTTGGTTCAACTAGCTGCTAGGAAAAGGCCCCACTTTAAAGGATTCCTTCCCCCACTATAAATGCCCTTTAGTCCCATCTCCATCCACCCATAAAAGAGGGAACTCAAGAAGATTTCCAACGAACCGCAACTACTCTTAATTAGTAGTAGTAAAGTAGTAGTAGTAGTACTTGCAGTGCCAGTAGCCCATCCAACAGGGGATTGATTTCCCTTTAAAGAACGTGAAGAGTACGTGGACCCTAGCTAGCTAATTACAAGTCACTTTTCTAGTGCAGTGGACTAGTAATTTTCATATACGGAGTATATTTGTAAGAATTAACTACTGTCTACTATATATATTTAGGCTTGTGTTGCTCAAATTAATAAATAACTAATTAGTCCCCCAAAAAAAAATGAATCTAGCTATGGTTTGTTTGGTAACCTTTTCAGTTTTTAAGAAATTAGAAGTAGAAACAGGTTTATGTTCTCCTAAAAATAAAAATAAGAAACATGTTTGGTGATATTTGTGTTTCTCAAAAAAAAAAAAACTAAGGAAAGCACATTTTTGTAGTTAATTTCCGTAGTTTTACAAAAACTCTAAAAAAGTTTGTGAAAAACAAAAAAGTAGAAACTTGTTACCAAACAAGTTTTCTTCATTACTTTTCACAAAAATAAAAACAAAAACAAAAACCAAAAATTGGAAAAAAAAAAAAATGGCTACCAAATGCCTCCAGGTTTTTGAATGATTGATGATCCTCTCATGCAATTCCTTAGGTAATACATAATGGAATCCATAGCGATTCCATTAAAAGATCTGATATCTGTCTCATTTTATAGGTCTCAATATATTTATTGTATTATCCATATGTCAAAACTCAGGTTGATCGACATCGGTAAAGCTTGGTCAAACTATATTAGATAGTCAGACCATATGTAAGACACATTTGTACACCTTAAAATCTTATAAAAGTGCTTAAATATTAGAAAAATGCCTAACTTGTAGGCTTATGAAGTTCACATAATTGACCTAAGACTAATTTTCTATTTAATTTATGATACAATTGCAATTTGTTATACCCTTCACCTTGTCGTTCGATCGGTCCCCCGCTAATAAAATTCTAATTTCCTTCTTGATAGACAAGATAACACTAACACAATCTGTTAACCTTAAGGATTTGGTCAAGTGGGTATGAGAAAACAACAAAAAGGTTTGTCCTCGAAGAGATGTCAAGTTCAAATATTCCACGAACCTTTCAAACCTGGGGGCCACTGAAGGTTCGTCTAACCGTTAACTTCAGGGCTTGGAATCAGTCGAAATGCGCGCAAGGTGATCCGGACATCCGGTTATAAATTAAACTACACTACTTTTGGACGGCTCATAAAAAAACACCGGTAGCTATCAATGGGACAGTAATTCAGGCGATCAAATAATTGGAAGTGGTTAGAGAGATAGGGCTGGTATTGCATTGGCATCCTAGCAGGTTTGATAGAGATAGGGGTGGGCTGGATGGCTGCTTGTTGTGTTCACCTCACTTGACAAAACCGACACGTCTAATTCTTTCTTCTTAAATAGTCTCACCTAAGTATACATTCTAGGAGTAGTCTTCATGGCATGTCGGCACTCAAACAGTAAATTGGAATATACTACTAATTGCTCCATATGCCTTAATTACTTCTTTCTTTCCTTGAGATGATGATGATAGGACTGTCTATATGGGAGGTAGGGCAAACGTTGACTGAATAAAATTTTGTCTTCTTTTCAAAAAAAAAAAAAAACAAAAAACAAAAAGTAATAAGTGAATCTATAGAAATGAATAATTAATAGGAAATTTAACAAAATAAAATATGCTGATGTCCATTAATACTTGATCAAACTGATTAATTTTTACTTTGTTAATTTCTAACACTCGTGTAACTACTAGTCCAAGATCAAAATGAAGATTTCATGGAGTCTTTGTTTGAGGGAATGTGCAGAGAAGTTGAGCCATTCACTTCGTCCGAATGACATGAGTTATTTGACACTTAGATAATTTTAGAGCGATCACATCACAATATATATATAGGATAAACACATACTCATATGATCGACAATGGAAATTACATGGGCGTGCATGACCTTGCACGTGCATGGTAATTTCTTTTTGTTTTTTGTTTTTTGTTTTTTGTTTCTTTTTGGTAACGATACTTTCAATTTCTTTTTCTTTTTAGTTTCTAGCTAGTTATGTTTGGCTTCTGTAGAGGTATAATAAAGAAAAACTCTGGGTATATTTGAAGAAATTTGTCACACATTTTAGTTTCCCTCCACAATTTTAGGATTTAAACTTTTATTCCCAGAAATCAAAGCTCCCATGATTCATTAAGCTAACCACATAATAATTGTAAGTAGTGAGATATGGCTACTAGCCACCCTAGGAAATATATGCCAGGGGAAAAGCAGGGCTGTCCATGGTCCGGATTGGATCGGATTCCTATGAATCCAATCTAAATTCATATCTCACGGTTTTTAGAAAATGCAATCCAATCCTAGTCCAAAAGTCTCACGGTTCGGTCCCTATTTTATCCACGGATCTTCTAGATCTTCCATAAAAATAAAATGATGTCACTACAACTAAAAATGCAAAGTGCAAACACTAGTGTTATGAAATGTAATAACTAATAAGTGTTTGTAGCCTTGTTGATTTCAAGGTTTAGATAACATTACAGCAAGTTAGTTCCACTATTCCAGTCCAGAATTGTTTAAGACAACGGCTAAGCATTGTCCAAATTCCACCAACAAAATATGCAAATTGTGGTCAAGCATTATCTACTTATTACCTTAAGTTTATAATATTGTCAGATTAATGTAAATTGTTAAAAAAATTCATAACAATTAGTAAAGTTATAATTATTTATAAATATTACACACGCACACACATATATATATTTGTAATTTTTTTTTAAATATCTCACGGTTCGGTTAGGTTAATCCACGGTTTTGAAATGAAAATCCAATTCTAATCCTCACGGTTTTTTAATTATTGAATCCGTGTCCTGACTATTAATCCACGGACAAAATTCAAAAGGCAATAATCGATTCGGTCTGGACCGGTTTCACGGTTTTTGATTTTTCTTGGACAACCCTAGGGAAAAGGATCTAGATCGAGGAAGAATATGTGACTGATCCTTTGAAGCCGAAATTGAACCAAATTTGGGCTGGACCCAACACATTATTAGGAGTAAATACAAAAGCAACAAGGTCTAGTACAATTATTAGGTAACACCAGTCCAATGACAAAATTAGGAAGGCTCGGCATTTTTTAAGGCTTTTGGTTGTAGAAATGGTCAATTATTGTTGGGTTAGTGAGTCTATCGGATGCTTCCTTTTTTCTTTGTCAGAACGTAGGCCCATTAATTTCCCTACATAAAGTTCGAAAAGGTGTTTTTGAACTTTACACAGTAAAGATTGAATGACGGCCGAAGCTTGAAAAAAAAGAAAAAGTCTAGGCCCGTTCCAGTTCGTAAAAAAAGTATTTTTTAAAAAGAAAGGCATTTTCAAGTTTAAAAATTATGTGTTTACGCAAATAATTTTTTTATCAATATGAATCTTGTTTAATAGATTTCAATTACGGTGCAAAAAAAAAATGAAAAAATTATTTTTCATTATATTTGAATTTGAAAATTGAAAAAAAAAAAAAATTTAAAACAGAAAGGTAAACCGGAACGGGCGCTAGTAGCCTTGACCTTCATCAGCTAGCCGAGAAATTTTTGGTATACCGGAGATTGGTATCCTCTCCGGTCTATTTCTAATTTTTTTACGATTTTTCGATCACACTTGGATGATCGATTCCGTTCATTTTGTAGAGTTTGACGAGAATCTTAAATATACCAAAAATCATGTTCATCGGATTTTTGTAGATACATTATCGGCACAAGTGAAAATTGAAGAAAACCAAAATTGGATCCAAAACCACAGTGAATCGGAACCCAGTTTTATTTGTTTTGCAATTTTTACATGTGCCGATAACATATCTATTAAAATCCAATGAACATGATTTTTAATACGATTAACGTTCTTGCCGAACTCTACAAAATGAACGGAGCCGATCAACCAAATGTAATCGAAAATTTGCCGAAAATTTGAAAACAGGCTAGAGGGGATATCAAGAGTGTTGGTATCCCCGATATACAAAAAAGTTTTCTCCCGGTAGCCCGATAAAGTTTTGAACACTAGTGTAGTAGTTCTTTTCTTTTAAACACATAATATTCTTAGGAGAGTAATGTGGGCGGAATGTTTAGGTAGTGTTTTTTTTGTGTAACATTGGGTGTTCCTGATTAGTTTGCGCGCACCTCGTACTAATTCCAACAGCCTCTCCTACAGCTGTTTTCATACACTTATATGTGGGAGGTGATGTGGATAATGGATAGGAACAAAGTTGAAGGGAATTTTTTATCTTGTCGCAGTAAGACCAGCCATGTTATATGGCTTGGAATGTTGAGCTACTATGAAATAACACATGAGTAAAATGAGCGTAACCACAATGACAATGTTGATATAGATGTGTGATAAGATGTTACAATATAGATTAAAAAACGCAAACCTTAATGGCATGGGTAGAATTGACAAAAGTTAAGATGAATGAAAATAGATTAAGGTGATTTGGACACGTCTAATCTATGATTGAGCAACTACTCCCTCCGTCCCAATTTGTTTGTCCCTTTTCACTATTTGGGACCTCTTACAAAATTGTCTATATGTTTCAATTTATTATGTTTTCTATATGCAATATGGATCTTGTTTGATAGATCTCAATTAAATCTAAAATGTGATGTTTTCGAAATTATGTAAAACATTATAGATTGTGAGATATAGACAATTTTTTGAACGCACGTATGTCGAAATTGGACAAACAAACTGGGACGGAGGGAGTAATACGGTAGCCAGCCAGGAGAAGTGAAATGGTAACGGAACGGGTAAGTCAAATTTGACTTTAGAAGCAATAATTTGAAAAGACCCAATGATGGAGACAACAAATTCATAAAATCTTGTCACAATTGATTTGGGCTGAGCCCGAGAAGTTAGGATGGGCTTTTATCAAATGGGCGGGCAGGTTTGCTTTTCTCATCAAAAAATATGCGGACCAAAGTTGTTTCAGCAAAACACGCCCAGTGGGACTCGAACCCACAATCGCCTGATTAGAAGTCAGACGCCTTATCCATTAGGCCATGGGCGCCTCTTGCTGTTGAAACACCGGATTTTAATAATATATATACTATAACCAAGTTTGTTTTGGGCTAACTTTTTTGTGTATTTATGTTGCTACTGTATTCTTTTAACAAATTATCTAATCTTTAGAAAAAAAAGAAGGCAATAAATTATGGTTTTTGTTCAACATTTTGACTTTTTATTTGTCTTATCCTATCTTTTTTTTTTTCTTCGGTCTGTCTTTTTACTTTTTTTGATTCCTCTTGCCTAGATGAATGATTAAACAAAAAATTTCAACGAAATGGTGAATAGAATGTGTAAAAGAGTTGATAATTGCCCACTGTCTTAACCAAAAAATAATTTAAGTGGAACTAGATTTCTCGATCTGTTAATAGCAAAATTAGCAAGTTGATAATACACTAAATACAGGAAATTTTCATTGATATTTTTCTAATAAACTCAGGTCGTAGCTCTTTTTTTTTTAAATCATAACTCAGGTCATAGCTTGAGTAGGAGAATATCGTGTCTGTTGCAAGACTAGACATAACGTGTAACATGTTTATTTGGGGACCATATATATATATGATGTCCCGATTGGACTAGGCCTATATATATATATATATATATATATATATGCTATGGCATTATGGACATTTTTGGGACAGAGTTTGAAGTCTTTCTTCTGTTTATATTATAGTACTATGTTTTGCTCGAGGATTTGTCTTTTGCTGTAATTCCCAGCAGTTTCAAGTGTACAAGGGGGGTAGTTTCCGTTTGTAGCTTATAAAGATGGATTAAGTGAATCTGGAAATAACTGATACATCTAACTCTGTATTTTTGCACTAATCACTATCTGTTTCGATCACATGCTACTTCTTAAAGCTTGGCTTTGGATAAGGGCATTACAAAAATGCTTTATATAGACGGAGTGTCTTCCATGGCATGCATGGTTAAGCGCGTTTGGCAGGCAGGGCAACCTTTTCCAGATTTTGAATCCTCTAAATCGATGTCAGAGAAAGAATAACACGCTAGCTGAAGTGAGAAACACAAACTAAGATGATACAGTTTTGAAAATTACATGATTACTTGCTCAAGTCCTGTTGTTCATGCAGTTTATTCGAAACTATAAATATACTAGACTTCTTCTTCGAGCTCTTATGTCAATATCAATTTAGTCTTGTATTTGGAGTCCTCAACGCTTGGGGCGCTGATTACTGTTAGGACAGCATTTTCATGAATATGAAGGTAAACATTCATTTTTTTTTTTTTTTTTTATCGGCAAAAACGACAATTTATTTGGAAACTTGACAAGATTACATCAAGATCGGGGAAAGGGAAGAGGAATCCAACCAAAATTGGATAGAAGGGCAAAGCCATATAACCAGAGGGCAAGATGCCCTAACACTTAAAGGCCTCGAAGCCCAAATACAACCTTATAATAAAAACAAATACAAAGGCCTATAGATGCCTAAATCGAAAATTAAGAGCCCAAATCTTCCTGAAAACTTAACCCACCAAAGTAGGTTAGGCCCAGCCCATCTTCACTGCCTCGCCACCCCACCACCAGTGGTTGACCCACCGACAGAACCACCATCCAACCTGAATCTCCAGAAAAAACCACCGCGCCACCATTGGCCACCATCAGAGAAAACACCATCCACACACCACCCGTCTGTCGTGGAAGCTCACCGAGCCGTTAGGCAATGACCGGTGCATCCAACAATGCAACCGGCAGGAACCTGACGCCAACCATGTCCCGACCACCAAATTCACCTAGCCGATAGGCTGAGAACCAAAAAACCCAAGAGAAAGATGGGTGGTGGAGCAAAGACATGGACAAAGCAAAGACATGGACGAAACACAACTGGAAAGGGGAACACCAGAGATAAAACGACAAAGCCAGAAACAAACACAGAAAGGGGAGGGTAGGGGGTCAGAAAAAACAGAGGGGAGAAGGAAAAGACAATGGATCTAGGAACCATACCATGAACGCCAACCTCATCAGATGTCCGAAACCCCAGTGAGCGCCGCCGTGAAGAACAATAGAGGTCGTCTCCCAAAAACGGCTAGGAATAATCAGACGTTGAGGGCGATCAAAAAATAATAATCGAGCGCTAAGATCCATAAATGCAAGCATCGTCCACCAGAAAATGCCACTGCCTCCATCTCGATGCCGATCATAAGGGAGGAAGATCGCCCCAGGGGAGGAGGGGAGAGAGCTCGCCCCCCACCCCAAAGCCACAAAAACCCTAACCGACGACTTAGACCTTTTCGTATTCTAGAGAGAGAGAGAGAGAGAGACATTTACCGAATAGAAATTGCTTAAGTCTTGGATTCATATAACAAAAGATGACGAGCTTGTTTGGCGCCACAGACTTTGTTTGGGATACGATCAATTCAGGTTAAGGTCAAGTAGAAGTGTTTCAGACATTATAATCAATCCTTGTAGTCTGCTTTCAAATAGTAGTAGTTCAAAATACAGCTTTCCGAATCTAAGAAAGGTAAATGGTGCTGTGCAATGAAAATACAGAGTTAGTAAAACAGAACAGACTGATTGATGTGGTCTCGTCTCTCCAATTTAAGACCACTTGTAACTTTGAAATGTTGTTCAAACAAGCAGGTCTATCACTTTTATTTGGTAACGTGAAACGCAAAAGGCTGCAAAAATTACTTATGCTGTAGCATGGATGGAAGAAGTGAATTTGGTATCTATCAAAAAGAGAAAAGTGAGTTGAACTTACCGTTTAAAATAATCAGTTAAGCATCCTGAGTCATTTACTAGATCGAGGTCCAGAAAGACACAAAAAAGTACACAAATCTGAATATTATTAGGACGAGTCAAACACTCCTGAAACTTAGAACGATGTGTCCTATCTCTGCTATCACTACATCATGTTGTACCGGTATTATCCAAAATTCACACCCTTATCACCGATTCCCACTACATATTGCAAAGTAACTGATTTTTTACGTACTTTACCGCCGCTTTGTGACCGTTACAGCCGCTTCAAACGCTCTGGCACCAAAAATGATTTTAAAAAGTTCACGATCGCTATGCTTGATTCCTACTACAGTACTACATATCATTCGACTCTCTCGCTGCCGCTACACTGCTACGACTATGCAGTCCGCTACCGCTATTTAAACCCTTGACCCACTTATATTATGTACTGTGTGAAAATGACTCAAATTTTTATCAAAGAACGCTGGAATAATGGAAAGGAGCATATGTTGGTGACAAGAATTTGGGAGTTATTTTGGTCCTTGTTATCGACCTGTTGTTGCGGCAATTGCTCTCAAAATAACTAACTAAGCAGAAACGCAACTATACTTTTCATGGACTTGAATTTAATAATGCTAATGTTAAAAGGGTCCAACTGTAATTTAAATAGTGGCCTCTACGGGTTTTTTTTCCCTCCGATATCGTTACACCCCAATTTTTGTTTTATCACCAAAATAAAACTCCAATTATCATAAAGATTAAAATTGAAATCTCTACAACAGGAAAAGAAAAGTGTGGAGAGAGCTTTAAGAGCATCAGTCGATACCCGAAGGGCATTAGCTCGTATCGGATTTTTTGCCTACTTCACTATCGCTACGTTTGATACATGATTGTCAGTGGCAGACCCAGGATTTTAATCCGAAGGGGGCCGAAGTATTAGAGGTATATCTTTAATCGGAACATATACTTATTATATCATAAATTTTTTGTTTTTTCAATACATTACATTTGTATGTTGAAATGATTCTACCCTAATTCAGTTAAAATGTACCAATTATTTTATTTTTTTCTTTACGCAACTTCAACATTTATGTGATTATTTTTTATTTATAAAAAAAAAAACTTGACAAATGAGATTGTAAAATAATCAATTTTTTATCAAATCAAACCAAAATTATTAAGATTATAAATAGCTATACACGAATAATTATCAATAATATTTAAAATTAGGTGTATACAAAATTAAAAATTTAAATCTCAGGGGCTCGGAAGGGGTTCTGGAGGGCCGGGGCCACCCCGGGCCCCAAGGTAGCTCCGCCACTGGTGACTATTATGGTCACTTCAAGTGCTCGGACACCAAGTTTTAAACAGTGGTAGTGGTAACAATAACGTTACTGGAAGTATCGAATGCTACATAGCGGGAACTGGGTGGCACGACAGTGAACTTTTCAAACTGCCATTACACCTGAATCGGCTGTAATAGTCGTGTAGCGGCTGTGAATCGGACAAAAGATAGAATAAAAACGATACGGGGCGGGAATCAACCTTTCAAAAGTACCATCTTGTTTAGCATGTTAGATTCTGCTATTCTGTAGCATATTCTTATATCTACCGTTTGTCGTTTACATAATGTTACGGAACTGTGCGCTGTTTGTGCGGCTGAGGAGTAATTAGAGGCAGCAACCAAAATTTAGCCTTAACTTGCATTTGCTGTGGCTCTGTTTTTGGTTCTGTTTTCCTTTTCTATTTTTGATCATCTGACCTTCTTGTTTGATGTTTTTATCTTCATCTCCTATCCTCGAAGTCCTTTTCGAGTTTTTGAATATATATAATTCTTCTTTTGCCGAGAAAAAAAACAAAACTACCAAGCCGAGGGAAAAAAAAAAAAGGCTACCCAATACACGTGACACCCGCTAATGCGGAGTTTGGAAAAGAGTTAGATGTCAACAACCTTAGCCTGTAATCGGAGACCATATCTACTTTCATGACTCGAAGATGTGACCTGTGATTTTTTTTTGCAAAATTTGAGTTTGGATCATACTTTTACTTTTGGAATTTTTCTCGTCGAGATAAACTAATAATTCACAAAAATTTAACACAAATCTTAAAAATGGGAAAAACATTGAATAAAGTAAAAAAAAAAAAAAACCAGGTGGCTTATTAAGCCATACCAGATACTCCCTCTGTCTCTAGATAAATGTCCATGTTACTATTCCGGACATTTTAAAAAAATCATTTATATCTTTCAAATTATATTATTTTTTATATGCAATATGGATCTTGTTTGATAAATCTCAATTGGTTCTATTAGACAAAATTTTGAAAATTATGAAAAACGGTATAAATTAAAAGAAAAGTGAAACTGGACATTTATTTAGGGACGAATGGAGTACACTTGTACATAGACTAAAATTGAAAAGTTAGTTTCCATGCCATGTACAGATTTTAAAAGAAAAACTAAATTGGTTAGAGCATATGGTAATGATTTCCACACAGATTTTTGTGCACATATCATGCATGTACATTTTTGTGGGACTCATATTGGGGTCCCACAAAATTATCCAAACCGCTCATTTTTCAAAAAATATTTTTTGAAGGGTTCCCGTAAAAATCAGCTCCAACGAATATTAATAAGAGCTTTCTCAGAAATGGTAGAACGAATCATTCTGTTTTGCCCTACGATTTCTGAGAAAACTCTTATCAATATTCTTTGGAACTGATTTTTAACGAGAACCCTCCAAAAAATATTTTTAAAAAGATGAGCGGTTCGGATCAATTTGTGGAACCGCAATATGGGCCCCACAAAAATGTACGTGCATGATATGTGCACAAAAGTATGTACAAGTAGCACTGTTGTAGAGCATGTACACAAGACTCTCTGAATGCCTCTTTTAGGTATTTTACCTACCAAATTAACCTAAAAACTGCCTTGCACCAGTTTGGTAAACTCTGAGGTAAGAGCATGGACGCCAATGAAAATGTATTGTACCTATTCAAAAGTACACTTTTTTCATTTTACCTATCCAAATCTCTCTCAATCTCACTCCAGTACTCTCTATTAGAGCATCCGCAATGCAATAATCAAAAGTGAATAATCAAAATTTGCCACATCAGCTTTTGATTATTTATTTAGAAGGTTGTTAAAATTATCAATGTGAAATCCCACATTATTACTTTTGATTGTTCAAATGCCCAAATTTGATTATTAGTTAGGAGATTGCTAACTTTAATTATTACAATGTAAGCACTTTTTTAATCACGCATTACTAACTTTAACAATCTTTTAATTTTGACTATTATATTGTGGATGCTCTTATCATTTATATCCTTATAAAATACCATAAAATGTTACACATTCCCAATGATAGAGGAGATAGAGCGGAGAAAGAAGACCGAAGAAAGAGAGGAGAGAGAAAAAAATAATAGTTGTTTAATACATACCTATGCTACAGAGTTTTGCAGAAATACCGAAGCTTTCTGACAAAGTTATTTTTCCTTCCTTGTTTACCTATTCTGGTGTAGTGCATTTTTTTTCATTTTTGTTCTCTATTTTACCTAAAACCATGTAAATACCTATTCTGGTAAACATGCTCTAAAATCCCTTTCGCTACAATACTTCGGTAAATACCCCGAGCAAGTGTTCACGAGGAAATCCTGGTTCTTTCTTCACGAGGAAATCCTGGTTCTTTCTTCCACGACCCCATTTTCGCCGCGTCGAGGATATCACGGCTGCAGAGCTTCGTTCAGCCCGTCTTTCGTCTTCTGAGAAATAGGCAATTGATCGAACCTCTTGCTCTCGGTGAAGGTGGAGAATGTGGTGTCTTCGATTCAGCCGACCGAAGCGTCCTTCGATGGCGACGGGAGAGACAACGGGTTCGAACCGAACCAAACTTGCGCCGTCCGTTTTGGATCCATGATTCGAGTAGCTCGATTTCCTGGACCTCCAAGAGTCGGTATTGCCTGCGTGATTCTCTAGATTTGGGAGACTTCTTGTTTCTAGGGTTCTTGAGATTCAATTCGCAAGGGCTTATGCAGAGGTGGAGGAAGTATCAACGGCTGTTATATTTTCCATGACCTCAGAAACTTCGATCGACAGTGAAATCAAACGCGAGGTCCAAGTCGTGTTCCAATCGATGGAGATTGGAGATACCGATAAGCGGCGATCTCCTCCGACATAAAGATAAAGAATAAAGGAAAACAGGGGAAAATGGTATATATTAATTGGTGCTAGGTAAAATAGAAAGTGTTGATGTAATTGTAAAAGAAAAAGTTGATAGTTAAACCAAAAATATGCATTGTTCATGAGGTAGTTTATCTAGCCATTGGTGTACATGCCCTTAAGGGTTAAATACCTAAGGCTCCGTTCCAGATTTCATAATAAGTACTCCCTCCGTTCCGAAATGAGTGTCCTTTTTGGAACTCCGTGCCATTTTCAAATGCTTATATCTTTCGATTTATGAAGTTTTATGTGATTTTGAAAACTTTGTTTACTAGAACTAATTATAATCTATCAAACAAGATCCATATTGCATATTTTTTGACATTCACATTGAAAGATATAAGCAATTGAAAATGACACGCTTTCCCAAAAAGGACACTCTTTTTGGAACGGAGGGAGTACTTATTTTTTAAGAAGGCAATTTCAAGCTCAAAAATATAGGACTTAATGAAATCTAAAAATATGCAATATGGATCTTGTTTGAAAGATCTCGATGAGATCTTTAATACGATGCAAAAAAAAATCAAAAAAATATTTTTCATTTACATTATTTTTGAATTTGAAAATGTGAAATAAGTACTTATTTTTTAAGAATCTGTTCTGAAACGAAGCCTAAATATCCTCAAAGTTTATCTCTTTGTCTTGCTCACTCCCTCTTATAATTTCCCCACGGAGAGACTACCTCATATTTTATTATCCCTTACACCCCTTCCGTCCGGATTCTGTCTAGCACCGTTACTATTTTCACCTAAGTTCAGTCAAAAGTTGTATAATGTTTCAATATTGTCCCTAATATTTGCCTAAAAAAATAAATCCCTCTCAATTCAAATCCCAACCAACATCACCGCCCACCTCCACCTGTTCTGCGCCTCTTCCCGACCACTGCCACCACCAAACACCCCCGTCGCCATCTCTTCTAACTCTAATTTTAGTCTCTCCCTCTCAACAAACCCCAAATACCTTCCCCAAAACTAGATCACAAACCCTAAAATCAACCAATCAATCAACAAAAATGGAGGATATGGAATCCATCCTTCACTCCCCAACGGAATCCCTGATCACAACCTCCTCCTCCTCCTCCTCCTCCTCCCTCACCATCATTGCCGAGCAGTCCTTGAACGGGCAGTAAAAAATTGTGCTAATCCGCGTATTGTCCATTTTATTTGGTTTGTTGCGCACTGAGGTCTCGCCACCAAGGATAATCTGTTTTCAAGAATTATTGTTCCAAAACCTTTTGCATGCATTGTCCAAATATTGTTGAGAGTAATCTCCATGTCTTTCGTGACTGTCCATTTGCTCGTTCCGTCTGGAATTGTATCCTTCCTTCATCTTCTAGCTTCCTCTTTTTCTCTCAGCCACTTCCACTGTGGCTCCAATCCAATTGCCATTCTCATTGTGTCCATTCTTCGGGGGCAATTATTTTCCCTTTGGCTTGATGGTGCATTTGGAACCACCGGAATAAGTTTCTCTTTCGGTCTTAAACGCCTAATGATCCACTGGAACAGAAGTTTTATACCCACATTGATGTTTTGGCTCGGTCTTTGGAATGACCTTTTTACAGTGCATGTTTTGAAGCGGAATACCCGAGCAACCACTCAATTGGTCGGTTGGGACCCCCTTTACATGGTTCATTGATGATTAACATGGATGGTTCTGTGGATGCACATGGCAATGCGGCGTGCGGGGGTCTTATTTGAGATCACAATGGGCCATTTATTCTGGGTTTCCAAAGAAAGATTGAGATTTGTTCAGTTTTAGTGGCTGAGCTTTGCGGCTTAAGGGATGACCTTAAGTTATTGTTTGTACTGATGCTATAGCGTGTGTACTGATGCTATTGTAGTGAGTCTAGTGACCAATGTCCTTCAAGACCAGACTCGAGCAAATGCTCATCCTTTGAGTAATTTGATTACTGATTGCAGGTTTTTGTTGGAGGGATTCGCGGTTGTGAACCTCAAGCATAATTATCGGGAGGCTAATCAATGTGCTGATTTGCTAGCAAAGGAATGCATTGTCCCACGAGTAGGGCTTTATTTCTTTTAATGTTGTACCGTCTTTGGTATTTCAATTCCATCAAGACTCTGTACCCCATACTAATTATTTTTAATTCATAATCGTAGTTGCATCGTTGATTACCAAAAAATAATAATAATAATAATTCTTGCCAACCTGCTAAACCTTGCTCAAGTATGGTTGATGGGTCACGAGATTGGCTTCTAAAATGGTCCTTGTTTCTAGCTTTCCATAGTGACCAGCAAAGAAAAGCTACAAGTCCAATCTCCTTCTTAATTCCACCATCGGCCCGCAACGTACTCAAACACAATTATGTCCACCAATGTTCAAACCCAATCAACAGCATAAGCAAACGGGAGTGGTGCCAATTTCCATACACTTCTAGCTAGCTTGCATTGAAAGATAACATGCTCAACAGTTTCAGGCCCCCTGCGGCAAAGGGGTGAGGTGAGATTAACATCAAGATGTCGACGATTCAGGTTATCAAGCACAGCTAAGGCATTGTGTAAACTGTTGGAAAGTGTCCCACATCGCCTAAATATGCCCCATCTGTGCTGGTTATAAGGCTCCAGTTTCTTTCTTCTTAACACCTGGGTTTTAAGGAGTTGTCTGGGGTTTAAAGGAGTAGTGTGGGCTGGACTTTTCAACTTAAACAGCACCAAATAAAATGACGTACCTTAGCGGGAACTCAAAGTCTCCACACTGTTTTCCAATCTGTGCTGGATGATGATCTTGTGCTAGATTATCCTTTTTCCTTCATATTAGACTTTGCTAACTGGTATTCAAGGATTGTTCTAGCATCATCCTCACAAAAGATTTCTTTGATGAGATCTTCCTTCCACCGGTGTAGATCACTGTTTATAAGGTCAGAAACTTCGGAAATCTGATGTGAGCCATTGAGATTCATGTTTGGTTGGCTGAGAACTTTAAACGAAAAAGAACATGGCAGCCAAGGATCTGTCCAAATATTAATACTTCAGCCGTCTCCCACCCGCCATCGCCAACCTTTCCGAAGAATTTCCCTACCTGCTACAATACTATTCAAGGATTGTTCTAGCATCATCCTCACAAAAGATTTCTTTGATGAGATCTTCCTTCCACCGGTGTAGATCACTGTTTATAAGGTCAGAAACTTCGGAAATCTGATGTGAGCCATTGAGATTCATGTTTGGTTGGCTGAGAACTTTAAACGAAAAAGAACATGGCAGCCAAGGATCTGTCCAAATATTAATACTTCAGCCGTCTCCCACCCGCCATCGCCAACCTTTCCGAAGAATTTCCCTACCTGCTACAATACTTTTCCAAGCCCAGGATGCATTAACGACACAACGGGCTTTCCAAAAAGAGGAATGGGGATAGTATTTGCCCTTGAGTACTTTGTGAAAAAGTGAGTTATGATCTTGGAGCAAGCGCCATCCTTATTTCGCCAAAAAAGCTAGGTTGAAAGAGTGTAAATCCCAAACCTCCCTCTGCCTTGCTCTTACAAAGAGTGCTCCAGCTAACCCAATGCAGTGTGTTTTTCCCCTCTTTGGTATACCACCAGAACTTACAAATGGCTTTGCAAAGATCCCGACAGAATCCTTTGGGTAATAAAAAGCACTGCATTACATAATTTGGCATAGTAAGTGCAATAGATTTTAGAAGAACTTCCCGGCCTGCTAGATTCAAAGTAGACAATTTCCAACTCTTTAGCTTAGCTAGAACTCGATCTTTAACATAAGCAAACACTGCTCGTTCTGATTTTCCAATAATGGATGGTCGGCCAAGATAGAGATTAGAGACCTCTGCCATTACCAGCTTGAACATTCAGTGCTGAATTTAATGCTAAATTTAAATATGTCACAACATTGATCCCAAGAATTTTGCCAAAAAGAAAAAAAATTCATCTAAAGATTTTGTCCATATGAGAAATGCAAATTTGAAAGTAGAAGCAAAGCAATTTGTTGCCGGTAAGACAAACTTTCTCGCAAGTGCACATTTAGAACAAAGTCACCTTCAAATTTTCCTATCTTCCTTGTTTCCCTTGACAAACCTCTTCACAAATCCAAAATCAAAATAGAAAGAGAATCCTGGAGTTTTCGTTCAGGAATGAAGTTCAAGAAGCACCATTACAACTCATGTATGGCCACCAGAGGGATTTTCAATGTGTATTATGACATCCAAACACATCACTGAAGCTCTCCCGGAACTGTTTTTCTAAAACTAGAAAGAGAAGAAAAAAAATCACAAACC
The DNA here is from genome assembly GCA_019656295.1 of Rhododendron mucronatum var. ripense. Lineage (NCBI taxonomy): Eukaryota > Viridiplantae > Streptophyta > Magnoliopsida > Ericales > Ericaceae > Rhododendron > Rhododendron mucronatum. The sequence goes on along the minus strand of BPLT01000038.1, from coordinate 1,746,519 downwards.
AAGTTGCTTGGAAATTCACTAGCTTATTCTAAGAGCATATCAGATTGCACAAGTCCTCAATCCTTGCCTTTTTAATGCCAGTGAAGGGGAAAACCCTGAACTTGTCACTCCCATTGCAAGTCAAAGTCAACCTCCCTTCACTTTCTGCCCTCTGCAAAAAGACTTAGATTAATTAAACGAACCATAAAAAAGACTGCAGTTGAGGTAATTGTTTATGAGAGATTGAGTTCTAGACATGTTATAAACTGTTTGAGCAATCTTTGCTCGAAAATGAAATTACATCCAGTCTGCTGAAAAGCAGGAAGAAAATACAGACAGTAAACAAACATCTATGACATCAAGGGGAATATTTTATGTGTGTGTTGAATTCTCTTGTCTTTTCTTCTGGTTGTGAGAGCGATTAGTCATTCGAAAGAACAATACAGTGGAAAATGCATTTGATGCCACAATTGCACTCGCTAAAGATGTTTGTCTCCTGAAAATAACGACTTTTTCTTCCCAAAAACAAAGACGGTACCTCACAATACATTTGTTTGTGGTTGCAACTCCACCATTTGGAGGGGACACAGTCGACATATCGACACCAGCCACAGTACTTGTTCGCATTTATGCCATGAATAACTGCAACGATTACTCCAGCAAGTCTGCACATAGAAGGGGACTTTCTCATTACTCATTAGACACCATAAAAAAGTATAATATACAATTACAAATAAAAACGAGTCACAGCAACGAAAAGTTAAACTCACAGAAGACTGAATATAACAAGAGAAACACTCCTCAGCTTAGGCCTATCCAGTTTCTGTCTGAGTTTGACAGAAAATGTGACCTCATTATCAAATAAACCTCCTTTACAATGAGGCATTTGCGCAAGCCGGGGACTGAATAGGAGCACCAACCCAAGAAGGAAACCCGATATAAATCCTCCAATATTTGCAAAATTGTTCACATAAGGTAGCAAACCAAGCATAAGATTGATCACCGAGATAGATAGAATGGCTACAATAGCTGCAAACTGCATAGAACCAAAAAACATTATTCTGAGATAACTATGTTAATATAACTCTATCATCTTTCCTTTTATTAATTGAATTATGTTTTGGCATAGAAAAGGCTGAAGAACCTTGTTGCTGTAGAAATTCCAGTTCCGGAGAAGCCCCGAAAGCATTGCACCAAGTAATCCAAATAGAGCGCCAGAAGAAGTAACTGATGGCCTGTCTTCCAGAAATAGTGCAGCCACCAAACTACCACTGAAACCAGATAGTATGTAGATAATCCCAATTCTTACTGCCAAAACAGAAGCCAAAAAAGGACAACAAGAAGGTGATTCATTGTCTGGGAAAAGTTAAGACTCCTCAATCATGTTACAGCAAAATGAAACAACCAAAAAAGGAATGCTTATATTACGTGGTCCGAATTCTTGTTCCATGTGAATTCCAACAAAGATGACACTGGAAAGGTTGATGATAAGGTGGACAACCCCTGCATGCAACAATGGGCTTGCAAAAAGACGCCAAACTTGGTGATGTTTTGTCAAAAATGTCCGGCGAAGGGCCCCCATTACATCAAGCCTGCCATAGCAAGAAAATGTGGTTTACTAATTAGCAGCACATAGAGACTTTCACCTTTAGGGCATCTGACAAATATTCAAAGCTAAAAAAGTGAGTTCTTTGTCAAACCAACTTCGGATTACATATATCATGTGTTAAACTTGCAAGAAAACTGCACTAATAAACCTTTAAAAGTGACTGAAAACTGCACTAGGCTCAGCTTTGCTAGAATATGTGTTGATATTGACTTTGATGCTCTTCTTCCCTCTACTTTGACTTTGAAGTTTCTGCTGACAAAGTAGTGTAGTAAATACCCTTGGAAACCTTTAAGATGTGCTTCATGCAAAATTTTTGGTCATTCTACTTGTTCTTCTAGTGAGGCTCCTCCTAGTGTGTTTCTGAAAAAGGACAGGGGTGGACAGAAACAGTTTTGGGTAGTGAAGTGTACAGCTGCTTCTAATGCTAATGGTAAATCTGGTGGTGATGGGGTTTTATCTCAGAATATCTCCTCTATTCTGGAAAGTGAAAAATCTGATAATAAGGCGTCTAACCCCGCTGATAATTTGACGGCTGTTAATGTGGGTATTGGTACTTCAAATAGCGAAGGTTCTGGTGATCTCGAGCTTACAGATGGCAAGCTTGTTGGATGTTCCCCTACTGCTAACCTAGTGGTGGAAAGGGTTTGATGGAGGGGCTTTCTACAGGACCTGATAGTTTGCTTCCTTCTTCTGGTGTGAAGCTGAATTTGAGGAGGGTTTGCAGTCCTCCATCTCACCTGAGGTTGTTGTAGCTCCTAAGAAGAAAGGAAAAGGAAAAGGGCAGAGGCGGAGCTCCCCAAAGAAAGGGTGGTTCTGGTTCTAAATGAATAAGTTTAGCCTCCTGGAATAATATTAGGGCTCTGAATGAGCCCTTAAAACAAAAAGAAGTTAGTTCCTTGGTTATTAAGGAAAAGCTGCGTATTATGGGTATGTATTGTTGAAGCCAAAGTAAGAGCTGGAAATATATGATTAAGACTGTACAACACTGCTTTCCTCCTCATTAGAAGTCTATTGATAACTTGGGTTCTTGTGTGTGTAGCTGCTAGGAAGGAGATTTAGACTGACATTAACTTACCGAAAGCATAAGCAGTTTGGTAAGAGTTTTTTAAACCTTACCCTAATAAAGTCTGAGAATATATTTAGCTAACTCTTTTTATGTGTACCTTTAAGTTATTTTCTCAGTGAAACGGAAAATCCCCCAAAACTGAGAGCGTCAACAATAACCATCCATCGCCGGTACTTCATTTTCAGATATCTAAAGATTTAAAAGACCAACAAACCAATGCATTGAAACCAAAAAAAAAAAGTTTTCAGAAACCCTAGTTCACACTACATCAGGAAGAAAACACCCCTAATTAAGTGAACTAACGAGGAAAAATGGATACGAAGCACACTATGGCCAAAGAGATCTAGTTAAAATCGACGAAATGCTCGGTTCGAACACTTGGAAAATGAGGGAATAATACAGAAGGCTCTGAATCTTGTAGGTTTCTGATTCTCAATAGAACATGGGTACGGAAAAAAACTCATGTGTAATAATTTTCTTCCAGAAAACCCAATTTCAAGAAATGCACCAAACCCAAATCAATAAACAATAAACTCCCATTTACTTTCCTTGGTTTTCTTGAAAAGGAAACAAAGGTATAATAACACAAGAAACCCAGAGGAAATAATCCAAAATCAACCCAATCACACACATATTTTCACAAGAAAATATCAAACAAGAACAATAATGAATAAGCAGGAACAGAGAAAATAACTTACGCTGAAGCAGAGGGGCCAAGTAGGGGATTCTCGGAAAGGGGCTGAAACGAGAACATTCCGAGGGGTTTAAGAGCGCAATCGTGGTGGGAGTTGCGCCAGCAATCGTTGACGATGATGGTAACGACGAAAGCCACAAGGTGGAAAATGACAAAGAGGGAGATGACCCAAGCGTCCTCTCTCTTGTTCCTCCTCTGCTGCGAGTACAGGGTTTTGAAGAAGGGCACCCTCTGGCTCTGTTCTTTCCCGAATTCGTCTGCGGTGGAGGAGTCGATGGAGAGACGGGGCTGTGGCGGTGGTGGCGGCGTCTTGAGGTTTATTTCGATGTGGGTGTGGTCCTTGTCGGTGGTCTGTGCCATTGATTTTGCCGAGAAAATGCAAGTTGGTGTAGGAGAGAGAGAGAGAGACGGTTGAGAATGGGAAGTGAGTGATATTACTCTCTTGAAGACGGTTATTCTTGGCGGGAAATCAACACAGCTAATAAACGGGTACATGGGCTACGTCAAACCTGGGCTGGGCTCGGCCCAAATACACACAAAAGGTGTAATTGAGCCCATTTTCTTTACCCTTTTTTTGGTGAACAAGAAGTGTGGGTATAATACGAGTTACCCCCCGTGGACCGTCATGAAGTATTGTTCCGTCACATCACACCACTATCTGTAAGGAACTCAACTGCACCTATGTGGAGACCAAAGCTAAGGTCCCAACACATTAGGTGGTGTTAGAATTATGTTTAGCCCCACCCAAAGTACTGTTATGTGTATATATACAATGTACATACTATGTACATATGGGTTTTGTGGGGCCCACCTCGGATCCCATAAAAATAATTTGAACCGCCCATTATTTTTATAACATTTTTTATGGAGCCCTATAAAAAATCAAGTCAACCCAATATCGCTAAGGATTTTTTTGAATTTGTATGAGTGAAACTGAGCAATTAATAGTTTCGCACCCACAAATTCAGAAAATATCCTTAACAATATCTGGTTGAGTTGATTTTTTAAAAAGCTCCATAAAAAATGTTTTAAAAATAATAGGCGATTCGAATCATTTTTGGAGGATCCGAGATGGGCCACACAAAACTCATATAATACATTGTACTACAAACTCATATGTACTCATAGCTTTATTGTCACACTAAGGGCCCGATTGGATGCTGAATGAGTTTTGGGTGTATTATTTATGAAGGGGAGATAAAATAGTAAGGGGTATTAGTTAAGAAGGGAGGGTCCACATTGATGTGACATTTACAGAGGGTGTATTAAAAAGTAGATGGTTTGGATGATGTATTAGAGAATGGGGATAAAATAATACGCCGTTTGGATAGAGGATAAATTGGGTGTATAAGGAATGGTGTATGATGTAAAAAGCTGTCAAATGACTCATTTGCCCTGTGCAGTATGAAATTAGATTTTTCATTACATTAATTGAATAATTACGGAACCAAATATATTTTATTACTTTTCATCATTTATGAAGTTATTTTACTAAAAAAATTAAATAATTGAATTTTTTTAAAAAAAATTAAAATGTATTTCACTGTAATAAAACTTTTTTTTTTAACTTTTCTTACCCATTATTATACTTAAAAAATATGTTTTTTAAGTAATTATATGGAGTAATTAATTTTTACTTCCTCTTCTCTAAACACGTTTTCCCTTCTATTATTACACTTTGTTTTTAATCAAAAAACACATTTTCACTTTCCAACCCATGCCTTCTTCTCTCCCCTCTTTTTTCCCAGATTACCTTTGTCAGCCGGATGAGGGAGGGTAGAAAAGTCCAAAACGAGGGTGTATTAGCCCGGATGATTTTTTGCTACCTCTAGGGGTGGCAATAAATTATACGGCTTGAGGGGGATAAACGAACACCGGGATTAATTTATACACCTGAAGAAAACGCATCCAAGCGGCGCAAAAACCATCACATCAATCCCTCATCCGGGTGTATTGGCTTTTACACCCAGGGAATGCTGTATCCAAACGAGGCCTAAAGGGCTATGGGGACTTTTCCAACCAAATCCCAGTTTTTTGAAATGAATGGGCTTATAAAATTTTCTAAATAAGTAACCTTGTACGAAATTATCTAAGAATTATGGGCAAGCAAAAAAGCGTTTAACACTAAACTATTCCTCACTAATCACTAAGGAAAACTGGAGTTTAGTGCAAAAATGTAAAAAATAAAAATTTTGGCCAAAATGGTAATAGATTCACTGATAGGAAAGAGAGATATACAAGATAATCACGTAGAAGTAGTAGCTTCCGTCCTTAATTAGAGGACTAGAAATGCTACAAACAAACTACAATTACCTCTCCTAGCCAAATGATACGCTACCCCATTCGCACTCTTATGCACAAAAGAAAACTCACATTGGTTGATAACCCAAACAACTGTGGCAACGAGATCGACCAGCCAATCGATCTAATTCGTCATTGGATTGCCGCCGCCACCCCCTTCCTTCGTCAGATAACCATCACCACCACCACCACTACTGTCGGGATCTGAACCATTGTTCTCTTCTTTATTTTCTCCTATATTATCCAAAGAGAGAGAGAGAGAGAGAGAGAGAGAGAGAGACCGCTATATTGTCTTTCCTTTTTTCGTTCACGATTAGCTAATGCTTTCTTCTCCTTCTTTTTTCTTTTCTAATAATGTACCAGGCGGAATTTCCAATCCTTTTGAAGGTAAAAAAACAAGGCAGTCAATGTGTTTCGATACTGGTTAGAATTGGACCTACAAGAATGTTTAGAAAGTCATGGGCTGAGAAGTGAGAAACTTCAAAACCATTGAATTCCAATTCCTTAATTTCAAAGTTCCAATTGCACCAATCACTATCCAGTTAGAATTTGCTTTAGGAATTGGAAGCGAAAAGGACAGGAGAAGACAGACCCACGCGATGGTTGATAATTTCAATGGCTTAAGGAATTTACCCTAAGCCAAGAAACGTGGGAAGAATTTCTCGGAAAATTTTAAAATAGCACCTGAACTATGTACCAAATGCCACAGCGACACCTAAACTTAAGTTTATTTCAATTAAACACATGTACTAACAAAATTCTCAAATTTAGACACCTGAATTTAAGTTTATTTTAATTAAACACCTGTACTAACAAAATTCTCAAATTTAGACCATCGCCGTTATACTCCGTTTCAAAAATTGCCCCATTGCACATGTTTCCAACAGAGAACGATGCACCCAAGCAAAACCCATCATTAGAAGTCTGCTGAGCAGAAAGAAGAACTGGGTTTGGGCAAAAAAAATATGGTTTGGAGTGAAAATGACTTTACCCTAATTGATTTCCCTCAATTTCTCCCTCCAAAAGTCTGCCTATTGTTCCACCATCTCCCTCACTTCAACTCTAGACCTGAAGTCTGCCTATGGATTTCGCTTGGGTGCATCGTCCCTTGTTAGAAACATGTGCAATGAGGCAACTTAAACGGGTTGGAGATGTCATGTCGGCAATTTTTTGGACTGAGTATAACGGCGGGGGTCTAAATTTGGGGATTTTGTTAGTACATGTGTTTAATTGAAATAAACTTAAGTTCAAGTGTCTAAATTTGGGAATTTTGTTAGTATATGTAATTAATTAAAATAAACTTAAATTCAGGTGTCTCTGTGATATTTGATGTAAAGTTCAGGTGTCATTTTGAAATTTTCCCTTAATTTCTTCATTTGTTTAAATGCAAGTTGCAAGGTAATCCAATTGTGAGGGCAAAGGTGCTTCGCATTTAATAAAGCAAATTTTGCCTCTGTGGGTTCCCGTTCCAGTTGGAAGATTTGGTAAAGCTCTCACAAACAAGTCGCCCCTCTTGGGACCCGCAGAACCCATGAATCTTGAAATCATTTGGATGGCACTGAAATTTTCAACCTTGGCATGATAAGATTATCTGTATGTTGTACAACAGAAATGCTAAAGGTACAACAGCGGCTGCACAGCAGCCGCGCACAGACCAGTTTTTCTCCCGTCTCAGGTCCCGCAAAGATAATCGGAGCTGCTCATTTTGTTCAAAATGCTTCGTTTAGGGTCCCTGCAAAAAATCATCTCAATCCGATATCGGGAAAGCTGTTTACAAATCATCCAACTTTGCTTTATAATTTAGCCTAAATTTTGAAGCAAAGTTGGATGATTCGTAAACACCCTTCCCAATATCGGATTGGGCTGATTTTTTGCAGGGACCCTAAACGAAGCATTTTGAACAAAATGAGCGGCTCCGATCATCTTTGCAGGACCTGAGACGGGAGCAAAACTGGTCTGTGTGCGGCTGCTGTGCAGCCGCTGCTGTACCTGTAGCAGCGTTCGTTGTACAATTCATATTTAAAATGCAAAAATTCCACCGGTACAAATTAGGAGTGCACAGATGCATCGTGGGCCAACTTTTAGTCGCCACACAAATGATTCGAGTTGTTCATTAAATTTAATATTTTTTTTGAGGGGCCTTTCGACAAAAAGACTACTTAATCGGATAAATATAAGTGTTTGATCAAATCTCTCAAATTTTTATTCAGAATGAATGTAGGATGTAAAGTCTGAATGAATAGTTTAAAAATAAGATCAAGCTTATAGTTATCTGATTAACCAACTGGGCTTGCTCAGTTGGTCAAGACTTAAGACTCCAGCATTTCACTAGGAGGTTATGAGTTCTAGTTTCTCATCTACATGTGGGTATTCTTCCCTTTACATGTGTTGGGATTATTTCTCCCCCTAATGAGGCTTATAATAGATTGGGTTTATAGTGATTTTGATCCATTTGATGCGCTTATTTATTTTGTTGGTTAGTTGTTGGGCTTGGTTATCTCGTGAACTTTCACACAATTGATAAATGTCCCATGATTTATACTTTGTAATTCATACATGATGTAATGATCTCTCTTATCGATTGACCAAAAAAAAAAACAGTTATCTGATTGAGCTGAATTTTTCTAGGACATCTTAAAAATATATTTTATAAATTAAAGAACCGTTTAAATAATTTGTGTGAGACCTGAAATTGGACCGCAGTATATATCTGATTGCACAATATGTGCACCCAAATCTGTATGCATATAACGATAATGGTCGCTACATGATAATGGTACATACATAAAATCTATAGTACTAGCGCCTACAAACTTTTTTTGGGCCTATTTTGGATCTTAAAAAAATGATCGGAGCCTCTCATTTTGTTTAAAATACTTTGTTTATGGTCCTTGCAAAAATAAGTTCAATCCAGTATTAGTAAGAGCGTTTATAAAACATCCAGCATATTGTTGTCTCTCACGCTACTAGGTAATAAAAGCTTTGAGTGGAGTACTAGTTTTGCAAGAGATTTGGGCCATTGAAGATGCAGTGCAATATGACCACATTTGCAGAAAAATTAGTGGAGAGTGGTAATTAGATATATTCTATGAATTTTATATTTGCAAAGCAAATACTAGAAATCAGATTGGTTAACTCATCAAATATTTAAATTTAATCTAGCAAAACTTTTGGGAAAAGCTCAATCAGATTTGCTTTTATTTTTATTCGTTTGGTTACTTGCAAAACTTTAGGAAAAAGTTCAATATGATGGTTTTTAAATTAGCTATGTGGTGATCGTAGTGGCTTGTTGTTTTCAATACATTTGATCTTATTTCTCCACGTTATCAATTGCTTTGTTCACTCTCATAGAGCCCCATATAAAAATGTACAAGCTATTTTTATAGGGAAAATTTCACCTAGGCACCCGACCTTTCACACAAATCGCACATAAACACCTGACCTTTCTTAAATTTCATATAAACACCTGAGCTTTCCAAAAACTCATCAATTCAACACCTGACATTTATTAAATTTCATATAAACACCTGACCTTTCTAAAAACTCATCAATTCAACACCTGCCGTCACCGCTTTGTCTAAAACCAAACGGAAAAAAAGTTAAGTGCTCCAATTTTTTATTTGTTTGAACCAGTGCGAAGATCTTATTTTTCTGATCATTTTATCTTAAAGAATCATAACTAATGTTTTGACTCTAAAACTCTCGTTAATTAGTCCTAAGAAAATCATAGAATTAAATATCTCTTAGGGCTAACTAATGAGAGCCTTAAAGTCAAAAATTAATTATGATTCTTTAGGATAAAATGATCAGAGAAATAAGATCTTCGTACTGGTTTGAACGGATTAAAAATTGGAGCACTTAATTTTTTTAACCATATTTTTTACTATATAAACGATTTATACATGGTTGAAAAATTAATTGCTCCAATTTTCAATCCATTTAAACCAATGCGAAGATCTTATTTTTTTGATCATTTTATCCTAAAGAATCATAATTAATTTTTGATTCTAAGGCTCTCGTTTGTTAACCCTAAGAGATATTTGATTATACGATTTTCTTAGGGCTGACTAACGAGAGTTTTAGGGTCAAAAATTAATTATGATACTTTAGGAGAACATAATCAGAGAAATAATATCATCGCACCGGTTTAAATGGATTGAAAATTGGAGCACTTAATTTTTAAACTATATTTTTTAATTTATAAACGATTTATACATTGTTGAAAAATTAATTGCTCCAATTTTCAGTCCTTTTAAACCAATGCTAATATCTTATTTTTCTGATCATTTTATTTTATCTTAAAGAATCATAATTAATTTTTGATTCTAAAGCTCTCGTTAGTTAGCCCTAAGAGATATTTGATTATACGACTTTCTTAGGGCTGATTAACGAGAGCTTTAGAGTCAAAAATTAATTACGATTCTTTAGGATAAAATGATCAGGAAAATAAGATCTTAGCATTATTTCAAACAAGTAAAAAATCGGAGCACTTAACTTTTTTTTCGTTTGGTTATAGACGGAAGGTAACGGTAGGTGTCGGATTGATGAGTTTTTAGAAAGGTCAGGTGTTTATATGAAATTTAATAAAGGTCAGGTGTTAAATTGATGAGTTTTTAGAAAGCTCAGGTGTTTATATGAAATTTAATAAAGGTCAGGTGTTTATGTGCGATTTGTGTGAAAGGTCGGGTGCCTACGTGAAATTTTCCCATTTTTATATGGAGGAGATCGAGAAAGTGGTCTATTTTGATGATCACTTTTTTGGGGGGAAATTAGTTTTGATCAAAACTATATCCAGTGTTACTAGATCCTCCTACTAGCTAGGTGTCGGCATCAAAATTACGCAAAAATGCAAATTTAAAAATATCTAGGTGTCGCATCAAAACGACACAAAGTGCAAATTTTTAAAAATACTATATCGTATTTTTAGTCAAACTGAAGGTATATTATGTGTCGTGGTGATGTGTGTGCTCTTGTGTTTAGAGTACTATATATAGATTAGTGGATTTGTCTACTCGATAATATATGGACTCAGGGGGCTGCTCTCCCCCTTGGGAGAGCAGCGTGCTGCTGCCCCATTTTTGGGGCCCATCCCGGTCTCGTTCCGATGATCCGAATCGTTCACTTTGTAGAGCTCGTCGAGTAGAACAACTATGCAAAAAATCAGCTTAATTGAATATCATTAAGTGCTTGATCGGAGCCTTTTTACTTTGAAAATAATGGATCCGAAACACTGAATCAAATCCATTATACCCATGGACCAAGAGTTATATAGGCTCTGATCAGGCACTTAATGATATCCAATTAAGCTGATTTTTTGCATAGTTGTTCTACTCGACGAGCTCTACAAAGTGAACGATTCGGATCATCGGAGCGAGACCAGGGTGGGCCCCAAAATCGGGGGAGCAGCACGCTGCTGTCCCCTTGGGGACAGCAGCCCCCCTGAGTCCATAATATATATGGTATTCCCATGCATGCACCAACAATACTTAAGTATATATTAATTTTATTTTGTGAACTAGCTAGTGGAGTATCATTTTTGTTGGCGCGCGGGATAATTACAGAGAAATTAACTGTTAATTTGTTATGAATATTGTACAGTAATTGTAATACTTCTTGGCCCGCCCTTATCGTCTTTATTCAGCAATATATCAAGTTTTGCAAGATTTGGTTAGACGATATGTTATGTATCAAGGGCACATACCTCGTTCTTATTACTCCAAAAAACATTTTTAATGGTTTTGTGTTCGGTTGAAATTGCTCAGTGTTGTATTGGAAATGAGTGATATTGGATTGAGTTTGTTTTTTTACAGGAATTCTAAACAAATTATTTTGAATAAAATGATTGGCTCGGATCATTTTTTTTTTTTTGGGATTTGATATGGGTTCAAAATGCGTATGTACCTATGTGTACACTCATAAACTTTTTGTTCTTTTACATGTTGTGATCCGAAAATGCAGGGTGGTTTTGCTATTAAAATGTGCACTTTTTTTTCTGCCATGGAAGAAGAGAATTTTATTGATTCTGGTTTGAGGACCCAACAACACAACAACAACAACAAAAAAAAAAAAAAAAAAACAAGATTGGTGATCCATTGAGGGACAGGACCCGCAATGTTCCAATCGAATACCAAATAGGGAGTGTTTAATCAATGAGTGAGCTACCCAAGCTATTGCCAAAGTATTTAATGTAAGAGAAAAGAAAAGTCTAAAAAAGAGAGTATCAAGTGGAAACAATATAACTACAAAATGAATGGAGCCAATCATCCAAGTGTGATCGAAAAATGGCCAAAAAATTGAAAACGGACCGGAGGGAATACCACCGGATTTGGGGAAGCTGCTGTGCAGCTTCGTGCTGCACAGCGTGCTGCGCAGCCGCCGGCGCGCGTTGCCGGCATCGGTCCGGCGATCGGAGACGTTCAACGCGTAGAGCTCGTCGAGTTTTACTTGTGCGCCAAAAATCAGCTCGATCAAATTGTTTAGTGCCTCATCCGAACACATATAACTTGAAAAAAATGAAATCCAAATGGATACAAAACACTGGATCGAAACCACTGAATCCATTTTTTTCAAGTTATATGTGTTCGGATGAAGCACTTATCGATATTTGATCGGGCTGATTTTTTGCGCACACAAAAAACTCGACGAGCTCTACGCGTTGAACGTCTCCGATCGCCGGACCGATGCCGGCAACGCGCGCCGGCGGCTGCGCAGCACGCTGTGCAGCACGAAGCTGCACAACAGCTTCCCCAAGTCCAATACCACCACTCTTAGTATCCCCGGTATACAAAAATGGTTTCTATAAGAGAGGAGTGTAAGACTAAATTTTGATTTAGTCATTTTGGTGGCCCACATATTTTATATGGCACATATTGATTATGAGTTTAATAGGATTCTCCATATCTTTGATTTTATTCTATTGGTTAAATAGAGAAGTTGTTTCCTAAATAGACTCAACTTTGATGGGAAGTGAGTATAATGTTCATTAAGGAAACCGATCCTCTCTCTGCCTATAAAAGCGTGTCTATGGTTCCATCAATTTATGGTGATATACTAAATAGCTAGAATGAAGGTAAAATAGAGAAACCTGCTTTTCACCTAGGGCTTAATGCTCTAGTGATATTTAAGAGTTGATTCAATTAATCACTTATAGAATCGTTCAAGTTCCGTATAAATGAATCCGGGTACGCCGTTCTTTATTTCCGCTTAATGTTTGTATTGTGATAATCGTGATAGTTCTAGATCCTGACATAACGTAAGGTGTTAATTATCTAACCCTATTAAGAATAAAAACTTACAAGGAGATAAGAGAGATTATAGCGTTGCAGTCAGAGAATGAATGAATTCCTCCTTTGAGTGAGCGCCTGGACAACTTGGGAACAATCATATCGCCGGGTTGGGGCCGGGGGATTCTGGAGTGCAAAAAAGCACTAGAGGCTTGCAGGTGCAGTGCAGTGAAACTGTGGCGTTTTGGCTCTTATTTAGGTAACCAAAACAGTCAATCTGTGAAAAATAATGAGAAGGCTGAGAACCCCACGCTCAAAATGGATTATCTATGTGTATTTTGCTGATCAAAATATCAGAATCCCTAATTTTTTACTATTAGAAAGTCTGTTTGATTGGCAGGGCCTATCTCGGTAAAGATGATTTGAACCGCTTATTCTTTGCAAAATAGAGTGCTTTTATGGGTCTTCATAAAAATTTAGCTCAATAGGATATCGATTAAGGCTTTTTTCATACTTTTTTTTCCAGAGTTCATAGGGCAAAACAAAGTGGTTCCCCCATCGAATTCTAAAAAAATATTTACCGATATTCAATTGAGCTAATTCTTTTTCACAGAAATTCATAAAATATAATTTTAAAAACAATGAACGGTTCAGATCATCTTTCTCATTCCACTAAGTTTTAAGAAATCATGCCGATAAAAAAAAAAAAGTTTTAAGAAATCATATGTGCAACTGTGCAAGATCAGTGTGAATAGCACGAACCTTGTTTCACATAGCTTTCGGACTTTTTGGTTTTTTTTGTCCTTATTCATACCATTTTTTTCGTATTACTTAGTTTTGTATTAAGTTTTTTTTTTTTGGATTAGTAGGTTTTCTCAATGAGAGGAATTGAAAAGATAAAAAATTATAACTTTTACTCAATTTTTTTTGAAAATATCCAAGATAAAGTCCAAAAAGCCCAGCTTTTCTCTCGTTGAGACAAACTAATAATCCATAAAATTTGATGCAAAACTAATAAATACGAATTTTTTTTTGAATAAGAGCAAAAAACTAAAAAGCCCAAAAAAAAAAAAAAAAAAGGCTATGCCAAACGGCACCTAAGTTTTTCTACAACCTTGCCATTTTTTCCCTTGGTTGCCATTTAGAGCTTGCATGGGGTTCTCAGCCTTGACATTTTTCCCAGACCGACTGTTTTGGTTACCTAAACAAAAGGCCAAAACGCCACAGTTTCATCGCACTGCAAGCCTGTAGTGCTTTTATGCACTACTACAGGATCCCCCAACCCATTGTGGACCCTAATCCAACAGCCCGATATGTAACAAGATGGTTCAATATTTGAATCGATCCATACGTAAATCTTAGGGCCTTAATTTGTTCAATTCAATTTCAACCTAATCCAACGGCCCTATTTATATGCATGGAGGGACCCATGTGGGGTTCCATCCGGCCGTGGCACCCACTCTATTTTGTAAAATTGATCTGATATTTTAAAATATTTCAATTATATCTACTAAATTTATGATAATGTCTCAATAAAATTCCTCTAAAATTCTTTATAAGCATATTTGTCTGATCTATTTCTTACAGTGCTAAATTTTCATACTATTTTTGTGCAAACACACTTGTCTCTCTTAATTATAAGAAAAGTTGCATATCTAGTCATCACTCAGTTAATTACAATAAAAAATTGTATTACTTAAGGAATTATACATGTACGGATTTTAAATTTACTAATTTGTATGCGATTTCTGAATTATTTGTATTCCTTAATTCTCTCCTAATTTGTATGCAAATTTCTGAATTATTTGTAACGGAAGAAAAGGGATTCAAACTGGAGTCAAATTGGGGGACACACTTTTACAACGTGTATTCGGCCTATTACCAACTGCAAAATTGCCACGTCATTGTTGATTTTTTTTTTTTTTTTTAGGACATACAAGAAGCGTTAGTTGCATGTTGAGAGTGAAATTTGACCATTAATAGCCTAGTCCTAGTGCATGAGAGAGTATATGGTGCTTACTAACTTGACTACCACCCCACTTGCCATCATTGTTGATTTTTAAAACTTTATAAAATTGATGGAATAATAGACGCATCATAAATTGCCACGTCATAAATAATTTAGATTTGTAAATTGACAAGCTGGCAGAACAACAGCCAATCATTTGCCTCCAATTGATGACTAGCTTGGCAAAGAGCAATCATATGAAGAAGGCGCTCAATTTGCAAGCCCCGACCCGACACTTGGCTATGTTCAGATGATTGTAGTAGTAGCTAATACTTCGTAATTAATTAAAAACACAACTATGACTCACAGCCATAGGTGGAATTTGAAAAACTGACATCAAATTTGGGGAATTTAATGTGCTCCGACTGCACCAGACCTTGGATGAGCTTTTCCATTCTCCATTTTGGATTATCAGATTTTGGTAAAATAAAAAGATGTAATTTGTGGATCATTTTTGTTGTGCTTCTAGGCATGATACACTTTAAATTTGTATTGTATAATGGTTATTTAAATTTTTAATCGACCAATAATTAAGATTTCTACGTGCCTAATAAAAAGGTTATCCATCAAACCATAATAATAATGAAGGGCAACATGGTAAAAAAAATTAATTCATGATCTATTTTGAGTATTATCCTCCCAAACACTACGCTGTTTCAAAATCTATTTTGGGCATATTTGTCAAACACTCTAATTTACTCCATAATCTACTACCATCTGGCCCATTCAATGCATGGGAATAGGAAAAAAAACATCTAAGAATTTTTTTTTTATGTGATCGGCGTGTATGGCTCTTTGAATTTACTCCCTTTTCTCGCAAAATAATTTTACAAAATCCACAACAATAAAACAACAAATAAATGAACAACAAAGAGATAGGTTTCAAGGAGTATTTGTTATGTTATTTATTGAACTTAGTTTTCTTTTCAAGAAAATAAAGTATATATTTTGTATTTTTGTAAAAAGTGTACAATAATGAATTAAAAAGATGAAAAAAATGAAGAAAATTCCATGTTGGAGAGGGAGTTAATGAAGGAGAGCGTTTCGTTTTATTTGAGGTAACTACATTCTTATAGTAGATAGTATAGATTCTGGCCATAATTCAAAATCATTAACTCACAATCTAAAATGGAAAATGCAAAAATAATTAGACTCTCAAAGGAGCCCATAATTGAATAAAGTCATCAATAATCACTTCCTATTTAATTAATATGCTCTAAGAGTGCATTGACATGGATTATACTATTATGATGGTAGTGGTATGTAATAGTCTATGCCGATTGACAAACCACAAATACAATTAATTTTGACAATTGTTGATAGGAATTGCAAACCTTAACAGTGATCAGATTAATCTAAAATAGTGAACTAGATCTATACATACTTTTTTTTTTTTAACCAAAACGATAGGAAACTTTTATTATAACTCAGAGAACTCAAATACAAGAAATAAGTCGGTTATCTTTCCCCAAAGGAAACAACAACCAATCGGTCCGATCAGGAGGCCTAGCTTCCCAAGTTCTAACACCAGGACCTCGCAAACCATCTTTCACCAAAGCATCCGCTACGCCATTAGCCGATCTTCGAACAAACACAACCTCACACTCCAAACCAAATTTCTTAATCTTCTCACATCTTCCACCACCACCTCCACTTCAGTGGGACACGCTATCTCACCTCGGATACACCTCACCACCTGTTGTTAATCCCCCTCCATGACGAGCGAATCCAGTCCTAGCAAAACGGTAAAATCAAACGCTGCCCGCCATGACATAGCTTCCGCACATAGAGGAGAACCCACCACGCCCAGATTCAATGAACGTGCTGCCACAAAAGATCCATTCGAATCCCGTACCACTATCCGTGCACCTGCCTCTGCCAATCCATCTGATCTGCTTACCCAAGCTCCATCCACATTAAATTCAACTTTCCACACGTCGGTTTCTCCGAACATGGAGCCAACTCCCCACTTCCCATTCTCGGCTGTCTCGGCTCCAGAATTTGTTCCCTCATTGCAAGGATAAATTCCTCAGCTTCCTTAACAGCTACTACCACCATGTGGCTCGGGTTCGATCTGTTCCATTGAATAGAACCTCATTTTTGCATTTCCAAATCCTTCACATGATCATCGCCGCCAACGTCAACATATAACCTCTATCATATGTTCCCTTCCATCTATCAATCAAGCTATCAAACCATGCCAAGATCGATGCTTGACCATTCATGCTAGGAACATAACCAAGCGGAGACGACTTCCACATAATATGCGCAAACCAACATTCCAAAAAAAGATGTGGAAAAGTCTCACAATCACCTTTACAGTTCAAACACAACATCTCTCTTGTAACTTTCCTTCGAAATAAATTCTCTCGAATCGGAAGAATACCGTTAATGCATTTTCACACAAAAACTTTAATTTTGTTCGGGACCAGGAGACTCCATACCTTATTCCAAGCTTTCTTATCATCATCACGCATGCTCGACTCCCCTCCTGTTATTCCCTGTGCCAAACCTTGCCTCTTAAGCCTCAGAGCAGATTCATACCCGGAACTAACTGAATAGACCCCACGGTTCGAGAAGTGCCATACCCACCGATCCTCCATGTCCGAACAAGGAAGTGGAATCAACCGCACTGCTTTTGCATCTTCCTCCTGCATTAATGCATCAATCACCTCCATTTTCCACACATGCTGAACGGCGTCGATAACATCACAAGCTTTTAAGCCTGCTCCTTCACTGGATACACCAACTGGACGAAACTCATTTGATCTTGGAAGCCTCGGATCCACATCCAGTCGTACCCTCTTCCCATTACCGATTCTTCATCTCGCCCCATCCCTTAAAACCATTCGCCCTTCCAGGATACTCTGCCAAGTCCATGATGGGTTCGCACCGAGCTGCGCCTCAAAAAGAGTCGATGCCGAAAAATATTTTGACTTAAGAACACGCTGAAGAAGAGTTCCCTCACTCGTAATTAGTCGCCAATCCACCTTAGCAAGCAAAGCTAAATTGAAGCATGCTAGGTCTCAGAAATCCAATCCCCCACCTGACTTCTTTTCACACAACTTATCCCATGAGAGCCGGTGCATTTTCCTCCTCCCCTTAGTCCCTCTCCACCAATATGTTGCCATGTGCCTAACTAACTCCGCACAGAGGCCGTCTGGAAGCTTGACACATGACATCACATGCGTGGGAAGGGCCAAAGCAATCGATTTCAGATTTACCTCACGTCCCGATTGATTTAGCATCAACTCAGACCATCCTTCAATCCGAGAAACAAGAGCATCCTTTACATACGCAAACACCGCTTTTTTTGACCTACCAATATATGCAGGTAGTCCTAGATAATTACCCAATGCCGCATCCCTCCTAACCCGCAGCTTGTGACAAATCCGCTGCCTTATATCACCAGGAGTGTTCGCACTAAAGAAGACTGCGGATTTATCAAAGTTAATGACTTGCCCCGAAGCCAACCCATAATCCCTTAGAATAATCCGAATAGAATCTGTCTCCCCATCCGTAGCTTTAGAGAAAATCAATGTATCATCAGCAAAAAAAAGATGATCTATACATACTTGGTTACACTATAGAAGTAGATTCAAAACCCTAGATTTCTATATCATAGTTTCACAACAATAAGGTGCCGATCCGCTTTCTTTTTAAATCTTCTTTTTCAAGAATAAAGTAATTTCAAGTTCAAATATAATGAAAATGAAAAATAAATTTCCAATTTTTAGCACCATTTAAAAGATTTTAATGAAATCTATCAAACAAGATCTAAGATCCATATTGGTAGAAAAATTATTTGCGTATACAAATGATTTTTGAGCTTGAAATTACCTTCATTTTTCAAAAAGTTCATTTTCCAAGAAACTGGAACGGAGGCTAATTAGTTTATCACAATTCTTTTATATTAAAAACAACCAAACTCTTTTTTGTGAATTACTAATTTGGAGGATTATTCGAAATCATTGTTTACAGTCTTTGTTGAACGACCTGGTCACTTAACCACAGCTCTAATTTCTATGCATAGTAGTATACTTCTAGGTTTTATAAACTCATTTTGATACGGTACAAGTCATACGATAGTATCACTAGTTTGGCCTCTCTAAAGTCAAAATCCTGACATTTTCAATATATAAAAAGTCAAAATCTTGGCTCTATTACTAAGATAAGTCTTGAGCTATATTAGAGCATGTACATTAGTATAGGTATATTGAACATATTAGGTAAAATAGAAAGGGAAAGCCACAAAATTGAGTTGCACCAGAGTAACAAAAGACCAATGTTAAAATACCTTCGGTGGAATCGCTCGGTATTATTACCGAGGCCTTGTTGATGAGCTATCCTCTAAACAACTATTGTTTCTCTCTCCTCTTCTCTCTCCTGTTCTTCACCTCGCTCTCTCTCTCTCTCTCTCTCTCTCTCTCTCTCTCTCTCTCATGGCGTCTTCAACCTGCAGCAGACCAGCCTCCTTGGTGATGGTAAAGGGACCGATTGAAGGAGAACCTTGCAAGGAATAATTTTGTGCAGTTCAAATTTTGGGTTAATTGATTTATGGACTCATGTTTCGTATCTCTCTCTATATATATAATTGATTTTGGGTTTCAATTGGCTTACCAGTTTTCACTATTTCACGCCCTGGAACTGTGGGTGTGTGTTTGTGTTTCTTTCTTGTTTCTGTGCTCGTCTATGGTTGTTCTGCATCACATTGATTTATGCGTTTGGGGTTCTTTCTTATTTATGTGTTTCTTTTTCTGCATCACAATTTGTGGGTTTGGGGTGGAGAGAGAGAGAGAGAATAGTAGTGTGAACAATATTTTATAGTATTTTGTAAGTATAGAGGCGATAATAGAGAGGATTGGTGTGGGGTTGAGAGAGATTTAAGTAGATAAAATGAAAAAAGTGGAGTGTGGGGTAGCTAAAATACATGTTCCTTGGTGTACATGCTCTTAGGCCCCATATTTAGCTATAAATTAGTATAACATTCCGAAAAAAAATTCATTTGAGAACCGTTTTTCGAAAACATTAGCAAATTTTTAAATTACATTTTTTTTTGGTCAAAGTGCAGAGGAGAAAACGTTCGCATAGATTGAGGAAGCCAGATCTTTTTTCCTTGCACCCAACTTTAATTGGAAAATTAGAAGTTGAAAAACTCCTCCTACCCTCTTTTTTCATTTTAGCCTCTGAATACAAAATCAGAAAATCTGAGAAGTCATTTTCTCAGAATAAGATTTGGCTTTGGGTTGCCAAACACCCAAAACCAAAAAGTAGAAATGGAAAAGCTGAAAATGAGGTATCTAATTGGCAAGCCCATTTTTGCCTTTTTGCATTCTCCTCATTGCATTGTGGGTGTTTGGCAACTCAATTCTAAAACTCATTTCGCCAAAATAGATATGCTGGTTTTGATAAAGGAAAAGAGAATGGAGAATGGGATCGGGAGGAGCTTTTTCGATTTTGGCTTTTCCCATTTTCGGTTGAATGACCAAAATACCCCAAAGTATTCTTACATATTTACCAGTTCTGCCCTCCCATTTATTTCCTTATTCTCTTCTCACCTCTAGACACCAGATACAAAGAGAGAATATTTATTCTAAATTATCAAATAAAAAAAGTCGGATGTGGTAAATAAAAAATTCAAATAAAAAAAGTTGAACATCTCCATTTATTGCTGTGCAGTATGAAAAGTTTGTCCTTACACGTCAATCTGAAAATTCAAAAAAAAAAGTGAAGAAGAAAATATTTACACCTGTTTTAACACAATAATAAAGGCAAATGGCAATCTTGTAAAAATTTAATTTATAATTCATTTTCATCATTCATCTACCAAACACTACTACTATTCTAAAATACATTCTGCACATATCTTTCAAACACTTTACCATACTCAAAAATACATTCTGACCATAATCCAAAAAGCTAAAATTTGAAAATAAAAAATCAAAAAGTAGGTTACCAAACACCCTTTGTCCTATTTTGAGTATGCATTCTCATTCTCAGATAATGCTTTTTCACATTGGACTCCCAAACACCCAAATTTTGAAAGTGCAAAATGGACAATCACCAAATCTAGCATCCATACGTCCATATAGATAATTTGAGAATTGAGTGAGTTTTAGATTTTGATTATTCATTCTCATTTTTCCCTACTGACAACAAAACCAAATTACCCTTGACATTTTTAGGCAATTCTGAAGTTGCCCTCATGTAACATGTTATATTAATTTGCGTTGCCCTAGCCTTATCATTATGGACCTGTTGCTGTAAGGCTAATGTGCAAGGCTTTGTACAAATTAAATGGTGGGAATTTAGACCCTATATATATGGATCCGTTGTTGTAATGTTTTTTCTTGTTCTTCTAAACTTTAAACTAAATTTATTCGTCCACTACTTTGTAAGCTGTATCGCGGTTTGTACTTGTTTGGACTTATGTATGAATTCAATCTCCTCTCTATGATTTTATTTTTGATCTCCATCACCAAATAATGTTACATTCAATTTTTTTAAGGCAATATTTGAGACTTTTTGCTTAGAAAAAAATTTGGAGACTTTCAAATGTGGGACATAAGTAACTGTGAAGTGGAAGGATTAAACAATATTTTAATTAACAATATGTAAAAATAATTTTATTTCTAATTAAAAGGATTAAATTTCTAGACACTATATAATACAATAGTAATACTAAATCAAAGGCAACATAGTAAAAAATTTAACTCATAATCTATTTTGATGATTATCTCGCAAACATTACTCCGCTGCAAAATTATTTAGCACATGTCTTCCATTCTCAATACAAAAAAATGGGGAAAAAAAGACTCCCAAATGGGTTGTACTCCAATACTTTACGGAAAGAAAATAGCAACTCACATGTAGTAATTGTTATGCCGCCAGTGCCAAGCATGTTAATAGCGACTCACTCACATAACTCTTTAAATTTGGATAAATAGTAGGAGTACAAGTTTTTTGCTCCAAGATACAAGTTGATGGAAAATTACCTCAAAAAGAAATTTTTTTTTTCTTGATTCAAACAAAAGATAAGAAGCAGTCAACTATCTTCATTTATTTTTCTAGAAATCCATTCATTTAAGCACATATCTTCATTCAGTTTTGGTCAACTATAAGTGTGAAAAATGTAAATTTGAGCCAACATGAAATGTAAAAATAACTAACTTTGAGTCGAAGTCAATCACCAAGTAAATTACCCTAGAAAGTTAAAATATCGCATTAAATTTCAAAATCAGTCGAAGATAATCAAAATTCACTCTTAGGTCTGTTTTTTTTTTTTTTTTTTTGAAGACAACTCTTAGGTCTGTTTAATCACTGTAAATTTTGTTTCAATGATTAATAAAAAAAAATAAAAATCCACTCAATAATCAAAATCCTCTCAATTATTACAGGTATATCTATATCAATGCCCACTCCGACATCAACCAATTTTTTCACACGACAATCCAAAATCTTCAAAATTTGACTCTTCATCCGAAAATAGTCAAAATACACGTCATATATGTAACTGTATTTTTTAGGACAAGTGTATATATATTCGGCTGTTCATATGCTGTTATAGTGGGACCCGCATGACTGGATATGCTTTTCCTCTGTCTTCTTCTCTCTTCCGCTCCTCTTCATTCTTCTCAAATTCGGTCATCACTCTCCTCAAGGAGTATTTGAATTCGCAAGATTGTCATTCTTGTCTTTCTAGAGAGAGAAAAAAAAACAGAAACCTCTCGTTGATTGGGTATACTGAACCGAAGAGAGGTGTTTCGAAAGTCATCACATGCGTGCTAATTGGGCTTTGCGTCAATAGTAAGTTAAATTAACTCAATTTCAAAAAAAAACAAAAAAAACCTGTTAATTTAACATCTTCCGCTTTTTATTTTGATTTCCTCCCTATTTATTGCTCTTGAGCCTCAAATGGTAAGTTATAATGTGGGATAATAATCTTGATTTTCTTGAGTCTATTATTGACTCATAAGTCGGCAGATCAACTGCCTTAAAATTCCTGGTATGTTTTTCCTCGTGGGGTTGTCATCTGTTTTGCTTTTGGATCTTGACTTGTGGAGTGATTCTTGGTTTTGACTATTCTCTCTCCTTTTGGACTGTAAGATAAGATTCTTTAGATTTGGGGTAACACCCTCAACGGGGTTTTTTCTGTTTGTATTGTAACTGCTACTCTTGAGATTGAACGGTTAGAAGCATCAAGTTTGTGGCTTTATTTTCTGGTTTTTTTTTTTTTTATTTAAATTTTTGATGTTTATGAGCTCGTCATTGTTATTCACACAAAGTCAAGTTTTGCTCTAAGTTTAGGAAGATAAGCAGTATTGGATTGGGTTGGGTTAGGTTTTGCTAATAGAATTGCAGATTATGTTTTGTAATTTCGTCTCTATTTCTTAACGTTATGTCCGCCTGTGTAATTTGGTTATAAGGGTAGTCATGGTATGTATTGGAATATTAGTCCTGACATATTCTAGATTTAATGCCTCTGTAACTAAATCTGGGCAGTTTTTGATCTCAGAGTTTTCTGGGTTCTTTTATTTTATTTTTAGACATTTCTTGTTTGTTGGGATTTTCCACGTAGCAAAAAACAATTGTTGGAAAATTAATTTTGTGTGTTTTGAATGCCTCTTGGATTAATTTTGTTTTAGTTCCAGGAAATTATATTGTCTTGGATTAATCTGGTTTTTGTGTTGTTTTGAATGCCTCTTGGATTTAATGCCTCTGCAAGATTAAAAACCCTATTTAATCTTGCAGTCTTTGAATCTTCATTTTCTGCACAACGGCATTTTTATTTTTGCTTTTTAAATTGAACTTTGGCGTGAAGTGTGTCTTGAATTTAATGATTCGATTTCGGGCAAATAGGATTCCTTTGGATTTCTTGGATCAGTCCTTTTATATTTTTATGTATGTATGTTAGAGAGAGCTTCTCTGAATCCCTTACCTATTCCTAGTTTATTTTTCTGTTTTTGTAATCAAAGTAACTAATCATTTTAAACGTGAACCAGATAGCAGATCAAATTGAATCCACATGTTGGCCAAGTTTTCTGAGATCAGATGTGTAGTATGTGTCATGATTGCGGAGCACCATTGACCATGTCCAATGGAAGCAAGGAGAAGCAGGAAAATTTGACCTCTGTTGATTCAAAAGGAAGAGATCCCAAATTGTCATGCAACTTTTGTGTGGAAAAGCAAGATAAAGAATCACTAAATCAGACTGGTTTAAGTGCTTGTCCAAAACAACATATCAGTCCAACTTCTTCGCTGACCAGCAGTGATAGCACTGTCTCATGCTGCAGTAAAGTTTCCACTATTCCCATTATTATTTTGATACGTTTGCAACTTTTCATTCATTTTCATAAATTGTGCATCTATGCTGTTAACATTTTTGGCTTTTCAGGTGATATTTCGGTTGAGGCATACTCAAATGGCAGGTATACACCCCAATTCATTCCTTAAGGAAGGGACAATTCAGAAATATAGACTTGTTGGCACTTACCAAGAAAATTTAGGAATATATCAGCTTATTTTTTCTGATATTTCTTTTACACACGCTTTTTATATTTTGATAGGGGTGATCACAATGGAGATATCTCAGACAGCAGCAGTGAGGATCCCAACTTTAGGCCAAATGGCCATCTACAAAACTTGAGCTCGTCGATTCATGAAAATGGGATTCACCAATCCAATGAGCAGGCAAAAGTCAACTTAAAGGGAAACGGTACTGGTAGTAACAGTTGCACTGTTTCTAGACATGAAGAACTTAACAGAAATGTTGATAATCAAAAAGCAAAGGGCAATGTTGTTGAAAGTGCTAGTTCAGATATTAATGGGGAAACTGAGACACCTTATTCTTCTAAGGATGAAATGGATGGTCATGTATGGTCACCCCCGGAGGCAGAAGACCGAGAGGATGACAAGGAAGGTAGTTTGGTCAATTACGATGATGACGATGATGAGTGTGGTGATGGCACAACATGGGGAAAGCCTAGTTCTTTAAGTAGCATTGATGAAGAAGGCAGCGGGAGCTACAGGGTCAAAGAGGAAAAGAAAAAGGCAATGGATGAGGTGATGAATGGAAAGTTTAAAGCCCTTGTGGGTCAACTTCTTAAATCTGTTGAGGTTTCCCCGTCTGGGGAAGATGGTGACAGTTGGGTGGATATAGTTACTTCCTTATCATGGGAAGCCGCTTCATTTGTGAAGCCTGATGCTATAGAGGGCAAGGCTATGGACCCTGATGGCTATGTGAAGATCAAGTGTGTTGCCACTGGTTTTCGTAACCAAAGGTGATATGCTTTTAAAAAAAATGTTACTTTTTGTCCTTTCATCGATCCAGAAATGGCATAGGAGGTGAATCTATAAATCTTAACTTTAAAATAGCAAATAGGGACTGATTTGTTATGCAATTTTTAGGATTTGGATAGGGGGCTGGCTTGAAAGTTTATAAACATCAAGGGGTCTAAATAATTTTTGATGGATACTACGATAACTATTTAAGGGGGTAAAATGAGAGTTGTAATTCTTACATAGGTTATTATTGTGACTCTCCCAAAGATAAGAGGGGGTTACTTGCCCTTCTAGTCTTTAGGCAAATCCACTAGTGCTTGCATGCACTTCAAGTGGAATGAAATTCGTTTTTTGGAGGAGAATAATAATTTCTTCTGCATAGGTAGAATTTGGTCATGGGTAGGTGCATACTTGTAAACCATCTAGAGAGACTGATTCTGTTAATTTGTTTTAAAGAAGTGCGTATTTCCTTGGTATTAATATGGGGTTTTTACGTGTAGGTCCAGAAAAAAAAACGGAAATGCACCATTAAGTATTTCTGAAATATTTTTTCAAAATTGCCCCTATAAAAGTGTCTAAACCACTAAAGCGTGCCTAAACCTAAACCCTATGAAAGTGCCTAAATTACTAAAACCCATAATAGGAAAGTGCACCCTAAAACCCTATGAAAGTGCCTAAACCCTAGGGTACCCTAGCCCTAGGGTAAGGTTAGGGTAGAGTAGGGAAATTGGTACTTTACAGGTTTTTCAGTATGCCATGGATTCTACTTTTAAGTTTTGTATCTTGTTCCTTTCCTTCAACTTTCCAGGGAAACTTCAAACTATTTAGTATGCTGTTTCAAGTTCATTAATGCATGAAAAGATTTTCTGCACAAAATAAGTTAGGTACCTGCACATACTCTGTCGACAATTCTTATGTTTTATGAAGGCTCCGTTTGTTTTGAGTCCTTTGACGTAAAACGTTTTGCACCATAAAATGTTCTTCATGTAAAATGGTTTTGCAAAAGACAGAATGCCCCTTTGACACTTGAAAGATGGTTTTGAGAACAAAAATTTACCCATATTTGAGTTTTAAGCTGCAGAAAAAGAGAAGACATATTTGATTGATTCAAATGAAAAATCCTGTATTTTGTTGTGGTTGAGTGAGTTTGGACAAACTTTTTCCGGACTTTTTGACACGGTCTTTTTGCTTGTTTTCTTTTAATTTTTATGAGATTTGGGTCAAACTTTTATATCATATTTTTCGTCTCGATGAGAGGAATCGAAAAATTATAAAAATTTAGACCAAATTGGAAAAAAGTTCATATATGACGAAGGAAAAGACTCAAAATGTTAAGTCTTTTTCGTCGTCTTATATGAATTTTTTTGCCAACTTTGGTCTACAATTTTATACTTTTCGTCTTCCTCTCATCGAGACAAAATATATGATGTAAAAGTTTGACCCAAATCTCGTAAAAATTAAAAGAAAACAAGCGAAAAGACCGTCAAAAAGACCAGGAAAAGTTTAGCCCAAGTAATATTATGATCAAAGATTCCCATATATTGAACAATACAATGAATTGCATTTATAATCAACCATAGTAGTCAATATTTACACTAATTCATATCAACCGACTAAGCACAGGAATCTGTAAGCTGATTAGTATATAGTGAACGAGTTACGGATTATATGGTTTCATAATGAGAGAAGACAATTGGGTGTTTTTTGACAACATTGCGAGAAGTAAGTACGTATATGGGTATTGCAAAATGACTTGCGGTACTTCTTCAGGTAAGTCATTCTTGTCCAGATTTTGACCTCTGGAGTGGAATTCTTTTATTGGAATTTTTTTTACTTTTGTTTGGTTCAACAAACAGAAGAAAGATGTGTAAAACCTTTTCTGGAAATCATTTCAGTCGAAACAACTGGAGCATAAATGTGAAAATGTGCTGAATGGCGTATTGATGTGCCATAAAAGTCAAACATCTGAACGTTAACTAGCTCTTTTGCGCATTTCAATCATGGGGTTAAAATCATATTTTATTTTGCAGTCAAGTGATCCATGGCTTGGTCTTCAAAAAGCACGCTGCTCACAAGCATATGCCAACCAAGTACCAGAACCCCAGATTGTTGTTGATACGTGGAGCGCTTGGACTCTCTTCAATTGGGCTTTCATCGTTTGAATCAATGGATCAGGTAAAATGTGTTGAGTGGTTTAATACTCTTGATAAAGTAATGTTACTATCTTTTCTAATTTTAAGCCCTATGGACAGGAGAAGAATAGACTGAAGTCCATATTGGAGATGATTGACATCTCCCACCCGAATTTGGTTTTAGTGGAGAAAACTGTTTCACGTGATATCCAAGAATCTATTCTTCCAAAAGGAATGACACTAGTCTCTGATATGAAATTGCATCGTCTAGAGAGAGTTGCTCGTTGCACTGGTTCACCGATCTTATCAACTGATATCTTGGCGGGCCAAAAACTTAAACACTGCGATTACTTTCATTTTGAAAAATTTGTAGAGGAGCACAATGCATCTGTTGATAGCGGAAAGAAGCCAAGTAAAACATTGATGTTCATTGAGGGCTGTCCAACACGTCGGGGTTGTACGGTGAGCATCTCTTCCTGTTAGGTTTTATTTCTTGTGTTCCAGAAGTCTTTTCCTTCCAAAATTGGTTAGATTTTTATAGTTTATCTCCGTTAAAGATGGTTTAATACTTAAGATGTGGCTGGGAAAGATACTCAGCAATCCTCTTATTTTGATTGTATCGGAGAAAATGACGATGATTCAGTATCCAGTATTTGGCACCTTACATGTGTGATTGATTCGTTTCTTGTATTGTAATTGTTTTTACTTATTATTACTTCCTCTTTAGCGTCTCGTATACTAGTTTGACTGTCTTGTGTTTGCTAGATAATGAACATTGAACTTCTGATTTTTTTTTTAATCTTTTCTTATTTTACACTAGTTCACTTATGCACAAGTACAACTGTTTGTCTGTACATGCATGAGAAATTTCTACCCCCCACCTGAGTTTTTTGCCATCTTTTAGCATAGTTATGCTTTATGCTCAGAGGATTGACACAAGCTGGAGAGCTCTCAGTGTTATTTTGATTTTGTTATTCCAGCCTAGTAAACTTTGGGATGACATAACTGTGTTATACTGTTATGTGTGCACTGTTCTCTGTACCTGAAAAGATTTAGAAAAAAAATCACGCAATTGCTCAAAGTTTGACTGATGTGAGACAGAGAAGTGAGTAAGCGCTTGCCTTTGGAGTTTGGTCCCGAGTCAGATTGCAGACTTGCAGTTAGTGCGGAACATTCTATTTGTATCCTAATTTAGAAACATTTGTTGAATTAACTCATAAGCTTCCTAGGTTCTGTAGATTCTATAGCCTAACAGAGTAACAATCAATTTATGTCCAGATTCTAAAATTCTCCTTGTTGTGTCACGCCCTGAATTTTCAACATAATAATAATAGTCTTTTGTAAGGAAAATTATCGCTAAGATACGTCATAATATCCCAAGGGCTTTCCCATAATCCATCCAAAAGTACAAACATCATCAAAGTTTACAATAATTGCACTCCGGCCCCAAGTTTCATAGTTAAACAAAAGAGAACAAGTTTAGAGATTACATGATTTAGCAAATCATAAGATTAGCTCAAAATTAATTACATCTCTCAAAAGGATTTTACAAAGATGTCAAAGTAATTCCTCGATGTTAGCTTTCAAAAGAATGGAGTCATATGCACGTCAAGCACTCCAAATCAATGCCCTTGAGGTGTACCTGAAAATAATAATAGGTTGAGCTACAGTAGCCCAGTAGAGAAATCTTTGCTCAAACTATATGCATATGGGATAGATAATGCACCAAGATGAATATTGATACAAGAAAGTTTCCCATGTGTGCAAGGGCAAGAGTATAGAACTTGACAATCAACACCGTTCATGTTCACGTCACTTAATAATCTCTAAATTCTCCATTGTCATTATATCAAGTGTTCCCGATTTTCCTTCCAGGCATTTGGGACCCCGTGCATCCCGAATTCATTCTGGCATCGCACCATTCGGTGGATCCGTGGCTTTCTTGTGCACTCCCGAGCATTTAGGACCCCGTGCGTCCCGTTTCCGGCATCCCACCTCATAGTGGTTCCGTGGCTTTCTTCGTTTTGTTCTATCGTTCTAAGTTGTGATTTTCCATTCTACAAGCCTCAATACCGTAAAGCATGACGTATGTCAAATCCATATCATTCATAAAACATGCCACAATACTCACGTAATAACCCGAATGCGTACACAAACGCACAAGTATCATATTCACTTAGTTTTACACATTTCTTTGTTATAACGAGAGCCAAAGGAGTGGGGACGAACAACGAATCATTGGAACTTGAGCAATCAAATTTGGACATGATTAGAATGTGATTGGATAGTGTTAGAAGTGATCGGGGATCAACACAATCGACGGATGATCAACAAAGTCCAAAAACGGTTTTCTCAGTCATTGGTACCAATACCTCAAAAAGTAGGTATCGGGTATCGGTACCAAACCAATACAGTAAGCAATCCGAGTCAAGGTATTGGTACCTCAAAAATTAGGTATCGGTACCAAAGGTACCGGTACCTCAAAAAAGTGGTATTGGTACCACTGCGTTACAGCGCACGATTTGCAGAAAAATCAACAAAGAACATAACTTCGAATTCAACCATTTGGAGCCTGATTTTTGGCACACAACCCACTCATAAACATGTAGAGAGAGTAAGAATTCCCTACTTCAACTTGGAGAACGAAACCCAACGAGATTGATCGAGCCCTGGCCTTGAAATTCAAAATCCTCCGAAAATACTCCTCTTCGAGCTTGCTCCAACGAAACCCAAGGTCGAGAGCCCCAGAGGATGATGATTTGGTGAAGGATCTTGGTGGGTTTTGAACTTGGAGTGGGATTTTTGGGTGTTGGAGGAGGAGAGAGAGAGAGAGTTGCTGAGAGGGAGAGAGATCGGGAGATTGAGAGAGGGTGAGGAGTGAAAAATACTCCTCTACACACACCCCATTCATATTTATACTCATACACATACACATCACACTAACACCTCTTCCACTTATAATTTTATCACATTAACCCAAAATCAATTAAACTCCACATTTTCCTTATTCTGACATTTATAAAACTTTTAAACGATTTTCCGAAAATACGGGGCTCTACATGTTGTCATTATACTCTATTCTGGGGCAATAAGCATGACAAATTCCTACAAGTTGTATGAAAAGGGCAATAAGCATGGCAATTTGCTGCAAGCCATATTAAAAATCCCTTACGAAGTTACTTCGTTGTACTGTGGTTTTGATTGATTTCCTTTGGTAAAGCACTAAGGATTTGTAAGGACTCATTTCTTACAACCACATTGATTTTAAACTATTTTCGATATGTGGTATGTGTGTGTTAACATCTTTGACATTGAAGCCAACCTCAACCTTTTAGGATGCCTTTCTATGAAGCACAAATACAAATATGAGATACGAATACGACACGAAATGGATATGGCATTACGACCAAACCTAAAAAAATAGGATATAGATACGTCAGGGATATTAGTCTTGTTATCTGGTACTAGGCATAAAATTATATACTATACCACAAAATATTGCAATGTATATTACATACCATTAGTCATAACAATGAATATAGCCGTATAGTGTGCGTGCGTGTTGCGGTGTAAAAACATATATATTCATCAGTTGCCCATCTATTTTTAATAGTATAGTGTATTTACATAGAGAACCTGCGAGCATACAGCTGTATGGTTTGTGTCTGTGCGTGTTACAGTGTGCCAATGTGTCTCTCTCAGGAGAGAGAGAGAGAGAGAGAGAGAGAGAGAGAGAGAGAGAGAGAGAGAGATTTGGGAAGATGGTGGTGGTTGGATCGACTGATTTGGTAGGGTTTGTTTCCCACTGGTGTCTCAATAGAGTATCAAATATTATTCACTATACAAATTTTGTACATATGTATGCTATTTATAGTTTGCCCCTTAAAATTGTTACTTAGTTCTTTAAAAAATTCATTATAATCGCTGCCTTATCCCTATCCAAAATGAATAAAATTTAATTTAAATGTTGGATACTTTATTGCAGTATCTGAATGTACTGGGCGCGTATCAGCGTATCTGATATCTGAAATGCATACACAACTAGTTTTGGAGTATCCGTGCCTCATAATTTTTGTTTATGTATCTCAAGGAGGACAAAATGGTTATCGCCCTCTTGATATGGGATACATAAATTTTAATTTTAAAGGGTTTTAGTGAAACTGAAAAGCGCGTTTTTTCATTTTAAGGTGCCTTTTAAGGAAGTCATGAACTTCCTGAAAGGTAATTTTGTAACCCTAGATTCTCTTTGAATGAAGACTGTTAAATCAGACTTAATGTGGTAAAACTCTCCCCATGTCCACCAATTACACTATTTTCAGGAGAAGTTCTTGAGGATAATTGAAACTCGGCCACAAACTACTTTGACCAGCTTGTTGCATTTTGTTCACACTAGTTGGATTACAGCTCTCTAAGTTGAGTTGAGATGGGATAGGGTGGATCCGAGTGCGAATGGATTTTTCCAGACAAGTTTTGTACATAGTTGGGTGTTGATGACTGCTTATTGTTTATGTTCTAAATCTTTGTAACCCAATAATATCTTAGGACTTTCTAAGGGATTACGGCAAGGCTCATTTTCTTATTGTTCCAAACAAACACATATCATAGTAAGCATAACATAGTTGGAATTAGGGCTGCAAACGAACCGAGCCGCTCGCGAGCGGCTCGTGACTCGGCTCGTTAATGGCTCGTTCGAGCTCGGTTCATTAAGCAAATGAACGAGCTCGAGCCATCATTTTCAGCTCGTTTCATAAACGAGCCGAGCTCGAGCCACTTGATGCTCGGCTCGTTGAGCTCGCGAGCTGCCATATACAGTACATACATATACCAAACGAGCCATTCGAGCCGAGCTCGAGCTCGAGCTTACATATACATATATATATACATACATATACCAATACCCATACATGTACCAAACGAGTCATTCGAGCCGAGCCGAGCCGAGCTCGAGCTTTTGAATATATATTCGAGCCGAGTTCGAGCTCACATATTTCAGCTCGATTCGAGCTCGAGCCGAGCTCGAGCTGGGGAAAACTAAGGCGAGCCGAGCTCGAGCAAGCCAAAACTCGGCTCGACTCGGCTCGTTTGCAGCCCTAGTTGGAATGGGTATCTCGTTATTTTTAAAAAAGAGGAAAGTGTCATGAGAGGTTTTAGTGTATTATTAGGAAATTGATTCGTAATCAAGTTTGTTTTGCTGTTATGCTTGTTGGAGCCATATGATTATCCTTTCCATCTTGGTGTACTGGACACAGGTAGATAACTCTTAGGGGTGTCATAAAAATGAACGTGAAATTTAAACCTTAATTGCGCAAAGCGCCCGGTAGATAACTCTTATTGTTGCTTCAGAGTTTTTCTTGTTTGGCGCTCTTCTCTTATTTCTTTGGGGATGCATATGCTTCAGAGGTTCTATCTTAGTTGGGAACGTGCTCCTTTGTCAACGGGAGCAAGGTTTCTAGGGGGTTCTGGCTTGGAAACACGGGAGAAAGGTTCTAGGGTGGATTCATCCCGACAGAAGGATCCTGCAACTAAGACTTAAACTATTGCTTTGATTTGTTATAATTTGTTTGTTATGATCTGGTTAGTTTTCTTCCACTTCAATCCTTCACCATAAATAGTTGCTGCTTTTGGGTTGAATCAGTGAAAAAGTGGTGTGGCCGCGTGGGAAATGAGCGGGTGATTGCCTCCCTTGCAAAGATGGCCATAGGTGATGTCTCTAATGGCCTTTCTACACTTTTTTTTTTTCGTGAATAAACGGTGAATGATAAGTAAAACCAAGGTAGAGACGTGTGGAATGTGGATACCAATAGTGTATATACTATATACTATGGCTACTATCTATTTATCTGAGTATGTTCACTTAACTGCAAGAAATATTATTTTTCAAGAAAATTCTGTCCCTTCATTTTCATGAGGCAACTATGTGACCACAAGATCTTTCTAGTGCCTGGGCAGCATGTAAATCATGAGAAATTTGTATTAAACATGCTCTGACGACTGTGCCTTGCATGTTCATGGAAATCTATTCTAATATATAAAGGGAGAAGTGATTTTGGTGTAACCAATTTTTGAAGCCCCGTCACAAAAGTGATTTCGTTATTGCCCCTCCAAAAGTTAAGTATTTACAATTACTTTTAACGTGCCATTAAATAACTGTTATGGGCAAAATAGTAATCGATTAACACCTCATACCATAACCACTACCGATCTCCACCCATCCTAAAAACATGCAAACACATGGTGTTTGCCATCACACTAGCAGTAATAAAGCATGAACTGCCTGATTAAAGGCGGTGAATATAGGATCCCCTGTTTTTTCTTTTGGTCTTACAATTATGAATTTTTGTGGGCATTTTCTTGGATACGAGTAAACCTTGGTTATCGTTCCCTTGTCTCCTTATATTCTGTGAATGCTGTTTTTTCTTTAGTTTTCTGACGAGTGTGTAAGTACTTTTGTTTATTACTTGCTACGATATCTTTGTGTACGGTCCACAATGAATTCCTTTTTTTCTTGATATATTTTCCAGACTGCCCTTAGAAACTAATTGTTCCATTGTTTAACTTGGTCCCAGACACTGACTAGTTATGAGTAAATATGTGGAACCAATTATTTTCCTTTTGCTGTTATTAGATGTTTATGTTATTGTGTAGTTGTTCTTGAAGAGATTCTATTGATTTTTTAATGGTTACAAGTCGATCTTTCAGATTTTGCTGAAGGGAGCTCACAGTGATGAATTAAAGAGGGTTAAATGTGTGGTCCAGTGTGCAGTCGTTGTGGCATATCATTTAATTCTAGAGACTTCTTTCCTCCTAGATCAAAGAGCTATGTTCTCTACCATCCCTTTCAATGGAGTTCGAAGTATATCTATGACTGATCAACAATCTCCTTCTGCTCAACCGATTAATTCAAAATATCCTTGTTTCGAGGAGTCTAGTGCCGAAACTGATTCTCTGTTTACGGTTGAGTTTCCCATATCCAATGAATGTCATGAAGGAGGATTCCATGACTTAAAATTCCCATTGGAAGGAAATTCTATGTTTTCTTATGAGCCATACAATCCCATTATTCTTTCTGGGTTATCATCGCTTTCAGCCTCTCTAAAGAAAGTTATTGGGGACAGTTTCCCTATGTCCAAGTACTTTGGTTTTAACGAAAGGGAACCCAATGGTCCTATTCCAGATTCCTTTAATGCTTCGACATCTCAAGAGTCATTCGACCATTATGATGTTGAAGTAAAGGGTGGCTCTGATGAAGACAAGGTTTCTGATAATGAACGACCCTGTTCTCCGTTTGCTTGTTGCAAAGCCCTTTCAAATAGTCCTGAATGTGGTGGAAATAATGAGGACCGAAAGCATAGTAAGGATGACATCAGCAGTGTGTTGGATTCTGAAAGCATTTTGGTTTTGATGTCTAGCCGCAATGCCTCAAGAGGGACTATTTGTGAGCAAAGTCATCTTTCTCATATCAAGTTCTACCGGAACTTTGATGTTCCCCTTGGAAAGTTTTTGCGAGATAATTTACTCAATCAGGTTCCTCATAACTCCATCTAGTTGTTTGTTTGTTTTATTTCACGTATTTTCAGCATGTGCTTTTGGATGAGTTTAACTGGATCACTGAGTAGAAATTTCATCTGCAGAATCAACTAGTGGTGTGTTTCTGCAGCGTAATGAAGATTGCGTGGGTGTTTGTCAAACCTTTAGATTCTACAAAAACTGATTGTTCAAAATCAGAATCCAAAAGCATGGAGGATGATGCTTCACAGAATTAGGTTTTTAGTAGCTTTAAGACTATTTAAAGCAATAGCAATAGTCATTCTAAGGAAAATTCGTTAAGTTGCAAGTAAATGACCAAGTAGTTTAAGGTGGCGGTACGTGATTGGTCTTTTTTATGTTTTGGTAGTCCATATATTATATTTATGCATTTTTGTTGCATGCACTTGAGGTAGGCCCAAATACAAATTTCTGCTTTCTGCAGAGCCTTCAGTGTGCCACGTGCAATGAACCACCAGAAGCTCATTTTTACTACTATGCGCATCATAATAAGCAGCTCACAATTCAAGTCAAACGCCTTCCTAAAGAGAGGGAGTTGCCTGGTCAAGCTGTAGGAAAGCTTTGGATGTGGAGTCGCTGTGGTAAATGTAAATCGCTCAATGGGAACTCAAAATCTACTAAGAGGGTCTTGATTTCCACTGCTGCCCGAGGTTTATCATTTGGAAAGTTTTTGGAGCTCAGCTTTTCAAATCACTCTTCATTTAGTAGACTATCTAGCTGCGGGCATTCTCTACAGAGGGACTTCCTTTACTTCTTTGGGTACAACCCACTTTCCCATACTTTTATTGAAGGCTGCATGTGTTGTCCCCTTATGTGTTGGTGCTTTTTGGATTAAAAGGGGAACATTTTATGCCTTGTTCCTTTCCCTTTTCAAAAAGAATTTTTCAAAAAATTCCCCCTAGATTCTCCCTAGATTCCCCCTACTTCTAACATTTCTCTCTCTATCTCTCTCCACTTATTACCCCTACAATTTTTCAAAAAAATTTTCAAACAACAAACCAAACAAAGCATTAGTTTGAATTACAGTGGGGTGTCTACTGTC
Source organism: Rhododendron mucronatum var. ripense (assembly GCA_019656295.1). NCBI lineage: Eukaryota > Viridiplantae > Streptophyta > Magnoliopsida > Ericales > Ericaceae > Rhododendron > Rhododendron mucronatum. The sequence goes on along the minus strand of BPLT01000038.1, from coordinate 1,710,639 downwards.
TGTTTACGAGTTTAACATTCACGTGCATGTTAAAGGATTTATAAGCAGAACGGCATAGAGAGGCACTTTGGCTCTTTTGCCCCCGCACTGCTCCTACAAAGTCTATCTGCAATATCTTCGATATATAAAGGACTTTTTTGTAATTTATGCAATTATTTGCTGGATCAACATATGTTCCTAAATCTTTAAATACTTGAGGTACTTTTTAACAACAAAAATGACTGGGTGAGATAGCTTTTTAAATAATCCAATTTTTGGTGCATTCATTTCCTGTGTTGTCCTCCGTATATCTCCTCTTTTATGCCATCCATCAGTCTTCATGACATAAATGAGTATCGTGTGCCTTACATGGCGGTGGGTTATTTATATCTCTTTTTGGCTACCTTTTGGGTTTTGATATGTGCATTCACACTAAATCTGAATGCCACGCGCAGATTAGGCCCCATGGTTGCAATGCTGAGAAACTCTGCAGTGGCAACTTACTCAGTATCTTTGCCACCTCAGAAACTGGAGTTCAGTAGTTCAATCAGAGGAGATTTACTTAAGAGGGAAACTGACGATGTATGAACTTTTTAGTGCTCTTTTAACTGTATTCAAAACATGCAGTTTTGGGTCAATACAAAAATGGAATTTATCGTTGCTTTTTCATTTGCTTAAACTGGGATAACATTTCTTTCTTTCACTTCTAGGTTTACAAGAAAGGAGTACACTTCTTCGATGAGGTTGCAAAATGTTTGCAGGGGATTGCTTCTCGATTTTCAGGTTCAATTCTGAACCTTAATGGGGGGTTGAAGGAATTCTCTGATATTCAAGAGATGTTAAAGCAGGAAAGAAATCAATTTGAGGTTAGATCTCTTCTACATACTTGTTTTTGGCACTTACTATGATGAATTACCTTTCATTATGAGGTATCTCGCGATGCTAATTTTCTTTGTCCAAGGAAGACGAGTATTTATGGTTAGTAAACAGATAGATTGCCCTCACTGAAAAGCTTTAATATTATATGTGTACGCCTCTGTATATAGCTTTGTAGGTTAACTGTTGGCCTAGGAAACAATGTTTGACTACCTCGTTCTGCACTGGTGGTCTAGTTCTGATTCGTTATAACTATGATTGCTCAATTTACAAGATATATTCGGGCTGCATAACTGATATTGTGATATACATCTGCTGGTTTGAGAGGTGGGTTTTAGGTCCACATTTTTATCCAGGGGCACAGTACTAATGATGAAGTATGACTATCAAGTTTTTTTGGGATTTAGGAAATCGGAAGTTATCTCCAGGACAAGGGAATGTAATAGCTCTATATGTCTTTTTCTATATATAATGTAATATAATTGACATATTAGACTTACCTTCCATTGCCAATCAGAAAAAAGATTTACCTTCCCTTTTCATACAGCATCAAATGTTATGTTTTGCCAAGTTTCACGTGTTTCTGAATTTAATGGTTCTGCTTCAAAGATTTACTTTTTTCCTTTACTTTTCTAAATTTATGGTGAAATTTGCTATACAAGTGTAGCTAAGGTTATTTTCTGTTCTGTTTGGTTACCCAAAACAAAATCAGATGAACATTCAGAATGTTGCTGTCAAGAGTAGAAATCCAGATGTGGCTGTGTACAGGCTTCTCAGTTTGAACCGGCTTATGTGTGATCTCCTTCTTGAATCATGCATCTGGGATCAACGTCTGCATTCACTCTTCTCTTCAGATTCTGGAGTGATCAATGGTAGAACCACTGGCAATGGAATGCTTGCTGTGAAAACTAACAGCTCCGTAAATTCTCCTGAAAGTGGCAACAATGAAGTTTTTGACAACAGTGTTCACATGGAAATCAATGGGGAGGCATTTGTAGAGTCAATTCCTATTGAAAGAACAAATTCATCTGATGTGGCTGAGGATATTGAGAGGTCAAATTCATTTGGCAATGAGAATTGTCAACAAGAGAATCGTCCTTTGGCAAAAGAGAGAACTATTCCAATTTCTACAGATGATGGTCATGATTTAGATGCGTCTCAAAGAGGTTTGCCTGCTTTTCCACTACAACCTAACTTAGAAAATCCAAGGGGATGGATCTGGACTCCATTTCCGGAACTTCGGATGAATTATTTGAAAGATCTTGAGGGAGGTTGTGTGCCAAGATATGATTCTATATGTAGGTATACCATAGAGAGCTTCCCTAATGCTCTTCGGCTGATCACTGAAGAGGGCTCAAGGCTGCACATACCTCTTGGTACGGATGAATATATGGTGTCAGATTATGAGGACGAGTTCTCAAGCATTATTGCTTGTGCTTTGGCATTGTTGAAGGATGTACCCCGTTCGACAGAGGTTTTGAATGAGGATTATAAAGCAACAATGCTTAAAACGTATGAGAGTTCACACAACTTAACACGCATATCATCTCTGGCATCCCCACATTGGTCTTCTTTCGGTTCTTTGGATTCAGATGGGACCCGTTCTCCGCCATCTTCGGAGGAGTCACACTTCTCCAGCTTTGATGGATTGAATTTGTTAGGCTCCTTGGTTTCTTTTAGGGCCTTAAATCCAGAAGTCCCTATGGGGTTTGGAAAATCACATGGTAAGGGGAAATATTCTGTACTTTGTTTGTACGCAAACCAATTCCGTGACCTAAGAAGCCGATGTTGTCCCTCTGAGCTTGATTACATTGCTTCTCTTAGTCGTTGTAGAAATTGGGACGCCAAAGGTGGAAAGAGTAAATCGTTCTTTGCTAAAACTCTTGATGATCGCTTCATTGTGAAGGAAATTAAGAAGACAGAATTCGAGTCATTTGAAAAGTTTGCTCCGGATTATTTTCGGTACATGAATGAGTGCTTTGAGCAAGGGAACCAAACCTGCCTTGCGAAAATACTTGGGATTTATCAGGTTGGTTTTTTTTTTTCCTTTTCCATTCTGGTTTATTTCCTTCATTAACTTTTCCTAGCCTATATGTGCATAGATATACTAGATGTTGTAGGCTTGTAGCCCACTCGATGTATGTAGCTATGGGGGAGACAAGAAGTAACCTTTATGCTACAAATGGATGTCAAATGAACTGTTGTTGGGAAAGAGGTAAATAGGAGTTAATATTCTTTTTCTTGGATTCAACACCGTAGTAAGCTTTTTCTTGGAGCATCCACTTAGCCTCCCTTAATTTTGGACCAAGTTAGGGTTAAAAAGGTACTTTTCTACTTAAACAAGCCACTTTTATATCTTCATTGCATCAGACTCTCTATTATAACTCTTTCTATTAAAATATCCTTCTCTCTTTTTTTCAAGAAGTGATTGAGAGAGTTGAAGGAGAGAGAAACAAATACCAAAATTAGAGTTAGGAGTGAACATTGCTTCCTTATTTTTGAGGAAGCACTGTAGCAAAAATAATTTGTTGAAGCGCTTTAGGGAGGCTGACAAAGGACTATCTTAAGGTTTTTCTCCTCAATTTAGTTTGGGGATGATTTTTAGGGAGTGAGATATGGATGCTCTAAGCCACTAAAATTCTTTCTCGGGCAAAAAAAGCAAAAAAGTTGTAATTACCATTGTGCCACCAAATCTAGGATCAGTTGGTTGAATCATCATTTAGTCACATTCTTTGTAATGATCGTATGCGATATTATTGGTCATCATGCAATTTTGGAATGATTTCAAACTAGGAAATCTTGTTGAGCGTAACTCGTATATATTCTTGTTAATGCTATTTTGATTTCTAAAAACATTGCCATTAATGCATTAAATTTGCTGTTAAGTTGCGATTCGAGAAGTGTTTCTTCAAGATTTTACAGGATTAATTTTTTTCGGACCGTGCTTGGAAAAATTCCTGGACCCATCTGTGACTACTTTTTTGATTGAATTGTTTTTCTTCCCTACCAAGTAAAAGTTTTGTACGAATAGGCATCAGCTGGTTGCCATCTAGAGTTCAAACATACCTTGCTAGGGGCGTTTAAGGAACAAAGATAATGAGATGGGTCAGGATACTAGTGGGGTGATTCCTTTTATCAAACACAACATTAACATCTACATATTGACATACATTGGACATTCTTTTAAGCATTTGATTCCATTTTATTCAGGTAACTATTAGGCAGACAAAGAGCGGGAAAGAGATGAAACATGACCTTATGGTGATGGAGAACCTTTCTTTTGGACGAAATATTGGTCGGCAGTACGATCTTAAAGGTGCTTTGCATGCTCGATTCAACTCAGCAGCTGATGGTTCAGGAGACGTTCTTCTAGACCAAAACTTTGTCAATGACATGAATGCCTCTCCCTTGTATGTTGGTACCAAGTCCAAGCGTATTCTGCAACGGGCTGTGTGGAATGACACAACATTTCTCAATGTAAGTTAGAAGTTAAAATCCTTGCGATGATGTTGACATCTCCACTGCACTAGCTGTATTTGAATAGTGTGTATTGTTATGTTTTCAAAATTTCCGAAGTTCTCTGTTTTCTGCAGAACAGAAAACTTGTTTGGTTACTGTTGTAGGAAGAAGTTTTCTGAAACACGTATGTTGGAAACAACCGAAATAAAGAAAGAATGGCTCTTCAGTAATTTTAAAGACTGTTTTTGCACAAAAATGAGACGAGCTAATGTTTTTATACTTCTCACGTTTTCGAAGTACCGAGACTCTTGAGTGGTTCTGTGGTTGTTTTAGTGTGTTGGGCATGCTGGGACAAGGCAGGACATGTCGCATGGCGTGTCTCAAGGTCGACACGAATTGGGACACGACATCGCCAATTCTTTTATTTAAAATTCGTTTTGGAGGTTAAATTACGATACTTTAAAAGTAAAAGGTAAGAGCGCATATAAATCATTGCCACCTGATGAAGGCTCGTCTGTGGTGACATATTCAAAAAGGTAAAGGGTAAGAATCTCAACGTAAAATATTAGTTTTGGGTGTTTCACAGCACAGTATTCATCTTAATAACAGCTATATATTAAATTGTTACCCCTGTCCCCAGCTGTGTCTTTATCTGCATTTGTCGGATAATTGTTATGAACCGTGTCTACATCCCTGCTTCTTATTGTTATCATATGTTTTTCTGAGACGCAAACAATGAAAACAGTACCAAACAAACACTAATCACTGATTTTCTTATTCTTTTGCTTAATCCTTTGTTCCATTTCAGCTATAGAAGTCAAACAGTTTTACCTGCTGCATTTACATATCTGTCGCTTGTTTGCAGTCAATCAATGTGATGGATTACTCTCTACTTGTGGGAGTGGATACTCATCGGCGCGAACTTGTGTGTGGCATTATAGACTACCTTAGACAGTATACTTGGGATAAGCAACTAGAGACCTGGGTCAAAGCCTCCCTTGTTGTTCCCAAAAACCAGTTGCCAACTATAATTTCTCCACGAGAGTACAAGAAGAGATTTAGAAAGTTCATCACTACATACTTCTTGAGTGTTCCGGACCATTGGTGCTCCCAAAGATCTTCTAACCCTTGCAAACTCTGTGGCACGGGCAAGGATGATTCTTCCTCTTCTCATGCAAAATCTCAAGATCAAGGGGAGCCAAATGGTTTTTCAAGTTGAGTTTTGATATTTGTTCTAAAGTACTGTACATAGTCCATTTCATAGTAGAACATACCCCCCCACTCATTCAGAAATTTTATTGAATCCTGGGGAGGAGATTTATAGCTTTAGGTTCTGGCCATGGGGAGCCATATACATATGAATTTTGTAAAGCCTATCGAGTAATTGTAGAAAGTCGTGATATTATGAGACTTTGTATGATGATTTGCATCAATGGAAGAAAGTTTGGCCTTCATGTTTACTGTTGCCTTTAGTCTAATAAGCTTGTGAGTAGTTTTTCAGCATGGCTGTAATTCCCCTTTTGAGATTTAAACAAATTTTGATGGATAACTTCTATAAGTAAAGAAAGCTATGGAAGAGAACCCAGATAATTTATGCAGATATCTAATCTTGAATTTTGATTGCAGATTAGAAAAACGTGAAATTCTTGAATTTATTATGCGTCACGGTTAATCACCAGACTAACCGCCGAAGGAAATCATGCAAGTACCAACTGTTCGGTGTCATTTTGTTTTTTTTCCTCCTCACATTTCTCATTGTTTTTCGTGACTACTGAATGCAAGAGAAACAGGAAAAGCAAGAATAAGTTAGGAAAACGAATACACACACTACCAAGTAGACTAAAAGGGAGTAATTGCGTCCATTTTTCTGTGAAGAGATTGATTCTATTGATTTCTACTTAGAACGACCCGAAGTACAACCGATGTAGTCTTTTTATGTGTGTGTACATATAATATAACGTATCATAGCAGCAAAATTTTAAATACAAAAGAAAATTATCTAAATTATGGAGTATTTTTATTTTTTTCCTTTCAGATTTTAACCCATACGATTTGATTAACTATGGTATTTAATAAGTATAAATTCCAGAAATAGCCAACCTAAACTATATTTATCAAAACCTAGAATTAAAGGTAAACAAACTCAACAAGCCTGAATGGTTAACTGTTTGTGGTGTTGTGGGCAAACCTAGTACACGAGGCTCCAGCCATTACGGGGTCTGGGAATGGTTGATTTACGCAGCCTTACCCTTGCAAGCAGAGATGCTATTTTTCCAATATATTTAATGCAAACAAGCATGTAAAATAAATAAAAAAACCATGCTTGGGTCCATCTTAATGATATGGGCAAGAAGTCATGCAAAGTTACAACTAGAGAAATACAGATCATTGGCTAGAAGAGATTTAGTTAAACGACTGGAACATTGAAAAATGGAGTAATAGCTAGATGCACGCCAAAAGTACCTGAATTTTCCAGACATGGTTTTCCATGAATCAGAACAAGAGAGCCAACCAAGATCGATCGATCGATCATCTGCCACCCCAGCTCAATGGCATCATGGGTTTGCTCTGATCGAGTTTGGTAACCACCAAAAGGTAGAGAGGAATTCTAGGAGGAATTGTAGGATCAAGTTTGAATTCAGCTAACAACATCTATATATGGGTATTCAATACCCCAGTCTCATTGTTACGTGGTGTCCCAACTCGCTCTCCTCCACGACACTATAATCCATGATAAAGTTTTTCCTTATACATGAAATAATAAGGAGTAAATGGAGACAAGAGGGGCACTATTCATCATAAGCTTGGAAATATTTCATCCCTATCAATTGCACAAAATTAGTTCAAGTCCAAGTTTTACAGGCTTTAGAGATGAGTTTTTTAACAATATTGAAAATCACAATTTTCATATACAATCAACACATAAATTTGAAGATATCAAAACCATACAATGAAATGCCTAGCAATTAAATTAGGAATCAAGGTTCTAAATCTCTCAAAAATACGACATAATTGATAGACCTTATATAAAATAATAGAGCAATCAAACGATTGACCATAGATCCATGATCGTGACAAAGAGTACATTACTCCCTCCATTCCAATTTAACAGTCTCTTTTGGAATTTCATGCCACTTTTTAATTGATTATATCTTGCAATTTATAATGTTATATTCCCCCCATCCCTAAATAAGTGTCTGGAGCGCAAATCTAGGCCTTCAAAAAATGCATTTGGTACATTAAAAAAATTAAATTTTTTCACAAATCAATAAATAGCAATGAGTTCTTTTAGATTGTGGGAAATAAGCAATTTGAATCATCTTTTATGGGACCAATTCAAAAATCAATAAATCATTAATGTAAAATTAGGTGTTTTGACCCTACGAATTCTGACCTTATTATATATCGGGTTGACCGAAAAATAAGTTTTTTATTATAGGCCATTGTGGAACTTCACATTGTTAATCTTAATAATTAAGAACCTAAATAACCAAAAGATGATGTAATCAAATTTTGATTATGCCATCGAAGATCATTAATGTAAAATTAGGTGTTTTGACCCTATGAATTATGACCTTATTCTATATCGGGTTGACCTAAATATAAGTTTTTTTATTATAGGCCATTGTGAAACTTCACATTGTTAATCTTAATAATTAAGAACCTAAATAACCAAAAGATGATGTAATCAAATTTTGATTATGCCATCGAAGATACGCTGAGGTCCAACACGCTCTGCCGCCTGCCGACACCTGGCTAGATTGTCTCCATGTCCCAAACAATGTTGTATCCCGAAACGTGTTTTGAAGCCTAGACTTTGTGATCAGTCAGTGCTCATCGACTGGCCCCGAACAGTCTCTGGGTGTTGCAGATTTCTCCAACAACAACTGTTGAGAGACTCCATGCAACTCCCAGAAACCCAGGGCTTGTGAAGAGCACCGAATAACTGCAAACTCCTCAACGCCTATAAATGACTTACACAGGGTATATATCGAACTAAAGAGCCCTGCAAATTTGATTCTTGAGCGATGTGGGATTGCTTGTAGCTTACACATTCAAAAGGCTGAGTGAGTTCACTGTCGTAACTTACCTACCTTTATCAGTTGGCTTATTTTCTTTGCTTAAAAATTTCCATTTTCAACCATTCATTTCCATGACAGAAAATGGGCTCTTTTATAATTTTCTGGGGATCATCCTCATCATAAACTACTCCTAATAAGTTCATATTGCAACGTAGTACTAGCATTTTATAATTTACGAGCGACAGTGATAGATTTTTGGTGAGATATGAACCGACGAGTGTATCTGTGAAATGGACAGAAGAACTTCGAATAATCAAGACCAAGACGACAGGAGAGTGGCAAAGGACAATGGACGATGGAACGGAACCCCTTGGAACATGAATTGAGAAGCAAAGCAAAAGAAAATGCTAAAAGCAACTACAAACGAATCCACCCTTCTTGTCAATTGTCAAACGAAGAAAAGAATGTGTAAGAGATAGAGATTCTTGTGCCTGCCTCTTTACTTGAACAAAGAATTCTCCTTCCCCTTTCAGAAACCAGAATAACCTTTCCTATGCACATTCCATGGGACCAACAACAATGGAAGACTCAATCCAGCAAGACCTAATCGAGAAAGGCAAAGACGACAAACTCTACTATCCAACAGAAGACGACATTGACGAATCCCGCTTCATATATATCCTCAACACAATCCTGAGCGGCACCGCTCGCCTCAATGTTCTTCTCCCCACTGCCACTATCCTCGCCTTCACCATTTTCACCCCTCTCTTAACCAACAACGGAAAATGCGACCCCACAAACCGGTGGCTGATGGGTTTCTTCTCAGGACTCTCAGCCACCTCTTGCGTCTTCCTTTCCATCACAGACAGCTTCCGGACCACCACAGGAAGGTTAGGTTATGAAGAGTCTACTTTTATTCTGGTACTGCAATTATAAAACCGAAACCACCGAAACTGATGCAACAGAAATAGACAAAACATGAAAGTAGAACAGAAAAAGTGATCAAAACTAGTGAATTTAAGTTTAGAAATGGATTAGATTAATCACCTCACGGAGCTGAGCACACTTCTAAGAGCTCACCTCCAAGGACTTATGGTTCTCACTTTTTTTTTTGCTCAAGATTTACCAAAAAGATTGTTAAAAGTAAAACCATTTCGTTTCCAACAGGTTACACTACGGGGTGGCTACCTTCAGTGGAATTTGGACTTTCAACGGAGGTCGGAAGAAGCCGCTCATGCCGCCAGATTACAGGCTGAGGTGGTCCGATCTCTTCCACTCGTCGCTTTCAATAATTGCTTTCCTTACCTTCGCAACTTTGCACCATGATGTTGTGGACTGCTATTACCCGGAAATGCCGAGAAAGGTCATCAACACTGTTCCTCTGGTGGTTGGGTTTGCGATAAGTGTCTTATTTGTGATGTTTCCTTCAAGGAGAAGGGGCATTGGGTACCCTTTCTTGCTGCAGAGGGATGCTTTACACAGCAGAATTTGAAACTCACATATGAAATCTCTGGAATTTGTTGTAACTGGTTACAATTTCCATGCGACGTAAATGATAATAATTTGCTGCTTTAGTTTCTTTGAAGTAGATACTCCTTCCAAATATTTCAAACGATGAAAGAAAGCAAACACCACGACCAATATCTTTACGGTCATGTTTGGATCACCAATTTGTGGAGTGAAAAATGAAAGGGATTTATCTCCACAAACGTAAAGTGTATTTCCCTAATGTGCATTTCCCTTAGTTTTTCTGTTCCCTCAAGTACAAACTCACGAATTCAAAGTGTATTTCCCCAAATCATTGATCCAAATACAGCCCAAGTACTGCAATTCATCTCCAATGTGGATGACAATATCCAGTAAGAAGTGTAATTGCAACAGAAATTGAAATTTTTAACAGCTGTAAAAATTTGAATTGACTAGACCACACTTAGCAAAAGAAAATTAATAGTATTTCTCTACCAGCTTAGGCTCTGTTTGGAAAAGTTTTTATTTCCAGCTTTTTATTTTTGTTTCCGATATTTTTTGAAACAGGCACCATAAACATATTTGAGTTACTATTTTTGTTAACAAAATACATAATCAATTCCACTAGTTTAAGGAAATTCTAAAAACACAAAAATTGCATTTTTATTTATTTTGAGAACACTTTCGGCAGCCCAAAAAACAAATAAACAAAAACCATTATGGTTACCAAACATGTTTTTGTTTTCATTTGTTAATAAATAAACAAAAACTGGTAACTTTCAAAAAGAGCTAAATGATTATGTCAGTAGAAACTGAAAATGTAAACACAAATGATACAATATATAGAAATTGTGAATTGAAGTATTTTCAACTAATCATGAACTCTAACATGTGTCTAGATGGGTTAATCAATCATCACAACATGATCTCTGAAAACAGCATAGACACAATGAAAACAAAACTTTTACAAGAACAGAAACATACCAATGCAGCCTTTTAAAGTCAGGTACAATGGCATCGAAGTGGAACAGATACACCCGGTGGTTTTCTCTTTTCCCGAATTATGGCTTCCTTAATCATGGGCAATTTTTGGTGGACCTTTTTCCATATGTAATTCACGGCACCATCCAATGGTATATGCCCAATACCACCCGGATGGCCATTATCATACTCGAAAACGGGCTGAACTTGAGCCATATTCTGGCGAAAAATATTCTTTTGCTTATCCGAGTAGCTCCTAAGATGACGCACAAGCCAGTTTGGTTGCAAAGCATCAGTAACTGCAACAAAAACAGAAAATTCGGAATAATCCACCATTCCTTCAAATGGGAGCTCAATATTGTCGCTGACAATGACTGGTATACAGAGGCTCTGAATGGCATCAAAAAGTCGACAAGAAGTTGGGGTGTCCCCAGCTGGATGCAAGCAGAATTCTGAGGTTCTCATCCCTTTTATTGACTGCTCCTTTCCAGTAGCATTAGGGAAGCCTTCTTCCATAACAACCCCTGGTTCGTTAACCAACAAGTACCATAATTTTTCACGAACCATCCCTTCCTGTGGTTGGAATATGAATTCTTTAAGATAGTTAAAGTAACAGTGAATGATGTTGAGCTAGAGGAAAAAATTTACAGAACTACTATTTAATCTAAGTTACTCTTCCAAATGTATGTAACATTATAACTACCAGTGTCGGACACTCAAAAACTTGATACGGACTGTAACTCAAGCCTACTGCTACAATGTGTCCCACACCCAGACGTGATATCTTCTGAAAAAGAAAAGGAAGGTGGTTGATTTGTCCTTAGATAGTTATATTTTTGTGCCTGTAATTCTTCTTTAAGGCTTTGAGGAGTTTAAATATGACTCAGGCTTGTCAATTGAGAAGAGGTCTAGATGTTATAACCATGGAGTTTGTTTGTGGGCTGCAGCTCCGTGTTTCCCACTTTCCCACGTCCTTTCTCTGCTCTTCCTTACCTCCTGGAATCAAAGCCCTGCAATGTTCTTAGGTTTTCTCCCCTTTCTTCTCTCTAATCCAATCTTCTATTCCATATACTCAAATATGCATGCGTTCAGTAAATTACATGCACTGCAGTTTGTTGGCCTCTTTGGGGATTTCAAGGTTACATAACACCCCCAATTTAGGCATTTGGGTTCTCTAACACTATGATATTTGAAGAAAAAAGGAGTCACATTAGCTATAAAAGAAACATTTTAACCTGTCATATGTATCTGAAACAAGATTTCTATGTTCTTTATTTAGCTCATCTGGTTTCTAGTACACTTATCCTAGTACACTACAGAATATCTAGTACATGTGTTGAAGATGAGTCCCTGTATTGATGCAACTTGTGAACACATATCCCAATATCCCAAGATTTCAGCTTAAGATGGTTTATACTTGGACATACATCCACACCAGATAGGCATACTGAAACCATGTAATCTAAATTCAACCATTGTGAGATAAAATAGAGTCTAGAAGTTAAACACTGACCCGATGCCGATGCTTAGCGCCTTTGAAGTACAGAAGGGTTTGGCGTTCCTGATTTTCTGATATCAGCAACCTAGGTAATAGATGCGTGTACGGCACAATCACATCTTTAAGCAGCGAAACCTGGGTGTGTTGTATCATATCTGACCAGTTACTGCTTGAAGTTTTTGAGTCAAGCCTGTACCACCCACCAAAATCTACAACTAGGAGGACTGCTGGAGAAATCTCAGCTCTGACATGCCACATTGCAACGGGGTCTGCCAAAGAATGCTTCAAGGTTTAACATAACCTGACAACGCAGAGACTAAACATAAGCTGCTAAAGCATGCAATATGTTTCTTTTTTTCCCTTTCTTTTCAATTTTGGCAGCAGATGAAGTAGTGGATATTGTGGCTAACACCTAGTGAACTATCACAAGCAAGGGAGTTCAACTAGTGGAATAAATCATATTTGAATTCGTTTAATGCACACAAAGAACTCTGTACGACACAGGTAGGTGGAAAGGACTAAGGAGAGACGAAAAAATTGGAAAGACGAGTCACGAGGAAACAACAATGACTAACCAGTAGAGTGAAACAAGGTAATATCAGAGAGCTCGTTCTGTTCCAAAGTCCAAACCTTGCATTTGATAACATGATATTTCCTTTTTGGCAGTAGTAGTACTTAGTAAACATTACAATAAGGTCCACTTTATAAGTTCTAACAGCAAGGCAATGCCATGAAAATCTCACTTCAACCAGTTTCAAGTACACACTTGCTAAGGTTGGAACCACTCCATGCTTAACAGAATTAACGCAAAAAGAGACTCTCTCTCTCTCTCTCTCTCTCTCTCTCTCTCTCTCTCTCTCTCTCTCTCTCTCTCTCAAGTACACACTTGCTAAGGTTGGAACCACACCATGCTTAACAGAATTAACGCAAAAAGAGACTCTCTCTCTCTCTCTCTCTCTCTACAACATATCGGCAGGGTTGTCCAATCAAAATACAAATAACCACATCAAGAAGTGAGGTTTTGAGTTGCAACGATAGTGTGAAACCACATTCACACTTTTATGCACAATTGCTCTTCTTGCGCATTAAGAATGAAAAAGTGACAATTTGAACCGCCACAGAGGGATGATTATGTGGGAATTGGGATAGTAAAACAACTAGTATCCACCCAGAAGCTGCATTTTAAATGGAGGCTAATTTTTTATCGGATATAAGATGCGAATTACAATCAAAGTAATTTTATGTACTATGTCATAACATCGAAAAAAAACATGAGGTTTTAGCAGCAAATGCTTTGTAAAACTAGACTTGAAGATCAATTACCTTTATTTTGTTGGATCGCCGTACAACTACAATGTTTAATACCGGAGTGCAGAAGATTTCTCATCACTCATACTATGTAATTATTCATGTCTTCTTCCTAATACAGCTCCCAAATTAAAATGTTGCAATCCATACATTTGCATAAGCTATCAAATCTAATTTTTCAGCTATTCTCATTCAATAATCATGACCCATGAAACAGAAACAAGTTAGGCTAACAGAAATCATAAAAATACAAACCTAATCAAACAAATTCAAACTCACCAGTAAGAACAAAGACGTGATCACGGCCTCCGGACTGCTTCCAAGCCTCACTACCCTTGACAAAATCCACCACTTGCCTCTGCCTCTCATAATCCTCATTCCCCTCCTTCTTCCTAAACACGCCCTTCCCCACACCCAGCTGCATCTCCGCGCTCATTGTGGCGAAAAAGGGCACGAAAACCACGTCGGCCTCAGCATAATCAAAAACCCTCCTCGCGAAGGACGCCGTCCGCAGCTCCCTGGGCGTCGTCATGAGGTCGCCCGTGATCCAGTACTCGGCGCTATACTGCTTGATTATGGGATTCTCCGGGTAACTAGGGTACTGAAGATTCTGATTCCAAGAACGGGCGGACCGGATTTGATTGTCTGATTCGCTTCCCAGCCTGGTATCGGTGGTGAGAGACCAGTATTGTTCCAGGAGGCCGTAGTTGAGGGATCTGGGTAGGTCCGCGACGTAGACATTAATGAAGGAGTTGGTGGGGGTAGTTTGGGAATGTAGAGATGGGGATGGAAGGAGGAGGAAGAGAGAGAGTGAGAGGATGCAGAGGAGTGAGAGAGAGATGAAGAGAGATGGGACGGAGCATAGGGTGGTGGTGTTCTTCGGAGGCATTGTTGGGTCGTACTTGGCCGTACTGATCGAATCGAATGGAGGGAGGAGTTGAGACAGTTGAGTAACAAGAAAGAAATGAAAGGTACTGTTCATCTTCTACATTTTGGTGAGTGTTTTTTTTTTTTTTGTATTCCTGTGAAAATTACACCTATAAAATACGGAGTATATTGGAAGACAAAAAATATAGGTATTTTTTATCAAAAAAGAGTTTGAAAATTATTTCCCTATGTTAGGATACATTCTCTTAAATTTTTTAGTCTAAGACATTTTTCGGTAATTTTTACTTTCCGCAACTTATTGTTGAGCTTTTCGTCGTAATTTTGGGGATTAATCATTCGTTCCAATTAGAGATGTCTAAAAAGTAAAATTATGACCAAAAGAAAAAAAAATTATATCCTCTCGTCGAAATAAACAATTAATCCAAAAAATATTATGCAAATCTAACAAAATTTTAAAAAAACAAACAAAACTCACAAAACTAAAAAGGGAAAAAAGTTTAACAGAATGGAGCCTTAGTTTAGCATTAGTTTGTTCTTTTGTTGGAAATATGATTTTAACACTCTCTTTTTTTATAATCACACTTCATTTTTTCCTTATTTTGATGTGAATTTACAATGTTATCCTCCTAATGCCTGTTTGGCAGCCTCCTTAGCACCCCGCGTAAGTCATAACTCAATCCCGGATTAGGAATCCAGGCCCCACTCTATTTCTAGGCTTTGGAAGAGGAAAAAACTTCCTCCATTTCCCAGGATTTGGGCGACACTGGGACTACTACTCCCCCTCCTACCGAATTTGTAACAACAGGGGTACCCCCATCGTTGGATATGCAGGGTGATATGGGGAAGGTGAATGACTATCTTGCCCTTGAAATCTCTCTTCCATTCAAAGAGGAGGAGGTCCCTGTGATGAGCACGGAGAGGCCGTCCCACAAGGCAGTGAAGTATTGACGACAAAGCTCTTTGTATGTATTGACGTGATGATCAGTGGCGGTGATGGTGGCTGCGGTTGGATGAATTAAGCTCTTGGGTTTTGGATATGGAGATGAGAGAGTGGGGAAGAAAATGAACAAATTGTTCCATCCGGTATGGTGGTCGAGTCAGCAAAACATTGTTCCATCCGGTTAAAAAAGGAAAATTTTGTTTTTTGCATTTTTTTTTAAAATTTTTTCCAAAAATAATATTTTTCCTAATAAATAATACTATGGTTTAAACATTTATAACATAAAATGAACTTATTTTATCCCACAATTAATAATATATGTGTATTTATATGTAAGCTTTTTTGTCTACCACATAACTATGGGCAATTAAGTCATATCCACCTTTCAAATCTTCCTTCTCAAAAAATATCCAAACACTGGATTACTAATCCACTCTTCTTAGGAGGTGGGTCAACCCCTCTTACATATCCACCCTCCTTCTATATCTATCCAAAATCAAATCCTCCATCCAAACGGACCGTAAGTATAAAAGAGTATACAAATGAAATGTTAATTTTTTAAATTTACATCATAAGAGTACAAAAAAAGTGTGGTTGTAAAAAAAAGAGGGAAAATCATTACATATCAAATGCTTTTGGCATAAATACATCCCAAATGAGGGTTCTCCATGGAAAATTGTGCTACTTTTCAAATAAAATAATCACATAATTTCGTGTTTAACTTTTAACGACGAGGGCAATTTCTTATCTCCATCTGAAAATGCCCTTTCATGATTTCTTACATGGAAACGAATCCGAAAAGTAAAAAACCTTGTCCAGAAGATGAAAAAAATTCACTAAAGATAAGAATAAGACACAAGACCAATTAAAAGTGCCATTTTTCTTATTTTTATTTTCATGAACTTTTTTCCAGAGCAAGATTTTTAATTTTTCAAATTCGTCTCGACGAGAGAAATAAAAAAATAAAAATTATTCATTGAAAACTTAAAAAAAAAAAAAGGTAGCCGATTAAAATTGATTAGGCCAAACAGCGTCTCATAATTGATTAGCTGATTGTTAGCAAAAAAAAATGATAACTGATTCTTTTTATAAGGGGATGATTATAGGTTGGTAGTAAAATAAAGAATTTGTCATAAACGTTTCCCTAAAATAAATCATCAGCTGGTTGTTAACAAGAGAAAGCAACTGGTGGGATCAACCATTTTAATTTTGCAGATAACATGACGGGAAAAAAAAAATAGAAACAAATTTTGATGGTTTTTATTAGTATAGTTCGTATAAATAATGAAGCGGCATTATTGTAACTAGAGGTCGGGACACACGCGATGCGTGTGCAAGTCGGATTTTGACAGAATTTGTCAAAATTCGATCAAACTAAACAGGAAGCTATTGGAGAAATTTTGCCAAAATCCGACTTGCACACTCATCACGTGTGCCCCGACCTCTAATTAAACTTAAATCTGTATCCCCATGTCAGCGAACATATTTTTCAACATTTTTGATTTGCAAAACGCAAATAATAAGAGCCAGACCAATTGCTTTCGAGTATGAATTCAAATAGGAGAAGTTAAGAAAACTTGACTTTTTCTAATATGATGATATGAAACACTTCATTTAGAACAAAAAGTTTCTTCAACCAACAATGGTGATCCATGCCATCACAGGGAACAAAGACTAAAACGGTATATTTGTATTGGAAATTTTCTGGATTTGCAGGGAGACTTAAATATCCATCCTCAAACATCATCCAACATAAATATTCATCCAGGGTATTTTGAACAATTATATTTTCATCCTTTGAGATGGTAAATTACATATCTTACCCTTTTAATAAGATATCCATATGTGTGTATTGACTTCCTAAATTAGTGGGATTCAATCATTTCCTAATTTAGTGGGTTTCAAGTCATTCACCCATTTCCTAATTTAAAGAGGATTTCAAAATTTTAAAAATCCGTAATAACCAAATCCAACCGATTTATTTTTCACCAATTTAAATTCGATAACCATATTTATTGTTCCCCATCTACCATGTATTATCATGAAATTTTTTGAAACATGGTGGAATTGACTATGTTTTTCATGATTACCATAGAAAATATTTCGAAACATAGACAATATTCAAACCGATCATCTACCTACGAAAAACACCATAAAATCTACTTGATAAATACACCATGAAAACCGCTTGATAAAATATACCACGAAATTAATCTACTTGGTAAATACACCATGAACATGAAATACACCTTGAAATCTACCTTGATATATACAACATGAAATCCGTATGATAAAATACACCATGAAATTAATCTGCGTGATAAATACACTGTGAAATTACTCTGCTTCATAAATACACCATGAAATCCGCTATATAAAATTCCCCATGGGATATGATGATAAAATACACCACGAACGAAGAAATACACTATGACATATGTTTGATGGAGTATTATACACCACGACGAAATACACCATGAAATTACACCAACAAAACTTTCGATTCTCATAGTGGTTTGGGTTTCTAGCAACCAAATCAAAAATATATAAACAAGAAGTATGTGGTAACACTAATTACCACCATATATCCATAAAATACAAGAGGATTACCATCCTCCTGATCAAGCAGAAAAGAAAAACAAATGTAATGAACCCACCATCGATTCAACAAGCTATGCAATGAAGCTGCACTAAGAGACTCCTTTTTCACTCCATGTTAGATTTGCCTCCTTCTTCTTCACCAGTTGATGCCGACGTGTGAGGCCGATGTGATGGACGACGGGATGGCGATGGGGGGCTGCTTGTCTCTCTCTCCAAAACCTGCAAATGGCAATGGGATTTTGCCTAAATGGGGGTTTAAATGGTTTTGGCAAATTTTTGAGATTTGTTAGGGTTGGATTATCTTAAAATTAGGCTAGAGGACCTTTCAGATTCTTTTTTAGTCCCAAAAATCTTTGCATATATATACATATATTAATCAATGTATCTATATAATAAAGGGCAATCTTGGGATTATTTAAAAGCAGGGATAGAAACATAACTGTTCAAAATGACCTGATTGGATACTTACGTAGGATGAAGTTCGAGGATAGATATTTAAAAACCTCTTTAAATAATGAAGCGGCATTATTGTAATTATGGTAATAATAGTCTAAAATTACTCTCTCCGTCCCATTTTTACAGTCTAATATTTTATTTTGAGTTGTCCCTTAATAAGTGTTCATTTTGTAAAGTTAGTTAAAAATTGGTACATTTTTCGTTTTGCCCCTAAGGCCTCGTATTATAAATGAGTTAGATGTGGTGGGATTGCATAATGAGATGGGATTAGGATTAGGATTGGTAATGAGATGGGATTGCTAATGAGAAGGTCAATCCTATGTGCATGTTTGTTTTGCACCGGATTAGAAGAGAGGATTGTTATTTGTATGTTTGTTTTACATAGGATATGATTGGATTGAAAGCATCTATTTCCATTTTTTACCCTTATACAAACAAGGATAAAAAATACCCAAATGGTTATATAAAATTGCTCCATCTAATTGAATAAAATATGGACAAATAAAAAAAAATCTGAAAATTATTAGCCCAAAAGATCTGGTATCAGTTTTCATTACTTTTACTTGCTCTTCTTCTTTTTTCTTCTCATATTATATATTGTTTTCTATCCTTTCTCTTTAACTTTAAATATGATAAAATTGTTTCCTTCACTGCTTCTGTGGTGCACTGGTAGGTATGGGCCCCCACGAAACCGTGAGATCACTAATCCAGTACAGACAAGGATACTCTTGCCATTAATTGAAAATATCATGGGCATTGATGTAATTTCATGTGAGATGGCTTGGGATAAGATTGGTAATACCTGGTCCCAGGTGGTATTACCAATCCCATGAAAAAGGGGTATTACTAGTCCCATGTTACTAATAGTCCCAACCTATTATGTGCAATCAAACACTGAGTTAGAAGACCCATAGGATTGATAATCCTATCCCAAGGGCATAACTCACTTATCAAACACAGACTAAAAGTGTATTCTTTTTTTTAAAAGTTAGTGAATAAAAGTGTAATGTTAATGTTCAATAAAAAATAAGTAGAAAAAGTGAAGGTAAAAGTTGATATGAATGATTTAATAACAATCTCTCTTTAATAAGTTAAAATTACGAAATTGAACACTTAAAAAAGACGAAGGAAGTACTATTTAAACATATGGACCCACGTTGACAGTGTAAAACCATAGCTAATCAGGATGGGTTTGTCTTTGGTAGGGAGAATGATGTTGCTGCCAGATCTGCTTATGTGTACATAGCTGGTTGGTTAGCTACAATTAGGCTTTACGAAATTGCTACGGGTAGAACACTTTGGGCCTTGGCTGCGTTCTTTTTAACTTAATTTATTTCTTTTGTTTTGTGTGTTTTATTTGTTTTTTTTGAATTTTTGTTAGACTTGTGTGATATTTTTTAAATTAATCATCCATTTCAATGGGAGGTGTCTAAAAAGTACAAAATTATGACCGAAAGCACCAAATTTTTTTTACTAAAGACGAAAAAATATCAAACAACTGTCTTATTTGTATTGGCAAATTAACTAGCAACATGCTTCGTGAATTGAAGGGGAACCGAGGTACGATGTTAAAGGTGAAAGATTCCCTTGACTTTTGATGAAAATACGTTTCATGGGGGTTGGGATTGCTACTAAGGTGCCGTTACGCTTTCTTCTTAAATTTTTTTTTTCGAAAAGAATTTAATTTCAAACTCAAATATAGAATATAAAAAATAATTTTTTAATTTTTTTTGCACAGTTTAAAAGATCTCAATGAGATCTATCAAATAAAATCCATATTGATAGAAAAATTATTTACGTAAACAGATAATTTTTGAGTTTGAAATTACTTTTTTTTTTAAAAAATTCCTTTTTTGAGAATCCGAAACACACCGTAGGCATCATAGGTTTCAGGTCAGGGAATCCTCGCAGACTAGGACTAAATGGAGGCATGTAAAGGCTATGGTGGCAGATACTTTGAGGGTGGCAGATACCTCGAGGGTTGGGTCTAAGGGTCATTGTGAGGTGGCTTTTTGAAGTTGTGCTGCTTTTGGAGGTTCTGAATCTGTTGCTGAGTTTAAGGACGTTGGTAAGGTGTTGGATCAACCTATTAGTGTGAAGTGGCCTCGTCTTACAAAGGCTCCGTTCAATTGCCAGGAAAGTACAGGAAAGGATGGGAAAAATCGGATACGGGTAGGAAACTCCAATTCTTCCCTATGGCAAGCCTCTCGGCTGTTAAAGTGGAGGAGCCCTCTCTATTGTTAATTCTCATGGCATACACGAATCGATCCCATATGCCACCGGAGGTTTATCTTCGTGTTTAGGACGTTGATGTTCCGATGGTTAGTGTTTAGACCCTAGTGAGCGCCCCACCCCCCCACCCCCTCGATGGAAGAGGATCCACTTTCCTTGTCCAGCTGTGTGTCTATTTCTCCGGTGCCTGAACCTCGTCAACTTAGCTTTGAGGATTTCTCGTCCGATTAGGTTGGAGATGTTCTTGAAGACACTACTTCTTGGCAATACTGATCAAAGGAGTTTGACCCTGCATCTTGTTAAGCATCCTGATAGTTAGAGAAGGAAGAAGATAGACAACAATGTCAAAGCTGGTGGTTGTAGTGATAGTTAGAGAAGGAAGAAGATAGACAACAATGTCAAAGCTGGTGGTTGTAGTGACAAGATGTGCAAAACCCAACTCAGAGAAAGTGTAACAGGAAAGGGTGATTGAAAACAGCTGTGGCGACCCTCACACTTACCGTAACCTTCAACGTCGTTCTATACATTGATTTATCTCTAACTCTTGTTCCTTATCCTTGTTTTGTAGGCAGACGGAGTTAGTTGTGGGCGTATGGTCCTCGCGTTGTTTCGGGGGGTTTTTTTTTTAAATTTTAATATTAATATGAGTTGTTAAGAATTATATTTTTGTATTCAGTGTTATTTAAAAATTTAAATGCTTAAAGAAAGTGTTTGTTTTGGGTTCCAAACCTCAATCCTGCTCTCTACTCATGGTCTCCCATAAGTTTTTTATTTAATTATTAATCTTATTTCTCTTTCTATCTCTCTCTACTGATTATCCAAAAAATCTCCCTCAAAATCTAAACCAAACAAATTATGAGATTTTCAAATCTTGAAATTTCAAAATATTGTTGTTCATAGTCCGGCCTACGAAATCCTAGCTCCGTCCCTGTTTGTAGGTATCGTGGTGGTTTGTGTGTTAGGCGTTGAGAGCATGCTTGTGTTATTCTTTTGGAATTTGTGGGGGTGTTTGGAGTGGACTTGTATGGTTGTTTGGTTTTTGTTGGGTCTTTGTTTTGTTTTGCCGGGTTGTGTTGTGTTGGTTGTTATTTGGGATTGTTTGTATTTATGTGGTTGTACTGTTTATTTACTATCTATGATAAGTATATGATTTCTCAAAAAAATAATTATTCATTTTGTTCCTAAATGAGAGTCCACTTTTATCTTTTCCTGTTATTTTTATCTTGTTTATATCTTTCAAGTTATAATATTTTTTATGATTTTTAAAATTTTCTATAATAAAATTTTCTATAAGTATATGAAATCTATTAAACAAGATCCATATTAGATATTTTTAGCATTATAGATTGAAAGATATAAAAAAAAAATTGAAGTGTCCGAAATAGTAACGCGAACTTCTCATTTAGGAACAAAGGAATTAAAATTTAGGGCAAAGTCCATTTTCACCCTCTGTGGTTATCGCTATATGCGGATACTCCCCTTATCGTTCAAAACTGACCACATAACCTATCTGTGGTTTTGAAAATGTGCGGATAGACCCTCCGCCGTCATATTTTCCATCTATATTAATGGAGGTAATCTCACACGCCTCTAGAATGTAATCTGAGTTATTCATAATGTATTAATAAAAGAATTGAGTATCTCTGTAAAAAAATCATTTCGATCAGGATCAATAACCAGTGATCTAATTTTTAGCAAATTCAAATTTGAAATTTTAATTTCATAACAAAATCGATTCAACTATGAGTTTTTTATTTTTTTGATTGACTTGAATTTTGGCATAGATATAGTAATCGTCAAAACTTACAATATCAACGGTTTGGATTCAATTTTTGGTATAGGGATGGTGTGGTTAGATTTAAAAAAGAAGAACAATCAAGGGACATAATAAGGGTATATCGGTCTTTAAATGTTGTATCCGTTAATATGGATGGAAAACATGACAGCATGGGGTCTATCCGCAGATTTTCAAAACCACAGTTAGGTTATATGGTCAATTTTGAACCATGAGAGGGGTATTCGCACATGACGATGACCACATAGGGTCAAAGTGGACTTTACCCTAAAATTTACTGAACAAATGTTTCCCTTGCACTAGTGGGCCAACAAGTGAGTACCACGTAGTAGTTGTCTCACATATATAATAAATACTTCTAACTTAACAAATCACAGGCTATATGTTTGTAGACTTCAAAAAGTGACTTCCTAATTTACATTTTAAGATTTCAAAACACATTTTAGCTTCCTCATCCAAAGGATTACTACTAAACACTTCTTCTTTTTCTCAAGGATTTTCGGTACTTGAAGAATTCTTGTTGGTCTTCCGATAAACAATTGAGATCCATCATATAATTATTCTCTCTTCCTCTTTGAATTTTTTCATTTCCAGCCTTTCTTTCTTAATGCGAATTTTTTCTTGCTCTTAAGCATATGTTCTTCCAAGCATCTCCACTTTCTAGTCAAGGAACTTGATTTTAGCCACCTTTATCTCATCCAATGCCCCAAAAATTTGAGTCAAATTTGGTTATCATCTCTATTCTTTCGTTTGATTAACCGCTCATTTTCGACTTTTCTACCCTGTGATCATTCCAAGTCCACAAAATAATCAGTTTAGCATTGTCATCTCCTAGATTCAACGAATTTGGAGTCCCCATTCTCGGTCTTTTTAGTTAATTTTTCTTCTCACACTCCAAGAACCACTTTGGCTGGTTCTTTAATCTAACCCAATAATGTTAAAATAGAGATGGAGGACTATAGTAAAATTTATTATACGCAATCTTTGCCATTTCAACCTATAAATGAAAACAAAACAATAGAAGAAATACTACGTTACGAAAAACTATCACATGAATAAGTGAAAATTGAAATAACTAAATACATTGTCTTCCCCATTCGTGCCACTTTGACTCAATGATTCAATCTTGGCATAGCAGCTACAGAACTTATTCGTGGAAAGTCGAATAGTTTACCACTGATTCATTAAGGAATTCTCGGTACGATTGAGTGGTGGACTGAGTTTGTTGGACAAAGGCTTGGCCATCTTAATCATTGTGAAACTTTCTGATGTAGATTCAAAGAGACATAGGTAGGGTTGCTGCGAAGAAAGCATTTTTGCCACAATTGTACTAACTGAATGTGTAAAGGGAAACAGGAAGAAGTCAAAACTGAATATCAGTAAAAACCCAAAGCTCTTACTTTCGTAAAGTTGACATGCGAAACTTAGCATAGCATGTATCAACATTCTCCTTTCGCATATTAAAATGAAACTGCTCCTCAAAACGCATCAAAAGTATATGGCACCCGAATACAAGAATCGCATCGTATCATTCAAAAGGATAATCCTGGACTGGTGCCCCACTTTTACTAGTATTACACAACCTATTACAGAGACGGCCCAAGTATTGACAAAAACAAACTTAATTATCATACTATATGTGTCCTAATTTCTAAAGAACTGATGAACGAGATAAAACAATGAGTAACATAAGCATATATATCAGGAGGCATTAAATAACCCAAATCTCTGAAAGGCCTTGATTTCAGGTTTCTTTTAACACCCATTTCCCAGACCTCAGCCAAAAGAGTCTTCGCCGGAGATTGTTAAAAATGTATAGTAGTATACACTTATGATAAAGAGAGAAAAGGGAGAAAACACCAGCGGCTGTGGCCATGGTTTTTCCATAATATAATCTATACAAGGGTGAAAACACCATAATCGACAAAAAGAAGAAGGGGGAAACACATAATTTTGATACCCTAAATTTTCAATACCCCAGCTTTCAGCTAGCACAAACACAAGAGCGAGCCAAATTAAAAAGATCACAGCTACAAAGTAGATTCACACTCAAAATCGCAAAGCCACAATATTTTTGCACCCCCAATGTTTGCTCGAGAAATGGTAGAACAGGGGATACAAACCTGTCCTTTGATGGAGGAAGCATAGAGAGGGAAGAGGATTTTGCACCAGAAAACTTTGTGGAACTTCGGAAGCAGAGATAGCGTGGAGAGAGAAAACTCGTGAGAGTAAAAAAAAGTGATGGATAGTGAACAGTACCTCAGCAAATCAGACGAGTAGCAGCTCACTGAGGCACTTTACCGAGCCGGCTATAGAGTCTCTTGCAGGGCATGTTTTGGGGCGTTGCCCATGTAAAATAGCTAAAAAGGTAATTTAGCTACACTGTTGGGCTTGCCCTAACAATTTACTACTCCATCAAACAGAGAAAAGGTAATGCAAAAGATCTGTTGAAAATAAGCAGCACTGTAAACCACCTAGATTCAGGTTCCCATAACCATAATTCAATGGAGAAAATTATAACTGCAAGTGGGGCAAGCACAACATGAATTCCAAGGGCAAAGAGTACACAAATTAAAGACATATAGACAGAGTTCATCTCTCCACAAGTTTCACAGATGCTCAACCTCACACTATAGGACAGAGTCCAACTGCAGCCCCAAAACATAAGCTTTCCTTTCTGATAGCAAGAGTGAGAGAGAAGAGCCCTGGCTCTTCTCCTACCCTGAATCTATAAGACTACCGCTCCACTGTGACTTCATCAAAATTCCAGTCCTGCACTATATCTCTTCTAACAGCACGGCTCCGGACTAGCCGTGGGGGCCCCACAACTCCATTATTTGGAATACTTGGTTGTGGGGTAACCTTAGACGATGAAGCAAGGGAAGTGTTGGCTGCTGGGTGTGCAAGAGATATCCTGGTCAAGCAGTTTGCGATCACTGCACATCTTCCTTCATTTTCTGAGCTTGAAACAGAGTAACTCCTGAAAGAGTGGGATGGACTTTCTACACTTTGGCATACAAGACATGCCAGACTCATACTTGGACGTTCTTTGGGCAGTTTTTAGCCAGAAGAAGCTCTTTGCTGCAATATACAAACCAAAAGTGAGAGAGAGAGAGAGAGAGAGAGAGAGAGAGAGAGAGAGGTATAATATGTAGACATCAACAGAGAGGAATGATCAATCCGCTACTAAAATCCGAATTTTGTCTAGGTTTAAGCAATTGTTCAGGCTTTTGTAGAAGAATTTGTTTCTTCATGAACTTCAGGGGCCCTACTTACCTGAACCCCTTAACTTCGCAAGGCCATAAATACAAAATAAGTTGACTACCTGGTTAACATTTTAATTCTTTCTAGGATGGAAAACATTTCAAAGCGTTAAGATTAGTTTCAAAAAGAATGAAGAACTAACCAGGTACTGGCAACCAGAAAATTACTGTAATAATGTGTGTCAATGCAGAGCCACTTGATGTGTTCTCTCTTTCTCCCTTTACCTTACAACGAAAATATCGACCATAAGCCTGACAACTTCAACCAATAAAAGCACGAATCTGGTGAAAGATCACAGATAGGTTTTGC
Source organism: Rhododendron mucronatum var. ripense (assembly GCA_019656295.1). NCBI lineage: Eukaryota > Viridiplantae > Streptophyta > Magnoliopsida > Ericales > Ericaceae > Rhododendron > Rhododendron mucronatum. The sequence goes on along the minus strand of BPLT01000038.1, from coordinate 1,684,564 downwards.
TATCTTGATAAACCCATATCACTAGAGGCTAGAGCATAGACACATGATAGTTCTTCTCCTTTCTAGAGAACGCGTATCTCATGAATACAACATTTCACCCAGCAACCTTAAAACAAGTGAATTGCAGTGGTACTACTCTGCATCAATAAGGGAAGCAAATGGATAACTAAGAAATTCAAGTGGCTAACTAGTTCACATTTCAATTTTTTGCATTGGAGGAGCAATCAAACAAGCAATGCGAAAGAAACACTTAGAGAACATTCAAATATAAGAAATAAACAATCAATCTATCAGAAGATAGCTGTAATGAATTGTAAACAGTGGGGTTATGTGCATATATGAACCAGCAAAGTCAAATTATGAAACGTGAAGATATAGCAACAAAGTAGTACAAGAAGAAGCAACATTCAAGAGCTGGCCGTCAACAAAGAACTAAATTCAGGGTGGAAAAGCTGACCAAGCCACAGAACTAGGAATCAAAAATCTTAACTGGCCTTTATGCTATAGTATTTCACAAAGCAAATTAAATACTATTCAAGCTGCATTACAGCCAATAAACTCTATTCTAGGAACTCTTCCTTTTGTTTCCCACAATTGGTAAGTTAAATGCTCAAAACGTGTTCAGGTTCCCGTTTCTTTAGTTCAAAGTTTCAAACAAAAACGTATTTGACAGGATTGGCAGCCAATTGACAAATATTACTGCTTTTGCCCTTCATAAGCATGAATCTGTTGAAAGGTTGCAGGTAAGGACGTTGATGTCCTAACCACCATCCACAAGAGCATAGAGCCACCAACACATGAATTACTATACTTTTCTTTACTTAGTTCCTGTCATCCATAAATCATTTCAGACAGCAACCTTACCAATATCTGAATTACAGTGCAACTAGTTTTTGATAGGCCTGATTACAATGTATCTATTTCTGCCAAAGGAAGGAAGATGAGGGGAGTGAGAAACTCAACCACTGAGACTTGTACAGGAAGGATCTACTGTGTGGGTTCATTTCCAAAGATCTATAAAATAAAATAAAATAAAAATTGTGGGGTTAAGGCAGAGCAAAGCAAAAGTTACGGAAATAACAAGTTAAACAATGGGAGATTTGAAAGCTGGTGAAAACTTTCCATAATGCATATAGTTCAAGGTCACTAAAATATATCAGGCTCTATTAGATGGAGGAGTCCTCACATAAGCCTCCAAAATGAAAAAAAAAGTGTCTCATCTGGTTATGTATAATGATGCAAGGTTAAGGAAAAGCTCAAGCCGGTGGTGTAGTCCTGCATATATCAGTGACAGTGGGAGTGGAAGTGGGAGTGGACCAATATTCATGTCTATAGTTGGTGTATCAGTCATAAAAAACCAGCAAAAATCATCAGTCGTGGGAAAAGAAGCTTTGATTGTTGCACAGTCACTGTGGTGAGCTCACTCATACGAATAGAAAGAAGAACTCAAGATTTCCGGAGGTTGTAACGCCAATGGTACTCATGGGCTAAGACTCGTGCAGATGATTAGGCTGTGATAAAACACCCAATTAGAAACATGTTGGACACTGACACTTGGGTCATGGTTGTGGTCATGGTCATTGTTGACTAAAAGAATGGTAGATAGTCGGATTGGAGTTTGGGTCAGAATGTTTGGTTATATACAGGCCACTAAATCTGGACAAAGAAATATACACTTGATCATTTTGGAATATTTACTTTGTTGAGTGTTAAACTGGTAATACTAGTTGTACATCTCCATCAACATTTGTTAGCTAACAACTTCAATAACCACTAGACAGGTCCTCATAATTGTCAGGAACCTCGAAGGAGTTCAGTATAATACCATATGCAAATGAAAGCAATAACTGAAGTTTCAGTGTTTCTGTTCACACTGGTGAAACATCTACCGCTTGAGAAGAGATGGGAGCTGACAAATGATTGCGATAGAATTTGCAATTGTTGCACTCACCAGTATTTGAGTACTCGATCTCAATGTTCATGTCCTGATCAGCTTGTTAAAATCAAACCCAACCAAACAAGTCTTAGTTATCCTATCAATTTTCCTAACCTTTGCATCTACTGGTCTAGTTTGTTGTCTATGACCAATCCGCATTGTCAATTGTCTCTAGCCTCATCTTCAATTGGTGCTTCCATCTACAATAATGTATTCATTTTTAGTTTCATCTTTCAGTCTTACACACATGCATCTTAGCATTTTCTCCTGCAAGGTATTGCTGGCCTCAAAGCTATTCTAGAAAAGGAAAGATCACTTTGTAGGGAATACGGATGACACCTCAATTTAGTCAACCTACTTTGTTCTGGATGATAGCTTGATATACGTTGTGGGGTCCATTTCTCCCACAAAGTACTGTACGCCAATAGTGACAAGAAATTTGCTTTTTTCTCTTGCCAGTGATCTAATTCTATCACAAACCCAAACATACCCAGTCTTTTATCACATTAATATAATCCTTCATCACATTTTTCTCTTACACCCAACATATTTTACATAAGAGCACCTTATAAATGTTTTATTATTATATTAATAAGTGGAAATGCTAACCTACATAGAACTGTAGTGTGTTTTTAGGATGATATTTAGCTTAACACCTTAACCCAAAAAAGTTCAACTACCATTTTAGGATCACAAAACTACTGTCCCAATTAGAAATTTTAAAGGATGAAGTAGATAAATGAAGCCATAACACCCTTAGAAAGAAGTCTTCGTAGAAGACCACCTAACCTGGATAAGCCTTGGCTTCCACCAATAAACACCTTATTGCCAAAAGTTATCGTTTCGTGTAGATACAAAAAATTCAAATTATACGCGCACGCGCACCAATAGGCATCTTATCTCCATAGGTTTCATTTAGACTAGGTACCAAAGATTCAAAATATGGGTACATGTATGTGGATTTCAGATGTCTTGATCATGGGGTCAGCCTAACTAACTCCACTAAATAAAAAGGCATGACTGACCTTGGCTCAATGCCTCGCTTGATTCCATCCTCACTAGCCTTTGTTCCCACAAATATAAATCAGATTCACTCGTACTTCACCCTGTAGGATCTGACATATATAGCCTTTGCTCCCACAAGACCGCTCACTAACCCAATCCACCCAAGGAGCTTGCTTGGCTCGCACAGGTTGCTCTACTTTGTTATAAATCTCAAAAGAAAAAAGAGAAAAGCTACCAAAGCAATCGAAAAATAGTGTAATGATAAGATAATAGAAAAAAGATTAACTCAAATTTGCTCAAGTACTAAGTACAAATATAAAATACTTCTATCCACACGAAAAATATTTGTAGTTGCCCTTAAGGTCCTGTAATGGTTGTTTTTTCAATGAAAGTAAATTACCAAAAAAAATATTTGTAGTTGACTAGGACAGTGGCGAAACCAGAATTTTGGCCCGAGGGAGGCCAACTTAAGTGAATTATTTCCATTAACAAAGGTACTCAATATATACGGTAGCTTTTGTAGTATGTTGATACATTGTATATAATACTATGTCATTTTTCTCTCACCAATAGCAATGCCCATGTGTGTTTTATATTCTTCTTTGAAATATATTGAAAAAAATAACATGACAATGCAAAATAACTTTGAATTATGCCTAGATCGAATTTTATAGGTAATTAGGGAAAAATTCAAATTAAGCCTTTGCCGTCATCTTCCGTCAAGTTACAAACGGAATTGTGAAATTTGTAATGTTCATTCAACATTTAATATTTATTTGGACCCATTACGGATCCTATAAAGATGATTCAAACTGCAAGTCATTCTTAAAACGTAATTTTATAGGTTCCTTAAAAAAAATTGGCCCAATCCAATATCAGTAGGGCTCTCATATGAGTTTGGACTCTCCTAGGGTGCTCATTGAGAGGTCTCACAGCCAAACATTCATTATGACCATTTAAGATAAAATGATCAAAAAAAAAAAATTCCCGCACTGGTTCAAACAGATTGAAAATTGGAGCAATTAATTTTTTTAACCATATATTTTTTAAAAATTCACAAACAGATTGAACCGGAGAAAAAAAATTAAGTGCTCTAATTTTAAATCCGTTGGAATCGGTGTGAAAATTTTATTTTTTCTGATCATTTTATCCTAAATGATCATAATGAATTTTTGACTCTAAAACCTTTCAATGAGCACCCTAAGAGAACCCTAACTCATATGCGAGCCCTACCGATATCGGATTGGGGTAATTTTTTTAAGGAACCTATAAAATTACATTTTAAGAATGACTCGCAGTTTGAATCATCTTTATTGGATCCGTAATGGATCCAAATAAATATTAAACGTTGGATGAACAATACAAATTTCACAATTCCGTTTGTAACTTGACAGAAGATGACGACAAAGGCTTAATTGTAAGTTTTTTTTTAAACTTTGGAGGTTAAATTGAAAATAAGTTAAGTTTGGAGGCCTATGGGACATTGCGGTGTAAGTTCAGCGGTTTTTTTGAATTTTTCCCTAGTAATTATATAAACAATAATTAAATAACATATAATATTTGTAAAAATTTCGAAAGCAGGGGCGGCCGAGGCCCCTTCGGGCCCTTGTACAGCTCTGCCTTTGGACTAGGTCTGAAAACAAATTCATAGTTTATACTTACATATATTAACACACAAAAGCTCCTATAGACCCTCACAACCTTAGGTTCTTCTATACCTCCCGCTTCTGCTTTGTGCAACTAAGGGTAAAACTGTTAGTTATCATAACTGATACACCAAAAGATAAACTCACTCCTTCCAAAAATTTGGTCTATCTTTCCTTTGTTAGATGTCCCCATAATACCTGTCCAGTTGGACTAGTCAAGTAGAAAAAACTGAAACACTACATTTGTAGCCCTTCCTTGCGCATATACAAAATCCAAAAGTGGATGAAAAAACGCACTGGGATTTAAAATTTACCACCATATAGTTAAGGGGTAACTTAGGAAGTACATATTGAAGAGTAATGATGATGCCCCTTAAAATGTTTGTTCCCAAAAGGGACCAAAATTTGGCATAATACATAACTCAAAATAGGAAGTGTCTAGCAATAGATGCTTGATAAAACTAGATGGTGGGTCTACAGTCACCCAGTGGGAGCAGGACTGGCGATTTGTGAAAACATCTTGAGAGTGGGTGCGTCTTTAGATTGTGCATACATATATTTGTACAGAAAAAATACATATCATGGAAAATATATCTGCATATTTTTTTAAGCTGTTATGCATCAATTATTTGAAAAAAATCAATTGAACGAAGTAATGACAACACGAAATGACATAATACAAAATACTCAGAGCATTAGAAAATCAAAGTGGGCCGATGGTTCAACAGTTTAACAGGTCTTGTGCGCTCTGCTGGTTTCGTAAAAAAATCACATTGCCATCAATCTTTACATTAATTACTGATTAACTTGGTTATGCATGAAGCAATGAAGGCAGAAGACCAGTGTTCTGGTGCATGCTGCCTATTCCAATCTGAGCTCATGGATTCCAAATCAATTTGAGCGTTTGATCACAACACTAGACAGAGTGACCAGAATTTGATCGCAATGTGCCAATTCACAAGCCGGAGCATAATTCATTGACCCATTTGGACAGATTGAGTGATCTAGGGTGGGGACCATGTGAGCAAGCAAACACCAACAAAAGAACCATACAGTGTCAAATCTACTTAAAAGAAGTGACCTGAACTAGATTGTAATGACAGTTCAATCAATCTGGACAGCTGTTTGTACCGGACACTAACCAGAATTTAAGGAGGTACAACTCAAACTGGGCGATAAGGCTGAGACATACCGTTTCTGCAACGAATATGGATATGTCAGACTGAACTGTACGGGATTACTAAAGCCGAGTGTATCAAACCTACCCAACGTAGCTTCGCATTTGGACCCTCAAGGCCCGATCATTGTAGCGATTGAGCCAAGAGGAATGAGCTGTCTGTTCCAAAGCATGGGACAAAGTATTGAGGGTACGATCCTACCGGACAACATGCATATACACATAAGAGCTGTGTTGACCACTTTTGGCAAGATGTCCCGCACTGCCACTCTAAGTGAAATTCCCTACCTGTAAGTGTTGCTAGAAAGGAAATGCTAAGGAAATTTGTCAAAAATTGTTGTTCAAACTTCAATGCATAATTAAACACCCAATTCCCAATCTAATGCTAGACCTATTTACAAACTATATCTATAAGATTGATAGAAAATCCCATGCCAAACAAAAGAAGAAAAAGCCACACAATAATGGAATGCTGAAAACCGCCGGACAAAATGCAAAAATTCAAGCAGTATAAAAATCAAGTTGCTATAAGAGACTCTTGCAAACCATTGGCGAAACCCCACTCCATGGACTTCAGCTTCCCCTGCCGAATCAAGTGTTTGTCAAACGCGATTTGCCTAAGTAAAATTTGGAAACTAGGACCCAAGACCAAACAATATGGTTGCCTCACTCTCCCCTCTCCACCTCCAGTAGTCCCACAGGCCTACAGCAACTCTGCCTACCATAAATCCCACAGAACCCACTTACAATCAAGCAAAGAAACTCCATTAGGCTTCTAGAATTTTGTTGTCCCTCCAATGTTCTTCCAAACAACAACCAAATTTCTCCATCCAAAGAAAATTCCAGAAGTGGAGATTGTCTGGCTCACAAATAGCTTGTGTTGTTGTGCATGCTGTGATACTGCTTTGTTGTACCCATCGCCCACTATTGGTTGTTAGAAATGAGGCTCGATACACGGTGCCCGTGTAGAGGACTTTCTCACCACTAAAACGTAATCGTTTGCAGTCACATCCCTATGAGAAGAAAAAGAACTTAACAGATATCATCTACCGGCAGAAATAGCAATCCTATACATGAAGATGGAAAAATGCTCATTACAACAGCTGAAGTTCTGCCGAAAGGGCGTAGGAAACTATTAATTGTTTATTTGGGTAAGGTTAAACTATTAATTGTTCCTTTAACCTTTTCTGCCCCTTTTTTTTTACCTCCAATTTGCTGCAACCAAATTGTGTTGAATAGCACGATTTGTTTGTTGCCCAGGCAACATATTGAAGGAGCAAAGGGTTTAGGAGCTAAATCGATTATGGTAGATATACAAAATACAGACATATCCAATAAATTCTTGAAACTCTAAAGTAACCCTCATCATAATTTTAGACTACATCCATGACCCAACTAACCATAGATCCTTGCAACAGAAACCAGCATCCTGAAACCACACACAATCCAATCAAGAAGCGCAATTACTCATACAGAATCTGTAAGCATAAATACCATATTCTGAAATTTTCGGAGAAACTAAGCAATGGGTTCGAAAGAAACCGGGTTCATCCACATCACAAAACCACACAAACAGAGACAAAAATAATAAATATAGATAGAAATCTAGGATTTTCAATAAATGGCTCAAATTAAATAGAGTGAGATCGTAGAAACTAACCCCCTTTGTGTGTTCTGTTTGTACGAGGAAGAACTGATGCTGAGGCGTCTGATGAGTGTGTGATTATTCCTCGCACTCAGAGATTGGAATAAAGCAGGATCTTCGAAAGGAAAGGAAAGACTTGACCTCTTCTTTTTTTTAACAGTACTTTTTAAAACTGCTAACCCAAATATGAGGATCTATAATTTTGCATTACCAGAAGAAACGGAGAGAAACAACTCCGAGTAAAACAGAAAACGGGGGGTTCTATGCGGATTTGTGATCCGAAACCGTCCGATAATTATTATTATTAATAGTAAAAAAAAAGAGAGGGGGTCATTGGATATCTTTGACAAAAAACAGAAAATGGAGAGTTGTCCGCGTGTAGGTAGATTTTGTGATCCGAAACTCCGATGTGAGAGTTGATTAAAAAAAAAAAAAATTCATTGGATCTTTGACTGTATCATGTTCGTGTCTCAGATTTATGAATTTTTATACCTAATATTGATCGAAGGAAAACGGTAGGTCTATTCCGTTTTGAGTAGGTCTAAAAATTGTTTTATAAGAAAGTCCAACAAAAATACCGTAAACAGAATTGTTTTTACAAGCAATGGAATGTAATTTAAAAAGTAGAGAACGAAGAGGAATTTCAGAATTTTTTATTTTCAACAAAGGGAAATTAGTTAGTTAGTCCACGTAGGATTCAAAAACTGTCTATTGTACTGAATCTCAAATGTCTCTAGTGAGGCTTGAACCCTAGCCTCACCTATGAGAGCACCATGAGGTAACTGCTGGACTAGACGCCCATTGGATGACTCATTTTTTTAATTTCATTTTTTAATTATAGGTGTTTAGGTGAAGTTAGGTACTAAATAATGAGTTCTGGAAAAATGAATTTTTGGGTTTCGGATTTTAGACCAGAGAAGCCAAAAACAGGGGTTGAGGACCTCATTTTCTACTTTTCTTTTTTATTGGCGAGTAAAAGACCAAATTGCACCTATAGAAGAGGAGTTGAGGGAAAATAGGTTAAGGTGGTTTGGGCATGTTTACCGTATACCAGGAGATGCAGTAGTTAAGAGAACAGATAAGATAACATTGGGTAGTAATGTTACGGGGATGAGTAGACCTAAATTGACATTAAATGTTGTTGTATGCAAATATATGAGTATAATGGGTTTGTATGAACATGTGGTCATTGACAGAATTCAATGGAGGAAAATGATTTTTGTAGCCGACCGTAAGTAATTGGGATATAAGGCTCGATTTGATTTGGTTTGGTTTGATTTATGAAAAGACCAAATTGCCTTGCCTTACCCGTTTGTTTCTCTTGTTGTTCAAAACTTTAAGGTGAATTAAATCATCTATTATTTTGTACGTTGTCTTATCGTTGGTTCTAATGTGACTTTATGTAACAATTTGATCCCCATTCTCTATGATTTTATTTTTAATTTTCATAAGAAAATAATGGTTCAAAATATATGGTAAAAAAATGATAGTTTTGTGAAGTAGAAAGATCAAACGAAATTTTAATTAGCAAATACATAATTTTTTTTTGTCTAAAATGGTTATTTATACACATGTGATACAGTAATTGATAACCAAGAGCAACAACATGGTAAAAAGCCCTAACCCATAATTCATTTTTATGGTTATAAATCTCAAACATTATTCCGATTGCAAAATGCATTTTGCACTTCTCCCAAACACATAACAAATTTAAAATACATTCTGGATAATTTAAAAAGTAAAAAATTGCAAAAAGTAAAAAATATTGAGCTCCCAAACACCCGTTCTCTTAATGCATGTAAGTATGTAACCTTGAAAAGTTGTGAGGTAAAATTATGAGCAATATTATAAACGCAAACATGTTAGCATAACATAAGGATTATGATTTTGGCACTCCAAAAATTGATGGTGGGGCTCCAAAACTGTACTGTATTTATACACAAAACGACGTCGTTTTGGAGCCCTTCCATCAATTTTTGGAGTGCTAAAATCAATTTCCTAACATAAAGGTGCGCAGTTTAGAAAAGGGTGCCTCTAAATCCACGACAACTTACATTAATGCCAGGACTTCTTCACCTGGAGTGACTTTTTTACCCTCTACTCGGATGTCCTTCCCTTCAGTTTTTCACACTTTACACACTTCACTCTCCATGGAACCCTCTCTCTGCCTCCCAATTGATCTACCTGCTTGGTGACACAAACTACTTTTTTCTCCTGTTCTAATTCATTCCAGTGCTTTCTCATCTATACCCATTTCAAGGAGACTATCCGGAAAGGCAAGGACCGGATCTGTTCTTAGGGACCAATTCGACCAATTCATTCAACAAAGACAGAATTGTCACTAATATTCGTCCCAACAAAGATCAATGTTATAATCCCTAAAAATTCCTGACCTAATCACTCGATCTCCTAGATGTCCCTCACGCGAAAATGGGTATCTTGCAAAGGAAAAAAGAAAAAGTCGGCAGGAAGGTGTAGTGGTGATGAGGTTGGATTTGTTGAACTCTTATTATTGGAAGAGACCATTCAAACCAAACCAAATCAAGTTTTAAGTTTCAATCACTTGGGGTCGGCTACATGAATTCTTTTCCTTCATTGAGCTCTGTGCATGTATATACATATATGTACGTGTGCGTGTGGATGGATGGATGTAATGGCATGTCCTTTTTAAGTAGGACGATGATGACATATTGGAGAGAGAGAGAGAGAGAGAGAGAGAGAGGGGGGGGGGAAACGGGTGTACTTGGTTGTACCAGATTTTGCAGAGCATGAGGGTACTATAGTCAGATTGCATAACCTGTCGTGGCAGAAGAAAAATGCTTCGTGGCTTCATCATTTTCCTTTAGAAAATTGCTTGATTAAAGTAAAAGGTGCGGTTCAAAAAAAAAAAGTAAAAGGTGACAAAAAAAACAAGACAAATGAAATACGAAAATTTAGAAAGCAAATTGGGAATTGTAAGGAAAACCAAATAAAGCAGGTGGACAAAGTTTAGGGAAAAAATCAATCCAAGATAGAAATTTATATTTTGGTCACAAACAAACCAATCATTATGATGGGTTTATGGACAATTCCAACCGGCTAAGGCTTGTTACAATTCCTCAATCCACACCTAGCTTCCCAATTTTTTTTTTTTCTTTCCCTTATTCAATATTTTTATCACATTTAAGAGTTCTGCGTCAAACTTTTGTGAATTATTGGTTTGTCTCGACGAGAGGAATCGAAAAAAATAAAAACTTATGACTTTTTTCTAAACTTTGCGTCAACTCTTAGCACTTTGGGCTAAAAGTACTAAATTTTGGATATTTTTTAAAAAAAAAATAAGGCAAAGGGAGTCGATAATGCCACGACTTCTTATTTTAGTGCCATGACCTTTTTGTTCATCAGTCAATTGTACCCTCGTTCTGTATGATAGCTCATTACCTGCTTTTCATTCTCTCTTTCCCCTCTGTTTTCTCAAAATCAGAACTAGAAATGCCCCCCTCTAATGTGCACTATCCACGAAGAACTCTCTCCCTCCCTCCTATTGTTACGTTGTTCGGTCAGTCCATTTGCCGAATCCAACAAGGAGTGTGGAGATTCGATTTTATTTGATTGATTGATTTTTGCATGTTGCTTATTGTTGAGGGATCACAAAATTGTAGGGCAAATTTCACTGACCTCCCCTGAGGTTTCTGACACGAACAGAAATCTCCCATGAGGTTTCTGAAATAACACTGTCCTCCCCTCCTTTACCTGACAATACCAAGGGACCCCCCTCTCCGTTAATTGCACGTTAGAAAACGGATGGAAAAGATTATTTCTCTCTCCACCCACTACTAAAACTAAACTAAACTCTCAAGCAAACAAAACCATGTCATTGAACTATACTTTTTATAATACCTATACTACCCTCACCAGACTCTTTACCCCTCTTATTTATAAAATATAAAATACAAACATCACTACACTTTGTACCCGTTTCATTTTAAAATTTTGTCCTTATTTAAAAGGATTCACATTTGATAATTTTCTATCAAATTTTTGTGAATTATTGGTTCCTCTCTATAAGAGGAATTGAAAAAGTAAAAAATTAAGACTTTTACCAAATATTTTGAGAAATTCAATATTTTGGGTAAAAATAATAATTTTGTACTCTTTTAATTCCTCTTATTGAGATAAGCCAATAATCTACAAAAATTAAACGCAAAACTTGCAAATACGAAAAAATTCAAATATGAACAAAAATCAAAAAGCCTAAAAATCCCACAAACAAATCCCGTAAAAATCAAAAAGCCTAAAAATCCCACCAACAAGCCCGTACCCTCCATTGCCAATAGTTTGTTTTTTGGTTTTTACGGGATTTGTTTGTGAAATTTTTAGGCTTTTTAGTTTTTGTTCATATTCGAATTTTTTTCATGCGGACTTGTTTGTGGGATTTTTAGGTTTTTTTTATTTTTGTCCATATTTGAATTTTTTTTGTATTTGCTAGTTTTGTGTTAATTTTTGTGGATCATTGGTTTGTGTCAACGAGAGGAATCAAAAGAATATAAAATTATTACTTTTATCCAAAATATTAAAATTTTCAAAATATTTGGTAAAAGTCTTAATTTTTTACTTTTTTAATTCCTCTTATCAAGATGAACCAATAATTCAAAAAAGTTTGATAGAAAATTAACAAATGTGAAACCTTTTAAATAAGAACAAAATCTCAAAGTGAAACGGATACAAAGTGTAGTGATTTTTGTATTTTATATTTTATAAATAAGAGGAGTAAAGAGTCTGGTGAGGGTAGTATAGGTATTGTAAAAAATATAGTACAATGACATCGGTTTTGTTTGGTTGGGAGTTTAGTTTAGTTTTAGTAGTGGGTTGAGAGAGAAATAATCAATTCCATCTGTTTTCTAACGTGCAATTAATGGAGAGGGGGGTCCCTTAGTATTTTTAGGTAAAGGAGGGGAGGGCAGTGTTATTTCAGAAACCTCAGGGGAGGCTTTTGTTCGTGTAAGAAACCTCAGAGGAGGTCAATGAAATTTGCCCCAAAATTGTATCAATATGTAGATTTGACTTTCTGTTATTTCTGCCCAATTGGTAATTGTGTAAAGATTGTTTTTGACACTGTAGCAATCCAATACATATCGTTGGAATGCAATTTTTACACCAAAGAGGTGCACTTGCTTAACAATGAAAATAAGGCCCCGTTTCAGAAACCTTTGTAAAATATAAATACTTATTTTGTCACTTCTCAGTCAAAAATAAAAAGGAACATTCCACAAAACTCAAATAAAAAGTTTCTTTCACATTTTCAAACTCAAAAATAATGTAAATGAAAAAAAATCAAATTTTTTTTGCACTGTATTAAAGATCTCAATGAGATCTATCAAATAAGACCCATAGTGGTAGGAAAATTATTTGCGCAAATACATGATTTTTGAGCTTGAAATTGCCTTATACAAAAAATAAGATTGTTGCTATGATAATGGGTGCCGGCGGAGGGAAATCGTACCGGCGGCCAAGCCGGGCCGTCTCCGGCCACCGAATGGCAGATCCAAGCCGTCCAAAAATTCTAAAAAAAAAACCGAGGGGGCCAACGTGGGAATCAACGGCATCTGAGGTGTGTAGGGTGCTCGGATCAAGCACCCTACACGGAAAAGGGGTGCTCGGATCAAGCACCCCACACACCTCGGATGCCGTTGATTCCCACCCTGGCCCCCTTGGTTTTTTTTTTCAGAATTTTTGGACGGCTCGGATCGGCCGTCCGGTAGCCGGAGACGGCCCCGCACGGCCGCCGGTATGATTTCCCTCTCTGGCCAGTCGGTACCTATATAAATTCTTCCAAAATAAGTACCAGCCTTTTTATTTTTCCAGAACAAGCCTTCTAATTACACAAAAAATAAGTTCTTATTGTGTTTCGGAACGGGCCTAAGCCAACTATAAGTCAATTACTTTTATTTTTCTCTTTTGAAGTTCTCTTTTAAAGAGTTTTGTGAATCATATGTTTTGATGAAGGAAAAATTTCAAAATGGCACTTGAACTTTCATCCAAATGTCACATAGACACTTGAACTTAAGTTTATTTCACTTAAACGCCTGTACTAACAAAACCCCCCAAATTTAGGCCTCTGGCATTAGACTTCATCCACTTTTTCCCCAAAATTGCTGACGTGGCATCTCCTATCCATTTAAGTGGCCCTGTTTGCACATGTTACCAGTAGGGGATGATGCACCCAATCCAAACCCCATTACTTCACCACCATTCCTCAGGCTAGTTCAGTTTCTCGAAAGAGCTTTCGTTCCAATCCTCCATCATCACTGGTGACTCCAAAGTGCTCTCCCTAAACCTCTCCACATTTTTCTACTCGGGCCCATCTCTTAAACACGCTTAACAGCCCAACGACGACTCGCTCAACCACTTCACCCTCGTGTTTCGAACCGGAATCGGACACTACGGGTCCCCTATCAATAGTCCCACGAGCATGAGCACCAAATTCAAACCTAATAGGGACCTAAAACCCAAATTCAAACCTGATAGAGACAGACGGTAGGAATTGTTTGAAGTAAATGGTGGGGTTTGGATTGGGTGCATTGTCTTGTGTTTGTAACATGTGCAGTGAGTCCACTTAACGGGTAAGTTATGCCACGTCAGTAATTTTTGGACGAAATAAACGGAGTGTAACGGCAGGGGCTTAAATTTGGGGATTTTGTTAATACATGTGTTTAATTGAAATAAACTTAAGTTCAGGTGTCTCTATGACATTTGGGTGAAAGTTCAGGTGCCATTTTGAAATTTTCCCTTTGTTGAAAGGATAATGTCATCAACCCTTTCAGTTCCATATATTCTTATGCTATTAGTTTGTAATTCTCTTTCAATTATATTAAGGTTGTAAAGCTCTCTAGACTTGTGGTTACAACAACTCATAATAGAGCTCGGGTTGCTTTAACTTATGTATGTAATTAGTTTGTTGTTTGAGAATTGATTTTTGGACTCCTTTTTTATATCTACATTCTTTTCTCTTCTTTTTTTTGTAACAAAAAAAAATACATACACTTTCAACACTAACAAACAAAAAAGGGAATGTGGATATTAAAAAATAGAGTTTTTAAATATTCATCCTTAGACATTATTCCACGCAAGTATTCATCTGACACTTTTTGAACAATTATATTTTCATCCTTTCAGATGTTGAATTACCTATCTTACCCTTTTAATAAGATATTCAAATCACTACAAGAAAAATCACAATAGCTGACGAAAAAAATGGTGACGAAATTTAATTCTTACTATAGGTAACGAAACAACAAGATTTTCGTCACCAAAAGTTACTATAGGTGACGAAAAACTAGAATTTTGTCATCAAAAGGGACTTTCCTCGACAATTTATAGGTTGTCACCTATAGGTTGTCTCCAAAAGTCATTTTTTCGTCACGCATAACATATTTTCGTCACCTAGAGTAACTTTTGGTGACGATTTTTTTTTTGTCTCGTCAGCTATTATGATTTTTCTTGTATATATATGTATATATTTTCTTTCTAAATTAGTGGGATTGTAATAATTACAGTTGCCTAAAATCATGGGATTGTTAATGGATAGAAATGGGGGAAATTTTGAATTCTCAATTTTTTAAATCCTTAAGGGGTATATTCTAAACCATTATATCTCCTTAATTTCGTGATTTTTTTTAAAATTGGTTGTATCATATTTTAAACACTTACGTGAATATGATTTGATAAATTCACAAAAATTCATGAAGACGTGATTTTTTGTAAATTGGTCGTATCATATTTTAAACACTTACGTGAATATGATTCGACAAATTTCACAAAAAATCATTTTTTCATGAATGATTTCTACAAAATTGTCATGAAACATATTTTTAATATGATGCATAGTTCAATCTTCCATGTTTTTCATGAATACACCATGATTTATTTCATTTTGAATCGAAAAAATGGAATACACCATGAGCCATAATTTCATGAACTAAATGGAATACACCATGATTTAATCGAAAAAAAGATGAATAAACAATACATAAACCATGAAATCAAGGAAAAACTTTCATGGATAAATTCAATACGACTGGAGAAACCTTTTCGGGGTGGATAGCTCGTCCACCGCCGTTGATTTGCTCCATTTGATTTCGAACTTGAAAGAGATTGACTATGTTCGAAATAATCTGATCGACCTCAAAAATGCAGAAACCTTCACACCGCGCATCGGGGGCCAGAAAATTGGGCATCATACGAGACGGCACCCGTAAGTCCCTTGATTTGAGAAAATCATGAATTTTGGGCCACAACCAATTCTGATCATCACCTACTCACAAACATAACCATCGCATACCCATTAGAATTGTCCAAAACCAAAATCAGAAAGCAAGTGATTAGATGGAGATTATGGGATGTGGAGGAGTACCGATGATCATTAGGACTTTTGGCTAGTCCGTGACCGTGCGTCTTGAAGCGAACCAGACTTTTTCTCAAATACTCCATATCTTGTCCACTGAGTCGAGAAACCAACATATTCTTCTCTGCTTTGGTGGGTTCTTGCTACCATTTCTGCAAATGAAAAAGGAAAAACAGAGCAAGTAATGGAAATGGAAAGGGGGAGGATTTCCAAAATTTTTTTTGAAACCGATGAATGATACTAGGATTGTTACTTGTGTATATATATCCCAAAATAATAGAGGAGGACTTCCCAAGTTTGGATTTTGGTCCCAAAATTCTATGCTTATATAGTGTTGTTTTTATCGCAGGGATGGGAGGATTAAATTTTGGTTCCTTTTTTGATATATATACCACGGATTTTATAAGGGATCTCTTATTTTAATAAAATGCAGACATCCCCTTTCCCAATCAAAATTTAATGATCCGAACCGTTTAATGTGTGCAGAACGTAATTTTAAGGGTCATCTCGAGAAATTAGCAAAAAATATGACCGGAAAATGCTTCTTTTGAGCAATTTTAAATTGAACCATTTAATGAAAACTACTCAAGTCAAGCACTTCCCGGTCATGTTATTTGCTTATTTTTTGCGGGTACCTTAAAATCACGTTTTAATCACATTGAACGGTTTGGATCATCGAAATTTGATTGGAATCACGAGGTTTACATTTTATTAAAATGCGGAATCCCTTATAGGATCCTGACTATATATACAAAATCCGGATCCCTTTAGGGATCCTGGATGAGACTGTGGTGCGTCACGCTATTGTGAGCCGTTGGATTTAAATCCAACGGCCAGGATAAGAGATGGCAATAAAAACCCAAGTAATTACACTTTCCCCTCTAAAGCCCTCACACTTCCCCCCTTCACGACATTCACGCAGAACAGAGAGAGAGAGAGAGAGAGAGAGAGAGAGAGACAAGGGAAAACGAAGAACGAAGCAGTGGACGACGATTGAAGCCCGACGAACGAAGAGGAGAAGAAGACCGAAGACGAACGAAGATCCACCGAGGTATCTCTGTCTCTCTCTCGAAAAAAATAAAAAATCTGGATCAGAAGAAGTTTCTCAGAAATTAGGCTCTTTTTTTTTTAGGACGAACGACGAAGAACGAATAGGAGAAGGAGAATGAAAAAGCTTGACTGGAGACCAACGGCCAGCATCCATCGAGGCTATCTCGAAAAAAAAAATCTGTTAGTAGATGTGATTTTGCAAACCCTAACAACTTATCCATCCTTTTTGTTGCTTATTTGAGCTTTTTGTGTTATTTATCAGTTATTGTTTGATTTCTCATTCCTTGTGAAATCAGCTTCTTTTCAATAACTAGGGCAAATTATAACTTACAGTTTGTCTGAATGTAATCGTTTTATTGGGTAATAATTTTCTGAAATATTAGTCCCATGTTTGGGATTGAATTGGGGTAGTTGACCTTTCATATGTGAGTAGTATTGCGCGGTGATGTTATTGATATGTTGTTATTGGTATCATTTGTGTAGAAGCATGATTGTTGTATTTGTGCTTGTGTGAAAAAGGCATTGATTTGAGCATTTGAGGCTGTGAAATCTTGGCCCTTGTGTTCGCTGAGTGAAAGAAAGGCAACATAATAGTTTTTTTTTTTTTTTTGCAAGTGCTGTGTTTTGATTGTAAAGGCAACATGATTGGTTTTCCTTATTATCTTTGTAAGAATGAAACTTGACGGGTTGAAACTAATATGACCATTACTTAATGCTTTCTCTGGATTAAGAGATGTAAAGTACTTGTTTTTCCCTTCGGAATCCAAATCCTTGAATTCGTATTTGATGGTATGCTTTAATTGAATGTATTCCATTGTCTCTGCTATTTCTAGTTACGCATTCTTAAAGTGGAAAAGAGTTTGAACTAGACGAAAGAAGGAACGAAGAAGTAGAAATGGAACAAGAAGATATTTTTAGCGTCAATACAACCCCCTTATGTCCACCACCACCACTGCGAAGGTATATCTCTCTCTCACATGTAGAAAAATAGGGTAGTTATGATCACTATGGTTTAGTAAGTGTTTTGTCTTTTGGTGGTTAGAATGCAGTCTGTAGATGATATACAACTACTCTCACCGTCACCTTCTCAATCGTGTGAGGAGTCTGGTAATTCTTCTGAAGTACTTTACACTCCTAAAGTTAAAAACAAGGTGATACCGAAAATTACACAAGAATTTAAAAGCTTAGAGGATGTTTTTAAGTACTACAACAATTACGCATTCAAAGCTGGTATTAATGTGCGAATCCATTCTAGCAAGATGGATAAGAATGGTGAAACCATTAAGAAAGAGTATGTTTGTTCCAAAGAAGGAGAGAGTAAATGTTCTGAGGTCAGTCAACGACTAGCGGGGTATAACTAGGGAGAAATGTGGTGCAAGACTAACAATTGTAAAAAATCGGTCAGGTGAAGGGTTTGTTGTCACCCAATTTGTGGAGGGGCATAGCCACTCTCTTACGACGCCAAGAAAGAAGCATTTCTTGAGATCTTATCGTAGAGTGTCACTTGCACAGAAAGTGTTAACGCAACAACTAACAGCTGCAAATGTGTCAACCAGCCAACAAATGAGTGTTTTAGAGTTGCAAGCTGGGGGGTCTTGAAAATGTTGGATGTTTACGATGAGATATTTATAATTCTCAAAGGGATATGAGGAAATATGTAGAGGGACATGACGCAAACATGTTGAAAGGGCTTTTTGAGACTGAAAAAGAAAAGAATCCAGATTTTACGTATACAATCGAGGAAGATGATGAGCACAGATTGACCCATTGTTTTTGGGCCGATGCGACCTCTAGGAAGTCATACCAGTATTTCGGGGACGTGGTGGTTTTTGATACTACATACAACACAAACAAATATTGCTTGATGTTTGCACCTTTATTAGAGGTTAACCACCACGGGCAGACAATGCTTTTTGGGTGTGCCTTCTTAAGTGACAAAGAAGTGAATCTTTTTGAGTGGTTTTTCAATGAATTTTTGAAAGCGATGCCTGGACCACCGCCCAAAATGATCATAATTGATCAAGATCCTGCAATGACAAAAGCAATTGCTTGTGCTCTTCCCACTACGTTTCATAGATATTGCATTTGGCACATTGTTAGTAAATTTTCTGAAAAAATAGGTGCATTGGCATACAAAAAACATTATGAAGAGTTCAACAAATGTATTTGGAATTCCGAGAGCCCTGAAGAGTTTGACGCAACATGGGTATATATTGTAGGAAAATCGAACTTGTCTACCCATCAATGGTTGCAGTCCATGTACAAAATTCATGGCAGATGGGTTCCTGAATATACGAGACACGTTTTCTCTGCCCACATGACAAGTAGTCAAAGGGCTGAAATTTCTCATGCATTCTTCAAGAGGTATACGTCTGACAATAAATTTTTTTTTTTGATAAACTAAAGGGTGGGAGGGATGTCTGACAATAATTCAATGTACGAATTTGTGACACGGTTCGAAAGGGCACTTGCTTGTCTACGACATAATGAATTACATTTGGACCACAAAGATATAAATGAGAAGCCAGTCTTGAAAACCTCGTGGTTGATGGAAAAGAAAATGAGTGAACTATACACACTCCATTCATTTAAGATATTTCAGGAGGAAATATTTCAGATTGGTGCATATGTGCTTACGATACTACATGAGGATGAACGTCGCTGTGTGTGGAAGGTTCATAGGGAAGAAATGGAAGGTTCGAGAGGTCGTGAGGTGTCGGTAGACAAGTCATCGAACCGTGTGAGTTGTAGTTGTCAGATGTTTGAATTCGATGGAATTCCATGTCGGCACTTGTTGGCGTACTTGTCTTTAATGCAGATTAGGGAACTCCCTAGCACATACATTTTGCAAAGGTGGACTAAAACTGCAAAAGCAGGCAAAGTTTTTGATGACTTGGGCAGTCATCAAAAAGAAATATGTGGTAGTTCACTTTTCGTGAGGAGACAGGGTTTATTTCAACTTGGTTCTACAGTTATTGATGACGCTATATTAGATGAAGACGGAACTAAAATTGTGCGAGAAGCGTTGCTATCTAGTCAAAATAAGATTGCATTCGTGATGGGTTCTCGCCAAGTTGGTTCAACAAGTTCTATCCAATTGCCTATTTCTTTCGGAATCCAACATGGTTTGAAAGAACCACTGAAAGTTAGGACAAAGGGTTGTGGTAAGCGTTTGAAAGGAGGAAAAGAGAAGGCCGTCAAGAAAAGTAGGAAATGTCATTGGTGTGGGTTATTGGGGCAATCGCATGACAAAAGAAATTGTCCGAAGCTTATGAACATGTAAGTGTACTTGTCTATTTCTAATTTGAACCTAATTGTTTATACACATAATATATTTTCATTGTTGTCCTATTTTTTTAGGTCTTCACAAGATGATAGGTTGTATGACAACGACGAGGATGACTTTGACAATGAATGTAAGTGTTTGTTTAAGTGAAATACGGACTTCAAATAGGTTTCAATTTCGGACTTGATTGCTAATTTTATTTGTGTTTCAGGAACTATATGGGTATGCGGATATGGAGATGAAATTGGCACGCATGGTAGATGATGCATGTTATTGGTAGAAGCTGCTATTTTTTTGTGTGGGTTATGGCTGCTGCTGTTATGTTGCTGTCTGCATGGTGACAAGCTGTTCTGTTGCTGTATTATATGTTCTGTTGTTGTTCTCTTGTTGTCCTTGAGGTTCACTTCTAGAAATAGGGATGTATTCTCTTGATCAAGTGGAATGGGCTGACTAACGAGGAGTGGAATGGGCTGTCTAGTGATATTGTTCAGTTAACTGTTGTTTTTCTTTGTTTGTCCTCCTTTCATATTTGTTGCTTAGCGGCTACACATGAAACCCAGAATTGCTTGTCAAGAATTTGGAAATGATAAGACTTTGGCTGTGTGACGTGGGATTGGCAAACATCTTTTCAATCTGAGAATGACATAAACCAGTGTTGGTAATACAATGTAGACTCGAAACAGAGTTGAAACAAACACTTTAGGGGGACTGAGAGGCAAAATAGCCCAACCAGTGAGGGGCAGTGGACTCCTCATATAGGACACAAAACAAAAAAAAAAAAACTGATTGCAATGAAATGCCATTCGGACTCTTGGGCTAAGCTGGTTTGGATGGTAGAGGCAGTGGTCTCACTGGTAAGATTTCCTTTGGATTGAAAAAGGCTTTTATTTCTAAGGTTCCAGATATTCCAGCAAACAAAAGGAAAAATAATGTTTCGTAGAATACCCGAATTGTGAGTGGCTTTGGAAGCACAATTGAATTTTAACCAAGCAGGGGGAGAGGAAATAAAGGAAGTGGTCAGGCTATTTTTGACCGCGACACCTACTTTATAAACTTTCTCGCCTTTGCACATGCCACGCCAAGTAGAGGATGGTCTATTGACCTTATCGTCCGCAGACAACCCCCAAACAAAGTCACAGTTTGCTTTATCAATGGCCTTATGGACCCCTTTAGGTAAACATGATATTTTGCATGATATAAGCAGGGATAGTACAATTAATGAGGGTCACTCTACCAACCATGGCAAATCAATGGCCTTATGGACCCCTTTAGGTAAACATGATATTTTGCATAATATAAGCAGGGATAGTACAATTAATGAGGGTCACTCTACCAGCCATGGCAAGACATTTAGGTACACAAACAAAAAATTGTCTCAGTCGGACCACCACTCTATGTGCCAAAAACTGATTAGGACAGAAAACGACACTGTTCAACTAAATTTCCATTCAAATTAGCCATAGATAAGAAGAAAAAACGATCTCAAAATAAAATAGCCATACATCCAAGGCCAAGCTAGATACACCAAACCAAATCCCAACAGTAAGCAATTTCATCGTCCCAAACATACTACTACTACTACGACTACTTGAGTTTAGTGGTTGCTTTTGCAACACATGTACGACACAACACAAAAAACAACAATCCAAAGGTAATTCTAGTTCATTTTCCCCCTATTTCTCATTCTCATTTGCATTGCATCAATCTCCTTCTGCATGCCTTCAATCTTCATTTGCATTGTGATTGCTGTCCTCTGCATTTCTTCACTAATGCTCATTGATAAGCACCCGGGAATGTAATGAGAGGGTGCGCTAGTGTCTAGTTGTAGGTTAATTTAGTTGCTAATTAGTTATTTTTAATGATTTTGGCTCGTAGAATGTGTTGGTGCAGTTTTGTAGGTAAATTGCTTAATAAGAAGCTTTAAAAGCCTAAGGCATGTCACGGCCCGAGAATTGCCCGATGGCCAAGGCGCAATCAAGGCAGAGCCAAAGCGAGAAGTTCAGCCCGGGCAGAAACCATCCAGCCAAGGCAACGCCAAGGCAGAAGGCATGGCCAAGGCGCAACCAAGGCAGAACCAAGCAGCCCAGGCAGAAGTAGGCGACGCCCGAGCAAGATCAAGCATGGCTCGAGCAGTGATGCAGCCAAGCAGCAAGCAAGGCCACTAAGGCCCTCGGCATCGATGGGATGACACAGTATGCATCGATGCCGAGCTGCTTTGTAGCCCCAGATCCTTATGGCCCTCGGCAGCGATGGGAAGGGAAACTTGGCATCGATGCCGAGCCCCTTAGTGGCCTAGCTTATGTCCGTTGCCAGCGATGCCGAGGGCATTAGAGGGGCATATTCAGGGAATATTCCAGGCGTGATGTAAAAAGGGGATCCGAAAAACAATTGGGGATAGTAGGCAGTACATTTCTAGATCTAGCTTAGATTACTTTTCAGTTTTTTGAATTGTTCTTGCTTTGTTCTTCATTTTCAGCACTTATTTCTTAATTTCTTGCCTTTATTAGTTGTCTTTTGCTACTCGTGCTTTAATAAAAGTTGTTTCTTTGTTCCCGATCTATTGTTTAAGCTAATTTTCTTCTAGTCTTGCATTTCAATTATGCTAAGTAGATTTTTGCTTGCTCTTATCTCTTTAGATATGTGTGAGTAGTTTCAAGGGTTAGGTCATGGGATGATTAGCATCCCATGGCTTGGGCAAAAATTGCATTTTTCACCAATAAAGTTTTAATCTTTGGATTTGAAAATTGATGTGGGGTTCGGATTTGTTTGGTAAATTACCGAGGCGTTAACCTCTTTGATCACGTGTAGGTGGGAGCTCGACTACTCACCACACGTGATGCTTAGAGCTCTGTCGCTCGAGGTGTTTACCAAATGAGTTCTAGAGCTAGCTTGATTTTCAAACCATCTCTATTTTCCGGTTTAGGTACCTACAATTGTGTGCTTTAAATCGCGTGAATTGGTGAGAAATGTGATTCAGCCCGAGTCATGAGGGCTAATGATTCCTAGACCTAGCCTATCTTTTTCCTAGTTTATTCATTTTCAATTTAGCCTCTTAAATTTCCACCGTTCAAAGTAAAACTCGGTTGGCTACCTAATAGCCGAAAGCCTTGCTTCATCTACAAATCCATCCAAGCCATATAATTATTCCTTTGGGTATGATCCCGGTCTTCCGGATTATTATGCTTCAATTGACGTATTAAGCCCTACGCTTGGGGCGTTATTCCTTATATCGGAAGAAACGAAGCACTCATGGATGTTGAACTCTCACATTGTTCAACAGTCCTCACAATCTTTTTTTTTTTGTCTGAACCATCATTGGCCTCAAATTAGCCCTTCCTTGCAAAATACAACACTCATACCAGCAAAAAAAACCACATTCCAAGTCGAACTGTAATAAATGAACACAATAAGAACTTAAGGTTTCAGCTCCAACGAACAACAAAAGAATAAATTGGGCCAATGCATGCAGCTCACCTTATAGTTTGCATCCAAAGAACCTTCGACTTGGGTTCTTTTTGTGTTCTAGATGTCCTAAATGGTGTTGGTTCTCCGCAATAACAAAAGATCCCAAAATCGAGATCACCTCTTCCATTGTTACCCGAACTACTTCCTTCCATGAAATGGGTTGCTTTCCTTATGATTCTCCTCCTATAATGTAACAATGGCCGCTCTATGATACTCAAAACAATTAAAGGTTTCGACAATACACCTAAGATCAAGAATCGGCGGCGTAACGGCTCCGAAGTGCTTCGAAAGGAAGAGAGATGGATTTTCTCTTTCTAGAAACAACTTTGCTAGCTAAAATAGGGTACTTTAAAGATCTTAGGGTGGTTTTGGAGAAGATTTGGTGGTAGCTCTCAAGAACTTCAAGAAACTTGACTTTGATACTTGGAAAGCTAGAATTTCTAAAGAGAAGTTGGAGCAAGGTGTGAGTTTAAGCTTGAAGTGAGCTTGCTATTTATAAGGCAAGGCATGTCTCTCTCCCTCTCCCACCCAAAATCTCTCTCTCTCTCTCTCTCTCTCTCTATATATATATATATCTCATCTTTTTCTCACTTGTCAAGCTTGATTGAAAGCTTGATAGGTTAGGTTATGGGTTACTTGTACATCTCCCACCTAGTTTTAGGCTTGCATGGCTAGATTTGGTACTTTGGATTTAATTTTTGGAAAGATTGATGGAGGGAAGGAGGGGTTGTACAAGATTTGGTGATTAAAAGAACATATAAGGACAATGGGAGATAGATTTTTGCTTGGTGAAGTATATAACCATAGATTGAAAGGATGTAAGAAGATCATGGAAGATCAAGGCAAGGTACACTCCAATCTCTCCTTCTTTTCCTCTCTCATTCTCTCTCTCTCTCTCTCTCTCGGAAATTCTCTCTCTTTCTCTCTCTAGTACTATGGAAGTGTGTGTGTGTATATATATATATATGTATATATGTCCAAGTATAAGTACATAAGGTACTATATGATCTACCTAGCTTTTCAAGTCATAATTTCTTATTAAAATAACCTAATGGGCACATGTTCCATTATACTATTATATATATATACACACATGTCCAAGTTTTCAAATGTAAATGTAGGTATTATTAGGTACCATATAATCTATCAAGATTTCCAAGTATCAAATAAAATATATGGCCAAGATTTTCTTATTAGAATAATTCAAGAAGTACTAGTACTTATATATTTATTGGTGTACTTAGAAATCTAGGAAATTAGATATTCACATATCTTTAATGCATATAAACACATGGGAAAATCTAGGAAGTGATTTATTTAGTAAATCCTAGTACTAGTTAGTAAGACTAACTTATTATCCAATGGATGATATTTTTCCTTGCATTTTTTGACCAATGGATAAAAGGAATAAGATAATATATACTTGAATAATATTTGAAATAACCAAATGTCCTTTAGGCATGTGTATATAAATCTATATGCAACTATATATGAGTATTTTATCAAATCTAGCACAAATTATCCTTGATAGAAAATCTAGGTTTTCTATTGTCCAATGGATAAAAGTTTTCCTACATTTTATTGTCCAATGGGTAAAGGTTCATCTATGATTAGGAGAAAGTAACTAGATGAGTTGGTAGTCTGATTCTTCCAACTAATTAGTTAGAAACTAATGCTATTTATCAAGTAGGATTTTTAGACAAGAAATATAATTTAAAGATTTATTACACTCACTAGGAAAATATACAAGTGCTTTTAGAAACATACTTATCTTTAGAAAATTACTAGATTATATGAGACGAAAAGATATAATTTTATTAGTCTCAAATCTATTATAATGGATTATTAAAGTTAAAAAGGAATTTTAAAAGTAAATCCAAGTAATTAAAAAAAATTCAAATATTTAACGAAATTTTTATTTATCAAAAATCAGGGTCGTTACATAAAGTGTACCGTTACATCTTTTAATGATAAATGTACAAAGACATTACCCTCTTATATCAAAAATTTTTTTTTTTTTAATCTTTTCTCTCTTGTACATATGTAACAACATACCATTAATGTATAATTCTATTTAGTTCTTGTTTATTTTTTACTTTTGATAGTTTTTAGTCAATTTTTTTTAGATTATTTATTCATCTTGACAAGAGAAATGGAAAAAGGAAAAAACTATGTCCAAAATCATAAAAAAAAAAGTTTGCTAAAGTAAAAACTAATTCAACACAAAGAGAGGAAAGAAAATTAGATATAGAAGATAATTTTGTCTTGTACATTTATCATTGGAATGATGAACTTTGGTACACAAATTACACATGGTTGTGTGGTAGTTTCTAAATGACAAGTGGTGAACTTGCATCAAACTCAGACTAAAGGGGGTCAATTGTAATTTTTCAAATGGGTTCTGTTAGTGGGAGATAACGGAAGTTATCTATTGTCCTTGATTGGCACAAAGTTGAAACTGCAAGGTTAAAATCGAGTGTTAATAGGAAGTATGATCGAATGGTTGTAAATGGTGCTTTGTTTGTATGAATAGAAATTTTAGTAGAAAACCGTCATTTTTTATAATATAGATTTCATTATTTTTATTTTCAAATTTTGGCTGATTATAGCATTAGGATTAGTCACTAATTTCCGGAATATTATTAGTCAATAAAAGAAAGAGTTGAGAAAAGGATTAGGATTAGTCAATAAAAGAAAGGCATGATTGATTTAATTTCCAGAATATAGCATTAGGATTAGGATTATACAATATTGGCTGATTAAACAATCATGCCTTTCCTGAAAATTGGCTGATTATACAATTAGTATTAGGATTATACAATCATGCCTTTCCAGAATATACAATTTTGGCGAATTATAGCATTAGGATTAGGATAACTTCATTAGTTATAGATTACCATAATTAGTCACTAATTTCATATTAGGAAATATTCATTCGATCCGAAAGTTACAAAGTTAATAGGAAGTATGATCAAACGGTTGTAGAGGGTGCTCTGTTTGTATGAATAGACATTTTAGTAGAAGACCGTCCTGTTTTATAATTTAGTAACTGATTTCATATTAGGAACTATTCATTCGATCCGACGGCTACAAAGTTAATAGGAAGTATGATCAAACGGTTGTAGAGGGTACTCTGTTTGTATGAATAGACATTTTAGTAGAAGACCGTCCTATTTTATAATATAAGATTTGTTTTGTAGATAGATTTGATTGGTTAGATTTTCTTTTATACTTTCCTATGATATTTTCTTTTTGCAAGAGAAATTCTCATATGGATGAAGAGCAACCAGAGGGAAAATGTGAAAACCATATCATACGTTATTTTTTTTTGTTTTCTCTCTACCAATAATCTATAGATTGTGCACACGATATCTCAACTTTTAGTCAGTGATTTGATTTGATTATCTATCTAACTGTTGAGTACTTTGATGTCACTTGAAATGCGAGTTTACATTCATTTCGTAAAATCCTATAACATTGTTTCCATAGCTCTTTACTTATTTTTGATAAACTATTTTTTACTTTCTATGGAGTAGGAAAGAGGTGATGATCGTGATTTTTGAGGAAGCCCTCAGAGTTGAACGAGAAATATTCTCGATAGTGTTTTGTTATTTTTGAACAGATCCTTTCTAAACAAAAGTCAAATGATTATATTTAATCCTATTACACCAACGTTTAAATTCAATATGCATGTATCCAAAGATGGAAGGTGGTGGTGGAGGTCATATTATTGGTTATCCTCTTTCGAATGACTCCCATTCTATCTTATTCAATTACTAGTGTTTGCCCGTGCCTACGGCACTATGCACCCTGGTTGGAATTGTCCGGGCATATGGCACTTGCTAATTAGTGGCCCAAACACTAAATCAATTCATTAATGTGTAATATGTGATCCTTTTCTTAGTGGCACAAAAGAGAATTACCTGTGCTAACGGCACTCCCCCAATTAAACTTTTAAGCTAGCTATAAAGAATTATCAATTTACTTATGGAATCTCAGTAAATACCAAGTAAAAAAGTTAAAATAGCTCTAATGGATCCCCCACCACATACATTAAACCCATTTGCAAGAATGAAAGAACATATTAGAATCCAGAAATCAAAAACCTTAATGTAACTTCAATCACTAATAGTTATCAAATGCCATAAACTAACCATATAAGGAGTAAAAAAAATTAGTTTGGACCGCGAGAAAAAAACAGGCTATCAAAAAATGCTTCAAGCTTTGGTTGAAATACCTCAATGTAAACGATCACCGGAGGCATAGTGTTTGTCCGTGCCTACGGTACATCCCCCTCCCCCCCGTGGACCTAGGCATGGACTACACTACTAAACTATCATTTAAAACGGAACGTCAAGAGGAGTCAAAATAACAAAACTTGATTATGTGTAACATTTAACAACACACCTACCCCACCAACCCACACCAAAAAAAATCACGCAAATTTTTTGAACACTCGGAACAGGCACAAATTCCACCCGAAACAACAGCTAGATTGAAATTTAAACACTACTTGCACCCTGGAAAGAAACATACACCAAAAACTCTAAAAAAAAATCCCAAAAGAATGTTTAACACAGCTTTCAAAAAATAGTTTCTTTGTTAACCTTTGCTTTCACGGAACTTTCTTGATCCAACTTTTACGCAGCTTTCTTCAACCAGCTTCGTCGGAATAAATTAAAAATTCCAAAGGAATGTTTCTTCTTTTTTTTGATAATCGAAAAAATGTTTCTTGGCCTAGCTTCTGACGGGATTTGTAGATCTCAGTGGGAATTCGTAAGATGATAGGAGAGAGAGAGAGAGAGAGAGAGAGAGAAAGGGGCGCCGGGGGGGAGGGGGGGACCCAATCGACAGAAGCTGCTGGGTAAAAAGAAAAGATGGCATTTTTGTGAAATATTTGAAAGATTGTGGGCACTTTCTTAAGAGAGTTGAAGAGCACACGTCAACTCTTAGATCAAGCAAATCTAAGCCGTTACAACAACTTGTCCCCACACCCTTCTGTTTTATAATAAAGATTTTTATGCTGCTGGCTAACGTTCTATCTTTTTTGTTGGTAGCTATTAAGTGCTACATCAACTATGGTGGGTTTGAATTTTGGTGGGTAGACTCTCACTTGTACTGAATTCAATAGTCTTTAGTCATATTTATAACTCTTTTGATTAACTTAGTGAATGCTTGTGATTTGAATAGCACCTTCGAAACGGTTTTGATTTCTTAAGTAATAGTTTTGATTGAGAGCATGTAATTTCATTATTGATAGTGCAAGAAACTTTTATTAGATTAATGTTTTTTAATAAGTGTTTTCAGGCATAGACTCATTTGTTGTGAACGTATTGCGTTTTGCCTTCAGGCACGGACAACTATGGATTGAAAAATTGTTTGTTTAAATTAAACAAATCAAGGAATATGCTTGAGTTATTGTTTTTCGCATAATTGGATTCGTTGGACATGGGTTAATATATTGCGCATGAGTGTAGAATTTATTTGTGTGCGCTGATCGTTTGAGCCGTGCCTTCAGGCACGGGCATGCACTAGTAAGTACTGTACATGTTCTCCATTTATGTACACGGAGTGGAAGTCGTGGAATGCAAGGGCCCAAAACCAAGTACGGGCATGCACTAATAACTGTACATGTTCTCCATTTATGTACACGAAGGTGGAAGACATGGTATGCGAGGGCCCAAAACCAATTCCTCAATCCCTTTTCACAAACATCTCTCTCCCTTAATAACTGTACATGTTCTCCTCCTCTCTCTCCCTCTCTCTATAAACAGGAAGTCTACGTACACTACCTTTTTCCACTGCCTCGTGCACTACCTCCCCAAAACGACGTCGTTTTGGGAGGTACCCTTTAAAAAAAAACAAAACAAAACCCCCAAAATCTCAGTTTCCTTCCTACGCTTCTTTACAAAAGAAGGAGAAGATGACTGCCGACGCCCAACCCAACCCAATCCACCGCTAACCACCTCTCGCGTAGAAGACTCCGATGAAGAAAACGCCTCCACGATGGTCGTATGCCGACGAGCTTCGAACCACAATCACTGGTATCGATCTAGAACGCCGATGAAGGTTTCGACCACCGCCACCGTACGGCGACGAAGGTTTCTCTCTCTCTCTCTCTCTCTCTCTCTCTCTCTGTCTCTCTCTCGATCTAGAACGCTGGTATCGATCGAACTAGAGTTGCAATTTCAATTTGTACATATTGGGAATTTTTGCACAAAAAAAGTATCTTGGTTCTGTTCTAATTTCAACGGAAAAAGCTTCCGTACTGTTCTTAGTTGGCTAGCTAGTTTGGGCTGCTGCAATCTATTTCTTTTTGTTGGAGAGGAATGCCCGTAAAATTTGAGGTTAGGGTCAACAACCTCTATTCTTTGTAAAAAAATGGTTGATTCTTCCTTTTATTTTCTCTAGGTAGCCTGTAGTTTTTTTGTATAGACTTTTCTTTGCCTTGGTTGTTCTGTTGTTGGATGGGGAATTCCCTCTTGAATTCTATTCTTTCTAATAGAGTTCTTAGAGTCTCAGTTACCAAAAGAGGAAAAAATTAGCACAAAGATGAAAAATAAGGTGCAGGATCTCTAATTCTCTTGAACACTGTTGCCTGGAGTTCTACGGCATCTTCTTTACCAGCTGATGAGTTTTCAGTGAAAATTAGCAGTATTTACCTTTACCTTGACTTTGACATGTAACACAGATGCTACTCGACCAACTCTTTTTCTATCCATGTTAGCACTTCGTATAGACATTATGATGGTGTACATAGCACCACTACATCCCCATGTAAGGCCATGCCGTGAGACAATTTAAGCTCATGCACTATTTCTTCCTTGCAATAAAGAAGTCAGCTGTTGCCCTGGTGATCATTCTCAGAGTACCAATTTCTTTCCTAATAATGGTTGGTGTACAATTTCTATAACAATTAGTTTGTGACATCATTGATTATACAACACATCTCACCAACTTGTAAAGTAAACTAAGAAATTTAACGTAGGCACGTCATGTGTTTGACAAAATACCTCAACCAACTTTCTAGTGTTAGTAAGGTTGTTGCCGTATTACCTTTCTGCTGCATTTTCACTTGTAAAGGAAGGTAAAAATAGTTTGATCTTGTTGTATGACAGAATTACCAGGATATTATGGCTTGTTAAATGATTTGTTCTTTACAATGTTGTTCTACTTAATGCGTTGACTCGTTCCCGTTCTACTGGGCTCCTGAGAGTGCAAGTTAAAATGTTCGCCCTTGCTTAAAATGTGGGAGTACCATTATTCTTTGCCCTTAGGAGAGTTGAGAAGGCCAGTTGGATGGTATAATGCCAGCAGCTTTGGCCTAACTCGCCGAGTCTAGGTAATAGCTAGCTATAAACAGTTTTCTTCCCAAGGAAAGATCTTGCTATTGTGCATCCATTACATTGTTACTTATATTGATATAATTGGGGGCAACATGATATCATTTTTGAATGACTGGCTAGGTTTGAAACTTGGGATGATGGTGCTTCATCCGCCCAAGTGGAAGGGCGTAGGTTTGAATCATGAAGATCACTTCATTCGCATAAGCTGTCTACTTATTACATCTATTGTGATCATGAAAAACAGTTTGAAACAGTTTTTTATATTAACAGGTCGAATGAGTTATTGCCAATTTGCCGCTAATACCCAAGTGGTTTGAGGGGTATAGGAGATCATTTAAAATTTTAACAGTTCGATATTGTTTAAGTAATCTGGCAATTGACATATTCAGTATCTAGTTGTTTATCTTGGCTCAAGATTAAATTTCATCTTTCTTTTTATTCTCAGGTTTTCTACCAGACAAGTGGGACAAATTCGTGGTCAAGTATCTATACCCAGTTTTTACTCCAACTGTCTTCTTGTTTGTTGCCGGAACTGTTACTTATGGAGTGCTCAAGTACCTAGAAAATCAAAAACTGAAGCAACGATGCAGAGATGAAACATTGTATCATGACAGTATGCATGTTTTTGTTGGTCCAGAGCTTAGAGTTACGTTGAATGGAAATACCCAATATGCAGTTGTTCAAACTACTCCGAATGGTGCTCTTTTCTGTGTAATAACTGTATGTGACAATTGGAGAACTTCCTGAAGAAATGGAGCGTCCAACCAAGAAGAGATGCTAGCGACACTTGGGATTTTTCTTTTCCATTTTGCTTGTAATAGAGCTTAGGGATTAGGATAGACGAAGATGATGATGTTCAGCTTATTCCTCTTTTGTAAAACATTATGTATTCATGTCGGCTAGATTTAAAACTTCCGTTTTAATTGCAATTGAATTGGCTCTCTTTTCTGTTGCTACTGCTGACCATTGTTGATTGAGACGTTGTGACGTCGGGCTAGACCAAAAACAAAGGAAATTCTATCGAATTTCTTAGAAAATACCTTGAGGTCTTTCAAGATACAATACGGACACGACACGATACATTTGACTACCATAAATTCCATTCATCAAATATAATCCTGCACGTCAAAAAAAAATACAATCCAGCACATTGCAAACTTGCAACATTCACAGTATTTTGCTCTTTTTTCTATTGCTATTGCTGACTCCTGTTGACTGAGATGCTGTGACATTGGGTTAGACCGAAAACAAAGGAAACTCTGTCGAATTTTTCAAAAAATACCCTAAGATACATTTTTCAAGATACGATATGAACACGACACAATACATTTAATTACCATAAATTGCATTCATCAAATATAACACATTGCAACCTTGCAACATTCACAGGTTCAACAAAAGTTGTTGTAATACTAATACTAATACAGATTCATCAATGTGAAGACCAAGAAAAATAACAATACATATTCATCATTTCCATTAAACAAACAAGTGAACTATTCCCCATCATTATTCGTTGCATTTAACATATCTATGAAACTTTGTCGTCTTTCACATCCATGCTCTTGAGTTTGCAGAAAACTTGGTTCTTGTCCCCCCCAATATTGACCTCAGTCTTCCCAAAAACTTGATTATCCTCCTCCCCAAACTTGACTGCCCGCAATAGTTGACTGGCTGACCTCTCCAAACTTGACCATTGAATAAACTTTGTGAACTTGGAAAAAAAGGCCT
Organism: Rhododendron mucronatum var. ripense; assembly: GCA_019656295.1. Taxonomy (NCBI): domain Eukaryota; kingdom Viridiplantae; phylum Streptophyta; class Magnoliopsida; order Ericales; family Ericaceae; genus Rhododendron; species Rhododendron mucronatum. Next base: position 1,651,894 of record BPLT01000038.1, on the reverse strand, counting down.
AAATTGGTTCAAGCTTGTTCCGGTTGGGCAAAAAGTTGGCGAAAATGGAAAGATGGTTCCACCTTATGCCATATTTGCATGCATATTATAGGGCATCATGTTTGGCCACATTGAATGCCCCATATAGCTTGGGTTACCCTGTGCAACAATAAAGAACGATTATCAATATCTTTTACATGAAAAATGAGATTGTGCAATTAAATATAAAGTTCCTTATATGTACATTTACTACACTATCTTGTGTCTCGAACCCATGGCCAACTGCAATCTTCTCAACCTCCTGAAATTAGCCAATAATATTAGTATTACACATGCATCGAATAGATCTATATGTCAATATTAACTAGACAGCTGTTGTTGGGAAAAAAAATTAAATAGTATGCAACAAATAATAATAGAACTTATACCTTGACATGTTCATTGGACAACGTCTTTTTTTTTTGTTTCTCTTTTCTTCTTCATTGCTTTTTCCACAACACCTTGCTTCCTTTTGCACAGCGGCCTCCCTTTTCTTTGAAGACCTTCTGGGTCAAGTATGTTCGTGCTCTGTTTGGAAGGTATAACCTCATTGCCAAGTGAAATGTCCACAATACGAGTACCTGTGTCGTCACCAAGTGAAACCACATTACTTTCACAAACGACAGAAGCTTCCATCAACTCTCATTTTAGCTCGCGTACCAGTGTCATTACCATGTTGTACTTCTCTTGAGAATTTTCTGCTAAATCGACAACCTCATTAAAGAGATTGCACATGTTGTCATGCTGATGCGCTTCAATTGACGTTGAGGACTTATCATAACTAATCCGAATTTTAGTGTGGACCCTTTTCACATTTTTGCACCATCTTCTAAAGACATATTTGTCAGGCACTCTTTCAACTCCCATTTGACTCCACACCATGAGTTGATGCCTACAAACCATTCCTTTGAACTCACATTTCCATCTCTTCCCTTTCTCGATGATCTTTTCGCAACAGCAAACCCTTTTTCTTTTGCATATTTTAAGTAATACAAATAAGCGTCATCCGATGTGTCGAATGTCATTCCCATCTTCGGTTCTTCAACTTTATGTGCACAATTTTCTATTTCCTCCTTTCCATCCTCAATAGTTTCTATCTCATCACAGTCTTTGCTTGAAGGACCACACCATACCTCTTCTTCGTGTTCACTGTCTCCACCGCACACCTCTTCTTGTTCTCCACACTCTTTGTTTGGAGGCAATGTCAACGAAACAGACTCCGACGACATCATCTAGTAGTTCAGAAACAACGGGAACAAATAAGCGGGTAAACTGACTCAAACACTCGGTAACTACAAAAAAATAGTTCCTTTACAAATGTATGCATCTCAAAAAAGCCTCCAAAAAAAGTCAATAAGCACCACATAATTAGCAAAACAGATGCAAAGCCTGTATATAGGACTCCTATATACACTATGGTTTGATTAAGTTTTTATATGGCAAATTTAATTAAGATTAATTGTTTTTATGCCACATGTCAGCCCCAAAATAAAGCTCAATGCTGAAAAGCAGAGAAATTCTATGCAACTTAGCTACAAAGAAGACCCAAATGGAGAACAAATAAGGCCCAGATGATCCGATTCGAAAAAATTAGTAATAAGGCTATCCTAGAATTTTCACCATTTTCTATTTAAGAACAATCCTCTTGCTTCTCTTATTCCAAGTAGCAAACTTTAAAAGAAAAACTGACTATACGTTAGTTAATATGTTTTGAAGGCCTGAGCATATCATTTAATTAATCGGTTTTGGAACCCTAATTTTTTTTCAAAAAATCTCCAATATAGCGTGAGAGAGATACAAAGCAAGCAGCGTGAGTGAGAGAGAGAGAGACCTTGATGGTGGTGGTCGTGAAAATCCCAGATTTCGAATTAGTCTGGTCCTTTCCTTGCTGGTAGTGGTGGTCGCTAGAGGTGGATAGGGAGCGTCCTGTGGCGGTTGGCGGTGGGTTGGATTGGAAGTGGTGTCCCCTTCCTCTCCTCCTCCTCCTCCTCCTCCTCTTCCTCTTCTCCTTCTTCTTCTCCTTCTCTCGTTCTATAAGTCGACGAATTTGGGGAACTGGAGAGTGCGCGTTTCTTTGATTTTGATTTTGGATTGTGGTTTTATTTTTTATTTTTTAAAAACGGTACCCCAAAAACGACGTCGTTTTGGGAGGCAGTGGATGAGGTAGTGTACCTAGGCTTCGGATTACGCAACTCTCTCTCTCTCTAAGATTCGTTCTAAACGTATCTCTCTCTCTCTCAAGTCTAAAGAAACTGTACATGTTCTCTCTCTCTCTCTCTAAACGGATTACGCTCCACTATCTCTCTAATACAGATTCGTTCTTAAAGTCTCTCTCTCGGCTCCGGCTATGATGCTCCCAAGCAGTTTTGGGAGCATCATACTCCCATTCTGTCTAAACCGTTGGATCAACTTCTTTTAATCCCAGCCAAAGAATTCCTTCTCTCTCTTCCTCCCAATTACCTCCTATTCCCAGTTATCTCTTATCCTTGCCAGTTACCCGTTGACCTGAAAATTTTTGGAAGCCCTAATCTTTTGGCCCCTCCTCCCTCCCGCCTCTATCTTCTCTGCTCCTCTCGACCGTCGCCCTCTCGTCTCTCTCCTTAGCTTCTCCGCCTCCACAGCTCCATATCGCAGACGACGAAACCTCCACAGCTCCATAACGTAGGTGACGAAATCAGAGCCGGATGCCTCTCTCTCCCCTACACAGTCGACCAAACCTCCACAGCTCTCCCACCTCTACATCCGCAAACGACGAAGCCCTCCCTCGTCCCTAACAGTTAGTCACAACAAAAAGCCCTCTCCTCCAACTCTCTCTCTCGAACACACAGCCACCACTACGAGTGTGGTAATTTTTGCGTCACAGCCATTTCAAAGGTAAGATGATTGTTCTTGCTTCAATTACACAATTTATTGAGTTTTTATGTTTCCCCATTGCTTTATGATGAAGGCAACAGATCCCATGTGCAATGCAATCTTATGAATGGAGTCCTTTCTTAAGATTTTGTTTGGTAACAACTGTTCGATAAAATGTTCCAAAGACAGTGAAAAATCCACCTTATCGAAAATTCAATTCAAGACAATTGCTTATGAATGCTCTAATCCTTGAACAGTTATAGTGTCACAATGCATCATTTCCATTAAAAAATTGCCTGAAGTAGGTATAAAAAATTGTAATGAGGCACCATTTTGATTATGAATCAAGGGACACTTAATTTTGTCCTGTGAACGATTAGATAAGTGTAGCTATAGATATGTATGGAGATTTTGTCCCTTTTCAAGTTGGGAGAGCCAATACAAGTTAGAACCAAAACAAAAATGTAAAAAAAAAAAAGAGGAGAAAAAAAAAGAAAGAATACACAGACATATGTCTACCTTAGGCTTTAGTCAGCAGGAGAAGAAACTCCCCACATTCTGAATTTCGATCTTGGCGATGCTTAAGGAGGTAATTAGTTCTCATATTTTATGTTTGACTTGAGTATTTAATCCATGTTTAGGATTACCAATTAAGGTAGAGACCTGTGTTATGTTGTGGGTCTAGTTCCCACGAACCTTGGATTTTTAGTTAAGTAAATTGGTTAGTATTGAATCTCATTCCAACTCCTTGATATTAAAGTTAAGTGTTGGAACTCCTTTGGTCTTTTTTGTATTAATATAAAATTCTTTTTCGCTGTAAAAAAAAAAAAGAGCTAAGTGTTGAAACTATAGGTTAAATATTGAGATTAGGTGCCTGATAGTGTTGAAATATAAGATGAATTCCTCAATTTTAGGATGAAGCAAGATGAAAAGGTGGGGTGGGGGGCAAGAAGACATTTTTCTAGTGTTCTGGACATGGTGAACCATGGCTTAAAAATGATTGACCAAACCTAATTTGTTTGAGCACTGTAGCATGTAATATTTGATTGTTTTTTCACATCATATATTGATCATGTGTCTTGTTCTATTTAATGCAGTTGCAATGCAAACTTTTCGGATTGGAGGATGCTGACCGAATTAGGTGAATTTTTAGGGCTAGCCGTAGTATTTTTGTACTTATTGTAAAGATGACTTGAACCCAATATTTACAAGTTCTTGGCCCATTCATTGTTTCTAATCATCGTTTATTTGTTAAATATAGCTAAAATTCAGTTGTAAAGTACAAGAATGAAGTTATCCTTTTTGGGAGAACAAGTACAGGAATGAAGTTATCTGAAAGGCTCAACAAAAATATTATGGCAGAAGGAAAATTGATGACAATTGTAATTATTTTTGTTGTATGGTTCATGGAGACAAATAATAATAGATGTCTTTTTTTTTTTGGATGTAAGTTGCAAATGCTGCATTTTTGTGATATGGCTCATGTAAACATTAAACTTGACATGTTATGTAAACAGTAGATGGCTCATGTAAATGGCAAATGCTGTCTTTTTGTTTGATCAAATGTTGGATGAATTTGATAGAAGGTGTTTTTTGTTTGATCAAATGTTGATGAATGTGATGTGCCTTGGTGGCTCTTGTTGTTCAACAAAGTGACCTTGTTTGGTATGTTTGTGGCGTTGTTGTTGGGTATGCAATACCATTTCAAATACCATAATTACCTTATAAACAGGGTGTGCTAACTAAAAATTGGGCATACTTACCACCAAAAAAGGAAAAATAATTATACGTACATTATTGTGGGTATGACATGAATTGGGAATACCTACCATTTCCATAACCATACTTACCATAGATAAAGGATTTATTTACTTAAAACTAGGCATTTTGACATGTATGTGCTAGCACGTAGAGAGAAGGATTTTGCCATTTTTATACCCCTCTCTATGATCGAACAAGAAGGGATTTCTCTTAAATACTCTATTTTCACTTCTGATATCATATGTTGACATGGTAACCCAATTGACTTAAATTCAAGCAAGAGCATTTCATGATGCCATCACTGCAGTCTTTCTTTTCTCCTAAACATTGTCATCTATCTCTCAAAATCTGATCTAGACAAATAGGATCACAATTAGTGGTAAAAACTGACATAGATAATGCTTAAAAATCTTGTACTTAATTTAATCACAGCTTAGTTAGCTTTTTCAACTTATTGGTTTTTGAAAGTTAGGAAGCTTCTTCAATATCAATTTTTTTGGAGAAGAAGACAGATGAATGAGAGTTAGTGTTGATAACTTTGAACAGTTTAAGGTAGGTATGAAACAATCTAGTACCATTAATGCCATAATTAGTAGTAGGTAAGGAGGCGTGCTTACTTTCATTGGTAAATGTGGTTTAGCATATAGTCATTGTTTCCTTTCAACGAAGTAAAAAATAGTAAAGACGTGGTAAGTGTTTGTGAACAAGACAAATAGGTTCACAATTAGTGGTAACAACTAACATAGATATGCTTATCACAATTTCTATGTTACCTACGGTAGGGCAAGCAAAACAGAGAACTTATTCTCCAGATACTTCCTAAATACGGTGTTTATCCATAATAAAAATACCATAAACAGTGGTAAGTATAACCATAAAAAACGTAAAATTTTGGGAAGCTTCATTAGATTATTGTGAAACATTTATTCGAGATTTCAACTTATAGTCTTTCGGTAAGTTGGTACGAGGTAATAATCACAACTAAATTTAGTTTGTTCTTGAAAAATACTTACTTGATGAGCTTCTTCAACTTGTTATGGAGCTTCTTCTTAAATCTTCTTTTTTTGGACAAGATGAGAGATGAGTGGGAGCTAGAAGAGTTAGAGTGGATAAGTTTGCAGGGTTTAAGGTACGTTTGGAGAAACCTAGTACCATTAATATCGTAATTGGTGGTAGGTAAACAAGTCAATTGGCAAAACGTGAATCATTTTGCGTTGTAAGACTGGTTTAAGCATATAGTCGTTTTGCCCTTATTTCATGGTAAGTATTGTCAACCACGTGGTAAGTTTTTGTGTGGTAAGACTGGTTTAAGCATATATTCATTTTGCCCTTATTTCACGGTAAGTATTGTCAACCACGTTGTAAGTTTTTGTGTGGTAAGACTGGTTTAAGCATATAGTCGTTTTGCCCTTATTTTACGGTAAGTATTGTCAACCACGTGGTAAGTTTTATTAACAAATATTTGTCCATCGTAAAAATTTAATTTTTGTAGTATCTCTAGCCTTATGCTTTGGTAAGTAAGCTTTATTCTATAGTAAGTATGACATTAATGACGGGTATGTATACATTTATGTATATCTTCATTAATGTCATATTACCTACAACATTAAATTTTATTTGGATCTATTGTATTACTTTTATGATAAATTAAATAAAAGCATTTATATTAATAAAATTACTTTTAAAAAAAGATCAAACAAATGAGATATTTCAATTTACTGGTTCACTAGTGGTTACTCTTACATTAGCCAAGTGATCAATGTTAACCTCAAAGACTGTTACTCCTTCATTTGCTAAGTGATCCATGTTAACCATCGAATAACCATTTTTGAAATTTGCTAATTGTGTAACTTGAAGGGTTGAAAGAGATAAGTCTGTGGTTAAGTAATTAAACAAATTAGTCAGCCTACTTTAACCAATTATATTAATTTTCACTAATCACTATCAATCAACATCATTGTTAACTACCACATCTGTCAAATATGATCTTAATCGATTCAAATTGTTTAATCAATTGGCTGAACATATAACCAGATCAATCAATTACAAATGAATCAATTCTTATTGATTGATCGCTGCCAAGTATATTAGTATCAACACTATTAGTTGTTAGATTTGCAAAATATATCATATTGATCACTATAAACTATATTAATGAAATTGAATAGTCTAATTTTATTAAATACGACCACAAATTCAATTGAGAATCCTACAAAATTATTCAATAGCTATTAAACAAAAATATATTTATCGTTTAATTTTGTTGTAACAATCAACTTGTAGCATTATTTTATAATATGTATTAACTTAATTTGTAAGCAATCAAAATATTAATAAATATCTTGTTTTTTCCATAATATTTAAAACTAAGTTACTTAAATATATCTATAATAAATGATTACTTGAAAATTAATTAATTAAATATATTTATAATGTCATTTAGAAATTATGAAAAATATTTTTCAAATTTTTATATTTTCATAACAAATTAAAATTTTAAACTAGATTTATAAATGAACACCATTTTTTAGATAATTTTTCTAATATATAAATTCCTAAAATCTAAAAAAAATTCCGCCAAAAAATCGAGTACTCCTTTTTTTTTTTTAACTTAATGGTAACTTGTTACCTGACCAACCGGTTGTAGTAAGTGTTGCCTGTTTGTGTGGTAAGTGTTACCTTATACGATGGTAAGTGTTGCCTCATCAATGGTAAGTGTTGCCTGTTCTGTGGTAAGTAATCTACCGGTTTTTTTGGTTAAAGTTCACAAAACCATCTCGATTTTAACAAAACCACTCACCTTTTGATTTTTAATTTTGATCCAAGGGCTGTGATTTGGCTATTTTCAATCAAATGATCCATATTCATTGGGAGTATGATGCTCCCATACCACTTGGGAGCATCATAGAAGTTTTGCTCTCTCTCAAGTCTAAACTGATTAATTACGCTCGTCTCTCTCTCTCTATAAACGGATTACGCTCCTCTCCCTCTAATACAGATTCGTTCTCTACGTCTCTCTCTCTCAGATCTAAACTGATTACGCTCCTCTCTCTCTCTTTAAACCGATTACAGAGTACAGAACGTTCCTCTCTCTCTCGTGCTCCTCTCTCTCTCTCTCTCTCTCACAAAAAACCGATTCTCAATCCCTTTCACAAAGCCCTCTCTCTACGTTAAAAAAAACCCTCTCTCCCTGAATCGCGACATTACAGCTCTTTTAGGGTTTTCGCTCGAATCACTCCAGTAAGTGGCCGGAAACAATGGAATCCACGATAGTGTGCGAAATCTGTATTGCTGTTTATTGGTCTTTGTACATGTTCTCCATATATGTACACTGAGTGGAGGACGTGGTGACTGGTGAGAGAGCAATGGGACTGCACCGCCCAAAATCGATTCCCTCAATCCCTTTCACAACCCCCCCCCCCCCCCCCTCTCTCATTCCTTCTCGTTCAGAAGCATGTGTGATTAGGGTTTTGCTCGAATCACAACTGCCCACGAATACTAAGGTGCCCTAATTTTCTCTCCAGAAAATGGCCGGAACAACCGAAGCTCAGACGACGAAGGTAAAAACCCCACTCTCACTCCACGAAAATGCGGATTTCCGAAACATTTGCTACGAAATATGCGGCGCTTACTTTTTTTCTCTTCGCTTGTTTCGTGCAGATGAACTCGATCCTGAAGAGGACGAGTCAGTGACGCGACGACGAAGATGAGGAAGACGGTATTATGACCTTCTCTTCTGCATTTTTGTTTTGTTTCTCCCACTGTATACTCTTGTTTGTACTGTCTCTTCATTCTAGTTTGTCTACATCAACGGCCACAACTCATTGACATTGGCCGTATAACAGTTCAAAGTAAATATCGTTTTGAAGACAATGCTAGGATCCTTGTGTTACGAAAATTGGTTTTGAAGACTATAGCCAGGTTCTTTGATGCATTATTGCATGTTTTTGCATCATATTCTCGATTGATTTCCCTTTACACTTGCAATTTTCCAACTTAATGTTGGAATCATGGTGATATAGGAACCAGTTTGGAACAAGTATTAGTGATTCTGCAACAAAACGTAAGGATTTGGTTTGGTTGAAATCTATAAACTCACGAATACTTCTACGAGCGAGTCTGTTCCTGTCCTAATCAAATCGGATACCGATACTCCTCGGTTACTCATACATGCGTATCTCTGATGCTTGAAATTAAATTTCTTTAAATTTATGAAGTATTGGATCTATTTGATTACTCTTAAGTTTATGTTTTCCTTTTTATTTGAATGAACAGATACTGTAATTTACGCATTCAAACTGTTACGAAGTTTAGATTGTAATAGTTGAACCGTAGAATAAGAGTGTCAACTGTCAAGGTCTCGGTAAGTAAAACATTTCTGACATAAAAAGAATAATTGTCTAATATTTTCGTTACATTTTGATACAAGAATTAATAATACTATAGCATTATATTGTAAAGTAGCTTGGCAGCTTTTGCCGTTTCGTCATTGGCATATCCAAAAAAACTGCTTCAATGTTGTTCTGGAGTAGAACTCATCCTCAGCAATTGTTGTCAGATCTGTTTTTTTTTTTTTTTTTGAAATTTACGATTTGACAACCATCCAAGTGAAGCTGAAGAGTCATAACAGCTGGGTGCATTTTATGCATAGGAAATGTGTATATCCTCCACTTTGCCTTTGGTGGCAATACCATCTTGCTGTTTGAAATTGTTCAATTTTGTCAATGTTGTCTTGGAAAACATTATTGACAAATTAGTTATTTTTTGTAACTAAAAAATCATTGCTTATAAACTGAATATAGTATTGACTGGCCTAAACCACTGCTTTACCTCTTCTCCTTCAACTTCTTCTTCAGTTGCCCCTTGATAGGAAAACCTAAGCTATTAGTTTGTTCTTTCTACATCTGCTTTCTGCGTGGCTAGTGCTGGAACTACGACTTGCTGGTATGCATGACCACTTTTTGGTTTTCTTACCATAACATTTGATGAAGAGTGCATTTAATATCCTTGAAAGTTTTAATACAGCATCATCTTTCTTTTGCTCAACTAACTACTACTTTGCTATACATTCTGTCACACCAATTATTGAATGATTCACATATCACACATGAATTTGGAAGATGTCACTGGCACAAGTAGAGTATGCGTTTGAAACTTATACAATGGATACAATCATACAATTAAGTATTTGTTTGGCATCAATATATTCTTCAATTAATTATATCCATATCCTATCACTTGGCCAAATATCCTACTTTTTTCGGTTTTTTCTTATCGACATATGGTGTATCATATCATATCATATCGTGCCGTATCTGTATCCTGTCATGTGGTCGATGCTTCACAAGTTCAAATGTTTTGTTCATCTTTTGTGCCTTTCATTGCAGAAGGGATTAGTATCCTGAGCAATCTTTCCATTTTTATGCTTTTGGGTGTGTTTGCTTGACAATGGTACTGGAATAACTAATTTGGACGTTTAAATTTCCTGAAAAACCATTGATATCCAACATATATGTGCTTCTATTATCTGAAATTTCAGTACTTTATGTGATGAGGTACGATTTTTTAGATTTTAGTTTGCATTCATTGATTTCTACTCACTTTGTTAGGTGCTTTTCCTAATATCTTTTTAATTGTTCGTGTTTGTGTGGCGTTTTGCTGAGGATTGTGAGCGCAAATTTTTCTATTTTATTGTTGGGCTTCTCCTATGAGAGTTGAATGTATAATATCTTGTAACACAGTGCAGAAGTCTTTGAACTTCTTTTATCAATTCCAACGGTTATATGGTGATATCTTTTCCTAGAATTTGGCTTTACTCCTGTTCAATTAAAGGAAAGAGGAATTTGAGAGCAATGTTTTGGTTGCTTTGGGTTAACTATTGTTAGACTTGCAGTAAGAATTTAATGCATTGTCTTGTAACTACATGGGAAATTAGTTTTGGGTAAAACGTTTTCACGGAAAATTGAGCCTTCAAAACTTAAATTTTCCTTAGCTTGTTTTGTGTCCTACTGTCTACCTTCTGGCATATGCTTGATTATAGCATCAGTTCATTGCAATTGCTTCACCCTTTATCTCATTTTAGGTTTTGTTTTCCATATCTAAATGCTCGAAGTTAATAGTTTACAGAGTGTCGAGGTTATGTCCTTCAAAAGTAATTTTTTGGTTATGTGCCTCTCTATGGACATGTTTTTAGAGACAAGTGTGACCCATTTATTAAGGTGAACCTCCGACATTGCTACTATATGTAGGTCATACTATTCCATTGCCTGTTAAAAATGTTTGTGCTGATTTGCTCTTTTATTGTAATAGGTCATGCAAAACAAAGTAGAGATGGCAAAACAAAGTAGAGATGGCAAGAAAAGGAATGGCATTTCCTTTTAGTTCACTTTGTTTTCTAATTTCATATGGAGGCTCATTGGTGATTGGTTGTGTGGGATGATAATTCAAGTGGTCTGTTACGTTTAGGTTTGTGGTAAATATTGACGTGCCCATTTGATTTGGAAAGTGGCTTCATTAACATTAAGTTCTTATGCAGGTGAGCTAGGAAAAATGGACAACTTGATTGTTTGGACCCTCTACGACTGGAGATATCCTTGATCACGGAGTTCTTTGACAAGGGCAACTCATATTTCAAGGTGAACAACAGTACTTGCGTGGATTGTTCTTTACTGACTTTTTTTTATGGATGATGTAAGCAATGCCATTCTGATTGGCCAATGCCGCTTTTTTTGTGTGTGGTGGTGGAGCGGGTCGGCGTGTGGAGGATGGGGTTCATTTCAATATTTGGAGATTCATTGGAAAATAATTAAAACAATTCCGATTGCCCTTTGTATCTCATTTCTCTTTCTTGAGTAAATCTCTTTTTTGGAGTACTTTTGCCACAGTATGTCATCTTTGGTTTGGTGGGCGCGACAAGTAGATAGTAATAACCGACTTCTTGCATCAAAATTGTGATAATCTTGGCCCTATATTCTTCTGGAGAGCTCACTAACAATCAAGTACTGTTGATTCTTTTTTTTTTTTTTTTAAACCTACAATTGCAGACAATTAATTTGGTAGCCCCAATGTTGTTTTAGATGTGATTTGGAGTTCCTAACCCAGCCAGAATTTAAGATTCCAGGTTTTTCTTTGTAATAGTTTTCCTTTGGAGCCTTCTAGGTTGGAACTTGTGAATGATTAGCTTTCAGCAGAAAAATATTCTGTACTACTTGCATTCCTGTTATTAAGTTGTCTATCATGAGTTCAAATACCTTGTGAATATGATAGAAGTTTTTTTTTTGTTTTGATAAGTGCACACTTTTATTAAGCTCAAAACAAGGAAAACAAGGATTTCCAGGGAGTCAATCCCTTTACAGAAACAACTTACAACAGAAACAAAGCAAAAACAACCACTTATCAATCTAGAACTCCTAACTATACAACCTCCATAACTCTGTTAGACAGTCCCCAAATCGCACAAATATTCTTATTTTGACTGGATGGTTTCAGATGTCTCCTGGAGCTGAGAAAATCCTGAATTGTAGCGTCAATCCCATCAGCCACCTGAGTATACCCTTTTGCCATTGCTCGAAAATTCTGGAATTCCGTTCCTGCCACAACCCATAAATAGAAGCAGCCAAAGTGTTTTTAAGGCTAATGAAACTCAGCTCAGTATTATTACCGCTTCCATTGGAGAGAAACCAGTTAAGAATTTGCTCAAGGCTCATAGGCATCCCTTGAACTCTGTTCTTAGACATCATCTGTTGCCACATTGCCGAAGAAAAGGAGCACTCAAAAAATATGTGTTGATGGGTTTCCTTCATTGAATTACACAGACAACACAATTCATCCACTTGCAAGCCCCAGTTGTGTAACCTATCTTTAGTACTCAAACGTTGGAGAGCAGCCAACCAAAGAATAAAAGACCACCTAGGCACACTATGTCGACCCCATATTATCTTAGACCAAGGGTTTTGTGGGTACTTCGCCCTTATGGCATTCCAAGCTGATCTAACATTGAAAGAACCACTTGGATGAGGCACCCAAATGACAGTGTCTTCCTCCTTAGAATTTGGTCTAAGAGAGTGAGGAGTGTGGGCAATGATAGATTGGATAAGGGGGTTCCGTAAACGAGGCCATCTCCAATCCCCTTGGGCAATAATGGAAGCCACCTTAGCCCTCAATGACCTGCCCACATCAGTCACTACCCTTTCACCAAAAGTAGAGTACAACAGCCCAAGAGGGTGCCAGTTATCTAACCACAAAAAAGGTATTTTTTCCATTTCCAACTTGATACCTGATAAGAGGTTGCCCAAGGTATCTGAGGCCTAAGAGCTTCCTCATAGTCCATGAGGCATCACAAGGTACCGCCATGGACCAAATACACTGCCCTTTTTTGATGTATGTATGAATCCACTTAACCCAAAGGGTGTCTGGCTTCTTACATACAGCCCACAATGCTTAAGCATAGCTGCCCTATTCCAGTCTTTAATCCTTTTGAGCCCTAAACCCCCTTCATCTTTAGGACAGCAGATATGAGCCCATTTCTCCTTTGCCCCTGAGTGTCTGAGGTCAGGTCCAGACCACAAAAAGGCCATAAGAGTGCCCTCAATCTCTTGAATTAACTTGCTGGGAAGGATGAATATGGAACTCCAATAAACTTGAATACTAAACAATACGGACTGGATGAGTAGAACCCTTCCACCGTAAGACATTGTTTTGTTAGAACCAGCAGTAATCCTTTGTAAGATCTTCTCTTTCAAAACAACACAGTTAGCTGATCGCAACTGAGTAGAAATGAGAGGCACCCCCAAATATTTGATGGGGAAGCTACCTTCTGGAAAGGGAGAACACTTTGCATTTGCCTCTTTAAAGGCTTGTCTACTCCACCATAGAGCACAACACTTTTATTTGCATTAGGTTTCAGCCCAGAGAAAGAAAGAAAATCAGTCAAAAGAGCACTAATAAGCTGTAATGAATCATGATCCACGCTGCTAAGAATGAATAGGTCATCAGCAAAAGCAAGATGGCAGAGATTCAGAGCACTACACTTTGGATGAAACTTAAACCTGCGATGCTGAACTCGAAACTTGAGAATGGCTGCAAATGCCTCCATCACAATTAGAAACAAATAGGGAGAAATTGGGTCACCCTGCCTTAACCCCCTTTGACCAGGAAAATATCCCTCCATACTACCATTAATAACCACAGAGTACTTTGTTGAAGTCACACATTCCTTAATCCAATTAACAAACAAGGTTGGAAACTTCATACAAAGCATTATGAAGTTTTACTTTTCAATTTACGATTTCTTGATTCATTATGTGTAATAGGTGGCACTTCTTGCAGTATGTGTGTGCAGGGACTTGAAAGTTGTGTCTGCAATGGGAGCTGGCACGAGAGCCGACGCTACAAAAATCCGTGTGGCTGATTTGAGAGTGTCAACAAATGACCCACTATCTCGAGAAGTAATTCTTTTGGTTTGCATAATTTGCTTTCTGAGTACTTTAGGACCATGTATCTAGCTACCATAAACTTTACTACAATCACGTTACTTTAGCATATGTAAATAGGCTATGCAGTAAATCAGCTGGACACTTTGCTACTTTAATCAATCGATGTAATACGCCTTTATAACTATTCTTATTTCGTTCCCACATTTCCAACTTCACCATTATAAACAAAATTAATCTCTTAAATCAAAGTCTATTCCCTTCAACGGGCATGACATTCGTGCTATGATTTAATCTATATAGTGTTGAAGGTATCCTACCCCGTTAATAATAATGAGTTTCGCTTGCCAATTTTTTCTTGATTTTTCCAATTAAGTCCCTTGATTTTTAGAGCTGTGCTGTTGTTCGTTAGGTATAATGGTAATTTTGCCTCCATCTGTACAGGTGGACACCTGGCATCATCCGGCTACCTCACGGGATTCGTGATGAATCTTAGCTTTTTATTTCTGCTCGCTCCTTTATCACGCTAGTGGGTGCTGGTACGTTCCATTCTTGTGTTCTCATCGACTGAGGGTGGTTTTGCCGGAGTGCTTGTGGAATATTTTCCTTCTGTGTGTTTCATTACTGTGTTTTTTCTCAGAGTGCTTCTAGGATCATCTTCTGTGCGTTGGGTGAGAGAATAACTGTTCTGATTTGATTTACGGCCCCTCTTGGTTTATGCCAGCGCCTGGTAATCTTAATCTTCTTCTGTACATCTTCTCCTACCAAGGGGTACAGTTGGCTGATCAAGAGCCTGCCTGAGTTCCTCTCTCCCCCTCTCCCTTTCTCTCCTGAGCTCCTTCCACTGTGAAGCTAACCCTGACCACACCCCCAATCGTAGGTTTCCCTGTCACCGAAAGCGAGGTCCAGTGGGCCGAAACCAAGGCCAAGATCAGACGGTTTCGTTGCGAGATTTCAGGCCAAAAATCTCATCGTGGACAGGTTAAGATTCTAAAGCACGACGGGCCGACGGCGAACTGAGGCTGCCCCCTATAGGAAGTGCTGCCAGGTAAGTTCGTCTCTTTTCCAAATTTCTGATTCCTACTTTTGGCTTTAGCCTCCAAATTTTTTTTAAACCCTAATTTCTGAGATCTACGAGATAAGTTCCTCCTGTCTTTCGGCTTTACCTTTACAAATTTTGATTTACCGGTTTTTGAAGACAGGGTTCTTTGGGTTTGATATTTCACGTCGGCTTTGATTTTGTGACCACCATTCGTAAAGGAGCTTTCTGACCATGGTTTTGGACTTTTGGTAAATCTCAAGCTTGAATCTATCTGAACCAGTATGAGGTGTTTATAGTCTGCTTCTGTTGTTTATTTTAGTTAGGGCAAATTACATAGACCTCCCCTGAGGTTTCTGACTACTACAGATTCCCCCCTCAAGTTTCAGAAATTATACTGTCCTCCCTTGTCAGCAGTTTGTCCACTGACGGAATGGATGGAAAGTTGTCAATGACGTATGTACCCTCTAAATCAATCCCCACCCACGTTTGGTTGCTTGTGGAGATGGGAAACCACTTACCGCCCCTGTATTCCTGCGAAAAAATGGCAGCAACTGATCACCTCATCCCGAGTTGTCATTAGAGATGGGAAATCACGTACCACCCCTCTATACCCGCGGGAAAAAAGGGCGTGAAGCCACCTCACCTCATCCGAACTTGTATAAAGGGAGGCTGTATCTTGCTTCACCACTCATTTCACTCTTCTCTTACACACTCAGAAGAAACCTAATTTCAGAGAGAGACGATGGGTTGAGACGGGAGTGAGAGAGGTTGTAGAGGAACTGGACACGAAAAGATCAAAAAATAAACATAAAGAAGGTGAGAAGAAGCAGAGAAGACGTTGAAAAGTGGTGATTTGGTTCAATACGCACAAAGGTAGTTTTCTCCATTTGCATGTGTGTGTTTTGAACAGTCCTTCAAAAAGTTAGGGTTTCTGATAGAATTTTGGGGAATTTCATAAGCTCTAAAAGAAATCGAGGAAATTACATGATTTTACTCTTACTATGTGACTCAAGGTAGTCATTTGTGTAATTTATGTTTTCTATGGACCTTGTTTCAGTTGAATATGGGTAAATCCCCAATTTTAAAATCCCCAATTTTATGATTGTTTTGTTGGTGTAATCTTGGGTTTATGGTGTTGCATGTAACTGTTCCTTTGTGTTCTTTTGTTTATTTTTCCATGTTCTCATTCTTTACTCTATTCATTGTAGGAAAAATTGGGTACTGTCGTGCATGATTTGGTGGTTCATCACAATGGTCAACAAAGTCATATAAAGAACATAGACCCTGACAGGTATAGTCACATGGAATTGGTTGCTGATAGCTGTGAGGTTGCATTAACTAATGTCTCTGCAAGAACTGATTTAGCTTTGGAGTGCTATTGTTTCTTACCTGGGTCATCAGTTAGGATGGATATATGAAATGACAAAGATTTAATGGCTGTGTTTGAACCATATGGTGGGTCTAGGCAAATTCATTTGTATTTTGATGTTGAGCAAACTCCCAATTCCCTTGAACCAGTACTTACTAATGTCAATGTTAATAATGACCTTGCTAGTAATGTCAATAGGGCTGAAAAATCAAAAAATTATGAGCATGGTAGTAGCAGTAGGTCTGGAAAAGAGGTTGACACTGGTCCTAGCCTTTTAGAACAAATGTGGGTTGGCTTAGACTCTTTTGATGATGTGGATTGGACAGAACTTGGTGACTGTCAATTCAATGATGAGGGTGACGAACTCTTTGACTATAGTGACTCTGAGGACTTAGATTGGGATGTGAATGGAGGAGGAAAGTCTGATGGAGGTCATAGTAGCACGGATTCAGGTGATGGTTCTGATATAGATGGTGGACACCAAACTGAGGATAGTGAGGGTGGGATTTCTAATTATGAATCTGATGATGAGGGTGGACAGCGTTCAAATGATGAGAATGATATTCAAGCCCTTAATGCTGATAGGTACATGCAGGGTAAGATGTTTGAGATCAAAGAAGGGCAAAAAATCTGTTTAATATGTGTCCCCACTTTAGGTGTGTATTGAAGGAGTTTGCAATAGAGAGGGGGTTTAAACTTGATAGGGTGAAAAATGAAAAGAGCAGAGTCACAGCTAAGCGCAGTGCAGTGCACAAGGATGTAAATGGAGGATCCATGCTTCTCCATTGACGCAATTTAAGATAAAAGTGCTCGGGGCCTGACCATACTTGTGTTAGAGTGGAGAGGAATGCTGAAGAAACATCAACATGGATTGCATCAAAGTTTGCTAGATCACTTAGGAGTAACCCTGGGATGACCATTGAAGCAATTTATGATGAGCTGGTAGAGAATCATGGGATTGAAGCATCAAGGATGCAGATTTACAGAGGAAAGAGGAAGGCTTTAGAGGCCATTGAAGGGAATCATGCAAAGGCCTACAGCAAGCTACGACAATATGCTGTATGAGGTTATAAAGACTAATCCTAGTAGCTTGGTAAAGCTTGAAACAGAGAAAATCCCCTCCAATGTCAACTTACCCACCTTTAAGAGAATGTTTATCTCATTTGCAGCCATCCAACAAGGGTTCAAAGATGGTTGCAGACCATTTATTGGATTGGATGGTTGCCATTTAAAGGGACCATTTGGAGGTGTTTTGTTGGCTGCAGTGGCACTTGATGGTAACAACGGTTTGTACCCAGTTGCATTTGGGTTGGTAGAGAGTGAATGCAAAGAGAGCTGGGCCTTTTTCTTGTACTATCTGCACCCCATACTTGGTGATGGCCTCCAACAAAGGCCTTGGACAATCATGAGTGATGGGCAAAAGGTATTGTGTTAATGAAAATAATGTTGTATGTTTATTAGTTACTTTCTGCATTAAGTTACATAATGTCTTGTACTGAAACACAGTCTTAACTTTCATGTTGATAGGGAATTGAAGCTGCATTATTCCAAGTTATGCCAGAGGCAACGCACAGAAGGTGTTGCAGACACTTGTTTGCAAACTTCACAGGTAAATTCCCTGGACTTAAGTTAAGGAGATCCTTCTGGGCTGCAGCTAGAGCATACACTGTAAGGGATTTTAATTATGCAATGGCTGTTATTAAAGATACATCAACTAAGGCACATGATTGGCTTATGGGGCTGCCTGTCCAAATGTGGGCAAGGCATGCTTTTGAGTCTTTGACAATAGGGTGGATTAATAACTGGGTAGGAAATTTAAGAGGAAAACCTGTGTTGACTTTGATTGACAACATAAGAAGTAAGCTAATGGGAAAACTTCACAAGAGATATGAAATAGCTTAAACATGGCAGTCTTTGGTGACCCCTATGATTAGGAAGAGGTTAGATGAAGTGGTTGATCAGTCTAGGGTGTGTAAAATAACCTTTGCCGGGGGTGAGGAATACCAGGTTGTTGAAGGAGTTCTGTTTCATGTTGTCAACCTAAAGGCTAGGACCTGCTGTTGCAAAGTGTGGGAGATCAGTGGTTTGCCTTGCAAGCATGCTGCCTCTTGCATCTCCCACAAGAGAATGAACGTTGAAGAGTTTTGTCATACTTATTACCATAGGGATACATAGTTGAGGGCTTATGGTGAAATTATTCACCCTTTGCATGATGAGACAATGTGGGAAGAGGTACCAGGTGAACCAGTGCAGCCTCCACCTCTGAAGAGGTTGCCTGGTAGGCCTAGGAATTCTAGGAGGAGGGCAGCTGATGAACCTGCCCCCCGGGGTAGCGAGTCAAGAAGATCATGCACAGTCAGATGTGCTAATTGCAAAGAGATTGGCCACAACAGAAGAACTTGCCAAAGAGCTCCTGTTGGAGGCTCTAGAGGGGGTAATGGAAGCACAATGAGGGGTAGGGGAAGGTCACAAGATGCAAATGTTGGTGATCCTACTGGTGCAAGTACTCGAGGTAGGCGGATTGTATAAGAGGAAGAGGGAGGAGCACATCTGCAAGCACAAGAGGGAGGGGCACATTTGCAGGGACAAGAGGAAGGGCAGAAATGCAGGTACTAGAGGAAGGGGCAGAAATGCAGGAACCTCAGGAAGTGGCACAAATGCAGGAACATCAGGAATAGGCACATATGCTGCTATTATCAATTCTCAAAGTACAGTAAGAACTAGCTTGGTTTATTTTTGTTTGCTTAATACTGTCCATGTCAATTCTTTAGTATGCTAATTGAATGAATTTCAAGGGGGTGGTGTGGGAGCTGATATCTGACCAACCCAATGGAGCATGACTTGAGCATGGATCCAAGGCTGCATATCTCTCTCTCTCTCTCTCTCTCTCTCTCTCTCTCAGAGGTACAACTATAGTTATACATCACTTTGTATTTTTTTTATAAAGCAACTAGAGGGGGGGTTATAAATCTGGAAACCAACAACATGCGCCAACATTTTTTTATCCTAATATTGGTGTGTTCCCTTTTTGCCTTAGATTGGTTTTGGCAGAAGCCGCAGAACAAGTGTTCCATTTGAGAAGCATCTTTTGTTTAACTAGTAGGTCTAGCATTTAAGTATATTTTGACCTGGCAAGTTTGGGCAAACCATGATCTTTTTGTCATTATGGGCTCTATGCTTATTGCCAATAGTTTATTGAATGTAATGACTGCTGCCATAATCTTTTTGTCATTATTGGCAAACCATGGTCAGTGTAATGTAGTCCCTAATGTTATGTTAGAACATAATGTAATGACTGGTTGCCATAATCCTTTTGTCATTTTGGGCAAACTGTGGTAAGTGTAATGTACTCCTAATGTTATGTTGGAACCTAATGTAATGACTACTTTATGGATCTTGGTTGTGTTTGTTCAATTCATTATCGACCAAATGTTACACTTGCTTACATTCTTAAACATAATTGCATTTAATATTGATATCTAGTACATCATCCAATTATATTGCAATATTGCATTAAGATCATTGGCATCTGCGTTCTAGAGCTACATCCTAAGAAGCACAAACACATCTCTAGCCTTTTGCATCCTTATCCTAAACATGTCGGACAAGGACACGGACACACTCGGACACGTTCCCGACATGGAAAATGTGTATCCGAATATGTAGTTATTCTTTTTAAGTTGGACACGCTCCGACACATACCCGACACGCAATTTTCTATTCTCATTTTTAATTAGTCTATGTCATGAAAAACCCACAATTTGCTATTCTCATTTTTTCATTGGATTTTTTTCTCTTTAATGTAAAAAAAATAATATCTTTTCATAATATATGATTTTTTTGTGTACACATATATATAAATAATTATTAATTTATGTATTCAACGTATCCCCGGGCGTTCGTGTCCTAAATTTTGAAAAACACGTGTCCGTGTATCCGTGTTGTGTCCCGTATCCGTATTCGTATTCGTGCTTCTTAGGCTACAACTAGAATAGTTACAAAGAAATACATCACAATCGTGCTACCTATTAACTTAGCCTTGGCCATCTCAAGCAAGGCCTTTTGTTATGCATTTGCACTAGCTTGGCCATGGCATTGAATGATAGGAGCATAGCTCTGACTTCGGCCATTTGTATCACTGATTGGAGCATCACCATATAGGGTTTTCCACCATTCAAAGAACTTGCATTTTTCATCTTTATAGGCCATGAATTTGGAGGAAGATAGGCCATGAAAACTGTATCACCTTGGCAATTTTTCTTCTTGCTATTGCTAAACACTTGTCGTTGGAATATTCTTCTTTCTACTTGTTATTTTTCTCTTAAAACCAGCAGATGAGCAAACTCTCTATTTATAGAGGAAGCACCCAAACAGCTATAATTTCCCTACGGTTGTGAAATTGGGTGGAATATGACATGGGATCTCCCTCCATTTGGTTTAAGGGCAATTTGGTCTCATAATTGTCACTTTTACTCATAATGTTAACTGATACAACGGCTCTTTAACAAGTAGGAGGTCTGTGATGTACGGTTGTAAACCACAAGGGAGGACAGTGTAATTTCTAAAATGTGAGGGGTGAATCTGTAGTAGTCAGAAACCTCAGGGGAGGTCTATGTAATTTGCCCTTTTAGTTATGCTATTTTGCTTTGCCCATCTTTTTTTTGAGGAGATATCTGTTGCATTGTAAATGGTGATCTCTACGCGACTACAAGGTATGTTAAGGGGAAATCTAATATGGTAAAAAGCATGTATTACATCTGTTTTTTGTTTCTCGTCAAGTTGCAATTGATTAAGATTGAAGGGGCATGCCCTATTGATTTAAAAAAAATGGTGAATGCCCTTTTGATTTTGGATATTATATCTGGAATCGTCAATCGTCAATTATCTTAGGTTGACTAATAAAACCCCAAGTGTGTTGCCTCAAATCATGACAACACTGCGTGGGTTTTTTTGTTTTCACTTGCACAAACATGTAGGAGGTACATAATCTACTACATATAGAGCTTTAGTCTAACTAACCAATTTTGGGAGATTTGAGTTCGTTGATGGCATGGTAAAATACGGAAGGGTAAATTTGATTTAGGTTGAGAATGTTATGAGCATATGAGATTGTCCCTAAAGACGATTGTTATTCCTGAATGAGAATGTTATGAGCACATGAGATTGTATGTAAATAGTATTGTTATCATCTACATGTAGCATTGAGTTTTTGAATTTGGTTTACTATTTCATCTATTCACTTAGGGAATCTTAATTTTTTTTCCCACCTAATTATTTGCTTGGTTATTTTATAATGATTTTGACAAATCTTGTTTACTTTTATCACTCACCCATTTAGAAAAATCAATTGAATGTTTTTTTGATTGGAATCAATTGAAGTTATAATTCATTTAGTTGTTTAGTTCTATCTCCTCTCCGTTTATTTTAGGAAACACATGTTTGTCAAAATTTGATCCATGTAGCTTTTGTTTTGAATCCCAACAATTGAACTAATTAATAGTACCACTGTGCTATTTCATAATCAGTTGCTTTGTTCTTATTTTTTAACAGCTAGGGTAAATGTCTTTTCCTCACCATCACTGCCTTCTCACTTGAGATTTCGTTTTATGCTTTTTTGTGCATGTGAACAGGACCATGAGCGGCAATGTCAATGGTTTCACAAACAATGATAAGGAGTTGTGACTAATTTTCAAGCGGCCAAATAGGTAAAAAAAATCGAATGGCTGAATTTCTCGACCAGTTTGATCTATTGTCTTTGTTGGTTAAAAATAGATACAACTTTATGCGATTGTTTAGCAGTGATGATATTATACATCTCTTTGTTTATGGTATCTGAAAGGGTCAAGCTCTATTGATAAGGGAAAAAGAAAAGCCACCTATGCTAAAGATTCCTTCATGTCTCTCTCTCTCTTTTTTTTTTTTGGTTCTATTTTGAGTATATAAAATTTAAGCTAATTGAAAATCGGGTGAAACAGTTATTGTATCCTTACCAACTTTACTGTCTTTGTCTTTTAAAAAAAAAAAATTAGTACAAGAGTTCTCAGAATAAAATTTAATACATATCTGTCAACTCTCCATTTGTGGGGTTTCTTGACCAAATTTATTGGTTAATAGCGGTAGTTTGTATCTGATCAACAGAAAAATCCATAATGAATAATTGCTTAACAGCGGGTGTCACTTTGAATCCTACAGTCACTTTCAAAGAACATAAATTAAACTTATCAATTGGGTCTTATAGGGGCAACCGATGAAAGAGAGAAACATTGGGGTATTGATCGGTGATAGAAATGAAAGTGTCAACAACTGCCGTTTCCAAAAGATCCTTTGCTGTTCATGCTCATTTTTCTATAATCTATTGCGATCATGATAATAGGGGCGGAGAAAAGATTTGAGATTATTGTCTCAACATATGCAATTTGAGATGGTTATATACAGTTTCTGTGAATATGTACACCTTTGCAGAAGCACATAGATGCAATCATCTTTGTTTGCCTTTCAATGGGCCAAGATTGACAGACTGCCTACATTGGAGAGGTTAAGGTCATCTTTGTTTGATGAAAGTGATTGAAGCAAAGTTGATGTTCAAGAAAAAAAGGTAGTTGACGTTACTAAGCTTGGTGCTCTAGAACGACAGATGTTTGTTGAAAAACTCACCAAACAACATTGAGAATGATAACCTTCTATTGCTGCTAAAAATGAGAAACAGGGTAGATAACAACATATGTTTATATCAAATCCTCAACTTGTTGGCATCGAAGTCTTTGTTTATTTCAGATTCAAAATCCTAACTTAGAGATGTATGTTTTGTTTGTTGGTTGTGTTTGGTTGGGAGTTTAGTTTAGTTTAGTTTTGATAGTGGGTGGAGAGAGAAATAGAGTAATGATTGAAAATAGGAATAATGATTGGAGAGAAATAGAGAGAGATGAGAAAGTAATAATTGAAAAAATAGGGTAATGATTGGGGAAAGAAATAGGGTAATGATTGATTTTCAAAACTAAAACTAAACAGAAAAGGCAACCGAACAAAGCCGTTATCATTTTGATTTGCAGATCTTAAGATGTAAATATAATCTTTCGCTTCCTTTCAAAGACAAGCTTGCCTTTTCTCCTTGGTAGAGTTGTGTGCAGGTGAGCTCTTCTATTTCGTTTTACGCTACTGATCTTCTTAAATTTTCTTATTTGCATTTTTTTTTCTCTTTTCAGTGCATGCTATGTATGATTTTTTCTTGAAATTGAGGGCTTATTTTTTCTACATATTCTGATTGGTGCAGGTCATTGATGTTCTCAATCATGGAACACTCCGAGGTCATTGTTGGGATTTAATACTATTTTCTTCATGCTAGGAGATTAATTTAAAATCAAAATTATATTTGTGCTTTCTAGAGCTGGGATTTCATTTTAAAGACAAAAGAAAAGCATCTTTGCCTATGACATTAGCTAGAGTAATAAAAATAAAGCAAGGACAAGAAAGGGACATTGTTTTAGTGTTAGATCTCAAATTTTATTAATTTTGCTATATAGTCATATGATACCATTCACCATGTATCCTTACCCATCCAAACTCAAGCAATCAGTAACAAACCTTGTCTGTATTCATTCCTTAGATATGCCTGTGTGTATCAATACAACTTGTAATAAAAGAGCCAACGCTGCCTACCCAGCCACGCGACAAAATTACCAAATTTCCCTCAGATTTGTCAGCCAGTTTTTGCCTTGCATGTGTTGAGATGTTGGTTGTTTGGGTATTTTACCTTTTGTCCCTTTATTTGCGTACGTTTTTGTCGAGGATTACTTTTTCCAAAAGATTTGTACTGTTTCCTAAATTTCCGGTGAATTTTCTAGTCGTGTTTATCCCTGTTTTCCGTTCCTTTGTCGACAAGGAAAGTACAGATGACTGTTGCAGCTGCTGTTGATGTCCTAAAGAGAACTGTGGTCATTTACCAATTGAAGAACTTAGAAACCAGACACACCATAGACGTTTTCCAGCTTTTTAGGGTTTATTTCGCCAATGGCTTTGAATCAGGAAACTGACACTGCTGCCAACACCGTCTCCTTCTTTGTTGGAACACTCATCCATTTTTAATTTTGGTTATTGTTTTGGGAGCCTTTTCTGTTAGTAATTATCCAATTTACAAATTTTTCAGGCCAAAGAACGTATGTAAGGATCTAGATGATGGGCGCCAACAGTTCTTGCTCGAACTTGAATTTGTCCAGTGTCTCGCTAATCCTACCTACATCCACTGTTTGCTCTCATCACTTCACTTATTCCTACGTTAGTGTTGCATCGAAGGCCTCAATTATTTGGTTATTGGCATGTGGATATAAACACTTGTGATACGAATCTGTGAAGTAAAACTCTTTTGAGTGATTACCAGTTAAAAAGAGATTTATTAGGCCATGTTTGGCTAGAGATTGAGAATCTATTTTCTGGATTCAGTTCTGAAAGACACCGAAACTTGTTTGGTTGATAGTTTCTTAATTTCTTGGGGGTGAACTTTTGAAAAAAAAAAAAAACCTTTCAGGAAAAAAAATTCAAATAGATGCTTCCAATTTTTTGCATTTTTTTGGGGGTTCCTATTTTGTTGAGGTAAATTTGCGATGGTTTTTAGTTTGTGTGCTTTGTCATATATCAAATCAAAACAAACACGTGGAATTGTTGTTTTAATTGTGCAGTTCTGGAGGGGCTGAAGTATGCATCTTCACACGAATAGGTGAAGGTTGATGGCTCTGTCACTACAATTGGTATCACCCATCATGCTCAGGTTTTTCCCTTTCTATCCTTTTAGTAATGCTATGGACCATATAAACATGGGTTTCTTTCCCTATAACTACCCCACGTATTTTGTTGTTGAAAAGCATCAAAGAAATTTGAGGGTTTGTGAGTTTGGGTGGGTGCACACTTGGGATTGGGTGAGAGATTCTAAATTCTCCAAATACAAATCTGCTGCCCGTGGAGTAGGTGATTTGCCGAATTGCGTAAAATCTGTTGTCTCTTTTTCAATTGGGTGCGTGTGTTTTATTTATGTGTTTTGGTATTACTTATCAAAAGTTTGTGTGTTTTGGTTTGGATCCTACAGCAAACACTTGGGACCCACACGCATCGGAGGGACATCTCTATATAAATCATTTCCATTTTTATGTTCCTTCTTATTGGCTATCCCTTTGGATGGTGGGAAATGTTGAGATAAGAAATGGGAGCTCTTTCTCTCCCAATCTCAATTGTTTGAGAAAGGAGAGGGGCCAATCAAAAAAAATATTTTTTGTACTTTTCTCTCAATTTCTCACCAAAATACTCAATCCAAATGAGCAATTTGATAAGAAACCATAACCCTTTTCTTTCTTTTCTCATGAAACCCCTCTATTCGAAGGGCTTAATGTCTGTCATAATATTCATTGGAATGCATCCCTGAATTTTGGTTCCCTTAAACAACATACAAGATAAAACCGTCCGACATGATGTGCACATGACTTGATACTAACCAAATTTGAGGACTGAAGATGTCCGCGAATCACTATATGTATAAAAAGAAAAAGAAAGAGAGAGGCTATGGTGCGGCAAAAAAATTGGGAGAATTTGAACCTACGAGGCGGTTCTTGTATCGAGTTAGAAAAATATCAAATTTGGCATGTCGAAGCCCCGCGTACACAACATGGGACAGTTTCTGTCCATAATTTGGATGCATGTAATGTAATCAATTTGACGCAATTTGTTTAATCCAATTATAAAGCAATAAAATAGGTACAATGAAAAGTTGAGACACAAAGTAAACAAATCTGAGTGGTTTAGGGGATAGAAGTGGAATTAACCTTATATTTTTTATGCTCATAACACTTAATAAATTTTCCATCAATGGAAATGTTAGCAATTTGCAGACCCTTGACATGGCATACGAATGAAGAAAGTAAGAAAATCAAAAGTGCAGTCACACAAGAACACCAGACTTTACCCAATACTTAGCTTATGTCGCAGTTGTTTCATCAGGATGGACAACAATGGAAGTTCATGGAATTCACTATATTGCTAGATTTACATGTCTAAAGGGAAACTACAAAAGTATCCTACATATAGGAAACACTTGCTAAATTCTACGTTTAGGAAATTGTTCTTGGAAGTGTACATGACCCCAAGCGTCTACGCCTGGTTAGTTGGTGTCAATCTAGGAAGCGAAGTCCCTTCCAAATGTTTGAATGAGTCCTTTGAGACAAGACCTACAGTAAGTTAATTGTCATTTCCTATCTTTCGCTGGTTCTAGCAAAAAAGGTGTGATTTTTGACTTACTAATGTGTACACTTTTATAAGAAATAAAGAAAAACAATAAATTGACTTTTTCATACACTTCTTAATAGGCATGACATAATGTACCTAATGTTGGGTAATCTTATAATGTATTCGTAACCTTATTCTATTGATTTGTTGATGGAGTAATATATGCCCTTTTTGATTGGCTGTACAACTGTGTGAACAATTACGACCAAGCGACCGCTAGGTGTGGAACTTCTTTTCAAGCTGTCCTATGTTTGAACCTCAATGGTGAGACTATTTTTAATTCCATTCATCGTTGCCCCTGGAGGTTGCTAAGTCTGAGACTCTTGCTCATTAATTAGTTAATATATGTGGGTGTGGGACATGGGACTAGAAGTCCACATGTACCGTGGGAATTAGTCTGGGTGAGGCCATGAACACAATCGCTGCAAAGAATGACCTCAAATTAGCCTGTTCGTTGAATGCGTGCCCTATGTATGTGGCAGCAAAGATGGCATAATTAGATAGAAATTGAGTTAAACTGTGAATGTGATTGCTTATGTAAGTGAAAGGTGCTGAAATGCCTGCGACTTTAGCTGTTGAACCTTGGGAGGTGTTGGCTGCCTTACTTTCTTCCGTTCGCGTAATATCTATAATAAATTTCAGGATGTTGGTTTATGAGTACGTCAACAATGGCAATTTAGAGCAATGGCTTCATGGAGCTATGTGCCAGTGTAGATGTCTTACTTGGGAGGCCTGCATGAAAGTTCTCCTCGGCACTGCAAAGGCGTAAGTTCTTTATCTTAATATGGTTTCCTAAACATTTTTCCTGGGCTTTACTAGTTTACACATGATCTACGTGTTGCAGGCTTGCCTACTTACACCAAGCCATCGAGACATCAAGTCGAGCAATATACTGATTGATGATAACTTCAATGCTAAAATATCTGATTTTGGTCTAACCAAGTACCCCGTCTCCGTATATTCGGAACACCGTAATGTCCTCCATTTAACTTTTAATTTATTAAAAATTGCGGGTCTAATGGTTTACTGCTGATTTTTCAGAGTAGGCTAATTGGACGTCCTTGCATATTATGAATTATTTCAGAGGTTTCGTTTCACATTTCAGAGGTTTCGTTTCACTTGCTGGTAGGTATTTTTGTGGGTTCTTTTTTTTTTTTTTTTTTTTTGTATATGTGATTTAGCTTAACAATGGCCATTAACATTAAGTTTACAATTTGGCATTGGTCCACAACTGTAATAGACACTACACCTATATCAGAAAACAATATTTCTATAACACATAAGATGTGCCCAAAAAACAAATTCCTACTATTTCAAAAGCAAAACTCATTTCTGCGTCAATAACACCTCAATATTTTTCTACTATCATCACTATGAAAACCCAAAATACTTCTCGATACCAATTCATCCAATGAGCACGCGAAAACGTTTGAAGCACGGGCATTAGACTAGCTTGTAATAAAAGAGCCAACGAGACCTACCAAGCCACGTGGGAAAATTACAGAATTGGCCTTTAAAGTTTTGTCTTCCATTTATTCTTGCATGTGTTCAACTGGGGGTGTTTTAGGTATTCTTTTTTCCTTCATTCACGCCAGAACATGTACTTCGTTAGGCGATCGATCGAGAATGAGGGGAAATAATTGTACTGATTGCCATCAATCGAGAGTGAGGGGAAATAATTGTACTAATTCCTGATTTTCTGGCCGTCATACGTCGTCTTTACCCCTATTTTCCGTTGCTTTGTTGACAAGGCGAAAGTACCCGGTGTATATGGCAGAGAGAAAATGGTGAATGGTACCCGAGAGGCCGAGAAGCTGAAGTTGGAGACCCAGATTGATTCATCGTCCATGGTCTCTCTCTCTCTGATGATACATTCGATTAGGTTTTACTTATTTATTGTATATGTTTTTCTCTGACCATTTGAGATTATGTTTGTTTTGTGGCTTTAGGGTTTCTTTTTCCCCGTGATCTCAAAATTGAATGTTTTCTTCTAGCTTGTAGGGAAGAAATCAAATCCCAACAACTCTGAATATCGTTTGGAAGAAATCGATTTCAACTCGACGAACATCAACATCGACGGCCCGTGAATCAAATGGAAGCTAGGTTTCTCCTCAGGTTTAGGCTCTTCAAGCTTCCTTACTTTTCGTGTTTCAATTTTTGTTGTTTCTGCTTTATTTTCTCTTTGCCCTATCCCCAAGTTGATGTTTCATATAGTATTTGATATTTGTAGATAGTGATCATCGTAGGATTTTCATTTCGGTTTTTGAAAATTCCAATCTCCCATCTTTCAATTGATTTGCTTTGGTTCCATTTTGATTTCAGTTGTGAAAGTTCCTCCATGTCACGAAGGAAAGCGTTGGGAGTCGAATGGTTCGTCTCTGTGTGATTCTGATCAAGGTAAATATGCACACCCTTCTCTCTCTAGCCCTCAACCTTCTGCTTAATTTTTTTAGACACGATAGAAGTTTGCTTTTTTTGAGTTTGTTTATGCTTAAAGAGTATTCCAATGAAATTTTGGAAGATTTTTATCTATTTATTGGAAGGCCAGACTTAGCTGTTGTATTGTTATTCACTGTTATGTATGTCTGTATTTCTCAATTAGTGTATTGCACATGGGACTTTTATCATAATGCTGGATGGTGTTCTCTTTGATTCTCACTACTTCGTAGGTCATATGCATAATTTCTCCCAAATTGGGGTGACCACCCATTTGTGTGTTCCTTCATGTGTGTTGATTCAAATTTTAAAAGTTCTGTATACCCATCTCTTCTTCGTAGTTATAGTTGAAGTAGAAAATCTGCTGCAATAAACACAAGTATTCAACCCCCTACCATACATCAATGCAGATTTCGCCCCTCGTTTGGTCAAATCAGTCTTGCTATAAAACCAAAATATAAGTGGTGTGTTTGTGCTGGATTTCTAGCAATAATGTAGTGGTTTAAAGGGCTTTTTTGTACCCATGGATTTTGAAGACTTTGATCAAACAAGAGGAGGAATAGAGCCTGGACACCTGAGTTATCGAAAAAACACAAGAGGGGGAAATAGGGAAGCTCTTGAGGCTTTGAATAAGTTGAACAAAAAGAAAGTACACAAACTTTTGTATTGACGATGGAGGTTATTTGTTGTCGTTCTTATCACTCGAGAGCTGCTTTTACCAAAATTCCCGGTGTCTTTTCTGGATGTTACTCATTTTTTCACGATTCTTCTACCTTTTTTTCGGCATCCTAATTGTACTCTTACCTAATTTTCAGGGGACTTACCTCACCTTTCCCCCTTTTTCCTTAGCTTTGTCGACAAGAAAACAGATACAGTAAGAAATACTCCTCTTTCCCCTAATTTGAGAGAGAGAGAGAGAGAGAGAGAGAGAGAGAGAGAGAGAGAGAGAGAGAGAGAGAGAGAGAGAGAGAGAGTGGTGGGGGTTCAGCGGTGGTGGTGGATGGTGATGGAGGGAAAGAGAGAGGTTGCAAAGATTGGAGGAGGAGGAGGATGAAGCCCCAATTTTGAAATCAGATAGCCATACTAGGTATAAATCAAACCCCTAGCTTGATGGCATCAGATCCTAATTGTTTGTTGCAGAATAAAAATCCCAACTTAGAGATGGATGTTTCTGTTTGTTATTTTGATTTGCAGATTTTAAGCTGTAAATCTAATATATTTCATTGCCTTTCAAAGGCAGGCTTGTTTTTCTCCTTGGCATGAATATTCATGTACAGGTGAGCTCCTCTTTCATTCTACTCTGCAGATTTCTTCTTAAATTTCTTAATTTCATGTTTTACACCTTTTTCGGGTGCACTTATGTAGAGTTGGTTCTAGAACTACAGGATACATTTTTTATTCCACCTGAGATGAAGAGAAACTGAAAAGAAAAGTTAATGGTTGGTGAAATGTCATATTGGCTGCTTTTAACAATGACCTCATGCATAGTGGAACCCAAACATGGGTATCATTACCAATGCCAGTGGCCGAAGCTCAGAATTTTTGTTAGTTAGCAAGTGCTGACAAATTGTTTGTACATGACCTCCATATCAAGCACATGATGTTGCATACTTGTTCCTTTGCTTGCCTTGTATGTATATGCAAGATACCGAAGGGTTTTGGATAATGACATTTCTATTTATGCTTTCACTAGGGCCTAGGCTCATGAACTGTTATGTTATTTTGCATTTGAATTGAACCTTGAATTTTGTACACTATTGAAGAAAGGAACTTTGAAGGAGAGTGCAAACTGATTTGAGTTTAATGATAGATATGGGGCATAAGCATAAATGCAGGATGCAAATGTCATTGCATGAAGTTGAAGCCAAACCAAACCGAGCCTTACCTTAAGTCCATATCAATTGGGGTTAGAAGAAAGCAGGAAAGATAAAATGAAGTCAATTTTGAATCAAGTTGGGATGAATTACTTAGTGAGAGCTTTAAGAAATTGCATGTTTAGCAAAATCTCTAATGCCTTGTTTTGAGTTTAGACTTGTGGCAGGATTTGTGGATAGAGAAAAAATGATAGATAATAAAGTAGAACCTTGTTATTTTTCTCTTTTATTTTTTTTGATTGAGTGAGTACAATAAGAAGAAAATTAGCATTTGTCTATTAAGGAAAAATATAAATTCTTCGCCAGGTTACCTACCCCGTAATGAAGCTGCTTTTTTGTATACATGGGATGTGTCGCACCAAATCTATCTTAAGTTTTGATTGGCTTGGTTTGATTTTAAGTGTGTGATTTTGAAGTTATTGGTATGGATTAAGGTAAAGCTTGATAAGAAGTTTGTTGTTAAGCCCAATACGTGTGTCCTTGACCCCTCCTAACCTTGATTTAGGGATCCTCTGTTGGCTCCCCTTCAAGTTCCACCCTTCCCCCTTCCCACTAGCCTGCCCCTCCCTGTTTCCCTCACTTGCCCGCCACTGCTCTAAGCACTCGTGTGCAACTCACATGTTAATTTGCATCTAAACGACTGCTTATAATTTTAGGGTATTCTGGTCTTTCCCGGATGATGTACATTGTGACTTGACCAGGTATTAGTCAGCTGATCATCGTACTATTTACTAATAAAGAAAAGATTGTTTTCCAATTCACTGCATGGAGAATGTAGCCAACAAGGCTAAATTAATCATGCCTCACACTTTAGCCCATACTGCCCAGAACTAAGTCGCATTATAGCCTACAATGCAAATCCTAACTTGAAAAAAACTACTAATAATTGGCCAAAGTTGAGCCAGCATATAATCAAATTCATGCTTGTTTATTGGGCTATAAGTATTTAGGTAAGATGCCTCAGGCTGTTGAAGATTTAAGGTTTCAGCACATGTATAACATGTTTGATGGCTAGAAATCTTCTCCAATTTAATGGAGGTTTATCTCAAATACAGCTTCAATTCTCTGTCAATAAAAGATGTAATCAGTGCACTTGGATGGGATAACTGAGAAAAAGAGAGTGAGGAATTGTGTCTTATATGAGTTGTGTGGGTTTGAGTGATTTCTAATCTCCTCAAATAGTAAAACTGCTGCCCATAGACATAGGCGATTGCCGAAGTTCGTAAAATCTTTTCTTATGTGTCCCTAGAGTCTGACACAGGCTTTAGTACTCTAGGAGTTGTTATTTGACAACTGAACCCTTTTTGTGTGCTCTACAAATTATCTTTTTGTTTTGTCCAGTTTTCACCAACACAAAACATGAAGAGCTTCACGCAGAGTATAAAGAATTCATTCATGTTTTTCTCTATACCTCAGCATGGCTGATAAAATAGAGATATGCCATTGCGTTTGTGAAGGAAATACACACATTACACAATAGGATAAGTATGCCTATCCTTGGGAAAAGAAATAGAGAAGGTTAAAATGATTGAAGCTTTAGACTCTAGAGTGTGGAGATTGAGATATACTCTCCCTTATCTACCTCTAAGCTCCAAAGTTTTTCTCAAAGTTTAGAAAGTCTTCTCCATTGTGCTATCCTACTGAAGAAGGCATGCTCATGTATTATTTAACGATTCTGTGTTCCTTCTCCCTCTCTCTCTCTCTCTCTCTCTCTCTCTGATATTTATGCTTCCAGAAAAGTATACAGAGTTGGGACCATCAGGAGATATACACACACACACACATCAGCATACGCTTACTATATATCAATAGTAGATTGCTTGCAATAGCTTTGGTTTGAGCCATGCTGATGGTCAGATTGATTTTACTCTTTTGCTATCCCTGCAAGTTCAGGTGCCGCCAATCTTTGACATCCCCAAGACAATGCTTCAGGTTTATGGGCAGTCAGTTTATGATGGAACTTAGAGGTAGAGGTAGATAAGGGAGAGTATCTCTTTTTTATCCCACTTCTTTCCCATCCCTGATTTTCCTAAAATGTCTGAACTTCTGTGTATTGTGCTTATAGGTTTCTCATCACCCACCGGTATCTTGACTTCATGCAACTGATGACAAAAATGGAATTGAAATGATATGGTGCCATCATATTGTCCCGAAATTCAATGGTACTCTTTTTCTGCAACGCTAGACCTTTTTCGACGTTTTTCAACTATTTTGGCAGAATATCATTACAAGGGACCTGAATTTGTAGTTCTCGTGGGTTTATGCTCGCTTACACAAGATTAAACATGCTTAGAGGCTCTTTGACACAAGCACTGCTAAGAAGCGCAAAAACTTTCAAGTAGGTGCAATGTTCGACAGATGCTGACACTCGCTAGACATTTCATGTCAGACACACATCCCCAAAATGTGTCCTCATCTCTTCCAAGAATTTATATATCTAGGTCCTTTGAACAGTTAATAGGGACATTTCCATCACTTAAAGACACGTTAAATACGTTGGATTTTGGAAGAAACTGTTGGTTTCAATACTAAAATTGAATTAACTTGCATTTGTATCTATCAAACTCCTGTTCCGAAACTATGAATATTGAATATTTGGATTTCTTAAGCCTAAAAATTGCTGACTTTCTTTATGGAAATTGAGAAAGCTGTCTAAAACAGATGCTTGGTCTGGTAGCTTATTCTTGATATTTGTTGAAAATTAATGTGATGGCATCTCCTTATATTTTTTCTGGGTTAAGTACATGTCCTGATTTTTAAGGCGGAAAATTCAATTTTCGTCCAATAATCTTTTAGTATGTTAGTTTTAGCTTTATTCTAGTAAATATGTTGTTCTTTCAATTGTTTTTTGACCTATTTCCACTTAAAATCAGCCCCTTTCGGCCTTTCCACACGACTCCTTTTTCAGTGGACTGGAATATGCATTTGTTACAAGATCTACTGAAAACATATAGATTCTGGAGTTGATGGTACCATCAGACACTGTTGTTGATTCTCTTTCATTGCATTGAAACATATGAACATTTTGGTTTCATGCATATGTACATGTCAAACTATATTGATGTTTGCTAAGATCATTGGTTAACAAAGGGAATTAGGATTTAATACTTTTGTCTTCAGCGTGGCCGTCCAAACATATAGGCAGATCATTGCAAGTTATGTTTGGTACACAAATATATTTGTGAATGCAGTTGCTGGCACTTCATCGTTCTGTTAGAACATGATTCTCTGGATTTGAATAGATCACTACAATCGGGAACATGTGAATGGTCTTGAATGAGGGTGAACGATAGAAGTTATGTTTGGTACACAGATATTTCAATTGTTTTGTTCCCCGTCACCAAATGAGTGTGATTGTTACCCTCACTTCTATTGGTTGTTTGTAACTTGTAGACCCTACCAAGTTTAACCACAGTTAACATTAAAAAAGCCACAATTTATGGAAGTGTAATTAATTTGGTATCTTCCTATTGGGAAAATTATCTTATGCATTGCAAGAGAAAAAACGCTCTGGGGAATAGTTGGAGAAGAAGATTAATTAGGTAACGGATTGCCCGGTGGTAGTTTCTGACGAACCCAAATTAAGAACAGATTTCCATTACGTGCTTTTGTTCATGAGGATAAATCAATTGATATTGAGGCTTCTTTGAAGAGGTAAATCCATTGAGGACAAAGGGAGAAATCATTGTAATGGAGGAAATATGACTTGGGTTTGGATAATATCAAGCAACTTTGTCGAAGTGGACGAATCCAACGAGAACTTGAAGCCAAACTCTACTGATGTAAATGATTCAGGTTTTGTTTTACTTTTTTCTTCTTCTTCTGGATCAGCTAATAAGATGATTTAATTCTCTTCTTCATCTATTGAAAATTACATGCTTGTGTTTCTTACCAACTTAGCACTAAGGTATTTAAGTCTATATGGTGTGTGAACTTATCGCTAATCTTATGATCATATACGCAGAATTTATGGAACTTAAAGATACCATGAATCTGGAGTCAAGTTATAATGAGAAAATTGGTGAATTAATGAAATGAATGGTATAATGGGCGTGATGAACTAGAAAGATGATCTTAAAGTTTCCTTTGCTCAGCCTCCAGTGTTTTTTGACCGGAATAGTTGTTTGTCATTTTGTTGGACAAGGGCATAATCAATTTTCACTCTGAGGATCCAATTGTAGCACACATTTTAACCCATAACTGAAGATTTTTGTTGAAATTTTATGCTCAATGAAAAGTTACAAGGTGATTATGATTATGATTAGATGATATCCAAGTGTGTCATTGACCAATGCTTATTTAAGCATGTGTAGTATCTAACAGTTTGTATCTCAGCTCTGAACTTATTGTGAGGAATATTTCACGTGCTATATCATTATGTACCATACTCCATTTTCATATTGTTCATTTTCTACTTATCATCACTAGAAGAACAAATGCATAACCAAAAACAAATACCAACATTATTAGGCCAAACACTATACGTATATTAAATTCTTAACTACCAATTGCACCAATAAATGTCTTATATTTCAAGAACTAATACTGATTGATTTGTGCTTCAATAACCTCTTGCTATTTCTCTACTATCATCAATACGAAAACCAAAAATACTTCCCGATGCCATTTCATTCAGTGAGCACGCGGAAACGTGCGAAGCACTGGCATTACACTAGTATATATATACATACATGCCTATATATATTTTATGTATGCGTACGTATATGCTTTTAGAGGAATGTATGCTATCTAGAGGAATGTGCTTTTGAAGAGTACCATTCGATCTCTTCTGAAAAATGACTTCACGAGTACACGTTTTTTTTTTCCCACTAAAATTCAGTCATTGTTGGTTTTTGCAATATCTAATCAAAGATATGCTATTTTCTATGATGGCCTTTTTGGCCGCTGCCTCTTGTTTGTGGTGTAATATTTGCTACGTCACTGAATACATGCACACTTTTACTGTTTGGGGAATTGAAATGGAAAATGAAAGAGTACCTTGAACAATTATTGGAGCCTATTTGTATGCAAGAGATGAGCCCATTTTGTATGCATGATGTACAGTTTCTTGAGTTCTGCCTGTATATGGTGTCCTTATTGAGAAACTTTTGATCGGAGAAATTTCGTCTTACATTGTCTCCTTATTATGTCCTTATTACATTGTCTCCTTATTATGTCCTTATTACAGGTGCTTCCTGTGGCAGTTTGCAATCACTTTAAGATGTTCTCTTAGAGCGTCTTCACTCCTTACTCAAACCTTGACTCAAGATGAAGGGGGATATCATAGGTATATTGCTGAGTTCAAGGTCGGTGACGGGTGTAACGACACTGCCAAGGACACCATGAACTCTTACACGGCTGCTTAGGTAGTTATGTAGTCTTTGAGTGTTATGATTTTGGATTTGTGTTTACTGTTTAGTGGAAATTGTGAAGTTGGCAAAAATGTTTGTATCTTTTTTGTCCATGTATTAAACAATATAGTTCTATAATTCTAGGGTGTTGGGCGGCTGTCTCAGACATAAAGTACTTTGGTGAGATGGAGGGGCTCAAAGGAAGACCATGAATTGATACATCTGCAATTGGAGTCGGACACCAGTAAATCTAACTGTAATGAATCCAAACATTCTATGTTTGATGAAACATTTTGAAAAAGATGAACTGAGGAATCAGGGTGACTCAAATAAAGAGGAGGGTGCATTCAGCATTTTGGGGAAGCAGATAAAGGATATTGAAATTTACTGTTTGGTAAGTCCTTTTGACTGGCGTAAATCCCATGGACTTGCTTATTGATTTCCAAAACCAAAATGATTGACTTGGACTCTCTCGCCTTCTATAAACATTGTTTTTTGAAGTGCAATGATTTAGGCCTTGGTTCATCTTGTATGCAGGTAGCTAAAGATCCTGAAGACATTGCTTTGAATGATAGCATACCTGAAGAGGTGAAAATCAGCGTGTGATGACTATGATAGGAAGGTATATTATGATTCATTGCAATAACTTCCTTACCCTTGAGCCATAGGCAGAGTTAGAGGTCTCCACTCAAAGTTTAAATTTTCCTCGAAAGTTTGAGTATGATTGAGTTTTTTTTAGTACAAATGGTATGCTAGTCTCTTATAATGCAAAAAGTTTGGTTTGATCTAGGAAAAGTTCAAGTAATCTTACAGTCATATGGATTTGTTCCAATCTTTCATAGACAAGAAATAAGTCCATAGGTGTTTTAGTAAAGGCTTATTGCTTTGAAGGAGGGGTTGCTACATAAGTTTGCGAATTCTCGCTATTTCAAAGACTTTCCTTCTCAAATGAGTATAAAAGCTGGTAAATTGCCTCTCTCTACTAACCTACAAGTTCATTGTTTAATGTTCTCATGGTGTTCTTTCTACTCAGTTCTATATTCTTTGGGTAGTAAAGAGTCTGAAAAGGTACTAAATACAAATAGACCTCTGTTGGAAGATTTAATTTAGAGCACACAGCCTACAAACCCATGTTTTACGGTTAACTTTGTGTATTTGTTGGTTAGTTGAAATATAGGTCCAGTTGGTGAAATTAAATATATCTGCTGCTCTTCCATGCTTATGGATTAAATTCATCATCTCCTAGAGCATTTTTGTAGACACCCCAATTATTACATTAAACCCCTCTTACACTATTGTATGACACTGTCACCTCTTGGCTTACGAGTAACTTGTTCTTGACAAGATTCATGTATTACTTTGTGATGTCACTCTATTTATCATAAATTTCTCCATCGTGCTTGTTATAGACCTATGGGATCACATAAACTCTTCTCTGCATATTTCTATGGTCTACAAAGCTTAAGAGTCTGTATATGCTTTCAATGTTGATCGTATAGTTTCCAAACTAAATCAAAGGTTATGGGCAAGAATAGCCTACATATATTTATACAATGGTTTGGGGTAGAACTCAACCCCAAAAACTAGCTCATGAAGTGAGGGTGCCCTCACACTTTTGTACTCTCATATTACTTTGGTACCTAGGCGATATGGATTTTTGCTTCCTACCCTCCCTCACGCGCAATGTGCTCACTCAGCAGCACCTACTGCGTGCAGGCTAGAGACATGGATCCTAGGTGGATGCTTGAATTCTGGGCGAATGCTTTCAGCAAATTAGATCATCCCTTTTTCAGGGGCAGCTCTTCTTCAAAGGTCATCGCCTGGATCCTAGGTGGATGCTTTCAGCGAATTAAAATACGTGGAGTCGCCACCTGGGTTTGAGGATAACCCCAGAAATTGTCGTTTAAGCGCAAGACGCGAGGAACGGTCTATGTGACCAAACATTTGTTAAAAAGGGCTCGGGAGCTAAGTTACGAGACGAGAAGGTGTTGGGCACCATCTCGCCCAACCTTCCGGTTGGTCTCTAATTGTCATTCATGGGAATGTAATAGCATTTTGTGTTAGCCATTTAGGGAATCATTGGCTTGGAGTGAATAAAATATGGTATAGAACCATCTCGCCCAACCTTTCGGTTCGTAAATTTTTTTTGATAAATCAAATTTATTAAACTAGACTGATGTTCACTGGGGCATACCGTGACAACCAAACAACCAACCACCCGACACTACCTTGGCATAAGAGTGCTTGCCAAAAACCAGAAAATCAACAAATAACCTGCAACAACAATTGACACAGCAAAATATTTAGGATAAATTGTATTAAACCCCCTTCAACTATGCTTGTTTCCGAGTTTCCTCCTTACGGCCCGTTTGGATGAAGGATTTGATTTTGGGTGGATATAGAAGGAGGGTGGATTTGATGGTGGATATAGAATAAGGGGTGATATATAAGAATGGTGAACCCATCTCTTAAGAAGGGTGGATTGTTAATCCAGTGTTTGGATGATTTTTTGAGGAGGGAGATATGCAAGGTGGATATGAGGAGATAAATTGTTAAATGACTTAATTGCCTCCAATTTATTATTTTAATGGATGAATTGGATTAATTTTATTACAACTAGAATAAATAGATATTTACCATTCGCTGTGGGATAAAATAAATTCATTTTATGTTACAAATATTTAAACTTATTATTTATTAGGAAAAAATTAATATTATTTTCAAAAAAAACAAAAAAAAATGCAATTGAAAAGTGATTTTTTATTTTTAATTTGTGCACCCTTGGATTATTGGATGGATTGCTCTAATTCTTTGTGCAGCATTAACTCTAGCAAGTGGCACTACACTGGATAATAAACCTACCTTGATTACATCTATAGTCTCTCTTCTGGATTAAAAAGAAGGAAAAGAAAAAGAAAAAACAGAACTCTCTCTTCTCCCACACAATACATCGCCGTCTCTCTCTCTCTCTCTAACCACACCGATTCACTCCAGTGTTGATCTCCCTCCGAACCCTATACCGATCTCACTCACAGATTCCGGTGAGTCCAGGTTCCAGCAAGGTTTGCACATTCCGGCCGTTTGTCGGTGAAAATCAAGTAACTTCCGTTGTGTTTTCTGGTAGAAATCAGTTGGGTCTGTGTTGTGTATTCTGGTAGAAATCATTGGAGCTCCTCCAAAGTTGTGATTGGCGTTAATGGAAGAGAAATTTTAGGGGCAGTTCAGTAATCTACCAACCCCGCATAACTAACGACAGGGGGTACCCTGATCCACCCGCATCAACCGCAGATGGGTATGTAATCCGAAGTTGCCTCTAATCAAGCTTTCCTTTTTGCCAGCCAAAGACCGAAGAAGAGGAAGGGTGGGATTTGCAATCCGGCCGCGTGGTATATCCGGGGGACTAATCCCCCATCCAAACAGCCCATTAATGTAATAATATTTGAACTCAAACCAACTAGTCATACTTGAGGGGGGTTTAAATAGAAATATGATGGACTTGGAATTTTAAGTCTGGACTTTGGGTTGGGTGGCTTAAGTTCAAAGCAGTAGTCCAAATTCAGAAGAGTGGGGAATATGAATCTTCGGTTTGGGGCAAATCCTAGAACCTAAGCTCTTCGGACCAGCCCATTTATGAATAGAGACATCAACCTTCTGGACCCAAAAAGGAGAAGAAAGAGGAGATGTAGAGGACCCAATCTGGACCCATAGTTTTGCCCTTGTGAGTGCAAGTGGTCCTCGCTAAACCTCCTTCATGTCTCGGATGCAAATTACTGTTGTCTAAGCCTTGACCAGTTCAAACTTCAACTAAATATCAGTTTCTTATTTTAATTCTTTTTACAATGTTAAAAGATCTTTTAGGGATAAAATAAAATGGTGGTTACAACTGACTATTATGTGGGAAAGAAAACATTTACAGTATATAGTTGTGTGAAAAGAGAGAGAGAGATGAACATGGGGCCCATGTAAAAGCGCAAGGGACTTGGCTCAAAACACTGAAGAAAAAGATCCAATTAAGGAGTGCCAGACTGTCAGTTGAAGGATAGTTTCCAATTAAGGCGGTGCCATGTTCGTGAATCGCACTAGTGCATATCTAAACCTAAAGAACATGAGCACGAGTAGCAAGTTGGAAGTGCCGTGGTGCACCCGTGCACCCTTTATTCCATCTGTAATTATTCAATAGTCCCGGACTACGATGGGGCATGTCCATGTGGTGCTCCCAACCAATCACGTAGCGGGAAATTTTATTGGTGACACAGAGTCATCCTCTCTTCTTGAGTGGTTGGGGGACAAGGTTTGACCCACTTAGTGAGGGTAGCGATAAACTATTGGCCGGGAGCAAGACATGCCACGTCTATCTCACGAATTGGATTCGAACCAATAGAAAGAAGCTACTTACCAAATAGTAGGTCGTGAGTGGATCTGTCGTCCTCCTCATTATAGTTAGTCGCAGTCCACATCCTGTCACCACACATCATTCAAGCCAAACGAGGTATGTACTGAGACACGGGAGTATTGAATAATTTTCCTTAATCCATAATGCACATGCGTAAGCAGTGGCGATTTCAGAATTTTGGAAAGGTGGAGCCATTCATAAGTTTAAATTTTCTTACTAATTATAAATATGAAAAAGGTCAATAGTAATTACAAGTGATAAGCTAGTTCAAGAAAAAACACATCAAAAACCCAACAAGCTTTTCAACTAAAAATAATAGATATCACAACAACAAAAGAACTCATGTAGTCCCCAATCATTAGGGATATGGGCAAGGGAAGATTTTAGACAGACTTAACCTTTGGCAATATGCATAAAGTGACTGCTCTCAGAATATCATTGAAACAGTGGCTCCCCTATATCTGTTGCTGGGAAACGATGCCCTCAAATCAAAGCCAAATGGCATCAGAGAGGGCAGGCTTAAAGACCCAATTCAATTTCTGTACATATTACCATGCTTCCTTCATTGATAGTCCAGAGCATCAGTATGCATAATTAAAAATAATAGATATCAAAAGGTTATTTTTAGTTGAAAAGCTTGTTGGGTTTTGATGTGTTTTTCTCAATGTTCTAAATGGCGCTTGGCGCTAGTAGGGCAGAGACCCACCTCCAAGCGCCAAGCCGCCTAGGCGGCTCCAAGCATTTCGGCCTTTTTTTTTTTAACAAACCATTATCCAATCAAATTATATTCTATGTATCCATAATGCGAGTTCAAAGTTCTACATAACCACAATTCAAAGTTTAATGTTCAAACTTCAAAGTACAAACCCAAATGAAATTAAGTAGTAGCGACTAGCAAATAAGTTGAATAAGACAATAAGTAGAAATAAACAAGATTGGAGTGTTAAATGGGGATGTAAATGTAATTGTAATATATATAGATATGATTTTGTAAAATTACATAACAAGCCCTTTTAGCTTTTGTACTTTTAATCCTAGCCCTTTTATGTTAATAGTATACAATTTAGGTCTCCAAAGACGCTGCCAAGGTCTGCCAAGGCCGCGAAAGCCGCCAAGGCCTCCAAAGCCGCCAAGACCGCCTAGGCGGC
Organism: Rhododendron mucronatum var. ripense; assembly: GCA_019656295.1. Taxonomy (NCBI): domain Eukaryota; kingdom Viridiplantae; phylum Streptophyta; class Magnoliopsida; order Ericales; family Ericaceae; genus Rhododendron; species Rhododendron mucronatum. The sequence continues at coordinate 1,609,952 of BPLT01000038.1, read as the reverse complement.
CGCCAAACCCGCCAAGGCCGCCTAGGCGGCCGCCAAACCCTGCCAAATGTCCCTGGGCGCCAAATCAAACGCCACCTCGGCGGCCACCTTTTTGTCGAACTAGCTTATCACATGTCATTAACATAACTTTTAACGGTGACACCGACTCACCAATCTCCAATCTCATCTATTCGCCTCTCTCTCTCTCTCTCTCTCTCTCTCTCTCTCTCTCATTCCTAAGAACGGTGCCCTCAAATCCCAACATCAATCGATTCGTCTTGCTCCCGAGTTCGATCGACTTGTCTTGCATGTTCGATCGAGATTGTCTTTCGACTTGAAGATTAAACGATGTGGTCATGTTTATTTGGGGATCTCAATCACCTAGGCAAAAGCTCTAACTTTGGATACATCAATCTATTTGCGATTTTGATGGCTGCAATGGAGACGATTTCATCGATGTAGGCATCGAAATCATTCTCTCTCTCTAAACCTCATTTTCATGCTTTTAGCAACTCGAAATCATTCTCACAACTCAGATTTTAATACTTTGAAATGGTGCTCTATTTCTTTTTTTAGGATCGATGCATCTTTATACTTAAAAACAATAGGCAAGTCACTACTTATGGGGCTGTCAGATTACTCAAGAGAGATGGTTATACAAATTTGATGTCATAGGTTTGGTTCACTAGAATTGAAATTGTAAAGGTGTTCTTATTCTAGGTTTGGATTACCGGAGGACTATATTGTGTGCACATTTTCTTACGATTGTATCTTATTGGAAATGAAGTTATTTGGATGATTCACTCATATAGCAGGATATACGTTGAATGCTCTCTACACTATCAAATGTCAATTTATGTGCTTTTGTTAAATGTGGTTAGGGTGCTTTATATTGAACTTAAGAGTAGTGAAAGCAGACTCATTGGTATAGAATAAGAATTTTGGAGCAATCAGCTCCTTCAGAAAGTTGATGGAGCAGCGCATTCATGTAGTATCTGAGTTCCCTCTAGATGGCATCTAACTGATGTAAACTGGTATAATTGTCCTAGCTTTTCCTCTATTGAAGTTCATTCTATTATTATGTTTTGATATGCTCAAATTGTCCATTCCCACTTTGAAGATTTATGGTGTTATAGATATCATGTTTGTCTCCTTGGTGATGCTTCATGGTTTATGTGGAGTATCATTTAGAAACTGATAACTTTAGTATTCTTATTTCATACTGCTCTTTGGGGTTTGTGTGTATGTTGTACGTACAGAATGGTTTTACATTGTTGGTGACATGGAATTTGAATGTGGCAATTGAATATGGGAGACATGCAGGAAGTCACTTTATCGTCTGATTTTTAAAGGGATTTGTGTATGATACTATAACTCAGCTTTTTAGAATTTCTATTGAATAAGATAAGTGGGATAACAGGGTGAATTAGTTGTTTTGCTTTGAATTCATTTTCCATTTTCATGGTTGTACTTTGTTCCAGCTTCTAATCACGGGTTTATTTTTCCATAGGACATCTGTCTGCTATAGAAAAAGCAAAAGAAGAGGGGTGGTTATGTTAGATTGACCAGGAATTCACCATATTTGAAGGTCCTTAACAGTTGCTACTTGCCAATAGCTCCCATGCTCCATCCTCACCGTCTCAATCTTTTGCAAGCTGAAACTGACTTAACTTTGTCCTTCTTATCTTGATTGTTGATGACTTCAGGCATTGCTATTGGTTCACACTTCACACACTTGAGTATTAACAGCTCCTTTCAATGGCTTCAAGGGCATACCTCTTCCGATCGTGTAAGCTCCACACCTCTTTTATCTCGTGTACATAATTTATGTGAAAGTGGTGTAGCTTATTTCCTCTTCGTTTTCTCACTAGTTTCATCTTTTTTCTTTTCTTTTTTTCTGACACTTCATCTTTTTTTTCCTATTTGTGATACTACACTTAATCTTTAGCTAAAACGCTTCGAACAGATACAACCTATGATTTTTTTTTTTAATGATCAGTGATACTACACTCAATCATGGCCGAAAAGGCTAAGAATAGATGCTACCCCAAATTGTTTTTTTCAATCGGTGATACCACACTTGATCTTAGCCAAAAGACTGACAACTTATGCTACACTTGTTCTTTTTTTATTTTATTTTATCGATGATACTACAATTGATTGTAGCCAAAAGACAGGGAACTGATGCTACACATTGATCTTTTTTTTGATCGGTGATCCTTCTACATTTGATCTTAGATCTTAGCCCAAACGTCGAGAACAAATGCTACACATTGATCTTTTTTTGATCGGCGATCCTTCTACGTTTGATCTTAGATCTTTAGCCCAAACGTCGAGAACAAATGCTACACTTGATCTTTTTTTTATCGGCGAGACGACATTTGATCGTTGCCAAAAGGCCGAGAATAGATGCTACATTTGGTCTTTTTTTTTTTTTGTGTGTGTGTAATCCTAGGCTTGACATTTGCGAAAAGGCCGAGAACAGATACATTGATCTTCTTTTTGCTTGGCACTACACTTGAAATTTACCAAAGGCTTGAGAATAGATACTACACTTGATTTTAGCGAAAAGGCCGAGAACAGATGCTATAGATCTTTTGTTATCGATGATACAACAATTGATCGTAGCTTAAAGGCCGAAAACAGATGCTACATTTGATTTCTTTTTTTTTTTTGACGGACGATACTACACTTGATTTTAGCCAAAAGGCTGAGAACAGATGCTACATTTTTTTTTATCAGCGATACTACACTTGACAATATCAGAAAGACTGAGAACAGATGCTACACATGAACTTGTTCTGATCGGGGATATTATATTTGATCTTAGCCAGAAGGCCGAGAACAAATACTACCCTTGATCTTTTTTCAAAATCAGCGATACTACACTCGATCTTAGCCAAAAGGCCAAGAACAGATACGACAATTTATCTTTTTTTATACTACACTTGATATTAGCCAAAAGGCCAAAAACAGATACGACACTTGATACTTTTTTATCTGCGATACTACACTTTATCTTAGCCAAAAGGCCGAGAACATTTGCTATACTTGATCTTATTGATTTTTATTGGCGATACTACATTTTTGACATTAGCCAGAAGGCCGAGAACTGATGCGACACTTGATCCTTTTTCTGATTGGCTATACTACACTTGACATTAGCCAAAAGGCCAAGACCAGATGCTACACTTGTTTTTTTTAAAATCTTCGATACTACACTCGACATTAGCCAAAAGGACGAGAACATATGCTAAGCTTTCTGCTGCTTGTCATCTTTCACGGTTCATGATCTTTTTGACTCTCTTCTTCGCCCAACAGGATTCTCAGATCAACTTCAGCCTCAATGCAATCCTCGGGGTAGGGGAGATATCCCTTCTTCACTGTCATTTTCATCCCATTCTCTGTGAATCCACAAAATGGGAAATCCTCCCCTTCCCTAACAAACATCCATTGAGGGTTTTTGGCACTGACTTCTTCTCTTTGAAGGACTTCCTATCTCTTCTTGTCTTGGCCCTTTCCACCCTCGACAACTGTGGGGGTGTAGCCAAGACCGAAGGCATACTGATTGTGTGTAAACTCAATCATGTACCTTAGCTTTCTCATTATTTTTATGGCAGGGCTACTCATATAGAGGTCTCGTTTGGCCATTAGGGCTTGTATTGTGACTGCTTCTTCAAGGCTAAAAACGGTAAGGAGGGCATTTTCAGTTTCGGAGCCAACTTCTAGCATATGGGTAGTAGAGTGAGGTCAGATGGAGGAGTTGCCCAAGACGGTTATGATCTTCCCATTTGCTACAAACTCGACCTTTTGATGGAGGGTATAGATGAAACTGCCCCAGTGTCGTGCAGCAAAGGCCTTCCTAGTAACAAGTTGAAGGTGACCAGTATGTCCATGACATGAAACTTCACTTCCCTTTTGACTTTCTCCACCTCTATGGGCAACGTGATGCATCCTGTCACATTTCTCTTAGGATTGTAATACCCACGCCTTGATTCGACGACCGTATTTCAGACGCGTCAACCCCTAGCTTGTTGATAGTTCTACGAGGGCATACATACATTTAAAGGAGATCCATTATCCACCAATACCAAGGCAATCCACTTGGTGAGACACTTTAACAAGATGTACAGAGGCTTGTTGTGAACAGGTCCTTCAAGAGGCAGATCTTTGTCGATGAAAACCAAGGTTGGTCCAGGGGCTTTGGATGAGGGCCTGAGGCTATGAAACTCACCAAGACCTCAGGAGTTGTATCATTGGGGACTGTGGTCTTCCCCAAGGCTTTGCACAGAGATTGACGGTGTTCATAAGAGGATGTGAGCAATCCCCATATGGAGATGTCGGCTTGAATTTTCTTCAACTACTTCAGAACCCTATCTTCCTTTGGCTCTCTCTCGGATGCATTCCCTTCTTCTACCATTATTTTGGCCGCGACTGGAATTTCCCCACTTAGATTAGCAAGTTTGTACACTCTCCCACTTCGAGTGAGATGATCCACCTCTTCATCCTTAATACTCCATGGGTCTTCAGGCTTGACCTCGTCAATACTAGGTTCCCATACTTCTGGCAGAACCTCATACAATTCAGTCCGCCATTCTCCATTGTCGATCGCACAAACGCAAGAGACATTGGTCATCTTTAGCTGATCGAAGAGAGTTGCCAAAGAAACCCCATCCAGTGGATCATCGTATTCCCCTCTATTTCATCGGAGTCACTCTCTCCAATTTTGTGTGGATCCACCCATGGGAACCTCAAATTTTCCTCCTCTTATTCTATAAGACCGATCATTTTGTAAACAATAGGTTGGTTTTCGGGTTTGGGCCGGTTGATAGGTACAATCATCTAAGCCTGACTAAACCTTTCATGCCATCTCAATATTCAGGACAATATTATCCAAAACAGTAACTCAAACAAGCTTTTCCACTAAAAACAGAAAACGAAACAAAAACAATATCGACTTAGGCAATATGTTTTTTTTTAAAAAAAATTCATGTTACGCAAGAACTATATACTTCAAACATGCAGATCGAGAACGAGTACCAAAATATAGAAAGGGCATTTCACGAGAGGGGACCGCCTTACATTCGTTGGGCAGCAAAAATGGCCGTGGGACTAAATACTGGCATGCCTTGGACTATGTGCAAGCAAGATGATGCTCCTAATCCTGTGGTCAGTGAACTTCACCTTCAATAGCTTGCAAGAGTCTATAGTAGTGGAACAAGATGACTGTTCTTCAAAAACTGTTTCAAAGCTATCCCATGAAAGATTTTTCACTCCCATTTGTTTTTCTCACATGCTTTTCCAGGTGACTTGGAACATCATATATATTGAATATATTTAATTATTTTCAATTTGTAGATCAATACGTGCAATGGGATGAAATGTGGACAAACATTTTTGGGACCAAACTCGCCGAATAAGCCATCCATATGGAGTGAGAACTGGACAACATTGTAAGTACACCTATGAAACTTTCAAGGTTTCACTTGTACAAATGTACTACTTGCAAAGAAAAATCTCCTTGCGGTAGATTGAACATTGAATCTGAGACTGCAAATTATTCAAGCATGTTTTCAAGTAGAGAGAGACTTATTCACGGTAGAGTCATGAACAAGTTTTTACAGTAGCAACCAATTGCAACCATCTAAAAGTGTTCTGGACGGTCCAAATTTTGATGAAGCTTTTTCCAGCAACTCTTTCCCGGAAAAGTTTCATTAACATCCGAACCGACCAAAACACTTTTGGATGACTGGCTTCATAAACAACTTTTCAGGGCTCTGCTGTTATTAAGATCTTCTCTTTCAACTATCGCATCTACATGATTCACAACACATTATACAAGCATGTTTCTGAAACTATTTGTGCACACGAAATTAAGAACACAAATTTATAGATTAACAAGATCAATCGATCTTATACTGTTCTTCCCACTGTTGTTATATGGTAAGAATACAAGCACAAGGTCACCTGAGGACATTGCCTATCAAGTTGCCTTATTCATTTCAATGAAGTATGGGAGCTTTGTCAATTACTACATGGTAATGATCATAACCTCTTACTATTTGGTCCATCATTATATTTTGGATTGTCCCAAAGTAGAAAATGTTGAAGTTTGTATGCATGTCCCTTATAAGAAACAAGATTGAATTGCATTCGCAAGCGAGAATAAACGAGCAACAATGAAATTAATGCCTTTATATTTGAATTTAAGGCTTTGTTTTTTTGGATGCAAAAGATATTTTACTCATTTTCTGTTGGGCTATAAAAATGAGGAAAATATTTTCAAGGTAAAATATTTTGCACCGACGGAGTGAAATTATTTTCCTCTAATTTTGGCCGTAAGATAATTTTGCATTTCGGCCCCCGATGGTCCGACATTTCCTGAAACCATGTATTCCATTCTATTCTTCTCTCAAATCATATTAGATATCCAAAACGAGAGAGAGCTTACTTGATTAAAACATTTCTAAGCCAGCAATCTATCATTGTTTTGAAAAATATTATTCAAATGTCAATCAAATATCGGAAAGTAAAGGTTCAAAGTTAGTTTTTTTGAAAAAAGACATTTTACATTATAAACGGAGCCTAAATGCACTCATTAAATGTGTCCTTAACAAATTGCAATTTCCACAAGCTAGGGATCAAGAATATGGGACTAAGGTTTAATGTCTTCAAGCTCGAAAAAGACCTACTAATTTCACAAGCTTCTATAACTTACATGATTTGGTGCAATGGTGGACTAGGGTTTAGGCTCCGTTTGTTTTGACTTAAAATATTTTCTTGTAAAATGTTTACCAATTTTCCAATGTTTGGTTGGAGAAAAGACAGTAAATTGTTTTATCAGGTAAAATATTTTGGATCATATGGATGAAAATATTTTCCTCTCGGAAAGGGCGTAAGTTGTTTTTGGTTTCATTCCACTTGCTCGATTATCCTTTTCATTCATAGCCTTGTCTCTTACGTCAAGGCACCAACCTTTTTTTTCCCAATATGTTTGCAATGTTCAAGAACTCTAACTTCAAAATCAAACCCCTAATCACATATAAAACCCCAATTTTGATGGTTTTGAGCGATGCTACATTCTTCCGAAAAATTCTTTTCCACTATCAACCAAACACCCCAAAATACAAACAAAAAATTCTTTTTTGCAAATTTGATTTTCGTGAAAAACATTTTACACCGAAAAACATTTTACGTTGAAACAAATGGAGCCTAACTGACTATGCAATTTTTTCCCAGTATCATGGAGGAACAAATTTTGGGAGAACAGCCTCTGCTTATGTACCAACAAGTTATTATGGTCTAGCTCCTCTTGAAGAGTATGGTATGTCAAATTCTATGCCTAACCGTGCTATTATACTTTCTAAACAAAAATTGATCCCAAAAATTGATAAATTTAGGCTTAATTCAGCAACCAAAGTGGAGTCATCTGAAAGATTTACATTCTGCAATAAAACTGTGTTCAGAGCCTTTACTTCAGAGAACACCAACTTCACCATGTTTGGGTGAACAACAAGAGGTAAGAGCATAATAAATTCTAACTCGACTTTGTTTTCTTTACCATTGACTTCCTTTCACGATTAAAAATAGCTCTAAAATGGAACTCGATCGTCGTCGCTGTCGTCATCTTCTTCTTTACCAGTGATATTCCTTTCTCACGATTAAACATGGTATAATGTACGATATTGGTCAATTATTTAAAATCCAGGCCGTTGTCTTTCAAACGAAATCGGGAGGATGTGCAGCCTTCCTGATGAACAATGACAGCAAAACGGAGGCATTGGTTGTGTTTCAAAACGTAACATATGGATTACCTCCGAGTTCGATCAGCATCTTACCTGACTGCAAGAACGTAGCCTTCATACTGCCAAGGCATGTTTTCTAAGACTGTCAACCTCTATCTTGAACCTACTAAAACAGAGAAGACAATATGCATTGTTACTAGAAGTATATTTGTTCTTCTAAACAGCTAACCACACAATACAATACCAGATCAACAGTACCAGTCACCAAGTTAAATACAGCCGAAAGATGGAAGATGGAAACAATTTACAGAGCTTGTCCCCAATTTTGGTGATACCTCATTGAGGTCGGATACATTATTGGAGCAAATGAATACCACAAAAGATGCAGCTGATTATCTGTGGTACACGTTCCAGTAAACTACGAATTATTCTATATAGCTTCTCAGATTATAATTTAACCTCTAGTAAAATATTGCCACAGAGAATAAAGTTATGAAGTTCAATTAACTTTCCCCAAACTCTCACACTATACATCTTTCTCGCCTCTTGCCTCCGTGCCATATGGTAGGTTTTTTTTAATTTTTTATAACATCACCTCGTAGTTTTATGCATCCATGCCGTAGTTGATCATATGAGAGACAAATGATAATGACTCTGTCTTGTCAAAGAAATAGTTGCTAAAAGAACACTGTGATCAAGTAAACTGTTCTATGATGTGTATTGGCAGGTTTCAGCGAAATTCTTCTTCTGATGATGAGCCTATGCTCAATGTGACCTCTCTTGCACACGTTTTGCATGTATTCGTCAACGGACTACTTGTAGGTAGGCTCTCTACTCTGCTTTCAACAATCAAGTGTTCCCCTTGTTTCTTAAATTGGTGAACACATTCACCATGTAATTTGCAACAGTTTAGCAAATTATACCCGCCTGAAACTGGACAGATATTTAACTGACATAAGAATAGCCATCATGCATTTCAAACAAGAAAACTTGTTTCAAGGAAATACAAAATTCTTAACCAATTCAATGTCTTCTATTTAATTTGAGCTGAACAACCGTTATCATATACCATCTAACAAATTACACGTGCTCATCCACTAGGGAAATTGATATTGTCTTATCTAATCATCTCCCTTCTACTATTCATTTCCGCAGCACTTTCTAGGTTACGTTTGTCACAGTCACAGTCATCACTTTCACCAGCTATTTCTCTTATTTTTTTATGAGGCATACTTACCTGCTGAACTTCTGATTTGTTCTTTAGGATCAGCCCATGGAACTCCTACTTCAAGTATTATCCTGGAGACCAAAGTTTCCTTGAACAACGGAATCAACAATGTCTCCTTACTGAGCGTGATGGTTGGATTGCCGGTATTTAATCTCAATCTTCATACACTCATGAATGTTATATTGCATTATTAAAACGAAGCAACACCAGGAACTAAATACTTCTCCATGGTAAAAAGAATATAACCTTACTAGACAAAATACCAGTACAGTTCACAAAGAAAAGAGGTATAATATAGAGATTATACCGTAAGTGGTCGGATGCAACAGGCCAAAATATTCATGTGAACTCTGATTTGTCAACTCTCTTTTTTGTTTTAGAAAGTAAATGCTAATAGAACACATAAAAAAAAGGCCACCAAGGGAATCACCCATACAAAAAAAAAAAAAAAAAGCCCAAATATCTATAAGAACCTATACGGAGCCAAAAAAAAAAAGGCTCTATCAAATCAAGGAACGATCGCAAGTAGGGTTCCATTCTTTGGACGCCCAACCATACAAACTACTAAAAAAGGCTTGTAAATCTATACAAATAGCTGTATGCACCATCACAGTGTATTATCCTATTTGGCTTCTCCGAGTATGCCACATCAAGCACGGGAAAGCAGAGCCTAATCTTGCTCCTCCTCCCTAATCTAGGCCCACAGCAACCCTGAAGTAACTCTACCACCATACCAGGATAATGTTGTTTATGCCTACCAGATGTTATTTATGAACAAAAGGTAATTTAATCTGATTTCATTGCCCTCATATAAATTTGGTCTGGTTTCTTTCTTCTTTTATCTGAAGGATTCAGGGCCATTTCTTGAACATAGAACAACTGGATTACGCAGAGTGAGGATCTTATCGAATGAAGATATTATAGATTTCACTAATTATTCATGGGGATACCAGGTGATCAACTTCTAACCACCAAAATGCTTACTCCTGCTTTGCTTTCACTCATTTAGCTAATTGTTCCACGAATCTTTATGCTTGGAAATTTTAATATCAAATGGTACTTTCATCTTGTGAATTGCAACTGAAGTCCTCCAGATAAGTAACTATGGCAAGAGGTGCATTGAGGTGGCGAGTGTCTCCTTACTACTTAGGGGCGAGGCACTTCATGGCCTCGCGGCCTCTACCCCACCATTTCACATTATTTTGTGCTTTCAAGGCCCTCATTTATAGTAAATATTTTTGATCAACATTGAATACCTGCTCCAATTTTCTATTTTCCAACCTTCATATGCTATGTTTGAATCTCTTATGGTAAAGAACTGTCACTAAAGGAAGTAAATTAATTATAATCTCACAAAAAAAATCATGAAGGTTGGATTGCTCGGAGAGAAACTACAAGTTTACACAGACAATGGACTGAGCGAAGTTCAATGGAGTATATTAAGCTCTTCAACTCAGCCACCCTTATGGTATAAGGTAAAAAAGAACTTTTGCTGAAAATTACAAGAATTTATCTACTACTTTTGGTTTCTTATATATGTATTCCCTTCTAATTTGACTACAACAATGATTAGTTAGGCGAGTACTCAAAGTGGAACTTAAAAAACTTAGTTTGCAAATGATACACAAACTTGAACAAAATTGTTCAAAATTCACTAACCGTAAATAACTACTTCAATACTTTTCCATAATTGCAAAGGGATTTGGTTGAGTGGTACTATTCTAATCCCTCGGTCCCCTCATCAAAATATCATATCCCTGTAAAATGTCAAGATCGACAGTGAGAGAAAGCGCTGAACTTGAAATGTATCCCTTGATTGTAACTTCTTTTTTCATTAGTTATAATGCTTTCAAGTTGTCCAATAAAAGTTACTCTATTTGATGAAGATGTTTACCAAGGCACATGCACTTTTATTCTTGTTTGGTGCGTAGAAAAAGTATGATATTTGTAAATGATAACCCTATTCTATTACGTGTTCAACATAAAATACTGTTTAATTAACAGAATAGGTTATAATTGAGATAAATGTGCCTAAGATGCTTTTACTATATATTCAACACAATGACGTTGAACTTGTAATATGAACTAATCGATCATGTGGTTCATTGATACTTTAACAGACTAAATTTGATGCGCCAAGAGGTACTGACCCCGTGGTATTATACCTTGGCTCCGTGGGGAAAGGTGAAGCTTGGGTTAACGGCCAAAGTATAGGGAGATATTGGGTATCATTCACTGAACCTGCGGAGAATCCTACACAGACATGGTAACTACTTAGGAGGTATTCGGTAACATTTTTGTTTCCTGTTTTCTGTTTATGTTTCTACTTTTTTTCAAAACTAAAACAATAAACGTGTTGGGTAATTTGTTTATGTTTTCTGTTTTTTTATAAACGTTTTTGAAGTTTCCAGAAATTATGAAAACTTTACAAAGTACCTTTACAAACTTTTTTTATTTATTTATAGTAAGCTACTATTTTCTTAACCAATTGACTCCGTGTCAAACGGATGAAAAGGACGGATGCATTAGATACTACGAGATATATATATATATATATATATATTTTAATGTTTACACACCTTAATTCTATTAATAGTGAGTCACCTTTTATGTTGTTAGGTACAATGTACCACGATCTTTTCTTAAACCTGTAGGCAATCTATTAGTTTTACTGGATGAAGAATATGGAAACCCTCTTGACATTGTCATTGGCACCACTAGGATCACAAAAGTATGTGGGCATGTGTCTTATAGTCATCCACCTTCAGTCACATCATAGAAGGGACACTACCCCTTTAGTAATAAGAAGTATGAAAAGTATCGAGGCAGGAGGCCTAAAGTTCAACTTCATTGTCCAAGAAAAACGAAAATTTCGAGGATTATTTTTGCAAGCCTTGGAACCCCTTTTGGTGATTGTGGAAGTTATGCTATAGGGAGCTGTCACTCATCTAATTCAAGAGCCATCGTGGAGAAGGAAAGATTTCATCTCATTTGTCAGATTTAACTTTGCCTTAGAGCATGTCAAGGAAATGGTGTTTCTTGGTGGTTATTAAGGAAAAAATACGGATACTAAAAACGAACATATCGAGTGCACAAAGCTCGTGCATATGTGGGTGTTCTAAACCTAGAGTTTCTCCAATGACATGCCATATTGATTGCCACAACTATAATTGGACCTTCAATGGTGAAGCAGAACACATGCTATACATACTTGTAGATGTATCTTGGGCCAACAAATTGGCACAAGTTTAGAAATTGATATACTTAATCCCAATTATTTTTGCATCGATCTCCCAGTGGGAACCATATATACAATTCCATGTAATATTTTGTGAAAACAAATAAAAGATAAAGCATTTGCACCAATGGAGCAACATCGGGAAAATAGGACTTGGGGTGGCTGCTGTCCCTTGAAGGGACAACAGCGTGCTGTCCTGGCCGAGGGAGCTTCGCTCCGGTCTCTCTCCGACGATCGAAAACGTTCACTTCATAGAACTCGTCGAGTTGAACAAGTATGTAAAAAATCAGCTCGATCGGATATCATTAAGTACCTAATCAAAACCTTTTTGTCTTGAAAAGAATGGATCCGAAACATTGGATCAAATCTACTAGAACCCATTATTGGCAAGTTATATGTGTTTCGATTAGGCAAAGGGGTTTTTACCTGTGAGCTTTCTGTTCTCAACTTAATCAAATCCTTCAAATGGAACTATGATTGCTCTTCGAACGTCGGAATTTGTAGTGATCAAAACAGAAGTGTCATTGGTGTGATCGATCGAGTCTATCGATGGTGGATGAACAACCAGCGTTGAAGACCGTGGTTGGCGATATGCTCAGAGGTAAAGAGAGAAAGATGGGGTCAAAGCATCACCAATTATCAAGGGTGCTGCTAAATACAACTGCGAATTTGCTACATGTAGCCAATTCATAAGGCCCTTATGAATTGGTTACATGTAGCAAATTCGCAGTTGTATTTAGCTGGACCCTTTTATTATCCATACCCAAAATTTGAATAAAAAGCTTAAAAACCTATCACCAATGTTATACTCATTTGAATTCTATTTATTTTGTCAACCAAATTTGGGGGACTCAAAAGTCAAACCCATACCCATTTTTTTGCAAAGCATATTTTCATTCTCATTAATTACAAGTGTCACTCATTAATTACAAATGCGCCATTCAATAATAAATATGGATTTAACATTGGAGATGTCTTACCCAAATTAAGCTTTTAACTTAAATTTCTGCCCAAGTTTGGGTGAAAAAAAGGGTAAGAATTGGAGATGCTCTGAGGAGGGAAATTGCGTTCTGAAGTTTGGGACACCACCAAAATGCCCGAACTTAATGAAAGGGCAAACACATAATTTTCCTGCTTCTATTAACAGAGTAAAGTCCCTTTAATCATTTTCCATTGATGAGGGGGTGTAAGTGATGAATTTTATAAATGATGGTTGTAAGTGATAAAAAAGATAGATGAGAGGGTGTAAGTGATTTTTACCCTTGTTGAAAAAAAGCAATAGCAAACAAGTAAGAGCATCCGCATCAGTCTCTTTAGATTTTGGAGGCGGCTATCCGCAACCCATTATTTTCTCCATTAGCCCATTAAAATTTCTTAACTAATTACAAACATGACACCCAATGTAAAATTACCTAATTGCCCTCATCTTCTTCCTCCCTTCTCCTTCTTCCTTAACAGTTCAAGTTCAAAAAAAAAATTCAGTCAACTCCTCCTTGTTCAAAATTCTCTCAGCTCCTCTCTCACTATGTATCATCTCTTAAACTTCTCAATTCCTCCCTTATTCATTTCAATCTCAATGGAGAAGCAAGGATTATATATTGTATCAATAGAGAGTTCCTCTCCTTCCATTGAAAAAGAACATGACCCGCTTCTAGGTTTTGATATGAATTTGGCAATTGAATCAAATTCATCATCATCTTCTCTCTTCTCGTCTCCTCTCTTTCAAGTTTTTTCAAATCTCAATCTCAGTCGGCTCGGAAAAAAAAAAAAAATTTTCCTCAGCTGATTTCCTCCTTCCTCCATCTAGATTTTTTTCGATTTTTTCCTCCATCTAGATTTTTCAAATTTTCAGGTTTGAAAGAGTGTACTTTTTTCGACATTTAACTATCGAATATTACTAATATTTTCGACAATAATGTTTTGAAATTTAGGTCACAAAAATTTTTTTTTTTTTGAAATGTAAATTCGGTAATTAGTTACCGTAATACGCAAGTAATTTTGGTAATTAACTACTATATAATGTTAACTTTTCGACATTCAGGTTCTAAATTCAACGTAAGTCAAAATAATTTTGTGAAATAAAAGTTCGGTGAGCAAATACCGAAATATATACTCAAATTTAGTTTTCAAATGTCAGGTAATGCTAATAATTTTGACATTTCCAGACCGAACGTCCTCATCGTCAACGCAAATTTTCGATTTTCAACTTTGAGCTGAATACGTGGGCTTCATTTTCAATCTCACATGCTCACAAACAAAAATGGTTTCACAATCATCTTAAACCTATTATTGGCGAAAAAATTTGAAAATGTTGTCGCGGTGGTGGTTCAGTGGTGGCAGTTATGGAGGTGGCGGTTCGGCAATGGTGCAACAGTGGTGCACGGTGAAGATACAAAGGAGGGAGGGAGAGAAGAGGTTAATGGTTGTCACGTTTTGGATTTTTAACATAATTATAATAACATTTCCAATAAAAGTCCCTTGCAATAGTACATCATAATACCCCAAAATGCTTCTCATAATTCATCTGAAAGAACAATCAAATTTAAAAGTTTACAGTAATGGCACCCTGGCCCCAAATTTTATGGTTAAACAAAAAGTGGTAAGCTTAGTGATTACAAGATTTCTAAGTCAAGATTAGCTCAAAAATTACAATTACATTCCTCAAAAGAATTTTACAAAGATGTCAAGGTAATTCTTTCATGTTAACTTTTAAAATGATGAAGTCGTATGCACATCAAGCACTTCACATCAATGCCCTTGAGATGTACTTGAAAAAAAGAGTAGGATAGTGACATAAAGATCAAACTATAGGGACCATGTGAGTAATTTTCCCAAGATTTTTTGTTTGGGGCACGTTTCACCAAACTTTTTCCTGATTTTTTTCAATCTCTTCTCTCGCCAAAACACAGAGAAAAGGACAAAAGAGAAAAAAAGAAAAAAAAAGAAGAAGTGACTTTTTCCGAGAAAGCTGACTTTCCACCCCTAATCAAACAAACGGACAACCTTAACTACGTACCTTCTCCCAACCAAAAAGCATATTCGTTTCCTCCTTCTCCACCGCCACTGTTCTCTCTCTCTCTCTCTCTCTCTCTCTCGATCATCATTGCACAAGATAAACGAAACCCACCTGTTTCACATGTAATTTGAAGAAAGACGCAATTGAAACCCTAATTGGCACCTCCATCGGAACCTCCCTCATTTCAGGTTAATGTCATCATGTTGTTTTCCCTCAATTGATTTGTATATATTCTGTGTATGTTACAGGGTTGAATAACGTGTTTGCTTTGTTGCTGATTAAAAAAAAAAAGTGCTTGCTTTGTTCATTTCAATGTTCATATTTTTTTTTTTTGGTGGTATTTTTTTAGCTTTCTTGGAGAAATTGACCCAATCAAGAAAGCATGACTCCTGTTTTGGTAGTATTCGTTAATGAAACGTTGTGTAGTCAATGACCCATGACTAGAATTTTTAACCCAATCAGTTGTAAATATCATCTTTTAATGAGTCGAAGGGTAAAGTTCCTTTTGATTTTCTTTTTCTTTGATGATTGAATACCGGGTAGCTTTATTGGCACCATCTCAGTACGAGATTCGATGGGCTGCATATTTGCGGGGCCTTCAGCCGTGATGGACGAGACAAAGGAAGTTAATAAAGAGAGAGCGAAATGCAAAATTGTTGAGTTTGGAGGAATTATGGTAGGAAAAGTTTGATTTTTTGATAAAATAATTAGAATTTTGAAGGGGCCAAAAATTTGAATTGTAATGGAAAGACCAAATATAAGAAGAAAATGTCGTGGCCCAAAATATCCACGGCCCCTAGCTGCACCCCCTTCGGTCTGCCATAGCCTTCATGCGGGATTAGTATACCTTAGTATTATGTGCGTGCATAGTAATTTTGTGTTAAATAAGGATAGGAGAGTGAACCACCAAAATCCAAACCAGTTACCAGTATAAGCTCTCTCCCCTTTTAAGCCAGTTTTCATTTGAGTTCTGCACTAGTTGAAGTGTCCATTTTGCTTTAAGCCGGTTTTCATTTGAGTTCTGCACTAGTTGAAGTGTCCATTTTGCTTTCATTGTTCTTTGACGATTCGTACTCTCGTAAATTTATTTGACCGTCTTGATCTCAAGGATTTTTTAATCTCATTGCGCTTGCAGAATTTTTGTCCTTTATAGTATCCTCGCACAAATTAGAACTTCCATTTTTATGTGAGTTTTGTTTCTTTTCAATTATTTCTTGTAGCTTATTGTGTTCTTATGAAGATTTCTTATGCAAGTATTTGAATTTTCGGTAGATAACTTAATATTATTCCCTATGGGTGATACTTGTGCAGGTTCATCATAGTTTTGTTTGATTCTTATCTCACCACAGAAACTTCCAATAGATAAGTGTGAAGTCTCTGAATTGGGAATAACCTGTACATAATTGGACATGCAGAATAATTGGTTATTTTTCATGGACCCTGACTGGGGGTCTCCGTACATAGTCACAGTAGATTCACTGGGGCCCCAAAAATTTGGCGGTCATTTGTGGTCTCAGTTTAGTTCATTTCTCGACAATTCCCTTTACACCTCCAGATACTCGTTTGTCCCTGAAAGTCTTGCTCTTGAGGAAGCTTTTAACTGCATTTCAGCGGCTACAGGTTCCTTACTATTTTGGTTTTCCGGTGGGTCAAATTCCAACATAACTGGCAAACTATCGGGAAACTCACTCGCTTCAGATCCAAGAAGCTGGAAATATCCTGCACAAGTAAAACACACCACTGCAAGTAGACATAACCTTGCGGGATTTTCCTTCGGTTCTAGTTCAAAAGGGAAATCTGGTACCCCAAAGATTTTTGGTAAGATCTTGAGTTTCACTAGGAGACAACTGCTCAATGCAGCCGAGGAGCTTTTGTCATTTGCGTTGGTGTCATTGCCCGTTGCTCTGGTACCGCCGTTTAACAATTTGTAAGTCATTGACACCTTCGCCCAACACTCATCTTTTACGGAAGAAGAGTCACACTAAATCGCGTCTATTTACATTTGAATTTTTGTTTATTTGGAAACTATTTTTACATCTATTGGAGAAGTTGGTTTATGTGCATCAGCAATTCTTTTTCAGGGCTTGGTGTCTTTAGTTTTGCATATGTCTTGCTATCTAAGTTTCTTTCCTTATGTATGTTTATCAGGTCTATAACAGCTGTAGGTGCTCCTTCGGAGAGTAATGATATGAGAGTACAGAGATGCATGGATGAAAGCCCCTGTGAGGTCGAGCGTCATGGATGTGCTGATCTTTCCTTGCCTGACTTGAACTGGACTAGGCATGATGTTGAGCCCAGAACTGGGATCAAGTTTCCTAAATTATTGGACAACATTTTAGCTGGAGGGAAAAATGCCAACAAAATGTCAGAGGTCTACATTGAAAACTTCATCCTTGTTTTGTACGTGTTATGGATTGTGTTCTTGCAAACATAGAATATTATTATTAACATTGCATAGGCACATTGTTCTTCATTCTACATCTGCATAACTGCTACATATTATCTCGTTTTCAGCAGTAAAGTAGGTGTTCCTCCTTACCCTTTTCTGGAGGGAGAAGATTTTCGTGCATATTCTGTCATTTCTTTAACTTAAAATGACTAGGATAAAACAAGCTTGTAAGATTCTCTATTGAACCAATATACAATTATATGCTATAATTCGTAGGAAAAGTTGCGGCAAAAATAGCTAAATAGCTCAAGTACACCTACGAAGATGCCTAAATTTTCTGACGCAACATTCTTTTTTTTTTTTTTTCTTTCGAACAAATCTGATGCAACATTCAATCCCTTGGATAGCATAGAAAACATGTTACTTGGGTATGGTCCAATGGTCGTGTAGCCCTCTTGTGGAGCGTGATGTCTAGGGTTCGACTCCTATGGTCAAGAGGTTGGCTCTCGATGTAATTTAACAAATACTAACATACTAACATCTTATCATGACATCGTCTGACAAAAGAAACTAGAATTGTATGCAGATGCTTATTGATGGCAATGGTTTGAAACGCAGGCGGTTGAACGAAAAAGGGGCTTGGCGGACGGGTCACCGCTTCAACCGCAGTCGAAATGAAATGTCATAGACTCAAAATTATGTCCCAAATTATTCATAAGGGTAAAATATGTACTTGCCCCTTAAACTATCACAATTTTGTTTACTTCGTCCTTTAACTATCAATTGCACTTAACTTGCCCCTTAATCTAACCAAACATTACTTACTAAGGTTAATTCTCGCATCCCATCCATATCTTGGACGAAAATCCACAACTGAGGGTAATAAGTCTTTCCCCTACCTATATATCTATCTATATCTATATCCCTTCTTCTCCCTCACCAGTCATCCTCCCAACTCCCATTCTCGACCTTGAACCTGATTTGCATCAAGGATAGTCTAGTGAACAAAAAAACACAACTTCTATCAGAAAGTGTTGTTTCCGTGAGACCACAAGAGGTTGGTTAAACTTTGAGTTGCATCAAGAGAGGCTGTATTTCAAAGACTATGTAATCAACCAGCAAAGTGGAGGGGTTTCCACGTTGACCGAAGCCAAGCATATCAGTCTATCAGAACTCAGAAGTATTTTTGGACTTGAATCAAACAACTCTTTCATTTTGTTTAAGATATCAGCATAACTCCATGGATCTCTTTGGCAGATTTGTCTCAAACTGCAAAGAAACAGCCATACCCTTTGGCAGGATTCATGACAAGCATATTGGAGTTTTCCTTGAAAAAGTCTATAACAGGAAGCTTGTGCTGCATTAAAGAGTTCGAGAATGGGAGTTGGGTCGATGACTGGTGAGGGAGAAGTAGGGATATAGATATAGATATATTGGTAGGGGAAAGATTTTATTACCCTTAGTTGTGTTGTGGATTTTCCGTCCAAGACATGGATGGAATGTGGGCATTGGCCTTAGTAAGTAATGTTTGGTTAGTTTTAGGGGCAAGTGTGTGCAATTGATAGCTAAAGGACGAAGTAAACAAAATTGTGATAGTTTAAGGGGCAAGTACAACAAAACCGTGATAGTTTAAGGGGCAAGTACATATTTTACCCTTGTTAATAACTATGTCAGAAACAATTAATAAAGGAAAACTAACTAATAATAGGATATAAAATAAAACCTGTACATAAATCCTGCATCCTTTGAATTAAAAGATGAGGACATTGAGGAGATAAAGCTATTCTTCATGAGAAATGCAGTCAACACTTTTGGAACAATCCCACATAGGCGAGAAATGAACTTGAGGCAACCATGGGATGTATAGAAAGGTTAAAGTGCCGAATAATAATGAGCAGCAAACGCTTTGATAGTGACTGCCCGAGCCTGTGGTCCCATGCACAGTGCCAGCTGCTGTTTTAATGCAGTAGCAGTAAAGTGGCCAGGGGTTTAGTTCAAATTTTATCCTATCGGGTTCAATTAACCCATGACCTTTTTTTATGGGTTGTCGGTTGAACCGCTAAATATGAGCGATTTTTTTTAAAAATAATCCGGTTTCCATAATGTGACTGTTTTCTGGGTAATCCAGACTGGAGCAAGAGCTGGTCGATGGTTGAACCGGTAGAACCTGCTGGTCTGGTCCGGTTTTTAAAACATTGATTTACGGTCTTAGCTGTGTGTCATGTGGCTTGGTATTTGAAGATAGAGATGTTAGTTGTGAGATCTCTTGGGTAACACAATATGGTGCGAGGTTAATACATGATTACGTTGTAATTTTGCTTTGAGATGTAAATTTGTTTCAATGACTCATAAAATCCTGCTGACTTTTTACATGATTGCATTGCGATGTGCAGTTATTAGGCGAAAGCTACCGCACATGAGAAAATTGGGTTGTCTAAAATGTGGAATTTTTAGCACTTATACTGTTAGTAACATACGGGAAAAGATTGCATTAGAGAGAATAGGTAAGCATACATCAATGACACTACTACTTTTTGAATGGAAACAACCATGGAGCTTTTGAGTAGAGTTTGATTACTTGGTAATTCTATTCCATTTTGTAGTATAATTTCCTACGTATGACTGTGTCTGTATATGGCTATAAGGACTCATTGATCCTTGTCAAGCTGCCTACGTTCTATGTATGAAGGGAAAATTCACTTTACCCCATTGTGGATTGGCCTCGGGGCCCTTCACCACCCTGTTATTGTAAAATAGCCACGTTGCCTCCATGGATGTTTTTGATATTCCATTTTACATCCCTACCTTCACAAATTCTATCCAAATTGATGGAAAGTGCAACACATGGACCCAGTTTTTGACGCTTTCCATGAATAGAATTACAGTATTAAGTTGTTATTTCGGTGGTGCTGACCCGGACTGATGCAGGGATAACTGACATGTGGAACATGACGACGACAACAGCATGTTGTAGGAGATAACAGGGATTGATTGCAAGTCTGACTCCCAAGATGGAGAATTGTTTCCTAAACAAAACCACATTCACCGGTAGAAGAAGGTGCTTATGCCAAAAATGGAATGAGATGCTGCTACAGAGATCAGTAGGTCCAGCAGTCAGTACCTTATATTACACACCGCCTTTGGCCAGCTATTCGGCCTAACCTCTCAGGCATTAGTGGACGTGAAAGGCGGTTCAACTGAGAACAAAGAGAAAGGGGGCAACCCCGACTGGATAGGGAGATCCACAAAGCCAACAGCTAGAGCAAAAGACCAACAGAAGAGTAAGAGAGAAACCTTGGAATTGTCTTCCCAAAGCCCTAAACAAGACGGTTTCATCAGAGAATGATTCATCATAAAAGGAGTCAGAACCATAAGACGTCTTAACACGAAAAGTTGAAAGTGCAGTAAATAGGACATTAGACCCGTTCTACGTGCCAACATACCCCAAACCCATTCAGAATCCTAACCTTAATATTCCTAAGTTTAACCCCAACTCTCACCCGTCACCACCTAGCCATGCAGAAGCATTGGTCCCAGCTGCCACCTGCTCCTCCTGCCCATCCTGCTGTTTGCCACCCCTTTCTTCCTCCCAACCACCATCGCTGTCCCTTCTCGATTGCTTCAACCAAAACCCAAATATGATATGCAATCTTAGAAACAAAGACACTCTGTCAAGAGGAAGAAAGCTTAGTGTCAAACTTGCAATTAGAAAAAGCATTTTTCATATCCAATCCCTGTCACATGAAAGTCCGATGGCCATGCCAGTCATCATTGACGTTTAACACCCAAAGATCATCAATCTCCAGTATCAATTTGCATTCTGTTAGGCCTCATCACGAATTCTATGCTTTTTCCATCATTCTAATATCTGGGTGGGTGGGCAGGCTAGTTTTGTGTGATTGTGTACAGATACTGATAGTAATACGGGTATAAGACATAAAGTCAGAATTTAGGTTTATAGTGTTTTCAAGTTAGATTTGATTGGCTTAATATGTTATAAATCAACATAAAAAGAAGAAGAATTCAATTTAATATTGAGTAAGTTGAAATTTCTGGATATATTAGATGGGAGGAATACAAGTCGGAAGGAAACACAAGAACCATAGAGGGTATTAAGGCCTTTTTAATGTATACTTTAAATGGAATTAGCGTGGCACTATATCTCGAAACCATAAGATGCCTGAATAGCAATTTTTATATGTTTAGGATTGAGGAAGGTAACTCCTCCGAATCTGAACTTTAGGGAGGTAGATTAATTTTGCCTCAGGTTGAAGTTAAAGGTAGTTGTCATCACAACGTTGCTTAAATTCATCTACAAATTTTATTGAACCGAAATACCATCATTTACTTTTCTGATATCTCCAACTCTTTTACCTTCTGTTGGTAATACTCTCCCATAATGTATGCTCCGAGGGCCAGGGCCTTATTAGGTCGAAGCACTACATTTTGTTACATTATTCCTTTGGACAAAAAAAGTGGGCCTTACTTCACTTAAAAAGTGATACAAAAGGCAATTTTGCTTCGAAAATCCATTTTCTGAAATAACGTATGCTCCGTTTTTGACATAAGAGTAAACCAGGGCATTTGCGTGGCTAATAGTATAGAGTGCTTGACCAACTCTACTGCACAAATTGATAGACCTTCCCATCATTGTGGTGAGGTTTCAAAAATTCCTGGGGAAGCTCTAGTTTCGCAAGGTCTTTCATGGTATCAAATGAAATGATTTGTGCAGCTGTCTCTTCCAAAACATATAGATGCACCTACCTTCAGCCATTTTTGTTTTGGAAAGGTCATCTGGGGCATCAAAAGTCACTTAAAATTGCAGCACAGTGGGCATTAGTAGCTATGTGGTCCGGTTGGTGAATGGTGATGACTGAGGAAGCACCAATGATATTGTTGAGAGGCCTAATACAGTACATGAAACTCTCCATGAAAACACATTGGATGGTTGAAGTGATTTTGGACCGTCCAGTGTGTTTTCATGGAGTGTTTTATGTTTTTGTTTCATGTATCCTATATTTTCTCTATTGTTGAGGACCATATTGCTACTGATGCACACTTTTGAAGCCTATTGCTGCTCAAATCCCATTGAAGGCTCCTATTGTGCTGAAATCCTTGCAATATATACTGCAAAAGACATTGCAATCCTATAAGGTTTCTTATGAAATTTTGAAACATGACCAATCGACCATATTGGTGGGGTATGTCAATCGGCGTTAGAAGTTGGACAAACACTCTAAACTATTTGCCACCCAAAAGGCCAACCTTTTTCAGTTAGGTCAGGTCTACTCTCATGTCCAACCCGGAGAATACGTGATTTTAGCGAAAGGTTTGTTTAATTGGTATGCGTATGATGCCCTCCACTGTTGCCCAAGCTCAATTTTGGTTGTGTGGGCCCGCCCCTAGCCTCTGCTTGCCCATGTTCTTCTGTTTTAGAATCTCCTTGATTTGCTGTTTGATCTTTCTTCCAGGTCCTTGTTGGAACTGGATCCAGAACAATGAAAATTATCAAAATCAAGTCTTTGAAGGTCTATGCATTTGGTTTTTGTAAGTAATCATGGATTTCACTCAGTGTTGCCAGGTTTTGATGTATTTAACGCTTGTAAATCGTTACCTTACTGTTACCTTTCATTGCAGATGTTCATCCTTATGATGTCTGTGCAAAGTTGGGTCCAAAATATGCTTCAATTCTAGCTGGTGAAGTTAACAAATGCCATGATTTTTACAAGGATCTTCTGAGGTATTTGAACAATTGTTTTATGATCATGTCAAGTATGCTTGGAAGAGAAGTGTGGGTGCGTTGGGAACTAAGAAAAACAATGGGGTATTTCCCACACCCGAAGGTACAGGTTGTGTCTTGGCTGAGACATGGATATATCTCTCATTGAAATTATGCTTCTCATCAAAATTCTAGTCCTCTTTTGCCCATCCTTTTTTCTGTATGGGTGCTAGTAAACTTCCCCTGTAATTAATACTTGGTGTGTGGTTCTAACCTAAGAAGCATCGACACGGATATGGGATACAGACATGGACACGCCATTTCTCTGAAAATTAGGACACGGACACGTCAGGGACAGGTCAAATGTAATGCGTATTTGTATTATGGAGGGTATGCTATGGTTTCATATAAACGTCGGAGACCTTTTAGTTTGCCCTTGGCATGTTTGAAGAGTGTTTCCTACATGTCCTAGAGTATCCACAATGTGTTTAAATAAGAAAAATATAACAAAAATATTGGACTAGTATTTAGGCATGTCCAATACGTGTAAGGAGAGTGTCGTGTCGTGTCTGTGACTGACACGTGTCGGACACAGATACGTGAAGCCGATAGATGTGTCCGTGCTTCTTAGTCTCTAATTTTGTAACATTACTCCAAAGTGGATTATTTGTATCCACTGCATTCGTTTGTGAGGATGAGGAAACAGAGCTACTACCAGTACCAGCAGAAGCAGAATCCATTCGGATTCAATCTCTGTATCTATATATCGCAATATAGATGAGAGATGAGAGAGAAGGGAGAGACGAGAAGAGAGAGATGAGAGAGAGAGAACTTACATGTCCAGTCCAGATCGAGAGATGGGAGACAGATGGATCGCTTTCTTCCCCCTTTTCGTTTCTTTTTGTCTGCCTTTTCTCGTCAGTGAGGGGAAAAATAGGATATATAACCCTAATTACAGTTCAAGCCCATATGTTTTAAGTAATAACAAATTTACCCCTGAATGTATCCGAAACGCATCCCGTCGTATCCGAAACGTACCTGAGCGTATCCAAAACGTATCGGGACACCAAAAAATAAATTTGAAAACCGGGTACTTTAACAAAACGTATCGGATAAGTATCCGGAGCGTATCTAAGCCTATCCGTATCTGCGGTACGTGATACGGAGGCCAAAATAGAGTATCCGTGCTTCATAGCTACGCAGTCTCATGCCGCTCATCAAACAGCGCTTTTCCTGAAGCTATGCAACGCCTTTTATGTTTCAAAACTTTTTCTCCAAAACTGCTTCAGTTGTTTGTTTGTCAACCTCTCTGAAAAATTTGATGTCCCCCTTTTTTTGATCTATATGCTTGCTATTTTCAGTTCCAAAATTGCGCCTAAAAACTCTTTTTGATTTCTCAACCTCTCAACTACAACAATTTTTGATGAACTGTTTCAATTTTTAGTTCTTTATACCATCTTGATCTCTGAACTGCTTTGATTTTGACTTGTGAGCAACAATGGGTTTGGTTGATGAGATTTGATGGGTGTGTACACCGTAGTGCTTGGTGTAGGGCAGGTCCCATTGGGGGATTTGGGAATGCTTGACAAACAGTTCCTCTACGTATTGTGTTGCTTACCGATTGAGAGGAATAGGTGATGTTTCCAGGATGTGGAAAGTTCTTTTGTGTCTCTAAAAGGGACAACGTAAGCCTCTTTTTATAATCTCCACTTAGGGAGACAATTTTTACTTCTTTCATACAAGATTTCAATTCTCTTTTGTAAAAAAACAAATCTCAGATCATTGAATTTTCTATAAAAGCTTGGAATAGTAAAACAAAGCCTATTGGGCATGATCATGCAAGAAGACTGTTTGGATGGAATGAAAGTGTGCTGTATTGTTTATAGTCTTTATTTTTAACAAAACTTTAGGCAGCTCTGTACCTAAGGTTGAATTGAAATCCCTGTTCCAAAATATTTTTAGTCATCCTAACAGAATATGAGTCATTATATATGAGCTACCACCGAACTTTAACAACCAAGATAAAGATAAAAGTAACCATACGAATAACGAAGATAAAATCCTAAATTCTAGTTTCATCTGGAGAAAGGTCCGGCAGAAGTCGTCATTGTAGAACCATTGGTCACATAACTATCTAGATGAATGCTAAATAAAAAATGTAATAGGATCTTTCGCTGGGACACCAAATATCATTGCCTCCACGGCATTGGTTGGACTATCTTCGGACGCCGGCGCTGGAAACGCGTGAGTATTGGGCCTAGGCCATGGTGTCCCCACCTCTCTGTCCTAGGTTTTTAGCCTTCTAGTTCTTTCGAGCTCTCCATTTGAAGGGTATGCTCTTCTGGTTTTTGCGAATTTATCTTCTAGTTATTTTGCATAAGAAGAACAAACTAGGACTTAACTTATAAGTTAGTTAATCCGATCAAGAAAGCATATGAAATTCGCAATAACCTTACACCCAGAACGCAATTCATGGGTAAACTTTATAGCCCCTATTCAAAATTTTTAGAAATGTCAAAGTACACTTTACTTCCAAATGGTTAGAAAACCAGTATAAAACTAGCATGACTCATGTGTAACTTAAATAGTCTTAAAAAATTCTGTGCTTGGAGTAAAACTTGACTATGCCTTGTATAATTAGACTTGGTCCCCAAAGTCATGCTGATTTCCAACTTTAGCTGTTTTTTTAAATGTATTCTACTCTTCATTGCTCTCTCTGAAAATAATAGCAACTCCCTGAGTACAGTAACAAGGCAGAATAGGGTGGAAAATAATGAGATGTTCTCATGGTTTCTAATTTATGGATTTCTTGAATAAAAATCATTGGATACTTGTGCAATTGATAGCTTTTAAAAGGTTGATCTTCTTGGTGGAATGTTACATAATGTGCTTGAAAAGGACAGTAGGGGCTCTCGGATAAAACTTACATTGTAAGTACAAGTCTCCAAGTAGTAATATTCATAGTGCTGCCATTTGAAGCATTCAGCCTTTGAAGGTTGTATCTAAACCGTTGTTCAGCTTCTGAAATTGGAATTTTAAAGAATAAACTGCAGAACTGTTTACTGAGAGTATGATAGATTAGTCAATTAAAGATTAAACTACAGAACTATGTTTTATTGAGAGTATGATAGATTAGTCACTTAGTCAGAAGTAAGGTGTCTTTGACTCAACATCAAGATGTTGTCAAAGTGAATTTTCTGATTTAGTAGGTAGCCAATTATTGAGTATCGCTTGAGGATGGTGACTATGGTGTCAGTGAAACAGTTTGGGTTCATGCCTGGAAGATCAACCATGGAACTTATCTACCTATTAAGGAAAATGGTAGAAAAACACATAGCAAAGAAGAAGGATCTCCATATGGTTTTCATAGACTTAGAAAAGGCTTATGATAGGGTGCCTAGAGACATCATATGGTGGGTTCTGGAGAGAAAGGGAGTGACCAAAGGGTATATCGAGGTGATTAGAGACATGTATGAAGGTGCCGTCACTACCATTCAATCACCAGTAGGGGAAACGAGTGAATTCTCAATCACTGTACAATTGCATCAAGAGTTAGCCGTGAGCCCGTACCTTTTTGCCTTAGTTATGGATGAATTGACTAGACAATTTCAAGAAGATATCCCATGGTGTATGATGTTTGCAGATGACATTGTCCTCGTAAATGAAACCGCTAGAGGTGTTAATATGAAACTAGAAATTTGGAGGGAAGTATTAGAGTCAAAGGGTTTTCGAATAAGTAGGAGTAAAACTGAGTCTATGGTGTGCAAGTTTAGTGGTACCAGTAGTGCACAAGAAGAAAGAGTGATGATCCAAGACCAGGAGATACCTAAGAGTGATCATTTTAGGTACTTAGGTTCAATCATTAGTAGAGATGGAGAGATTGCCGATGATGTGACCCATAGCATCCAAGTGGGGTGGCTGAAGTGGAGAAGCTCTACTGGTGTACTGTGTGACAAGAGGGTTTCCATAAAATTAAAGGAAAATTTCTATGGAACTGCCATCAAACCAGCGGTGCTTTATGAGACAGAATGTTGGCCTAGAAGAGAAGTTTGGATGTGACTAATGTATGTAGATGTAGTTGAACTGTCAAAAATATCGAGCTGAATATTATGGTTCTTCTGTCCGGCAGGCAATATCTCTGGAACTATAGTTCTATGAACATTCTTTTGCGGAATTTGACTGGATTTATTTTATTGTGGAAATGCCATAATCTTGGACTGTTTATTTGTGAAAAAGTCATCGTCCGTTTCATCATGTGAAATGGAAGGGTTCACACTCTCCTAATCTTCCATGGAATCTTTTCCCTGTTTAAGTCTTTGTTTGGTTTTCGCAGGGAGGATATCAGTATGACTGTTAGGCTTGTGGTTAATTGCAATGGCATGAAAATCAACACTGTAAGGGAGTAAGTAGTTCTTGTTCTTCTTGCAGATATTCTTTTGACTATTAAACCTCCTAATGAGCTTACTAATATGAATATGCCATGAAAGTAATTCGATTCTATTTCCTTGATGCCATCTGTGTGTGTGTGTGTGTGTGTTTTATAATGTGGTGATCTTCGTATTAACAACATTTGTATATGAAGATAAACAAAAGGAATGTAAATTTCAGCAAAGCCTTTTCTAGGCAAACCTTGAAGGGCGGACTTGGCACAGTGGTAAAGCTGTCACATTGTGGCCTGAAGGTCACTGGTTCGATTCTCGATAACAACCTCTCTTCTTGTAGGGGTAAGGCTAGACGCCTGAACCATCGGATATGTGCTATTTGGTTACTTGAATTTAAACTGGTAAAAAGAGGCTGTTAACCCCACGAAGATGGAATTCTTGAGGAGTCCAAGGATTATATTTTCTTAATTGACCGGACGTACTGAAATCGGGATTATTAATGGATTTTTTCAGAATGTCTATATTGAACACACACACGTACATGTGCGTGTCTGTGTGTTCAATATAGATATGTATGTATATATTGATACATATTCCCAATGCAGGGGCAACACCCATAGATCCCACTGGTTTCAGTTGTACATGCTGAACCCTGGATTTTTGTATTTATATGTGATGTATTAGCTGTTCCAAATTACTACTTACAATAAATGAACCCTGTACAATTGTGAAAATAGCAGATCAGGTTACAACTCTTGAAAGTTGTGAATTGGAGCTTTTGCTGTTCCTGGTTTTGCTCAGCTAGAGTCGGGGTTTGACTATGTAAGATGGAGAGATGATGCGTGATTTACACGCATGGTGTGGGAAAGTGATTATTTGGTGGATTTGCCTTCACGCCTCATGAGGTTTATAATGTGGTTTGAGCTGTTGGATTAGACGATTAATAATTAATGCTTGATCTCATGGTGAGGGGATAACAAATATGCCTACTCTGTTCTGTAGTACTAGTGATGAGTTGCAGGCTTCTGGAGTAATATTTGACCGTAGTGTTGGGAGCTCATTTATTTTCCTCATGTTGTTCATGACCTATGCGTGGTCCTCTAGTGAATCCAATGGTTTGAATTGGCTTTCTTGGGACAATCCCGATCACTTTGCAGAGGCCCATTAACATAGAGGCTCCTAATTTTTATTTGGAAAGACAAAAAGCAGAGTATATTGGGAATATCTGATTACCTCTTGAACTCAACTCATCAAAGTTTTGCATCAACTCATGAGTCAATGTAGAATAGAGTAGCGTCATGAATGTAGGAGCAGTTTTAATTTCAGTCTAGTAAGGTTGCTTTTTACTTGGCTTGGCTTTTGAACACTCACTTTTGAGATAGGAGAGATGCATGTGACGTGAATTCTAATGATGAAACCTAAACTTTACTTTGTTTATTGTTTTATGTGGTACAGATCTTTTGAGAAATCTCTGCGAGCCCGATTGCTGAAGGTAAATTCATGTCCATTTGCTTCTTCTTCCATGACCCGTGTATAACACTGTTATACTCCTGACATTTAATCTGATTCTTTAGACGAACCCAGACACCGACTTTAACTGCCTTGCAACATTTGGTTCTCTTTTCGCTCAAGATATCCCTTTACATGCTGTAATGTCATTTCTCTCTCAAATCAATTACTTTTCTGTTACTTTTGGGTGCCATGGAACTTCTTCTGACTAAAGTTTGATATTCTACAGGGTACAACAATAGATTTTCGGCAAACAGCTGATGGACATCTAATTACTGAAAGTGAGTGAGTAGCAACTGATAGCTTAAAATTTGATAAGCCAATGTGTGTGCGGGTCCGATTTTTTTCACCTTAGTGAGAGGGTGAACAATATCCTCAATTCCATTGGCAGAGAGGGTTTAGGCTATGGGATCGATCCACTTTTTGGTTAGGACTTGGTTATTTTAGTGGGACCCCGCGCCCTCTCCACCAATGCGAGGACAGGTACTACTATTCACAATCTTTACATGAGGGTGGACAAAATCATTTTCTGTAGGACCCATCCTTCCTCGTTGCTCTAGTTGACTCTTTATACATATGTTTACTTCAGGAGGATGGACTCCAATTGCACCATTTTTTTTTCAGTTTCCCCCGCTTTATTCTTGTGATTATCATGGCCATACTTACGGTAGAATGTTATTTTTGCAGTTGGAGGTAACCAGATTGGAGCGGTTCATAGCAAGGAATTGTGCAGTACGTGAAATACTCCCAATTTCTTCTGTTGATCTTTTACTTTGGACACACCTACGCTTTTCTGTGCAAGATTTCTGACATTTATGTTGAATTTCCAGCCGCTTTCTTTGATATGTACATTGGAGATGTTCCCGTTTCTGAGCAATCGAAAGAAGAGATTGGTAGAAATGTTGCGAATATCGTAAGGAGGTGCTAAGCTGGTTCATTTTATGTCACCATCGTCCCAATTTTTTGCTGGACAGGTGGTTGCTTATGTTGTTTGAGTGTGCAATGCCGACTTCGCTACTATTTCCGAGTTCCAAAGCAGCACAAGAGTCATTGATAGTAATTTGTATGTAGGGCCTTAATGGATTAGACGAATTTGACACTGGTCTCTCATTCGATATTGCTTTGCGGGTATTGCCAGTGGTTCTATAGATGTAATTATAAATTTTACTAGCTCAGGATGTTTTCTTCCTTTTGTCACGGACCCTTGAATTTACTGCTGTCCAGAATCTCAAAATCAGGATAATATCCCCCAAAGAAAGTTGGAGCTAGCCTCCCAAACTTCTATAATTTCAAAAACAAAAGCGTGAATTCTCATATAGATTTGCAATTTTTAAGTTTAAAAATAATGAACTTACTAAAACAATTTTTTTTTTTTTTGCAATATGGATTTTATTTGATACATTTCGATGAGATCTTTTGAACGGTACAAAAAAAATTGAAAAATTTTCATAAATTTTATTTTTAAGTTTGAAAAAGGGTGGTAATAATGCCAAAATTTCAGTGCATAAAAGTCTTGTACATTGCACATGGTACAAACCTTTTGTGTATTAGAGTTTTGGCATCACCAAAAATAGTTTTGGTATTATCGTTTCTCTTCGAAAATTGCTAATATGTACTTATTTTTTAAGAACTCTTAGCAGAACAAGGCCATTTGTTAAATTTGAGTAACCAAAATTAATTTAGGGGCATTGGGGCAAAGCTCCATAAGAATGACGTTTAAATCTTCTGGTCAAAAATCCTGCCCGCTTAAGGAGATTTTCTGGGTGTAAGAGTGGGTACTATCCAGAGCAACTCCAACCCATTTTCAAAACTCCAAAATGGAGAATTGGTGTGACATATTGAGGATAGATTGTGTAATTTATCTCCTCTCTTCTTCACTTTTTGTACTTTTGGGAAGTACATTTAGAGATTTAGTCTCCATAATGAGAGTGTTTCCATATTTTGTACTTCCAAAAAGTACAAAAGTGAAGAAAATGAAGATTAATTACAAAATCTTTTCTCAATATGTAACATTCATTTTCTACTTCAGAGTTTTGGAGATGGGTTGGAATTACTTTAACATGACAAATGACACAACAAGAGTGCCACTGCAAGGGAAACCAAAGCTAACTTAAGAAGGAGATTTTGAATCTCTAACATTGTTCTCATTACTCGCTACAACCTCATACCACCTCCGACCACCTGCTAACAAACATCGGTAGTGTTTGGTTGAGAGTTTAGTTTAGTTTAGTTTAGTTTAGTTTTGGTAGTTGGTGGAGAGAGAAATAGAGTAATGATTGAAAATAGGGGTAATGATTGGAGAGAGATATGAGAAAGTAATAATTGAAAAAATTGGGTAATGATTGGAGAAAGAAGTAGGGTAATGATTGGTTTCCAAAATTAAAACGAAAATGAAAAGGCAACCGAACAAAACCGATCGATACCTTTCGTGCTGGTCGTCGTCAATTATTTTCCGGTGTTAAATTTTGGAATTATTGTTTTAAGCGAAACAAGTTAACTTTTTATTATTTAGAAGTGGTTGTTTTTCAAAATATTTGGGTTTAAATAATTTTTTTGACTTTTTCGATTTATCACGTCGAGACGAATCAATAAATCACAACAGTTTGGCGTAAAACTAACAAACGCGGAAAAATTTTTAATTGGTGACTGGTGCGATAGGAGACCTAACTTCTAACTCTGCAAGGCATATAATAACAACAATAACAACACTCACGTAATTCTCATATTTGGGCATGTTAATTTGATGTCCGGATTGTTATTCTCCATCAATAGCACAAGGAAAAATGTGAGGTTAGAATTAATTAGTCCCACGTTTGTCGCTTGGGACTAAATAGAAAATTGGATTGGGGGAAGACTATTTGCCCACTAGATACCCCATGCGAGCTAGGGACTGTCCAATACCCCTGGGGGTGGTTAATCCCGATCTTTAAGATTATTTCTCTCTTCATCTATGGTAAAATTTCACGTAGGCACCCGATCTTTCACACAAATCGCATATAAACACCTGACCTTTCTTAAATTTCATATAAACACCTGAGCTTTCTAAAAACTCATCAATTCAACACCTGACCTTTATTAAATTTCATATAAACACCTGACCTTTCTAAAAACTCATCAATTCAACACCTGCCGTCACCACTTTGTCTAAAACCAAACGGAAAAAAAGTTAAGTGCTCCAATTTTTTATTTGTTTGAACCAGTGCGAAGATCTTATTTTTCTGATCATTTTATCCTAAAGAATCATAATTAATTTTTGACTCTAAAACTCTCGTTAATTAGTCCTAAAAAAATCGTAGAATTAAATATCTCTTAGGGCTAACTAATGAGAGCCTTAAAGTCAAAAATTAATTATGATTCTTTAGGATAAAATGATCAGAGAAATAAGATCTTCGGCACTGGTTTAAACGGATTGAAAATTGGAGCACTTAATTTTTTTAACCATATTTTTTACTATATAAACGATTTATACATGGTTGAAAAATTAATTGCTCCAATTTTCAATCCATTTAAACCAATACGAAGATCTTATTTTTTTGATCATTTTATCCTAAAGAATCATAATTAATTCTTGATTCTAAGGCTCTCGTTAGTTAACCCTAAGAGATATTTGATCATACGACTTTCTTAGGGCTGACTAATGAGAGTTTTAGGGTCAAAAATTAATTATGATACTTTAGGATAACATAATTAGAGAAATAATATCATCGCACCGGTTTAAATGGATTGAAAATTGGAGCACTTAATTTTTAAACTATATTTTTTAATATATAAACGATTTATACATTGTTGAAAAATTAACTGCTCCAATTTTCAGTCCATTTAAACCAATGCTAATATCTTATTTTTCTGATCATTTTATTTTATTTTAAAAGAATCATAATTAATTTTTGATTCTAAAGCTCTCGTTAGTTAGTTCTAAGAGATATTTGATTATACGACTTTCTTAGGGCTGATTAACGAGAGCTTTAGAGTCAAAAATTAATTACGATTCTTTAGGATAGAATGATCAGAAAAATAAGATCTTAGCACTATTTCAAACAAGTAAAAAATCGGAGCACTTAACTTTTTTTTCATTTGGTTTTAGACGGAAGGGTAATGGTAGGTGTCGAATTGATGAGTTTTTAGAAAGGTCAGGTGTTTATATGAAATTTAATAAAGGTCAGGTGTTAAATTGATGAGTTTTTAGAAAGCTCAGGTGTTTATATGAAATTTAAGAAAGGTCAGGTGTTTATATGCGATTTGTGTGAAAGGTCGGGTGCCTACGTGAAATTTTCCCTATAAAATGGTTCTCCATTTTTTTATCTCATTCTTTATTCCACCCATATATATAATGAAGTAGAACTAATCATGTACTCCCTCCGTCCCCTTTTTAAGAGTCCTATTTCGTAATTTCAACTTATTAAAAAAACATCATCATTACACATTTCACATCACATCAACTTTTACCTCCACTTTCCATCCTTACCATCTATTAAAACATCATCATTACATTTTTACTCACTTATACTTTTCAAAATGGAATCTACTTTTAGGGGCAAAATGGAAAATTCATCAACTTTTACCCACTAACTTTACAAAATGGACACTTATTAAGGGACAGTCCAAAATGGAATACATGACACTAAAAAAGAGACGGAGGGAGTACTACATATCAGTGGCGTGGCGTAGCCAGGAATTAACGATATTGGGGGCACTTTTTAAACACACTTCAAAAAAAAAAAAAAATCATAATTAGCAACACCAAAATAATAAAAGAATGCTTGTGCTAAAATTAATTTTAAAAAAAAGCTAACACATTTACTAAGGAAGATAGTAATTTTATAAACTATCAAAACAAATCAATTGTTTGAATTGTCTCAATGGACCAAGTTTAATAGCAGTTAGATACACAATAACTAAAATGTTAATATTCAGTAATCTTGATCCAATCAGAAAAAATGTGCTTTTTTTTTTTTTATCAAATTTTATGCTTAAATCTCTTTTTCGTCACCCGTTGTGAGTTCTATCGATAAAGACAAGATTATTTTTAAAATTGTGAATAATTAATGAAGTATAATGCATATAACCCATGGTTTAGCCACTTACAAATTTGGACATTACGTATTGAGGAGTTTCAAATGGTGAGTGGTGACTCTCTTTTTATTCATTAAACATCTCTCACTTCGCAAGTGTAGCGGAATTGTTGTAATATTGGAAACAAAAAGTTGAGAATGAAATATATACAAAATGTATTAAAGTGATTAAACAAAGAACTATTTAAGAAGCCAATTACAGAAAAAAAATACAAAATCTGAAAAAAAAAAAGAGTATTCAGTGGGCGCGTGCCCCGCTCGTCTTCAAGTGGCTCTGCCGCTGCTACATATAATCCAATCTACTATCCTCGGAACTCACATGTCTCCTTTAACACCATTATTAAACCCATCTTTTTCAATCCTTAGTAAAAAGTAATTTGATAATCAAACATAGACGAAGGAGGACTGAAGACATACATTTTTCTTGAACGGCGAAAAAAATTTCATTAATCATAAAGATTAAAAGATGGAACGGATGGGTGACATACCCACTAGCGGAGCCAAGGAAGGACAGGGGGTCACGTTCCCATTGGTTTTCCGTTAATGCAATTATACCTCCACTAAATGTATTGGAGTATTTCAATTATGGCCTAAAAAATTATGCTAGTGCTCCTAGTAGTATAAAATTATTGACCCATCAACTCTCATAAGTCTCAATAGTAACAAAAGTAGACCCTAAAATAATTTTGCTTCAAAAAAATTTCTCTAAAAATTCATTTATCCTCTAATTTGTTTTGTTCTCTAAGTCAATATTTTTGTATTCTCATAAATATTTAAAAGTTAGATTTTCGTTTGCTCAATATTCATGTTGAATCTATGGCTTATATTGTGTTCATAAAATACTACTATGAATTTCGATTCCTAAATTAATCGTAAGGTATGCATTTGGTTTTTTCAGTTCGCATGTAAATTGCCTGTTAAAGTTTAAGGTTTTCCGTGCGTTTTGAATAACAAACTATCTCTAAAACATACTATGAAACAAGACCGCCAAATAAAACTGACCTTGATTGTGGGAAAATATATATTTTTAAGACCAGGACTAATAAGTGTCCCCTTAATTTGTACTACATTTTGGATTTGTCACTGGACACACCTAACGCAGTATATGCTCCAAAGATACACGAGTAATTCTCTTTTGCAGTTTACCCGAGGATGTTGCCGAGCAGCTCTTTGTCGAGCGAGTGCAGAGCGGTCGATTTGGCTATTCATCTTGGCATAGACGGTTCAGGTTGAATCTGAACGCATACAAATTTGAACCGTTCATTGCTCGGTTAAGATTTGAGCCATCGATTGCTGAGATGGACGATTGGATCGGTCGTTTTATACCGCTTTACATGGGCTGCTTGGCAGCATCCCCATTCCAGCAAGAAAGAAGCTCTTACACATTAAATGGCCCAAGTTGTTAGCTTCTAGATGGGCTACTTTTCTAACTTTGCCTTTAGATCATCAATGCATGTTTTCAGAGTAATTGTAGCTAGTTTCTAGTCGTTGTTGATCGAGAAATGAGCACTACAAATTAGCGGCATAACTCTCCTGTTCCTCTTTTGTAACAAATTAGTGGCATACAAAGCTTTGCTCGAGCTTCAGGTGGGACTCTCGCAATTGGGCTGTGAAACATTGAGATTGGTCTTCCAAAATTAATCGATGTGCTAGTAAGCTGGTCTTGTTTGGTAACCATTTCACTTTCAATTTTCTCTTCTTTTTTTTTTTTTTTTTCAAAATTTTCAAAAATTGGACGTGGAAGTATATTTGGTTATCCATTTTCATTACCAAAAAGTGAGAATGACTTTCAAAATTTTTGAAAATTGGAGAAGTAGCAAAACTGAGCTTCCACTTTTTTCAAAAGAAGACATAAACTGACTGCCACTTTTTTTTTGCGCGCGGTGAGTGAATTTTCCCCACCCACAAGGCCACGGTTCAACTCTTAGGTGCTGCATGGTTTCCACGTTTAAGGAGCGAAACGGGTTCATCTTTCTCAGAATAAAATAATTTGTCTCTCTCCCCATGATCCCACATTCCCACCCAAGGGCGGAACCAGGATTTTACCCTAGCAGTGGCGAAATATATATTAAAAGAATCTAGTAGTGGCGAGACTATATAAGTTGGGCATAATTTTTTCTTTTACATATAACAATTGCATTTTCTAAAATTCTTGTCATGGCGATCGCCGCCACTAGACCCCCCTGATCCCATCCTTGTTCCCACCTCTCTCGATTTACACCGTCATTTATACACTGTCAGATTGAAAACTCTCACTCACACACTCACTCTCTCTCTCTCTCTCTCTCTCTCTCTCTCTACTTTCGCTCCTCACCTCGCTCTTTAAAAGCCGACTTTTTTTTTTTGGCTTTTAAAACTTTATCTTGGATATTTTTAAAAATATTTGGGTAAAAGACATAATTTTTTACTTTTTTGATTCGTATTGATGAGACGAATCAATAATTCACAAAAATTAGGTGCAAAACTAACAAACACAAAAAAAAAAAAAAAAATTGAATAGGGACAAAACAAGAAAAACCCAAAAATCCCCAAAAAATCCTTTTTTCATGAGAAAAAAGAGAACTCTGCAGGTTCTACTTTTTTCATGAGAAAAAAAAACATGTTTACGTATTTTGTTTATTTTTTTAATAACAAGTTGACCCAAACATGTGTTTCGCTTCCACTTTTTTTTTTATTTAGGAAAATTAGAACCTGGTTTCAGTAAATAGAAAATATGATACATTAAAATGGCAGTGTTACCAAACATAGCCATAACAATGTTGTGCATTTTTGTTCTCTGATGATCTAGATTCTAAAAAGTCCATGATACCTCTATCTAGTCGCTACCTAGCCCGTTTTCATGATTGTATTTTTTTTGATAGACAATAAAATTTTATTAAAAACTTGACAAAGGGTACATCGAGTAGGGGAAAGGGGGAGGAGAATCCAACCAAGGGTTAGATGGAAAAGAAATAAATTGTTGGGACTGAGCCCAAACACACTCTAAGGGCCAGATCCCAAATAATACAACCCTAAACTGTAGAGCCCCGTATTTTTGGAAAATCGTTTAAAAGTTTTATAAATGCTAGAATAAGGAATTTGTGGAGTTTAATTGATTTGGGGTTAATGTGATGAAATTGTTTGTAGGACGGTGCATGTGCAATTTGTGTGTAGGTAGAATATATATATGTTTGAGCATGTGTGTAGAGGAGTATTACACTCCTCACTCCCTCTCTTTGTCCCCCGATCTCTCTCTCTCTCTCACACCTCTCTCTCTTTCTCTCACTCTCTCACACCAAAACTCACCAATCAACCTCCAAACTTTCACATTTCAACCTTCAATCGATCATCTACGCACGATATGAGCCTTGGATCGCGTGGGTTTGAGCTTGGAGTCGTTCTTGGTTGATTTCGAAGTTGGAAAGCTAGGGCTCGCTTGCTTGATCTCCTATGTGAAGCTTCTAACCTTGAGGTAGAGATTTCTTGCTCATTCTATGTATGTTTGAGTGATTGCTATGCTTCGATCGTGCCTTGGATCGTTGGGTTTTGTTGTCATGCTTACATTTGAAAATCTGTAAAATCGCTGCTTGAAATGCTGTGGTATCGATACAACATTAAGTGTCGTATTGATACTACAAGGTTATCTTTCTTGACAGCTTGTGTTGTATCGATACAACTTTAAGTGTATCGATACCCGGACCCTTAAAGTCCAGTTTTTCTCTTGTTGCTTCCCCGTCGATTGTTTTGACTTCCGATCACTTCTAACACTTTCTAATCACCTCCAAATCACTTCCAAACTTGATTGTTTGTATTTTGAATGATTCGTTGATCAATCTATCATCTTGAACTCTCGTGGTACAAAGAAACGTGTCGATTCCTATGAGTAAGGTGTCCCGTCGTCTATGCATTTGAAGGTTTATGTGGATATTGTGGCATGTTTATGATTGATATAGATTCGTCGTAGGTTGAGCATGAGGTTATTAAGGAATGAGGAATGGAAAATATGAAATAGAACGAATATGAAAAAAGCCACGGATCCACTGTAAGGTGTGATGCCGGAAACGGGATGCAAAGGGTCCCAAATGCCCGGAAGTGCACAAGAAAGCCATCGATCCACTGCACGGTGTGATGCTAGAATTAATACGGGAAGCACGGGGTCCCAAATGCCCAGAAATGAAATCGAGAATACTTGGACATAATGAAAATGGAGAACCTTGGAAATGATTGAATTACGTGCTTATGGATTGTGTTGGTCATTCAGTCACATGTCCCTGTTCATTTGAGAAACTTCGTTGTCAGTTATGTTCTTTCTAGTGCATTGATTATTCATTGATACATAGTTTGTGCATAGAATTCTCTACTGGGCTAGTGTAGCTCAACCTATCATTATTTCTAGGTACACCTCAAGGACATTGATGTGGAGTGCTTGACGTGCATATTACTTCATCATTTTGAAAGCTAACACGGAAGAATTACTTTGGCATCTTTGTAAAATTCTTTTGGGAGATGATGTAATTATAATTTCGAACTAATCTTTTGACTTGAAAATCATGTAATTTCTAAACTTGCCGTCTTTTGTTTAACTTGGGGCCGGCGTGCCATTATTGTAAACTTGGGACTTATTTGTACTCTTGGATGGCTTATGGGAAAGTTTTTGGGGTATTACGATGTATTATTGCGATGGACTTTTATTGGAAACGCTATTATTATTATGTCAAAAATCCAGGGGGTGACAACTTGGTATCAGAGCGGAGGTTTAGAATACCTTGAGACCGTGGGGAGACTTAGTCTCATGGGTTCAAAAAGCATTGCATCTCTTTACATGACATGTGTGTGCTTGTGTGATTGACATGAATTATGTAGCATTACATTTACCTTATTGTAGAGTGGCGTAAAGTTGTTAACCTGTGTTGGGAAGTTGAGGGTTTGATCTCATAGTAAATATGTTGCGGTTGATAGTTTTCTCTCTTAATCCTTGTAGCAAGATGCCTCCAAAACACAGTAATAGGCGGGGTGGAGCCAAAAATAGGGGTGCTCGTGGCCGTGTGGAACCGTTAGAAGACGAGGCTAGCTAGCATGGGGAAGCTTTGCATGGGGATACAGAATTGAGGGCCAGACTGGATCCGAGGGCACGGAATATTCAGAACCCTCTTGTTAGGGATATTGTCGCGGCATTTGCAGCCGCTAATCTTTTGCAACCTCCTCCTAGGGATAATGCAGACAGTTGGGCCTTAGTAGCCATGCAAGAATTCTGTCGTCTAGATGCACCTTTGTTTGATGGGGCAAGTAGTGACCCTCTCAAGGCCAACCCCTAGCTGGTTGACGCAAATCCGTAAGAACTTCACCGCTCTTAAGATTATCGAAGATGATCTGCGGGTGAGTATCATGGCCATTCAACTTGTCGGAGAGGCCAGTGAGTAGTGGGAGTTTGTTAGAGGGTAGGAAGGACGCGATGAGGGCAGCTAGGACTGCGGCTCAGGCAAATGAGGCCAATGTTGAAAATTTGACGTCGGTCGAATTCGAGGATTTGTTTGCGAATCAATATTTTTCGAACTCATCTCGTGACCAATTGAAAGATCAATTTGAGAAGCTTGAGCAGGGTAATATGACTGTTTCTGGGTATGCGTTGAGGTTTCAGTACTTGTCACGATTTGCTCCCGAGCTAGTAGCAACCGAGGATAGGAAATGTCGACGCTTCAAGAGGGGTTTGCATTATTCCGTAAATAGGTTGGTAGTAGCTCAGCGCAAGATGAGATATTCCGAGGTTGTTGAATGTGTGAGGAGTGTTGAAATACCGAAGGAGTCTCAGAGAAATAGGCTAGGGGAGTTTGGGAACTGAGGCAATCGGTCGTTACCGTTAGTTCTTCAGGGACTTTTGGGAGCCAGGGGAGGAAAACGGCAAGGGAGTCATCTTCAGCCAAACTCAAAGTCAACCAAGTGTTAGGGCATCGACCATTTGTTTTGGTGTTCAAGGAGCTCATTCTAGGCCAGCAGTTATGTGTCATCGTTGTGGTCAACCGGGCCATTTCCTTGCAGATTGCCAGGCGAAAGCGTGTTTCGTGTGTGGTGAGTTTAGCCATCTTACTAGGGTTTGTCCTCATAAGGGAAGAGGCGTTCGTTGTGAGTCGGGTTCTATGTAGCAGCTAGGGTCAAGGCATGTGTTTGGCCAACAGTCATTTAGGGGTACGCAAAGGCAGCAACAACGACATTTCTGTCAGACCACTACAGTTCAGGGCTCTCAGAATGAAAGGGGTGCGAGTTCTTCTGCTCCTTCTCAGGCTTTGGGGCAAAGGGAAGGATCTGTTCGGAACTAGACTACCCAGGGAAGGGCTTTTGCCATCACGTCTGTTGTTCCACCACCTCCAATCACTTCTCATACTTCAGAGGCTTCGGTTGTGAGGGGTACATTTCTCTTGTTCAATTCCCTTGCTAGAGTACTTTTTGATTCTAGAGCATCTCATTCATTTATTGCTGCATGATTCGTATGTGCTTTGGAATTGGAAACAGAAAATCTTAGCCCGCCGTTGTATGTCGAGACACCTTTAGGGGGTAGAACGCTTTTGGATCGTATTTGTCAAGACTGTGAACTCCTTACTCATGATCGCCGCTTCACTTTTGAATTCATTGTGTTGGGAATGTCGGGCTTTGACCTTATTCTGGGAATGGATTGGTTATCTATATTTCATTCCACCATCGATTGTTTCAAGCGTCGAGTTCATATTTGTCCGCTTGAAGGTGCTTATTTTAAGTTCTTTAGGGAACGTCGGGAACCGTTGGAGCCGTATCTGTGTGGGTCTCGAGAGTGGGAGTTCATTTATTTTTTGCTGGTGGGTTTGACTCTGGATGAGGATGTGTCCGCACATGGGGAGTTGCCCCTTTGTTGTTTGCGATTTCCCAGATGTGTTTCCGGAGGAGTTACCCGGTTTACCTCCCGAGAGAGAAGTTGAGTTTACCATCGAGTTCCTTCCTGGTATCACACCAATCTCCATACCTCCTCATCTTTTCGCTCTCTCCAAACTTAGGGAATTAAAGGTCCAATTACAGGAATTGAAAATTTTGGGGTTTATTCGCCCGAGTACATCTCTATGGGGAGCACTTACACTTTTTGCGCAAAAAGAAAGATGGTTCACTTCGTTTGTGTATCAATTACCGTAAGCTCAACTGTGTCACCGTTAAGAATAAGTATCTAACGCCTAGAATCAACAACTTGTTTGATCAATTTCGAGGTGCGACTTGTTTCTCTAAAATCGATTTAAGGTCCGGTTATCATCAGTTAAGGGTCCGAAGAGAGGATATTCTGAAAACCACGTTTCGTACGCGCTATGGTCATTATGAGTTCGTAGTTATGCCTTTTGGGTTGACGAATACGCCGACTACTTTCATTGACACGGAAGGGGACACCTTTTGTTTGGAGTGACGCGTGTGAGATGGCTTTTGAGGAGCTAACGAAGCGATTGACTACCGCGCTAGTTTTGATTGTTCCCGAGCGTGGAGTTGGCTATTCCGTTTATTGTGATGCTTCAAAAGAGGGGCTTGGGTGCGTTTTGATACAATTGGGGCGAGTAGTGGCATACGGGTTGCGGCAATTGAAAACTCATGAGTGGAATTATCTTATGCACAATTTAGAATTTGCGGCTGTCATCTTTGCATTGAAGAGTTGGCTTCAGGTGAGAGATTCGAGGTCTTTTCTAATCATAAGAGTTTGAAATACCTATTCTCCCAAAAAGAGCTTAACTTGCGACAACGAGGTTGGATGGAACACTTGGAGGACTACGACTTCGATTTACAATATCACCCGGGGAAGGTGAATGTAGTGGCCGATGCGTTAAGTAGAAAATCGATACACCTCAAGAATCTAGTGGTTCACGAGTGGAAAATGATGAACGATTTGGGCTTCTATGCCATGCAATTTGAGGAAGTCTGGGATGGCATTACCTTATGCAATTTGATCGTTTAAACTTCTTTATCGAATCGAGTAATTGAAGCACAACAACACGACGAGAAAGCTGAGGAACTTCGTACCAAAATCTTTAGTGGGAATGCTCAAGAAGGATGGATGATTCATACCGACCGAGGCTTACATTATCAAGGCAAGTTGTTCATACCCATTCGTGTCGGGAAGAAATCTTGCGAGAGTTCCATCATTCCCCGTTAGCCGTTCATCTGGGAGAGACGAAAATGTATCATGAATTATGTAGGCAATTTTGGTGATCCGGAATGAAGAGGGATGTCGTTATTTTCGTCTCTAAGTGTCTCACGTTCCAACAAGTGAAAATTGAACATCAATGACCCGCGGGAGTGTTACAACCGTTGCCAGTGGCCGAGTGGAAATGGTAGAACATGACCATGGATTTTGTTACGGGTTTACTGAAGTCGCCGAGGGGACATGATGCTATATGGGTAATTGTGGATCGTTTGACCAAAACTGCTCATTTCTTACCTATTCAAGTCACCGATTCGATTGACACGCTTAGCCAATTGTACATTTGAGACATTATCCGCCTAAATGGAATTCCCGCTTCTATTGTATTCGACCGAGACTCGAGGTTTACCACGCGCTTTTGGCAGAGTTTGCAGGCCGTTCTTGGCACCAACCTTTTATTTAGCACTGCGTATCACCCTCAAACGGATGGGCAATCTGAGCGAACGATTCAGATTTTGGAGGATATGCTTCGGGCTTGTGTCATAGATTTTTGAGGTAGTTGGAAGGATCATTTGCCATTAGTTGAATTTGCGTATAACAATAGTTACCAATCAAGTGTAACACCCCGACGCAAAATTCGTACTTGATTCGGTTTAATATGAAGGCAATGTTGAGACTGACACGTAAAATTATTTAGCTTTAGTCTGGAACAAAATTGAAAACATTTTCTTTTATATAATGTACACACAATAGATAATTCACTTGAAAGATGACAAAAATATCATAACTTGAACACACGCACACACACACATATATATATATATATATGTATGTATGTATGTATGTACATACAAACTTGGAAATAAAGGGAAAAAAAAAAAAAGAAAGGAAGAAAAAGAATGACACCATGCATGCCATAGTCTTGCCACCTCACTACTCTAAACCCTAGCCTAGCCTAATCACACTAGTAGCTTGGCCTACACCAAGGCTAAAAGAATGGTAAGTGTACCTGCATGACACTCAGGATATTAGGTGTCAAAATTAGATCAAATTAGGAACACTATAAATAGGAGTCCTATTCTTAGTGCATGGCCAAAAATAGTACTCCTTGACTACCTAGACTACTGTACGGAAAAAGAAGAAGAGGGAAATGTTAAGTTTATGTTAACACTAGATTAGCGTAATATTAGTAAAAGAAATAGAGGAAGGTAATGGTGCTCCTGTCCAAAGCCATATACCACTGCCAAGTTATCGCACACTATCGGGAGGTTAGCAAGAATACGAGTTAAGTCTCCTC
The DNA here is from genome assembly GCA_019656295.1 of Rhododendron mucronatum var. ripense. Taxonomy (NCBI): domain Eukaryota; kingdom Viridiplantae; phylum Streptophyta; class Magnoliopsida; order Ericales; family Ericaceae; genus Rhododendron; species Rhododendron mucronatum. The sequence goes on along the minus strand of BPLT01000038.1, from coordinate 1,566,256 downwards.
CAAGCCTATAAAAGGTTCAAGGTGAGATACTTATACTTTAGTTACATGATTTTTCTTAATAAAGGTAGCATGATTTTATGTTGAAAAAAGATTACAATTTTTATTTAAGATATGCCATGGAAAAAGATATGATAAATTTTTCGTGTTAAAAATTAGAAGCACGTTAGACAAAGGTATTGACGCTGTAAAATTTAAGCTTAGAAAATGAAAGCCGTCAGACAAAGGAGATGACCTATTGATGCATCTAGACAGTTGTCCCGAGTTTGGGGGACGCTTAAAAGGATACCATAACACAGAATGGAGTTATACGGACGGAAAGTATAAGGCCCTAGTGGCCAGTGACTTGATCATTTCACACAGCAAGAGGGGTCGCTCCCCTACAGAAAGATTAAGCTGTTGGATGAACATCATAAGATTATTTGTTTCAAATTATGCAAGCATTATGTTAAAATTGTTTCCATGATATAGAACGTGCAACTTTTGTATTCGTATCTCACATGAGCATTCGGCTTATGAAAATTGATATTTTGCACAGTTATTGAAGAATAGAGATAGAGTTGCTGCTACCCTGGGACATGTTTGTTGTACTTTTGTGTAGAAATTGTAAAGATGTTTTCTTTTTAGAAGTCTTGAGTTTTGTAATAAAACTTATGTATGTTTTTGTAATATTTAATTTTTTTTATGTCTTTCTCAAGCCATCATCTTCAAATTTATTTATGAAAAGAGGCCTGGATGAGCGTTGGGACTCATCAGCCGGTCACGATGACTCGACAAAGTTCCTTGAATCGGGGTCATGACAATTGTGGTATCAGAGCAATGTTTTTACAAAAAGAAATATTTTTTTTAAAGCAACCTGGGAATTTTCTTTAAAAGAAAAAGAAATGAAAGGAAAAAAATGTTTCAGCAGCCTTAAAATTTTGAAAGAAAAGAGAGTGTGTGTGTGTGTGTGTGTGTGTATATATATATATATATATATATATATATTTGTTTTTGTTTAACAGAGTCCCCGGGCAACTGGCATGATTTAGATGGTGAAATTATTTAAATTCTATAATGTATTGACTATAGGAATGGCAAATCATCACGCAATGGATATTTGGGGCGGATATATAGTCAATCCAACTGTTAATGGATGCCCTGCCGTTCACCCAGCGAACCCTGAACTATACGAACATCTCACCGCTCGGGATGCCCAAACACTCGCCTACCGAGCAGTACGAAGGGTAGTGCAATACCAACCCTTACTATCAACAGAAGCAAAAAGAAGTGTTGTAGAACATCGTCTCGATACCGAAACTCTCATAAGACAGAAAGTGTTACACTTTTTGCAAGACAATGAATGCTTCCAAGTTCTGTTAAATCGGATAAATGCCGAAGAGGAAGGAAACGCGAGACTGGCTGCTAATAGGGAAGAACCAAGACCTTCCAATAATGATAATCCATTGCCAATGGAAAATGGGTACCACTAGAAGGAAAAAAATGCCTGTGTAAATAGTGTAAAAGTGTACAGGGAAGAAATAGTTTGTATATAGATATGTATATAAATAAAAAAGTATTGTTGTCTCTATAAATTTGGTACCACCTAGTAACTGGAACTACAAAGTATATAGTAATATATTAGAACAATGTAAAAGGAAACATTTAATGTAGTGTTTTTTTTTTCTTTGACAGCAACCAAATAGAGCATCTTACGTTTTCATAATAGTGAACTGTACTAACAAAATTGAATTACATTAAAAATGATTGTTTCAGGATGTCTAGCTCATCGGACTCTATTACTATTGACGAATGAGGACCCTTCCGAGTTAAAGGAAACCAAGCCCAGCACGTAGATCAAGATTCCCATGAGCGAAGAGTCCAATACCGGGCCAAGGAGACAATAACGGGTGAAATCAGTCAAATAGAAGAATATTTTGGATACTACACGAAAGAGCAGAAGAAGTCTATCTTAAAGAAGCGTGCTAAAAGCAATTGCTTAGTGTGGTTCAAGGCATTCAAAATGATTAGAGAGCAACCAGAGGAAATGAAGGAACTCGAAAAAAAAGCTAAGGAAAATCCTCCAATTCGAGTTCGCCACCATATTCCTAACGAGGGTTCTTGTAGTGTGAAACCCCTGTCTCCGGGATGCGCATCATCGGCACCTATAGATATTCCCAGTGATTAGGAGATGAAAAAAAAAGGGAAAAGAAAAGGACAATGTAAATTAGCGTTGTAAATAAGGAAGTGTGATGTTTTATGTTTATAAATAAAAACTGTTTATTTATGTCGTGATTGTATTTCTTTTTCCAGCTTAGTTTTAAATGGAATCGAGCCAAAAGTTTGAAAGACTAGAACAGCAAGTGGAAAGAATTCTTACACTTTTGCAAAATCAGCCACCTCCTCCGCCAGTAGTACCTCCACGGGGAGTGCATATCAATTTGAATGATCCACCCGTGATTCCCCTAGAAAATCCCCTACCAGTTCCAGTGGTAACTGAGGTCCGAGTAAGAGACTTCCAAAAGTTAAAACCATTAACATTCCAAGGTGGACTAGATCCCGTAAAAGCCAATGAATGGTTGGAATCCATAGAAAAGATAGCCCAAGTCATGCAATGTGAAGCAAGAGAAAAAGTGGCATTAGCATTATACAACCTAACAGGAGAAGCACAGCGTTGGAGGACGCTAGTAAGGAGGGCTGAACCACAAATGGGATGGGAACGATTTTACGACCTCTTTAACCAAAAGTATATACCCCCATCTATCAAAGAGAGCTAAAAGTATGGAATTTCAAAACCTTACGCAAAAACCAGGCATGACTGTAGCCCAATACGAGGCTGAGTTCACAACCTTAGTACACTATGCTCCACATCTGATTCTAGACGAAAACATGAAAGCTCGTAGATTCGAGGGAGGATTAAACCCAAACTTGCGCAAACTCATTAAGTCGTTAAAATTACCCACCTATGCGGAAGTACTAGATCGGTCTTTAATGCTAGAAGATGAAAGTGCAAAAACTGACCATATGTCGGAACCTAAGAAAAGGAAGAACGAGGATCAGAATACTAGCAATGGGCATACTAAGTGACCAAATACAGGAGGACAAGGACAAAATTAGAATAGGACTGAGAATCGCCCCAACTGCCTGAATTACGGAAAAGCACATGCAGGGATATGTTTGAAAGGATCAACTGGCTGCTATGGGTGCGGTGAGCTGGGCCATATCAGAAGGAATTGCCTAAAGAACTCTAATTTGTTGGTTGGAAATGGGGATCAACGAAAAGGAAATAATGAAAACCTGCAAAATAAGACTGGAAACATAGGACAAGGCCAGAGACAAGGAAGAGCTTATGCAATTTTTCCTGGCGATACATGAGAGAAACCAAGAGCATCATAGCATGTAACATACTTCAATTATTTCTTTATTAAATAAATTCAAGTTATTCCCGGGGTATATGCAAGTTTGGAGGACCAAACTTCTTAAGGTGGGAAGGATGTAACATCCCGACTCAAAATTCGTACGTGGTTCGGTTTAATATGAAGGCAATGTTGAGACCGACACGTAAAATTATTTAGCTTTAGTTTGGAAAAAAATTGAAAAAATTTTCTTTTATATAATGTACACACAATAGATAATTCACTTGAAAGATGACAAAAATATCATAATGTGTGTGTGTGTACGAACAAACTTGGAATTAAAGGGGGAAAAAAAAAAAAAGAAAGGAAGAAAAAGAATGACACCATGCATGCTATAGTCTTGCCACCTCACTACTCTAAACCTTAGCCTAGCCTAATCACACTAGTAGCTTGGCTTACACCAAGGCTAAAAGAATGGCAAGTGTACCTGCATGACACTTAGGATATTTGGTGTCAAAATTAGATCAAATTAGGAACACTATAAATAGGAGTCCTATTCTTAGTGCATGGCCAAAAATAGTACTCCTTTACTACCTAGACTACTGTATGGAAAAAAAAGAGGGAAATGTTAAGTTTATGTTAACACTAGATTAGCATAATATTAGTAAAAGAAATAGAGGAAGGTAATAGTGCTCCTGTCCAAAGCCGCATACCACTACCGAGTTATCGTGCACTATCGGGAGGTTAGCAAGAATACGAGTTAAGTCGCCTCCAAGCCTATAAAAAGTTCAAGGTGAGATGCTTATACTTTAGTTACAAGATTTTTCTTAATAAAGGTAGCATGATTTTATGTTGAAAAAAGATTACAATTTTTATTTAAGATATGCCATGGAAAAAGATATGATAAATTTTTCGTGTTAAAAATTAGAAGCATGTCTGACAAAGGTGATGACGCTGTAAAATTTAAGCTTAGAAAATGAAAGCGGTCAGATAAAGGAGATGACCTATTGATGCATCTAGATAGTTGTCCCGAGTTTGGGGGACGCTTAAAAAGATACCATAACACAGAATGGAGTTATACGGAAGAAAGAATAGGGCCCTAGTGGCCAGTGACTTGATCATTTCACACAGCAATAGGGGTCACTTCCCTACAAAAAGATTAAGCTATTGGATGAACATCATAAGATTATTTGTTTCAAATTATGCAAGCATTTATGTAAAAATTGTTTCCATGGTATAAAACGTGCAACTTTTGTATTCGTAACTCACACGAGCATTCGGCTTATGACAATTGATATTTTGCACAGATATTGAAGAATAGAGATAGAGTTGCTGCTGCCCTGGGACATGCTTGTTGTACTTTTGTGTAGATATTGTAAAGATGTTCTTTTTTCAGAAGTCTTGAGTTTTGTAATAAAACTTATGTACGTTTTTGTGATAAGTATTTTTTTTTTTTGTCTTTCTCAAGCCATCGTTTTCAAATTTATTTATGAAAAGAGGCCTGGATGAGCGTTAGGACTCATCGGCTGGTCACGATGGCTCGACAAAGTTCCTAAAATCAGAGTCGTGACATCAAGTATCGAGATGGCACCGTATGAGGCTTTGTATGGGAGGCCATGTAGATCACCCGTGTGTTGGACCGAGTTAGGCGAGGCTACATTAGTAGGGCCGAAATGATTAAGGAGACATCCGAGAGCATGAAAGCAATTCGCCAACATCTTTTGGAAGCTCAAGAAAGAACGACCAAACAAGTCAAGGTGATTCGCCAAAGATTGTTGACCACGCAAAGTAGACAAAAGAATTATGCCGATCATCATCGCCGACCGTTAATATTTGAAGAAGGGATCACATTTTTCTTAAAGTATCACCGCGTCGGGGATTGTCTCATTTTGGGAAGAAAGGGAAGCTTTCACCGCGTTATATCGGGCTATTTGACATCATTGAGAAGATTGGGGAAGTGTCGTATCGCTTGGCTTTGCCGCCAAAACTTTTGGGAGTGCACGATGTGTTCCACGTGTCTATGTTGAAAAAATATGAACCGAATCCATCTCATGTCTTAGAGTGGTCCGAACTTGAATTAGAAGCCGATGTGTCATATGGGGAGGAACCAATACGTATCCTAGATTCGTGCGATCAAGTGTTAAGGAGTAAGACAATACCGTTAATGCGTGTCTTGTGGAATAACTAAGGCAAGGAAGAGTCAACTTGGGAATGAGAAGATGAGGTTAGGGAGAAGTATCTGCACTTGTTTCCGGCATAGAAACCAATGTGAGTGTTTAAGTGTAAACTTTTAAGTCATTACCATTATTGCATAATGATTGTTGTTGTGACTTGGTCATGTTTATGTGATGCATAATTTGATTGAGTATGGTTATCAAATTTCGAGGATGAAATTTCTTTAAGTAGGGTAGAGTGTAGAGCCCCGTACTTTAGAAAAATTGTTTAAAAGTTTTATAAATGCAAGAATAAGGAATTTGTAGAGTTTAATTGATTTGAGGTTAATGTGATGAAATTGTTTGTAAGAGGGTGCATGTGCAATTTGTGTGTAGGTAGTATATATATGTATGGGTGTGTGTGTGTAGAGGAGTATTACACTCATCACTCCCTCTCTCCGTCCCCCGATCTTTCTCTCTCACGCCCTCTCTTTCTCTCTCTCTCACACCAAAACTCACCAATCAACCTCCAAACTTTCATATTTCAACCTTCAATCAATCATCTACGTGCGATAAGAGCCTTGGATCGCGTGGGTTTGAGCTTGGAGTCGTTCTTGGTTGATTTCGAAGCTGGAAAGCTAGGGCTCGCTTGCTTGATCTCCTGTGTGAAGCTTCTAACCTTGAGCTAGGGATTTCATGCTCATTCTATGTATTTATGAGTGATTTCTGCGCTTGGATCGTGCCTTGGATCGTTGGGTTTTGTTGTCATGCTTGGCTTTGAAAATCTGTAGAATCGTTGCTCGAAACGTTGTGGTATCGATACAACATTAAGTGTTGTATCGATACTACAATGTTATCTTTCTAGATAGCTTGTGTTGTATCGATACAACTTTAAGTGTATCGATACCAGGACCCTTAAGTCCAGTTTTGCTCCTGCTGCTTCTCTGTTGATTGTTTTGACTCCCGATCACTTCTACCACTTTCTAATCACCTCCAAATCACTTCCAAACTTGAATGTTCATTTTTTGAATGATTCATTGATCAATCTACGATCTTGAACTCTCGTGGTACAAAGAAACGTGTCGATTCCTATGAGTAAGGTGTCCTATTCGTCGTCTATGTATTTGAAGATTTACGTGGATATTGTGGCATATTTATGATCAATATAGATTCGTCATAGGTTGAGCATGAGGTTATTAAGGAATGAGGAATGGAAAATATGAAATAGAATGAATATGAAGAAAGTCATGGATCCATTATAAGGTGTGATGCCGGAAACGCGACGCACGGGGTCCCAAATGCCTGAAAGTGCACAAGAAAGCCACGGATCCACTGCACGGTGTGATGCCGAAATGAATACGGGACGCACGGGGTCCCAAATGCCCAGGAATAAAATTCAGAAAACTTGACATAATGAAAATGGAGAACCTTGAAAATTATTGAATTACGTGCTTATGGATTGTGTTGGTCATTCAGTCACATGTCCCTGTTCATTTGAGAAACTTCGTTCTCGGCTATGTTCTTTCTAGTGTATTGATTATTCATTGATAAATAGTTTGTGCATAGATTTTCTACTGGGCTAGTGTAGCTAAACCTATCATTATTTTCATGTACACCTCAAGGACATTGATGTGGAGTGTTTGATGTACATATTACTTCATTATTTTGAAAGCTAACATGAAAGAATTATTTTGGCAACTTTGTAAAATTCTTTTGGGAGATGTAATTGTAATTTGGATTTAATATTTTGACTTGAAAATCATGTAACTTGTAGTCTTTTGTTTAACTATGGAATTTGGGACTGGCGTGTCATTATTGTAAACTTGGGGCTTATTTTTACTCTTGGATGGTTTATGGGAAAGCTTTTCGGGTATTACGATGTATTATTGCGATGGAATTTTATTGGAAATACTATTATTATTATGTTGAAAATCCAGGACGTGACATAAAACACATGGGCCTGGCCCAATCCAAAAACTAAAACCTAACTCTAAAGTCATGACCTTAAACTCATCAGCCTCTACCACCCCCTCCATCCGTCCAACGCCGCAGCCGCCGGCCCATCCAAACCGCTCCACAACAGCAAATGACACCGCCAAAACCACCTCAACAGCCTTAGCCTTGACCCACCAAATATGCCACTGTCACAACCAAGCAGCGAAAATGAGCAACCCTACGCTGCCGTGATGATTGATTTCTTTAATTAGGACTGCTTAACTCAAGACTTTTTTTCTTTTTCTGGCAAATATGGCCAACTGATAATGTTGTGAACCAAGCATTTCTCTCTGTTGCCAAACATTTGATCTCAACCATATTCTACATGCATTTTTCAAGTTTTTATTTATCAGCAAAAGTAACATTTTATTAAGGGGAGGGGAAAAGGGAATTTCAACTGTTGAAAATTACTTCCAGATGAGACAAGCCCATATAACACTCTAAGGCAGAACCCTGAACACTTGAAGGTCTAAAAGCCCAAATAATATAGGTAAAGCTCATAAAAAATCAGATGGCCTAAAATGCCAAAATATTATAGTTAAGCACAAATAGTTAAGCAAAAATAAAGGAAGCTAATCCACGACAACAAAACCCCCCACCCCCCCCGCCCCCCCCCCCCAAGAAGCCCAAAACATACCCTAAAAAGTTGAGGATCTTCAGCCTTGCCACCCACCGTAAAACACCCTCAAGAAGCCCAAAACATACCCTAAAATGTTGAGGATCTTCAACCTTGCCACCCACCATAAAACGCCGATCAGACAGCAACACCCCGAAATGCCAACCAACCACCTCCGATCACCACCATGTCGCCTAAGCCAACCCAATTGGAGATATCCTAGTGAAATAAACAGCCAGCTGCTGCCGTGGGAGCTCACCCAAGCCGGTAGGCGATAACGAGGTACCCAATAGTAAACCCCAGTGGGAGCCACGCCGCTCGTGCCGCCCACAACCTTGAATCCTTGCCGTTAGGCGAAAGTTGGGGCCTCAAGTGGACAAAGCCCGACCGGAGTATGTTTCAACCTTATATATGCTCTTGAATACTTATTCGTAGGGATGTGGATGCTAGATAGTATGTTTCTTCTTCGTCCGATTTGATACACACCATCTTCATTTTGTTGGATTCTTTTGAAACTTTTAACTTATTTACGATAGGGATTTGATGATGCCAAAACCTTTTTTGTTTCTGCCAAACCCTTTTCGTCTCTTCCAAAACTTAAGATTTTTCTTTCATTACATGACTTAATTGCCCTTCACTACATCACTTGCTTTACAAAAATACCCCTTCAAATCTCATAAGTGCAAAATTGAAAAAAAAAATATTATGATCATGAAAAAATGACAATGGTGAGGTGGGTTTGCTGAAAAAAAAATTATGATCGTGAGAAGCTTGCGCTCCACTACACCATGTTTTCAAGCAAAATTATGATCGTAACAAGCAAAATTAATTATGATCCCAAATTAAAATAACCCTTATAAGTGCAAAGCAAAGCAACCCATCTAACAATCATGTTTTCAAAAGATCTGTTAGGGGAATGCCAAGAGAAACCCCAGCCAAGTTTTGTATGCCTCTCATTTGAAGCTTTGATGGGTTTAGAGTAGGAGAATTAAAAAGAATGATAAAATAATCCTATGAGATTTCACCAAGTGAACCTTGAGTAGGCTAACAAGAGTAAAAAAACCTATTGATGGGATTTCAAACCACTATCGAGGTGCAGTTATTTGAATTAAGTCATGGGATTTCATCATGTAAAACAATTGGTGTAATGGAGGGTAATTAAATTATGCAATCAAAAGTAAACCTTGAGTATTGGAAGGAACAAAAAGAGTTTTGGCAGGAACAAAAAGGGTTTAAGCATTATCAGCTCCCTTAACACCAGTTTCGGAGGGCTCTGAATTGGTGTACGCCAGTTCTGAACTAGAGTACGCCAGATCCAAACAGACCCAAGATAGATTGAATTCAAAATTGTACGTACTACCACGGACTTGCATACGCGTGCTTATGACCAGCACACACCGATTCTAGTCAGAAACGATTTGAAACCTTGCCAGCTTTAGGGCCAAGACCGGTATTGATTACCAACCTTGGCCCTGCCACCCCCCTCAGGGATCAGAACGGAAAGCAATACAAAGATATATACCCTTTTGTTTTGATGTTGATGGCATGTTTAAGCTTTGAACTTGGAGTTTGAGGGATGGATGATGAGGAAAAAGGGTTTGGATAGTGTGGGAAATGGTCCTTTGCTTACTCTTTCAATGGAATGAATGAAAGAAGAGGGAGCAAGGACCAAAGAGAGAGAGAAGAACTTGGGAGCTTTTTGAGTGTAACCCTTTTTGTGAACCTTTTACAAGGATGAAGAGAGGGGATATATATAAGAGGAGAGGGAGTGAAAGAGGAAAAAGGCCAGTCAAAGTGACTGGTGCCTTAGCTCTTAAGTATTTACTCCCATTGGATGAGAGGGAAAAGGTGATGGGATGGGTGTAAGAGATGTCCCCCGGTGGAGACTGCTTTTTTGATGGATTAGAAGGTTCCCATGTGTTGTAGACCCCTACCCATGGCTTCTGCATGCTGAAAAACACAAGTTTGACCAGAGGTTTGATTGGCGTATGCCAGTAGGTAACTGGAGTACATGCCAGTCCAAACCTGGTCAACGATCAAAGTTGACCGATGACTGACACGTGGCAGAGGACTAGAGCACGCCAGTTGAGTATCAGCGTATGCAAGTTGGATTTTGTTGAGGCCTTTTGGTTCTGGTTTAGAGAGTTTGAAAGGGATCTGAAAGGGTTTTAGAATGGTCAAAGCTCAAACATACTAATATTTCCGGGGTCTCAATTCGTTTCATCACCGGAGAATCAAATACCATAAGTAAACTAATTTGGAAAGTCCAAAATAGGGTGTCTACATTGTCAATTTTTAATTTTTTTAAGATGGCACCACCACGTCCAATTTCTTTATAGGACACCTCTCATCTTCATTTCATTTGCTGCATTTTTGTTGCACTTTTTACCCTTCAAGTCTTTAAGAACATCACCATTGCCTATTTTAATAATAGTAACTTAAAAAGTGAAGAGTAAAGAGTGTAAACGCATCAATCCATTACTTTCGAATAGGGACAATTTTTTGAGGATAACAATTGTCAAATTAGTTTTGATACATTTTTATGGTGCTAGTTAAAAAAAAAAATTCCCGATGAAGTTACGGATAAGAGTATATGGTGAACCCTAAAATTGGTATACGATGATGAGGAAGTCATATGTAGAAACATGGTTATGGAAGCCTAAGATGACGAAAGGGACAAGGTTCAGGTTACTCAGCAGGATGACAGATTCTTTTGTGTTTTTGGTTCGGTTGGGTTTTTGGGTGTTTCTGTAGAGACCCGTAAATTTCATATATTCTTAAAAAGAATTCAATAAATAAAAGGATAAGAGGGAAATGTTGGGTTTATTTGAATTTGAGGCTTATGTGTTAGCATTATAAGATGAGGCGGTGTGTGTGTGGTTTATGAAAATGTTAGTATATATAGATGTGTATGTGTGAGAATAACATTTTCCCACCCTCATCTCAAACTCACTCCTCTCTCTCTCTCTCTCTCTCTCTCTCTCTCTCTCTCTTGAAAATTTCACTCAAGGCTCGAAACCCACAAAGTTCAACCTTCATTCCACACACTAGACGTGATTATAAGCTCGGGGTTCATTGGTTGAAGCTAGGAAAGAAGTATCCTTTAAGGAATTCGAATTTCAAGTTCTAGGGCTCAATCAATTGGGCTTGGATCTTCATTTTTGTTCATTGAGGTAGGGATTTCTTGCTCTCTCTATGTGTATATGAGTTGATTGTGTACTTAGATCGTGCCTTGATTCATAATTGTTGTTGGGGTATTGCCTTTCAAAGTCTGAAAATTCGCTGAAAAATTCCGTGGTATGGATACCCCAGCCTTCTCTGAATAGCAGCCGTCCAGGTATTGATACCTCATTTTGGGGTATCGATACCTCCTTGTTTTCTGAACAGTTTTGACATGCTTTGTTCTTTTCATGCTCGTTTGAACCTCGATCACTTCTAGCACTCTCTAAACATCTTTGAATCACTTCTAGACTTGCTTGTCGGTATATTGAAAGTTTCATTGATCTCTTGAATCCCTTTGGCCCTTGTTGGAAGATAAGAACATGTTTAATTTAATGAACTTGGTATCCATTGGTCGTCCTTGCTTTAGGTTGATTTAGAGAACAAATGTGGCATGTTGATATGATCGTATTAGAGTTAATATATGTTGAACTTGAGGTTATTAAAGATTGAGAAATGGCTAACATGAATGAATTTGAAAGAACGATACGAAGAAAGCCACGGATCCACCTCAAGATGTGATGCCGGAAACGGGACACACGGGGTCCCGAATGCTCAAAAGTACACAAGAAAGGCACAGATCCATCATATGGAGTGATGCCGGAATGAACATGGGATGCACGGGGTCCCGAATGCCCAGAAATGAGATCCAAACACATAACTTAACAAAAATGGTAAACTTTGGAGGTCATTATGCTGCTTGTAGTTGAATGGAGTCGGTTTTCGAGGCTCATGTCCTTAGTCGATCCTATGGAAATCTTGTTGTTGCTTATGTTCCTTTTGGTGCATTGATCATCTCATTTGCTTATAGTTTGAGCATAGTAATCCTACTGGGCTAGTGTAGCTCAAGCTATCATTATTTTTAGGTACACCGCAACGGCATTGATTTTGGAGTGCATGTTTGACATCATATCTTTTGAAAGTCAACATTGAGGAGTTCTAGCATCTTTGGTATACTCCCTTTTGAAATGATGCAATTGGAACTTCATTTGAACTCTTTTAACTTGGAAAATCATGTAATCACTAAACTTATCGTCTTTTGACTAATTCTGGAAATTTGGCCGCGGTGCCCATATTGTAACTCCTTTTAAACTTGATCTTTTTCTCTCGGATGAATTAGGGGAAATAATTTTAAGGTATTATGATGTATTATTGCGCTAGACTTTTATTACAATTGCAATTATTATTATGTTGAAAATCCAGGGCGTGACAGTTTCCGTTAGGGGTTTCTATCTTGTCGGCCTCAGGTTGCTTTTCTTCCCTTTTTGGGTCCTCACGGCATGTGATTGTCGGAGATAGGAGGTGCCTTCTTGTGGTTTGTCCTTCCTAAGGTTTAGTGCCTTGTGCTTTGATCCCTTTGTAATTGATTTTCAAAAATCAATAAAATTCTTTTTCGCTGTTAAAGAAAATTTGGTATGCATTTTTCGAGGTTAGGTACCCGTGCATATTTTTTGAAGTGGTAAAATTTCTGTGACTAAAATAATACGACCTGTGTTCATGAGGCTTCTCCAAGTGTACTGGGAGGTGCAAATTCTTCAACCTTAGTGGTACCCCGTGTTCAACAAACCCCACCCGCCCCTCCCTCCCCCCCCCCCCCCCCCCCCCCCCCCCCCCCCCCCCCCAAAATAAATAAATAAATAAATAAAAGAGAATATATATGAAGTACAAAGTACAAATTCCTGACAATGTCTCAATTGTGAGAGTTTATGAAACAGCTAAACCCAACAAGTCAACCAATGCAAGAAATATGCTATTATAAGGTAGAAAAAAGGAAAATTCCTTTTAAAAGAAGAACACCTACACACAGGTACGAAAATTAGAACTCTTGATCTCTTAATGAGATGCAAAAGTTCTGGCTAATTAAACTACCCTCGTTAGTTTTTTTTTGGGTCATAGTTTATAACATCAGCGGGGTTAGGGGGTTAATAAGTTGGTTTACCGGAGAATCAGAGATTGTCCATAGCTTTGAACCCCTCCAATACCCCTCGCGGAACTCGAACTGAAGGCTTGGGATCATGCCAACAGAGCCAAGGCTCATTGGCTAACCTCGTTAGCTTTTCGATCAACCAGAAAATGCAGATAATAAAACGAGACTCATTAATTAGCTAGCCTTGCTAGTTAGTTTTGTGGTACCGAGTGTTGGAACACCACACTAGCATAGGTGGTTTGTTCTCTTCTCTCCTAAGTGGTGACCAAGGTTTGCGTTCCACGAGGAGCAAGTTTGAATTTCAGGGCTATGGATAGTCTCTGAGCCCCCGTTTACTAATACACTAACACCCTACTAACCCTCACCTGATGTATATCGTTTGAAAAAAAAAAAAAGTGTTGAAACATACAACAGTTTTAATTCATGGGATGATTCCGACAGTTAAAGGACACGCTATTAATTATGTAAGCTTTTCTAGGTAAGGTATTAATGGTGCTCCAGACCACAGCATCATTGATGGAAGGACTGAAAAACATTTTGATCTAATTTTGGGGGTCTACATATTTTAAAGTTGCGAATTTGTAGTGCTTTATTTGCATTTAAAGGTAGCTAGAGTAACATTTAGGACTTTTTAGAAATTGTCCTTTAAAAAAAAATCGTGTTCATGTGTTTTGCGCCAATTTTTTTAGTTATTGATTCGTTTCAACGAGAGAAACTTAAAAGGAATTTATTTTTTTATTTTTTCCCAAATATTTTTAGAAATACACTTTTAAGCTAAAAAAGTGCATAAAGTGGCACTTTTTAGCTTAAAAGTGGATAATTTCTAAAATATTTGGGTAAAAATAAAATTTTTTGAATTTTTTAATTCCTCTTGTCGAGATGAATCAATAATTCACAAAAACTTGGGGCAAATCTAACAAACGCAAAAAAAAATTAAATAAAGACGAAACTCACTTTTTGCAAGTTCACCTTGTTGGTGTTAATTGAAATTTTAAAAGCAATACCAAGTAATTTTTTAGCTTGCTATCAAGCTTAAAAAAGAAGAAGAATGAATAACAATGTCTCTGCACTGATTAAGTGTTATTTTAGCACAATCTTAAATCTAGACGATTAAATTAAATTCATCTTATTTTTCAATACAAGTTAAATGACTTGAAATGATGTGACAAGTCTGGCAATTGCCAAATTGAATGCCGAATTTGACATTGACACAGGATTTTTTCATTTTCGATGCCAAATTTTGATATAGTGGACTTAGGCCCCATTCTGCTATGGTCCCTTAAAAAATGAGTACTTATTTTGAATTTTTGGAAGAGGAAAAAAGAACCCTTGTTCCACTAAAAGTTCTTAAGAAATAAGTACTTACTTGGTATGCTATTTTTGATTACATAAATATTTCAATATGGTCCTGTTATAGATTTATTCATCTTAAAATGTCAAGACCAGTTGACAGGCAGCTCAACTAATTTTGAAGGATCAATTCCAAAATACACTAGCGCAGACTCATTTAAAATCGAAACAAAATTCCATATGAACTGATTCCAAAAAAATTGAGCTTGAGACCTTTGTAACTTTTGTACTCTGTCTGTTGTTTTGTTTTTGTAACGAGCTTTGGCCTTTTGGTGAGGGATAAAGGGTGCAGGGTGACTTCGGCATTAAGGGGTCCTGGACTTAAACTACGGTATAACACCATTCTTTGATGGAGATTACTACGGTTAAGCTTGGTGGTGAAAATCATGTCAAGTATTTTATTTTTTCAAAAATAAGTTGACACAAACATATTTTTCGCTTTTACTTTTTTAATAGGAAAAATAGAAACTGATTTCAACATATAGAACACAGAATTACCAAATATAGCTTTAATGTTTACGTTTTGATTGAATTGTACTCCCTACATTATTTTTTTTTACAGTGGTAGGAATGGAGTAATTCGGGAGAGATTATAAAGGGGGCGTTTTCTCTAAAGTTATGGACAACTTTTTGTTATTCAAAAATGTCAAGTTATTTCCACTAACCTATTCGTTATATAGAAATGGTATATGGGTTAGTGAAAGGGAAAAAATAGAGGGGAAAATAAAGAGAAAGAAGTTGTGGCCTTTGTGGATAAGTACGAACAACATAACACAATGCAATAATATGTAGTTCAAAATTTTTAGTGGAAACGCCCTCTTCTTGAAGCACTGCTAAGTAGTGTCTTGAGATCCTTTTTGGAATTTTGGCGTGTGGGTCTATAGTTTTGAGCTCCACACTAATATGTGTGGCATAAAGAATGCTTGTGACACTATGCGGTAGCATCCCATTGGGTTGTCAATAGAAGATTGAAAGGAAGGGAAAAAAAAAAAAGATTTGGATCCTCTCGATTCAAAAATTTGGACAAGAGTAAACATTCCTAACCCACCGACCAGGTGTACCGATGGCCACGTGGGATAAAAAAAAATTTTAAATTTTAAATTTTTTTAATTTTTTTAACAACTATATAAAAAATCTGCTCGATTGGATATCATTAAGTGCCTAATCGAAACATTTTAGTCTTGAAAAGATTGGATCCGAAACACTGGATCAAATCTACTAGAACCCCTCATTGGTAAGTTATATCTGTTCCGATCAGGTACTTAATGATGTCCGATCAAATTAATTTTTTTCATAATTGTTCAACTCGACGAGCTCTAAGAAGTGAACATTTTCGATCATCGGAACAAGACCCTAGCGGGGCTCCCTTGACCGGGACAACACTTTGCTGCCCCTTCAAGAGACAACAGCTCCCCCCGGTCCACACCAAATACATCAAGGCTCCGTTTATTTAGAAGTAAAATATTTTAATAAAATATCTTATTTATTTTTTATTATTGGGCTAAAACGAAGGAGGAAAATATTTTTCAAGTAAAATATTTTGCACCGATGGGGTGAAATTGTTTTCCTTTAATTTTGGCTGTAAGTCATTTTTGCATTTCACCTCTTGATGTTTCGATATTTTCCAAAACCACGTATTTCAAAGAGCGCTTAGGTGCTTTTCTGCTTTCTTTTTAAACTTTCTTTTTCAAAAAAAAAAAGGTAATTTCAAGTTCAAATATAATGAAAATAAAAAATAATTTTTTAATTTTTTTTGCACCGTTTAAAAGATCTCAGTGAGATCTATCAAACAAGATCCATATTGGTGGGAAAATTATTTGCGTAAATACATGATTTTTGAGTTTGAAATAACCTTCATTTTCTAAAAGTTTTTTTTTTCCAGAAACCGGAACACCCCCTTACTCGATTTAAAATATTTCTAAACTAGTAATCTGTCATTGTTTTGAAAAATATTTTTCATATGCTAACCAAATACTGAAAAATAAAAGTTTGAAGTTTATTTTTTGAAAAAATATTTTACATGTAATATATAAAATATTTTACATCGAAACAAAAAGAGCCCAAATGTAAACTGTGTTTTGTGGGACTCATTTCGGGGGCCATATGAATGATCGGAGTCGCTTAATTTTTTAAACATATTTTTTAAGGGTTTCTGAAAAAAATAAGCTCCGTCAAACATCAGTAAGGATTGTATTGATTATTTGTTCATGTTCTTGTCAACAAGTTGGACATATAATTGATCAAGTCTTTACTGATATCTGACTAGACTGATTTTTTACGAAATTTTTTAAAATAATATTTTGAGCAAATTGAGCGGCTTTGACCATTTATGTGCAACCTCAAAGTGGGTCCTAGAACATGCGGTGTATATTTAGTGTACACCAAATGATGTACCCATATTTTATCGAAAAAACTATGGGAGGCACGTGAGATCCACTCCGGGTTCCGTACGGATAATCCAAGTCATTCAGTAATTTGAAAATAGTTTTTTGAGTGTGGTCATGAAAAATCAGCTCAATACGATCAATGTAGGTGCTTGATCCAATTTTTCATTTAGATTGCAGGATCCTATAATCGAAATGAAAAATTACAAGATTGAATCAAACACTTACATTTATCGTATTGAGCTGGTTTTTTGCAGGCTCACTTGGCTTTTTTTTTAAATTATTGAACAGTTCAAATTAACGGTATGAGACGCAAAGTGAGCCCCACTTTGATGCACAGATCGTCAGTCCCCATAGAAGGGCTTTAGTTTTATTGAATTTTCCTATATCTAAAGTCTATGGTACACATAGTTTAAGCACAAATTGTGCACAGATACAGCCGGAGGTTCACTTAGAGGAACATACATATTGTGCACAAATAGTCCGATCCATTGAATAATTTCAAATATTTTGGTTATCCAAAGTTCAAAATTTGGTTAGCCATTGAATAATTAAATTTGGTTATTGAAAAAGGTTGCTAGTTTTGGTTATCTAAAATTCAAAGTTTGATTATTTATAAGGAGGTTGCTAAATTGAATTATACCATTATGAGCCATATTATTTTGCACCAACATTGTTAACTTTAGAAATCTATTACTTTTGTTTTTGGATAACCAAAACTAGCAGCATTTTTCAATAATCAAATTTAAAACAAGAATATCCGATCAAACAAAAAATTATTAGATGAATTGATAGTTAATAATCCGAATATAAAAAATCCTGTACTCGAACCTCGGTCTGCATGCCTATCTGATGAACATGTTTTGGCCTCCTCAAAGTTATCAGATTTGAAGGGGGGTAGGAATTAATACGTTATTGCAGATATAGAACAAAGTTATCATTACTTAAAAATGGCATCAACAATTAAATTGTCAAAGCTTGACATTAAGTTTGACACAAGAATATTGGAGATGGTAGCTAGAGAAAGTATTAAATTTGAAAAGTAAATAAATAATGATTGGACAAAAAGTGAAAGAATGTTTAAAATGGAGATGAAAAATAGAGATGTAGAAACTTATAATTGGAGTTTATAAAAATAGTAAAACCATTTTAAAAATACATTTTGATGACAAAAAATATATTATTTGATCCTTGCAAATAAAATAATTTATTTAGTGTCTCTGGAGCATCGTCACCTGGTGTTCAATCCCTTTTTCCACCCCGCATTGAACTGGATCCAAGTGGAAAAATTGAGATATATGAGTAAAAATTTGTTATTGAAGTTTATATAAATAGTAAACTCTTGTAAACATGCATATTGTTTATAAATATTATTTGGATCTAGCGAATTAATTAAAAAATTAATTAGTGCATTCAGAGCATTGCCACATGGTGCCTCAAACCTCTTTTCCACCACACATTGAGGCTAACAATGGGCCTCCGACACTACGTGTTACTGCCTAATAATCAAGAAAAGTTAATCAAAGGTTGTGGTGGAGCTCCGACACCTTTTTTTCACCACACATTTTTGTGGGAGTACATTACTAAGTATATGCACCCCACTTGAATGTGTGGTGGAAAATGGTGTTGGTATCAAGAGCATGAATAATTACTCAATAATCTCTCCCATCAAGATTTAGAGGATATTGAGCTGAAAAAAGTTTTTATTGTCCTAGAGAGAGAGAGAGAGAGAGAGAGAGAGAGAGATCAAACAATTGGAAATGTTGTAGCCCTTTGTGCGTTTTTTCCGGTTATAAAAAGCAAAACAAAAATGCTAGACACACAACAACTCCCACACAATATCTCACATAACAGCTGCAAGACATCAGCGCAAAACGATGTCATTTTGATTATAAAAAAAGGTCACGAACTGAACCCTTCCCCTTTTCCCTTCTCGTTCCCTCCATTTTTGACGCTCAAAACATTCAGAGGGGCTCCCACCAACACCATTGTCGACCACGGTGCTCTTCCCACGACCACTGGCGACCAACACAACCCAACCCCAGAGCTCCCCCGCCGGCGACCATGATGCAAATAAAATAATTTATTTAGTGTCTCTGGAGCATCGTCACCTGGTGTTCAATCCCTTTTTCCACCCCGCATTGAGCTGGAACCAAGTGGTAAAATGGAGATATATGAGTAAAAATTTGTTATTGAAGTTTATATAAAAAGTAAACTCTTGTAAACATGCATATTGTTTATAAATATTATTTGGATCTAGCGAACTAATTAAAAAATTAATTAGTGCATTCAGAGCATTGCCACATGGTGGAGCTCCAACACCTTTTCTTCACCACACATTTTTGTGGGAGTACATTACTAAGTATATGCACCCCACTTGAATGTGTGGTGGAAAATGGTGTTGGTCCCAAGAGCATGAATAATTACTCAATAATCTCTCCCATCAAGATTTAGAGGATATTGAGCTGAAAAAAGTTTTTATTGTCCCAGAGAGAGAGAGAGAGAGAGAGAGAGATCAAACAATTGGAAATGCTGTAGCCCTTTGTGCATTTTTTCCGGTTATAAAAAGCAAAACCAAGATGCTAGACACACAACAACTCCCACACAATAACTCACACAACCGCTGCAAGACGTCAGCGCAAAACGACGTCATTTTGATTATAAAAAAAGGTCACAAACTGAACCCTTCCCCTTTTCCCTTTTCCTTTCTCGTTCCCTCCATTTTTGATGCTCAAAACATTCAGAGGGGCTCCCACCACCACCATTGACGACACGGTGCTCTTCCCATGACCACCGGCGACCACCACAAACCAACCCCAGAGCTCCCCCACCTCCGACGACCGCCACTACCATCGATTTCTGAGAACTCCAACGTTGTTACACCCACCACGAAGGTTTCTCTCTCTCTCTCTCCCCCCTTATTTCAATTAGGACCCTAAACTTAGTTGTTGAGTTGCCGGAAAAAAAAAACCCTAAACAATGAATGTTATATTGTTGTTGAGTTCAGAATGTTGGTCTGCCTCTGCTTTTAGTTTACTTGATTTTATCTGTAAAAATTATCTGGCACAATATTGTAGAACAGCTACGCATTTTTGCAAAATATATTCTCCACTCTCTCCCTGTAGTAAAAGTTCTTAGAAATCGGTGCTCTGTAATGGTAGAAAAAAAATTTCAATCTATTTGATACACTGACAATATGCAGACGTTTCATCTTTACCCTTTTTCGTTTACACAAATTTATACTTATGGTTGGGTTTGCTCTGTATGTTTTTACTCAATTTTGATTTAAAGTACGAGTAAAGGATGAAGATATTCCAAGGCCTGTGTTATGGGGACTCTTCATATTTGTGAAGTATGCATGTCCAGACATGGGCACTTGACATGAGTAATGGTATGGAATTTATGGCTTCACATGGTTACTTATTTTTGCACCATCAGATATGCTTAAGAAGCTTAAGTAAGTGAGTGCAATCTATGGTTATGCATGAAATCCCCTAAACATGCATGTTCAAATTGATTTGCAATTGCGAATAATGTTATATTGTAAGGCATAGTCTTCTTGTATCTCATATTGCTATTCACTGCATTGTCAATTGATTATATCTCTATATAATTGTCTCATTTTTTTAACCAATAGATGATGTCGCTGGATTCTGTTCCATCGGCAATGCCTCTAACAAAAAGTGTGTAGAAGAAGAAAAGGTATGGAGTGGAGACCGTGAAGACGAACAAGAGGTATGGAATAGTCCTTTAAACAAAAAATGTGGTGAAATAGATACTAGCGGAGTTGGGAAGTAGGCAACAAAAAATTGTGAAGATAGAGTTGAAGAACCGAAAGAGGGAATGACCTTTGACACATCAGAGGAAGCTTATTCATATTACTCAAGATATGCTAAAAATTTGCTGTGGCAAAAAGAACATCAAGAAAGGGAAAAGATGGAAAGTTGAAGGATGTAACTATAGCAAGCAGTCGTGCCGGAAAGGCAAGGGTGACAACAAGCAATCGGTCAAACCACGGCCACAATCAAAAATTGATTGTCAAGCTCATGTTACCGTTGTGTTGCACCCGAATGGAAAGTGGAGGTTAAACCGGGTTGCTTTAGTTCACAATCATGACCAGAGCCTGAGAAAGGCAAGGTATTTTCGAAGCTCAAGGTCAATATTGGGGAGGATCACAACCAAAAACTCAATGGCAAGGATGCGGAGGGCAACAAAGTTATATGTAAATGATGAATGCATCGGATAATGTTGAAGAGTAGTTCACTTGATTGTATTATTTTATATCGTGTCCTATGTTCTGTGTCCCCTTTTGTGTTCTTGAAAGTTGTCCATAACGTGTCCCTGTGTCCCCTTTTTGTGTCCTTAAAAGTTGTCCATATCGTGTCCTGTGTCCCCTTTTGTGTCCTTGAAAGACTTGATTGCTTGTTGGTCTTGTAATGACCTTTCATAAGGTAGATGGTTTGGAGAATTCTGTTTGAAGTTGATTTCTTTAATGAGACGCATTCTACTTTAGTTCATAAAATTGCACCACTTATTTACTTTCTTTATGCTTCTGTAATGACCTGATTGCTTGTTGAATTCATAGTTCCATCAGATAAGATTTTGAAAGTTTTTTCTTATAGAGGATGATTTGGTCTATTCAAGGTGTTATCAATAGGTTAGAATAAAAGCAAAATAGTACTAAGTTTTGAAGTGAATTCAGTCACCAATATCAATACTAGAATTATGCTAGTGTATTTGGTTCTGGAAAAATTTCGGCATAGTCTCTCCTGTGTTTTGGTCCTAACCTAATGTCTCGCATTTTAGTCAGTACAGCAATAACAATAGAAACAACATTAAGTTATGCACAAGCCCACGCCGGGCCTTTGTCATTCCAAATCACCATTCACAAGCCACATTCATAGCCAAAATTTATTGTCAAATTATCATTTCACAATGAAAACCATAATACAATAAATTTAAAACCCACACCGGGCCATCTCATCACAATTATCAATTACATACAAAGTTAGGTTTCGCAATACTACAACTTGATATTACAAAGCTTAGCCCGTATTGATATTACACCAAATTGATCATTTTCCTTGGCCTTTGATGCACTTGAATAACTTCAATCTCTTTCACTGCCTTATCGAGTCTCCATTAGTCTTTGCAAAGCTATTGGTCCCATAGTTAGTGTTGATACTTGTTTCGGATCAAACAAGGACTAGGATGTGTTGATACTTTTCCTGATATGCTCCACCATCAAGTGATCCCATATAGTCATTGACTATAGATGGCTCTTTCCATTGGCCGCGCCATATGAACAAAGACATGATTGAACTCATCCCATCTTGCCTGTCATGGAATTGAGCAGCAGTTCTAGCCCATATGATTGAACTCTCCCGTTCTTTTGCTTTTAAGTTAGTAGCCATATGTAATTAAACTGCCCTCCCAATCTTTCAGCCATAACCTGAGAATAACAATGAATAAGGATAAAACCATAACCATGTACTCAATTAAACTTAAGAGATGTTTCAATTTATCAAGCACAAACTATTCCAACATTATCTTTTGTATCTTTTATATCACTATTTTTGTTGCTAGTTCCTATTATGACTGCTACTGCTATAGTGTTGTTGCTGCTACTGTCTCCCATGGATGCTATTGTTTTGCTGTTGTGTATATCACTATTTTTTTGTTATGTTCAGTCCAGCACCTTAACTGTTATGCTGCTAGTATTGTTTGGTACTCAAAGATGGTGGTACTCAGGAGGTGCAACTGCTGTACTGTTTTGTTAATCCTTGTTTCGACCTGCTGCTGCTGTTGTGGTGCCACTGATGTTAATGACAACAAATGCTATGTTTCCTATGACTGCTGTGTTTCCTTTGACTATTGATGTTGTACCTCAGGTTCTTCAAGTCTAGTTGGTATGCTCTACGGCTGTTGTGATTTTATCAATTCAAGAAGGATTTCAAGAGGCCAGGTCTTATTCCAGGCCACATGTTTGAGGCATTCACTAGTATTCTATTTGGATGTATCCTTCCTATTAAATTCTAAACAAGTCATAAACCCAAAAAATCAACGAACAAGACAAGAAAAAAAAACATGAATATTCAACCGCCGATTCATGGTTAATAAACCATGAATGCCCAAACCAACCATAAATGAAAAACCATTCAATCGATCCGTGTATCATCATGAAAACCTTCATTAATAATCATGGTATGAATATCCAAACAAAGCCATAAACCAAAAAAAATCAACGAACAAGACAAGAAAAAAAACATGAATATTCAATCACCGATTCATGGTTTATTAACCATGAATACCCAAACCAACCATAAACAAAAAACCATTCAATCCGTGTATCGTCATGGAAACCTCTATTAATAATCATAGTATGAATACCCAAACAAGCCATAAATATAAAAATCAATGAACAATACGAGAAAAAAAACATGAATATTCAATCGCCGATTCATGGTTAATAAGCCATGAATACCCAAACCATATAAACAAAAAAAAAAATATTCAAATCCATGCTACAAGATGACAAGATGACAAAAAAAATCATGAATACCCAAACAAGTCATCAACCAAACAAAAACATGATTTATCTCTATCACGAACAAGATAACAAAAAATCATGACTATTCAATCGTCGATTCATGATTTATTTTTGCGAATAAACCATGAATACCCAAACAAGTTATAAACCAAACAAAAATATGGTTTATCTCTATCACGAACAAGACGACAAAAAACCATATATATTCAATTGCCAATTCATGGTTTATTTGCGATACCAAAACAAGCCATAAACAAAAAAAAAAAAATCAAAACCATCACCACCTTCTTGGAAGCCAAAGCCCAGAGATTGATCACCTTCAAACCATGCTGCTTCATGAACCCACTGTGTGGCAAACGGGCCGCAAACCAGGTACTAGCATAACATAACCAACTATTTCGTAATCTCTGTGGGATGGCGACGGAGGACGCTGACAGGTTGGGCTAGGAGGAGCTAGCAACAGCTACGGGCGATTCCACATGGTGCAACCCCTTCTTGACTTGGAAACTAACTGGGCCGTCGATCTCGCTAATTAAGAACCTCGAAGACTACATCTTGAAGATTTGCCCTGGCGAAATTAACGGCGACCATGATAACACCCACTTCTCGATCCGTTAAACTTCATCGACGATAGAAGATGATTGATTGGCGAAAGGGAGGAGGGAATCATGGACAGCGACAGTACCGGAGGGAGATTTCTGTTGGCTTCATTGATGACGACGGAGGATGATTGATAGGCGAGAGGGAGGAGCGAATCGGCGGCGGCGGTGGCAGGGACGTGTGAGATCATGGAAGATTTTTCTATCTTCGTTGCTGTAATTGAGTTCGAACGGAGGACTGCGATGGAATGGTTTTCGAAAACATGGGGAGCCCAAAGTTCAAATGGAATGGTTTCCATTTTTGTAGAGATTTTCGGGATTGGAAGGCGAAATCAATGGGGGATTAATGGCCGGAATAATCGCGGGGACGGGAGGACTTAAGTTCTCGTCCCTATCATAGCTTTACTTCTAGCCATCACCCCAAATGTACCAAACATGAACTCACGCACTTCAAATACTCCCTCCGTCCCTTATTTTGTGTCCAGTATTCCATTTTGGATTGTCCCTTAATAAATGTTCATTTTGTAAAGTTAGTGGATAAAAATTGGTACATTGTCTATTTTGTCCCTAAAAGTAGATTCCATTTTAAAAAGTAAGTGAGCAAAAGTGTAATGATGATGGATAAGTAAGGAAAGTGGAGGAAAAAAGTTGATGTTAAAGGTATAATGATGATATATTTTTAATAAGTTGGAGTTACGAAGCAGGACACTTAAAAAGGGACGGAGGGAGTATAAATTTTTAGTAGTTGAATGTAGATTTCAGCACTTAGACAAATTTCTACCACATTACACTACAAGAAAAATAAAAATTGGTGACGAAAAAGTGGCGACGAAATTTAATTTCGCCACTAAATGAGTATATTTGGCGACGAAAAAATAAATTCGTCACTATTTTGACAACTTTCGAATTATACCTGTTTAGCGACGGAAAAAATATTTTCATCACCAAAGGTACCCATTTGGCGACAATACATTTTTCATCGCCGAAAGCTCAAAATAGGTGACGAAATTATTTTTCGTCGCCAAAGATAATTCATTTGGTGACAAAAAATATATTTCGTTGCCAAATAAAAGCAATTTAGTAACGAAATATTTTTTTCACGAAAAATAATTTCGTCACCATTTTAACGCTTTCAGCGACGAAAAATATATTTCATCGTCAAATGGGTACCCTTCGTGACGAAATTTATGAAGGGAGACTTAAAGAATCATCCTCAGAACCCTACTAATTTAGAAATCCATCCTGATCATTTTAAAGTGTTATGTTTCCATCCTCAACTCATTTTTTGTACCAAAATTGCCCTTACTCTTTACATTTACAATACCATATATATATATATATATATATATATATATATATATATATATTATAGAACCGAATTTTAGGATGAAATCTTAACAATTAACAATCCAATCCCGAAAATTCCTCCCCCCATAAATTCCCTTCTCCCCATCATCTTGTTCCACCAAAAACCCTTCTCCCTGCCGCACCCACATCTGTTCCTTCTAGACAATGCTTCGCTACGGCATATTCACAATCAGTTCCGGGCCATGATCATGTCCATCCCTTATCTTCATCCTCTCTGACGGTCCTGGCACTATCGCCGGCGTTCCTCTTCCTCGGCGTTCAGATCGATCATCAATCCATCAATATTCTACTAATCCTCACAGATATTCATCTCAAGCGACATGTTTACGAACGAAAATACTTTTACTTGATTGTAATTGAGAGCCTCAGCGCTGGGATAGAGAGCGGCCAGAGTACCAACCGGGCTTCCTTTGAAGTACACGAATGACTTCTTCAGTCTCTCCCACACTTCCTCCGTCATCAACGTTGAATTATCCGAAGAACTCGGACCGTGCCCGCCCTGCCAGAGACACAATCGGATCAAAGATCTGGTTCATATTCGCCATGCCCGGCGACAGCTTCATCAGAAGCAGTACCATCGCGGCCTTGCCGCTTCCGCTTGACATTACATCATTGTGGGTTTCTGATTGGTATTGTAAATGTTGAGTTCCTTTTCTTAGAAATTAACTAGGTCTTATTTTTCCTTGTAATGAGATGGATTTTTTTTTAAAGTTGTTTTGATGGTAATTTAACCATGTTTGAACTGTTTACTTGTGTTCACGTTGTAATCGTCATGGTAATTTAACCATATAATGTCATGGTAATTTAACCATTTAACAATGTCACGGTTTGAGTATGTCATAGGAGTATATATTTTTTTTATGGTAATTTAGCCATGTTCTGTATAATAATAAGATCAATAAAAAATATGACTTTTTGTTGTTTGTTTGGTCAACTTATCATATATTTCTAATAAAATTGATCTTCAAATACATTTCATGATTAAAAAAAAATAAAAGTATCAATCATATTTAAATTTACCAAATCCTATTGAATTAGGAAAATAATTTAATCCAATCCCACTCCATTAGGAAAACAATTCGATCCAATCCCCACTAAATTAGGAAAGCAATATAACATAGTATATGTATATCATAGGGAAAAGGGTAAAAAAGGTAATTCACATATTAAAAGGATGAAAACATAAACATGAAAAAAAGGCAGGATGAATTCTTACATGACATAGATAAAGAGGATGGATATTTAAATATTCCATTTATGAATTGCGCTTTGTCACTAAATGTATTTCGGACATAACTCTTTACTAAAATCTCCGATTGAGATAATTCAAATTGGGTTTGAACAATAACTCAATTGCCTACAACTTTTATGTTTTTCAAAATTGCTAATTTTAATGTTTAAAGGTTTGAAATTACATTCGAAATATATTTTCATGTTAAACATGTGTTATATATTAGATATTTCAAATATTTATTGAAAAGTGTGTGTAGTGCAGTTGGTCAGACCCAATGTTATTAATATCGTTTCGTACCGGCCGGTACATACCGTTTTTGACAAAATCCGGTACCCTACACCTCTAATTCCGTTCAGGCTCAAATATCGGTCGGTACCGGCAGTACCAGTCGGTATCGGACAGTACCGGACATACTGGTCGGTACCGGACAGTACCGGACTACTTTTAAATTTATTTTTTTCTTCAAGTACCGGACAATACCGGTCAATATCGAACAGTACCGGTCAAATACCGGACGGTACCGAACAAATACTGGAATTTTTTATTTTTTTATTTTAAAAATATTATATTATACTATAAATTCTTTTTAAGTAGGAAAATAATACTAATAGCGATCAATCCGAAACGGTACTCGGTATTTGACCGGTACCGGTATGTACCGTACCAGTAGGAAAATCGGTACCCTGACCGGTACGGTATTCAGAACATTGGTCGGACTGACCCATTTTCAGCACCATATAGCAATTTCCAGCACTTAGAGTATGAGTTTCAACATATAAACTTTAGTTTTTAGCTTCGAATTATATTTCCAGCATATACAAACATAATTTCTACCATCTATGCACAGAATTTGGCATATTAGTTTGACTTTTAGCACTTAAGAACAACGATTCAGCTTTCCGTAATTAGCTTTCGGCATAGAAGTGCACATGTTCAAGGTGTAAATTACTAATTGCAGCATACACAATGAAATTCCTTCACTTAGAGACCCATTTTCAACACTCAATTGATAACCCAAGCACTCAAATATACTATTTTTGGAGCTGGTTCTTAAAACCCAGTTGTAAAAGCATAACAATTTTCTTCATCTACTTATCTAATTACCCAATCAAGCAAAGCTAATATATCTTACCAATAAAAGACAAAGGAGAATCTAGGAGAAAAAGTATAAGCTTCCTGCTTTCATATTATTTTTTCCTTTCTTGTCCGAAACTGGTCAAAACTCAAATGAAAATTTGGTAACAGGGTTTTCATGAAGCAAACAAAGAGGTGTCCTTTCCGGCACCCCTTCTTATCAAATTAAGGTGACCGATAAAATGGTATCAATTAACAAAGATTACCAACACATTAAATCACTATTCTGGGGTTACCAACTCCAATTTAGGGTTTCTCATATTTTCAAATTAGGAGTTTTTCAAAATTTTGCATTAGGTTTTTTTTTTTTTTTTCTTTCTTGGCAACATAACACTTTAGGGTTTCTCAAATTGAAACCATATGATTGATGAGGAGTAGATAGTGGTGATTCTATTTGAAATAAGGAGAGAGAGAGAGAGAGAGAGAGAGAGAGAGAGAGAGAGAGAGAGAGAGACCTTTGTCGTCGGGGTGCCAGAAGCCGGTGGTGGTGGCGGCGGTTGCCGGCGATGGGGGAGCAGCTAAGGTTGTGGTGGGATCCCCTCTCACACTTCTATGGTCTGTATTTTGAATGAGAAGGGGAAAAGGGAAAGGCGAGTCGTGACTTGCTTTTTTAAAAATCAAAACGATGTCGTTTTGAGCTGATGACACGACATCACCGGTTGTGTGAGTTGTTGTGTCTAGCATTTTTTAAAACAAAAAAAGCTATTGGAAATGCAATTCCGTGGTGTTGTTTTGTTTTGTTTTGGGCCGGGGCGGGTGTGGACTTGTAGTGATTATGGTGATTGGCTTCTGTTCTCTCCCTCCTATAAATACAAACAACCAACCCTCTCAACCCACCCCATGTTTGCAAATCACCCCCAAAATTAATCAATTAACATAAACATGCCCAAAAAAGCCTCTCCAAATCTTCTCCTTTTATGCTTATTCTCCCTCCTAGCTTATGGTTTCCTTCAACTGAGCTGCTGCTACTGCACTAGTACTACTACTACTAATACTACTACCAGAGAAGTAGTAGTAAAAAGATCAGAAGATGAGAATCATAAGATCAAAGGAATGTTCGTGTTTGGAAGCTCTTTGGTTGACAATGGGAACAACAACTTCCTCCAAGTATCAACGGCTAAGGCTGATTACTCTCCATATGGGATAGACTTCCCTCTTGGCCCTTCTGGTAGATTTACCAATGGCAAGAATGTAATTGACCTTCTTGGTGACAAGCTTAAGCTTGGTTACTTTATTCCACCTTTTACTAATCCTTCCACTAAGGGGACTAAGGTTGTTCATGGTGTCAACTACGCTTCTGGTGGTTCTGGCATTCTTGATGATACTGGCTCTCTTGCTGTAAGATCGACTACTCTCTCTCTCTCTAACCGATTGAGTCGAGTCCATTAATTGTTTGTTCAAGATTCTTGTTGAACACTTAACGAACTTTTAACACTCTGTTTAGAACTGTGATAAGGAAAGACAGAAAGTGATAAGGAAGACAAATGTAGAGGAAATTGTATTGTGCTCAATATATCTTCTTCATTTTTTTGAAAAGGTGCCCAATACTTCATTTTGCTATTTAATCTTCGCATTTTCCGCAACTCAAAAAAAAAAAAGAGTCTGAAGTCTGAAGAGAATTTTTCTTTCTTTTTCTTTCCTTTTCACAAGCTCAAAACAAACTCTACATATATATTGAAGAAGGATCAATCAAGTGATCTCTACCAGAGACGGATCCATGTATGGGGCCATGGCCCCTGCGTCGTTTTGGAGTTTTTTTTTTCAAATTTTAATATTAAAATTGGTTTTTTTTTTTTTTTTTGTTGTTAAAAACACCTAGAATATGTTTGTTTTGGGTTTCAAAATCCAATTTCTCTTAGCACACGATTTTCTATAAGTTTTCCTTTCTTAATAATCTCATTTCTCTTTTTATTTTTTTTCACTCATTCAAAAAACCTCCTTCCAAATAAACCATTAGATTTTTGAATTTTGAAATTTCAAAATCTTGTTATTCTTAGTTTGACATTTACGCTTACGAAATCCTAATTCCGTCCGTGATCTCTTCCAAACAATTTTTAAATGAGCCGGTCACATGTGTCAAGCTAGAGACTGTTTCTTGAGTAATCTTGCAAACAACATAGTTTCATAGTCATCCATTGATTTGTATAAATGCGTGTTGAGACCTTAACAGGTACCACCGTTACATGGTGCTCTAAATAAGTAAACTGCATGAGTGTGTCTGCGCGTGACATTGAAAGTGTTAAAGCATGCCCCCAAAGACAATGCCCCAACTGAATTAATTATTTTAGGAATAAATCTACAACTGCACTGACTGCGATAGTGTTCTAGTTTCCTCGTATAAGTATTTATTTCTTGGAATAAGTATTTATTTTTTAAATTAAATGTGATGTATTGTGAGAAAATGACTTATCTCGTAAAGTAAGAATAAATATTTATTTTTTAAGAAGAGAATTTGGAACGGGAAGGTAAATTTGGTCATAAAATAATTGTTATTCATCAGTGCCCCAAAGACATAGCCCCAACTGAATTAATTATTTTAGGAATAAATCTACAACTGCATAAGCCTCATCATTTAGCCCGACGGCCCACGGCCCGCCCTTAGCCCGCCCGGCCTATCAGGCTTTTACCCGGCCCGAGCCCGAGAAACGGGCGGGCTAGCCCGGCCCGTAGTTCGTAATGGGCGGGCTCGGGCCTATGAATTTTTACTCGGCCCGCCCGTAGGCCCGACCTGTGAGCCCGCCTGGCGGCCCGCCCGGCATACCCGTCCAAAAGCCCGCCAACGGGCCCGCCCATTAGCCCAAAATCCAAAAAATCCTTTCTTTTTTCCCTTGGTTTATTTTTGCCCAAGGAAATTTAAGCCCGCCCGTTGGCCCGCCCGGCTTTTGGCCCGTCGGCCCGCCAATTGGGCTAGCCCGTGGGCCGGGCTTGGGCTTCAATTTATGGTAGGTGGCCCGGCCCGCCCGGCCCGCCAAAAAGAAAAAGCCCGGTCGGCCCGGCCCGTGGGCGGGCTTGGGCCGCGACTTGGCCGGCCCGGCCCGATGATGACCCTTACAACTGCACTAACTGCGATAGTGTTCCAATTTCCTTGTATAAGTATTTATTTTTTGAATTAAATATAATGTATTGTGAAAGAATGACTTGTCTCGTAAAACATGAATAAATGCTTATTTTTAACCCCACAATAAATTGCTCCAACTTGCTTCAAATGAATAGAAATTTTAAGCGTTCTTTTTTTTTTTTTAAAGAGTTGATAGTGATGCGAATGAAATTATCGTACATAGTTTTACAAATGTCTTTGTAAAATTCTACGTCAATAACAAAACTGATTTTTTTTTCCTATAAAAAGCACATGAAAATGCAAAAAAGTTGTACTCCCTCTGTTTCTTTTTAAATGTCCTACTTCGTAATTCCAATTTATTAAAAAGACATCATCATTGCACCTTTCACATCAACTTTTACCTCCATTTTCTCTCCTTATCCTCTATAAAAATATCATAATTACATTTTTACTTATTAACTTTTCAAAATGGAATATACTTTTAGAGGCAAAATGAAAAATTCATCAATAGACACTTATTAAGGAACAGTTCAAAATAAAATACTAAACTCTAAAAAAGGGACGGTGGAAGCAGTAGCTTTTAAATTTAAATGGTGATATACCCAATAACCTTGTTCCAAATTTTCCATTATATTCGAAGTGCATACATAAAGAAGGGAAAGTCTTGTTTTCAATTCCCAATTACAGTAAAGCTACAGGTACAGCAGGTAGTGTACAGCAGCCACGTACAGACAACGTTTGCATCCGTCTCGGGTCCCGCAAAGATGATCGGAGCCACTCATTTTGTTCAAAATATTTCGTTTAGGGTCCCTGTAAAAAATCATCTCAATCCGATATCGGGAAGGGTGTTTACAAATCATCCAACTATGGTTCAGATTTAGCCTAAATTTTAAACCAAAGTTGGATAATTTGTAAACTCTATTTCCGATATCGGATTAAGGTGATTTTTTAAAGGTACCCTAAACGAGTATTTTAAACAAAATGAGCGGCTCTGATCATCTTTGTGAGATCCGAGACGGATGCAAACGTTGTCTGTACGTGGCTGCTGTACACTACCTGCTGTACCTGTAGCAGTGTTCTTCCAATTAACATCAATTTCTTCTTATAATCAAGCAGAGTACTCATAAGGTTTGATTTATCTGCAGGGCCAAGTGATCAGTTTAAGCCAACAGATGAGAAACTTCGAGGAAGTGACGTTGCCTGATTTGAATGCACAGCTGGGTTGCAGCAGCAGAGAATCACTGCCCAATTATCTGTTTGTGGTGGGAAGTGGAGGGAACGACTACTCATTCAACTACTTTCTGCGAAAATCCAGCAGCAGCAATTACATCACTGGTCTTGAAGCTTTCACTTCCAATCTTATCACCAAACTCTCTGGTCAACTAAAGGTGCGTACCCTTTTAATGGCTTTTGTCAGGGCTCACTTATTGCTGAGACCCTCTTTTCGCACCGTAAAAATTGCTTTTCCCCGACACCACATCCCCCGGGGACCCCACCGCCGTTTCCCGAATTACCCCCGCCAACCCCACGATTCCTTTCTTTATTTAATTAATTGTTTTTATTTTATTTATTTATGCGTTGTTTGGATTGATGTTTGAAATTTTTTTTGAAAAATAGTAAGGGTAATAAGTGGAGAGAGATAGAGAGAGAAATGTTGGAAGTAGGGGGAATCTAGGGGGAATTTTTTGAAAATTTCTTTTTGAATTCCAAAGAGAACAAGGCATATTTCTTTCTTCATTTATATTAAATTATAAAATTCAGTTTTTTTAAAAAAAATTAAGTGTTCTAAATTTCAATCCGTTTGAACCGGTAGAAAGATTTTAATTTTTTGATGATTTTATCCTAAATTGTCATATCCTAAATTATCATAATTAAATTTTGATTCTAGGACTCTCGTCGATTAACCCTAAGAAAGTTGTATAATCAAATATCTCTTAGGGCTAATCAACGAGAGCCATAAAGTCAAAATTTAATTATGACTATTTAGAATAAAATGATCAGAAAATTAAAATCTTTCCACCGTTTTAACGGATTAAAATTTAGAACACTTAATTTTTCAACCTCTTTAGACAGTTTATTTTTTTAGGCCTAATCAACGAGAGCTCTAGAGTCAATTTAATTATGACTATTTAGGATGAAATGATCAGAAAACTAAAATCTTTCCACCGATTTAAACAGATTAAAATTTGAAACATTTAATTTTTTAACCATATTTTTTAATATATAAAGGAAAAAAAAAGAAAAACAACTGTTGGATTTTTTAGAGGCAATGTTTACACCTCATACTTAGATTAATATGATTAACCATATTACTGTTATTGTTTTGCATATTCGTTATTTATTTTAAAAGTAGACGGGTTAATGTTGTACTTATACATATTCGTTTTTTTAATATAGATTTTTGAAAGTAGAGAAGATATGTTAGCTTGGGCGCGGAGTGTTGGTCTAAAATATGATATTGTGGTGCTTATTTTATATTCTGCAAGTTAAAAGGCGGCAAACTGCCGAAGTGCATTCTTGGTTGTGAAAGAGGAGGAAAGTACGAAGTCAAATTAATAATATAAATTTATTAAGTACAAAGTCAATTTTAATTGAAAATAGAATTTGAGTTAACCAAAAAGTAAAAAAAGGAGGGGGAAAATGGAAAATGAAACAAATAAAGAAAAGAATTGAAAATTAGAAAAAAGAAAAAAAACAAAGGGATTAAAGGAGGGGGGGAGGTTGTGTGGGGGGGAAGCACCTCTCTTTCGCACCCCCTGAACCCTCCCTCTAGGCCCCACTACCTTTTCCCCCTTGCCCCTCCCCCTTTTTAGGTTTTATTTTATTTTTTATTTTTACTAGTTTTTTTGTTTACTTTTAAAAGACTTTAATTATTTTTTTAATTTTTTTATCACTTTTACTAGTTTTTTTTGTTTAACTTTTAAAAGACTTCTTACTATAATTTTAATTAATAAATGAATAATTAAAATATAACTTGTACTAATTTTAATTAATAAATGAATAATTAAAACATAACTTGTACTAATTTCATCGAAGAGTGAAAATACATAAAAATTCAATTTCTAATAAATGTTTCCACCAAATTTTGCTCCTGCCCCGCTTGGTCTTGTATCCATTATTTCTTTCCACAAATTAATTCGTGTTGCACAACGAGCAGCCCATCTTTTAATTTGGGTTGATGCATTGTTCCTCCACCATGTTAGGAAGGATAGTACAGGGTAATGAGGCTGCAAGAAAAGTTACACAAAGTGATTGCTCCCAATACGGGCAATAGCTATTTCAATGTGCTATTGGATTGGAACTGAAGGGGATCTCAATAGCAAGTGAGTAAAATAACTTAAAGCATGCCCATCAAATGTATGCAGAACAAGGTTATACGCCGAAGCGACGACAACTCCCAAACTCATAATGTCCATCCCATGCTTTGGTGGTGCCGAATCTTTAAAACAATTTAAAGAGTGTATTAGGTGGTTTGCCCAACTCCTTTCTGGATATAGCTCATCGTATATATCCTTATTATATTGAATCTCCTCAATGAGATCTATTCGAACTTGAGCCCAACTATCTTCAGAATACCTTATATGAGCAGCTATCGCCCTGAATCCACAATGACCATCATCTCGGACATCATTAATGTGAGAAATGTAATGCTGATAAACCCGAGGTAAATGCTGAACATCGGTAGGGATGAATGGAACTAAAAATTGAGTATGGTTCGTGAACTCCTGTGCCCCTCCCACGTCCCCTAGATTCAACCCTAGATGATGAAGTGGATGCTTCTGTAAAGGAATGAATGCGTCGTCCACTTTGCTCCTCTCTACCACTAGGTCAACCTCTATGAGCGGTGTTATACGCTGGGCCTCGAATTGTGCTCTGAGATGGATCCGTCATATCGATAATCCTGTCTATCATGTGCTCTTGCTTAGATCAATTCATCACACGTAATCTGTCCATAACTTCAGATGTTCTGTCCGATCGTTCTCCCTCGTCTTTCACAATGGGCGCGCGCATGGACAACCTAGTCCAATGATCGTGGATACTCTGAATCAGAATTGGCATGGAATACCAACGGTTATATGCAAGATCATGCCTGCATGGCAATTCGTGTGCAATTTTTATTGCACAGTCGCACAATCTGAACTAGAGGGGGAATGCATCTTTAGCGCATTGTAGTTGAACATTGATGAGCTCCATTGCCTCTAATGAAATGCGAGTTCTTACTTGTTGAAAAAGTTCGTCATGTATTTGGCAATGGCAGTGGATGTTGATAGATCTCTGGAACGACCTCTGAATCTTCTCGAACTGATTTTCCAACATCTTGTGTATTATCCCAAAAGCTTTTTGTAAGGATGACATGGTACGCTCTAAATATAGCTTCAGCCTCGCATGTGCAGACTCTACCCTATAATATAATAATGAACTGTGTTTAAATATGAAAGTTACAGAAATATTCTTTAGTGTAGTAAAATAATGTACATAATTGAAATAGTAAAGGTAACAATGTATAAAGTGATGATACCTCAGGCATGAATTGCTTCCGAGGTGCATAGACATATTTGTCCATACTGCCACAAACCTCTCTCTGTATGTCACGCCCTCAATTTTTAATATAATAACAATATTAGCTTTAAAAGGAAAATCCACCGCAATATACTCATAAATACCTAAAAGATTTTCTTATATTCATTTGCTACGTACTAACAAGTTCAAAAGATTACAATGGCACTTCGGCCCCCAAATTGATAAAGATTAGTTAAAAGATAAGTTAAGTGATTACAATACTCTCAAATCAAGGATTTGAACGAAAGTTACAATTGCAACTTCCCAAATGAGAGTTTACAAAAAAAAAAAATGTCTAAGTAATTCTCCAATGTTAGATTTCAAAAGAAGTTGCATGCACGTTAAGCACTCCATGCTAATGTCCTCGAGTTGTATCTGAAAGAATGATAGGGTTAAGCAAAACACGTGCCCAGTAAAAAAATCTATGTTCAAGTTATGTACAAATGAGGAGATTTGAACATAAAGAAATGCGGCCTAAGCTAACAAAGGGGAATGCAATGGACACCAACTTCATGCCAGATATTCAAGGCTCAAGGAGTACTTCACTATCTCTAATCAAACTATAAATCGTCCTTTGTAATTCCTTTTTATCCATGATTCAATTTCGCATGTTTTTCGTATTCAAAGACTTACATTCCGGGTACGTTTCCCAGAGAGCTCCAACATGAGTCCAAGTAGCTCATTCTCCATTAACACATCAAATAGTGACCTTAAGAAACTTTTTAGGTCTTAAGGCCCCATATACCCATAATACATTCCGGGTACTCGTGACCTCGTACATCTATTTCGCATTCCGGGTCTTAGAGCCCCATATACCCATAATACAGTTCGGGTACTTGTGACCCCGTACATCCATTTCATATTTCATCATATGTATCTCCAAGGCTCTAATGATTGCTAAGAGACAAGATCGAATATCGAGTCTTTAGGACACATGCAATCATGTTCGAGAGTGACTTAGATATGTTCTATTTATATAGGAATTCATGATGATGGACGAGAACAACCTTAGGACTAGCCAGCAGATGTTGGTAGACCGATACACCTCCACTCCAATGGTCATAACTTTCTGTGTACTCAGAGTTTTAAGGCGATTCCAGTGGCAATGAAAAGATGACTTCAAAACCTTCGAATCGATAAAAAGTTATAGCTATTTGAAGTTGGGCTGGAACCCAGAAAACGAGTAGAGTTTCCAAAGAGGGGAGGGATTTATCCCCCATGACCAGGAATCGATCCCTGGTGCTGCTGGACCAAAGAAAAGTTGGGGGATCGATCCCCCATGTTTGGGGATCGATACCCACGCTATTTTGGGCGATTTTCTACAGATTTCGACAGCTTTTCAAGGACTCAATGATTGACGATCTAAACTCGATTAAAGTATGAAATCAACTCATAAACACATAAAATGAGTAAGAAATCCCTACCTCAAGGTTAGAAGCTTCAAACACGAGATCAACGAATGAGCCCTAACTTCCAAAGCTCCGAAATCCTCCAAGAACGAAGCCAAGCTCAAACCCACGCTATCCAAGGCTCGAATCACGCATAAGAGATGAATTAAAGGTTGAAGTATGAAGTGTTGAGGTCGATTGGTGGGTTTTTGAGCTCAAATGAGCAAGAGAGAGAGAGAGAGAGAGAGAGAGAGAGAGAGAGAGAGAGAGAGAGCACCAAAGAGAGGGAGAGAGCTAAGAGAGAGACGTGAGGAAAGAGAGAGAGATATACGGGGTTTTTAATCCCATACACACACATTCCTCTATATATACTCACACACCCACCTAGCACTCCCTTCGATTATGATTCTAGCGTACTAACCCCAAATCAAATCAACTCCATAAATTTCACATTGACCCCAATTTTCAATATCTATTAAACCTTTAAATATTTTTTTGAAATTACGGATCTCTACACTATGCAGCCTTAACCATGTATTGAGAAGGTATTGCATGAGCTGCGAGTATTGTTTATAGTCATTGCACATGGCATTCCACTTCTGATTGAAAGACGCTTCAGTCGTTGAATTAATAAACGAGTGTCATGACATGTTAACGTCGTTAAACGGCAAACCAAGGACCCCTCTGCAGTGCTTTATTATGCACTGGTTGATGTGCCAAATGCAAAAGATGTGATGTGCCGAGAGGAAACATGCTTCAATGGCGCTAAGAAGCGCCAAATCCCGATCTGTAACAAACTTCGAAAGCAACAATGCCCCCCTTCCAAGCATCCATTCTTTAAGGTACTCAAGGCCCATGTCAGGTTCTCTACCCTCTCACTTTTTAGATGTGCAAACATGAGAAAGTTAGTGCACATTGTGGATGTCACACCCATAACCTCCGATAGTGGTAACCGGTACTCGTTGGTCTTATATGTGGCATCGATGACCAATACGGACGGATAGTTCATAGATAGCTCTAGGCTTTGAGGATTGTTACCCAAAAAGACAACCTTGGGGGGGGGGGGGGGGGGGGGGGGGGGTGAATATGGTTGTAAAAGAAATTACCAATTTAAAAATTATACTCTAACAATATATTCAAGATAATACGAGCACGTAAAAGAGAGAGTTAGAGAGATAGAACCCAATTATAGTGGTTCGGCCCGAATTTATCCACGGACCAGCCTAGTCCACTTCTCCTCAAGCAACTACTTGAAGGTTCCACTAATCTTCAAAAAGCTTACAAGTAGTAAGTCTTGCAGGTGCTTACAACAACCTTATCCCCTAGCTTTCCCGAGGAGCTAGTGCATCCGCAAAAGTTTTCTCCAAAACCTCTCAAAAATAATAACACCTAAATTCAATCCGAATATGGTTTTCTAGGCTTTCAAGTGTTTGACTCAAACATTCACTTAGGATTTACAAGTTTGTGGAGAAAGTATGAAAGATTATCGCTCATGACTTTTACACAATTTCTCTCAAGACGAGTATGAAAAAGGAAGAACAAGGAGTTTTGTAGGCTTTGATCTTTGGAGAATTTGCTCTTGGAATGATGGATTGATTGTGCTTGTCTTGATGCTCATCAATGTATTTTTCAATCCTTATATAGTGATCCATCCACTTACTAGCCGTTAATAAAATATTGGTGCCGTTGGAGGAGCTAATTTAGGAGAAATATAGCCGTTGAAATTTTACTAATCTGCAGAAATATACTACCAGTCGTCTGGCCGGTTGACCGAAAGGTCGTCCACTCTCTCAACCAGTCTGCCATCCAGTGAAGTCCGATTGACAACCTCTTATGTTCAGACAGTCGGCCTGTCAGTCGGTTCGTCAACTTGTAGCTTAAAAATTCATTTGAATAATTCCGTTAAAGCATGTATTGAGATTACTAACTCTTTGTAGATATTAAACATTGAATTCAAGAGATTTAAAGCAATTTTACAAGGTTGAGAAAATTAGTCCGAAAATGACTTGGCGATAAATATAAAAAACATCATCAAAATAATTAATCTAATTTTCCGACAATCATCAAAATAAATGTATAATTGTAATACATATAATTTTTCAACAAATTAATATGCATACATTTTTCCAACAATCTCACCCTTTTTTTATGATGGCACAAAAATGATAGTTTTTACGAAGAGCAAAAATTATGCCTATAAAAATCTCCCCCTTAGTACATGTTCCCCCTTAATAAAATCTTTAAAGGAATATGAGGGGTATATAAAAAAAAAAAAAACGTTTATCACAACACAATACCTGCAAAGTTAGCATGTCAATAGATAGATATGAGCGAGGCATATTTAGACATGTCATAAGATGAGCACAAACTTAATGTAACAGACTTAAAGATCAGAGTTAGCAATACGAAAGCATAGGTAAGTCTCAAACATAAATTATTAGACAAATGCGACTTAAACGTAGGCTCAACCGATGCAGCTTATAAAACAGAGAACAAAGTTTTAAAAAGTACGACTAATGAACCAAGTACGAGTTAAAACATAAAACCAAGACTTTACCTATGCCGATGACTTTACCTTTGCCATTGTCGCCTAAAGTGACATTTCCTACATCTTTTGGTGTAAGTGATTTAAATGCCTTCCTATCTCCGGTTATATGTCTAGAACATCCACTATCAAGAAACCATATTCCTTCTTTCCAAGTTCTTTTAAAGCACACCTACAATAAAGTATCAAGTCTTGACTTTTGATACCCACATCATTTTGGGTCCTTGAGGGTTAGTATTGACATGGTTCTTAGGAACCCAAGTCTTCTTACCATTTGAAAAGATTTTCATAGGACAATTTGGAAAAATGTGACCAATCTTTTTACAGAACCCAAACAATATCTATGATTTCGTTGGTGTCTGGATTTGTAAGATATGCATGGAGGTATCTTTTCTCTATTAGTTAATGTAAGACAAACTAAGTAGAACTTAGACTGTCCCGTTTTGTTATGTTATCCGTATATTTGAGGTTGTAAATGCTTTGGGCATTTGTAGTATTTAACGGGTTTCTTTTCTTCAAAATACTAAGAATTTCATGAGGCGCTGTGTTGTTTGCCATGTCGCGCACAAAATATTCTGTTGTTTAATGGTTATGGAAACCACATTCAACCTTTACACTCCACATGTCACCCGCTAGAGGTATTGGTATACCTCGTAGCTCAAATGGGCACTCACATTTTTTGTCCGAGTATTCTTTTGCAAGGATTGCCCTTCAACTACATTCAGTTATTCCGTGCCGATCTATACTTTCCACTTCTTTCACAACTAAGAATGCAATTTGGTAGCTTGCCACCAATTAAACTTGCAGATTTCTTAATGACAACAACAATACCATTTTTCCAACCCACTCTTTGCACCCAAGCTATCATGTGGTCTCTACTTTGAAAAATCTATAAACAAGAAAAAAGAATATGTATAAGTACAACATGATCCAGTTTTATCATAAATTTTATACTTTTAAATTAAATAACTAATATGCATAAGAACAACGGTAATAACTAACCTCGTCAGTTGTGAATTCGGGTATATAATCGTGAATTTGTTGGGAGACACCCTCTCCACTAGGATCATCATTTTCAACGGATCAAGGATCTGGTTCTTCTACATTTTACAAAACCGATGTGGAAAAAGAGGGAGGAGCCGTGACAGAGGAAGGAAGAGAGAGAGAGATAGATGATGGAAAGGTGGTGATGTTTGAGGGATAAGCAGGGAGACGGAGGTGATGGGAAGAAGATGGAGATTAGGAATATATATATATATATATATATTTTTTTTTTTGGGGAGTGATTTTGCCACTCCTTTTTTTGTTAATGTCACTCCCCTTTGTGTGTTTATTAGATGATTTATTTTGTAAGAGAAAGGGAGTGACAAAATTAATTCCCTATATATTCATATCAAACTATATAATTAGGTGGAGTTCCACTAAGGGTTCTTAAAAAATGAATACTTATTTCACAATTATGGAAAGGGAAATAAGAACCATAATCCATTAAGACAAAATAAGTACCTATTTTGAATTTGGGTTATTAGAGTTAAAGACCAAAATGCCCTTTACCGCAACATTGAATAGGGAAATAAGCACCCTTGTTCCACTAAGGCAAAATAAGTACTTATTTTGGATTTGGGTTATTTGAGCTAATGACCAAAATGCCATTTACTTCAACATGTAAACATTTCAAAATAGGCTATCTACTTTTGCTACACACATCCCAATGACCAAAATATTTGCGAAAAGTATAATAACACGTGTATTTCTTGGACAAAATATTACCGTTGCCAATCCCTCAATTTTTTTTTTTATTGTTTTGCCAGCACTAGCCATTAAAAATGAGAAACGCTAACTCCAACAAACTACAATCACTACCTTTTCCCTACCTCTAAAATTTGTCTAAACCTTTTACCACTAGTTTTATTGGTGCAAATTGCCTAACATTTTGCATGTTTTTCTTGTACTTTTTTTTTGGGTGCATGTCTCTCATACTTCATAGACAGAAGTTCCTATGCATCTACACGTTCATCCTTTTGAAAAACTACTTTAATTTTTTTACTCAAAGAACAACACGCATGTATCATTGCCATTACAATGTCATTTAATTTTGATCCAAAAACAAAACCCTAATGAAAATAAAAGATGAAAGTCCTAGTTTTGTTGGGTTGGATCACTTTCCAAATACCTATTTTACACTTCATTACCAAAAGAACAAAAAAAATAAATCTGCTCAAATTTTTGCAATAAACATAAGAATAGCAACACACATTTGCAGTTATCCCTTTTCTTGGGCATCGATGTGTCTTTTACACATTTTTCACTGCCTAGTGGACAATTGTTCACACTTTTTTCGATACATTATGTACTCAATAGATTGTGAAATCCAACTTTGTTAACTGTTCTCACTTTAAGTCCTTCATCGCCGTTGTGGTAGTTGTTCATCATGTCCTTCTCGGTCCCTTTTCATCTTCATCATTATTCCATCCTGCAAATTTCACATTTGGTCATCATTTTTTCTTCATGAAAATAGTGCACCTTCAATGTTCTCTTGCTCAGCGAATTGGGGACAAATGTCTGGCAGATCCTCATGAACGTGCCCTTTGTCATTCTCAGTTGCTTTTGCAAACTCTTCTTCATCAAGAGAATTGCATCTGATGAAGTTGTGTATGGCCATGGAAGCCATAACAAACCTCCTTTTATCCTGCAACTTATAATTTGATAGAATCTTCATCATCTGCCACTGATTTTTCGATACCCCAAACGTCCGCTCAATTACAGAATGAAGCGACTGTGCCACCTATTAAAGTGTTCGTATTCGTCCAACTATCGTCTTCTTCTATGCTTGAAGTCCTCTAGGTGGTACTTGTACCCTTTGTAGGGTGTCATGTATCTCTTTGCATTAGGATAGCCACCGTCCACCAAATAGTATTTCCTTAAGAATAATAATTTTAGATATAAATACAACTACATCATACAACGCTCTCTTAAATTGAACTAACTAAATGCCTACAGCATTACCTTCTGGTGGATGCGGAAACTTATCCTTGCCTCGACCATAAACACATTCCTTGAATATTTTGCAATCATGCATCGATCCCTCCCACTCTTGCGAGGTAAATGAGAAGTATAAATCCAAGTCGCACACGACTATGATGTTCATAATGTGTCCCCCCTTACGTTCTCAGAATTTTTTCACATCCTTCGGATCAGGATTGCAAAATACATGAGTACCATCGATAGCCCCAATGCAATCTTGTAAATGATTTAATTAATACATTAGTTTACACCCCAAGTCAAATACAATGTATGAAAATATTTTTATTTTCTATTTAACGATTTAA
Organism: Rhododendron mucronatum var. ripense; assembly: GCA_019656295.1. Lineage (NCBI taxonomy): Eukaryota > Viridiplantae > Streptophyta > Magnoliopsida > Ericales > Ericaceae > Rhododendron > Rhododendron mucronatum. The sequence continues at coordinate 1,523,515 of BPLT01000038.1, read as the reverse complement.
GGCAAATTTTGGCATACACTTCGTACTTTGAAATGTCAGTATTGATGTCTACATCTCAAGTAAGGATCTGGGTCATAGTCATCATACAATCTAGGACTTCGTCGATCTACTTAGAACAACTAGCTTGTCCACGGTTGAATACATCTTGCACTTGTTTTATGGTCATGCCACTCAATATGCATAAGAACATTCCAAGGCTCTTAATAACTCCAATCGCACTTTTTCGTATGGCGTGGAAGCTATATTTCGTAATCATATCATCGCATAGCTTCACGAAAACGTCATTTGTCATGAAAAAGTTTTCAGAACATTTTCTAGGATTCTAGAAACTTAAAATTGACAACACCCAATCATCACCATTGTCTTTCCACGTAAGGTACGGTATCCTCTCTTCTTTGGGAGGTATTCATTGGCGTGCTCCTTAGTTAATAAGCAGGTCTATGAACTCCAAGTCTTTCAGAAATACGGCGTGTGCGATTACTTCGTCAACAAACTCATCATCTAAATCCTCATCGAATGAACTTTCTTCATTTTCCGTGGGATACGCTTCGTCCGTATCCATTTGTGAAGCTGAAGGTGTATCTCAATTGAAACTTTTGTATCTTGTTCCATCATATTGACTCCCAAATTAAGTCCCTTTATTATAAAACTCACCCCATTCATTTGATGTACTCTCGTGGGCGTTCCACCATATCGACCCACAAATTCAGTCTCTTCATTAGAAACTAACCACATGCATTTGATGTACTTATGCATGTTGTTCCACCTTTTTGACCACCCGATTCTGTCCCGTCAAAAGACAAGCCATCCCATGCATTTGATAGTGTGAAGTAGTTAGAGGGTTGTTGTGCAAATGTATGAGAACCTGCTCCTGACCAAACCCCCAGGTTCGCGTTGGTGCAGTCTTGCAACGACACACATTCAATCCCTTAAGTTAACATGTTTGCATAGTTCGCAGTGTTGTAAGAAAAAGCCCCGTAAGACGAAAATTGGCAGGCATGCTCGAATATTTTAACATTATTATACGAATATCCGTACTGATAATTTGGGACATCTCCATAACTACTGCCAAAGAATTGTTGGATACAATATCATTTTTGTTGTTGTTACTGAAGTAGTCTGATAATTTGGGACATCTCCATAACGACCAAAGACTAGATTTCCTAGACCATTTGCCTTCAATTGCTCGTGTTTTCATGTCCCGTGGGTATTGCTCAAAAAATTATGAACAGCGGCATGTCCTTTTAACCGGTCTAAAGCTAGGCATGACAAGCCGATTGTTTTCATCGAGCATGGCAAGGCAAAGCATGTCACGACTCTATCAAGCAAAAAACTAGATTTTCTTGACCGTTTTCCTTTAATTGCTCTTGATTTCACGTCCCATGGGCAATGCTCAAAAAAAGGCCAAAAAATAGCATGTCCTTTGAGCCGGTCTAGCCAAGCATGGCAAGTTGATTGCTTGTCACCGGGCATGGCACGACTCTATCGAGAAAAAAATTAGATTTCCTCAACCATTTTCCTTTAATTGCTTGTGCTTTCATGTCTTGTGGGTAATGCAAAGGCATGGCAAGCCGATTGCTTGTCATTGGGCATTGCAAGGCATGTCATGACTTTATCGAGCAAAAACTATATTTCCTCGGCCGTTTGGTTTCTATAGCTCTTGCTTTCGCGTCCTATGGGTGATGCTAAAAGAAATATGAAAATGACATGCTCTTTTAACCAGTGTAGCCAATGTATTGCGAGCCGATTGCATGTCACTGGACAAGGCAAGGCATGACACAACTCTATCGAGCAAAAATTAGATTTCCTAGTGATGCTCGAAAAAAAGACTGAAAATGGCTCTTTTAACCAGTCTAGCCAAGGCATGGCAAGCCGATTGCTTGTCACTTGGCACGGCAAGGCATGGCACGACTCTATCGAGCAAAAGCTTGATTTCTTGGCCATTTGGCTTCAATTGCTTTTGCTTTTGCGTCCGGTGCGTAATGCTCGAAGAAAAGATTGAAAATGGCTCTTTTAACCTGTCTAGCTAAGGCATGGTAAACAGATTGCTTATCATTGGGTAAGGCAAGGCATGGCACAGCTCTATCAAGCAAAAACTAGATTTCCACCCCCGTTTGGTTTTAATTGATTGTGCTTTCACGTGCCGTGGGTAATACTTGAAAAAAGATCGAAACTGGTATGCTCTTTCAAGTTTCAATCAGCCTAGCCAATGCATGGCTAGTGGAGTGCTTATCACTGGCCAAGGCTGGCATGGCACAACTCTATCAAGCAAAAATTAGATTTCCTCGGTCGTTTGGCTTCAATTACTCTTGCTTTCGTGTCCGTTGGGTAGTGCTAAAAAAAAGATCGTAAACAGCACTTTTAACCGATCTAGCCAAGATATAGCAAGCCAATTGTTTGTCCCTGGGTAAGGCACAACTCTATCGAGCAAAAATTAGATTTCCTCCCTACTATTTCAGGAACTGATTGCTTGTCCCTGAGCAAGGCAAAGCATGGCACAACTCTATCAAGCAAAAACTAGATTTCCTCCCTACTACTTTAGTAACAACAAAAATGATACCATATCCAACAATTTCTTTAGTTGTTATGGAGATGTCCCTAACTACTAGTACAGATATTCGTATAACAATGTTAAAATTTTTAGTACGCCTGCCAATTATCGTCTTACGAGGATTTTTTTTACAACACTATAAACTATGCAGACATGTTAGCTCAAGGGATTGAACGTGTGTCGGTGCAAGACTGCACCAACTCCTGAACCCGGGGCTTTGGTCTGGAGCATGTACTCATACATTTGCACAATCAGTTAACTACTTCACGCCATCAAATGCATAGGATGGGCTTTCACTTGATGGGACAGAATTGGGCTGTCAAAAAGGTGGAACAAGATACGGGAGTGGAACAAATGCATATGGTTGGTTTTCTAATGAAGGCATTGAATTTAGGGGTCGATATGGTGGAACAACTCATGAAAGAACATCAAATGAATGAGGTGGATTTTTTAATGGAGGGACTCAATTTGGGGGTCAATATGGTGGAACAGGATATTGAAAATCCAATTGGGATACACTTCTGCTCCACAAATGGACATGAACGAGGCGTATCCCATGGATAGCGAAGAAAGTTTATTCGATGAGGATTCAAATGATCAAGTTGTTGACGAAGTAATCGCACGCGCTATATTTCAAAAAGATTTTGAGGTCATAGACCTACTTATTAAGGAGCACGCCGATGAATACCTCCCAAAAAGAGTGGATACCGTACCTTAGGTCAAAACATAAGGGTGATGATTGATTGTTATCAATATTAAGTTCCCAGAATCCTAGAAAGTGTCCTTAAAATTTTTTCATCACAGAGAACGTTTTCGTAAAATTATGCAACGTTATGATTACGAAATACGGCTTTCACACAATACAAAGAAATGAGATCAGTTTTATCAAGAGCCTTGGAATATTCTTATGCATATTACGTGGCATGACCATAAACAAAGTGAAAGAGTTATTCAACCGTGGGCATGCTAGTTGTTCTAGGCATATCAACAAAGTTCTACATTATATGATGACTGGCGTTACATGAAATAATCTCGTGGAGGCATGATGATGATCCATATTCTTAATTGGGATGTAGATCTCAGTACCGTCATTTCAAGGTACAAAGCATATTAAAAAAAATTTCTTAAATCATTAAATAGAAAAGAAAAACATTCCATACATTGTATTTGACTTTGGGGGTTAAAACAAATGTGTTACGTAAATCATTCACAGGATTGCAGTGGGGTTCTCGATGGTAATAATGTATTTTGCAATCCTGATCCGAAGGATGCGAAAAAATTCTGGAGATGTAAGAGAGGGCACACCATGAACATAATAGTCGTGTGCGACTTTGATTTATGCTTCACATTTGTCTCGCCGACATGGGAGGGATTGATGTGTGATTAGAAAATATTCAAGTAATATGTTTATGGTCGAGGCAAGGATGAATTTCTGCATCTACCAGAAGGTAATGCTATTGTAGGCATTTAATTACTTCAATTTAAGAACATTGTATGATATAATTGTATTTATATTTGAAATTATTATTCTCAAGGAAATACTATTTGGTGGACGGTAGTTATCCTAATGAAAAGGGATACATGGCACCCTACAAGGGTGCAAGTACCACCTAGAGGACTTTAGGCGTAGAAGACGACGACAGTTGAACGACTATAAACACTTTAATAGGTGACACTCGTCACTTCGTTCAGTCCTTGAGCGGCCATTTGGGGTATGAAAAAATTGGTGGCGGATGATGAAGATTTCGTCAAATTGTAAGTTGCGGGATCAAAGGAGGTTTGTAATGGCTTCCATGGCTATACATAACTTCATCAGACACAATTCTTTTTGATAATGAAGTGTTTTCAAAAGCAACTGAGAAGGATGAAGGTACGTTCACGAAGATCAACCAGACATTCATCCCCAATTTGTTGAGTAGGAGAATGTTGAAGACGCACTATTTTCGTGAAGGAAAAATGATAAGCAGGGAAATTTTCATAATAGAATAATGATGAAGATGAAAAGGAACGGAGAAGTGCGTGATGAATAACTACCACAATGGTGACAAAGAACTTAAGGTGGGAACGGTTGACGAAATTGGCCTTCACAATGTGTCTAGTACATAATGTATTGAAAGAAAGTGTGAATAGTCTACTAGGCGGTGGAAAATGTGTAAAAGACACATCAATGCCTGAGAAAAGTGAATTGATAATTGCAAATGTGTGTTGCTATGTTTATTGCAACAATTTGGGCATAATTTTTTTTGTTCCTTTGGGTAACAATATGTGAAATAGGTATTTGGAAATCGATGGAGCCCAACAAAACTAGGCCTTCGATCTTTTATTTTCCTTAGGGTTTTGTTTTTAAATCAAAGTTAAATGGCATTGTAATGTCAATGCTACATGCATATTGTTCTTTGTGTAAACATATTGAAGTAGTTTTTCAAGAGGATGGAGGTATATATCTTCATAGGAACTTCTATCTACGAAGTATGGGAGATCGATGTACACGTAAAGAACAAGAGAAAGATGCAGAATGTTAGGCAATTTGCACTAGTAAAACTAGGGGGGAAAGGTTTAGGCGAATTTTAGATGTAGAAAAAAGGTAGTGATTGTAGTTTGTTGGAGCTAGTGTGTAGACACCCCTATCCGGACCTCAGATGGTCTTTGGACGTCCCGATGACGAAATAAAGGAAACACTACCTTCGAAAGCTTGGATGAAAGACCCCCTCTAAACTGAAAGCCCAAAAGATAAGTCCAAGAGCTCGGAACTGGACTCTTAATACCGCACAGTACACCTCTACACCACACAACATAATGAGTTTCATTATGCCGCACGAGGTCATGAGGTCAACCGCACGGCATTTTAAATAAAGTTCTGACTGGCTCAGCAAGCTGTCAGCCACGCCCACTTAAGCCACAGCTACAAGTTGGCTTAGCTAAAAAAGCACTTCTAGCCCGCCCAAAAAATACCTTTCCCATTTGAATTCAAAATCCTTGGCTTTTGCCTATAAATACACCCTCCACTCAAGAGAAATGGGCCCTAAATTTTCTCTCTCTCACCATACTTTCATACCCATTCCTTACTTCCAAGCCTTGAGAAAGTTGTTCCAAAATATTCTCTAGGCACTTTCTTTCTCAAAATGCCCCATTTTTCTTCTCACCATTGAAGTAAGTCTTCTACTCACTTTGAGGTCTCACTTACCAAAGCAAGCAACAACCATTCATACCCACACTCATCTTTTCCTAACCGATCTCATCTCTATTCATCCATCATCGTCCGTCCTCATTCAAGCTCGAAAACTAAAGGTAAAAACCAAGTTTCCTTGGAATAGGCCCTGTCCTTACCCCTGAGGGAACTCTTCTGTAGTCAGGATCAACCCCCTTTTGATTAGATACTGACTCAAAACCCCCTTTTCAAAAAAAAAAAAAAAAACCGATGTGCTGGGTGCACCATGTTACGTGGCGCTTCGATGCGTCGCACAGCATAGTACACTCACACGCACGGCATTCATTAGCTACTGTTTTCTTGTTCAAACTGTCTGGATCATAGCTATCTTCCATCAGGCCTGTTCTTATTACTGAGATATCAGTCGTCAGTATTTTCAGAAGAAGACCATATCTACAAGCCATGTCTTGTTTTATAAACAAAGCTTTCTTGATTATTTTGAGTGATCAAAACGTATTAAAAGTTGTTTTACGTTTATGGCTTGAAGGAATGATACCGTCCCAAAATGATTCAGTAACTGAGCACTCTCTAATGTCTGTTAAAAGCCTCGCACGTGACGTACAATATGTCAGGCGGTGTTCTGGAAGTTGATGATGCCCTAATAAAAGAACAGGTACCCTGCACGGTGTATTGTAAAACCATTCGCGATATTATAATATGCCGTGCAAGAGATTGCTGAGATCCAGACGATTTTTTTTTGTTGAAAAAGTTCTTTTTCTTTTGCATCATCTTTACCATCCCTGTACATACAGCATCACGTGGACGTCGACGTGACATATTTTTCCATGTCCCTTCCCCCTTTGCTTATTTATTAAAGAGCTTGCTTTTCTAAAAGATGTTTAAAATTCCCCTTTTAAAAATGTTTAGTAAAGACCGGTTTTGCCGGGCAAGCGGGGTGCTTTTCAACAAAACCTTCTCCGCTCGTAACATGGCTCCTGAACCTAAAATCTCAACGTTTTCGCTAGACCAAATGCCTTTTCAAACAAGTTTTCGGTTTGTCGGATCATTCATCTTAAAAATCCGAGTGGCGACTCTTTGGGCGCACGCCGGTCGGGGAGCCCACATAGTGTTTCTCATTTTTTTGGTTTGCTATTGTTGGGCACAAGGGAAAAAAATTGTTGGTATTGTCAAAAAAAAAAAAAAAAAAAGGCTAGCGTTGGCAAAACAATAAAAAAAAAAATTTTAGAGAATTGGCAATGCTCGGTGAAGATTTTTTTTTTGTCCAAGAAATACATGTGCTATTAAACTTTTCACAAATATTGTGATCATTGAGATGCGTGTAGCAGCAGTAGATAGCCAACGTTGAAATGTTTACCTGATGGGGTAAAGGGCGTTTTGGTCATTAACTCAAATAATGCAAACCCAAAATAAGTACTTATTTTGCCTTTGTGAAACATGGGTATGTATTTCTCTACCCAATGTTGGGATAAATGACATTTTGGTCATTAGCTCAAATAACTCAAACTCCAAATGAGTACTTATTTTGCTTTAGTAGAACAACGATTCTTATTTCCGTTTCCAAAATTTGGAAATAAGTACTTATTTTTTAACAATCCTTAGTGGAACTCCACCTTGATCTAAATAGTTTTTTTTCTTCTTCCTATTTTTGGATTTGAGTTTGATCTAAATAGTTCTTTATATATACTTATCGAATAATAATTGATACCCATACAAAATCGTATTGCTCGAATTTCAACAGTCCCATGTTTAGAACTTGTTTTTCTTAAAAATTACTTCAAGAAAAACACTTGTTGCTCCTTTTATATATGTTAAACTTGGGTTCTTAATGGGCTCATAGCAGGACACCGCAGGCAGGACAGTAGTCCCTTTGGTGTTGGAAACAATAACGAGAAGCCTTGTCCTTGTTATGTCTTGGACTACAATTGTGAATGCCTGAATGGTGAAGGCAGAGAGTCTGTACTGGAACATGGAATCCCCTATTCTCAATATTTCTGTTCCTTTCCCAACAATTTCATGGTTTTGCCATCATATATATCTCGAACCCTCTGTGAACATTCTTTGGCCGGGTATGATTATATAATTGAATTACATATAGAAAGGGACTATATATTCAGTGTCATTATAGGATATAGAATACCATGAGAGTGTACGTGATCGATGCACATACTATCTCAGTGAAGCCCACAAGGAGCACTGCACCCACATTATATTGCGCAAACTGGGGACCCCTTTTCATTATCCTAAGAATGTTAGCTTGCTAGGGCTCATGGATCACTCATCCTTATTTGATAGGAGACTTCACCCAGTACCAAAAACGACAATGCTAAAAAAAATTAAAATTTGGCTGATGAGAAATGGTTGTTAAAAAATTGAATTGGAAAATAAATTTCAGATATTTTGGAATAAATCTAGATAAAACAGTCCAAGGATGGTATTCCTTGTGTTTCCAATATTATGCCAAAAAATAATGGAAAAATAATTTCCACACTCTCCTTTTTTCCTCACGCAATCCTTTTCTTGTCACTATTCACATGAAATTACTAAATTACCCTCATTCATGCATTCACTATTTACGTATGAAGGGCAATTTGATACTTTCACATGAATAACGACAAATAAAGAGTGCAAGTGGATAAAAGGGGAGTGTGAAAATCATTTTTTCAAAATAATAATTCTTCCAATAAATATTTGTGATACAATTTTTTTCCTTCCAATATTAGCCTTTCATGCATGTTTCAAAGTAGGACACTACATTCTCACATGACAGAGATTGTATGATATGGGAGGCCGGAAGTTTGTGCTGATGTCACTGAACCCAATTGGTTGCACCCCAATGGCTAAAGCAATGCACCCGAGGGAGAAGAATGACAAGGGTTGTGACCAAAAACTGAACCAAGCTGCTCACCTCTTCAACACCCATTTGAAGTCATTGGTAGATGTCATCAAGCCACGAATGCCTGCTTCTAACCTTGTTTATGTCAATTCATACAAGGTCATCAGGGATATCATCAGAAATCCTAGTTCCACAGGTATGTATGCTAGTCTCGCATTACCGATACATTAAAATGATAGAACATTTAAGAAAGAATTAACTAATTTCTGAAGTCGTTCCTTCTCATAAGAAATAATTAACCAGTTAAAAGAGGTTGAGAAATCAACAATTAGAGCCGTTGCCAAAATTTTGGAGATGTCAAAGTTATTGAAAATTAGCTCTTTGAAACTGGAAATGCTTTGGTAACCAAATTTGAGTATCATTTAGTTATTTAACGGGTCTCAACTTTCAAGTCTTTTCCAATGGGCGAAACCCAATTTTTGGTACCTGACATGGTTGAATAAATATGTTGGCCGGCCGTGTGGTGACAGGCAGTCCCGACGCATGTTGATGTTTTGTTGATATATCACAGTACTTTTGGTTTCAAGAAATGATTTCTCAATTGTGGATTGTAGATAATAACACAGAGTTTTTTCTTTGGGCTGGGTATTGATATTTAGCCCCATTGGCCAGATTGTGTGGGGTTAGGTTTATAACCATGTAGGTAAATAGAATGGGTCAGGTGGGAAAAACTCTTGAAACTGAGCTCAGCATGGCGCGTATATATGATAATTCAAAAATGTATTTTGTGCACTTATATATCATAGCATAGGAAATTAAATTACAATAATATTTTTGTAAATCAGAACTTATCATAACGCAAGTGATAATTTTAAAATCCTATAGTTTTAAGTTAAACCACTTATTATACAAACATAATATGATAGAGTTTATTATAGTTCAGTCTTGGGCCATCTTCTATATGGGAGTGTAAGTCTTCAAAAGTTCAAATAATTGAATTAAAAGCACAACATTGGAAAATAATTTTTTTGCTTGGGCTTCAAAATACCCAAGCCCAACTATAATTCTGAGTTGCAAGCTTTGCAAAATCGAACCCGATCAAAGGAATGGTTAACTAAATCAAAATTGATCATCTTAAGGTCAATACGTGCGATCGATCAACTAGAAAACAAATCACATTGATTCAATTGTAGTAACAATTTGATTTATGTACCATCAAGCAGGCATATATAGAGCAAGTATTATTTATAGACTTACCGCATAATTAGTATCACAACTACATGGAGGCATGCAATTAAGGTGCGTGGGTGGTAGTAGAAATCTGGAAGAGAAAGTTATACGGAGTATTTATATTGGATGTTGGGATAGTAACTTTGAGAGTTAGAATATGGGTACAACACACTGGCCACACCCATTTTGACATGATTTTATACTATTACTTGAGTGTTTTTTTTCCACAAGTGTATACCATTTGAGTTCATTTTATTGATATGTTTTCGTGTTCCTTTTTATATTTTTCCAAAGTAATATTTTGTAAATGTTTTACATATATATATATATATATATATATATATATATATATATGTGTGTGTGTGTGTGTGTCTGTGTATGCATGTATGTATAAGTAGTTATAATGAAGAATTTGATATCGTACCCGGTAATATACACCAGTAGCCAAAACGGCACCATCTCCGATAAGGTAATTTAGAACCTTGCATGCTATGGCGAGTTTAATAGGTACAACATATATAGGCCAACCAGCACGATAGAATAAAGACAAGCTAGCGTATTATTCTTTCTGGATTTTTGGTAAAATTATCTAGGTAACATGTGTGTTGGTTGCATCATTGCTTGAATTAGGCTTCATAAATTGAAAAAATTAAAAATCATGTTTTTCAGGTTTTAGTGATGCTAGAAATCCATGTTGTGAAGTGGCAACAATTGGGGTGTTATGCAAGAGAGGAGGCTCAATCTGTGCAAATAGAACCCATCATGTGTTCTTTGATGGGTTGCATCCAACTGAAGCAGTGAATGAACTCATAGCAAGAAATGCTTATTCTTCCAATCTGGAAAATGAAGTTTATCCAATTAATATTAAAGAGCTTGTTAGAATGTAGATGATGTACGTACGTACGTATGTGGGTGGCATGGGTGGGTGGACTAGCTAGGACCCAGAACATTGGAATTAATATGCATGTAATTAGATACTTACTTCAGTGTGTGTACGTATGTTATTAACAATATAGTACTGTATTTCTTAGCTAGATCTGTTAATTAAGGTCTTTTGTTTGTTAGAACTCTCTCGATCCGGACATCAATGTTATTAATTAATTGGTGTACTTTCTTCATGGTTTGGCTTCTTTAACAAAATTAACCTTGTGTATTACTCCTACTAGCTTTTGTTTCTGTTTGATGGAGTAATTCTTTTTGTTTGCATTTGTCAATGGGTATACCTACGTAATTAGTTGCTCAGATAAATATATTTATGGTTTGCAATATTCTCTTTTTGTAAAAAAATACAGTATTTGTTTGGATGTATATATTTTCATTCTCATTTGGTTTGGTTGATGTTAACGAACTATTTGTTCGGCGTACGTGCGTGTGTACCGTGTGCATGAAATATTTTCCATATCTTTAACCAAATGGTGCACTTCACTATATGAAAATTACTTTTGGTCATTGGAAACATTTGCAATCCTAGCAGCCGATTGAGAGACTAATCGCCTTATATGTTTTAGCTAGGTTATGCACAGAAGTAGATCTCTTACATCTTTATTCTCGTTCAACATTTATGCACTACAGTATTTTTTTTAAACATTGGTCGATAGTCGTCAGTCATGATTTGGTGGATATGCATGTTCCCCACCCCAATTATGGGCTAATTAATGTGTAATGTTATTAGTGTTATAAATGAGATGAGAGAAGAATAGCTTCGTTTGTCCCAATAATAGATAGTGATTTTGATTCTTGCCGTCTTATATATATGAAAAATTCTAACTCTTATTCGTTTTAGTGATTGCTTACTACAGTATCTTCCTTTGGTTTGCGTTCAATTGGATGTCGTCGACGTTGCGTACTTCTTGTTTCCATTTTGTTGTGTTGAATTAGTTTTATACCAAGCTGCAGCAGTTTGATGTGTTTACCGGGATTAATTATATTCTTATGGTATTGCATTGTATATCTATTCTTTGCATACATTCTACTTGCAAGAAGAAAAAAGGGAAAGCTTCTGGGAGGAGAGGATATGTTTAATTGACTCGCTAGCTGTTTTAGCTGTTCGATCGATCGAGGAGTATCTGATCGAAGTTTTATTTTGGAAACCATTAACTGGAAACTACAAGTGGATTGTGTGGAGATTCGAGCAATTTGTGAATGCTCTGAGTTGTGCATGCTTTTTTTTGAACAGCAAAAAAAGATTTCATTAATCATTGAAATTATTTCAGTGACTAATAGGACAAGGAGACAGCAAAATAATTGCCTTGTTCGAGACTCAATCCATGATTGGCAAAGAACCAATCGAAAACACCTATTGGGACAGAGTCCACACCTATTGGGTCGAAGCCTCCTATGGGCCTCAAACTGCCCAAATTACAAACAAATACAGCACAAGAAAACCCCAAAGCTGCCTCATCTTCCTGCCACAATCGCCATCAACTACGCCGCCACAGACATTCACGACCATCTATAAAGAGACGAGCGCTGCCACATCATCACCGTAATCCATGGAACAAGCCCCTGTTACTGCCCTAGAAGATGGCTCGTCCACCCCTCCACACCTACCCACCCTTCACCACAGCTGCCATCATCGCTACCAGCCCTCATCGTTGCTGCCAAATGCCACAAACCCACCGCCAAAAAAAACCCCAAGCCACCAAAAAAACACCTTTGCCTCCCTCTAGTCGTCCATCACCTACAACAAAAAACAAAACAAAAATAGAAACAACACCACTACAGCCCCACCGCCACCCACCATCACCACCACCATAGCCAACTGTCCAACGATCCAGCAGAACCACCGAAATGCAGATCTACAAGAAATGGACCAAACAACCGCCACATGAACATCACCTAGCTGTTAGGCCCAAAACCGACACCCCCCAGATGTGAATCCCGGTGGCGATAACCCCTCGCGGCCCGCCACCACCACCCACTGCCGTGCCTAGCCGTAGGCGTAGAACCGGAGTCCCCCAGATGTGGATTCCGGAGGCAGAACGATGGGGGACGAGGACGAAAACGGCAGAACGAGCGGGCAGAGACAAGAAGAGAAACGGTGCTGCGAGGTTAGGGAAAGAAGGAAAAACAAGGAGGAGGAGCCCAGGAGAGGAGGGGAGAGGCCACCTCCACCCCCCGGCAGTGGATCTGAAAGGGGAAAATGAGTAACATTGTGCAGGAAAAATTCAAACGTTAGCTTTCCTAAGTGGCAGTTGACGAGTTGTGCAAGCTTGATTTCATGTTTGCACGTACTTCCAGACGCATTTGAAAAGTTATCTTCGCCATGTCTAACTTGCCAAACATGAATTTACAACACTTGTTTTAGGTCAGGGTCGGCTCTGCCTGTTGGAAGGATTACTCTAGCCGCAAAAACTTACTATAAAGGAGGCGAAACTCCTAGGGCCTAGCATTGGTATGCACTCACCCACTACAGGTAGGCATATACCGATTGCCCTGGTCACCAAATGGACTTGATGGCTATGAATTTAAAGTGCAGTGCTTGGGTCATGTGCCTTTGCAGTCTTCTAACTCGAACGTGCAGTCTGTGAGTGCTACGTACCTTGAAAGTAAGCCAGAGAAGTAAAGCATTACGTACGGCACAACAGACATAAAAAATTAACAAGTCGATTGCCGTTGTATATATGTAGTAAAGGAGAGAGTATGAACTTGATTGTTGAGGGAGGAATAATGTATTATGACGACACAATAGGAGCTAGAGGTTATATATCAGAAGTTTTCTATAAATAAAGAAATGGAGAATTGGAGAAGCTAGCCAACAATTGCGCTTATCAAAATTCCTTCCGGGATTGGGCTGGGCATCAACTTGTAGCATGATAAACATGCCTCCAGAATTTGTTTGTTGTTTGTTTGGTCTACTTGAAAAATACTACTCTATATAGCTAACAAAATTTTAGAAATATGCAGTTCGATCTCTTCTCCTTTCCTTTCCACGTCTGCACACTTGATCTACTTCCATTCAACTTTTCTATTTCTTCGTCTCAGAAAAGGAGAACGTACTCTAAATCTCTATCTTTGTATATGTATAAATTGTTTATAGGAATTCTAAAACTAAGATATACAAGATCGGCTATGAGTGAGAGGACGATTATAAATTGACTCTGCCACGTATTGCATACTTATGCCCCATTTGGCCTTCACTTACTTTTAATTTTTTGTCTTATTCTCGCTTTTCCTGGATTTTGAGTCAATAGTTTTTGTTATTTATTCGACGAGAGAAATATCAAAATAAAACTCTATAATCAAAACTTAAAAGAATTTACTCTTGATAAAAAGAAATTAAAAGTAGACAAATTATTAGGTTCCATATTCATATTTTCAAGTTTGATTTAATAAGAAAATATAAGTTAGACCCAACCCCAAATGATTAGAGGATCGGTCCACGTGGATAATCACGCTAAGATACTTATGTGTGGTTGTTTTTCTTTCATCTCCCAAAATTAATCATTAAAACTAGTGATGCACCTATATGCTAAGAATAAATACCCATGCCCGGTACAAGAAATTTTAATTTTCTTACAAGTACTCCATTCATCCCATATTTCTTATCGAGTTTTTGCATATTTGTTTTTTATTATTTTCAAAAATAAAAAGATGGTAGTTAGTATTTTTATTGGTGAAAAGAAAATATTGGAATATTATAACTTTTTGTTGGGAATATTGTAATTTTTTCCAGTTAAAAATAACTTTTAAAGTGATTAATTAGTATGGGACAAAGGGAGTATCTTGTAATTTCAAATAGCAAGTCAATTTTTTGAATGAAATATTGAACTTGATTGGGCTTGATTTTTAAAGAAAACATTTTTTTGATAGCACACACCGAATGGAGTGGACAATGAGTTAATATCGCAAAAAACTTTAAACCAAGTTTGATAAATAAAATCTGGTTAGTTGTGGTTGGATCTTTCCAACGAAAACACAGAAGATAAAATGCCTTTATTATATTGATAATACCATCACTGGATTCCCAAGTTAAGTATGCAGAATGTAAAGTCAAATTAGTATACACAAATTATTGCACACAAATTAACAGATGTTGAAAGTTTTTAGTTTGCTATTGACATATTCTTGAGTTGAATAAATTAAGATATATATATATATATATATATATATATATATTGATATTCTATGTCTTCGGGATGTTGACATGAATTACCCTCCCCATTGTTTCATGACATCACATCACATGCATCTGAACTTTCCACAACCATTTCTTGATCCAGTTTTTCAACAAATTTGATTTACATTTCTAGTCTTGGCTAGCTCGATCCTTTATTAACATACATCTAGTACAAATATTCCCCGAGTCTAGATTTATTGAGAATCATCTAATTAGCATGTAAACTTCTTTATGTCATTCTATAGTATCTCTAATTGGCTTGCTTGTACGTACGTGAAGAATTAACATGGACGTACTATTGTAAATACCAAATATAGTGTGTGTGTGTGTGTGTATATATATATACACACACACACACACACACATCCGTGATTAGTGCCTTATTATTAGCACACTTTAATCTTTGTGATTTTGCTATGATTAGTTTTTGTCATGAAAATGGACCAAAAACTCAACCAAAAAAAAAAAAAAAAAACGTGAGCATACTCTCTTCAAACACAAGACTGGAAATCAAACGTCTCACATCTCAGCAAAATGCATCAAATGAAAATTATGAACATATTTAGTTAAATAATTTGTAAATGATGACTACGTTTTCCTGGAATTCAATCATGAATTTGACATTCAATTACTAAGCTTTTTCCTTTGACAGTTGAGATGAGATCTTCTTTCTTCTTACACTTAGCAAATCCAAATTCCTTCATAGCTTTCACGATCAACATACTCTAAATTAAGAGATTTATAAAGTTTACGGTGTTTAGAAATCATATGAAGATGCAACAATCATATGCATTCATTGAAATAAGATAGCTACAATAGTATTTGGGAAATGATATTAGCACTCCAAAAATTGATGCAGACACTCCAAAATCAGTGTAACTCCGAAGCCACTTTCATTTGTTTTTTGGAGTATGCATCAATTTTTGGAGTGTCAATATCATTTCCCTAGTATTTTATTTTCTTCTTGCACAAAATTTTTTATGCTGTGAATTAGGTCTTTATTTTCTTCTTACTAGACTCTGATAATTTTTTTTAGTAATTTGCGTATAATGCATAAAGACCTAATTTGCAACATATACAGAGTATTGAAGTATATATTGATTGGTGCAATTATCGTAACGCAATATCATGGTTTTTTTTATCAACAACAAAATTTTATTAAAACTTGATAAATGGTACATCTAGGGAAAGACCAAATACTTGCCTCAAAGACCAAATTTTATTAAAACGCAATATCAACTCTTTGCACCTACAAATAAAGAAAAATACCAAAACAAACGAAGTAGAGAGGCAAAACGATAACAATGCATACTTCACATGATGCTAGTTCCTAGTAAGAATATTCTCTACAATTACAATCAACAAAACCCAAGAACGAATTCTAAACAAAGTGGGCAACTGCTTAGCTAAACATACTTTCTCGCATGATCAATTTTATGGTGCTTTATCTCACACTATACTACAATCTAAAATATAAGTGCTCTTAAATTTATCAAAGGGTGATCCATACTTTTGCTTCATACTAAAATGACTGTCTAAACAGATCAGCTTTTAGCTGAAACAAACTAAAATTAATTACAGTATGTATAACCATTTCTGCAGTTAAGCAGAGCACATGTCAATTTGTCAACTAAGTACACTTTTAAATAGTGAGTGTGATTGTTTCTCCATAACTCATTGTCTCACATTTATCAAGTACTAACTCAACTTCATTAAAGAACATTAGCTGATAATCAGTGGCAAATATGGTATTATTGATTAAGAATATTACTCTAGCAATAAGGAGCTGGACACAGCTCAAGTGATGGTTGTTTAAAACATCCTACCAAGATCAACTTCAAAAACATACAAGCCATACGAAAGTCTTCTTCCAAGATTCCGAGGTGATGTGATAGACAATCTTATGCAATGTTATCATATGACCATCTTTTAAAATGTCACAAAGAATTTTATTACAAAGTTCCCATTTAAAAATACAGGCAACAAAGTCCAAGGTACAATATTCGGTGCTGACATTGAAGTGCTTGAAAACACTCTAAAAGTATATATATACCTCACATTTTCTACAAACAATGCAATGTCTATCATCTCGAAGAAAAAAATTGATTTGTCGAAACGGATGAAACTAAGATGGATGCATTTCCAATTCGGACCCTCAAATGAGCAAACTTACCTTGCAATTTATTAGTAAATTGTAAATTAACCCCTATAGTTTACTAAATTAAAAATTTACCACAAGAGCTTAATAAATTACAATCTAACCCCAATAGTTCTACAATAACGATTAAAATTAAAAGAACAATAAACAACAAGGATACCCTTACGTGTTACTTTAGTTATTTATCTTCTGATTCTGTTTCACTTGTCATTTCATTTGCTTGTGCTTATTGATTGAATTTTTGTACTATCGAGAACTTAGGTTCACAATGGAATGTGGATTTAGAAAAAATATGTAGAACGTTACTAGCTAGGACTAATGAAAGAAGTAAAATAATGATGAGTTAGGAGGCAACCATCCACAGGGGCGGACGCATGTAGTGGCAAGGTGGGTCAGTTGACCTCACTTGATAAAATTTCTCCATAGAGATATACATAGATTTCTAGGCATTTTAGTAATTTTGCCCCAAGGTCCTATCTCTTCCTTTTATATCTTGCCTAAATCCTCTAAAAAAATTACAAAATTCCCCAACTTTTTACCCACTGTGGTCCCACCATCCCTTTCAATCAGTAACACTTACAGTACAATCTCTCTCTCTCTGTGAAAAAGGGCCAGAACAGAAGTTCCAAAAGTGAACTTGCCTATTTGTTTTTTAAAATGTAAGATGCATTAAATTATAAGCGTTAAACGTTTACAATTCTAAACCCCTGATAATTTAAAATAAAAATCTAGATCAATTTGAGACAAATTTGATTAATTATATGTATGATTGTGAATCTGTGAATTTTTTTTTTTTTTGGAATTGTACTACTCCCTCTGTCCCTTTTTAAGTATCCTACTTCGTAATTCCAATTTATTAAAAAGACATCATCATTATACCTTTCACATCAACTTTTTCCTCCACTTTCCCTACTTACCCATCATCATTACACTTTTACTCACTAACTTTTCAAAATGGAATTTACTTTTAGGGACAAAATAGACAATACACCAACTTTTACCCACTAATTTTACAAAATGGACACTTATTAAGGGACAGCCCAAAATGAAATACCGGACTATAAAAAAGGGACGGAGGGAGTACTAACTATGCAATAGATCTTTTTTGCTTTTGTTTTCTTTATCACTACCTAGTACCTGCATTGGTTTAATCTAATTTCAGACTTGGAATTTTGTGTACATTGAGCAATAGATTTTTGATAGGTTAAAAATGATACTATTGGGAATCAATTTCAAAATATGAAAAATCATCGGGATCAGTTGGGAATCAAACGATATGTTATGGATTGATATTTCCTCCTTTTATTTATCTATTATTATGAATTGATCTCTTTTTTTAGTATCTATACTATATAGTATTAGAGGGGGGTTTTCTATGAAAAACTTCATTGACATGTGGCATAGTTTGGAATGACTCTAAACATACTTATATATGTTTTACCTATTTTAAATCTTATTGGCCTCAACAATAAGATAACTTCAAATTTGAAAAATCCTATTATTTAGGAAGGGACCAAATCTATTTACCTGCCTATCTCTAGCTCTCTTGAAAAAACTCTTCCTTATCTCTATTTTTTTTTCCTGATAGCTGTGTACAACACGCGATGATATTAGTTATTGTGTATCAGTTTATGTTGTAGATACTTTGACCCCAGTGACACTAAATCCTGGGTCCGACCTTGACCATCCAGGACCTTGTTTGTTCTAAGGGTGGTTTGCAAGGACCTAGTATTTTTAAGGGCAACCTAGTGGACCCTTTATGAAGGGCAGTCTACGAGACCCTGTGATATGCATTGCAAAACCTCAAATATGACATTGCAATGATTAGCTTAGGTGAGTCGACTGTAGAGCAAGGGTGTTTTGGTTAATGAAGTGCAAGGGGTGGTTACGCTATATGCTTTTGTTAATGAAGAGTAAGGGTTGGTTACATTTCTGTCATAAGGAAGCGGATTGTTTTTCGGTCCCCTTGTAATGTGTGAACACCGAATTTTGGCCCACCTATTATTTCACCTATTCTTGCAGTCAAGATAATCAGCTCTTGACACACTGACGTAAGCTATGCTAAAGAAGAGTGCGCAACACTCAGTAAAGATAAAACGATGGTAAACACATTAGGTTTTCTCACAGTATGACATGAGGTCATTCTATTCGACAAACATCCTAAAACATCTGCATGTGCATAGCCTAGTAGTCGTAAGGCATGCCATTCTTGGACGAGCGCAATTCCCTCTTCGCTCAACGGTCAAAAAATAAATCCTAGTTACTCCAATCTTGTCCAACCGGCTAGCATATCTCCCGAAACATCCAATCTTAAATCAGCATAGACAAAATTGTTCATTTTAGCGTTTCTAAGCAACTTGCTCCAATCTCGTCAAAATTCGAGGACATTTCCCCATTGGATCTTCACCAAACTTTGCCTGCACCTTGTAAAATGGCTGATTTGAACTCTAAAATCGGTGGATGAACCAAATCCCTCCCGAACCTCACCAAACATCACGCACATAGTGACTACATAGTATCTTGAGGCCTCCAGGAAAATTTCTTGCAAAATGGAGTTCGTTTGCTATTTTTACGCACATCACGTCTCGCAAAACGGGACAGTATTTTGTTCACATACTTGGATCAAGTTTCTTCAATCAAGCTATACACAAAATAATCCTCTTGATTACAATATTTCCGGTAAAATTTCAGGTCAATCGACGTCTGTTTGGTCTTCCAATCACATGTATCGCTAGAAATCAAACAAGAATTGTACAATCATTTTCCCAATGATCTTGAGATGATCTCAAAAACAGAGTTGCCACGACGTTCGGAACACCATAAAATTCAAGGGTGACATTCCGAACGGATTTACATTGAACTTCCTAGCGTGTGTACGATAATGAAGCAGAACGCAGCTTGCGTTGCTTAACGACCAAGGCTCTCCAGCTTCTCATATGAAAAGCCCAAGGTTCATATCTATGGATCCAGGCTCTGAACGTATAAAATACCTCGTTTCACCTGCATTTCATTATACACCTTAACGTCTCCAACTTCACTCTAGCTTCTCAAGCTCAAAAAATGCAGCGAAGCATGAAGAAATCCCGAGAAAAACCCTTCAAGTCCAAACCTCGGAAAAACCCAGAGTTAGGATAATGGCCTTGTTCGTTTCTAAGTTTAGAAAATTTTTTGTTTTGTTTTGTAATCATTATCTTATTTTTTTCTCTAATCATTATCCTATTTATCTAATTATTACTTTTATTTCTCTCTCTATCTCTATTCACTTATTACCCATCTCTTCAATTATTATCATGTTTCTCTCTCCACCGACTACCAAAGCTAAAATACTCAAAACTACCAAACAAACAAAGCCGCTTTCTGGCCGAAATTCTTCCAGGACCTAATAAGTCACTCGCAACATTTTAAAAAAAAAAAAAAAACTCACTCGGAAACGGAGAGAAATATGTGCTAAGGCCTCGTTCCAGAAACCTTCTTAAAAAATAAGTACTTATTTTGGAACTTCTCAAAGAAAAATAAGAAGCGTCATTCCACTGTCCACAAAACCCAAATAAAAAGTTTATTTCACATTTTCAAATTCAAAAATAAAGTAAATGAAAAAAAAAATTCAATTTTTTTTGCACTGTATTAAAGATCTCAATGATATCTATCAAACAAGATCCATATTGATAAGAAAATTATTTGCGTAAGCACATAATTTGAGCTTGAAATTGCCTTCTTAAAAAATAAGGAGTTGTGCTATGAGTAATAGGCGTCGGGGAGGAAAATCATACCGACGGCCGAACTGGACCGTCTCCGGCCACCGAACGGCCGATCCGAGCCGTCCAAAAATTATAAAAAAAAAAAAACGAGAGGTCTGACGTCGGAATCAACGGCATCCGAGGTGTGTGGATGCTTAATCTGAGCAACCATTTTTCGTGTATATGATTATACACGAAATCATATACACGAAAAGGAGTGCTCGGATCAAGCATCCTATACACCTCGAATGCCGTTGATTCCGCTCTCGCACCCTCGGTTTTTTTTTCTTAAATTTTTGGACAGCTCGGATCAGCCATTTGGTGGCCGGAGACGGCTCGGCGCGGCCGTCGATACGATTTTCCTCTTCGACACCCATTGATACCTATATAAATTTTGAAAAAATAAGTACTTTCTTCTCATTTTTTAAAACAAGTCTTATTATTGAAAAATAAATAAATTCTTATTCTCTTTCAGGAATGGGCTGTAAGTTTTCAGAAAAGCTATGTGCACAGACTGCTGTGCACAGCAGCTGTGCACAGCGGCTGTTTTCTCTCGCCTCGGGTCGCACAAAGATGATCGGAGCCGCTCATTTTGTTCAAAATATGTCGTTTAAGGTCTCTGTAAAAAATGAGCTTCGTCCGATATCGTTAGAGGCGTTAACAATACACCCAAAATCACTTCAGAATTTAGGTTAAACGACATATTTTGAACAAAATGAGCGGCTCCGATCATCTTTGTGCGACCCGAGGCGAGAGAAAACAGCCGCTGTGCACAGCTGCTGTGCACAGCCTGCTGTGCACATAGCACAGCTCGTAAGTTTTGTACAATGGCGTCAAGTAATTTTTTGACTTTACCCCACGATTCAACTCTCTCTCTCTCTCTTTCTCTCACTTTTTATGTTCTGAGTGTTTGAAAAAACCGGAAAGGGGGAGTGTGCTGTGCAGCTTCGTGCTGCACAGCGTGCTCACGGCCTCAGGCGAGGCTTTTCCGGCATCGGTCTGACGATCAGGGGCATTCACCGCGTAGATCTCGTCGAGTTCTACATAAATACCAAAAATCAGCTCCATCAAATGTCGTTAAGGGCCTCATCGGAACACATATAACTTGAAAAAAAATGAATCCTAATAGATACGAAACACTGGATCAAAACCACTAAATTCATTTTTTTCAAGTTATATATGTTCCGATGAGACCCTTAACGATATTTGATCAATCTAATTTTTGGTGTACATGTAGAACTCGACAAGTTCTACGCGGTGAACGTCTCCGATCATCGGAACGATGCCAGAAAAGCCTCTCTGAAGGCCGTGCAGCACGAAGCTGCACAGCACACTCCCCCAGTCCGAAAAAACCACCAATCTGTTTTGCAACAAGTCAAAAAGTTCTTCACCAACCTCACATTGTCTTCTCCTCCTCAACTCCATCTCAAAACCCATTTCGCACCCCCACATTCGTACTGCTGCTGCTGCTGCTACGAGAGAGAGAGAGAGAGAGAATGAAACCCCCATTATTCTTGTTCATCTTTCTCTTCTTGTTCGTCTACATTACTATCCAAGCAGCAGCAGACATTTCACCAGGCTCAGCCCTCTACGCCTCAAACCCTAACCAGTCCTGGACCTCCCCCAACAACACCTTCTCCCTTCGCTTCATATCCTCCGCCTCCTCCGCCGCCTACTTCGCCGCCGTCACCTACTCCGGTGGCATCCCCGTCTGGACGGCCGGCCCCGCCGACTCCTCCGCCTCCCTCAGCTTCCTGCCCGACGGCAACCTCCGCCTCCTCAACGGCTCCTCCGGCAACCTCGTCTGGCAGTCCGGCACCGCCGGTCTCGGCGTCTCCTCCGCCGCCCTCGACGACTCAGGTAACCTCCGCCTCCTCAACGGCACCGTTTCCATCTGGTCCACCTTCGATAACCCAACCGACACTATCGTGCCATCTCAGAATTTAACAGTTAATAATGTCTTGCGATCTGGGTTGTACACTTTCGCCCTTTTAAGGTCTGGGAATTTAACCTTAACGTGGAACGACTCGATGTTGTATTGGAATTTGGGTTTCAATTCGTCTACTATTATGAATTTGACATCGCCCAGTTTAGAGCTTCAGTCAATTGGGATTTTATCAGTTGCTGATTCGAACATATCTAGCCCTGTAATTGTTGCTTACAGCAGTGATTACGCTGAAGGGAGTGACATACTTAGGTTTTTGAAACTGGACAGAGATGGGAATTTGAGGATTTATAGCTCAGCTAGGGGTAGTGGAACTCAAACTGAGGGATGGGCGGCTGTTAGTGATCAGTGTCAGGTTTTTGGGTATTGTGGGGATCTGGGTATTTGTAGTTACAACGATTCGAGTCCGATTTGTGGGTGCCCTTCGGAGAATTTCGATCCGATCGATCCCAAGGATAGTAAGAAAGGGTGTAAGAGGAAGGTGGAGATTGAGAATTGTCCCGGGAGCGCGACTATGTTGGAAATAGATCATGCGATGTTCTTGACGTATCCTCCAGAGCTGTCTTCCGAGGTTTTCTTCGTTGGTATGTCCGCGTGCAGGTTGAATTGTCTTGTGAGTGGCTCTTGTGTTGCCTCCACCTCGTTATCAGATGGGACGGGGTTGTGTTACTTGAAAAACCCAAATTTCATAAGCGGGTATCAGTCGGCTGCTCTTCCAAGCACTTCGTATGTCAAGGTGTGTGGCCCCATAGTCCCAAACCCTTCTGTGTCTTCGTTGAGTGTTGAACATTCCATTGGTTTGAGGTTGAAGGGTTGGATCGTTGCTGTTGTGATTATAGGTACGATATTGGGTTTGGTCACGCTGGAGGGAGGTTTGTGGTGGTGGTGCTGTAGAAATAGCACCAAATTCGGTGGTTTGCCGGCTCAATACGCTCTTCTTGAGTATGCCTCTGGGGCTCCAGTCCAGTTCTCGTATAAAGAACTACAACGAGCCACAAAAGGTTTCAAGGAGAAGCTTGGAGCCGGAGGATTTGGGGCAGTTTATAGAGGTGTTCTTGTGAATAGAACTGTTGTTGCGGTTAAACAACTAGAGGGAATTGAGCAGGGGGAGAAGCAGTTTAGGATGGAGGTTGCAACTATAAGCAGCACCCACCATTTAAATCTGGTGAGGTTGATAGGGTTTTGCTCTGAAGGACGTCACAGGCTTCTGGTATATGAGTTCATGAGAAACGGATCCCTCGATAATTTCCTCTTTACAGTTGAAGAACAAAGTGGGAAATTCTTGAATTGGGAGTGCAGGTTTAAGATAGCCCTAGGGACTGCAAGGGGTATGACCTACCTTCACGAGGAGTGTCGAGACTGCATTGTGCACTGCGACATAAAGCCAGAAAACATTCTTTTAGATGAGAATTACAACGCCAAAGTCTCAGATTTTGGCCTTGCAAAACTCGTAAATCCGAAAGACCATAGATATCGGACATTGACAAGTGTCAGGGGGACTAGAGGGTATTTGGCTCCTGAATGGCTTGCAAACCTCCCGATAACATCAAAATCGGATGTTTACGGTTTTGGTATGGTTTTGTTAGAGATAGTGAGCGGTAGAAGGAATTTTGAAGTATCCGAAGAAACAAGTAGGGAAAAGTTTTCTATTTGGGCATACCGAGAATTCGAAAAGGGGAACTTGAAGGGAATCGTTGATAAAAGACTTGCAGATTTTGAAATGCATATGGAGCAAGTGGTTAGGGCAATTCAGGTGAGTTTCTGGTGCATACAGGAGCAACCATCACAGCGGCCAATGATGGGAAAAGTGGTTCAGATGTTAGAAGGGGTTACCGAAATTGAAAAGCCACCGGTCCCTAAGGCCGTGCCCGAAGGGTCAGTTGGTGAGGCCAGCTTCAACGGAAGCAGTAGTGTCAGTGCTCTCTCTGCATTTCGATCTTCTGCCCCAGCTCAGTCTCTGTCACTGCCGCGCCGAATTTTGACTTTGGAGAGGACTTCTTCTTCTGTTTCGTATTAGAAAAAGTGACTAGTCGCATTGTCACTGACAACCTGTTTTGAAGGTATAAAATTGGAAGGTGTTAAGGTGAAAAGGCTTTGTTTAGAAGTATACTTTTGCAAAGTTCTGATATTGTTCTTGGCATTTTCATTCTCATGTTGTACGTATATGTTTGGAGATGGATGTTTGTCTGTCATCACAGTTGAGATCTTTGTGCGTGTCCACTCTTTATTGCAGAGGAGAGGAATTGTAATTAATGACATGCATTCTTGTTTGATTGCTTCTTTTTTCCTACAAAAAAAAATATTTCGCCTGGCCATTTCTGAAGTGCTCCTGAAACACTTGAAGGGATCTAAATCTAGCATGGTTCAAATAGCAGTATTTTGATCTATAGTTCTGTGACCAAATTTTCTGAACCCTTTTTGGTATTTCAATTGATAAACAATATACGACCCGATTTCTTCCATAAATTCTCCGATCTACTGTAATAAATGGCATAGAAGTTCCCTTGTTGGATCCAACCTTCAATTCAAATGTCCCTTTGCCACCATTTCCAATCCAAGGCTTCAAATTAGAGAATTCAAATTTTTCTACAGGCTCAATAGTATTTTAACATCTCCAAATTTGACTTCAAACCTCCCTCTCCTTTCCTAACCTCAAATTTTATTACTTATAGAATTCGAAATGGCTGGTGCTTTTATTAGTAACGATTAAAAAAATTTGAACCAAAAGCAATTTGGCATATGGAGTCTTGGCTTCAAATTTGGCAGGTAAAGGGGGTGTGTTCAAATCCGCCCCCATGCGTGGATTTGAAGGAGCAAAAGGCAGTTGGGTTGGGCTGAAAGCTGCTGCCAAAATGGACCGTATGCCCTCTACATCACTTTTGAAGGCATAGGTTGGAGTTGCTCTTATTGATTAATGTCAAAGCACAATTATAGTGCATTTTTAGGTTGATCGGCTAGCAAAATTGTCAAATTAGACCCTAAAAAAACCTAGAAAATTTGTTGGCTAAATCAAGTCAGTATTAGTAATGTAAAGGTTGTTGGTCTTTAGTCTTTTTAGGGAAAAAGTATTAGTAATGTAAAGGTTGTTGGTCTTTAATCTTTTTAGGGAAAATCAATGGGTAACTGAGTTCATGATTTCTGGTTGAGGATTCTTTTGCTTGCTGCCACAAGGTATTGGTAAGTTCAATGAACAAACCAAAACCCAAACATAGAATAATTTCAGAAAACCCAAACATGTTGATTTCCATTTCATCGGATACAAGTCAAAAGTCACAACTTGCACCAACAATCTTCAAATAATAAATGTTGCTTTCCGTCTCTTAATCATAGCTTGTTGGACCAGACTCCAGAGAGAGAGAGAGAGAGAGAGAGAGAGAGAGAGAGATATTCATTGTTTATCATGGTGCTGAAATCAGATTATTAAGTAGGTTTCTTGAATTCATAAAGGAATTAATTAATTGGTGGGCCTCTTAACCATGAGGCACTGTATAAATTCGTACATTTAAAAAAGAAAAACATACCAATACGGTCAAGATGGTTAGTTTATTTATTTGAGAACGTCTACTGTGCGCAAGGGCAAAATATATGCACCTTATTTTATAACCCTTAGGGCTTGCTTGGATGGAGTTAAGAGCGGGGTGAAAATAAAGGAGGGGTAAAAGGGGTGGGCCCAAGGTTTTGTCTATGCTTGGATTCTCCATTTGCTCCCCTCATTTTATTTCTTCCGTTCTTTGTTTTCACTTGTACGCAGGTTTAACCTGTCAAACATTTGGGCTCCTCTAGGGTTGCCCAAATTTTATCCGGCTGTAGAGGGGTAAAATTTGGACGAAATCACCCCTATTTATCCCATTTCCCCAACTCAAAAACTCCTTATTTAGTTTCAGGGTTCTCTTAGGGTGCTCATTGAAAGGCTTTAAAGCCAAAAATCAATTATGATCATTTAAGATAAAATAATTTAAAAAAATAAGATCTTCGCACCGGTTCAAACGAATTGAAAATTGGAACACTTAATTTTTTAACTATAGTTTTTAGTAATATATAAATGGTGTAAAAAAATAAGTGTTCTAATTTTCAATCAGGTTGAACCGATGCAAAGATTTTATTTTTTTGATCATTTTATCCTAGATGGTCATAATGAATTTTTTGTTCTAATGTCATTAAACGAGCACCCGAAAACTCCTTATTTAGTTTCAGGGTTTAGTTTCAGGGTTCTGTTAGGGTGCTCATTGAAAGGCCTTAGAGCCAAAAATCCATTATGACCATTTAAGATAAAATGATCAAAAAACTAAGATCTTCGCACTAGTTCAAACGGATTGAAAATTGAAACATTTATTTTTTTACATCATTTATATATTAAAAAATATAGTTAAAAAACGTTTTTTAATATAAATTTTTTAGAATAGACATTTTTTAATTAATTTATTTTTTTATACTTCCAATTGTCCAAAATTGATTAAATATATTGATTTTGAAATTAATATACTTATTTTAATACACAATCAAATTTAACACTGCACATGGGCAAAATAGTCATTTGACAGTTTTTCCTATCATCCACCCCTTCTAATCCCCCCATTCTATAAACTATCCAAACAAAGTCAAATTTTATCTCCCTTTTTAATACCCCATCCAAATCACATAATATTTTATCCCCCCTCCATAAACATCAAATCAATGTGGGTCAACACATCAAAATTAATATATCATACTATCTTATTCTCCCTTCATATTTTTTACTTCCGATTTTTTAACTGTTGTGGGATCCCCGACCGGCGCGCACCAGAAAAGAGTCGCCACTCAGATTTTTTGAGATAGTTGATCCGAGAAACCGAGAGTTCGTTTGAAAGGAAAAGGCCTTTTAGTCTTAGCGAAAAACGTTGAGACTTTGGGTTCGGAAGCCACGTTTCGAATGGGGAAGGTTTTTGTTGAGAAAAATGCACCTCATTCGCCCAGTAAAACCGGTCTCTACTAAACTCTTTCAAAGGAGGGGGGATTAAAATATCTCTTGGAAAACCAAACTCTTTAATAAACAAGTAAAGGGGAAATGGACATGGGTAATAAATCACATTGATGTGCACGTGGTGTGAACCGTACAGTGATGACAAGAATGATGCAGGATGAAAAGAGTTTTCAGCAGGAACTATCTGGATCTTAGCCTCCTCCTGCACGACGTTTTGTAATACCGCGCACGGTTTTACAGAACGTCGCGCGGGTATCCCCTTTTGCCCTCAGGCCTCTGTAAAGTTTCAGAACGCCGCCCGGCATCTTGGATAACACGCACGGGTTTTCAATTGACATCAAACAATGTTTTTTTTACCTCCAAACGATTCTGAAAAGTACCATTCTTTCAAGTCATGAACAAAAACCAACTTTTAAACTCTTGATCATTCAGAATGACCGAAGAAGCTTTATTTTCTAAAACCAAGCATGGCTTGTAGATACGGTCCTATTTTGAAAGCAATGATGCCAGACATTTCAGCAATAAAAATAGGCCTAACAGTGGATAGCTATGATCCAGACGGTTTGAGCAAGAAAACAATAACATGAAATGTTGTGCATCTGAGAACACTACGCTGCATGACGCATCAAAGCGCCGCGCGGTATAGCTTTCTCAGTGCAAAGACTTGTTTTTGTTTTGAAAATGGTTTTTAAGCAGAGATCCAACCCAAAGGAGGTCGATCCTGACTGCAGAGAGGTACCCTCAGGGATATGGACAGAGCCTATCCCAAGGAAACTAGTTTATACCTTTGATTTTTGAGCTTGGATGAAAATGGACGGCTCCGGATGAACACGGATGAAAGCGGTCGAGGAGAGTCGGTGGACATGGTTCGGTAGGTGGGTGTTAAGAAGTTTGGGGGGCCTTAAAGTGAACAAGAGAACTCACTTCAATGGCGAGGAGAAAAATGGAGGATTTTAAGGAAGAAAGAACCTTGAGAATGTTTTTTGGAGCACTTTCTCAAAGTTTTGGAGTGAGGAATGGGTATGAAAGCATGATGAGAGAGAAAGAGAATTCAGGGCCCCTTTCTCTTAAGTGGAAGGTTGTATTTATAGGCAAAAGTCAAGGATTTTGAATTTCAAATGGTGGAGGTGTTTTCTGGGCGGGCCGAAGTGCCTTTTCGGCTGAGCTGACTTGTCGCAGTGGCTCACGTGGACGTGGCCGACAGCTAGCTAAGCCAGTCAGAACTTTATCCAAAATGTCGTGCGGTGTAGAGATGTACCGTGCGGTACTAAAAGTCCAGTTCTGGGCTTTTAGGTTTGCTTTGGGCTTTTTGGGCTTGCTCTGGGCTTTTGATGTAGGGGAATCCTTCATCCAAACTCTCAGAGGTATTTGTTTCGTTTGTTTCATCATCGGGACATTTAAAGCACTTTCGAGATTCGGATTGGGGTGTCTACACCTGCATCCAAGCGGGCCCTTAAATTGAAGAAAACAGATCCTGACCCTTGAATACTTTATTGGCTTATAATCATTTTTACTGGCAACCGGTTCACCTCTCTCTCATCTCACCTGTCTCTCTCACGTCAGCTTCACCTTTCTCTCACGTCAATTTGGACGGCAACAAAGAAATTTTGCGTTTATTTGGTTCTATGGTTCTATTAGGGCTCTCATTGAAAGCCCCAGAGTCAACTATTAACGCTGTGTTCGGTTGCCATTTATCTTTAGTTTTAGTTTTGTTTTTCAATCATTACCATATATCTTTCTTCAATTATTATCCTACATTTTCAATTACTAATTTCATTTCTCTCTCTATCTCTCTCCAATCATTATTCATCTCTCCAATCATTACCTTATTTCTCTCTCTACCCACTACCAAAACTAAACTAAACTACCAACCAAACAAAGCCTTAATTATGAACATTTATAATAAAATGACTAAAAAAAATAAGATCTTCGCACCGGTTCAAACGGATTGAAAGTTGGAACACTTAATTTTTGAACTATATAAATAGTCTAAAAAAATTAAGTTCTATAATTTTCAATCCATTTGAACTGATGTAAATATCTTATTTTTCTGATACTTTTATCCTAAATGGGCATAATTAATATTTAGCTTTACGGCTTTCAATGAGAGCTCAGAGAGAACCACATAACCAAATAACTAAAGTTTCTTTGTTGTTGTCCAAATAGTCTTAAAAAATTAAGTGCTCCAATTTTCAATCCGTTTGAACCGGTGCAAAGATTTTATTTTTCTGATCATTTTATCCAATAATATCATAATTAATATTTAGCTTTAGTGCTTTCAATGAGAGCCCCAAGAGAACCATAGAACCAAATAAACATATAGTCTCTTTGTTGTTGTCACCTCGTAATCTCGTAAGGGACTCGGACAGGCGGAGTTGTATTATTTGCTCATTCAATCATATAGAGTTGCTCCTTCCTATACACTATATTGCACTTTGAAATAAATGGATTGCCCTTTGTAATAAATAAATAGAGTTGCTCCTTCTTGTATATATTATATTTTTTACGAAACGAATTGCTCCTTGTATTACTAAATAATTAAACAGATGAGCTTAAATTATATTGCACTTTCTACGAAACGGATTGCTCCTTGTATTAGAAAAACGAATACTTAAAAAATGGGTATTTTTTCATTTCCTCAGTCAACCAAATAGAGTTGCTCCTTCTTGTATATTTTGTTGCACTTTCTATGACATAGATCGCTCATTGTATTAAAAAAAAGAATACAAAAAATATGGGTATTTTTATCCTTTACTCCTTCATTCAAATAGAGTTGCTCCTTTTGTCACGTCATGTTGCAATTTCAATTCAAAGGATTGCTCCTAGGATTACTTGGCATTCTGATGTATAACTGGAACTTTAATTTACATATTCAGAAATGAATACATTCAGCCAAAACTACTTTATGTACATTTGTGGCCTTATTTATGAGTTCTTGTGGGTTTGTATGCCACTATGTTGTGGTTCACTACAAGCCAAAACTATCAAAAAGGCTATAAAAAGGCTATGAAAAAATGACAGGAAAGTAAAAAGGCTATGGGAGTAGCCTTTATGGGTTTTTCTTTCTTTCTTAATGAGTTTTTGTGGTTCAATTTATGTGTTCTAATTCATGGTTAAAAATTCATATGAGTATATATGGACTTGGTTATGAGATTTTGTGGTTAGGAGTATGCAAAGACATCATATGAGAAATTTTTTATGAGATCTATTGGTCTAAGTTCACTTGTATTGGCTTTAAATATGAAATTTTGTGGTGTCAATTACTGATTCGCAAATTGCTACTTTTAAGTTTACAACTTTTAACTAATTATAGTGGCTAATTTTATGAGATTTTGTGGTTATACATTATTTTATTAGGGTGACCTGTTAAGTGACTGGTTGAACCGGTCACTTTTTGACTAGGTGGTGCGATTTGGACCATTGATTTGGTCAAACGTGCATACCATGCGCACATTCATAAATTTAACCACATAAACTAATAAAAAGAGCCACAAAATCTCATACGAAGGGCCACAAAATCTCATATACAAGGTTGTGTACCGTAAATTTTTCCTATTTGAGTAAAGAAGTTTCAACATGCTTGCGGAGGAGGAATGATTGGGGGTTCCCAGGGGCGGAGGTAGTATGGGGGGCGGGGTGCCACGTGCCACCCCCGTTTCGAAAATATGAACCCAATAAAAAAAAATCTACACATAACAATGTTAAATAATATAGAAACATAAAAGTTTGCACAAGAAGATACTTTGGCAAAGTGGTAAGCTGTGTAAATTTGAATCCTTACGGCTGTGGTTCAAATCCCCTTGGCTCTACTATAATTTTTCATGTTTATATTTGAATTCTAGCCATTGAATTACTATTTGATTTGATTTCAAAAAAAAATATGCACTCTCTCTCTCTCTCTCTCTCTCTCTCACAATTTTGGCCTAAATTCCTACAAGATTTGTAATTTTTCTACTAGTTTCAAAGGAATGTGACCCATTTAGACATTAAAAATTTTACTTGACTTATTCAAACACATATTTTCATTATCGGTTTTGCTATTGTCAGCCCACTGGACTAACGATAAGCACACTAGAAGACAAGGAAAATACGTATTTTTGTGTATTTTTATACCCTTTAATACACATTCACATACTTATTATTGTTAGCCCATTGGGCTGATTTTAGAATTTTTCTTTCTTTATAGACTAACGTGGTAGTTGGTACGACTAGGTCTTTACGAGTATGCGGAAAAAAAAATAGTACTTCGTATAAATACTGTAAAAATGGCAATTTAGAGAATAGTCGCTTCGGATCAAGGAAAGTTAGTATCGTAATATCTTGCATTTGCATAATTTGCATACCATAAGAGAATTGAAGCAAGTATTTATTTGTTTTTCTTAAAAAAAAACCGTGACAGAACCTAATTATACGACCTTACACTAATTGTTTTTCATATTTCTTCGGCACAACATGTAGCTAAGTCTTTATTGAACAGTACCACCCCCGTGTCCAAATCCTGACTCCGCTACTGGGGGTGCGTGTACCATTTCTGTGTTTAGAAGTGAGAGAGGACTATAATCCCTAGTTTTGGAAGAACTGCAATACGTTTTTCGTCGAAATGTTGGGTTGCAATAAGTATCATTGTAGGTATCATTTTTTACGAAATTTGTCATGTTCGTAAATTGATCATGTTTTATCCATCTACCACGATCGAAATTTACACTATCATGTTTACTGTCATTTAAAGGTAAGAATCTCATTAAATTTTCAATTACAATTCGATAATAGTATACACTACTCAGCCATATTAGTCTATATACGCAACGGAGCCTTTTTGTAATGTGTCATGAATTGCAAAAAGACTACAAGTATGAAATTAATCCACAAAACTAACAAATATATAAAAAATCAAAGAAGTAAAAGTAATTGTATCTACTTTTTAAAAGGGAATCTTCTTTTATGGATAAAATAAAAAATATTCTAATTTTTATCCATTAACTTTACAAAAGGACACTTATTTAGAGACAGTCCAAAATGGAATACAGGACACTTAAAAAGATACGGAGGGAGTATATTGCTAAGGAAAAATAAGAGAAATTTGTAAAATAAAATTCATGTTTATATCAAAGAAGAGGGCTAAGACCATCGGAAAGTCATACCGTTACTCTTGATAGAGAAGTGCGAGAGAAAAGTCTGTTTTTCAAATGGTTAAGCCCTGATATCCAAACTAAAACATATTTTAACCGATATATTTTACCAACAAAAACAACCGAAAGAACAAATAAAATCAACCATGAAGTTAGGGTGAGAAAAAAGAGAACAAATTTTATATATTTCTTTTAAAAAATAAAATCAGAGGAGGAATAATCAATAAAATATAGTCAGAAAGACTACAACTATGAAATTGGCTCACAGAAATAGCTAATATACAAAAAATCAAAGAAATAAACTAATTGTAGAATCACTATATTTTTAAGAAAACAACAGAAACTATCAAAATAGAAAACAGATTAATGTCAATGAAGAGGCATAAGACCAATGGCATGTCACAACATTACGCTCGATAGAGAAGTACGAGAGAAGTTTGTTTTTTAAATGGTAAAGCTTAATATCCAAAACTAAAACATCTTTCAACTAAAATATTTTGACAAAAATAACACCCGATAATAAAAAGAAAATCAACCATGAAATTAGCATAAAAAATAAGAGAACATATTTTATATCATTTCAAAATCAAATTAGCAGATGAACTTGTATAATCAGTGACTTATATAGGCAAAAATACTACGAGTATGAAAATAACTCATAGAAAAAGTTATTATACAGAAAATCAAAGTAAAACTAATTGTATAATCACTATATTGTTAAGGAAAACAAAAGAATTTGTAAAACAGAAAACATATTTATACCAACGAAGAGTGTTAAGACCAATGGCAAGTTATAACGCTATGGTTAATAAAGAAATACGACAAAGAAGTCCGTTTTTGAAATGGTCAAGCATTGATATCCAAAATCAAAAAATATTATAACTGATATATTTTGGCAACAACAATAACAACCAAAAATGAAAATGAATTAACCATGAAGTTAGCATAAGAAACAGGAAAATGTATTTCATATATCGCCTTTGAAAAAATAAAGTACCATAGAAAACTAAATAATCAGGGACTTATATAGGCAAAAGGACTACATATATAAAATTATTCTACAAAAGCAAATGTATAGAAAATCAAAGAAGTAAAAGTATTATAGAATCACAAT
This sequence comes from Rhododendron mucronatum var. ripense, assembly GCA_019656295.1. Classification (NCBI taxonomy): domain Eukaryota; kingdom Viridiplantae; phylum Streptophyta; class Magnoliopsida; order Ericales; family Ericaceae; genus Rhododendron; species Rhododendron mucronatum. The sequence goes on along the minus strand of BPLT01000038.1, from coordinate 1,489,570 downwards.
TTTGTCAAGGAAAAACAAGAGAAATTTGCAAAGAAAAAATCATATTTATATCAAAGAAGAGGGCGGCAAGTCATACCATTACTCTTGACAGAGAAATGCGAGAGAGAAATCCGTTAATCAAATGGTAAAGCCTTAATATCAAAAACTAAAACATATTTTAACCAATTTATTTTGGCAAAAAAAATAACAAAATTAAAATGAAATCAACAATAATGTTAGCATAAGGAGAAGGAGAACATATTTTATATTTCTCATTTGAAAAAGCAAATTAGTAGAGGAACTTGTATAATAAGTGACTTACATAGGCAAAAAAAACTAAAAGTACAAAAATAACTCACGGAAAAACTTATTTTACAGAAAATCAAAGAAGTAAAAATAATTGTAGAATCATTATATTATTAAGAAAAACAACATAAATTTATAAAATAAGAAACATATTTATACCAACAAAGAGGGCTAAGACCGTCGGTAGGTCATAACGTTACGGTTGATAGAGAAATGGTCAAGCCTTGATATCCAAAACCAAAATATCATTTAACTGATATACTTTTGCAACAATAACAATCGAAAATAAAAATGAAATCAACCATGAAGTTAGCATAAGAAAGAGGAAAATGTATTTTATATTTCTCCTTTCAAAAAATAAATTACTGTAGAAAACTACATAATCAATGACTTATATAGGCAAAAAGACTACAAGCATGAAACTAGTCTACAAAATAAGCGAATATAAAGAAAATCAAAGAAGTAAAATTAATTATAGAATCACAATTTTGTTAAGAAAAAACAAGAGAAATTTGCAAAGTAAAATCATATGTATATTAAAGAAGAGGGTTGTGACCATCAGCAAGTCATACCATTACTCTTGATAGAGAATGCGAGAGAGAAGTCTGTTAATCAAGAAGACTAATAGTACGAAATTCACTCACAGAAAAAAACTATTATACAGAAAATCAAAGAAGTAAAAGCAATTATAGAATCACTATATTACTAAGGAAACAATAGAAATTTGCAAAAATAAAAAACATATTTCTATAAATAAATAAAATAAAATGAAAGAGGGCTAAGACCATCGGCATGTCATAAAGTTACGATTGAAAAAAATACTAGAAAAGACCGTTTTTCGAATGGTCAAGCCTTGAAATCAAAAATTAAAACATTTTCTAACCGATATATTTTGGCAACAATAACCAAAAATAAAATCAACCATGAAGTTAGCATTAGAAATAGTAAAATATATTTTACATATATCTTTTGAAAAATTAAAGTAGCGGGAAAAACTGAATAACAAATGGCTTATAAAGGCTAAATAATTTCAAATGTGAAATTAGCCCAAAAAATAAGTGAATTTAAAAAAAAAATCAAAGAAGTAAAAGTAATTGTAGAGTCATTATATTGTTAAGGAAAAATAAGAGAAATTTGCAAAATAGTAATCGTATTTATATCAAAGAAATGAGCTAAGACCATTGGCAAGTCATACCGTTATTGTTGATAGAGAAATGCGAAAGAGAAGTCTGTTTTCCAAATTGTCAAGGCTTGAAATCCAAAACTAAAACATATTTTAACGGATATATTTACCAACAAAAACAACTGAAAGTACAAATAAAATCAACCATGAAATAGCATATGTAAAAAGTGAACAAATTTTATATAGCAAAAAGACTACAACTACGAAAAGGACTAAAAGAAATAGCTAATCTACAAAAAATCAAAGAAGTAAAAGTAATTGTAGAATCACTAAAGTAGAAATAATATTTATATCAACGAAGAGGGCTAATACCAATGGCGTGTCATATAACGTTACACATGCTAGAAAAATACAAGAGAGAATTCCGTTTACCGAATTGTCAAGCCTCGATATCCAAAACTAAAATATTTTTCAACCAATATATTTCAACAACAATAACAACCGAAAATAAAAATCAAATCAACCATGACGTTTTCATAAAAAACAAGAGAATATATTTCATATATATCTCGTTTGAAAAATAAAATTAATGGAGGAACTTTTATAATCAGTGAGTTATATAAGCAGAAAGGCTACAAGTACGAAAATAACTAACAGAAAAAGTTATAATACAGAAAATCAAAGAAGTAAAAATAATTGTAGAATCACTATAGTGTTAAAGAATAAAAAAACTGAAATTTGTAAAATAAAAAATATAGTTTTACCAACAAGGAGGACTAAACCCATCTGCAGATTATGACGTTATGGTTGATAGAGAAATACGAGAGAGAAATCCATTTTTGAGTCAAGTCTTGATATCCAAAACCAAATTATCTTTTAACCTATATATTTTGGAAACAATAACTATCGAAAATAAAAATGTAATAAACCATGAAGTTAGCAAAAGAACTAGGAAACGTATTTTATATATCCTTTGAAAAAATAAAGTACCGTAAAAAATTATATAATCAGTGACTTATGTAGGCAAAAACACTACAAGTTTGAAATTAGCCTACAAGAAAAACGAATATACAGAAAATCAAAAAAATAAATATGTAATTATAAAATCACTATTTTGTTGAGGAAAAATAAGAGAAATTTGTAAAATCAAAATTTTATTTATATCAAAGAAGAAGGCTAAGACCATCGACAAGTCATACCCATTATTGTTGATAGAGAAATGCGAGAGAAAAATCCGTTTATCAAATGATCAAGCCTTGATATCAAAAACTAAATACATTTCAATCGATTTATTTTGACAACAAAAACAAAAAATAAAATCAAACATGAAGTTAATATTTAAAAGGAATGAAAAATAAATTTTATATATCTCCTTTCAAAAATCAAAATAGCGGCGAAAATTGTATAATCGGTAAATTACATAGGCAAAAAGACTATTAATACGAAAATAAATCACATAAAAAAAATTATTATACATAAAATAAAAAAGTAAAAGCAATTGTAGAATCACTATATTATTATTAAGGAAGAACAACAAAAACTTGCAAAAATAGGAAACATATTTATAGCAAAGAAGAGGGCAAAGACCATTGGCGTGTCATAAAATTAAGATTAAGAGAGAAGACCGTTTTTCGAATGGTGAAGATATCCAAAACTAACTCATCTTTTAATCGAGATATTTTGGCAACAATAACCGAAAAGAAAAATAAAATCAACCATGAAATTAGCATAAGAAATAGTAGAATATATTTTACAAATATTTTTTTGAAAAATGAAAGTAGCGAAAAAACTGCATAATCAATGGCTGTAAAGGCTAAATAACAAGAAGTATGAAATTAGCCCAAAAAATAAGCGAATATAAAGAAAATCAAGTAAAAGTAATTGTAGAATCACTATACTGTTAAGGAAAAATAAGAGAAATTTGCAAAATAGTAATCATATTATATCAAAGAAATGAGCTAAGACCATTGGCAAGTGAAACCGTTACTGTTGATAGAGAAATGCAAGAGAGAAGTATGTTTTTCAAATTGTCAAGCCTTGATATCCAAAACTAAAACATATTTTAACTGATATATTTGCCAAATAAACAACCAAAAGTACAAATAAAATAAACCACGAAGTTAACATAAGGAAAAGGAGAACAAATTTTATATATTTCTTATAAAAAAATTAAATTACCAGAGGAACCTGTATAATAAGCAGCATATAGGCAAAAAGACTACAACTACGAAAATGACTCAAAGAAATAGATCTACAAAAAATCAAAGAATTAAAAGTACTTGTAGAATCTAAAATAGAAATATACTTATATGTACGAAAAGAGCTATGACCAATGGCATGTCATAACGTTACAGATGATAGAGAAATACAAGTGAGAAGTCCATTTACCGAATTGTCAAGCCTTGCCGATATATTTTGGCAACAAAAATAAAATGAAAATGAAATCAACCATGAAATTAGCATAAGAAAAATGAGAACATATTTTATACATCTCCTATGAAAAATCAAATTAGCAGAGGATTTTGTATAATCGGTATCTTATATAGGCAAAAAGATTACAGTACGAAAATAGCTCACAGAAAATGCTATTATAAATGGACACTTATTGAGCGACAACACTATATAGAATACTAGAATCTAAAAAAGGAACGGAGGGAGTATATTTATTTTAAAAAATAAAATTGGCGGAGGAACCTGTATAATCAGTGACATATAGGTCTAGGCAAAAAGACTACAACAACAAAAATAACTCATAAAAAAGCTACTATTCAAAAAATCAAAGAAAATTAAAACTAATTGTAAACAACAGAAATTACCAAAATAGAAAATATATTAATATCAACGAAGAGCGCTAAAACCAACATGTCATAACGTTATGCTTATTAACAAACTACAAGAGAGAAGTCCATTTTTCTAATGGTCAAACTTTGATATACAAAACTAGAACGTCTTTCAACCGATATATTTTGACAACAATAACCACCGAAAATAAAAATGAAATTAACCATCAAGTTAGCATAAAAAACAGGATAATATATTTTTAAATTTTAATTGATATATTTTGCCAATAAAACAACCGAAAGTGAGAATAAAAATCAACCATGAAATTAGTATAAAGAAAATGAGAACACATTTTATACATCTCCTATGAAAAATCAAATTAGAGGAGGAACTTGTATAATCGGTGTCTTACATAGGGGAAAAAAAATACACGTACAACAATAACTCACAGAAAAAGTTAATATAAATGCACACTTATTTAGGGACAACATTATATAAAATACTAGGCTCTAAAAAAGGAATGAGGGCGTATATTTCTTTTAAAAAATCAATTTAGCGAAGGAGCCTGTATAATCAGTGACATATAGATATGGGCAAAAATACGACGATGAAAATAACTTATAGAAAAAGCTACTATATAAAAAAACAAAGAAAAGTAAAATTAATTGTAGAATCACATTATTGTTAAGTAAACAACAGAAATTACTAAAATAGAAAATATATTACTATAAACGAAGAACGCCAAGACCAATTGCATGTCATAACGTTACACTTAATAGCAAAGTAAGAGAGAAAAGTCTGTTTTTCGAATAGTCATGCCTTGATATCCAAAACTAAAACATCTTCCAAACGATATATTTTAACAACAATAACCACCGGGGAAAAAAACAAACTAAAATCAACCATCAAGTTAGCATAAAAAATAGGATAATATATTTCACATATCTCATTTGAAAAATCAAAATAGAGTAAAACTATATAATCAATGACTTAGATATGCGAAAAACTACTAGTATGAAATTAGCAAGCAAAATTAGCGAATATACATAATATCAAAGAAGTTAATGTAATTGTAGAATCATTATATTGTCAACAAAAAAAAATTAAAATAGAAAACATATTTATATCCAAGAAGAGGGGTAATACCATCTCCAGGTCATAACGTTAGTCTTTATAGATAAATGCGTGAGCAAAGTTTGTTTTCCAAATGGTTAAGCCTTGATATCCAAAACTAAAACAAATTTTAACCAATATATTTTGGCAACAAAAATAACCGAAAATGAAAATAAAATCAACCATGAAATTAGCATAAGAAAAATGAGAACATATTTTATACATCTCCTATGAAAAATCAAATTAGCAGAGGATTTTGTATAATCGGTATCTTATATAGGCAAAAAGATTACAGTACGAAAATAGCTCACAGAAAATGCTATTATAAATGGACACTTATTGAGCGACAACACTATATAGAATACTAGAATCTAAAAAAGGAACGGAGGGAGTATATTTATTTTAAAAAATAAAATTGGCGGAGGAACCTGTATAATCAGTGACATATAGGTCTAGGCAAAAAGACTACAACAACAAAAATAACTCATAAAAAAGCTACTATTCAAAAAATCAAAGAAAATTAAAACTAATTGTAAACAACAGAAATTACCAAAATAGAAAATATATTAATATCAACGAAGAGCGCTAAAACCAACATGTCATAACGTTATGCTTATTAACAAACTACAAGAGAGAAGTCCATTTTTCTAATGGTCAAACTTTGATATACAAAACTAGAACGTCTTTCAACCGATATATTTTGACAACAATAACCACCGAAAATAAAAATGAAATTAACCATCAAGTTAGCATAAAAAACAGGATAATATATTTTTAAATTTTAATTGATATATTTTGCCAATAAAACAACCGAAAGTGAGAATAAAAATCAACCATGAAATTAGTATAAAGAAAATGAGAACACATTTTATACATCTCCTATGAAAAATCAAATTAGAGGAGGAACTTGTATAATCGGTGTCTTACATAGGGGAAAAAAAATACACGTACAACAATAACTCACAGAAAAAGTTAATATAAATGCACACTTATTTAGGGACAACATTATATAAAATACTAGGCTCTAAAAAAGGAATGAGGGCGTATATTTCTTTTAAAAAATCAATTTAGCGAAGGAGCCTGTATAATCAGTGACATATAGATATGGGCAAAAATACGACGATGAAAATAACTTATAGAAAAAGCTACTATATAAAAAAACAAAGAAAAGTAAAATTAATTGTAGAATCACATTATTGTTAAGTAAACAACAGAAATTACTAAAATAGAAAATATATTACTATAAACGAAGAACGCCAAGACCAATTGCATGTCATAACGTTACACTTAATAGCAAAGTAAGAGAGAAAAGTCTGTTTTTCGAATAGTCATGCCTTGATATCCAAAACTAAAACATCTTCCAAACGATATATTTTAACAACAATAACCACCGGGGAAAAAAACAAACTAAAATCAACCATCAAGTTAGCATAAAAAATAGGATAATATATTTCACATATCTCATTTGAAAAATCAAAATAGAGTAAAACTATATAATCAATGACTTAGATATGCGAAAAACTACTAGTATGAAATTAGCAAGCAAAATTAGCGAATATACATAATATCAAAGAAGTTAATGTAATTGTAGAATCATTATATTGTCAACAAAAAAAAATTAAAATAGAAAACATATTTATATCCAAGAAGAGGGGTAATACCATCTCCAGGTCATAACGTTAGTCTTTATAGATAAATGCGTGAGCAAAGTTTGTTTTCCAAATGGTTAAGCCTTGATATCCAAAACTAAAACAAATTTTAACCAATATATTTTGGCAACAAAAATAACCGAAAATGAAAATAAAATCAACCATGAAATTAGCATAAGAAAAATGAGAACATATTTTATACATCTCCTATGAAAAATCAAATTAGCAGAGGATTTTGTATAATCGGTATCTTATATAGGCAAAAAGATTACAGTACGAAAATAGCTCACAGAAAATGCTATTATAAATGGACACTTATTGAGCGACAACACTATATAGAATACTAGAATCTAAAAAAGGAACGGAGGGAGTATATTTATTTTAAAAAATAAAATTGGCGGAGGAACCTGTATAATCAGTGACATATAGGTCTAGGCAAAAAGACTACAACAACAAAAATAACTCATAAAAAAGCTACTATTCAAAAAATCAAAGAAAATTAAAACTAATTGTAAACAACAGAAATTACCAAAATAGAAAATATATTAATATCAACGAAGAGCGCTAAAACCAACATGTCATAACGTTATGCTTATTAACAAACTACAAGAGAGAAGTCCATTTTTCTAATGGTCAAACTTTGATATACAAAACTAGAACGTCTTTCAACCGATATATTTTGACAACAATAACCACCGAAAATAAAAATGAAATTAACCATCAAGTTAGCATAAAAAACAGGATAATATATTTTTAAATTTTAATTGATATATTTTGCCAATAAAACAACCGAAAGTGAGAATAAAAATCAACCATGAAATTAGTATAAAGAAAATGAGAACACATTTTATACATCTCCTATGAAAAATCAAATTAGAGGAGGAACTTGTATAATCGGTGTCTTACATAGGGGAAAAAAAATACACGTACAACAATAACTCACAGAAAAAGTTAATATAAATGCACACTTATTTAGGGACAACATTATATAAAATACTAGGCTCTAAAAAAGGAATGAGGGCGTATATTTCTTTTAAAAAATCAATTTAGCGAAGGAGCCTGTATAATCAGTGACATATAGATATGGGCAAAAATACGACGATGAAAATAACTTATAGAAAAAGCTACTATATAAAAAAACAAAGAAAAGTAAAATTAATTGTAGAATCACATTATTGTTAAGTAAACAACAGAAATTACTAAAATAGAAAATATATTACTATAAACGAAGAACGCCAAGACCAATTGCATGTCATAACGTTACACTTAATAGCAAAGTAAGAGAGAAAAGTCTGTTTTTCGAATAGTCATGCCTTGATATCCAAAACTAAAACATCTTCCAAACGATATATTTTAACAACAATAACCACCGGGGAAAAAAACAAACTAAAATCAACCATCAAGTTAGCATAAAAAATAGGATAATATATTTCACATATCTCATTTGAAAAATCAAAATAGAGTAAAACTATATAATCAATGACTTAGATATGCGAAAAACTACTAGTATGAAATTAGCAAGCAAAATTAGCGAATATACATAATATCAAAGAAGTTAATGTAATTGTAGAATCATTATATTGTCAACAAAAAAAATTAAAATAGAAAACATATTTATATCCAAGAAGAGGGGTAATACCATCTCCAGGTCATAACGTTAGTCTTTATAGATAAATGCGTGAGCAAAGTTTGTTTTCCAAATGGTTAAGCCTTGATATCCAAAACTAAAACAAATTTTAACCAATATATTTTGGCAACAAAAATAACCGAAAATGAAAATAAAATCAACCATGAAATTAGCATAAGAAAAATGAGAACATATTTTATACATCTCCTATGAAAAATCAAATTTGCGGAAAACTTCTACAATCGGTGTCTTATATAGGCAAAAAGACTACACGTACGAAAATAACTCCACAAAAAGCTATTATAAATGGACATTTATTAAGGGACAACATCATATAGAATACTAGACTCTAAAAAAGGAACAGATGGAGTATATTTCTTTTAAAAATTCAAATTAGCAGAGGAACCTATATAATCAGTGACAAATAGGTATAGGCAAAAAGACTACAACAACGAAAATAACTCATAGAAAAAACTACTATACAAAAAATCAAAGAAAAGTAAAAGTAATTGTAGAATCACTATCACTATATTATACAATATACACGTAGGTAAAGGCAAGGAGACAGACAAAGAGGAGGGGAGGGTTTACCGGAAAAGAACTGGGTCTAGGGTCTCTAGGTGATTAGGGTATACAAGTATGTTTTTGTAGGGTAATTGACTAGTAACCCATATATAGCAACATATATGGGTTCACGTGGCAACATACAATACATATATTTATATTACAATTACAATTCATGTAGCTGGTAGTATATACATATATATTATGTATACTTAATAGCTAAATAGGTAAAATATCACTTATTCATGCACCCACACAATTGTACGCGTACAAATTTAAGAATATATCATAAATAAATAAATAAAAATGCAACTACATGAAAAGAATTGTTTTGAAATTAGGGCCATTACAGTATGAGTGGGAATTGAGTCTATTACGAAAAACTTAAACATTACATACCATACGACCTCAAAATCAAAAGATTTGATCCGATAACATCTGCAGAAGTGCAAGAGATTCGATTTGGGGAGGGGGAGGGGGACGGGGAGGGGGGGGCGGGGAGGGGGAGGGGGGGCGGGGATCTAAACTTCTATATGGTAATGGTAGGACTACACTACTGGTTGAGATTGAAAGAATCGAAACAACATTTAACGAGGTCCAGTTATGATGTCTCGAAACAGTTTTGGGGCATCAATACCCCAAATGCTTTTGGCCATTGGATCGGTCCTTTGGTTTTCAGCCATTGATTTTAGAACTACTTAAACTTGCCATTCATATGGTGGTCCATAGTTACCAGAGTCTCACCCATAGATTTTGAGTCCAAAACAGCCTTGTACTACCATTACACCCTATAGTTCTTCCGTTCTGTAATTGTAACACGAATAAACCAAATTGGTCACACTCAAAATGCTAGCTCAAATTTTTGTGAAAGATCAAGCAATCAAATTTTCCAAATTCAGCAATTCTTAGTTAAGTTCCTATTTCTTGTTCACAGAATCACTACACAAATGTTATTAATTAGCAAGATCAAATCCATCATACCATTATAAATGAAGTTTTGTATGTGTACCTTCAATTGATCTTGCCAATCCTTCAAGCTTGGACACAAATGAGTTATGTTATGAAGCTCGAAACACCAAGAGACTAAGCAGCAGGTCCTGTTCAACTATATATCAGTATACGTCTAAGCAACAGCAAACACTAACCATGTAGTCAAACTTGAGAATCAAAACAAAGGAATTATAAACATACCTCAGCAGCCAAATATATATATTATATAAACCAATCAAAATAGATCTTAGACAAGTCCAGAAATCGTCAGATTCGCATAGATCTGTCATTGCAACTTCAGTAAGTAAAAGACCTAAAACATGAAATAGATGTGAAGGGGTATAAGTTGGGTAAAACGTCAATATCACAAAACTATATTCATAAACTAATAAAAATGAAGTAGTATTCATTAAATTCCTTATTTGAACTAAACAAATCTGAGACGAATGCAAAAATCTAAAACTGAGCAAATAAATTACTAAGGACAGAATATCAGAAAATGAAATCATCTGAATCATATTCAAGCCCATATTTATCATATTTCATAAAGTTAAACAACTTGGTCATGACTAAAGATTTCTGAGATTTAAATTTCTTAAGTTCAACACCCTCATCAGGTGGAGTAACAGAGCCCTCAATGAACTCTACCATCCCTTCGACCGCAATTGCCAAAGTAAAAATGCAAGAGCAAATCAGATAGTTGGTACTAACTAACTTAATATGACAAATATCCAGAGGAATGTTATCCAAAGTCCCTACACGACTCAAATCATCCTTCATACTAACGGAACCATTTTTTGAATCCTCAGACATATTAAAAGAGAAACAATAACAAGCTGGAAATACTCCAAATACCTCGGATGATCAAGCCCAGTCCAACACGAGTGAAAAACGAATGACCAAGTCCAAGAAAAAGGAGCCAAGAACGAGCCAAAACAAGGTCAACCAGACCTGACCAGTTCAAACCGAGTGAAAGGCAGAGGTCGCCGGTGGTCAGAAAGTAATTTCGGTGGTCGGCGAGTGCTCTGAGGTGGCTGAAGATGGTCGGTGAGTGGTGACCGAACACGTCACTAAAGGACTGAGTAAGGAGCAAATAAGGACATCGATGGTCGAAAAGTGTTCGGAGAGGATCGGCAACGATCAGAAAAGGCTGATGACAGTCGACGATGACCCCTGGGGTTGTGTCCTCTACTGGGTCGTCACAAACAGTGCTGGAAAGATCAGTTCAAGAACAAATAAAGACCTCCTATTCAGCAACAAGATTCAACAAGGATAAATAACGCTGATAGTCGACGATGATCTATGAATCACCAGTTGAAGATGCCTAGGTCGAAACGCTCTGATACCATGTTAAAGCATCCAACTCCAAACCAATTGGCAAATAATGGAGAGACTGCCCAAGCTCATCTACTAGTTTTGGAGGAGATAATTAACCAATGTAACACAAATCCCAACACTCCCCACACGTGCGACCTCCGACTCGCACGTGGAGAGGTGAACAAAGGATCCCTAACAATTGAATCACAACAAACAACGATGCACTTATGGCACAAAGGGGAAGAATTTCTGAAAGTCTGCTCTGATACCATGTTAAAGCATCCAACTCCTAACTGATTGGCAAATAGTGAAGAGACCGCCCAGACTCATATACTAGTTTTGGAAGAGATACTTAATCGAGTGTTATGGATCCTTTGTTTATCTCTCCACGTGCGAGTCAGGGGTCACATGTGCAGGGGAGTGTTGAAATTTGTCCCACATCGGTTAATTATCTCCTCCAAATTTGTATATGAGCCCATGCGGCCTCTCCACTCTTTGCCAATTGATTTGGAGTTGGATGCTTTAACACTAACAATATCCGTTTTCTCCCTATTTTCCCGATCACTGAATTGTTCGGAGTCATCTGACCCTCTTTTTTATTTTTCCAACGATAAACTACGAATTTCAAATGGAAAAGCTTTATCATGGACATGAAACAAAAGTGTTTTTCCATGGAGAAGCCACAACAGGCTTGATTTTTCTCAAAAGATGCAGATTAAATCACAAAATAAAACTACGCAGATAATGAGTGTCATCACCTTCTTATACAACTGGTAATCAATGAAGAACCCATGCATACAAGCTCTTAGAGGATTGGTGCCAATTAAATTTGTCAAATTCAACCTCTCGGGATCTTCTTTGATTAAGAATTTGAAATCATCATAAATAGTTGTTTGAGCACCCTTCTCCATCTCTTCCTGCAGGGGAAAAAATAACACAAATATAAAAACACAAGTGTAATAATAATACAACGGGAATGGTCCTAAGACATACCACTTAAAGGATCCCAGACATACCACTTAAAGGATCCCATATAAAATCGTCCAATAATTACCGTCAAGTTTTCAAGGTAAGAGCACCACTTCGGCGTAGGTCCAAGGGCTCGTATGAAATAAGATAGTATCTGGCTGTAGTCCAACCCACTTCCATCAAAGACGCAAATATCATTTATTGCTCCAGCTGTTGGCTCAATGCTGGTCATGCCTTCTCCCTGAAAGTATCAAAAAAGTCAATCAAACCCTCATCCAGAAACTACTCCCATCTAGGAATGTGCTATAAAATACAATCAACAATAATCAACATCTTGTTGGAGGAGTTTCCGATGTGGTGGTGGTGTGGTGGCTGCGGTTGATCGGAAGGATTATCGATTTGGTTGCCGTCCGTAGGGTTAAGGTTTTTCGTTTTGGTTCTGGGCTTGGCCCGATAAGAGTGGGCTTGTCCCAATGGGTGTTTCCTTAGTTGGCTTCTTGCCAATCTCATATTTGGGTCTCGGATTTTTGGGCATAGGATAGTTCTTAGTTTAGGAATATGATGACGTTCAAGTCCTTGTTCCTTTAATCAAATTTTTGCCTTTCAAAAAAAAATTATTCAACATATTTGCCTATGTGGCATTATGGTGATTGCATTTGCAACAAGTTCAAGAATCAAGACCCTTTCAAGTTACAATCACTTTCCAATCTCATATGCTAAGATGACAAATCAAAGAAAACATCAAATCTTAGGTTGGTAACCAACTAGGATTCATTCAAGTTATATGCTTTTTGCCTTTCCTAATCAAATGAATGGTGAACCTATATTCAAGTAAATTAATTATCTATGCGCACAAGGGAAAAATATAGGGAAATAAGTAGAAAGGAACACCCTAAGAAAAAGATCTTCAACAGTTTAACTTGTGTTGTTATTCAATCTTATGTTAGCTATATACTGCAGCCTTAATCTTTGATACCTAAACATAAAGAACAAAAGCACTAGAGGGGGCACAACCTAGATCTAACCAAGACTATAGGCCCATAGGGTCTCCTACATAATCCAAAAAAAAAAAGAAGAGAGACTCCGTAGAGTGTCCGTCCAAGCTAAAATTAAGCTATGCAATAACTAAATTTAATCTGCGAACCAACATGTCTACATCCTCTAAAGTCTTAAAGTATGTTTTACTCTCTTCACAGGGCACCCACCCACTTAGCTTCAAAAAGCTAGAGGATCACTCTTAGGTCTTGGCATAACCCACTGCACCAATAAATGGAAATAAAGAAACTCCTAAACCCGCCAACCACCTAAAATGATGGAGAATGTGAGCTGATGTCTCCTCCAACTTCCTATACAGCATCCACCATTACCTACGAAAATCCATTGATTACCTATTTTTGTCTGTAAAACTCAAAAGGATAAAAACCAATTGAAAATGCAAAAATCTCATCATATCTTCAGTCCACAATTTGGACCAAAACGGTGATAAATTATATCATAAAGACACACCAACTAAACATATACTACCATGTCCATTCCTCTAACACAGTACGTGTATTGATAATCAAGCCCATCGTCTAGCCATTCACTCTTACATGCTCTAACAATTAAGCACGGTTCATCTTATAAGTTTTAAGATAGTCTAATAGCTTGTTCAAAGTCACCATGTTATGTCATTTTCACGAGGTAAACAAGAAAATGGCAGAAAAAACATCGTATAAAGAAACTATAATATAAACCCTAGAGTCGCAACAAATAAAATGCGCACAATGAATGAATATGAATTCAATAGTCATACGTGCCCAATCATAACTTGAACTACAAAAGCTTGAGACAATCTTATATGATATAATCACATGAAAAAACTAAAACAGAGAACAAATAAATCCAAGGTCCATAATCTAAAACAAAAACCAACATATTAAATTCTACTCACATTCAAAAGAAAATGGGAGTATTGCTTACCGTCTCTGGGTCCCAAATCCTGACAGTTTTATTATCCATAGTAATTAACTTCGCTCGCTTGGAGTTAAAAGTCTGATGGCACTTAATATTTGAAATCGGGCTCCCATACCTACCGAAGAATATTGACAAATACAAGGAGCTACGCATTAGAAATAAAGAAAAACATAACTTTCATTGGATACAAAGACAAAATAGCCAGCCTGTAGATGTAGCTCACATGTGATCCTTCACTCGCATTGGTTGTGATTGTGAAGAACGCAAGTCATAAATCAATACCTACATATAAAATAGCAAGCATAAACTCGAGTTTATTCGTAGAAATATTTAGTGGAGGAATAACTCAACAAAACGACAATCAACATTTATCCGTAATAACTACGAAAACCACTACAAGTGGTTGTTTAATTGTTTATAGACAGTATATGTTGTTCAGTGAAGATTAATAAGTTTTTTTCATGATTAATGAGTTTAAAAATCTAGGGCAAATATAGTATAACACAGGGAATATGAAACAATCTCAAATGATATTTTAACCATACCTTTCCCGCACTACTTCCAATAGCCATGAAGTAGCCTCCTTCCCCATCAAACTCTACTGCAGTGACCTCCTACAAATCCGTAAGCATTGTTAGAGCATTTCTGATCACCAATTGAAACCTAAAGTTCAACATCTTTTTCTATAACATGGTGAAAGATGATGTAGAGAATTTACTCCATGTTCCTTTTATTCGTTCCTATCAAAAATTGCATAGGAAAGGAATATGAAAAAGAACTGCTGGAGGAGTTTAAAATAAAAGAGCACTGATATCCAAAAATAGGCTATCAATTGAACTTCAGCTCGAAGGACATGCCATAATGATAGCATTTACAAATTACAATGTAAGCAACAAATGCAACCCCATCAAAGTTTGGCTCAGGCATTTGAAGTTTAGACAAATGGATTCAAGTGGCGAAGTTTTCCCCATTAACTAGAACTACTAAATACCATTGAAATAATGTACCAAGAAGCAAATTGGCTACCTGATCAATATCACCGGCAGGAGCAACAACATTTATTCTTCCAACTGAAGATCTCACTCTCATGTCAAAGCATTCCCAACGCCGTCTTCTCCACCATATGCAACTAAATCGTGAAGCTTGCTGAATTAGAAAATATGATTCCCTCAACAACTGGATAAGCAACCAAAACAAACAAGCCTCTAACAACTATAGCGCTAAAAAAGACATATGTTACACCAGCCTTCTAGTAACTACATTTACAGCGGGGGACTGTGTGTTGAGTGATGAGAGGAAACGTCCCTGCAAAAGAAAAAAACTCGAGTTATATAAATCAGAACATGCAGCAGCTAATTAAGTTTTTTCAACCGGCCAAAGTAGCTAATTAAATCTTATAAAGGATATTCTGAATCACCAAAAAAAATTAAATCTTACAAAGAAATCAAAGGAATCAGAAAGAGAAGCATGCTTAAATCGAGTTGAATTTGAATCCTACGGAGCTATAGATTATGAGGCAAATGTAGGTGTGGACTAGGGCAACTAGTAAATAAACGAGGATCCACTGATCATAACATACCTCTAGTTTTTCATCACCTTTTTTTTCCCTTGGTAGAGAGCAATTTAAACAAAAGATTGCAAAAATCATGATCATAATCATCCTATGCTAGGGGAAGGGAAGAGGGCAGCAGGGCTCGAGCTGCCAACCAGGTGAACGGGAGCATATGTGGTTGAGCACTTGGACAAAATCCCGTGTTCCAAATGCTTGGACACATGGAAATTTAATATTTTTCTTTAACAAAGAGAAGGCATTCACCAAGTAACTGCAAGAAGGAAGAAAAAAAAATGCTGGAGCCAGATCACTTTGGCAAAACTTTCAATCACTGTAGAAATTGCAGATACTAATCGACATAGAGCTCCCTAATAGCTACAGTTTCTGACAATAGTATCATAACAACTCTTAATGGCAGAGGCTTATATCTATTATTATCCGCTCCTATAAAAAAAAAAACGGTTACTTTATCTTCTCTATCCCTTTCTCCCTTCTCATTTTTCTGTTATATTTTTCAATAGTTATCACCCCCAAACATAAATACCGAAGCAATAGAGAGCAATGAATAATTAACCCTCTTTTTGCTTGGTTTTCTCATTTTAGAGAGCTTCCTTATTTTTCTCTTACTCCTATAAAGACAAGAATCGTACCAACGAATTTCCCAAGTACCAAAAAAGAAAATTAATTGTACCAACAAACACTAACTACAATAGAGGACAGCCAAAAACCTATTCCAAGTTTATTCTATATACATCCGGAGAAGAGGCAGCACAAATCAAGTCACATGACCAGCAATCACATGCAATATCCCTTCCCATCCTGTTAATATTATTATAGCAGACATACAAACGGTTAAACAAACACCAGAAAAAGAAGAAATTACAAAGAGATCAAAATGCAAAAATTGAAGACACTAGAAAACAGCATAACAAGTAACCCTTTTGTGTAAGTGTTAAGCATTCAAGTCAGAACCTTCAGGGCAACATCCTGTTTTTAACTTTAATAAAGTGGGATAAGGCAAAATAAAAGAACAAAAGGCAAATGGAATGATGATGCTGGAGGATAGCTTGATAAACAAACATTCATTGTTGGGTTCATATTCCTAAAAGCTTTAGCTTTAGGCACAGATGGTGATCGAAGATGGCACCAAAGCTTCGGATTCTCGCAGGTCTTGGGGTCAGGTCTCTCAAGTTGCATTAGCTTCACATTTGCATTTACATTCTCCACATCTACAAATATTTTCATCTGAAAAGGTTACACACAGGAAGGATGCCGGATATTCTCATCTAAATAATAGTACATATAATGCCTTTATTTCAGCATCATCTAAGTAATCTTAAGACTATTTTGTTATTAATTTTTTGGACTTTGTTCAACACTTATGTCACTTAACCACTCATGATGTGTTCGGTAAGGAAAAAGAAAAAGAACGGCATCGATTATTAGCTTATAAATACTATTCTACATATACATTATGTAGAACATGTAATTATGTTATGAAGATCCAAAAAAATGTTCCGCGTTGGGCCAAACTTATTCCGTTCTGGATGTGAGGTTCAAATGAGCCTACCCCTACTGTACCACATTCCGGAGGGGATAGGGTACTACGTTCCCACTCCCGTTCCACCCCTGTACCACAGCGATCCGCATTCCAGGTATGCCGGATAGCGTGGTACATGTAATATTTACCATTATTCAGGAGTAGAGATGATCCAGCCAAGGCAGCATTTGGAAGGAACCAAGAGGGGCATAGTAACACATATGTTCAGATGATCTGTACTACTCTAACCGCTAAAACAAAATGAGAATAAGATTTAGTTTCTAATACTGAGTTTGGAAGAGTCCGATCATAGTCTATGATTTAACTATCCCTGCTCAAGTGATTTACTAACCTACAGTGAATCAAACATCAAGAAGGCTATCAAGTTAAGAACAAAGGCCAGCTCATTCGCCGATCAACTCAACAAGACTTTAATCTCAATTACTTGGGATTAGCTACATGAATTCATTTTCTCCAGCTGATGCGTTCTTTTTGTCTACTTACCTCTATGAAATTCCATTAGTCATCCAAGAAATTAACGTTACGAACTGAAGTATCGAAAAAACTCACAGAGGCAGCTACAATTTGGCAATGAGCAAACAGATCTTTACCAATGTACAATGCTTACGCTAGGTGGACAACCTATTCTTCCGAGTAGAGGCTGATTTATGCAATTCGAACCAGTGCCAAAGTGCTGCAATGGGAGAGCACTTGTATCGTTTCAGGTGGTGGTCTGCTTTACAATTAGGTCTTAAGGCAAAAGCTTAGTGAACGTAATCTTAAATTTTGCACGGTTGCACCAAACTACACTGATAGAGAGGTAAACTATACTACAATATCGAGAGCTAGAAATTCCAATACAAGTACATGAAAAGCTACATAAACTAATAGCAGCCAAATATACTATTATCCAACCCCATCCTGTATCTCATTTGGTCAAACTTCTTCCCCTTATCTGCTATTGGTAACTGCGATAAGGTTGAAAAAAGAAAAAAAATATGCTGGAGGCAAATCACTTTGGCAAAACTTTCAATTGCTGTAGAATTTGCGAATACCAATCGACATAGAGCTCCCTAATAACTATCGTTTTTGACAATAGTATCACAGCAACTCTGAGTAGTGGTAGAGGCTTATATCTATTTTTTTTTTTTTTATCGACAGGGTTATATCAATTATTATCCGCTCTTATAAAAAAAAATTGGTTGCTTTCTCCCTTCTCCTTTTCCTGTTCTATTTTTCAATAGTTATCCCTCTAAACAAAAAAACCGAAGCAATAGAGAGCAACGAATAATTAACCTTCCTTTTGCTTGGTTTTCTCATTAAAGAGAGCTTCCTTATTTTTCTCTTTAACTCCTATAAAGACAAGAATCGTACCAACAAACACTACTACGACAGAGGACAACCAAAAACCCGTTCCAAATTTATTTTGTATAAATCCGGAGAAAAGGCAACACAAATCAAGTCACATGACCAGCAATCATACGCAATATCCTTTCCCTTCCCTTCCATTCCCATCCTATTAATATTATAGCAGACATACACACGGTTAAACAAACACCCGAAAAAGAATAAATTACAAAGAGCATAATAGGCTACTAGAGGCCGGGGCACACCCGATGTGTGTGCAAATCAAATTTGCCAAAAAAATGCAAACTATCTCTCCGCTTATTGATTTGTTTCATCGAATTTTGAAAAAACATGTAAAATTCAACTTGCACAAGCATCTCGTGTGCCCCGGCCTCTAGTTAGCTATAATTTAGGTTCATCTTCAAGTTCAAAACTACTTGAAACCTCTACCAATCTCTAACTAATAAAATTAAAATCAAAATTTTTACGCTAACCTTAACCAAAGGAAAGAATTCTAGAATTGCTAATTACAAAATAACTTCTCTTTATTTCTCGGCTCGTGTAGCATTTCTCCAAGAACGTAGAAAATTGGGAAATCAAATGGTAAAAATTAGAATTCACGTACTAAAATTAATTAAAGAAAGGAATTCATTTGAATAAGGAAACATACCCTTGCATCACAAAATAAAACAATGATGGGTGAATTGAACGGTGGGTATTTGTTTATGCGTTAAGTCATGGCGTGATGGAAGCGAAACCCATTGTGGGATTGTAGGCACCCTCTGACTTTTTCCTTTCTCTCATGAACGATCTCTTTGATTGAGCAAGTGGTTAAAACTATCAGTAGGTTTCGTGGGGATGAGGGAAAAACTGCTGCAGTTGGAATTACATGTTTACCCTTTTTTTAACGGTGAATTGAAATAGAAGGTTTAACTTGCAAGGACTTTTACGGAAATCACAATTGTGACAGTTTCATTTTTTGTTCACAGCAAAAGCTCATCTCCCTTTATAAATTAGAATAGCTGATGCACGAACACGGAAACGAGGACACGGAAATTCTAACAAAATGGGGACATGGACACAGCGGGGGACACAAGCTATAGTGACTTCCATATTTTGCATGTAGACAAACAGATCAATCAGCTCATAGAAATGCAATCTTTGAGTAGTCATTACCCAAAACCTGTTGCACAATAGAGGAGAAAACTTAAATCAAATTAAGCAAACATCATTCCAGAACCAAGCAATAAATGGGGTTCTCTAATAAAAGGAGCAACTCCTTGCCCTTTCACAATGCATTCAGGAGGAAGTCTATGCATATTCAAAGTATGGTAAGTGAGGTTGTTTCTTGAAGTAAGAATAGACAAGGACCAAGGGTATGGCTAATAGGGTGACAAACATTTTGATCAAGAGATCTTAAATTTGTTTACATCTTGGCAAAGGAACATGTATAGAACCTACTACCGTAAGCTGACTTCTTGGTTGATATAGGAACAATTGTACGAAAATTCCCATCCATAAGGAAAGCTCACAAGACAAGTCCTTCCAACCGCTATATTGTATTTCCTTGCACAACATGTGTAGCCTCTTACAAGCCAAATCTTTTCAACACGTATCATAAAAATATTGGTGACTAAAGTTCCAAATACAAAGAAGGGAAGTACCTCAAAGTCAATTATCTCTGAAATGAAGTGCCGCTCAAACTTCAACGAAAGTTCCCAACTCATATACTTTGATTTGTGGAGGATAAATACCTAAATCCGAGAGTAAAGGATGATTTATAGAAATAAGGACAACTATACAGGTTGTGACAATAACACGATAAGCTAGAAGTGTAAGTTTACTGTTTCAAAGCACCAAACGCAATAAGACACTCCCCATCAAGAGTTGCCTTGATTCTAACCTTGCATAGTACACATTGATACCACTATATACAACTGCTATGCCATGAATTGGTGCGAGAACAAAACGGTGAAATTTTTTAGGTAGTCGACAATAAAGAGAGCCTGCCTAAAATTGCAATTATTCTAATTTTTCCCGACTACAAGTATTTGTACGTTGTAGACTATCAACCTACGGATCATTACAATGCAAAAGGAAGAGGAAGAATTGAGATTAATCAACTTACAGTAAACTTCACCATACTGGCACCTCTCTCCTTCCACAAATTCCATGCCTTATCAAATCGATTAAGCTTGGCTTTCCTGAAAATTTCCCCCAGAAAGAAAATCAAATCAAATCAAATCTTCACGTTGTAACAACTACTAACACTACAGAAACCCTAGAGATTGATGTGTGCAAGATCTTCTCCACCAGAAATGACGACAAAGAGACAGAAATTAATCAACAAACCAAAGGAAACAACAAAACCCTAAACCCAATTCCCATTCTCGCCAATCTCTAGATTCCTTGCAAACCTCACCTTCTCAAAGGTTAGACCAAAGGGAAACTGTATTAAAAATTCAATATTTCTTATGATTTCTTATAAGTTGAATATTTGACTGAGCATAAGTAAATTACCAACAGTCGTCTTCCCTATCGGCCAACTATGAAGCACCAACACTCCAAAATGGCGCCGTACCCACGTATTGGACACGGGGACACGCCTAAATACATATTGGACACGCCACGTGTCCAATAATTTATATTATTTTTTGATAGGGGACACGGCTGGGGTCAAAATGTAATTTTTTAAACATTTTTAGGGTTAATATGAAATTATTCAAAACTTTTGGATTAAACTCTAATTATGCCTTTAAAACCTATACTCTGCTGTCCAACTGGTTCACTTTCTCGATTACCCGTCAAATTCCAAGCCTTAGACGACGAGCTCTCATAGTCTCCTCTCCTCTCTCGAGTATGTCTCTCTTTGTCTCGCTCCTCTCTCTCTCTCCCTCTCTTATCTCTCTTCCTCTCTATGTGTCTCTGTATATGTGTGTGTATATATGTGTGACTATCTCTCCTCTCTCCTACTTACCTGCATACTTTTTTTTTTTATTTGAACCATGTTAATCTCATACATTAATCATATAGGACATGTCTTCCTCAACGGGTGCTAGTAGTGCACCTAAAACCGTGGAGGAGGGATCAGTACTTTGTAAATTTGTAAATAAATTGGATAAATTTGGTGGAAAATGAGGAAATTTCAAATGGAAGTGCAACTATTGTGGTGTAACAAAAAATG
Organism: Rhododendron mucronatum var. ripense; assembly: GCA_019656295.1. NCBI lineage: Eukaryota > Viridiplantae > Streptophyta > Magnoliopsida > Ericales > Ericaceae > Rhododendron > Rhododendron mucronatum. Next base: position 1,467,573 of record BPLT01000038.1, on the reverse strand, counting down.
GTTCATATACAAGGGTGAAAGCTCATTTGTTGAAAGTTACCGGAGAAGGGTTAGCGGCTTGTGAGACTGTAACAAGTACAGATGTTGCACAATTTCGTAGATTGATTGATGTAACAAGTACTTCTGCCTTGCCAACAAAGCAACACGCCAGAAATTTCACCCGGACAGTTTGAAGCTCTTTCTAGCAATAGATAGAGAAGTGCTTTCACCGGATTTTCTGCCATTTTTCCTGGAACCTGTACCTGGATTTGCACCCTATTTTGTGTTGCTTGGTCAACTTTCCCAAGCAAAAGGCGAAATATCATAACTAACCCCAGCTCCACACAAGCAAGGATCAAATAGCAATGAACACTTCAGAGGGTAATAACGTAAATTCAACACATGGGGTTGGCTTGCCATCCTTGGTTCTTTTATTACAAGTGTATTGATTACCCACCCCCTAGCGGCAGTGTTTAGCAAGACCTTCGTTAAATTGATCATAAGACCAAACACCACGTCAAAACAAATTAACAAAAGTCTATGTACTCCCAACCCTCTCAACAAATAAAAATGGGAGCCACTAAACCATCACCCCAAGCCCCCAATCAAGATTCCAGCATCAAAGTCAATCAATCACCATCAACTACAACCCTCGAGGATCACGCGGATAACCACCCCCCCACCCCCCCGTGTAATTATAAATGGTAAACGAGAAATATGGTCCCCATGCCTCCACCCTAGACCTTTTAAAAATACCCCTAGCTACTCAACTGACAGTCATAGATGAACTGCTTAATTGAGATTGTTGGGCCCGGAGTGCCCCATGGATTTGGTTACACAATGTCATTCCTTGCAACCGCTTTAAAAACAAACTTGTGGGTATGATGTTCAATGCCATTAAAAGACTTAATTAAAGCTCTCCCTAACACCAATTGGTTTTAGGGGAGAGGGTGGAAAAATGGTCCGACAAGTGGTATCAGAGCCAGGAAATCATGGGTTCGAGTCGCGGTAGCGTCATCGTGAGGGAGGGATTGTTGGCCCGGAGTGCCGCCATGAATTTGGATACACAATGTCACCCCCTGTGACCGCTTTAAAAACAGACTTGTGGGTGCGATGTCGAATTCCATGAAAGACTTAATTAAAGCCCTCCCTAATACCAATTGGTTTTAGGAAATGTGGAAAAGAGGTTCGACAAGTAAATGTCAAGAATGAAGCATCCACAAACCAGTTTTAGGAGAGATGGTGGAAAAGCGGTCCGACAAGTAAATGTCAAGGATGAAGCATCCACAAACTAGTATGACAAGGATTGATTTCAACTAATCATTTCAAAGGACATAATGGTACTAACAGACTTACCAGATATCCCAAATGTAAGGCACTTATCACACTCACAGCACATGAGGTTTAACTTGTACGAGTTACATGGAACCAATTGCTAAATTATTTTCCTAGTAAACTTCATCCATATGTAGAATCAAAGGTTTAAATCAACACCCGAAAAATATATATCCCTTTCTCAACCAGTACAATAAGGAAATTATATAATCATGTCATTTATAAATTAGACCAATCCATAGGCTAACAACTTCAAACCATAGTAGGTTCAAGCCAACCCAAGAGGCTCATACATGCTCATGTCAAGTGTGCATCGACATGAATCTAGAACTAAACAATTAAATTAAAAATGCTTCTACTGGAAAGAACAAAAATCAAATGCAGGTTCTACATACCATTTGTAGCCGCCAACCTCTAATGCATTACTATGAAGTTCTCTCTTGTTAATCTGGCAAAATTTGTTTATCTTCCACGTATACTTCGCATATAACTCGCAAGGTTTAGCAATGTCATAAAATGGCTAAAACTGAAGTTAACCACATACGCATAATATGACAAAGCACCAACACGGATTGGCTTTAACAAATTGAAAATGATAGGAAAAGCTGAAAATTGTTATTGCAATGAAGACCCAAAACTTGATTTCACAAGAACACATACAACCTCAATAACACTTTCCATAGTATTTCACTCCGTCTTTTGTACTATCATATTTTTTGACATTACCTCCTCAGAACTAATGAAACAAGAGTGATTCTACTTGAACCCAAACAAGTCCTTTCAAGTCCTGTGTCTCTGCTACACCCATTAACTTTTCAATTTATAAATTTATTTTCTTTCTTATACCTAATAATTGTCTGATCATATCCACATCATCCACATAAACCTAAATCCAACTTTATCAAATCTACACTAACCCGCCATCCACGGGCAACAACCACCATCCCCTCCAACTCTTAACTGCCTCTCATCCACCACCATGCTCGACATAATTAATCATTTCCACGGCATAAATAATTGCAATGATGGTGAATAACTTAATAGGTGATATGCAGCTAACCGCACATGAAACATGACTATCCTTTGCTTTATGTAGGTGAATAATCTGTTATTTGGGAAGTAAAATATGTTGACTGAAAATGTTATGAACCAGATCATAAATGAAACCAAGGGATAAAGCATAAATTAACCGGCAGTAAGAAAAATTCAGGTTTCTAGAAATCTAGACTACAAGCAACAAACATTTAATTTAAAGCCAAAACTATATGGTGTCACTCAACTTGAGCAGTTTTCAAGGTGAAAATAAACAACTCTTGATTGATTTAACCCCTTAAAAAAAAAGAGAAGAATGTCAAACTTTTACAGCCATAACAACTAAATCCAGAATGCATGTCTAAAATGACCTGGTCAACTTATAAGTAATAGTCATGAAAAGGAACAAACTCTACCTTGACCATCTAGCTTTATCTTCAATCAATTTTCCAAGCTTGCTTCTTCTATCTTCCACAAAACGGGGACAAATTTGCTCTACATTTGTCAAATATTCCGAATAAGTTCTCTCCTATATTGCCAATCAAGGCAACGGAAGGGACGATCTGCTCTCTCCCTACAAACCAGAAACACAATTTGAAATCAATGATCAGAATGATCGACCCCTGTTAAAATTACTAACAACAGAATTGCTTAATCATTCTCGCAAGAATGAAACCGATAGGATGGGGACTATCATTATTTGACTAGTGTTGAAAGAAAATGGGGGAAGGAGGTAATAAATCATAGTTTTAAAGGCAAAATCATCACACAATTCAAGACTTTTATTCTTTGCTTCTCGCTAACTGAAATATAACAGTGCTTTCCATAAATAGCAAAGATAGTAAGACTAGGCAAACAAAAAACTATAGGTGCACACATAAATAATGAAAATGACCATATATACAAGGACCTTCAAACTTAAAAGAATCTTAGATTTTCATCATTGATTAATCTACAAGAAACATGGAAAGATAAAGACTCATAATAAACCTGATAACTTGGACTTGGGCTTTAATAATGAGAGTACCAGCATCAATAAACCCATCCAACACTTAAGATAGCTCCATAAACTTTTTCCAACCCCAATCATGCTCTTTCTTCCGGAATCGATGCAATGTATCTGCAGAATTCACTTATAATGATCTAATATAACTAAATAGAACCAGAAACTCCACTGCACCTATTCACAACATGTAGCCAAATAACCATAATATTTGGATTTCCTCGGATCTTTATTCACCACTGCAATAGTAAACTTTGCAAAATGACTCCATCCTATTTGAACCCACGAGAAAAGAAAACGAGATCAATTAAAAAGCAAGAAAATATATTATAGTTCAATAATTACAACTTACAAGCATACCTGGACGAAGCTTGTCATGATTAACCACATAGAGAAACAAAGAGAGATGATGGCAGACATCACATCCTTGAGGATAATTTAGAATATACCTGCCACAATAAGAAGCTTACATTCAAACAAACGGAGTGCAACAGACACCTCTCCTGTGCCTAACCAAAGGAAATCAAGACTTAAGTCCCAATCAAATTGGTATCGACTAACACATCTCCTATGCCTCCTGAAGAAAAACACAAGTAAATTTCTACGGTCTCTAACTACAGACATTTTTTGCTTGTTTGATAACCAACAAATTTATAGAAGGCCAAGGATAAAAGGGCCCACTACATCAATAGCCTAAAACCAATCCAAAAAAAAAAAACCATGTACTGTACACTCCATTCTGAATGCCAAAAAATATGATCATACCAAGGAATAGATCAAGGATCGGACTACATACCCTTAACTACCAACTATGCAAACTAAGAAAAAGACTCTTAAAGCTAAACATAGGCCTCTCCACCCCATCTAAATATTTACCTATTACACTCTCTTCAAATTAGCCACATCAGCCAAAGCGGGACCAAATCTAACGCTACCGTCGTGATCTTCCCATTGAAGCCCCAAACCATTCTTGAATCAGCACTCTCACCACAGATGGAGAAAACAACAACGAAACCATAGGGAACTAGATAGAGTTGTCTAAATAAGAATAACTCTACCCAATTGTACAATTAATGCCTTTTCCAAGTAAGTAAAAGGTAGATAACAAAATGACACCATTACCCTAAATTCAAAGACAAGAAGCTGCTAGAAAGAGACAGGTACAAATAGGATCATTACGAAGACTATATTACCCATTTAAATCCACCTAAACTCCATTAAAGGTCAGTGTTCTACAAGTTGACCTAAGTGGAGCCCCGACGTCTTGATTTTAGGGGGACCCTCAATGCCAGGATTTTAGGGTCTATGAGGTAATTAGGTATTCTTACATTAGTCTGCATCACCAATTAATCGGGTAGGCGATTTCTAAAAGTATCTAGGGTAATATGGGTAAAAACATTCGTGTTCTTCAAACAAAATATTTATATACATAACACATGTCAAAGCCCTAATTCCGCTAACAAAATATATAAATGACACATAATAAAAAATAGAAAAACCAACTAATCTCCAGGGTTCTAAAAGTCAGCCGCCTAGGCCGATTAGTCCCCACCTAGGCGCTAGGCAGTGGTCCAACGCCTAGATTAGGCAACCGACTAGTCTGCGCCTAGGCGCTAAGCATCCCTTTTCCTCTCGACTAGCGCCTAGCGATTTTTAAAACATTGCTAATCTCCAAGCGCCAACTAGTTGGCCCTAGGCGCTAGGTGCCCCTCTTCCACCCAAGTAGCACCAAGCGATTTATAGAACATTCCAAATGATTGAGCTTTACCACAAAATTTGAGTAGTTCACCAACATCTTTTTTTAGCTGTTGATTACGAATGGCTATGGCAGTTGATTAAGAAACACCTTTTTTAAGCCGAGGAAAAGCATCTTTGATTGGCTTCCATTAGCACTAGCCTTCTGCAAACGTCAAAGTGGAAGTTTGAACTACTAAATATTACAAGATTTGCTGAAATCGATGATGGTTAAACCTAAGTTAAAGAATAAACCAAACCGAGCCTTACGTCCCAATCACTTGGGGTCAGCTACATGAATCCGTTTCCTCCATTGAGCTCTGTCAAGAGCCAATTGTTCACATAGACCTATAAGACTCATATCTTTGCGCACTACAGCATCTAATGTCAATTTAAGTCTACCCCTCCCCGTAACATTGCTACCTAGAGCTATCCTATCCACTCTCTTATCTTCCGGTCTACGGTAAATATACCCAAACCACCTTAGCCTATTTTCCCTCAACTTCTCCTCTATAGGTGCTACACCATCTCACGAACTGTTTCATTTCTAATCTTGTCTCGTCTAGTCTTACCACACATCCACCTTAGCATTCTCATTTCCGCTACACTCATTTTGCTCACATGTTGTTTCTTAATAGGCCAACATTCTATCCCATAAAGCATCGCTGGTCTTATGGCCGTGCCATAGAATTTTCCCTTCAATTTTGTGGGTACCCTCTTGTCACATAGTACACCAGTAGCGCTTCTCCACTTGAGCCACCCCACTTGGATCCTATGGGCCACATCATCTGCAATCTCTCCATTGCTACTAATAATTGAGCCTAAATACCTAAAGTGATCACTCTTTGGTATCTCCTGGTCTTGGATCATCACACTTTCTTCAAGCGCACTACTGGTACCACTAAACTTGCACACCATATACTCCGTTTTACTCCTACTTATCCGAAAACCCTTTGACTCTAATGCTTCCCTCCAAATTTCTAGTTTCGTATTAACACCTCTAGCAGTTTCATCTACGAGGACAATGTCATCTGCAAACATCATACACCATGGAATATCCTCTTGAAATTGTCTAGTCAATTCATCCATAACTAAGGCAAAGAGGTATGGGCTCAGGGTTGACCCTTGATGCAATCCTACGGTGATTGGAAATTCACTTGTTTCCCCTACTGGTGATCTAATGGTAGTAACGGCACCTAAGTTAAAGAATACAAACAAAAATTCCTATAGTTCAAGTAATCTTGCCATGATTTGAAAATATACAAAGATCGCGTAACGTAATTGACTTTAACCTTGATAGAAGAAAAGTAAAAATAAATCCGACTAAAAGGAACTATACCCTTTACCTTAACATAAAGATGTGAGGCTGTAATTGGCTATGATGACCAGAAATGCTTGAGTAATTCCTCAATGGACGTCCAATGGTGAAAAGTAAGAAAAGTTGATCTCCATAAAGTATAAAGAAGTATCGAAAATCCAAAACAAGAAAAATGACTAGCATCTGATGCAAAACCTATGGGCCTGTTGTTCTAAGGGCCGATTTTCAAGAACTAAGAATTTGAGAACAAGGCAACACTTTTTAACTTAGTATTCTCAATTCTGAAAGAGTTTTTTTTATTAATGTAAGCTTCATGTAAACAATTTCAAATCTAAGAGCAAAAGAAGTTTCAGTTCTATTATCTGTAGATCTGAAATAGAAAACCATTCCTAAAATCTCTGTCAAACGCAACCTATACCTTTCCCACCTACTCTTGGAAATTCAAGTCCACAAAGTAAACCGAGAAGTTATATTATAATGTACAAAAATTGGTGCCAACTCACATGTAAGAGTTCCTCTTCAATGATTTTTGGCAACCTGTCTAAAACACTCTCCTGCGGATTCTTCCCAAGCTGATACTTAGTGCTTTTAATATTCTGGGTCAATCCAATGAAAACCTGCATCGTTAAGCAAAAAGTTGCTTCATTGACAATCATAGGTCCGTCACCTCTGCATATGACAGCTAGTTGATAAAAGTATGGTGATAAATTTGCAACAAAAACTCTCAATACCTTAAAAAAGCAACATCAGGTTTAAGTAACTATGGGATCATTTAATCCGGAGATTTTAGCCTCAGATATCCGATCCCTTAGAGAACCATAAGCTTCACTGGTGCTGAGGCTGCATTTGTTTTGTCTTGTTCCAACAAGTATGTCCCCCAAAGTTTTTATTGCATTAGCTTGCTGAGAATGAAAGTATTCTCGAGGATCTTGGTCCAAGAGACAAACCTAGGACAACTATACCCCACCAAAACTAAAGCAGTTCCTCTTTTTATTTGAAGAAAACATACTTTAATGAAGAGAGGTGCCAATGGAAGGTCACAAGATGCCTGAAGATCTTCAATTTCAGACAGCTGAGAAATCCTCTCCAAGCATTCCTGGTCTACCATTCCATCAGACGCTCCATTAGTTAACTCTCCATTAGTTAACTCAACTGCAGAGAAACTTAAAGGTTAGTATCGAAACTCAAAGAATAAAAAAGAGATCAAAAGAATTATACCAGGAAAAGTAAACTGTGCAAACCCTGTTTTGACCTCGCAAGAGCCTCAGCCACGGACCTTGTGTCTCCCAATTCCACATCTGTATTAGAATTGACAAAACATAACTTGAAAAGGAAAAAAAAGGAAAACCATTATAAAGTACAACTCCTATAATACAACTTTAATGAACAAATAGTGTTCTCCGAACTGATGTTGCATATATGTGTGCAAACATCGAAATAAAAGAGAACACAATTGATGCACACCTCAAAAATAAAGATACAGAAACAGAACGCAAAAACAAAAGTTCAAATGCCAAACATCACACAACAGACAATCCAACTATTGGAAAATTCTACTCTAGGAAAAAGACCACCTGCAGTCAACGTTAGCAAAGAACGTACAGCTAAACAAAGCAGAGAAAGCAGCTAATGCTTGGCTCCTACATGCCAATCTCCCTCCTACCATGAGAAAGCATCATCAGTTTGGTTGCAAGAGTAACCCAATGCTATAACAGTCGTACAGCCAGTAAAAGGTGGAATCAAGTATTACTTGAACCCTTTTGGTGAATCCATGTCCAGGCTGCGACTTAAACCCTACCCCTCCACCATCATGATACTCAAGCCAATAAACAGCTGGCCACGGATATATTTTGACAAAACTCCCTCGGTAATATTTTCAATGAAACGGAAGAAATCTCAACTGGAAACCTTACCTATGGATCTTCCTTCAAGGACAACTATACCATGGCGATTAAGGACTTGTGAAAGAGACCTTTATTCTTCATACTGCGAGTCAGTAGCACTATCGCTGCCATCGTGAGACATCCCGTGATCCTACACTTGGACAAACATAATCAGATGTAACATAGTGACAAACATAATCAGATTGATATATTCAAATAAAGTCATATCATGAACTAATTCAGTTTTGTTTCTATTACTGATCAGTCCTGAACATCATCGATTTGATGCGGTGACCAAGTAATTTGTAATTTATCATTGGGTTAAAACTCATTAACACAAAGGGGAAATAAATATAAAACCGTCCACCATAAACTGGAAGATGGTGCAGGAAAAGGTGAAAATAAAATCCTCTTCTTGCAGAGTTATTCACCCAGTCTTTAGCACAAAAACAGTAAAATATAGGCATCACCCAAAGTACCGGAAGATGAATGTAATCATCCCCTTCATCAGCTTCCATGCCTAAAGTTGGATCAACTCGTCTAATCTGCAAAAGAGATACCACGTGAATGGGGTAAATTTATTTTGCTAAAACAGAAAAAGAAAAATATAAAACTGAATAACCAAAGGAAAAAATATATTTAGTGAAGGTAAATCCTCTAAATAAACATAATTTGACCTAAAGGTCCTAAAATGAAGGAAAATTCTCATTTCCGAAATAGTGCACCTTGTGCCAAGCTTCACTTGCCCATGCATCATCAAGCTTCAAGCATTGTAACTAACACCCACGGTTTTCAACATTGTAAAGAGAACACTACACAAAAAATAATGCATAAATCAAATCTAAAAAGTCCTAGAAACCAAATCTACTAACTCAACCAACATATATGTATATATATGGTGAAAGAGAGATGGTATGGTCAACAGGACCTTCTTGGGCTTTCTTCACTGTCGAAATACGACACTCTGTCGTGACAAGAACCCAGGACGCCGCAGTTGCTTAAGCCGCCGTGTATCTAATCGAAACTCCTTATGGGTACGGTGTAATACCCATCATTCCACTTCCTCTTCTTCTGAGAAATCAATACCCTACCATTTTCGTTACCATTTTCGTTTCCCTTCACAAATCGAACTCGCAAACAGAGGGAAAAAGTTGAACTTTTTTCCTAAAGTATATGCAAAGACAATGTGCCAGCATATTCAAGGGTGTACTTATACCTTAGTGATGAAAAGAGGAAGAATCGAATACAAAGCTCGAAAAATAGGCAAATACCTACTGCGTTGGATCCTCTAATACTTGGGTGGTATTCTTCGAATTCTTTTATGCTATCGCTCCCTCAATTTTCTTGTTCTACTACAGAAAATATCACCCTAATGAATTAGCCATATGTGATCTAGTTTAAACCAAGAGCGACAACGAAGGAGAAGTCATTAGTTGAATTGCTGCAAATGTTGTTCTAATCTTCCAATTCTGTCCAAAGGAAAAACTGTTAGAGAGGGTGAAGAAAGAGAAGAAAATTCTTGCTAGAGCAAATATTAGAGCCACATATAGGTTATAACTAGCGCATGTCCGTGCCTGAAGGCACGGCTCGAACAATCAGCATACACAAATAAATACTGGACTCACATAGTATTATGGGGCTGGGATAGAGGTTTGAGATCCGACTTTCTTGTAATTGTCGGAAGCTTACACTTGCAGAATGAATTCACACACTCATAATACTCATAAATGAGCCTAATGAAACAAATATATTGGGGCCATTTTAGGTCACCAGCTATGGAAAACTAAATGAAAGATGCAAAGCTTTATGAACTCTCCAGAAGTGATGCCTGCGAACTCAAAAAATTAGGGGCCATGAATGCGCAACTATAGGAGAGGCATAAACATTTCAGTGCTGATCAAATAGAAAACGTAGGAAACTTAAACAAGATACTCCAAAAGGACACACGCAACAAATTATTACCTGAACATCTTTGAGCAGTGTAGTGAATCCAAATTCATGGCTCTAAAACAATTAATGAACATATATTGGTCAACGTATTTCTGCGTGTACGCTTTTAGAAGTACGTTACCCATATGCGTTCATTAATTATGCCTCTCCTACTTTTTCTATTTGATTAGCTCTGAAGTGTTTCTGCCTCTCTTATTTTAGTTGTGCATTCATGGTCTTAATCTTTTGGGTTGCATAAAATCACAAAAACCATTTGCCAATGTGATTTTTTAACTTAATTAAACTTTGACCTCCTACCTAGAGTTGGAGAGTTGGTAAATTTACCATCCTCCATGAAGTGTACATGGAACAACCAACATGAAAATGGAATTTAAATTCATGCCCAAATCCTGGATTATGATCCAATCCAAGAAGCACATGCATAGCATCCTAGTTTTCTTAAGGAATCAAATTATTATTTTACTTTCTATTAGAAAGAAGACACAACTCCACAAATAGAGTCATCTTATTGCAACAGAGTTGCATTTAATTTCAAAGCAGGGCTAAGATACTTTTTGAAGCTTTTGCAACTCACCAAACCAGCAGAACAATAAATAAAACTTTTTACCAATTCACAATGCTCAATTATGCTAAATAGGCTATATCCAATGACACCCCGTATAACACCCTCAATATAAGCATAATTCATCACCTAATTTGGACTCAAAGTATAAGTTCCAATGGTATTTTAGCATGGCTATGAAGGGATGTACCCAAAAACTAATCATTCTTGTATTTGGCTTTTTTCCTTTCACAATTCAATTTATCTGAAGTGCATCATCATAGAGTTCAAAGATAACCATATTATGGAACACATTAAGACTTTGAGTAACTTCTTTTTTTCTTTTTCTTTTTTTAGTAACTTGGCTGAACTGGAATGATTAGTCTCATTCATAATCAAACCAAAACAGAAGGACCTAATTAAATCACAATAGTATTTTGAGAGTTGGTCTATTAGTACAAATGAAGAAAAGATGTCAATCCCTTTGGCATGCCACACTTGCTACTTATGTTGAACTTTAAAGTTAGAAATAGATAAACTAAGATAGAGAAACACTTGTCAAATCAAAATAGGGAAAAAACTCCCAAGAGTCCTGACTGTTTCAATCATCCTGTACTTTCAAACTCACATAGAGAATTCTCATCACATTAGAACTAAGACTGTAAGACACCAGTTCATGTAAGCGCAGACATAAATTATAGAAAAGATAAAGGCATCCAATGTCTATGACCAAGTTTTAAGGATTAAACAAAATACATCAAGAATTTGGAAAAGTATACCTCGTCAAATAATGTGTCTTCCACCACCAATCCTCGATGATTTAATCCCACCAGCTAGAGTTAATTTCAATAGAAATAGTCAGAATAAACTCAATACTCAATATCACAGGAATCATCCTAGAACAAAACTCCGTAGAGGAGAATGAACAATAACTACAACAAAGCCAAAGACACACAATAACAGAAAGATTATATTTGAACATAATGAATTGACATAAAACCAACCAGTCTTTCAAGTCCTCATACACGTTCATGGTGGAATGGCATAGCTCTATACATGGTGGAATGGCATAGCTCTATAGGGAGTGTGAAATCATCTAGCAACATGGGGCTATCCATATGAGTCTCTCTCACATTTTATCAAACATGTAGAATGTAAGTAGAAATGTGAGCAAACTTTGAAATTCATCAAAATATAATCTAATGGAAAACATGAAAAGATGAAAATCCTGACTGAATTTAACAGAATCATTCAATCGGGTTATGTGGCCCCGTGAAACGAAGGTTGCGGTAGCTAGAAAGTGCAATTATGTTTCAATTGCTTCATGAGATGTTGAAGTCAGAGGTGTGCAAGCGAGAATTAGAGAGGAAGAAGTACCAAACTATCAACATTCAAAATCACTTCACTTCCATCCAGAGGGGTGCCAGGGATGGTGGCGCCGATGACGGTGGCTTGCTCCATCTCAAATCAAGAGAGATGCGGTTTATAAATGTGAAGGCGATCTTCAACCTTGTGTAAATAAAATCAGCAAGTTGGGCCATCGTCGGAGGTTTGTTTGGTTGGAATCTGACCAATTTGGATGGGGAGACAATGTTAATCGGTTACATATGAGTATAAACACTACAATAGAAAATATTGGGATACTACATCCAAGCCGTGGCTTTGTAATTAACAAAACTAATGGGAAGTAAAAAGAATCACATTTCAATTCAAGGAATCGCAAGATAAGTTAAGTGTTTACCCCAATCACATTTCTTTCCGAGACAACTACTACTTTTTTCTCCTCAACTGGAATTGCTCCAATTGATTAGTGTAAGCCTACAATTATTGAAGGAAGGAGGAAGTTTTAAGCGCTAATGCTTCCACCATCAAAAAACCATAACAAAGAAAGTAATTTTACTGAAAGATGGCAAAAAACAAACAGTACCATTAGAAGATCACTGTCTTAGGGTTTGATCACTGGCCCAATTTCGAGGCCCACTTAATATTCTTCTTCCAAAATCAAACAAATAATCTGCGAAAATCCGAAAATCGCATAAGAGAATAATAAACCCTTCAGAACAGAACTCAATGCATGAAAAAATAGAAACTTAAACGAATAGTCAGAGTGATAAAACCTAATAATCATAAATCGCCATTCGAAGTAGAAGAGCATCGAATGATAAGGAGATGTAGCATGTGATAGACATTTCACATTTGATAACCTATTACAAACAACTCCAGTTACAAATAGTTCATGTTACAAACATTGGAAACTAAAAAACATAATGCAATAACAAACACTGGGAATCTGAAAAACAGAATCCAATAACAAAGAAACAAATGAAGTGAATCAATATAACAGAGTTTGTGATAAACTGCTAATTGGGATGACCAAGTCAGGAGACCGAGTGACAAATCTAAACGAAATATAAAAACCTGTTAAATAAAAACCAAATAAAATAATAAGGGCACATGAAATTTGAAACTTTATGTGCAAACCGTAGCATAGCCAATTAACAAACACAATACCCACCATAGAAATTACAATCAAACATAACCACAGAGGAGGAAATTCAAGTGGGACACATTCCTACAAATAGAACTGTTTGTTAATTTGAGCTTGTCCAAATTCAATCAAACACATCCCACTTCATACCATATTAATCCAACTAATCTTTCTTAAACCTAAGTACCTTGTCAGTCAATGAAGGAACCATCATTTTCTTTTTATGATCCCATAATCAGAGGAGGAAACAAATCTAACAAAAAAAAAAAACCCATGCCCTCCCCATGGCATCCCAAATAATTGCAGTCTTATAAAGATACTGCCAGTAATGTTAAACTCAATCCCTTCTGTTAAACTATACATGGATCTTACTTTAGTGAAGCATTCCATCAAACAGGTTGAAGGCAGTGAAACATTATGTTTTTTAAGTCAACCTTGAACTTAAAAATTGGAGTCTTTTGTAAAATAGGTAGGTGGTCATGGAACCAATAAAGTCTCACGTACATTATTTGAGTTCAATTTATTATCGAGCCACGAAACACCCACAACCAAGCTACCCGAACTGACTAAAGTTACTGTCTTTCAAGAGAAAGAATAAAGGTAAGTCCATTTCCTTATAGAATCACTACAAAATAGGTTCATCACACCTGCAAGGAGAAAAAAATACTTAGCAAATATTAGAAAATATCGGGAATGAGGTTAGGATGTGGTAGGCATTGGCGGAGAAGAAGTTGTAGACAGAGATCTAACATATAGAAGTGACGATGGCCGGAGAGTTGCAGGGGCGAAATAGGGTGGCGCTGGTGGTTATCGGCAAGGGTGCACGATGAGCAGCGGTGGAAAAGGATTGGAGGAAGGAAGGGGATATGAAGGGCAGACGGTTAGAGAGATAAGGGAAAGGGGACGGGGATACATGCCGATGATTGAGGAGAGGTGGGAGTGTGGGACTATTGCGCGGGAAACCAATCAGCCGACGGAAACCAACCATCAAAACCCTAATTTCATCGACTGAACCGAAACACATAAAACCCTAATTTCACCCCCAAAGTTCGATTCAAACAAAGACCCCACCAAACTTCGCGATTCCAAATTTCGTCCTCCGAGTAGGCGCGGTCAAACACGTCTTGCTTTTCGATGCAGAAGAGCTCTTTGTCCGAAAGGTGGAACGAGACGCCTGTATTTTTTGAGTGAAAGAGGAAAAAAGGGGGAATTAGGGTTTTTTTTTTGTGAATTAAGGGGAACTCGGGGGAGTGGAGAGGAGGAGAGAGTAGTAGTGTACCTTTGACGAAGCCTTCGAGTTGGGACGGGCGGAGGGAGGAGACGTCGGTGGGGTTTTGGGCGGAGAGGAGGCCGTCGTCGTGGTCGGCTTCGAGGGCGTGGAGGGTTGGGGGAAGATGAAGGGTGGAGGCGTGGAGCCATGGAGACTGGAGAGAGAAAAGAGCCGCTATCCACGCTATCCGGATCCGTGGATAGCGGAGCTGCGGAGGGTTGCGCTTCTGCCCGCCCATGGATGACACGCTGCATTCATCCCCCGCATGGTTCTAGTTTTAAGCTCCTCGACCATCCCATCCAACGACGGAAATCTAAGAGCCGTTATCCGGATCCGTTCCACTTTCCTTTCTTTAAAAAATAAAAAACAAGTAATTATTTTCAATTTCCAAACTTAAAAATAATCGTTTTGTTAGTTTTCCATTTTAAGTTTGTTTTATTTTTATTCTCTAATCATTATTTTATTTTTCTCTTCAATCATTACTCTATTTCTTCAATTATTACTTTAATTTCTCTCTACTCATTACCCCTCTCTCCAATCATCACCTTATTTCTCTCTACACCCATTACCCAAAGATGGAAACTAAACAAAGCCAATGTATTTACGAAAATAATTTTTAGAACTATTTCAAAGATCTTGTCGAGATCTATAGGTCCATATTGCATATTTTTTTATTTCGATAATTTCATTATTTTTAAACATAAAAATTAAAAATAAGTAATTATTTTTTAGAAGGGAAATTGGAACGGGCTCTCTATATGGAGAAATTTTTGCCAAAAATTATACCCACACAAAACTACCGCTCCGGTGATATAAGGGAGCGAGAGGGAACCATCCTTGGGGATGTTTGGTGGCTGATAAATGGAGTGGTGTATTGATGATTTTGTGGGGCTCATTTTGGGTCCAAAAAAAAAATGATGCAAATTGCAAATTATTTTTAAAATATTTTTTTGAGGATTCATTAAAAAAAATTAGCTTAATCCGATATCCGTTATGGCCCCCCAAAAATAAAAAATATGGTTAAAAATTAAATTCTCCAATTTTAAATCAGTTTGAACCGGAGCGCATATATTATTTTTTTGATCATTTTGTACTAAGATATCATAATTAATTTTTGATTATAGGGCTCTCATATGACAACCCTAAGAGGGACATAAAACCAAATGAAGAATAGATATTTAATTATAAGAGCTATAGAAAAACAATTAATTATGACCCTATAGAGTAAAATGATCATAAAAATAAGATTTTCGCACCTTTTCAAGCGGATTAAAAATTGGAGCATTTGATTTTTTTAGACTCTTTATATATTAAAAAATATGGTTAAAAAATTAAGTGCACCAATTTCAATCCGTTTGAACGGGTCTTATTTTTTAATCATTTTATCCTAAAAATCATAATTAATTTTTGGCTATCGAGATATCATATTTAAGTTCCTATTCTTTATTTAGTTATACAACTCTTTCAGGGCTCTCATATGAGAGCCCTAGAGCCAAAAATTAATTATGATTATTTAGGATAAAATGATTAGAAAAATAATATCTTCCTAGCGGTTGATCAAATGTATTAAAAATTGGAGTACTTAATTTTTGAACCGTAATTTTTTATTTTTGTGGGGCCCATTACAGGTATTGAATTGAGCCTTCTTTTTTTTTTAGAAACTCATAAAAAAAAATTAAGAATAACTTGCAATTTGCATCATTTTTTTTATCCAAAATGGGTCCTACAAAATCATCAATACACCGCTCCATTTATTGGCCGCCAAACATCCCCCAAGGGCCATTCCCTCTCACTCTCTTACATCAAGCAAAACGACGTCGTTTTTATAAGAAATTATTGTACATCAGCTTAAGATTTTTTTAGTTTGAAAAGAATTATTAATCAAGGTCATCTTCCACGTGTTTTGAGGGAAAATACTAGGACATCTTCTCCTAAAGGAAACTTTGGTAAAAATAAAGAGGTTTATGCAATTGGATTTTTAAAAGAAGACCACACCATCGCAAATGACCATGTGAGAAAGGAATAAAAATCTAAATTAGATATATCCATGTCTTCACTTACACAGTATGACATATTTTAAATCCGGTGATCCTCCATGAAAATATGTAGAAGAGGCCAAAATATATATATATATATTTATTTATTTATTTTTCTAGTTTACAAATGGGTGATCAATGTGGGAAGTAATTTAGTCACTTCTATCATTTGAAATATTATTCACTACTTTTGATGTGATACTCCATATTCTGAAGGTCATTGTTGAGAGACTTCAGTAATGAGAGTAAAATATATATTATTAATGTTGCGTAACTTCTATCACAAGGGGCAATCTTCGGCGTTTGCAAATAAAAAAAAATGTTGAAGATCATCATCAAGCCAATCAATCCCATGATTTGAGGAGACCAAGTTGACCAATGTGACCCTAAATTTACTCCTCATATCAGACCTTGATTTCCATTGTTTTCCTAAATTGTAAATACGTTTTTGTTTGGTCTTGTATATATTTGTTGTAGCTTGTAAGTCAATTGTAATGGTAATCAATAAAAGGTTTATCTTTTTCACATGGTATCAGAGCGGCATCGATCTTGGTGACCGTATTTTCTGGTCTAGTCCGGTGGAATCAACATCGGAGAGTTTCTAGACATTATCAAGCCATCTTCGACGACGTCGTCGCCTTCGTGAGGTTTATCCCTTGCAGAAATCTACACTGTCTTTTCACTGGGAAGGCAGAAAATACTAGATTGATTGTGACCTGCGCAAGACCAAAATTCGTCCAGATTTTGATCCCACGTTATCCTGGTGGGACAATAATTCTGCTAGGTTCTGTTTTTCTATAATAGTTCCTTTCTTACTTATACTTGGTCTTTACTTCACAATCCTTTTCTTAAGGCATCAGTCATGGCAAACTCAAAAGAGATTTCATCCTCTCTTATTCATTGTGGTTACACATCTACAATGTCAGCCCTCTCGGGTGGAAAACTTTGCCTTTCATCATCACTTGATCACACTCCGTGGATCCTTGACAGTGGAGCTACCGATCATATGGTTTGTTCTCCAACTCATTTGACCTCGTTGTTACCTGTGAAGGGACAAACAGTCACCTTACCGAATGGAACCGTAGCATTTGTCACACATATTGGGTCAATTGAATTTTCTCCTCACTTGATTTTAACTAATGTCATATGTGTTCCTTCTTTCCACTTCAATTTAATCTCTGTCAGTAAGCTTTCGCAAATTTCACGTTGTGTGCTTACTTTCTCTTCAAATTCTTGTGTCATTCAGGACCAACGCTCGGGAAAGATGATTGGGAAGGGGACTATGCAGGATGGCCTTTACTATTTTTCAACCTCAAGGGGAGCTAGTTGTCATGTAGTCGAACTATCCTCTTCTCAATTGTGGCATCGCCGACTCGGGCATTTATCCAAAAGCCGTTTAGAATTTCTTTCTAAAAACATCTCAGATATTGATTCCTCTGATTTTGATGAGTGCTTAGTCTGTCCTTTAGCAAAACAAAGAAGACCCCCATTTTCTTCCAGTATAACTTCATCCGTCTCACTTTTTGAGTTATTGCACATGGACATTTGGGGTGGTTATCGAACTCCTTCTTTGTGTGGGGCAAAGTATTTCTTAACCATTGTAGATGACTACACTCGTTGTACATGGGTCTATTTGATGCGTTACAAATCAGAAACACAAGGCCTTTTGAAATCCTTTGTACAACTTGTCGAGACCCAATTCTCTTCAAAGGTTAAGATCATTCGGACTGATAATGGGCAAGCATTTAACATGGTAAACTATTTTTCAGAAAAGGGGATTATTCATCAATCAAGTTGTGTATCTACCCCACAACAAAATGGAGTCGCGGAAAGAAAACATGGTCACCTTCTTAATGTGGCACGCGCCTTGCTTTTTCAAGCCAATTTACCAAAAAAATTTTGGGGTGATGCTATCCTAACTGCCACATACTTGATCAATAAAACCCCAACGCCCATTTTGTCCGACAAGTCCCCATACGAGATGTTGTTCAAACGGAAACCTTCTTATAGTCATTTGAGAATTTTTGGGTGCTTGTGTTTTGCTTCCACACATGCACAAAAACCATCTAAATTTGATGCTCGATCCACACACTGTGTTTTTATTGGTTACCCTTATGGGCAAAAGGGGTATAAAGTGTTTGATATTGATAGTCACAAGGTTTTTGTTTCGCGTGACGTCACCTTTTATGAAAATAAATTTCCCTTCTCTAGCATTATTGAGGAGCCCATTCATCCTGTATTTCCTCTTCCTATTAATGAAATTGATGAGAATATTTCACAAATACCACTAACATCTCCATTTCCACTTCATAATGTTAGTCCTTCTAGCTCAGAAGTGTCCATTCCTTTAGATAATATTCCATCACCAACCCCATCTAGCGTGTCCCAGCACACTTCTTGCTCATATTGCCCTGAACAAATTCCATCGAGTGACCCACCGCAAATTACCCGCCAGTCAACTCGGCCCACTAAGCCCCCTGGTTACTTGCGTGATTTTCATATTGGGCATAGTCTCCCGTCTCGATCATTGGACTCGGCTATGGTCACTTCCAGTGGTACTGCTCATCCCTTGTGTAATTTTCTTTCTTACGAGCATTTATCTCCTTCTTACCGTGCCTTCACAACTTCTATTTCCCTTGAAACAGAACCTCAAAATTTTCTGCAGGCCATGCAAGATCCAAAGTGGAGACATGCTATGCGTCTAGAAATCGATGCTCTAGAAACCAATCAGACATGGACTTTAACTTCCCTTCCATTTGGGAAGAAATCTATTGGCTGCAAATGGGTCTACAAAATCAAATACAATCATGATGGCTCTGTGGAAAGATATAAAGCTCGATTGGTTGCGAAAGGTTACAACCAAATAGAGGGTTTGGATTATAGCGAGACATTTGCTCCTGTTGCCAAGTTAGTAACTGTACGAGTCTTACTCCCTGTTGCAGCGGCTCGGGGATGGCATCTCCATCAACTTGATGTGAATAATGCCTTCTTGCATGGTGACCTTCAAGAAGATGTTTACATGGCTCTTCCTCCTGGTTTCGAACGAAAGGGGGAGACAAGCGTATGCAAGCTCAAAAAATCCCTCTATGGTCTCAAACAAGCATCAAGGCAATGGTTTTCAAAGTTATCTTCAGCACTTATTGATGACGGTTATAAGCAATCTAGGGCAGACTATTCATTTTTCGTCCGATCTCAAAATAGTAGTTTTACCGCTGTCCTTGTTTATGTGGATGATGTGATTTTGGCAGGAAATGATGTGAAACAAATTCAAGAAATCAAGAGATTTTTGAATGATCGTTTCAAGCTAAAAGACCTTGGAAATCTCAAATATCTCTTAGGCATAGAGGTTGCTCGTTCAACAAAAGGAATTTACTTGTCGCAAAGAAAGTATGCACTTGAAATTCTTGAAGACACTGGATTCCTAGGAGCAAGACCAGCAGAGTTCCCAATGGAACAAAACCTAAAGCTTAATGAGCTTGAAGGAAAACTTTTGAAAAATCCTTCTCCATATTGTAGACTTGTTGGACGGCTAATTTATTTGACCATTACAAGGCCAGATTTGGTATATACAGTGCACGTATTGAGTTAGTTTATGGACAAGCCACGTATACCTCATTTGGATGCAGCACATCGCGTATTGAGGTATATTAAGCAAGCACCGGGCCAAGGTATTTTGTTATCCGCCGCTAGTCCGATTCAGTTAGAGGCCTTTTGTGATGCAGATTGGGCCCGTTGTCGAGACACGCGACAGTCGGTAACTGGATATTGCATTTTACTTGGCCAATCACTTATTTCTTGGAAAACAAAGAAGCAAACAACTGTGTCGCGCTCTTCTGCTGAAGCAGAATATAGATCAATGGCTGCAACTTGTTGTGAGGTTACTTGGTTAAAGCAAGTATTGGAAGACCTAAAGATAAATCACTCCCAGCCAGTCAGGTTATATTGTGACAACAAGGCAGCCCTCCACATTGCTTCAAATCCAGTTTTTCATGAGCGCACGAAACACATTGAAATTGATTGTCATGTAGTTCGTGAGAGAATCCGAGCAAGTATCATACAAACAGCTCATGTGCCTACAACTCAACAACCGGCTGATCTTTTCACTAAAGCTCTCGGTTCAAATCAGTTTCATTTTCTACTGGGCAAGTTGGGTGTTATGAACATACACCACAACAACTGAGGGGGAGTGTTGAAGATCATCATCAAGCCAATCAATCCCATGATTTGAGGAGACCAAGTTGACCAATGTGACCCTAAATTTACTCCTCATATCAAACCTTGATTTCCATTGTTTTCCTAAATTGTAAATACATTTTTGATTTGGTCTTGTATATATTTGTTGTAGTTTGTAAGTCAATTGTAATGGAAATCAATAAAAGGTTTATCTTTTTCACAAAAAAAGTGATAAATAATTTAAAATATTGTAAGGATGTAGTGAAAGCTTTGTGTTTGATGTGAGTTGTTTTTTTTTGCTCGGCAAAGATCGAGTCAAATGTTTGATGTGAGTTGTTATTCAGTAGAATTGCATTTGATCACATGAATTTATTATTGTAAAGGAGTTGAGCACCACATGACAAAGCTAATAATGAACAACAAAGGATAGTTTTTGTGTGTGATCTGTTGAAAATGGTTTTGCTTAAACCATCTCTATTATAAAACACAAAGGTGTGGAGACAAGTTGTTGAAACGGCTTAGATTCATTTGATCCAAAGGCTGTAATGCATCCTCCCACTTCCAAGTTAAGTGCCAATGGTTTTCACCTAAATTACACAGCTGTTATTCCCTTCCAACAGGGATGCGTAGTGCCGTAGGCACAGGCTAGCACTAGTTAAAATATGAAATGAGAAATTGACATTCAAAGTGTGGTCTGCTTAAACCATTTCAGTGCTACATTTTAAGGAAAGAAAATTAGTGGGTCTATAAGGCCCATAGTGTAACGTCCCGGATTTTTGCCCTATTTTTTTTTATATAAGAAACTATTTTTAATCAAATAGTCTATAATAATCGATTAACTATTTAAAAGTGTAATTAGATTAAACCAGAATCTAGAATAATTTTTCGTAACCAAAATTAGTTTAGTAAAATTTTAATTCAACTTGTAACAACCCGTAATTTTTATTATTAAAACTATCATTAAAAAGTATTATTAGTATTATTTAATTCTTTTTCTTAATATAATTATCTATCTTGTCCTTTTTAATTTAAAGTTTTCTTTTCCTTCTTACTTTGCATGCAAGTAATTGCATGAATGCAAACTCCTTTCATCTCTCCCCCTCCTACTCAATCTCTACTTCCTCCTTGACCCAAAAACAGTCCCAATTCGTCCCTTTTAAAACCCAACTCCATTAAATTCGTTTCTATCTTACTCCACCAAAATTCACCTATAAATACCCCAACCCATTGACCCACGATACTTCCCACCCTCCACCGACCAGAAAAGAAGAGAAAAATGAAGAAATCGAAACTCCAATCCATGGAGTTTTAGAGAGAGAAAGTGAGAAAGAGAAAAGTGGGTTTTATATCAACACTCAACCAAAATCCGATTCGATCGTTCCGAACTCTTCCTACAACTCCAAGCATCCATAAACACCATCCAATTCGGCCCCAAGGTTCCCCGATCGAAAAATCCGAAGTTGTCTTCTCCAAATTCCAAGTTTCGAATGAAAATCAATTTGATCCGATTTAAGGTACTATAATCTATTCCAATCACTCCTCTAATTATATCTAATGTTTTTATGCTTAACCCTATGTCCCGAACAAACCCATGCATCGAAACCGTAACGAAAAACGAAGGAAATCGATTCTGGACGAAACCTTGCGGCCGCAAGGTTCGGGCCGCAAGGACCAGACTGGAGTTTGCGGCAGAAGGCCCAGCCGCAAGGTCAACCCGGTCAGACCTTGCGGCAGCTACTGTTTTGGTTCGAATGTGTTTTGCGACCTCCCGAACATCTTTTTTGACCCCCGAACTATTTTTCCTAGACTTTTCACACCTCAAAGTTCATAACTTGTTAAGGTCATATTTTTTTTATTTAATTATCTATTTATTAAATTATTTATTAGTTATCGTTTAAAGTTTACAAACGAAAATTTATTACGACCTTCCAACCAATGTTTTAACACTCAAACTAATTTTTTCTAGACTCCTTGCATCTCAAAGATGGTAACTTGTTAAATTAAATATTTATTTTATTTAATTCACTATTTATTATTATTTTTAAAGTAATTCCAATCAAAATTACTTTACGACCTTATAACCCTTATTATTAATGCCCGATTAATTTTATTTAGACTCCTTACATTCAGTGGATAAAACTTTGTTAACCACAACATATTTTAAATTCGTAAATTATTTATTATCTATTTACTTCACTTTTGGCCACTTTAATTAACGTCTTCATTTAAAATTAATCTCATGATTCTCTGAACTCAACTTTTGATACTCAAACATGTTGCGTAGGACCTTTAGGACTCTTATCAAGGTCATGATAATTATTCTAATATTTTTACCTAATTAATGTATTTAATTAGTTTTTAATCCATCTAATTTCTTAAGAATTAAATTAATGAGAGTTTAGAAAATATTCTATTAAAATTTCTATAAAAGTTCTACTTCATTATTGACAACATGGCCATATAGGAATAAGGGCAATAGCCCATTTATTAAAAGTTGTGTGATTGCATTGCTCGTTATTGTTTTAATTATTACTCCCTCCGTCCCATAATATTTGTCCGGACCGCAAAACGGAGACGTAAAAATAATACTATTTTTGTAAGAAAAGTTGGGAAAAATTTCACCAACTTACTAGATCTCGACGAGTTCTTTTAACTTGTGAAAAAAATTTGAATTTTTTCTTGAAAGAAATGTATTATTTTGTAGTCTCCATTTCGCGGACCGGACAAATATTATGGGACGGAGGGAGTATTTGGTTTAATTGTATATTGCACCGATATCTGATTCATTGCATTGCTTATTATTTGTTTTAATTACTATTTGATTTGATTGTATACTGCACCGACATTTGATTTGAATGTTAGATTGGACCCTAGAGACATGGGACGGTATGCGAATAGATTTCATCTAGACGATACTAAATTGATGGAAAAATGGTAAAGTGTTGAAGTCGTGAGATAGTGGATTTTGATTTGGCCATGGATAAGGGTGACCTGCGGGGCCCAGTGATGATATTTTGGTGACCCTAACGTATGGTACGCCATGGGAAGTTCCAAAGGGTAATTGTGCCTTGCAAGGCCAGCAAGGGGGATTGTCCCATGACACGGTCATAGTTAGTGGCTTAGGAATGGTGGCGACCCTAATGTATGGTACGCCATGGAAAGTTCCAAAGGGTAATCGTCCCCCCTGTTATGGTCTTAAATGAATTCATACGAGGTACATAACTTAGGTGAATTCATTTAGAACCCCGTGTGCAGGACAAGCAATGGGGGGATTTTCCATGACACGATCATAGTTAGCGGTATGGGAGGAAAAGATCTCGTGGAGGAGATCTTAGATTTCACATTAAATAATGGATAATAATAAATTGGTTCATGTGTGAAATCTCTGCTTGACTCTTCGATTCAATATTGTCTTGTATCTGCTAACTGTAAAGTAAGAGGGGTAGTTGGGTTGGATTATTCTACTGGGTGATTTATCACTCACGGATACGTCTGTATCCTGGCAAATCGTTTGCTTCGGCGATCAATATGCCAGAGGGTGCATGATTCAATAAAGGAGATTCAATAATGGTGCAGTTCGACGCGGAAAGAATATCAGGAATGGAGATCAAGTATACTCGGGATTCGCGTCAAGCCTAGGGTCAGCTCTGAAGTTAATATATTTTGAATCAGTAAATTTTCTTGAGATTGTAATAGCTAGACATTTATTTTGGAAAATCATATTTATTTAACAAAATTTTCTTAAGATATTATTTTATATTGCTTCCGAAAAGTTGGGGCGTTACACATAGTCCTTGGGTCTTGGTCTAGGCTTGATTAGGTTTGGGCTTTGGGGCTAAATTATTTGCTCCTCTATTAGAATTGGGTCATTGGATTTGGGCTTAATACATTTGGACTTGGTTTGTTTTTTGTTTAGATGAATTTTGTTTGGCTAGCCCAAAAGTGGGATACAAGTTAATTTGTATTAGTTTCTTAGTTGGGATGCCTCCAACTCCCTTGCCAAACTAAATTATTCCACCAAGTTTCATCAAGTTTGAGTTGCCAAATTCAATTCTTCCAATCAAGAATTCACAAAGTTTGAGTTAGATACAATTGCCGAACAAAAATAAGTTTGATCATTTACAAGTGCCCCGGTATCTCTTCTAGCTAATATTGGTCCATAAATACTTGGGTCATTAAATTCTTGGTAACTTGTCTTTCTTTTTCTTTCTTCTTCTTCTTTTTTTTTTTTTATCATTATTACCTAGTTGTCTTAGACTCTGGCTTTACCATTTTGCTGTAATTTTTTTTAAGGAACACCGAAACTTCGGAAACCACCGCAAACCAAGCGGGCAAGAACAATTAAGTCTCCAAAATGCTAAAACCACACCCAAAATTACACTCATTGGAATATCAAAGCTTCAACCGATTGGGAAATGTGAAAGAATCAAAACTTATCTGTTAGAAAACGAAGTGCGAGCATGGGTTGGCATCTTATTGTTTCGTGTTCAAGTCATGTCATTTCGAATTAATAGATCGACTTAAAAAAATACTAAATGGTTATCTGTGTCCTTATCGGGTTATTATATGTAGTCCAACCCAAATTCGTCCCGTTTACTTTTTGTATTTGCAAGTTGGGTCATATACATATTCGTGTAAAAAATGGCCAACCTAAACTCTCTAACTTCGAATGCTTTCATGTCTTACTAAAGAGTTGTGCGAAATTCCCACCCCTAAGGCCATCCACAGTGGTATAATCAAAAGCCAATTATTTTTAAAGTTAACAATTTTGGTGCAAAAAATGGCTCACAATAGTATAATCAAACTTAATAACATCTTTAAAAATAATCAAATTTTGGACTTTGGATAACCAAAACTAGCAACCTTTTTCAATAATCAAAATTTGTGGACCCCACACCATATAAGTTAACTAGTTCCCAAATTTGTATACACGCGTGTTTCAACTAGTATTTTCTTCTTCTCTTCTTCGCCTACTCTTTTCCCACAAACTATTTATCTTTCTTTCCCTCCAAAAGTGAAGCTCATATCTCTTAATCATTTACAATTCAACCCATCGTCGCCGGATTAAGATATTTCACTCATCTTTCCCGTTTCTATTCCCCCCCCCCCCCCCCCCTTCCCCAAATAAATAAATAATAATACTCCATCCGTCCCTTATTTAGTGTCCAATATTCCATTTTGGGCTGTCCCTTAATAAGTGTCCATTTTATAAAGTTAGGGGGTAAAAGTTGATGCATTATCTATTTTGTCCCTAAAAGTATAATTCATTTTAAAAAGTTAGTGAGTAAAAATGTAATTAATAATGATGAGTAAGTAGGGAAAGTAGAAGAAAAAGTTGATGCAAAATATGTAATAATGATGTCTTTTTAATAAATTGGAGTTACGAAGCAAGACATTTAAAAAGAGACTGAGGGAGTAATTCATAGTAGGAGAAGAAGAAAGTCACTGATTTTTCCCTAAAATTAAAACGTAAATGGAGGGAAGTGAATGGCGGAAAACAGTGGGAGAGAGAGAGAGAGAGAGAGAGAGAGAGAGAGAGAGAGAGAGAGAGTAAAATTATAGTGGACCCCTTATTTTGGTTATAGACTAGAAATGACCATTGTAAAGCTCAACAATGTTAAATTTAACAACCTCTTAAGTTAATAATCAAAAGCTGATGTATCAACTTTTGGTTATCCTTTTTTTATTATACCGCTTTGAATTGCCTAATAATGATGTCGCATCACTTTTGTAAACAGTCCTCATCAATCTTTCTTCGTTTACAGAGCATGCAGGAATTTCTCTGGTTGCATTAACCTCAGCTTCGTCCGGGTTACTATCTCCAGCCCATCCAACAGCAACTCAACTAAAAGTAGAAGAAAAACAAGCTGAAAAAAGAGAAATTTATTTTTTGTATTGCAAAAATGGCAGATTAATCATTCACTGAAAAGCAGAGCGTCTGCAGTTCTTACAAACCCCATGCCATTTGTACAAATAATGCAGATGATTCTATGGTACAGAGTGCACAAACAAAAGAATAAATTAAACGTACTTCTACAACTTACGGGTTAGATTAAACCCAAGAACAAAGAAAAAATAAACTAAAAAGAAAAATATTAAAATTCCCAAAAAGAAAACCATTACAATTAAAAAAATTCTGGCATGCACATGCAAACATCAACCCTCAACCTGTTGAATTCATGGACTGTAGCAGATCTGAAACCAAAATCACCATTGCAAAGATCACCAGCTCTCTCATAGGGACTGAGCTTTGATATCTCAGAAATCTACGTGTTTTACTTGAAATGATCTTGCTGAATTATTGCAATGAATTCAGGTTGCAACTCGTCATCCTCTTTGTGCTTCCATATTTCACCATTGGCATGGACAAGCCAGGATATTTGAGGAGAAAGTGAGGAGTAGTCTGCAAGTTAAAAAATACCAATAGTAGTGGGAAGTACTATCCAATCTGAAGTAACAGCATAGCAGCAAATAACAAAAAGGAGAGTTTTTTATTCACAACCCAACGAAAGATAAGCTTTGGAATGGAATAATGTATTGGTTACCATGAAGTATCAAACGGAGGATAATACCTTCTCTCCACAAGAAGAATAAAACCAGGGCAACTGCCCCGGTTTGATTTTGTTTTGTTCTTTTTACCAGTTGACAAATAGGGGGAGGAGAATTCAACAAATCATAGGGTAAAAGAGAGGGATAACTTGAAGTAAAAACTAAATGAGGTCACAAAAGTCGGTTGGACAAGCTTACACACAAGTGAATGATACTCAAAAGGGACTCGTAGATCAGCGATTGGCCATCATACTGCTTTATATACCCAAAGATATTCAAAGCTCATCCAGGTTTACAAAGCATTTGAATAAATCTTTGTTCTAAAAATTGGTCTAGGCGGCCGACTAGTTAGCGGTTGGGCGCTAGGCGGGGGTCCAACGCCTAGATAAAAATCGGCCTAGGCGCTGACTAGTCGGGCCCAGGCTCTGGACGCCCTCTTCCGCCTGACTAGTGCCTCAACTTTTAGAACACTGAGTAAAATGACAACATGCGGTGAAAGGAGCAAGCAGCATATCCACCAAAAAACATTTAAACAATAGTCCTTTCTTGAATCCTGAATGTCCTCAATATTGAAATTGACGGCAGGCACATCTTGGAATGGTAATGAAAGTGCAACAGCCATTCCAAACACCTCAATCGATTTCAATTCTTCAACACGACCAAATGCACCATAAAGTTCAAAACAATATTCCACATAAAGAACATGAATTACAGCTATTTACAAGTACGAGCGCAGGGACATAACGCACAGAATTAAGAGTGTATGATTACACAATCACGAGAGTGGCACCACGTACATGGCTTCTCTATGTTTCAATGTATAACACTTAGCTTGGTGTCATGATATGGGACAGGAATTTGTTTGGGGGCAAAAGATTTCAAACGAATCGATGTTACATAATGCAAGGACATTTCAGATTGTGAGACAGTAAAATTCTTGGACATTTATGTTTGGCAAAGGCCCGAAATTGAATGAAGGCAATCGTCCTTATCGCAGGCTTTGCAACATTAAGAGATAAAATAGGATATGATAAGGTGCATATAAGCTACATATAAGTATTTCAACAGATTGGGAGTTGTAGGATCTCTATGGCAACCAATATGCGATGAGGGACGTGGGGAGAGCAGAGGGGGGATTTTTTGAGGTGGATCCCAACAGCGAATGGGTCTTTTCAGGGGACAGGTTATTACCAAGTTTTGACTGGAGAAGCAAATAGTTCATTTCCCTAGAAAGCTATTTGCCGTACTCGAGCGCTAACAAAAGTTTCTTTTTTTGCTTGGTGTGCGGCTAAGGATAAGATTCTTACTATAGATAATCTTATAAGGCGCCAGATGGTTTTGGTGAATCGGTGTTCCATGTGCTTGAGAGATGGAGTCAGTGGCACATTTGTTTATTCATTGTCCGGTGGCTAAGGAGCTTTGAAATGTAGTTCTTGTTTCGGTGGGGCATGTTGTCAGATGATCCCGTTGTGCTTGATGTGGTCAATTAAGAGAGAAAGGAATCATGGATATTTTGATGGAAATGAGATACCTTTGTTTAAAATTTAAAGCCTTTTGATTTTGGCTTTGTATAGTTGGGAGTCAAGAGAGTGCAACCCTACTTTGAGTCAATTTATTTGACATGTTAGATATTTTTGGGATATAGAGGAGTGTATAGGTCCTTATATATTTTGAAGTTTTCTTTTCTATTCCTTGCTCTCTTTTGTACATGGGTGATATATCCCTTGATGCCTTTTCAATAAAACCTTATTACTTACCAAAAAAAAAAGTATTTCAACAACCATTGGATGACAAAATAGGTTATGCTAAGGTTTATGTGAACTCCTTGTAAATATTTAGTTAGTATAAGGCAAATGCTAACCACCTCCCAATAGTTGGTAGTTAGCCTCCATGTGTGTATAACAAATAGTGTACGAAATATATGTAAATTTGTCTCGAAATATGTACAAGTTGTATTGGGAAGATAAATATGTTTCTCTTAAGAGTTCATTCTCCATAACTTTTTGGTCTATTTCGTTTTGTGTGTTTTGTTCGTCTTTTCTGAGTTTTTGTTTAGTTCGCAATTTTTTTTTTGAATTAACTATCCATTTCAACGAGAGAAGTCTAAAAAATACAAAATTATGACCTAAAGCAAAAAAAAAAAAAAGCTCACTAAAGATGAAAAAGAAAATACCAAACAACTATCTTTTTTGTCTAAAGTGTAGTCTTATATAAACTTTTTTCAACATCGGCCCACATTTTTATATTTTTCTTATTCTTCTTGTCGAGACGAATGATTAATCTCAACAATTACGACAAAAAGTTACGAAAAGTAAAAAAAAAATACAATAAAAAAGTTTTAGACAAAAAGTTTACAAGAATGGAGCCTTAGTTAATGCACATACGCTCATGGTTAGAAGAACCCTTAACCAAATGCTAGATGGTGATGGGTGTGTGTGATGTGGCCAAAGGGTGCCAAACATCAACTTTCAACAACGCTATAGCCTTTTATATGCCGAACATAAAGGTCTAGTGGTATGAACCAAGGGATTTATTTTACAGTAAACACCAAGTGATGGTTGTTCTAACTAAAACAGCTTTGGCACATACTAGTGAGCTTTGGCAAAACCTTACTCCATGCACTGGGGAATAAAATTCCACCTAATAATATTGTTCAAGATCCCCAGTTAGCCAGCATACTTTATGCTCATTTTGGCATGAATCCCATAGAGAAAATACTTAAACTTCACAAACACATTAGAAATTGAGTCTCACAAGAGACAAACTAACACATGCAAAGCCCCTACAATTTCAAGTCAACCACCGTGCATTCATGTGTTTGGTATATTTTTGCTAGCATGTTTTACCTGTGACGGGAGGTGGATCAGGTTCTCTCGTACTATGCAAAACCATAGTACCTGAAAGCACAGTAATGAATCCACAAAGCGCTGATACAATATTGCTGGCACTCTGACCGGACCAATCCTGCAAATATTAGGAGTCTTATGTCATCATCTCATAAAGTAGATGAGGACCCAAAAAAAAGCATTTGGACTCTACACTTCTGAAATTACCTTGAACATTATTGCACTGGCCAAAATTGTGAGGGAGGTGAACATGGCATAGTAGATTGGAGAGACAACTGCTGTGTTGAAATTATCCAAAGCCTAGAAAAAATGATGCCCATCAAACACGATTCTATACCAGAGCCCAGCAACAAATCAAGGAGAAATGTAAAAACTCGGTTTTAGCCTAGAGTAGTTGGGTATTTTGTTCCTTTTGTAGGTACTGTATAATACCAACTATCACATACTTTTTTAAAACAATAACAGAACCCAACTAGTCCCCAATCATCAGTGGTATGGGCGGGGAAGGCTTGTAGACAGACTTAACCTTTGGCAATATATGCACAAAGTGACTGCTTTCAGAATACCACTAAAATAGTGGCCCCCCTATACCTCCAAGAACTGAGAAGCTAAAAAGATGTTTTTTTGCGAAACCATGCCCCCAAATCAAAGCTGAAAGACATTAGAGAGGGCAGGCCTAGAGACCCGAATCAATTTTTGTGCACATTACCATGCTTCCTTCATTCATAGTCCAGAGCTCAGAAAGCACAAATGTTAGGTTTGTTCTGTATGACCTAGTCAGGTGGGAGGAGTCTGCATCCATTTAAGTGGTCACATACCAGAAACAGGATCCTAAATGACTGCAATGTCGGTAAAGAAATCAATTGCTACTTGCTAGGCTAATTATATCTGGGATCTCCCTTCATCTAGTGTTGTGCCATATGTTTCTAGAGGCAAGATTATTGATGCATAGCCTAAGAAGCACGTGTACCGGTACGAGTGCAGATACGGGTAGGATACGGGTACGTCGATACAGAAAACCTAAAAACTACAGGGTACGGCTGGGGTATGTCTATAACAAATGCATATTTATAACTTAGCGCAATGTACTACACATAATAATTACACTTTAACTAAAGGAAATAGCTAAATGACTTGGGCAATTCGGAATCTAACATCAGATAGTAGTTTAACACCAAACTTCAGGTACAAGTCAGAGTTTAATGCCACTATACTAAAGAACCTTTAGACAAAAAATCGTTATTGTACAATCATGCTAAGCATAGAAAAACAAAGTCTTATCAACTTAGTTTCATCTCTGTGTTGGGTTCGGTTTGATATAGTTTCGGTATTTCTGGGGTATGGCAAAAATCGAGGAGAAAAGTTTTAGTACGTGTTTCATGTACCCGGTACGGATTTAGAAGTACCATGCGAAGTACCGGTACCCAGTACGTTACGGGTATGAGTACGTCAGGGTTTTAGAAGTACCCGTGCTTCACAGTGCATAGCATAAGGTGCAACCACACAAGCATAAACAAGATGTATTAGATCTAACTTATGTAAAAAATCAATTAAAACCAAAAGAAATTAACGGCAAACTGGAAGGTACTAGCATAAGGAGTTTGAAAAGCTTATTGCAGAAAATTATGCCCTACCAATGATAAGTAGTCAGTTGGGACCCAATTATGCACCTTCCTAGAAACCACACAAGCCAAGCGTGAATTTTTTTTTTTTTTTTTTTTGAATGACACAGGACAAAAGGACATAAGCAGTACTCAAAGGCTCCAACTTAGATCAGGGTCGGAAGAGGTAGGAAATAGATACCCCACGTACTCCAAATTCTGGAGACTCATTTCCAAGTACTTGTGATATTTTGTGGGCTTTTCCATGTCGACAATCTGTTGACCCGTAGTGTAACAGGGGTTACAGTGGCAAGCATTGCCTCGTCATTCACACAGGCATTTCTACGAGCAAAAACCATAGGGCACACGAAGAAAAGTTTTGAAAGGGGTTAAGGGAACATCAAGACAAGTTTAAATTGGTCTTTCTACTGTCAGATTTGTGATTCGACTTTGGACAAACTTCTTATACCAATTCTCAAGTTAGGTTTCTTTGCTTTCCATGAATTTAGACCGAATTTCATCTAAGAACTTTAGCCTGCAACGGCAAGTGGCTAACAGCTGTTTTTAAGAAACCAATGGCTAAATCCTCCAAGGCCAAACCACAGAGGATAGTTCAATTCCATCGATAAGTAATTAGTAGTACTCAGAAAACTAGAATGCAAGGAGGTAACGACATGGAATGGTAAATATATTGCACCCTTGCGTCTGCGCCACCTCAACTTTCCTCCCAAAGTCACTTCCACATGGGGAAAAAAAACAGAAGGCAAAGAGCAAGACTGTCAATCCAAATTTTGTAAACAATCAAAATTACATAGTGGGCAGCAACTTACACCTAACTACAACAATAACAAAATCACTGTTCTTGTTTTGTCATGCACATTAAGCAATACGAAAATATAGGGAGGTGTATTCGGTTATTCCACTCCCTTTCAATTCCAAAAGCTATAAAATTCTACAACTAGGGTTTATTCGATTTGGTTCTCTAAAAAGCCAATTGGTGACTCAAATTTGCCATTACAGACTGTCAATAAATCTACCGTAATAGAGAGTGAATTAGCAATCAATAAATATATAACCATATCTTTTGCCTTTATCATGCTTCTAATGTTGGAAACAAAAAAAGCTACGTGAAGATAATAGAAGGTGATGAGTGGAAAGAAGTTATCAAAGGAAAAGGAGAAGCTTGGCGCGCAAAATGTAGTAAGAAAGACTCAGAGCTCTCCAAGATTTATAAGACAATAGGAACAAACACTCTGATTATTTATGGAATAATTGGTGGGAATGAAGCATAATGTCCATTAGCATACAGACATGTCACATATGGTGATTTGATGGATTTAGAATTGAGTCCGCAAGGATCATAAATGGAACTAGGCAAACACATAATGACCTGATGCACTAGAAATACAAACTATCTGCTTATAATCTCCTTCAAGCTCGCTCAATATGCAAAATAGATATAGAGGAGCCCAACAGATCATTCTTCTCATACCATACAACTCCAAACAATTTCTCCCAACCAAAGAAAATCAGTGATTTATAAGAAAATACCTACAAGTTTAATCTTATCTTGTTAGATAGTCACAATACCATAAACATAACAACCATAAAGCCATAAGATCTCCTAGTTTAGTACTAATTGACAAACACACTCTTCTTTTGATTCAAGCTATAAAAGTACAATGTCGCCCAACCAAGTACATTCTCCAAAACTGTTAATTTTATACTTGCGTCGATCCACTCACAAGCCTCAGGGGTTGAAAACAAGCTGAGCTTTAGACGAGTCAAATAGTGGTTGTTCTAGTTGCTTCAACACTTTATGAAGCTCAAGAAAATGTGTTCAAGCTTGGCTTGGTTATCACACAAGACAATCTCAAACAAGCACAAGAAACTTGGTTTATTTACGTAGTATAGAGCTTAAAAAGTCAAGTCCGAGTCAAGCTTACGAAAATAATGACCTTCAAAATGTATTCAAAATTGATTTGTACACATGGAGCAAATCTCGAATGAGATTTTAAAGAGCCGAACACGAGTGAAGCTCGAGTAACTTGGTATGTTTACACCCCAATGAGCTTTGAGTAACCTTGGATTCCATACAGAATTTTCGGACAATTTTTTGTGCATTATTACCACATTATCCACCAAGATGCTATCTTTGAATAGAAAAAGGTCCTGTTGGATGCATTTGACAACAATATCACATCATTTAAGTGCCACATTTAGAAACATTGAAACAAGGAAACAACGAGAAGAAAGTAAACTGACCTTATTCAAATAATTCAACTGAGTTATAATACAAGTAACTGCTACCATTGCAAAAATCCACGTCTGGAAGCTTGCTACCTGGCTTGACCCTTCCAATGTCAGTTTTATAGCAGTTCCTATTGCTTTGATACTCATAACCTGTAAAACACCAACAAGAAACCTCTGCATCACGACTATGACAGTTGCTGAAGTGGAAATTAGTAACGAGTCTGTGCAACTGTCCCTACCAGAAAAACTTGTATAATGACCACATGATGTAGATGGCAAAATTGGCGCACAAAAAGAAAAAGAAAAGAAGAGTGGTCCATATTTTCTTAAGTAACCAAAGAAAAAAGGTGAGCCCAGAGACATTTAAACCCATATAGATATGCACGTAGCAATAATACACGACATTATTCGGGGAGTAGGCGATGCAATAAGCAGCATGCACTTTTAAGGAGCCCTACATTTACTAAAATACTCAGGTATTCATAGAAACTATGTCAACTTTTGTTTGTCCTCACTTAAAATTAACTTCCACAATTTTGGACACACTGAGGACAGTTTCTGAAACTTCTCAACATGACACACATATCATCACACCAAGTGTGGCGTCTTTTTTTGAACATCAACTAGTGTGGTGTCTGATATCCTCAAGTATGGTGCTCAAACGCCATAAACCTACAAACCACGTCTACGGGTACAAGTACAGATATCGATACAATACGGGTTCAAGTATCGATACTATACAGGTACAAGTACAGGGCGAAACCTAAAATATGAATGTTGCTGTTTCCGATGGGGCACGACTATAACAAATGAATTTTTACAAGCTAGAGCAATCTATTACATGTAATAATTATACTTCAAATAAAGAAAATAGCTAAATGACACCAGCAATTAAGAATCCAACACAATAGCTTAACCTGCAACCTAAGAAGCAAGTGTACAGGTATAGGTACAGCAGTACAGTGAAACCTAGAAAATTTAGGGTACAGGTATGTCTGGGGTTCGGCTATAACAAATGTATCTTAAAATATAGAGCAATGTACTACACATAATAATTTCGCATCAAATAAAGGAAATAGCAAATGACTTGGGCGATTAAGAATCCAACATCAAATAACTGTTCAACGCCAACCTTAAGGTGAAACTCAAACTTTAATGCCATTGTACTAGAGAAACTATGGACCAAAATCTTTATTCTGGAATCATGCTAAGCATGGAAACAACAAGTCTCATCAACTTAGCTTCATCACTGCATTGGGTACCGCTTGATATATATTGCGTTACTTTTGGGGTAAGACAAACATCATAGGGAGAAATCTCGGTATGTGTTTCGTGTACTCAGTACGTATTTAGAAGTACCATGTCAAATACCGCTACCCAGTACATTACATGTACGAGTACGACTGGGTCTTAGAAGTACCTGTACTTCATGGCCCGTAACATAAGGTACTAATTTATACTAAAGATCCTATCGACCAAAATCTTTATTCTAACAATATGCTAAGCATAGAAAAGAGAAGTCTTATCAATTTAGCTTCATCTCTCTGTGGACGTGCCATTAAACTAAAGATCCTACCGACCAAAATCATTATTCTAAAAATATGCTAAGCATAGAAAAGGGGAAGTCTTATCAATTTAGCTTCATCTCTCCGTGGACATACGACTGGATATTTATTGCTGTACTTTGGGTACAGGAAAAGTCAAAAAGAGAAGTTCGGTACCCAGTACAACGGGGTTTTAGAAGTACCTTTGCTTCATAGCGATAAACATTTTTAAAACACAGTACCACATATAACCAACAAGAAGTATGCAATAGACACTTCCAACAAAAGTAATGGCATAACAACAAAAGATTAAAATTTGAAGGGGAGGGGGAGGCACAAAACAAGCACTATTTCTTACAGTTCCGATATAAGACTAACCATGGTATATGATACATAGTGTTTGGCTATTACGAAACAATATGTGAATAACATGAGTGTCGCTGAAACTGATGCAGTTGCCATAGAGGAGGAGTACCACTTTAGGCATTATAAGCCTCGAGTGGCATGATCGTAAATAATTGGCGATGCGACGGTGGAATTAGGAGTCAGGCCTACCTAGGTTTGATCCAAAACAGCCCAACAGTCAAGACACATCTCATTTGGCCATGTGCCGTGTGTTTTTTAGCCGTTTGAGACCGTCTAGGGCTCCAAAAGGGCAATTTTGCAGTTTTAGGAAATATTTCGTTTGCTACTTTGCTTATTACTTTTAGTAGGAATTTCTGTGTCAGTTCGTTCTTTTTGGAGAAGACTTTTTTTTTTTTCCCCTATTTTCTGAATTTGTAATAATTTCAGAATTTTCCGAAATTGGTAATTTTTCATTTTATTCAGTTGTAAGCCTTGGGGCTAAATGGTTTTTTGATTATTATTGAATAAGAAAGAGTCTAGCGAGAGTTTCTCTACGTCTATCCCGTTTATGATTGTCCTTGCTGCACGTTAGTTCTTAGATTCGTAGTTTCACCCTGCATTAGAAACGAAAACCTTCGTGTAGCACCAATAGAAAATAAGATGAGAGCGAATAGATTAAGGTGGTTTGGACATGTCTATCGTGGATTAGTAGATGCAGTTGTTACAAGTGATATGGTTATGGTGGATGGTAGTATTAAGGGGTGAGGTAGACCAAAATTGACTTTAGAGGTAGTAGTATGATGCCCTTGACAGAGCTCAATGGAGAAAATGAATTGATGTAGTTGACTGCAAGTGCTTTCTTTAAAGATAGCCTTGAAGGGAATGGTGCTGGTTTCCTTGCTTAATTGGCTTAAACAGGGTACATCATCCTCATACTTTTATAGATCTTTTGTGACACGTACAAAATGCTGATAGATGAAAGATCTATGACTATGGATACAGCAGATCAAAAAAAGATCTACGGAGACAGGAATCTTCGGGAATGATCACTTGCTACAATCTGTTTGACCACAGCGACTATCTACAAAGACTTCGATAGTTATAAAATAGGAGAGAGACGGGAGGTAAAGAATACTACATACCGTCAACGATCCAATCACCGAGCATATGCCAATATAAACCATTATGTTTGTCTGTCCAAAGCGCGGTTCGCAGTACAACACAAGCACCAACACCACAGCCACTGCAGAGGCCGTGTACAGAAGAAAAGCTGAACAAACAAAAAAAATAAATAATATTAAGGGAAATAAACAAGATAGGTTAACCAAGCATATCAATTAGCGAAAATCAATTTACCTGGTTGTATTGCTAATTCCCAGATCTCTTCCACTGAATTTATACTGTGTTCACTAGGCGCATGAAGCACAATCACGGTGGACCCCACTACGCACAAAACACACCCCAGTATGCCCATACGTCGTAATTTCTCCTTCAATAAAAAGTGTGCAAGAACAGCACTGAAATGACAAACAAAATCCCAAAATTTGTATCGTTCATTAGGACAGAAAATGTAAGCCAGTGAAAAACACAAAAAACAAAAACAAAGAATTACCTAACAATTATACTCAATGCTCCAAGAGGTGTCACAAGCACAGCAGGAGCATAAATGTAAGCAATAAAATTGGCTAATTCTCCAACAATCACTGCCAAAATTGGAGAAATAACAACACCAAATTCTTATTTATCCTGATTTTCTAGAACCAACAGCTAAATGCATTTTAACCATTTAGAACTACAAGACTTACTAGTGATCATGCCAATCCACCAAAGTGGCTGCAGTAGATAACCGTATCCTCCTGAACCTTCATTTAAGAAACAAGTTCACCATCAAAAAGAAAACAAAGCAACAAACACACTACAACATGCTTTTAACAATCCAGCACCTGGTTTTGTATGGAAACTTCCTGTGACAAAATGAAGAGCATTTTGGGTACACTGCAGGACTATCTATAAATTATATAAAAGGACCTAACCTAATCTTGATGTAATTGTTTACAACTTACGACATACGAGTTAAGATTATCGAACATATGTAAAATTGCATGGACGATCATAAGCTGAAAAAATAGGACTGGCATAATCTCGTTAACAAGTTTACAGAAATTGAAACTCTTCAAATTGAGTATACACTTCTTCTAGACGATCTATACTACCAATATGTCAAGAATCCCTCCTATCGATACTCGATAGCATCATTTACCTAACAAATGTCATGCAGTTGCCACTATCCTTCGACATTTCCTGCTGAGTTCAAACATGCTCAGGTACTAAGAATACTGGTCAGAGATACCTTCTAGTAACTAATAATGCTACTATTAAATTGCCAAAAAACAAGTAGTTTTCTGCACCAGCTTGAGAGCACGTCGATGGTCCCCAGCAGCTACACCTAAGACCATTCCTAGCTGCCACTTAAGTGACTCCTTACCCAATTTCCTGCAAAGCTAGTGTCCATCCTTCTAGGACAACAAAAGATACTACCCTCCAACTTCTAACTTGTCTCTCCGTTCCAAAATGCAACCTCTGGTCCTCCGGTAATCCCTCATAAACGAAGGCTAATGATAAAACTCATCCCTTACAACGCAGTGTTTGGTACACAGGAACAAGTTAACACAAAATGGTCATTCTTTCGCGATGCTCATTTTATCGCTCTGGTATCCCAACCAATTCATAACACACATGGCAAAACAAATCATCATTCACCATTTTAGGCGAAGGGACATTCCTTGACGAGGTCAAGAAACGACTATTTCGTTCTTCCGTAAAATCATTCCAGCAAACCAAACACTACCTACGTTACAATGGCTTCATTCCCCGTTTGCTAATCTGTACTGGAGTAACAAAACCTCATCTTTCGAAAATGTGCATTTGAACAATTAATCTACTGTATCCAAATAGATGTAAGCTTAAAGTATGCATCCAATTAACAAAACATGAGCTGGGAAATGATGAATAAATGGTCCACTCACTGGCACGAGGGCCTGAGGCGCCGGCCCGCTGGAGACCCTTCTTCTTGATAATGAAGCTCGCTCCAATGAAGATACTGGATGTCACAGCGAGAGAAAACCCTATCAAATTATCTGTAAACATGACACCAATTCTAGGGTTTGCTTTCTAATAAGCAGTGGCTTTTTCATCTGAATCAGATGATCCTGGCGCAGAAACAGATCCCGGTGTGTAACTCAAATCGAGCAATCGAAACCCTAGATTTCAATTCCGATGCCCCTGTACATATGCATGTACTATGTAATATATAACTCTCTCTATATATATGTAATGGGTGAATCTATGTCTATGTGGGTGTATGTATGTGGAGGAAAGGAAATGAAGGTACGCAAATATGCAGCAATCACCTGCCAGTCCAAACTAGAACGGTCACCTTTGGTAGGGAAGAGCATACTGTACCTTTGGTAGGGAGGAGCATACTGTATAAACATACGCAGCTCAAGTCTACGCAACTCAAGGGGTGATTTGGATTGAAAAGTCTAGCAGTAACTTCTTCTGTTTTTTTTTAAACTCCATAATTTAATTGTGACTAATTCTATTCTAACCGATTAAAAAATAGATTATATTTTTAAATTCGTAATGAATTTCATATCGAATATGAATCTTGTTTAATAGATTTCGATTAGTTTTATTATTTAATATTTTCGAAATCACGTAAAACATTATAAATTGGAAGATATAATCGATTGAAAAATGACACGAACTTCAAAAAATGACTATTAAATCCGGACAGAAGGAGTAATTCGCATTGGTTTGGTTAGTTATGCCTCAAACTTTTGGTTACTTATTGATTCGTCTTAATGGGAGTAATCGAAAAAGTAAAATTTTT
The DNA here is from genome assembly GCA_019656295.1 of Rhododendron mucronatum var. ripense. Classification (NCBI taxonomy): domain Eukaryota; kingdom Viridiplantae; phylum Streptophyta; class Magnoliopsida; order Ericales; family Ericaceae; genus Rhododendron; species Rhododendron mucronatum. The sequence continues at coordinate 1,427,801 of BPLT01000038.1, read as the reverse complement.
TTTATCGAAACTCATAATTTTTTTTTAAAAAGACAGAGATATGTAAAAAAAGTTGTCTTCTTTATTTAAAAAATTATGAGTTTTGATAAAAAAAAATTTACTTTACCGATTCCTTGCTTCGAAACGAATCAATAAGTCACAAAAATTTAACGCAAAACAAACAAGTGCAAAAAAAAATTTTAATAATGACAAAAAATTAAGTCATTCATCTTTTTAATCCAAAGTTGCCCTAAATCTTTAAATAAAAAAAAAAAAGCCTACCAAATTACATTTTCCCTCTACCAAGGATAAAAGTTGGGAAATATTTCAAAATGGTACCTGCAACTTTCGACTCAACGTCTCATAAACATTTATATTTTATTTTATTTTATTTTAAGTAAACACATGTACATTAAAAAAAAAAAACCCCTAATTTAGGCACCTGGTATCATTTTCCGACAAATTCTAGCGGAAATTTCTGAGGATGGGATATGACATGGCATGTTTGACCATGACTCACCACATGTTTAACACTTACAGTATTTGACAGTAAACAAAAAGGCTCCGTTCCGCTAAATAAGCCAATTAATTTATTTTTTTATTCTTATTTAAATTTTTTTTCGTATTTATTAATGTTACGTCAATTTTTTGGAAATTATTATATCGTCATAATAAGAGCAATCTAAAAAATAAAAAATTACGATCGAAACCTAATTTTTTTAAATAAAAATAAAAATAAACCAATAAACTTCGTCTTTATTTCAAAAAAAATTAGATTTCGATAATAAATTTTTACTCTGCACCATTCCACCTCCGCCTTTGATCTCCACTGCGCCACCGGCGAACTACGCCATTCCCGGCGCCACCATCCCTCACACCGCCGGCGAACTACTCCACGCTACTTTCTGCTTTCCCCCAAAAAAAACCTTTCTTGTGGGCCAAAACATTCACACCAAAAACACCATATTAGAACTCGGAAAAAATCAGACAAGACACTCGGGAAAAAAAATTCAGAGTACAACTAGTAGATAGGAATTTGTTTCTCCAAATCCCATTAACCACTCAAACCCTGTGAACCTGTTCCTCTCTCTAGGCATAAACTCCATGAATCATAAACGAATCAACTTAAAATTACCCCCTTTTCTCCAAATCTTTTTTTTGAACTCTTGACCTCCAACAATGGCAGAACTTGATCGGGAAGAAAAACGCGGCGGCGGCGGCCCCGGCGTGGACTGGTGAAGCGGTGACCGGGTGAGAAGTTGGGTTGGGGTCCAAATGGGCTAGTGTTGGTGGCGATGGTCATTTTGTTGATAGCCCAGGTATATGCAATCTCAAACACACTGGACGTACATTGTACATGCAGAAATAGATCCCAACTCATGGGTCAGTTTGTTGCTTACTGAGAATTCACGCAGGTAAAATCCCTTAATATGATCCCATATGTTCGGAAATACCTAAAATTTCATGGAAATTAAGAGCTTCTTTTCCCAATTTATTGGCGCATATTGAGAAATAACCAGAGAAGAATGGGGGAAATGGAAGCACGGGGATTTCAATGGAGGCGTAGGCAGTCGACAGCGTAGCTCCGTGGTCGCCGCTGGACGAGATTGAGGAGCAAGTGGAAGGAGAGGGAGATGTGATTGCATGTGTTTACGGACTATTGGTACATGAGGCTTTGATTTTGTGCAACACATTTGCTGAGTCATGTTCATATGTGCCAATGGGCAACTTAACGCGAGAATGTGCCACATCGGCACATTCCGTCATACAACAGATGAAAAATGACGCCAGGTGCCCAATTTAGGGGATTTTGTAACGCATGGGTGCTTAATTTTTTGAAATAAAATAAAGTTTGGATGTTTTATGGAACATCAGGTTAGAAAGTTTAAGTGTCATTTTGAAATTTTCCTAAAAGTTGTCAATTGAAATCCATTTATTGGTAGTCTCTGGATTATTTGTCGCAGTTGTAATTCTTTCCGATATCATGTTTGACTGACACTGGATTACTTTCAAAAGAGAGGGCATTTTTGTAATTTCAAGACTTTTACTGGTTATGTAACATTTGAGGGTATTTTTTCGTATCTCTTTTTTTTTTCAATCGGTAATAGGTGGTTATTTATATTCCTGCATTAAAGAAACATCAAGGGAGGCTTCCCTGTGAACCCAGCTTGGAAAATCCTGAAGCCAAGTTAGTGGGATCTCCTAAGATAGGGCATATTTGGCTAAAACATTAGCCACCCTATTACAATTACGAGGAGCAAAAATAAAGGAGCAAGAAATATAACGACTACTAAAAGACAAAGTATCTCTAATTATGACCTCCAAGCATGCTGTTATCTGTCTCTTCCCCTGTAACATGTTGATCACAGTTTGCGCATCCCCTTCAACAGAGTATGAGCGTCCAAATGAACATATGGGACTGGCTAGTGCAATGCGAAATCCTTCTGCTTCCACCATTTCTGCTGATGCTCTCCCTAGAAGAGGAACAGCCATAGCACCGAGAACATCTCCTGAATTATTCCTAAAGACGACTCCCACACCCCCGTTATGAGAACCCAAATCAAAAGCACCATCAACATTAATCTTTATCATTCCATGTACAGGTGGTCTCCATAGCTTAGCAGCACCACAATTCTTGGCTTTAAATCGCGATCTCCTTAATTCCGCTCAATCCTAACCTCTCTTGAAATTATAGTATCCCACCCCACGCATAGGGATAATATTAACCCTAGTATTATTAATCGACAAACATCTTGGAAAACCAAACACGAGTTAACGCAGGATTAGGCATAATTAGTCCTATCACAGGTCCTTAATTCGTGAATCAAACGAGGTAATGCACTCCCTTTTTTTTCTTTTACATTTTTTTGTAAAAAAATACTTGTCATTTGCCATTGAAATTTTCATTTTTTAGGGGTACTTAAATATTGGTCCTCCCAATCCCCACTATACTGAAGTTTTTTTTTTTTTTTAATCAGCCTCTACTGAAGTATGTTTTCATCCTGGTCAATTTGAACAATTATTTTTCATCTCAAATTTTAAATAAACAATTTTTACTACTAGTTTTGCTAATGCAACCACTATATATATCAAAGAAGTTTGGGACTAAAACATCGGGTATGGATACCAATTTTGAAATCCCTCGTTGCATATAAGTCTGGAGTTCCACTAAAAACATAGAATTCAGGCCTAGTTTTTATTACTGATAAAAAAGAAAGAAGAAGACAACTTGGCTTTTTGTTTTTTTCTTATTCAAATTTTTTGTATTTGTTAGTTTTGCATCAAGTTTTTGTGGATTATTAGTCCGTCTCGATGAGAGGAATCGATAAAGTAAAAAATTATAACTTTTACCCAAATATTTTCACAAGCAAAAAGGATGAAAACATAACCGTTCAATGGCATACCGATTGTGATAAAATTTTGTTATTATTAGTCCCATACGAAATTGGCACGGATGTAATTACGGGAATGTGTTTAAAATGTAATTTTAATGCATGCTTAAAAAGATTAAACCATCCAATTTTTATCAGTTACTCAAATAGCCCATATTGTAATAAAACACATCTAAATTTTCATCATGCAAAATAGAAGCAATATTTTTTTCCCATATCCTAATAAAAGCACATCTAACTTTTTAAAGTCATTTATTTTTTTACTTGCATCGGTGTTAAAATATCATACTACTATGATAATTTACCCCCCAAAAATATGGATTCTTCAAAACGATGCGAATTAATTTAAGGGCCTGTCAGAGCCGATCCTGACCTTTCGAAAACTTAAAATTAAAATTAAAAATAGAACCTTTTTTGTTGAACTATAATAAGATATAAAAAGTGGCTACTGGGCATACATGCGTAAGCCAATCGTATGGGCCTCACCGGCTAAAGAAAAGTGGATCTTCTGGGCCCAGAACTAGAACTGGGCCTGTTGTATATTTGAAGGCTACAATAGCGTACACTCCCTTGCATTAACAGTTGCATTCTTCTTCTTCTTCTTCTTCTTCTTCTTTTTGCATGCAAGGATGGAGCGGGGCATGGCTAGTGGTGGCGGCCACCACTATAACGATCTAAAATAATTTTAGTAATGTAGTAGGTAAATTTAGTTTTCCTACTAAACTCTGTAATCCTGACATCACTAGAATGTTTTTCTTATTTTTCAAATCATAAATAGTTTTCCAGTCCTGGCATAAGTTCGTTGTTTCTAAGTAGGAGTATTCCAAGTTTGAAAATCTAACTGTCATTTCAAAGTTGAACAAAGTAAGAAAAAAAGGAGACAATTTATCACTTTAATAGCGGAATAGGATGGAAAATGAATTTTTGTTGGTACTTTATGTGCATAATTGTATTAGAAACATTATTAGATAAATTTTATTCCAATTTTAAGTCACTAATGTTCATATTGTAGTTCATCATTTTATTTTTCTTCCCTCTACATATTTGTCAACCATTATGTTAAAATTCTGGCATGTTAAAATTCTGGCTTCGTCCCTCTGTTTGTATGTGATTTAGTTTGTTTTTTCTGTATTTTGTTTAGGACTAGAACTGGGAAATGATCAGCAACTTGATCTGGACTTTTAGTTTGGCATACCAAAAGTTGGTTTGAGAGCAACCCGATACAGAAGAACGTACCAATCTCGAGTACATTTAAGGACAAATCAACTTTGACCCCTTGTGGTTATGGCCATGTGTGGATACCTCTCTCATGGTTCAAAAATTGAGCACATAACCTACATGTGGTTTTGAAAATATGCAGATAAATCCCCTAGCGTCATGTTTTTCATTCATATTAACGGATACAATATTAAAATACCGATATACCATCATCATGTCCCTTGATTCTTCTTCTTTTTCAAATATAACCACACCATCCCCTATACCAAAAATTGAATCCAAACCGTTGACATTGTAAATTTTGACGAGTACTACATCTACGCCAAAATTCAACTCAATCAAAAAATGAAAAGTTCATGGTCGAATCGATTTTGTTATGAAATTAAAATTTTAAATTTGAATTTACTAAAAATTAGATCACTGGATTATTGATCCATAATCGAGATAATTTTTTACAAAGATACTCTATTCTTTATTTAATATATTATGAACGACTTAGATTACATTCTAGAGGCGTGTGAGATACACATCCGTTAATATGGATGGAAAACGTGATGGTAGAGAGTCTATCCACACATTTTCAAAACCACAGGTAGGTTATGTGCTCAATTTTGAATCATAGAGGGGTATCCGCACATGGCGATAACTATATAAGGTGAAAGTGGACTTTGCCCTACATTTAAATATTGTTAATATTTTGAACTCAATTCGCAATCTTTATACTCCAGATAAACAAACCCACACGAACATGGCTAGCTACAGAAGCTACGTACATTGTACTATTTCTTGGAACATTTGTTTAGATATACCGGAGGCGGGGGGGCTGCTCCCCCTTGCTGCTCCCCTTGCTGCTGCCCCCTCCTTTCCGGGCCCACTCCGGTCTCGCTCCGATGATCTGAAACGTTCATTTTGTAGAGCTCGTCGAGTAGAACAACCATGTCAAAAATCAGCTTGATTGGATATCATTAAGTGCCTGATCGGAGCCCATATAACTCTCGGTCCATGGGTTACAATGGATTTGATCCAGTGTTTCGGATCCATTCTTTTTAAGATAAAAAGGTTCCGATCAAGTACTTAATGATATCCAATCAAGCTGATTTTTGACATGGTTGTTCTACTCGACGAGCTCTACAAAATGAACGTTTCAGATCATCGGAGCGAGACCGGAGTGGGCCCGGAAAGGGGGGGCAGCAGCAAGGGGGGGAGCAGCCCCCCCGCCTCCAGATATACCAAATGAAAATAAAATTTACATTTTTTCGAAAGACGCGCCTTTCACACTTGACGACAAAATGTGTTAGATTTGAAGTGTATCGTGAACATTACAAGATTAGTCAGTCACAATCACTGGTGGATTTAGGGTTTGTTTGATAATCTAAATTCAGCACTTAAAACTGAATCAATTAAGTAATAAGTGATTCAGTAGATTTGATAACGACATTATACATTACTTAACAAATTAAGTGTTACTTAAAATGTATGCTAAAAAGTTGAGGAAAATTTAGTAGCTTTGAGCTAGTTAATTATGGTTGAATTCTTGTGTACTTGCATTTAATCATCACACCACCACCACTCCTACAACCACTCCACCACCCACCATCACCACCACCACTACTTCGCCACCACTTCGCCACCATCACCACCACCACCACTACCACTACATCACCACCACTTTCCTATCACTCCATCACCACTACCACGCCACCACCATTACCACACTGCCACCACCACTATCACACCGTCGCCACTAAGGGTGTGCATGGGTCGGGCATGACCCGCAACCCGACCATGTCGGGTACAAAAAATACAAGCCCGCAACAGAACCGATTGATGGCATAGGCCCGTCAGCAAACCCGATTTTTTTGGTCGGGTCGAGACGGGTCGGATATGGTCGGTTTGAAGTTGGTCGGGTTGGGTTCGACCCCTGTGGGTAAAAAAAGCACAGTCCCAAAATCCGAACTGAAACTCATGTTTTTAACAGAACCCAACCCATACCCGACCGAAGCCTATGTTCGGAGCCGCCCGAGACCCGTTGGGTCAGGTTGGTCGGGTTGCGGGTTTTTTGCACACCCCTAGTCCCCACCACCACCACTACAATGTCACCATTGTATAACTATCACTCCACTGATACCACTCATTGTCACCATTACACCATTACTCCACCACCACCACCACTCATTGCCACCATTACATCACCATCACTTTACCGCCACTATTACACCACTATCGCCACCACTCCAACACCACTACCGCCGCCGCCACTCCATCACCACCAACACATCACCACCACCACCACAATCACCATTCCACCATTATTATAAGTACATTGTGACCATTTGTAAATTACGAGAAATCAGAACTAAAATTAATTTATCATTTTTTTAATTCAATACTTAATATGTTTACCAAACAGCTTTTCAGCTTAAAAAATTCAGCATTCAGCTTTTAGTACTTAATTTTTTAGCATTCAGTTTCATTTTTATCAAACAGGACTGCGAAGCAAGGAAAAGCCCTACCAAACACTACTCATAGATATAGCTCCGATCCACTTGAGATTTAATTATGGGAGTGTAGCAATTATTTAGCCATTTAAAAGCACATTTTATTCTTATTTTCAATCACATACTTAATTTAGAGTATGAACGTACTCAATAATAAAGTATAGGCGTATTCTTATTTTCTTATGTAATTGGGGACACTAACATAAGAAAATTTTCAAACAGAATTGACAAGTTTGTTTGGCACCATTCGCTCTCTGGTCTTTACAATGTCAGTTCCGGCTACTTATCAGCTTTGGAATTGAAAAACCAAAGGGTGATGAAGGGTGGAGATGAGGATGGATCTAGATCATTGGAAGTAAAGGAGGAGCGTTGGAAAAGCATTTGGAGTTTCAACATTCCTAAGAAAGTTCAGCACTATTTGTGGAAATATTTTCATGATATTTTACCAACTAGGATAGCTTTGTAGAGGAGAAAGGTTGTGGAGGATTCTAGCTGCCCGGTTTGTGGATTTGGCCAAGAAACCATTGTTCATCTTTTTTATACATGCCCTTTAGCAGTTCAGAAGTGGCGTTTGTCACCTTTGAAATTTGACATGAGGGCTGTATAACTCAATTCTTTTAATGGTTTTTGGGATGTTATGGAGCTTTGGTGGCATAATCACGCTAATAAGGATTGGTGTATGTTGACGGCTGCGGTTATGATGTGGTTTATACGGAAGTGTAGAAATGGACTATTTTTGAACAAAAGCTCTCTCTCCCTGGGACGGTATGTAAGCAGGCTGTGAAGTATTTGCAAAAGTTCTTATCTGCGAACTCCTTGGGTCCTGCAATGGCAATATCAATTGGGGATGGAAGGCTCAGTTCGTGGCAAAGGCCTCCAATTGGTACATTTAAGATTAATGTGGATGGATTTTAGGAGAAAGGGGTGATGAGAGGGGGTTTTGGGGTTGTGATCAGGGATTTTCAAGGCCATTTTGTTGCTGCTTCTATGGGATTTTTTCCGTGGTGCGCGAGTTCATTGGTTGCAGAAGCCTTGGCAATTCGATAGGTTATTTTGTTGGGATCTCAACTTGGTTTGGGGTCTGTTATTTTGGAGAGTGATGCTCAATTGCTTTTGAATATGCTCAATGGTCAGGCTCCAGTCAGTCAAGAGGTAGAAGTCGTTACTCATGATGTTCAAGTTTTGAGTAAAAATTTCCATTGTTGCAATTTTTCCTTTATTCGTAGGATCGTTAATAATGTTGCTCATGTTTTAGCTGGTTAAGGTTTTAGTAGTTTGGGGTATAGTCGTTGGACTGAGTCCCCTCCGTTGTGGTTGTTTTTTCTCTTTCTAGGGACGAGTTTTCAGTCTGATGTTTAGTTTGGACTTTTAATAATACCATTTGTTATCATTGTGGCAAAAAAAAAAAAAAAAAAAACATAAGAAATTTTTCTCTCTTTGGCGATTTCAGCATCTTGAGGGACTTAGGGTTGCAGCCGCCTTGGGTGGGTGGGAGGCGCTGCCTCTCCTCTCCTTCCCTAGGCCTCCTTTTTTTTTTTTTTCCTAACCCTCTTCGCCTCTTGTCTGTAACTTCTCCTTCCCCGCTTTTTTCGATCAAGCCTCTTTCCAACCGTTGTCCTCACCTGTCTCGCCGTCTTCCTCAGTCGGCCCTTTCCTTGGTTGGTCCCGATTTTGCTTAGCGGCATGGGGCTTTTGGTTGCAGGTGGCGGTTTCGGTTTGGGTGTTTTTGGATTTCCAGCCGGATCCCATCCTTAGGGATCTGGTTTTGCTTAACAGTGAGATGGTCCGCACGACCTCGGGTTTCCGACCTCTCCGACGACGGCGCCGCCATGCTCTCCATCTCAATGGCCTGTCCCGGTATGTTTCGATTGTGGGCGCGAGCGTGCATTGCTGGTTTCAGCTGTGGTGGCTGGCTGGCTGCTGATGGTGTGGGGTTTGTGGTTGTTTGGTTTGTTGGACGGCGGAGTGGATGCGTTGGTGGTTGTTGGTTGTTCTGGGTTCCCTAGGTTTTTTAGGCTCATTTTGGCAGAGTTGGGTCGGATTAGAGTTTTCAAGCGATTTGGTTTTGGGTTTGTTTTCTTTGTTTTGTAGGTTTAGTTTGGGTTTGCTGTGATTGGTATGGGGTTGTGCGCGACCGCTGGTTTTGTTCTCCATTTATCTGGTTGTTCCGTCTTTGTCCGATGGTCGTCCTGTGTGTTTTGAATGTTCGGTGGAGGGCGCGAGCATGCATCACCGTTCTTACGGCTTTGGTGGCTACTGATGGAGGTGGATTGTGGCTGTGGGTTCTTGGTCGACGACAGATTTGGACGACGGTGGGTGTTTGGGTGCAACGCTGGTGGTTTGGCGTGGATTTAGGGTTTCGGTGTTTGTTTTTTTAGGGGTTGTTGGGCTTTGAGGTGTGGTGTGTGTTGGTTCCTTACCAACCTTAGGGTGTTTATGTGTTTTTTTTCTTTCTGGTTGAGCTCAGCCTGTAATTGGGCCTAAATCAGCTCCTCTATGTGATAAGGAGAAAAGGGTCTTTTGTGGTCTAGCCGGTGTACCCAAAACCATATTAGCTCTGTATTTTGTGTTATGAGTTAATGAATTTATCATTTTGTCAATAAAAAAATAATAAAGTATAGAGAGTGTATGTTAACAAATTATGTATTAAAATAAAATACGTAGATAGTGCATGAATAAAAAGAAATCCCTAATTTATTTTTTGGAAATTGATTTTTCACACTCCCTTTTTGTCCAGATGCACTTCATTTTTTGTCTTTATTCATATAAAATTACAAAACTACCCCTCTATACATTTTTCCTTTCACACATGAAAAAGTCAACTTTTTTTTGCCTTTTTTCTTCTTAAAAGTGGTTATTTTCCAAAGTATTTGGTTAAAAGTAAAAATTTTTTACTTTTCTGATTCGTCTCGTCGAAACAAATCAATTAATCCACAAAAGTTTGATAGAAAATTAACAAACACAAAAAAAAAAAAAATTAAATAATAACAAAACGTGTACTTTTTCTAAAAGTCCTAAGGTCTTAGTAGTACTTAACTAGTACTATATGTATACTCCACTCGAAAATTCGAGCAAACTTTTTGTGATAAAGAAGTATTCCAATTAAAGCTAGCTAATTAATAAGTACTGTTGTACTAAAGAACACTATTACGATTAGGTTTCTGTACTACTCCAAAATTTTGTTGATGGATTTTTTAACTTTAAATTAAAATAAAAGGTTTCCAACCCCGATATATAAAATAAATTAATTAAGAATGACCTAGAACTAACATATGAAAACTTCTGCTCAAGTATAATGCCAGGTATGCGAGACAATTACGTACCCCCAATAATTTTTAAGAGACTAACTTCACTATTCATTAGCGAGAGCCCTAATTATAAATAAATAGATAAACTCACAGCCTTAAAAAAGGAATACACCTGTCTCTCACCGGTAAAGCAATCATATAAATATGTGTTGAAGTCTCATAAAATATTGTTCGATCCATGTTGTTGCATAATGGTGAATTGGTCCAACCTAAATATGAGCCCTCCGAAGAATTATATACGAGTATGTTTTACGCTATAGTGGAGCTTCACCACTAAAAAGACAATGACTATTGAAAAAAATATACAAAAATAGTACATAATGCGCCCGTGCTTAACTATTAAAGGAAAAATAATATCGATGGAGAGTACTAATTACGTATGGTCATTTTTTTGTGTTTCGTCATGTCACACGCACACACACACACACAAAAAAAGAAGAAGGTACCTATCTTTTTTATTCTTTACAAAGAAAGATACTCTATCTCGAAGCTCCCTCCAATCAGACCGACCGTAATGTGCGAAAAGGACGAATAGCTTCCCATGCCAAACCACTAACATGATGTAGACAAGCTTTACAGAGTTTGTTGTTCACCCTTCAACAAACTAGCTAGCTAGTAGTACTAGTATTAATTAACCAATAGAATTATAGAAGAACCATACCGTCATTTTTTATCCTTTCCTTGTTTTTGCCTTCTAGGACCATGAATTGGTTCTTTCATCATCTATCTATACACAAAGAGATGGGGGAAAACTACCCAACTGATTGGCCTAGCTGATGGTTAAGACATGAGACATAAGGTTTTCTCTCCTTCCTAAAATTTCAAGTTTGCAACTTCACAGGTGTTATCAATTCTTGTGAAGTGAGTAATCCATACAGAACTGATAATCAATCAAGTAGGGCCTATGAGGAAAACTACCCAATGGATCGGCCTGATCGTCAAGACCTGAGACATAAGGTATGGTTTTATCCTTTCTAAGATTTCAGGTTTGAAACTTCGCAGGTGTTATCAACTCTTTTGGGATGATCAGTCCATACGGAACTGATCAGTCCATAGAGAACTGATAATCCCATACATAATTGATAATCCAATCAAACAGTGCCTTTGAGGAAAACTACCCAATGGATTGGTCTGATGGTCAAGACTTAAAAATAAGGTATGATTTTCTCCTTCCTAAGATTTCTGGTTTGAAACTTCGCAGGTGTTATCAACTCTTTTGAGATGATCAATTCATACAGAATTTTTTTCCGGCTTTAATAATTGGGCTCCACATAAGGGGTGGTGGAATTAGGCCTCCAAAATTAATCAAAGTGCGCGTAAACTGGTTTGAACACCGCAAAGAGAGAGGAGGAAAACTTTTGCTTTTAGTTTGTAAGTTGGGTTATGTTGTTCAGTTTATGACATGCATTCTCAATGATTCAAGTTGAATTCATCCTACTCGTCGTATAGATTGAGAAGATTATTTTTGTATACACTGATTTTATGAATCCATGTGACCAATGCTATAGATTTAATGGGAGTGCAGACCATAGACATTCTAAAGGGGATAAAAGTGTGGTAGATCATCTTTTTCTACTATAGTTTGCCTTTTTGCACATGGTTTTGGCACTAAAATAAGAGACCAGTTCTCTTTGTTTCGTCACTAATAATTCGTTCCGCAACTTAATTAATTATCTAAGTCCTATAGGGTTTGTCAAGTTGATCATTCATGCAATAAATTAGATTCATTTGGTATCTGTCGTTGCACGATTAGAAACGTATCTTCAATTTGAACCATCTAATATACTATGGAAATGTGTGTGAGCCTCCAAAACCTCCAAACCCCCAATCCTTTATTCCTAAATTTTTCATTTTCTTTACAAATAAAAATCCCACTTCCACAGACTTTGCTGACAAATCGTTTTTTTTTTTTTTTTAAACAAAAACCACCTACTTTTCCCAACTCAACTGCAAAGAAGACTAAGAAAAAAAAACTGCCTCATATCCCACGATTTCCTTTCACAGGAAAAAAACTGAAAAAAACTCAAAAGAATCATTTTCATAGTATATTAAACAAAATAAAAAACCCCCCGTTAAGCATTTTACATTTCCTTTAAATTCCAAACACCCCCCAAGTTTTAAGCAAAAAACCAAACACCCCCCCGTTAAGGATTTTAAATTTTCTTTAAAAATCAAACACCCCCCAGGAAAACAAAAAAAAAATCACACACGTTTGAAACACCCCTACTCCGGCATCCATCTCTCTCTCTCCAAACTCCTCAACCGCCACCACCCCACTCCTCTCCCCATAACCCCACCGAGAGGTGTTAATCAGCCCCCCCGTGTCAGGGGGGGTGTCTGACGCGGCCGATCACTTTCCAATTTTACCCCTACCTACACCTTCGGATTTTCTCTCTCACACCTCAGTCTCTTTTTCTTTTTCTTTTTGTTATAAATTTTTAAATGCTAATAACTTTTGTTTCACGTAATTTTTTTTAAAAAAAATTATATTTTTGAAATGTACTCAATGAAACCTATCAAACGAGCCTAATATTGATTGTGAAATAATGTAAAACGGAAAAACTATATTTTTGTGGTAGTTTAAACTGTTTAAAGAGGTTGAAAAATTAGGTGTTCTAAATTTCAATCCGTTTGAAATGGTGGAAAGATTTTAGTTTTTTGATCATTTTATCCTAAATGGCCATAATTAAATTTTGATTTTAGGACTCTCGTTGAATAGTCCTAAGAAATATTTGATTCTATGAGTTCAAAAATTTATTATGACAATTGAAAATAAAATGATAAAAAAATCAAGATCTTTCCACCGATTCAATCGGATTGAAAATTGGAACACTAAAATAATTTTAAATAAATAAAAAAGAAAAAAGATACAAAGTATAATTATTAGTATTAATTAAATAAAGATAAAATAACAGAAAAAATGTTTGGATACTTTTAGACCGTTTGCAGTTTTAACCAATGGTCATAATTACATTTTTTTTTACCAATGGGCAACTTTGAACCAATGCTTAATTTTTTTAATCTTTTAATATTTTTAATCTCTTAGACAGAATGTCAAAATATAGTAAAAAAAATTAAGTGTTCCAAATTTCAATCAGTTTGAACCAGTGGAAATACATATGTTGAAGTAAATTATGTATATTGAATCAACTTAAATTTATTTTATATTTCTTTGAACTGTCAATAATGCAAACTGAAATTAAACTTCATTTAATTACATTTGAGTATATAGAACCAATACATGAACATAAATAAATACACAAATTTAGTCAATATTTCCGCCAAATTGTGGTCGTCGTCCCGGCGGATCTATTTGCATTACTTCGTTCCACAATTGGAGGCGTGTTTCATAAGGATGAGCCCATCCTTGTGCTTCATTTAATTATGGCCATTTAGGATAAAATGATCAGGAAACTAAAATCTTTCCACCGGTTCAAACGAATTGAAATTTGGAATACTTAATTTTTTTTAACCTTTTTAAACAGTTTATATATTAAAAATATAGTTAAAAATTAAGTGTTTCAAATTTCAATCTTTTTGAACTGGTGGAGAGATTTTGGTTTCCTGATCATTTCATCCTAAATGGCCATAATTAAATTTTGACTTTAGGGCTCTCGTTGATTAATTCTAAGAGATATTTGATTCTACGACTTTCTTAGGCCTAATCAACGAGAGTCTTAGAGTCAAAATTTAATTATGACTATTTAGGATAAAATAATAAAAAAACTAAAATCTTTCCATCAGTTCAAATGGATTGAAATTTGAAACACTTAATTTTTTTAACCTTTTTAGACGGTTTATATATTTAAAAATATAGTTAAAAAGTTAAGTGTTCCAAATTTCAATTCGTTTGAACATGTGGAAAGATTTTAGTTTTTTGATCATTTTATTCTGAATAGCTATAATTAAATTTTGACTTTAGGGCTCTTGTTGGTTAGCCCTAAGAGATATTTGATTCTACGAGATCAAAAATTTATTATGACCATTAAAGATAAAATGATAAAAGAAAAAAAATCTTTTCACCGATTCAACCGGACTGAAAATCGGAACACTAAAATAATTTTAAGTAAATAAAAAAGAAAAAAGATACAAATTATAAACATTATTAATTAAATAAAAAATTAACAGAAAATGACTTCGGATATATTTGGGGCATTTTCGGTTTAGGGGTGGTGGGGTCGGGGGTAAATGGGGGAAGAGGTAACCCGTGTCAGGGGGGGTGTCTGACACGGGGGGGGGGGGGGGCGATTAGTAATTCGCAACCCCACCCTCTCTCTCTCTCTCTCTCTCTCTCTCATGGGCTATGAATACCCCTCTTTACTCCTCCCTCAAACTTTCACAGAGTTACTTGGCCGCCAACCGCTGCCCCGCCACCCCCTTCTGGCTGTTCACTCCTCCCTCAACCTTTTGCAGAGCTACTTTGCCGCCAACCACCACCCCACCCCCCGCTCTCCCCCTCAATTTCTAGGTTTGTTTTTGCATTTTTGCTTTTTCGATTCGTTTTTTACTTCTGCTTATATTCTTACTGTTTTGTAATCATTTGGAATTGATTAGTATACTGACCCATTAAAGATAGATTAGTTCTCAGTTTTTGTTGATTGGAAATTCGACAATTGGGTTTTCTGTTTTCTACCGGAGAAGTTCTGGGTATATTGGTTTATCTTTTCCACTTTTCGTCTTATCACTTCACTGCAAATGGACTGCATTTTTTTGTGTTCGACAGAATGCTTCAGTAATGCTTTATGTGCGAATTCATTTGGTAGATTTTTTGACAATTCAAAGTGATTTGGATCTCGCACCACTCAGTTCTACTAACCATTATGTATGGTTTTCTTTCTGCTCCATCTGTACATCTTATGTTTTTTTGATGAAAAAAAATTGATCAATTAGGGTAAGCTAATTTTAATCTTGAGACGTTTCCATTTGTATCTACTAGCGTTCAACCCGCTCTATGCACGGGCAAAACTAACCCGTTCTAGCGTTGTGCCCGTTTGATGCATGAGACAATTAATAAAAGTAGGCTCGAACGGGTACAACGCTAGAATGGGTTAGTTTTGCCCGTGCATAGAACAGGTTGAACGCTAGTTTAGATTATGAAAGTGGGTTTGGAGCTCACATTGCGGCACTGGCACGAGGTTTGCTACCTACTTCACGAGTAATTATTTTGTAATCTTTGAGCATCGCCATGTGGGGTCCCAAAATTAATTCAGTCGGCAAACGAAAGGGATTTACTCTCTCTTCAAGTCTTAGGCTCGAAACCTTCTAAATGCTACAAATAATGATGCATGCAAGGTGGCGTGTTGAAAAAAGAACGCGCAATAAGAACAATCATGAATAAATTTAAACTAGAGGTACTGTAACGACCCACCCCAGATTACCTGCTAACCATTTGCCTAACCACAAGTTATATAGTAGCTGGTCGGAATCACTTATATACCAATTAAACTTTCTTATTATTGCCGATGTGGGATATATCTCACATGTACTCTCTCTTCGAACAAACGATAATGAGAAAACTCTCAATTTTATTAATAAAATAACAACCCCTAACCTTAAGGCTTACAACTCAATTTATAATAACCTAGAAATACTAAAAAGGAAATTAAAATAATAAAAAACTAAATCTACGTCTTGAAAAACAAAAACAAAAAAAGGATATTAGAATAAACCTAATTAAGAAAACTTAATATTCTAGAGAATTTATGCTGAAATGAAAATATTCTTAATAAAATGCTAAATTCAAAATAAAAATTAAGATTCTTATATTTCTAGAATAATGAAAATATCGGCCTGCGTTAAATAACTATACAGCAATAATCGAATAAGAATAAAGGATATACGGGATAGTTACTCACCCATGCAAAAATCTATAAATGTATAGTATAATGATAATGATTCTAATTTTTGGGGGGACTATGGATGAATATGGTATGGGTAGCTTTATAATGAGATCTTTGTTCTTTATCCTTGGGAAAGATCAGGTCTCGACAATGAGGATAAAGTTTGTCCTTTGGTTCTTTTGATGCACTAATTTTGTAACCCACTTAACTATTTAAGATGCTTAATTTGTCTTTTGAATTGTTAAATGAAGATTCGGTTAGGTGTCATAACTAACTTTTCAAAATAATAATTAAACAGCTTTAGGCATTATAATGACGAACTTTTTGTGAAAGGTGATGATGAAATGTGAGAAATAGAAGTGATTGGAATAATGGTAAAGATTGAGAAATTATTCTTTGCTTTAGGAGCAAAATCATGTGGTACTCTATGTGTGTTGTGATTGGTAAATACTGCGAAATCCATAACTTTTGCTTTGGTGGGGGGAGGGAGGGAATGATATGTGAGGTGTTGTGATTGGTGTGGAGCATTGCTCCAAAAGCACCCAATAACTTCTAGTAAAGGTTATGGTATTCACCGCACAAAGTGCCTGATTGAATTGGAATGAACCAACTATAGACAGTTCAGTTGGACAAAACTCTTGAATCTTACTAGGAAGTCAGTTATTCGAATCAAGTCTTAAGACTTCCACACGCACTCATAATGGCCATCTTGGGCCCATGCATGCACAAACAGTACCCTCGTGAAAGTGTGTAATTGGTGAAGGAATACATGGTTGATGATGAACAATGAATACAAAATGTGTGGAAATTCATAAGCTAGGGCGACCATGTCATGATTTGGTTGATCGCGTAACAAAAAAATTGACGTCGGGCTCGTTTGTTACTGGACATGAACATCATGTCACATTCATATCCAAACCAATCAAATATTTATTGTTTGTTTATAATATTTACAACTCAGAATATTTAACATGCTCATGATCAGGCCAGTCAAAGTATTAGATATACAACATTATGAGAGGTGAGGTTAGTGACGGATCTAGAAATTCTATGCAGAGACATGCATGTTTTTAGCATAAACTTAAAAAATCATAATCAAATATAATAAGAAAAGAGTAAGCACAAAAAAAAAACTAACAAAATATATATCTAATACTTTGACTAGCCTGATCATGACGGCTAAAGACGTGTTTTGATAATTAATACCCGTCAAGGACATTTTCTGTATTAATAAATGTTCTTAGCTTGTTCTTGACAGGTATTAATTATCAAAATATGTCATGGGCCGTCATTTTCCCTTGCAAATTTGTGTGGCTCATTTTATGAATTTTGTGGCTCATTTTATGAATGTTTGTGTCCTGTTTTATTTTTCGTATGCGGTACACACCTTATGAATTTTGTGGCTTGCTTTACAAATTTTTGTGGCCCAAGATAAAAATCTTTGTGGTTGTTTATTTATGAATTTTTGTGGTTACTTTAATGAATTTTGTGGTTTTATTTACGAATTTTTTGGTATTTTTATGATTTTTTTAGTAAAAAAATTCTAAATTATTTATGAATTATTTATGGTCTTGTTTATGAAATTTTCAAGTTATGAATTTTCTGTGGTGGTTCTTACGAATTTTTATGGTTTGTTAAGGGTGTTTAACCTAGCCGGATTTGGAAGAAAAAAACACTTGGAAACTCGAAGAGTAAATTTGAGGGGAGTATCGAAGCCAGAACAAGACCTTATACTGCCTTATGAGCTTTGGATAGCTTTTGGAGACAAAAGAGAAAAAGGAAAAAAGCTTCTATTTTGAACAGAGGACCTTGCATACGCAAGTCTCCATGTAGCGCACGACAAATCCAACTTGCCGCACATCGTTTTCCATAGGTAAAATTGGGCCCATTTTCATTAAAAAATTGCACTACAATTTATTGGCATTTGTGAAGTTGTTAATATTATTTTTTTTTTTTTGTCAAAATTAAAGTTATGTTTTTTCTACTAAACTAAAACATTCAATACATTTTCTTCTACTAAATCCAACACATTTTGTACAACTTATAATTTAGTAGAAATAACCTAACGTTAACTTAATGCTTAGCGGAAACGACCCCTTTGTATTACAATTTTAGTTTCTATTCTGTTTCATTTTCTGTTCTTTTGTAAATATCAGTACTACTTTCTGTTTCTGTAAAATAGTTAGTCGTTTCTTTCATGCTTTGAACAGGAACTGTGAAGATTACAACCCTTATTTCAATTTATTTACACATTAAAATTCCTGTACTCTCGATTTTCTTAATTTTCATAGAACAGTCTTGATTTTCCAGTGAAGTAGTATGATACATCCATGGTATGTTGAATAGCGGTAGAAGATAACTCATTTGAATAAAATATTGGCACAACGATAGCAAAAGATTTATAGCTAATTTAGTTTTGTTTTTCAATCATTACCATACTTCTTTTTCCAATCATTACACTATTTTTTCAATTATGACTTTTTCATCTCTCTCTATCTCTTTTCAATCATTACCTACTCTCCAATCATTATCTTATTTCTCTCTCCATCCGCTACCAAAACTAAACTAAACTGTCAACCAAACAAAGCGTTAGAGCATCTCCATCAGCCACGCCAAATTTTTAGCCATTTAAGCAAGAAAAAGTGCAATTTATCTCCTTTAGCTAGCCATTCAATATATGGGTACCCAGTGGCCTTAAGCAAAACCAACGCCATTTGTACCAATTCAATCTCTCTCCTCTCTCTCTCCGAAATCAGCAACAGCAGCAAACACAAACCCAACTTCCGATCACAAACCCAGCAACTTCTCATGTCAAAAAAAACCCAGCAACTTCTAATTATAAACCCAAAACCACTGTTTCAGTTGACAACCTCAAACCCACAAATACAAAATCAATTCTCAAAAAAGTTACAAATCAAACCTCACGATCAAACCCACAAATCAAATCCAGTCAAAAAATATAAATTGAAACCCACAAATTCAAATCCAGTCATATACACATATTTACGCCTACATATATACACACACCATTAAAAATTCCAAGAACCTACCGGAAAACTTGCCGGGGAGTGGAAGAAAACTAAGTCGAACTCGAAGCAAAGCGAGAGAGGAGTCGGAATCCGATCCACGGGGGACGGCGGTCGACGACAGATGACGGCAGGTGAGGCAATGTAGTGTAGGTTTTGATTCTAGAATCCGCCGTCGTCGATTCTGTTTCTGCTGTCGTCGATCCCGTTTCTGCCGTCATCGAGGGCAAGGCTGCGTAGAGAGAGAGAGAGAGAGAGAGAGAGAGAGAGAGGGGTTTTGACGGCGGAGTAACTAGCGAGGCCGGAGCGAGACTGTTGGGTGTGGGTTCGAGAGCTTTTCGTCGCCATTTTGCCGAAAATCTCCAACAGCTGAGGCTGTTGGAGATGCTCTTACAATTTTGCGCTAGAACTTAATTATAAAACATAAGGGCAAAAGATATGACAAAAATGGGTGCCACATTGGAGGTGGAAAACTAGCCAAGCTCTTTAGTGTTCGAGTCTAAAATTCAAACTCGAGCTCGGCTAGCCGGGCTAATTTACTTAACATGTTTCTTTAAACGAACTGAGCTTTTGCAAAACAAATTTTTGGGTGTCGAGCTCGGCTTGTTTGATAAACTAGTCAAGCCTTAATGAGCCGAGTCACGAGATGCTCGCAAGCGGCTCTATTTGTTTGCAGCCATTGGAATTGCTCGTGCCTAAAAGCACGAAGCAACGCATTTTGAACATAAAAAGTTTTTTTATCACAAAAAGTTTTTGTTTTCAATCCCTCATTGTTTTCAATTTTCTAATTAGAAGACTAACATCTAACCCGTGCGTACGACACTACCAATAATCATCCAAACCACATAAATTAGAGCCAACAAATTCAACCCCAACACCATGTTGCATTCATAATATCCAAGTTCAAACATGACATAAAAGCTAGAGTACTAAATAATATAGTCAAATTTATACACAAATATAACTAAGGCCCCGTTTGATAACAGTGATAGATGGATGTGATTTGTAAGGAGATGAGATTAGGATTGTGATTGATAATAAGAAGGGATTGGTAATTAAAATTGATTGATAATGAGTATATTTGTTTGGGATGAGATTCGATGATGGGTTTTTTAATTTTATGTTTGTTTGAGATGAAATTAGATGATGAGATTGGATTGATAGAGACTTTGGTAATGAGAAGGAACTGATAATGAGGAGAGGTCGGGATGGGATTACCAATACCATATCCAAGAAGGTATTAGCAATACTCGCAAGTTGGGTTCTTAGCAATCCGACCAGATTCGTAGTCCAGACCAATTTCAAAAAACAAACAAGTTATTGATAATACCCTCACTTTACCAATCCAATCCCAACCCCTTGGAGGGTTATCAAACGGGGCCTAAAAAGAGTGCTCTCCATAAAAGCATTGACATCACACTAGCTTCTTCCCAATCTTTTGAAACCCAGTCCGGCCGGTCCGACTGAAAAATCCGTCGACCGCCACCTACTCCAGCTTCTTTCCAATGTTTTGAAACTCAGCCCGGCTGATCCAACCGAAAAACCCGTCGACCGCCACCTACTCCGATCCGGACATGCTACAAAACTGTCTAATTTAGAGAATCGGCTTATTTATTAAAAACCATCTAAAAAACCGGTTCAACCGGTAACCCGTAAGAACCGCTCGCTGGTCATCCAACCAGGCCCAGCAACGGAAGGAAGCCTTTAAAATTTTCAATAATCCTAACACCACATCCAATTACACTCATACTCACATTAAGAGTGGGGCCCACGGATACTGAATGTATAGTGTGCGGACTCCACCCCCATACTCACATTAAGGATGGGGCTCACACACACTAAATGTGTAGTGTGCGGACTCCACCCCTATTATGAGTATGAATGTATATTTAAGTGTATAGTTGGATGTGATAGTAGCATGATTGTACAGTTATATTTTTGACTATCCTGTCGTATCGCAGCTTCAATGGCCATGTGTCATGCGTACAATGAGTTTTACAGCTAGAGGGAACATTATAAACAGCCTTCATGTACCTCCTCCCCTCAAAACTAATCGATGTGGGACTGCTTGGGAGTTGTCACAGTTCACAGATGTAAAACTAATTTTCCAAATTGAACACCACCAATGTCTTCAATTTATTTATAATTTTAAATATACTACTGAGGTAATTATAGGTCACGGTTGGAATCCGATTCACAACGGTTGAATCGGTGACTCATGCATTCAGTCCTTTTTTCGGTTCGCTCACCGATCCGATTTTTAAAACATTACTTCTTTCCACCAAAAACTATAGTATCGAGCCAATGGAATAAATTGGCCTCACATCAGCCTCGTTAGTGGTGGGACCACTTGCCAAAATTTTAACTTTTCAACAGTCCCTCTTTATCACAAGTGAGGCATTGTTCATCCGTTAAGGAATATTTTATTAGTTTTTAAACTGGCACTTTGTCTCTCCCACCCCTTCTTTTTTCTAAATTGAACTCATAGGACTCTCTATGAATTCTCAAACAATCCATACCTATATTGAATTGAACTAATTTTTTAAAGTACCCATAAAAAAATATTTTAAAAATGACTGGTGATTTAAAACATCTTTGTAGATGTAACGATCCGGATTTTTGCCCTATTTTTTTTGAATAAAGAAACTATTTTTTTATCAAATAGTCTATAGTAATCAATTAATTATTTAATAGTGTAATTAGATTAAACTAGAACCTAGTTTTATTTTTACAACTAAAATTAGTTTAGCATAATTTTACCATAACTTGGTGTTTACATATTTATCTATATTATACAAAAAATATTATTCGTAATAATAAAATTCTTTTCCTTAATAGATACATACAAATATAATTATCTTAATTATCTTACTTTTATTTTTTTTAAATTTCATGCAAGCATGCATGCGAACTCTTGCCATCTCTCCCTCTCCTACTCATTCTCTACCTCCTCCCTGATCACGAAATTGTATTTATCTCGTCCATCTCAAAGCCTAAGAGATAGAATTTCGTTAAAATTCAATCTCATCCTTCTACTCCAAATTCACCTATAAATACCCCACCCCATTGACCCACGAAATACCACGATATTTCCCACACTCCACCGACCAGAAAAGAAGAAAAAACAGAAGAAAACCAAGCTCCAATCAATGGAGTTCTAGAGAGAGAAAGTGAGAGAGAGAAAAACGGGTTTTGTACCTACGCCTAACCGATACCCAATTCAACGATACCAAAACACCTTCCACAACCCAGGGCATCCCCAAACAAGCCTCAATTCAATCCCAAGGTCCCCGGTCGAAAAACCCGAAGTTGTCTTCTCCAAATTCCAAGTTTTGAATTAAAATCAATTCGATCCGATTCAAGGTATTATAATCCCTTCCAAATACTTCTCTAAGTATATTAAGTGTTATTATGCTTAACCCCATGCCCGAACGAACCCATGCATCGAAACCATGACGAAAAGACGAAAAAACGGAATCTGGACCAGACCTTGTGGCTGCAACCTGCGGACCGCAAGAACCAGACGCGAGTTCGCGGCTAGAGGTTCCACCGCAAGGTCAACCGGTCAGACCTTGCGGTTTGGACTATTTTGGTTCGAATTCGTTTTGCAATCTTTTAAACTTGATTTTTGACCCCCGAACTATTTTTCCTAGACTTTTCACACCTTAAAGTTCATATCTTGTTAATATCATATTTTTATTTATTTATTTATCTATTTATTAATTATTTATTCGTTATCATTCAAGATTTTACAAACAAAAAATCTTTGCGACCTTCCGAACGACGTTTTTAACACCCAAACTATTTTTCCTAGTTTTCTCGCATCTCAAATATGATATCTTGCTAACTTCATATTTATTTTATTAAATTCACTATTTATTATTATTTTTAAAGAAATTCCAATCAAAATTTCTTTACGATCTTATAACCCTTATTATTAGTGCCCAATTAATTTTATTTAGACTCCTTACATTCAGTGGATAAAACTTTGTTAACCACAACATATTTTAATTCGTAAATTATTTATTATCTATTTACTTCACTTTTGGCCAGTTTAATTAACGTCTTCATTTAAAATTAATCCCGCGATTCTCCGAACTCAACTTTTGATACTCAAACATGTTGCGTAGGACCTTTAGGACTCTTATCAAGGTCATGATAATTATTCTAATATTTTTACCTAATTAATGTATTTAATTAGTTTTTAATCCATCTAATTTCTTAAGAATTAAATCAATGAGAGCTTAGAAAATATTCTATTAAAATTTCTATAAAAGTTCTACTTCATTATTGACAACATGGCCATATAGGAATAAAGGAAACGGCCCATTTATTAAAAGTTGTGTGATTGCATTGCTCATTATTGTTTTAATTATTATTTGGTTTAATTGTATATTGCACCGATATCTGATTCATTGCATTGCTTATTATTTGTTCTAATTACTATTTGATTGTATACTGCACCGACATTTGATTTGAATGTTAGATTGGATCCTAGAGACATGAGGTGATATGCAAATAGATTTCATCTAGACGATACTAAATTGATGGAAAAATGGTAAAGTGTTGAAGTCGTGAGATTGTGGATTTTGATTTGGCCATGGATAAGGGTGACCTGCGGGGCCCAGTGATGATATTTTGGTGACCCTAACGTATGGTACGCCATGGGAAGTTCCAAAGGGTAATCGTGCGTTGCAAGGCCAGCAAGGGGGATTGTCCCATGACACGATCATAGTTAGTGGCTTAGGAATGGTGGCGACCCTAATGTATGGTACGCCATGGAAAGTTCCAAAGGATAATCGTGCCTTGCAAGGCCAAAAAGGGGGATTTTTCATAACACGATCATAGTTAATGGTATGGGAGGGAAGGATCTCGTGGAGGAGATTTTAGATTTCACATTAAATTAATGGATAGTAATAAATTGGTTCATGTGTGAAATCTCTGCTTGACTCTTCGATTCAATATTGTCTTGTACCTTTGAACTGTAAAGTAAGAGGGGTAGTTGGGTTGGATTATTTCTACTGGGTGATTTATCACTCACGGATACGTCTGTATCCTGGCAAATCGTTTGCTTCAGCGATCAATTTGCCAAAGGGCGCAGGATTCAATGAAGGAGATTCAATGATGGTACAGTTCGACGCGAAAAGAATATCAGGAATGGAGATCAAGTATACTTGGGATTCGCGTCAAGCCTAGAGTCAGCTCTGAAATTAATATATTTTGAATCAGTAAATTTTCTTGAGATTGTAATAGATAGACATTTATTTTGGAAAATCATATTCATTTAGCAAAATTCTCTTAAGATATTATTTTATATTGCTTCCAAAAAGTCGGGGCGTTATAGTAGAACCCGTAATGAGCCCCGTAAAAATCATCAATTTCTTGCCCATTTGCTTTGCCCTAAACAGGACTTTTGGCAGGAATTATTTAATTGAAAAGAGGGTGGGAGTAACAAATATTTTTAATGGATAGCTTTAATATAGAGAGCCTGATGCAGTAAATATTTTAGAAATGGATAGCTAAAATAATATAATGAGTTTTTAAGGTGTAATTTGGTCTAAAATCTAAAGAGCTTTGATGCGGATGCTCTTAGGTCGTATTCTGTAAAAGGATCATAGTCCAAAAAGTTCGTCTTTAACTGTTTTCATCACTCTTGATGTAGGGGTGTACACGGTTCGGATTGGTCCGGTTCTCTAGAAAACCAGTAACCGGACCATTTCAAACGGTTCTAGAAAATTGGTAACCAAAACCTAACCAATATATGCATGTAACCTAACCAGAACCAAACCGAAAGACCGGTCCGGTTTTGGTTCGGTTCCGATTTTATCCAATAAGCATCCAAACACTTATTTACAAAATATGAACTCATAAAATTAAAGAAATGGGAAGATAATCAGCTAGAATAGGAAATGAAGGAAGAAAATAAAAGCTTTCCTAACAAATAAGATTTCATTTCTAAATAAATTAAGTTTAGCAAGAAAAGGATTAACCTACCAAATTCAAATACATATTTAATTACACATATATGTATTTCTATATTTATGTTAGTTTTAAACGGTCCGATTTGGTTCTAACCACGGTTTATTAATTTAGAATCAGTAACCGAACCAAAATTAATGGTTCTTATTTTTTTTGAACCATAACCTGACCGTAGAATCGCAGAACCGGACCAAATAGGACGGTTCGGTCCAGATCGGACCGATTTTACGGTTCGGACGTTTTTCCTGAACACCCCTACTTGAACGCGTACCTACTTCTTCAAAGAGCAAAATTAAGAACATGAACAACAACACGAAAAACATATTAAAAATAATAATTAAATGAGCAAGAATTCTCTAAAGTAAAATGGTGACGAAAATAAGTTACCACTGTCTTTCTCCAAACTGATTTCTCCTCTTTTTGGAGAGGCTAATGAATTAGAAGAATTGTGTAAATGCTTATAAAAAAAAAAAAAACAAACCTAAGTTTAGCATAGATTATTAAGGAAAACATAGGGTTTTTTTTTTCCAAAGAAAAACATACGTCAATGTTAATTACTCCCTCCTTCCTAATTTAAGGAAAATGATATTGGCACTGCAAAAATTGATGCAAACACTCCAAAATCAGTGTAACTCCAAAGCCATTTTCCTTTGTTTTTTGGAGTGCCTGCATCAATTTTTGGAGTGCCAATATTATTTTCCTAATTTAATTGTCCTTTTTAAAAATTTGTGACACTTTTTAATTGATTATATCTTGTAGTTTATAATATTTTATGTGATTTTGAAAATATTGTATTATAGAATTAATCGAGATTTATCAAATAAGATCTATATTCAATATAAAATTCATTACCGATTTAAAGATATAACTAGTTTTTTATCCGGTTACAATGGAATGACGGACAGATAAATTAGGATGGAGGGAGAATTAAAGGAAAAATGGTTGTTTCATTTTCATATATGAATCCAAAAAGAATTGTTTCCTTTTTGACGGTAGGAAAATCAACGTAAAAAGAAACAACTTAAAATTAAATGTTGAATTGAATGTAACAAAATCAACTTTAAAAGAAAATAAAATAAAATAAAATAATAAGGCCTTTTAAGGAAACAACTTAAAAGCAATCAATTAAAAAAATTTACTAGTTTTAAGGTTAGAGTATCCACAATGCTATAATCAAAATTGATAATCAAAAGGTGCTACGTTAGTTTTTGATTATTCATTTAAGAGATTGCTAATGTTAACAATGTAGATGTCTACAATGACATAATCAAAATTGGATAACCAAAATTTGTTACATCATCTTTTCAAACTACCAAAAACTAAAAATTGTGAACAATAGAAAATAGGTTTTCTAAAAATAGTTTTGAAACTAATAAAGACTATTTGCTAGAAATAGAAAATGGTTTTTAAAAATTTTCTTTTGGAAAAAAATCTATTTTTTAAAAAAAATTCTGAAAAAAATATTTTTAGTAAAATATTGTTTGAAAAAAAAAAAGAGAGAAGAAAAGGGAAGAGAGATAGAACATTTTTTCATAATGATTGGCGTATTTGATTGAGAATATGTAGGGTTTATTAAATTTGGTTATTGTCAAAAGGTTGCTAGTTTTGGTTATCCAAAGCCCAAAATTTGATTATTTCTAAGGAGGTTGTTAAATTTGATTATAGCATTGTGAGCCATATTTTACACCAACATTGTTAACTTTAAAAATATTTTACTTTTGATTATAGCATTGTGGATACTCTTAGGAGGTTTATGTTAGAAAGTATTCTCTCGATTGAACAGCTATAACCTATTGAAAATTCAATCAGACGCAAGTAGAGGATGCTGGGTCCGTTTTGTCTGATCTTAAATACTCCCTCTGTTCCATATTGATGTACCACTTTTTCTTTTTTCTGTTATTTTTATCTTGTTTATATTTTTTAATTTATAATAATTCTTATTGTAAGCATTTAAAAATATTTCAAAAAATTAGAATGGATCAAGTCATTTGCTTAGCATGAGGCTCGACTCGAAGTCTCCCGCAATCCAGGTAACCCATAAGTAAAATATGTTCGAGAGAGATAGAGAGAGAGTAGAAAACAAAGGCGGTAATGGAAGGTAAATAATTTAATCCTTACTTTTGGGTCAAATTAAATAACTTTCCTCCTGGTAAAGGGGTAAAGTTACCGAAAATTTTACAATTGCTGCTGTGATTTAGGAGTAATAATGAAGGCAAAAAATAAATTACTTTCCAAATTCCTAGTCCTGTTTGCCGTTTCGTTTTCTTTTTAAATATTTTTTTTAAAAATAAAGTAATTTTAAATTTAAATATAATAAAAATAAAAAATAAAATTATAATTTATAATTTTTTTTGCATCGTTTAAAAGATCTCAATAAGATCTATAAAATAAGATCCATATTAGTAAGAAAATTATTTACGTAAATACATAATTTTTGAGCTTGAAATTACATTTCTTTTCTAAAAAAAGAATAAATTCTTTACCCCGCCGGTGTAAATATTTGTTTCCTCCAAATCAATTGCATTGTAACACGTGTCAAAACAGTGATACCAATTAATAAAACATAACGACGTAGCGCAATGCAATTGATTTGAAGGAAAGAAATATTTACACCAATTGTGTAAAGAATTCATTCTCTTCTAGAAATTCTATTTTAAAGAATCCGGAATGGGGCGGACCGCCTTTCCATCTCTCACCCTTCTCTCTCCTCTCCTCTCCTCTCCTCTACAGACTTTCTCCCACCACACCCTTCTCCCTCCCTCCCTCCCTCTCTCCTACATAGAGTTAGTAACATTTTTTTTGGTAAGTTTCATATAGAACTACTGTATGTCTATGGTGATAAAATCCCATGGAGTAATGCTCATAAATTACTGTTCCAAATAGAAGTAATTAACTCCTACTGCTACAGTCCTCTCCTCTCTCTCGCCAGAAAAGCATTCAAAGCACAAGTGGATTGTCACAGACTACTACAGATATCAACCCCCATACCCTTCAATCACAGTTCCACACGCAGGGAAAGACACCCTCTCTCTCTCTCTCGAAAACTCCTCCTTTTTTTTCCCTCGTCACTTCTAGTAGGTCATTGTCGCCGCCTATGCCTAAGTCCCCTGCTTCTCTCCATTCGGCTATAAATCGTTGTCAGATGTAACTAGAATCTCTGCCAACGCACCTACAATCATAAAGACCCCCATCTCTCTCTCTCTCTCTCTCTCTCTCTCTCTGCAAACCGATAGCCTCCTCTCTCCTGATATCTTTCTTTCTCTGTCTCTTCATTTCTCGCTCGCCCTTTTCACCCTTCCAATCACCCCGTTTCCTGTATTCAACTCTTCTTCACCATTATTACCCTCTGCTTTTCTCTACCCACAAACGAGAGGAGGTAGGTTTGTTAGTGATACTTAAAAAAAAAAAATTAATCGTTGATTTTGTTCAACTACTGTCTACATTAATTAATTAATTATCACGTATCATGAAAAATGAGGAATAAACCCAAAAAAAAACAAAGTTGGGTCAGCTTTTCCATTGACTGGATAATAGTTATTTTGCAGACATTACTCACCACTACTTTAAGAAGGGTTTCAAACCCATTTATCTCATCTCAAGCTCCAAAAATGGAGGATAAAGGCTCAGATTTTTTCTCCCACAAGAACCCCACAACCATCCAGGTAAATCCACAACCCATAGTTTTTGCTTGCGTATATATAGATGCCGCCCCATGTAAATACATGCTTCTTGTATGTGTGTATGTATGTACGAGGGAGGACGGAGGCAATCAGTGATGAACGATTTTCGGATATGAAAGAACATCAAGTTCCATTTTAATAGAACATTAAACTATCTGCTTTCTATGTCTATCAGAATGTATAATTTTTTGGATATTATGAACACTTAACTTTATAAGATTGTCTCTTTTTTTATTATAGTTTTGGCTGCCACCTCCGATGTTAAATCCTGGCTCTGCTAATGTATGCATGTATATGTGCTCTGTTTCTTCTCTGTCTGAACCTTGGCGAATGGCCCTGCCTATATATCTTTGTAAATACGTGCTTTTTTGTATGTATGTATGTATGTAACGGGCGGAGGCAATTGGTAATGAACGATTTTCAGAAATAAAAAACGTCAACTTCCATCTTAATAGAGCGTTAAACTATTTTTTCTATGTTGATGTATGATTAAACTATGAAATATGTACTCTATATATATTGTTTTGGTATTGTGATTTGTTAACTTTATAACATGCACTCTTTTTTGAGTTTAAAATTTATTGATATTTTTTAGTGTCACTCCAATTTTAAATCCCGACTCCGCCACTGTGTTTGTGTTTCTGTTTGTACGTACGTATTTGTATGTATGTATTATGTGCTCTGTTTCTCTCTGTTTAGGTAATAGAAGAGCTAAAAGAGCTATGGGGCATGGCCCTGCCCATAACAGCAATGAACCTTTTGGTCTACGTCAGAGCAGTAGTTTCCGTCCTCTTCTTAGGCCGGCTCGGCAGCCTCGAGCTAGCCGGCGGCGCGCTCTCCATCGGCTTCACAAACATCACCGGCTACTCCGTCCTGAACGGCCTCTCCTCCGGCCTCGAGCCGGTCTGCAGCCAAGCCTACGGCAGCAAGAACTGGGACCTTCTCTCACTCTCTCTCCAACGCATGGTCTTCATCCTTTTGACAGCAATCATACCCATCAGCATCTTATGGGTCAACCTCGAGTCCATCATGGTCTTCATGGGCCAGGACAGGGAGATCACCGCCACGGCCGCGGAGTACTGCATCTACTCCCTCCCTGACCTCCTGATAAACACGCTGCTGCAGCCGCTACGTGTTTATCTACGGTCACAGGGGGTGACCAAGCCGATGATGTACTGCAGCTTCGTGGCGGTGATCTTCCACGTGCCGTTGAATTATGTCTTGGTGGTGGTGGTTGGGTGGGGGGTGAAGGGGGTGGCGGTGGCCTCGGTGGTGACGAACCTGCACATGGTGGTGCTGATGGCGGGGTACGTGTACGTGTACAGGAGGTGGGACGGGAGGTCGACGGTGGGGGTCTGTTACCGTGGGGTTGTGGATTTTGGCGGGTTGGGTCCGCTGCTGAGACTGGCCGTGCCGAGTTGTATTGGGATTTGTCTGGAGTGGTGGTGGTACGAAATTGTGACGGTGTTGGCTGGGTACTTGCCGAGTCCAAGGCTGGCGGTGGCGGCCACCGGGGTGATGATTCAGACCACTAGTCTTATGTACACTGTGCCCATGGCCTTGGCTGGCTGTGTCTCTGCCAGAGTAAGTCCCCTTTTGTCCTTGCAAGGAACACAACTTTAAAACATAATTCCGAATACAATTTCGTGTAATATCATTCAATGCATGTGGTCTTGTATACATTGGAAGTCTTCGCACTCAGTTGTGTCCAGAAGTTGTGTTTGTAGACTTTTTGTTCTCCTACATAGTGCCATTGCTTCTACATGCATACGTACATACTTTCAATTTATAAGTTGCACTCTTTTTAATGATTTTGGCACGCTTGTTTTTCACGAAGAGCATTGAACTTTTGATTAAGTTCTCACCGGTATTCTTTATTTGAACTCTTTGATATGTGCAGGAGATGGGTATTTTATGATTTATACTACGTACTAATGCAAAGCGAATTTTCGTGAGTGAGAATGACTCTAAATGTGGCAAGTGGTACTTTATTTAAAATAAGATTTATTAGGTTAAATTTAAATAATAGTCAGCACAATTATAAGCAATGTAATTATCCTTCGGGAAATAACCCAAAAAAAATCCACTTACCTAAGGAAAAAATACGTACGTTTGAACTAGGAATGCCTAAATAGCTAGAGGCATCTAGATTTGCCCCATCTGTACAGAAACTATGGATTAATTTTCTATTTTTGAATTTTTAAATTTTAATCGCAAACTTTTCCCTTTTTTAAGAGCACTATTGGTCAAAATGTATCAAGAACTTCCAATCTCAGAGATGGACATATCCATAAAAAAAAATTTCTTCAAAATCTTTGACAATACTTCTCCTATTTGGTAAGGCTTTTTTGCAATAGATTTTGGAGCCCTGATTTAAGACTCTGTCATCCCACAAATTGATTTAAGTGCTTGTGGTACACTTGTGGTACAAGTTGTACCATACAACTTTTGTATGTTTTATGGGCTTGGACCGGGCTCGCCCGAGCCCAAAGATTTATGGGCCGGGTCGGGCTGAATTTATATCTCTAACCGTACGACTTATATTTGCGCTTCTGGGTGATCACGAATGTCTTTTAACAAATATTCCATATACACAAATTCACTCACATTGAGAGTAGGAAACACACACTGCATACATAATGTGTGTGTAGGTCCCATACTTAATGTGAGTGAGTCTGTGTGTTTGTATGTGTAAGTGGTTGTGATACTAGAACCATTAGTTTTTTAGTTAACTTGCTATTGAATAAATATTTGCAAAATTGATTCTCAAAAATGAAACATTTCAGAATTGATTTTATTAAGAAATGAGAAGTTTGAATAGGGTACCAGAAGCTGATCACCATATTAAAAACTGCTTTTAGTATTGTTTTTAAAATTTGGGTCCACAAATCACAGATGCTCGAAATAATGAATTAGTAACATTGAAAGGTGTAACGGCTTTTTAATTTGTTTTGCTTCCTCTGTCAGCTTACTTTGATGGTATGGTATTTTAGAAGTAGAGAGTATATGTCTGAATACATGAATTTTGACTAAATAAAACCCTTGTTCAACTTTTATATTTACGAAGGAAAAATGAGAATTGTAAAGATACTGCTATTAGTTTTGTTTATTTTTGGATGAAATTTCATATGAATAACAATAGCATACTAAATATAGTACTAGATGTGCATATTTTATGTGGAGTCTCATGCCATGTCGAGGTTCATGTCCTCATTTATTTACAATAATTGTGACCAATATCCTTGTCATTTATCAGCTTTTTTATTTATTCAGATCCATTCTTCTTAGACTATTTGGCGCTTCTTGGTTCCAGATTTTGTAAACAATTAGCAATTGCACCATTATATCCTTCTAAATACTTGTGTAGGAAAAAACACACCAAAATGACGAAGTGATGAGTTTTGCTTTAGTTTTCTTTTTTTGATCGGCAAGTTTTGCTTTTGCTATTAGAAGTCACTTAAATGGATCTTTTTGCGTAAGAGTTCTGTAAGTTTCTATTCATGAAGACAGTAGTGAACATTAAAATTTAATAAAGAGGGTCCCAAATATGCAAGTAGTTTGCGTTTCTAGGTATATATTATGATCTCATTAACGAAAACAATCAAGATTTTGAAAGAGCTAAAACTAGTAAAATTCTATTGCAAATGTCAAAACGTAGTTGAAGAAAATGAGATTACTCAGAAAATTTAGGGAGGCCAATCCGCACCCCTGACTGAAGATACTTATGCCTAAAAGTATGCACTTGAATCAAATAACATGTAAAGAGAATTAGAATGAGTAGGAAGTTGAATACGTAGGTACTCCCTCCGTTCCAAAATGAGGGACCTTTTTGGGAAAGTGTGTCATTTTCAATTGCTTATATCTTTCAATATGAATGTCAAAAAATATGCAATATGAATCTTGTTTCATAGATTATAATTAGTTCTATTAAACAAAGTTTTCAAAATCACATAAAATTTCATAAATCGAAAGATATAAGCATTTGAAAATGGTACGGAGTCCCAAAAGGTCACTCATTTTGGAACGAAGGGAGTATTTGTTTTTTGGAAATTGGTTTTTGGTTAGGTAGTAGCTAGCATGCATGCAGTTTAAGTTGAGGGCATCAAGTATGCATGATTGTTCATAAATGGAAATTGTGCCTTTGTTTCTGTTACTTGATTGCATCACATTACTTCCACTTGGTTGAGTACCCCAAAACCGTATCCATTTTAAGGGGGATTGTAATTTGGACTAATCCAGCATAGGGACAATTCTTCTTTCATCCTTTGCCCGCCCTCTTCTCCCTTTTTCGATCCGGCCCATGCTCTGTCTATTATTGTTCTTTTTTTAAATAATAATAATAATAATTTCCTTTGAAATCTGAAAGTGACTGTGTGATGCCCTTGCATGTTATCCCCTTGCCCATACCCAGGCCATGATACGACTGTTTAGGCCCTTTTTGATCGCCAATCTAGTGGGGGGCACGCGGTTGGGACTGCTATATATATGGTTGTGTGGCCGTTGTAACCTTTTGATTTGATTGCATTTTTTGATGAGGGCCGGCCAGACTGTGAATCCCACAATACAGAGGGGGTTCATGTCTTTCGTAGTACTCCAGTCCGCTTGATTAGCTTCCAGTTGGTGCATTATCACGTTAATTACTCTTCAACCGAACCAAACATGATTATGACAATTCGTAATTACCTCCAACCAAACTGTGAACTTCACTAGTAATCGCTCATCACTGCGAATCCCAAGCCCCCTAACGTATTGTACAATTCTTTTAGACCTGCAACAAGTGTCAAACGAAAACATTACTGTATCGGGTACCGACTTCTTTTGGACGCAAGTTTAGCAACAATAATAAGTTCCCAAATACAAGAATAATACTCTAGTTTTAGCTTTGCTTAATTAGTTCCTATTTATTTACATGGTATCAGGTTGTTACTAATTTGTGTTCGTTGTAGTAACAACAATTTCAACCTCTGTTTAAACTCGTTGTTCTTTGTATGACAAGCGTATTTGTGTAAGCTTCTTAGTCGAGCTTTCAATTTTATTCGTCTTTTTTTATATTTTGTCCGCGTATGAGACGAAAACAAAGCTAAATGAATCGGAAAATGTCCTATGAATGGTAGCTTTTATCTTTCAACAATCTGGGACCAGAGATTACATCAGAGTGCATAGGGAGGGATATTATGACTGCATATAGCATGCTTTGGATGGAGACCTTATTATATATCCCATTGCTTTACTAATGTTGAGGCATTGATATTCGCAAGTCATGCATCATATCATTAGATTATTTCAGACAACAATAGTGCTGTACATACTTATATATAGTGGATAAGAATGTATGGGACCCAAAAGTTTGTGAACCCTTTGCTTCTTTCTTTGTCTTTCTTTTTGTTTTTGTCCCCTTTTGTTTTACTATGTGCCACTTAGGCTTCATTCAGCTAAAATTTTTATTTTTTACGTATTTATTTTTCATTTTACGATATAGATCATTCTTTCACAATACATCATATTTAATTATTTACTATTTTAGTTTGTGGAACACACCTTTAGACATATGTTATGATGAAACATTTGTTTGTTTGGGAGTTTAGTTTAGTTTTGATAGTAGGTGGAGAGAGAAATAGTATAATGATTGAAGGAAGGGTAATGATTGAAGAGAAATAGAGAAAGATGAGAAAGTAATAATTGGAGAAATAAGGTAATGATTGGGGAAAGAAGTAGGGTAATGATTGAAAAACTAAATTAACTAAACTAAAATGTGAACCGAACACAACAAATTTTTCATTTTTAAGCAGTGTTATGTCTCTCCTTCTGAACGTAATGGGATTTTTCTGTTAGCAAATAGCAAGTGAGCAAAGTATCCATGTTTGCAGGTAGGCAAAGAGCTTGGAGCTGGGAAGCCGTACAAAGCCAAGTTGGCTGCAATGGTTGCATTGGGCTGCGCGTTGGTGATCGGCTTCATCAACGTCGTGTGGACGGTGATCTTTAGAGAGAAGTGGGGTGCCCTATTCACAACCGATGAGCTGGTCAAAGCCCTTGTTGCTTCCGTTATGCCAATCATGGGGCTGTGCGAGCTCGGGAACTGTCCACAAACCACTGGATGTGGGATTCTACGTGGGACTGCCAGGCCGGCCGTGGGTGCCCGTATCAATCTAATCTCCTTTTACTTTGTGGGCACTCCAGTAGCCGTTGGCTTAGCCTTTTGGCTGAGGGTTGGCTTCGGTGGGCTTTGGTTTGGGCTCTTGTCGGCTCAAGCCGCTTGCGCCGTGTCTGTAATGTATGCTGTGTTGGTGCGTACTGATTGGGAAGGTGAGGCTTTGAGGGCTAAGAAGCTTACAGGAAGTGGCTTGGAGATGATTGTTGGTACTAATTGCAATGGGTTGAGGAGAGAGGATGTTGAAAATGGTGAAGAGAGAAAAGGGTTCTTGGCAAGTGAGAGCATAGATGATGTTTTGTAGAGAGGTAGGTATGTGTGGGGGTATAACTTGAAAGATATTTTGAGAGAGGTGAAGTTACTTTTTTGCAAGAATTTTGTGCAAGAAAAGTTACTTTTGGAAAAATGAAGGAAAAATGGAACACAATTGGCGGAAAAATTGTAAGAATATTAGTAAAAGTGTATTTGTTTAACTATGAATAGAGCTAGCTGTTTTGCTTTTTGTTTATCAGATAGGAGGTAATTTAAAAAAAAAAGTAATTTCAAGGTCAAATATAATAAAAATAAAAAATAATTTTTTAATTTTTTTTTACCATTTAAAAGATCTCAATGAAATCTATAAATCAAGATCTATATTGGTAAAAAAATTATTTGCGTAAACACATAATTTTTGAGCTTAAAATTATCTTCTTTTTCTAAACCTTTCTTTTTTCCAAAGCTGAAACGGGGCCAGTAATTACAACAGGAGCTGAGCTCCTCTTCCACGAAGACTCAAACTTAAAATCTCTCCCTTAGAAGGGAGAGTGAAGAACCAACTACATAAACTACTTGTTCTTTATATTTTAGAGCTAATTTAAAAAAATTACTTTCTTAATTGTTGTAAATTTTTGTAGGATAAATTTTTGTAAAAACACATCTCAATTGAAAAGTCAAAGATGTGAATATCTGATGCAGCACAAGCTCTTTTTACAAAACTATAAACAAGAAAAGATCACGAATTTGCTTATGTTAAAGATTCTCTTTTTGAAGCACAAACACGATTAAAGAAAAACTAACAACTCCCTTGACCCTAAGCCTTGCATCAATTATTTGTACTAATAGAACTTTGAAACCTAGCTAGCATTCTTGAAAACTAAAAAGGAAAATAAAGATAAGAAAACAAAAGTAGTCCTAATTTTCCTTGACCAAGAAACCAAATAGGAATGCGAGATCAAAACAAACTAGGAAAATTAGATACTAATTCTAAACAATCTTGACTAAAATAAAATCTCCTATTTAATTACTAATTTTGGAATAATAAAATAAAATTCATATATTTCTGAAATAATTAAAATATTGCCTTGCATCAATATCTCCACAAAATTAACTTTTCTCAAATGGAACCCAAAGATTGAAAAGGAATTGAATCCTCTCCGATCCATATTTTGCGCGGGAGAAAAGTGAAATCAGTCCAAATCTGGACCATACATTGGGAAAATCAGTAGTTGAAATTTGCTCAAAGATTCTTCGGAACCATGCATTATAATATTGGACAATTTAGATTACGATTGTCTCTCTTCCAATCCGAAGATGGATGGGATCTGCTATCGATGCAAAAGCGTACATATTGTTTATGATGTATATGCATTTTTACACCTATCGGAGGGCAAGGGGAGCAATTTTGTTTATTCTCGTCTTCGGCAAGGGTAATTTTACCCACTGAGATATGTTTCAAGTTCAAATTCAGCAATCATAACCACTTATGTTGTATGGATTGATTTGGTAAGAAATCATGCAAAAGTTTAGCTCAATCAAGCATCACTTAGTACTTGATCGAAAAGTCTAATTCTTTATTGAAACTTTATTTTGCGTATGTTAGATTTTTTTTTTTTCATTCGTTAATCCTAATCTACTCTATCCTAGGGGATTTGGGAAGGGGGATGAGTGCTTACGGAAATAGAACTCTGCCTATGTACATGAGAGTACAAGGGAGGCGCCAATTGCACTCCACTTCACTTGCGCGTATGTTAGATTTGCGTCAAGTTTTTGTGAATTATTGATTTTTTTGGACGAAAGGAATCTAACTTGTAAAAAATTAAGTTCAAAACTATTTTTTGAATAAAAATAAAGATGATTAAAAAATCAGTGTTTTTTGGATTATTTTTTGTTTATTAAAAAATGTGGAAAAAAATCAGTCTTTTTTGGATTATTTTGTCTTTATTAAAAAATTATTTAGAACATATTTTTTTTACTTTATTAATTCCCCTCAACGAGATGAAACAATAATCCACCAAAAGTTAACGCAAAACTAACAAATGTGAAAAAAAAAATTGAATAAAGACAGAAAATCCTCGAGAATTTTTTTTTTATCCATAACACACCTTAATTAGTCTTTGGGCTTAGAATGGGATAGAAGAAATTTGGTTTTTTGATCGAATATTTACGAATATCCGAAATAGAATTTGCAACATATCTCACCGAATGTGAATAAAGTCACCCTTACTTAACGCGATGGGTGAACAAAATTTCTCTTGAGGGGCAGGGGAATGGGAATGTCTATTGGCATTTTTTGTGGCCGATGTCTTGACCCCCCACTGTAAACTGCCAAAGTTTTATTAATTTTTACGCCTCATTATTTTGTAAGTACACTTCAAAATTTGTCATTTAGTACATAAAGTTCCACATAGCACAACTCTAAAATCACATTAGAAGACAACTTAAAAAAGCGGCACCGCATTTTTTACTCCATATATAGACACAAGTGTAGTACGTAGTTTTGACACAAACACTTGCGTGCGGACCACTACACTTATATCTCTATGGAGTTAAAAATGTGGTGTGACAATGCGTTGGTAGTAGTAGTGCATGTTGCTTAAAATCATTTCCCCTGCCAGCCAGAAGGTAAACAATAATGCTATGGGTTACATGGGTTGGTTGGCTCAGAAAGTCTTTGGTTGCACTATGAATTTATGATGATGTATTTTGGTTGTACAGTACGTACCATTTGAGGTAGATCGATGGTCGGAAACGTTCACTTCGTAGAAATCGTCGAATAGAACAATTCTGCAGAAAATCAGCTCGATCAGATATTATTAAGTGTTTGATCGGAAACTTTCCAACAATAGGTTCCAATAGATTTGATTCAGTGTTTTCAATCCATTCTTTTCAAGATAAAAATGTTTCAATTAGGCATTTAATGATATTCGATTATGCTGATTTTTTTTACGAAGTTGTTCTACTCAACGAGCTCAAACGTTTTCGATCATCGACCGGGACTCAGAGTTTACCTTTTTCTTACAAATAAACAACTTTAACCAAGGTGTACTCCAAAAAAAACAAACATCCATGAATTGGGTAGTGGACTCCACAACACATACTGTGTCAAATAGCAACATCTGCAGTGCATTTGCAGGGAATACTCGTTCAACAGTAAATTTTTTTACCACCAGTGTCAAGTCCAATTTCGTATCCTCTATTATGGTCCACTTTTAGATTTCACACCCACAGTGGTGATCCAAATCACTCATCATGCAGACAGGACTCATAGAGAATTTTTTTCCCACGCACGTACTAATAGATTGATCAGAGATTGATATATGCATCAATAAGTCAATTAAAAAAGGGAGAGTATAATTTTAAAGTTAAACTGTCCATTTATACTGGTACTAAACCAACTTGTTGATATATATGTAGATGTCGAATCAACCTAATTTTTCGCTTGGACGTATTTCTCGACGTCGTCTACAAGATGATGGTTCAGATCACTGTTCTAGGTCTTAAATTGGCACACAACGGTCCAAAACTAGAAATGATGAAGGATGAGAAATTGGCACGGGACAGTAGTGTCCCATTTTCTTATGCCACAAATATTCTTGAGAGGACTGAGTGTGTCTATCATTTTCTTTGTCCTGTTTCGTTTGTTATATAGTATGTAGAGAAGTGGAGTTGAAAAAAGAGAACGAATTTTACGGAGAAAGGGGTGGATGGGGTTGATCAAGTAGATCTCTTTTTAGTGACAGTGAGTAGTGGAGTTTCTGAAATGTGACTACTCAGTTTTTTGGCCTTACTGCCCTAATATGTTTGTGCTCTGTCCTCAATCCAACTTTCGCAACTGAGGTTGGACCTACCTCAATCCAACTTTCGCAGTTGCTCTTCATGTTTCTATGGGTCAAATTTGTAGCTATCACACACATTTTAACCCTATATATATATACACACGCGCGCGCGCGCGAGCACGGAAAATGTAATTTACGATTTTTGGTGGGGTGGGCTCAACCAATGACCTGCAAGCAAGCAAGAGCTAAGGACACTAGTGTGGTGCCAGTCAACACCCCTTCAATGCCTAACTTAGTCGACTTGAGGTGAAAAAGACGATAACGGACTCAAGATATTGAAATGGCAAGAGTTGCCTACCAGCCCCTTGCCTCAATGAGGGATTTTGTAGGCATTTCCGGAGGTAGAGTTCCCTTGGAAGTACTTGAGATGCTTAGATCTCGGGATGCAGATAAGGGGGGTACAATGGCCTTAGCCACCCCAACCTTCTTAGAGAAAGGACTTCTCACAGGCAGGCAGGCAGACAGTGGACTGTTGATACTTATCCTTATGGAGATATGCTTTCCCATGGGGATAGGAGATGGTTTCAAGGATTCCAAACCCCTCTGGAGTCTCCTTAGAAGTGCTCTGTATAGCCACCGTTTTTATGGCACGTGCTTGGCCACCCATAGTCCAAGCAGACCTTAAAGTTCGGGCTAGGCTAGACTGGTCAGTGGTCAGTTTGTACTTATTAGTGATCAAACAATAAAATTAATCAAAAAGTGAAAAGTGACACAAATTCAACAACTTAATTTTGTCAATATACCTTAAGAGAAGTTAATAGATATTATGGGTGCGAGCTTAGGCAGTGTCCAACTTTATAGATATAATTGGTGTGAGTATTTTTAGTTATATAGTGGGATTCATCACCATTTTACACAGCGTTTTGCTCAACGTGAAATTGGGTGTGTGAGTTGGTACTTAAAAGCTTTGGCCTTTAAGGGCATGGAAAATTTAAAACGTCAAAAATTACTTTTCCAAACAAAAAGGCAAAGATTTGTTTGGTTGATGATTTTTCGAAATTTAGAAAATATTTTTTTAGGAAGATATTTTTTTAATGCTGGAAAATCATTTGCGGTACAAAGTGAATGCGGCATGAAAACAATCTGCATTCATGTTAGAAATAATTTATGAAAAGTATACTCCACAAACAATCTGCTTTTTGATATTTTGCTTGCTCTTTTGTTTTTGTTTTTATCAAAGGAGTCCACATATTTTTGATTACTCAAATAACACATAAGTTTTAGACTTGCATAAACCTTAAAAACCTTCCTCAAACCCGAGTCTGGGGGCGGAGATATGTGGAGAGATCTGTAACGCGGTACCCCCGCTTCAAACCAAGATTTTCTTTAACATTAATATTGTTATTCGGCTAGGTGCTTATCTGCATCCAACCAACTCAACATTAAAAAGACCACAAAACAATTGGACTCAGGTGGTGTTTCACTTTTTGGAAAAGTACTTTTTTTTTTCAAACGAAAGTAATTTCAAACTCAAATATAATGAAAATGAAAAATATTTTTTCAATTTTTTTTTGCACCGTTTAAAAGATTGTAATGAGATATATCAAACAAGATCCATATTGGTAGAAAAATCATTTGCGTAAACAAATGATTTTTGAGTTTGAAATTACCTTCTTTTTGAAAAACTTCTTTTTCCACAAAAGTGGAACACCCCCTGAGTCTTTATTCTTTTCAACAATAAACAAAGCACAAGAGTCACTAGACAAAGCCCCTATTATACGAATTTACACTCAACCTTCATCTATACGTTTTTACGCATAATATGCAATAAGAGAAATGGACTCCCATCAAATCAAACCGAGCCATAGCCGAATCCAAACTGTAAACGACTCCCTATTCGAATTTAGCCTTAATTCCATCCAATAATTAGAATGCTTGATTTAAAAGATGCCATACTTTGAGACCTCCAGAGCCAATTAAAATTTAAAACAATCCCGAATAAAAATAAAATAGTAACAGAAAAAGTGTGGCAGCAACCTCCACTCCGCCCTAAGTGTGCGGCGGCGGCACCCTAATTTGTGGAGGACAAACAAAGGGGCCGTATATCAACAAATGCCTTTTTTGTTGCTTGCTTTAATTTGGTTCCTCTTTCCATTGCATTTTGGGGTGGAATGGATGTATTCTTTCTTTCTTTGTCGTGTTAGGAATTTCAGATTTTTTTTTGGCTTCATTCTTGCTTTGGTGGAGTGGCCGTCCGTGGCTTTACAAGTTGTTGACAAAAGATGAAAGCTTCCCTCTGTATTTCCACCAATGATCTTGGAGTCTTTGTGAAAAAGAAAGGAAGTTTTACCCACCCTCCACTTTATTCACCTCTTCCGTTTCTCACAAGACAGAATTGTCCAAAATTTTACCACCACTTTTATTATATACTATATATATATATATATATATATATATATATATATATTTACCCACTGACTTATTGCCGTCAAAAAAACAGCGGAGCTAAGCTACCCCATCGCCGCTCTGTTTCATCACTCTCCCACTGCTTTTAATCTCATTGTTCAAAACTGTTTTAGACTGTCCGTATTTTAAAAGACTCTTTGAGGGAAGAGTTTAACTCTATTCTAACTAATATGTCAAAATTAGATATGCCAAGTTGAGGCTTTGACACTTGCCAATTTAACATGTTATACTTTGACAACTTAAAAATTCACACTCCAACTAAGAGCGAAAGCCAAAGGCTTGAAGCCCAATGATATTTTCTGGTTATTCTTTTGTGGAAGGTCAAGGTTTGAGTCTCGTCATGGACATTTGTGGTTCAGGGCTATAAACAGCCTTTGAATCCTCTGTTGACTAAGGGGCTATTTGATACTCCCTCCGTCCCATAATGTTTGACATTTTCAAGAATGCGTGCCATTTTTAAATTGCATATATCTTTCAATCCATAATGTTTTAGGCGATTTTTTGAACTTTGTTTAATAGAACAAATTAAACTCTATCAAACAAGATTCATATTGCTTATAAAAAAACATTACGGATTAAAAGATATAGTTAATTTTTTCATGAGGCTGGAATAGTGAAAGTGCCAAACATTATGGGACGGAGGGAGTATAACTTAAAACTGAAACAAAAAGCTGAAAAATTAAGTACTGGAAACTAAATGCTGAAAT
Source organism: Rhododendron mucronatum var. ripense (assembly GCA_019656295.1). Taxonomy (NCBI): domain Eukaryota; kingdom Viridiplantae; phylum Streptophyta; class Magnoliopsida; order Ericales; family Ericaceae; genus Rhododendron; species Rhododendron mucronatum. Next base: position 1,385,526 of record BPLT01000038.1, on the reverse strand, counting down.
TTTTAAGCTGAAAAGCTGTTTGATAAATATATTAAGTACTGAATTAAAAAAATGATGAATTAATTTTGTTCCAATTCTCTCTTAATTTACTAACGGTCACAATATACTTCTGGTAATGGTGGAGGAGTGGTGGAGGCGGTGGAGTGGTGGTGGTGGTGGTGGTGGAGTGGTGGTGGAGTGGCGGTGGTGGTGATGTTTGTGATGATGGTGGTGGAGTAGCGGTGGAGTGGCAATTGTGGTGAAGTGGCGGTGGAGTGGTGGTGGAGTGGTGGAGGTGGTAGGAGTGGTGGTGTAGTGGTGGTGGTGGTGATGGTTGTGATGATGGTGGTAGAGTGGTGGAGTGGTGGTGGTAGTGGTGGTGGTTGTGGTGGAGCTGGTGGTGGTGGTGGAGTGGTGGAGCTGGTGGTGGTGGTGGTAGTGGAGGAAGTGGTGGTGGTGGTGGTTGTGGAGTGGTGGAGTTGGTGATGGTGATGTGGTGGTGGTGGTAGTGGAGGAAATGGTGGTGGAGTGGTGGAGTGGTGGTGGTGATGTGGTGGAGGAGGAGTGGTGGTAGTGGAGGTGGTGGTGGACCTGGTGGTAGTGGTGATGGTGGAGTGGTGAAGGTGTTGGTGGGAGTGGTTGTGGTGGTGGTATGATGGTTGAATGTAAGTACACAAAAATTTAGCCAGAATTAAGTAGCTCAAATCTACTTAATTTTTTTCAACTTTTTGGCCTATATTTTAAGTGGTACTTAATTTGTTAAGCAATGTAAAATGTGGTTATCAAACTTACTGAATCCCTTATTACTTAATTGATTCAGTTTTAAGTGCTGAATTTAGGTTATCAAACAAGCCCTAACTTACTAACTCTTGCTGTCAAAATAATTGTACCAAAGTTATTTTTTGGCTCATCACTTCTTTTTCTTTCGGAAAGAAGGGTTCGGTTCATCCACTGGTGGAATGTCATTTTGGGAGAACCATGCATGCACAGACAAGACCCGAGAAAGCCGATCGGATCTGACGAGGAAGGGGAGAACGGGGAGGGAAGCCAAATCCAATCAGAGAGGGGAGAAGGGAGAGGGAAGAATAAAGAGAGTCTCAATCAAACGGGCAGGGAGAAGCAGAAAAAGGGGGGCCGATTGGGAGGAAAAGGGACAGCCGATTGGAGAGGAGCCGATCGGTTGTGACCAGAGAGGGGAAGAACATGCATGGCTGGTACAGCTAGGTTGTGGGCGAAACTGTAACGACCCGGATTTTTGCTCTATTTTTTTCTTCGAATAAAGAAATTATTTTTAATCAAATAGACTTTAGTAATTGATTAATTATTTAAAAGTGTTATTAGATTAAACCAAAATCTAGATTTTTATTTTTCGTAACCAAAAATTAGTTTAACAAAATTTTAATTCAACTTGGAACGACCCGTAATGTTATCATTTATAAAATCATTTAAAAAGTATCGTTTGTAATAATAAAATTATCTTAATTATAATTATCTAGTAGATATATACAAATAAAATTAATTTAATCTTAATTATCCTACTTTTAATTCTTTTAAATTGCATGCACACTCCTTCCATTCCTCCATCTCCTACTCAGTCTATACTTCCTCCCTAGCCATAATCTCGTCTGTATTCTCGTCCATCTAATAGCCTAAGAGTTTGAGTTCCGATTAAACTCAATTTTATCAACCCCTTTAAAATTTCCCTATATATACCCCATTACTCCGACCCTAGGGCATACCACATTATTTCCCACGCTTCACCGAGTCAGACATGAGAGAAAAACGTGGGCAATTCAAGCTCCAAGCTATGGAGTTTTAGAGAGAGAAAGTGAGAGAGAGAAAAGTGGGTTTGGTACCTAGACTCGACCAAAATCCAATTCGATCGTTCCAAACTCTTCCTACAACTCCTAGCATCGCCAAACGCCACCCAATTTGATCCCAAAGTTCCCCGATCAAAGAAACCGAAGCTTTCTTCCCAAATTTTCAAGTTTCGATCAAAAATCAATTCGATCCGATTTGAGGTAGTATAATCCATTCCAACCCTCCCTCTAAGTATATTTAATGTTTTTATGCATAACCCAATAGCCTAAATGGTCCCATGCATCGAAACCGAACGAAAAAAATAAAAAAATCAAAATCTGCGTTGCACCTTGCGGCCGCAAGGTTCGGGCCGCAAGAACCAGGTTCAACCTTGCGGCAGAGGGTCTAGCCGCAAGGTCAACTCGGTCCAACCTCGCGGTTTCAACTGTTTTGGTTCGAAATCGTTTTGCGACCTTCTAAACTTGATTTTCGACCCCCAAACTATTTTTCCTAGACTTTTAGCACCTCAAAGATCATAAATTGCTAAGGACATATTTTTTTTATTTAATTATCTATTTATTAAATTATTTGTTAGTTATCGTTCAACGTTTACAAACAAAAATTAGTTACGACCTCTCGACCAACGTTTTAACACTCCAACTAATTTTTTTTAGACTCCATGGACCTCAAATACAGTAGCTTGTTATATTAAATATTTATTTTATTTAATTCACTATTTATTATTATTTTTAAAGTAATTCCAATCAAAATTACTTTACGACTTTATAAACATTATTATTAATGCCCGAATAATTTTATTTAGACTCCTCACTGTCCAAATATGAAATTATGTCAGTCTTAACATTTATTTTTATAATTAATTATTTATTGTCTAATTACTTCACTTTCGGTCTTTTTAATTAACGTTTGCATATAATTTAACTCTTCGACCCTTCGAACTCAACTTTTGACATTCAACTGATTATATAGGACCTTTAGGACTCTTATTAGGTCATGATTAATTATTCTATTATTTTTATCTAATTAATGCATTTAATTAGCTTTTAATTAAACTATTTAATTAGAAATAATTAATAAGAGCCTAGAAAATATTTTATTATAATTTTTATAAAAGTTTTTACTTCATTATTGACATTGTGGCCATACAAGAATAAGGGCAACGGCCCATTCATAAAAGGTTATGTGATTGCACTGTTGGTTATTTGTTTTTAATTATTATTTGATTTAATTGTATATTGCACCAATTCTTGATTTATATGTTAGATTGGACCCTAGAGACATGGGGTGGTATGCAAATAGAATTCACCTAGACGATGTTAGATAATGGATGAATTGGAAAGTTTTATTTTTAGAATGCCTGCAGGCGTGATTTTGAGATGTGATGAGATATGTGATGGTTTAAAACTGGCAAAGTAAGCCCAGTGGTGATTGATGAATTGATAGACTGGCGGGAGTCCAGTGATGATATAAAACCTAGCAAAGTAAGCCCAGTGATGTTTTGATAAAACCTGGCAAAGTAAGCCCAGTGATATTTTGATAAAACCTGACGGTTGATCAGTGATGTTTTGCGATGATAAAACCTGGCAAAGTAAGCCCAGTGATATTTTGATAAAACCTGACGGTTGGTCAGTGATGTTTTGCGATGATAAAACCTGGCAAAGTAAGCCCAGTGATGTTTTGATAAAACCTGACGGTTTGTCAGTGACGTTTTGCGATGATAAAACCTAGCAGGTGGTCCAGCGATCTTTTGTGATGAGATTGAAACTGACAAAGTAAGCCCAGTGATGAGTTAAATCTAGCGGGAGTCCAGTGATGAATTGAAACTGGCAAAGTAAGCTCAGTGATGATTGTGAAGTGGTATATAAGATAAGCGAACCCTAGTCATGATTCAGGCATGATAAGCTTATCCCTTGTTGTAGTTATTGAGGTGCACACTCGGTTTATAACTTAGGTGTATCTGCGACAGCAAAGGGAAGTGACCTCATGGGACCGAGCATGGCTAGCGGTTGGGGAGGAAAGATCCCGCGGAGGAGATCTTAGATTTTCACGATAGGATGATGGATAGTAATGAACTGGTTTATGTGGAAAAAGCTCTGTTTTACTTGTTCGCATTACTATTATTCTGTTGTTGCTAGCTGTAAAGTAAGAGGGGTGGTTGGGTTGGATTATTCTTCTGGGTGATTTATCACTCACGGATACATCTGTATCCTGACAAATCGTTTGCTTCGGCGATCAATTTGCCAGAGGGCGCAGGATTCAATGGAGAGGATTCAATGATGGTGCAGTTCGACGCGAAAAGAATATCAGGAATGAAGATCGAGTTTGCTTGGAATTTGTATCAAACCTAGAGTCAGCTCTGAAGTTAATGTATTTTGACTCACTAAATCTATCTTGAGTTTGTAATAGCTAAACTTTATTTTAGAAAATCATATTTATTTAGCAAATTTTCTTAAAGAATTATTTTATTTTGCTTCCGAAAAGTCGGGGCGTTACAGAAACTACCAGAAGACATAACAGAGCGAATGGTTGGGCTCCGATCGGAGATAGGTGAACGGTGAACCCGAGATCAAACCCCTCGTCACCGGCGGCGGCGCTATTAGCCTGACAGAGGATGACGCCATCGAAAAGATCCTAGCCGTAAGAGACGTCAACACCATCGACGTCGTCGACACCATCTTCGAACAGAACGTCAATCTTGACGGCAAACGATGACAAATCTTAGCATTATTAGGAAAGAAAGCAAAGGAGATAGGGAATAAAGGAAACAAAAACAAGAAAAAAAGAGAAGTGGGGCGGGGGGGGGGGGGGGGGGGGGGGCGTGACCGTACGGTGGCTGATTTCCGGTGGCTGTTGGGGTGGAAATAGAACGGAAGGGGAAGGGAAAGTTAGAGAGAGGTTGGAGTCTCTCTCTAAAAAATTTTATTCCATAAATATTACTCCCCCGTCCCATAATATTTGTCTGTTTCGCAAAACGATGACGTAAAAATAATACAATTTTTGCAAGAAAAATTAAAATTTTTTTCAACAATTCACTAGATATCGATGAGTTTTTTTAATTTATGAAAAAAGTTTGAATTTTTTCTTGAAAGAAATGCATTATTTTTGAGTTATCGTTTTGCGAAATGGCCAAACATTTAGGGACGGAGGTAGTATATTTTTATATATAGAATCCGTGGAGATAAGTGTTGGGTCCACCCCGGTGGGCCTATTTATTTTGGTATTGGGCTGGTTTGGCCCAATTGGCTCTCCTCTGTTTTTGTATACTCTTGTATCCTCTTTGGAGGTGGGTGTGTCTGGAAAAATCGAGAGAGAGAGAGAGAGCAGGAGACCGAAGGTCAAAGAGAGAGGAGAGTTTCATTGTATTGAGAGGAGAGTGTGAGTGACTGAAAAATCTCACCGGTGTATTTTTTTCGATATAGTGAAACCCCCCTCCCCGTGGATGTAGGCCGGTTGTTTTGGCCGAACCACGTAAGTTCTTGGTGTTGCTCTTCTTTCTTTTTCGTGCTTGTCTGTGATTGTGCTTGTGTTTGGTGTGATTTGGGTTGGGCAAATCCCAACAATAAGAATGGTAGGATTTGGATTTCTTAAAGGTAGATGACCTTTCCTAGCTGAGATATCTCCCCAAATACTTGTCAATCAACATGAACATAAGAGGATTCGGTGTAATTTGAATTAGGATAGGCAAATCATTCCATATTGGTTTGTACTCGGTTCGTTTGTGTTGAGTGGTTCTCATGTCGGTCCTGCCGAATCCCACATGGAGGTCAATTGTGTAGGTCGGTTTAAGGATTAATTTATGACTTATCAGAATCAAGGATGTTTGGTCGGCTCTTCACTTGGCCAATTTGCGTATGTCAACCTCGGAATAAATAGGGAGTTTTTTTTTATTTTTAGATCGTAAGTACTGAGTTTCTAGTGAGTCATAATTTGGTTCTCAAGCAGACCTATACAATTGACCTCCATATGGGACTCAACGGGACCGGCATGAGAACTAATTAGCAAGGACGAGCAAGGTACAACTTGTATGAAATGATTCGCCTATCCTAATTCATATTCCATCGAATGCCTAGGATCATGTTTAACTGACAAGGATTTTGGGAGATATCTAAGAAAAGGCTACATACTATTAAGAAATCCAAATTCTACCATTCTTATCTCCACGGACTCTATAAATATAAGGCATTGCCACCCTTCTCAAGGTACGCACTCTGTTACCTTAATTTGTAGAGCCAACCCCCGGTACTCGAACTTGTTTTGCAGGAGCCCTTTAAAGCACTCAGAGCAATCGGCCAAATTTTGGCATCATCAATGTTGAATACGAACACAATTTAATTAATTTGTCGAATTTTGTTTCTCCTAGATCCGCCCCTGCTTCCTTCAACATTCGACCTTCAATTCGACCTTCAATTTTACCTAATGGGCAGCTACTAGTTTCGCTTACTTGGATAGAGCTAATCTTTTTTCTTTTCTTTTTTTCGGTCAAACAGAAATTCAGAGCTAATCAGTGACTAGACAACAAAACTAACGGCAACACCAAGCCGACTCTTCCAAACCTGTCAGCATACATGTACTAATTTTACTGTATTTGTTTCCAAAACACAAAATAAAAAATATATATTAACCGAAAAAACATCTGACATGAAAACGGTCCTTTATATTTCGTCCTTCCAAAACTTACAACAGATCCCATTAACACAGAGTACAGAGGCAATTTACACTAAAGCTAGCAGCATTTCAATCATCAGTAGAATGTGGCTTGTTGCCGATCATGGTTCTTTCTTGTTATCCACCTTTGTTCTGCTTCTGACCATTGTTGTTTCATACTTCTGCAGTCGTCAATTTTTAAGAACTTAACCTAGTTATTTAGCTGGCTTTGCTGAGAGTCTTCTTCGGCGGCCTTTGGATTAACAAACAGCTCTGCAACCCCGTTCCGTACTCTTCGCAATCCTTTTGATCAGTGCGACTGGCCAGGTCAACTTGCCAAAATTATCCCTTGCCCTTATGCCTGTATTCTGATCTAGAAGGTAAGGGTTTTGTGGCAGAAATAGAAAAGTAAAGGGAAAGAATGTACGAACTTGGGTATGGTTCAAGTATCTTTACCGGTTCCTTTTCTTTTCAAATTCCTCCACAAAAAATCAAAGATCAAAACATGGCCTTTCGACAACTACGGTGGCAATACAGAGCCCTAACAAAATCCACAACAAAAAAGAAAAAAAACTAATCAATCAAAGCAATTGAAGCAGAATAAATGAAGTATTCATTCAGTACACAGATAAATGAGCAAGAGAATGATTACCAGTATCTTCAATGGATCAATGGATCAGATACAAAAAATTCAAGGTAAAGTAGTCAAAATACCCAAGGTTCTTACAAAACGGAATCAAAAGATAGAAACCTGGATAGATTTACAGCAATTTTTTGTTGGTCCAGTTGGCTAATTGATTAACTTCCATAGAATTTACAGTAGGGTATGTGGAAATGTTTGCCATAACAAAGGTGTACAATCATGTCATTCTAAATCTGAAAGGTTCATGTCCGTTCTCTGATGATGTAAGCAATGGAGTGAAACAAAGAGAAACCATGTTGGACATCAAGGAATCAAACTGACAACCTAAGCCCAATGACTATATGATGAGCCTTGCCTTATGACTTAGCCAGCTGGGCCACTGGTGAGTCGAAGTGCTGGGTAGTTGTATTAGTGTTATTGCTGCTAACATGCAGTTATTTGATAACCAAGACGAGATTGCATATCTGATGTATTTATCAACATTTGGTGCCCCCTCGTATCTATATTGAACTACTGGAAATATTCAACAGGCGGTCTGAAACAGGTTCCTTAGAGGAGGTTCACCATCAATCACCACAAGACAGGATAATATTTTTCAAAAGAAAAGGCAAGGCTGTATATGCATGGAACATCTATCTGACTCAAAGTTAGAAGTGAGAACCAAACTCAATGATTAAAGAATTTCATCTAAGGGCCATGACTAAGCCTGCACAAGCCCCTCAAGCAGGCAGGCTAGCCCAGCCGGAATATTGTATGGACTAGCCTTGGGATTACCCGGGCTGCCAACCCGCTATCTAGCCTATGTTCTAGTCTACGAAGTAAGTAATAAATGTCCATACTTCCCCTTTGGATAATATTTTTCCTACGAAAAATTATTTTACTTCCACTAGCTCACTCTCATATAACAAGTTAAAGGGGACAAAAGGAGTGATTGTGAATTGTGATTATGTGATTAGCATAGACTAGCATATTCTAGAAATAAATTATATTTCAAGGTTATATTCCCTCCATCCCACTCTAACGATCTATTTTCACATCCAAGATAGTAGTATAATAAAAACTAAGTTTTTGTGTATGTGCATCATTTGTTGTCTCTATTGAATCATGCATTTGTCAATGAATGACTATTGCATGCGGACAGAGGGAGTATTCGTTAGAAAGTTTTGTGTTTGATGTTTAACTTCTCGCACCCTTTTATATGTATAGGTTAAAGAAAAGAAAATTTAGAGGGTGAGCAGAGAACATAATTGTGTGAATGACATATATGTCCCTTGAAACAAAATTAATTTCTTTAAAGCCCGTCTACGTTAAAAGCTAAAACACACACTTTTGTTGTTGTACTAAAACAAAGAAATAAAGAAACAAATCACAAAATAATATGCTCACCCACCAAGCCTGCCTAGTCTTGGCCCATGGGTTGGGCTTGGTACTATACTTTCCAAATGAAGCCCGGCCCACCTGGCTCGACAAATAAAAAGCGCATCAGCTCAAGCCTGCGGGTGGGCTTGGGTAATGACTTTGTGGGCTTATCCGGCCTGGCCCGATGATGACTCATCGAACTTAGAGACTAAATTTTATCACCATTTCGTCAAATTTATTATAACTAGCTAGCACAATCACAAATATTTATATAATGGTCATAGATCATTCTTCTCATAAAAATTATAACAAGAAAAAGCTTCTTGTAAAACTTTAGGCTTTAGGAAAGCAACAAAGGATGGCAGACACTGAAATCTACAAACCCTATAAAAAACACATGATAAAACTGCAGTCCACCACTGTGAAACACCGTTAAGTATATGCAGAATTCAATAATTCAATCAACACTACTGCATCATTTTAAGCACATTGATAATACGAAGAAAGCACACATAATATGTTTATTTGGAAAACCAGTAACGGAGGAGAACAGTGAACTAGACCAAGAAGCAACACTATCGACTACTACCACCACATTGCTTCAAGAAAACAAGATCAGTAACCACTACGGAGAAATCCCAGCAACCTTTTTTAATCTTCCCTAGTTACTTACTTGAGATATCTTATATCTCTTGACCCGTCGCATGAATGTCACTTGACCCGTCCCATGAATGTCACAATGCATTGCATCTCTTATGCAGACTTGAGGGGGAACCAGGTTACGTGTGTCCTTAATCTAAACTGGTTATACTCCTACAAAACTATCTGGAAAAAGATCTCAAACTCTGAAAGCCCTCCATCCTTGTTCTTCCTTCATTGGCTTAAACATATTTTGAATAACATTCCAACCTCATCTCCACCTCATCATAGTCTTCATCTCACAAGCACAAGCATTGGGCTTCTCTAGTGGTCATGCACTTCTTCTCATTCTCCCTTGACATCATGGATCCACTTTTGTTATGTGTTACTGCCACCTTGGCAGTTCATGATCTCTTTCCTTATTCCACAGTCATCATAAGATGAATATAACCCATAGGCCATAGCTCATGTTTATCAACAGATGGCTCTCAATCAACAAATCCTCTTATAAGCTTTAGTGACAAAGCAATGCCCTCTTAAACCTAAACTGAAGCCCTAAGTACTGTGCAAGACAAACTATACTGCCTTTTCTCATCATCTTCAAAACAAGAAGATGGAGAAGATCGTCTAATAAGCATACCGCTCATCAAGATTCTTAGTATTACTTGTAGTTCTTCAGGATGTGAGAGAAATTGGAATAATTTTGAGCATGTTAGTATTCATTGTTAAGTCTAACGAATTCCTTAACTTTTTAGTCGTGATTATGATATCAGTTCAAATTCTGTTTGAAGTTTTTAAAGCAGATTCGCACCAAAAAAAGAAAGAGGTTAAGTCAAAGGCGTCCCAATGATGTGATGTTTGTTAAGCGTACATGAGCATTGAAATGTCGATACCTGAAACGCGGTATATTAGTTCCATCTCCTTGAAAGTCACTGATGAAAGCAATGCCTGGTTGGTTGGGCGGATAGAGGAGGAGCTTGTGTTTGACGACGATAACCTGAATTGGGATGATGTTGCTTTAGCTTCTAGAGACGAAAACCTGCACTTTAGCTTATAGATGAGGAAGACGATCGGAAAGAATGGAAAGATGAAGATTCAGATGAGGAAGAAGAACCAGACGTGGAAAAACTTTAATACGTGCATTGATAGCCATTATCCATACTATTATGTTCTAAAGCTAAATGTCCATACGTTATTTTTAATTTTTTCTATGCACATGATTTCCGTATTTGGCAATTTGAACAATTGGAATGTTACATTTTTATGGTACTTGGAATTCTAGAAGTATTGGACTTACCTACGTTTAACATTTTGCACCTCACTCTGAAGAGGTGTGCCACGTACTTAGGCTCCACGGGAGACCATGCCACCTTGGTGCGCCTTGAGCCTTTTAGAACATTGATCCAACTCATCACTCAGGGCAGAAGCTTAATGCATTTTCCTGGAAAAATGTAACAAGGCAACTGTTGCCACTCATCAGCCCGCTCCTTCAACTTCTAATCCATCCATTTTGGTTATCAAAGAAAACTTCTAATCCATCTCAAACCCTCTTTGAGTAGCGGATAGTTTATAGTAATGGTAACAAGCATAACCTTTCCTAACCTGCCTTTTCCTCCATAACTGAAACTGCCAGCTCACTATTCTTAGCCCATGCCATACCCATCCGGTGAGGAATGAGAATCATTCCCACCGGTGGCTCGAAAATATTCCAGAAAATTCAGTTAAGTATTGTTTGTAAAAGACCTTGGATCCTCCTCCAACTATGAACGCAATGGAACATTATTGCTTCTAATTAACAACAGCTTCAACGGCCAGTCATCGGGTAGTTGCTTGTAACTCTATTATATCAATTAGGTGAAGGTGAAATGTGCATAAATGTTGCAACCACACTTGTCCTTTTGCCACTAGACATAGGTTGGAGCACTTTTTGAACCTTATGGGTTTTAGATAATCCACAAGTGTAAGCTTTAACAAAAATTGAATATCCATACCATATACACATAAATAAGCACATTAACCACAAGTGATAATTATACATTCACATGCCCAAATAGGCATAATTGGCTAAAGCATTCATAGTAACATGTCTAACATTCAAACATATAACGAGAAAACGAAGATGATCATCTTGGAAACTTATAATCAAGGAGATCTAGAGCAAGAACCAAACCTCAAAATGTGCTTCAGAAAACAAACATTATCTTTTCAAAACAGAAGCTTTCGTATCCAAATTTGACCGCCCCCTATCTCTTGAGAATTCCAATCTCCCGGGTGACTGCCCACAAATTTTACGCCTTCCATGCATTACTGTATTTCGAGAAACTTCAGTGGGTTCTTTGTTTCTTGTCTTCCTGGGGTTTCTTCCTTCTAAACTATTTGGAGATCTTAAAGGCCTCTTGGCCTCATACTTCGGTATCCTCCGTGTCCTAACTCTATCACCTCTAGCATTCACCTGAGAAACCATTTGACTCCTATCCTCATCCTCATCACTATAGTCGTCATCACTGCCTTCCTCAACCTCAGAATCTGAAAAGTCATATGACTCCCCGTCTCGTCCCTTTTCAGTTTCACCATCCTGCATTTCTTCTCCTTCTCCTTCTCCTTTGGAAGCGTGAGCCAATTTCGGTTGCTGAGTATTTTTACTCTGCAAATCTTTTGTTTTCTTATCTTCCTTAATTGTGTTCATCAGATGAATATACTTACCCCTCATATCCATCAACGGATGATTCTCAATCAGCAGATTCCTCTTGTAACTCTCCCTCAAAATCACGGTATGTGTCCCAATTTTACTCGAAAGATAAAATATACCAGGGTGCTGAAGCAATGCCCTTTTAAACCTCGCTCGGAGCCCCAAACACTCCCCAAGCAAAAGCACATTTTCTCTGTCCGTCTTCTTCGCAATAAGAAGATGGAGAAGCTCGTGCAGCACCGACACGGCCCATTTATCTGCCTCGTCACTCTTGGCCGGTAGATGTAATGCGTTTTCATACGGAGAAATGTAAGGCAGCTTCTGCCACTCATCAACCCACTTCTTGAACTTCTTATCCACCTCAAAACCTCTTGAGTATTGCAAAGGGAACGCAATGGGCGTACCCTTTTCGCAAGCCTTCTTCTCCATCACCGAAACCGCCAGCTCGTCGCTCCAACACACCAATTCAAGATGGGGATCAGAACGATTCCCATTCCCACCAGTGACTTGAAAATAGTCAGGAAACTCGGGGACCAGGGTTTGGGTAAAATCATGGGGCAAACCCAAGTCCCATTTCAACCTTTCTACGATGTGTAATGGGATTTTATTGATTCTAGCTAACATCAAGAGCTTCAAAAGGCGGTCAGCGCCTGCTCTTTTGTTATCATCGCTCTGGTAAATAAAGTGTTCCTCGGCATCGAGCAAAAGTATTTCAGGGGTCAATTTGACGTGCGGGTGGATACCGATTCCACCGGGGAAGAATTCTTGGAAGACGGAAGGGTACCTGCGGATGAAATCGACGGGGCGGGAGGCGATGCCGAGGGACTCTCTCTGCTGGGCGATGAGAGAGAGTGGGAGGGACTTGGACGGCTCGAACTTGAGGAGGTTCTTGAGGTTGAGCAAGGGTTGGAGGTTTCCTTCTTTCTCCACGGCGTGGTCGATGGCTCGGTCTCGGACCCATTTGATGGATGCGACGTCGAACAAGGTGCGGTGGAACTCGTGGCGGCGGCGGCGGGGGAGAGAGCGTAGAAGAGATTGCATAGTGGAGGGAGGGGGTTTTGGTAGTTTGGACTGATGAACGTTGGAAACGGAGACGGTGAAGCAGAGGGAAAATGAGGGTTTTACTAGGGTTCTTTGGAATAGTGGGAAAAAAAAAATGAACGGAAACTTTTTTATTGAATTAGAGGCGGCCACTATTTTTTAGGTTTGGTTTGCACCCAACCTTAAAATATTTTCCCAAACCTACACAGTCTCGATTATTTACGTTTTGACTTTTACACCCTCAATTCAACCACGGTCCTTCAAAACCAAAGCCACCTCTACGGTCCGTTTGGATGGAGAATTTGTTTTGGGTGGATATAGAATGAGGAAGAATTTGAAGGTGGATATATAATGAGGAGTGATATGTTAAGAAGGGTGGCCCTACCGCTTAAGAATGGTGGATTTATAATGAGGTGTTTGGATGATTTTTTGAGAAGGGAGATTTGGGAGGTGGATATGATGGGATAAGATGTGAAAAGACTAAATTACCCCACTTTGATTTTTTTAATGCTCAAAATTGGTTTATTTTAAATTAGAATAAATTGATATTTGTCATTAATTTTAGGATAAAATAATTTCATTTTTAGAATGATTTTTATTACAAATAAATATTATTTTCCGAAAAAAGTAAAAAACGTAATTTAAAAGTGAAAAAATGGCAGAAGCTGTGTATATAAACGTATATTAGTATATATTTGTAGATGCACAGTTCCCATTTCCAAATACATTTCTCCATTACCCAAGAACAGTTCACCGCCGCATCACACTTCTCCATTCCCAGAGAACCCCAACCGCAGATCCAAGGCGTCTTCTCCGTCCGACGACCTCAGCATCTTCTCCGTCTGCCGCCGCCGATCATCCATCTGCTGAGTTTTCCGGCCGTAAGTCTCTCTCTCTCTCGAGATCATCTTCACCGACGACGATGGTTGCTCCGACCCACCATCACCGACGATGGGGCAGTCCTCTCTCTCTCTCTCATTTTTCTGGCAAGAAAAGGTAACACAACGCCTCTAATTTGCAGGGGTAGAATAGCACCAAAAATGCCAAAAACTTCCCTGATTTGCTAACAACAGGGCTTGGGTTGTCGTTACAAATCCGGGTGAAATTCGGGGGAAAGGGGATATGTAATCCGAACAGTAAACAAGTCCGGGAGAGGAAAATTGGAGCCAAACACTTGATATGTGTGGGGCCGGGATTACATCTCCGGCTTCTTGGCATATCCGGGTGCCATATCCGGTATCCAAACAGGCCGCTAGAGTGCTGCCGATCTTCCCATCGATGCCAATTTCTATATCTCTACCTCTGCAACACCCACCTCTCTCTTTCAACCACGACACCTACCACCACAAAACCAACAATCGCAGACATCCACGACAACTCCTACACCATCAAATCCTTCTCTCTCATCCGACGGATCCTTCGTCGTCGACCCCGACCAGTCATACTACGTCCATTTCGACGAACGTCGGAAAACAGCCATCCATGGCGGACGTAGCTCCATACGTGGCTGAACAGCGTGATTCTCCGATAAGACAGCCACCTCCAGCACGACGGCAGCGACGGAAGCAGGTTCTTCCACTAGCAGCAGTCGATTCATGGCAACGGATGGTGAGGCTGTGTGAATTAAGGGGGACAGATCGTTGATTCCTCCATTACATCATTGATTCCACCAGCGACGCCGTTTGCGGCGGTAGGGTGCCGTTGCAAGGGGCGCGGATGCCTAGGTCATACCGCGACGGCACTATGCCGTTCGTTATCGGGGCCAGGTAGTGGCATTCCAACTGATCGATGAGCTGAGTGATGTGGGAGTGAAATTTTTGCCCACCGCCAATTCCCTTCACCATTTCTCTCTCTAGAATTTTGCAAAGAAAAACGCAAAAAAATTAACAGGAAGAAGATGATGATGATGGCGGCACAGGGAAAGATAGAGTAATGATGTTTGGGTCCAAAGTTACCCTTTGATCTCAATAGTTTACTTAAAAGATTCAACTAAGATATTTTAACCTTTTTTGTTACTTAATTTGATGTTTGTGTTAGTTAAGTAATAGATTTTGTGGATTATCAAAATAAAGTGGTGGATTTTGTCGGAGAATTTAGGAGAACTATGCATTTTTAGTCTGTGTTAGGCCATGTGAATTGTGTGGTGTGTGAACGATGTGTGGTGGAGTTATGTAAACTGACTATATTTTTGTGTATTTTTTTTATAAAAATTGTGTATTTTTTATTTTTCCTACTAGAACTATGTGTTTCCTACCAGAATTGTGTATTTTTTATGAAAATTGTGTGTTTTCTATGAGAATTATCTATGAGAACTAGTTCACATAGCCAGTTCACACAGTCCAGTTCTCATAACTAGTTCACAAAGCTAGTTCTTTTTTAGAATAGTTGGTTCTCATAACCAATTCTCATGTAATTGACTATGAAAATTGGCAGTTTTCATAGAACTAACTATGAGAATTGACAGTTCACACAACCAGTTCTTATAGCTCAGTTCACATAGCCAATTCTCATAGAACTGACTATGAGACTTGGCAGTTAAAAATTTAATTCTAAATCAATTTATTTCCTGTGTGAATTATTACTTTTTTACTTTGATTAATCTTTTAAGATATGGTGACGATAGCATTTATACCTATACTTGATTTTGATTACCTTTTTGTTTTTGTTCAATTTTTTTTCATGTATGTATTTTTTATGAAAACTGTGTGTTATTCATGAGAATTATTTATTAGAACTGAGTATTTTTTTATAAGAACTATGTATTATTCATGAGAACTGTCTATTAGAACCATGTATTTTCTATGAGAACTATATATATTTTTATAAGAATTATGTATTTTAATGTGTGGTAAAACTATGTGAACTATGTATTTTTTAGTTCATATAGTCCAGTTCTCATGACCAATTCACAAAGCTAGTTCTCATGACCAGTTCATAAAACTAATTCTCTATGAGAACAATCACTTCTCATAGCAAATTCTCATAGAACAGACTATGAAAATTGGTAGTTCTCATAGAAAATTGACTATGAGACTTGACAGTTCTTATAGCCAGTTCACATAGCTAATGATATTTTTGTCCGAAATAATATGATTAAGGAATTGATTCTAAAAATATAGCTCTCATAGCCTTAGTTCTCATAACCATAGTTCAGGGGTATTTTTGTCCAAAACAATATGTTAACTTGGGCTATGTGAATTGGCGGAGATATTTTTGTCTGAAATATTATGTTAACTGGCTATGAGAATTGACATAGCCAATGATATTTTTGTCTGAAATAATATGGATCAAGAGTTGAATTTAAAAATAGAAATTTTACTAAAAATAGACATGTACACAAAAAGTTAAAAAGAATAGACAAAATAGTAAAAATGCATGAAAAGTCAAGAAAAAGTACTAAAATAAAGAAGGGATATTTTTTTCAAGACTAAATTAAGCCCAAACCTACTTTTTGGGGCTGGCCTAAAAAATTTTAACTTCATATTTGTTTTGGAAAAAAGGGGATAGTAAATAAAAATTTGAGAAATGATAATGTTAAAACTGTTTTTATTAATGCCAAAATTCTAGTGAGCAAAATTTGGCTTGTACCATGTACAATGTACAATACTTTTATGCATTAGAGTTTTAGCACAAACAAAAACGGTTTTGGCATTATCACTATCCTAAAATTTTTTACTATTGTGCACATGATTATTTTCCGAACCGTGCTAATGACACAGATTATTGTGCGTAGATATGTGTACAGATCTTTTGTGGGGCCCACTTTTGGGTCTCAAGCAAATGATCTTATCCGTTCATTAATTTTAATTTCTTTTTTTGAGAAACCCCGTAAAAAACCAGCTCAATAAGATACATGTAAGTGTTTGATCAAATCTTACAACTTTTTATGCAGAACTCCAGATGAATGAAAAGTTATAAGATTAGATCAAGAACTTACATGTATCTTATCATACTGATTTTCTACGGAGTCCCTCATAATAATATTTTAAAAGTAATAAACGAATCAGATCATTTGTGTGACACCCAAAAGTGGGCCCCACAAAAAATTTGTGCACAATAGTTTTGTGTCGACAATGTTTCCATTATTTCCCCCCTATTTTCTTGTCTTTTCAAAATATTGTGCACGATACTTGCACAAATGGAGTTACACAGAAGATGCATGCATAATTTTTTTAAAATTTGAGGTGTTCAAATCATCTTTGTAGGATTCGAGATGGGCCGCACAAAACTCTATGTGCAAAGGTTAATTGTTTTTCCATCCATTGGCCTAACATAAAGACAAAGTCTTTGAATACAGATTTTGTACACACCAATTTTGCAATCTCTTGACTTGAAATGGAAGCAGTTTAATTTTTATTTTTAATTTTTTAAATTTTTTGTCAACGGAAGAAGCATACTCTTTTAAACAAGCAACATGACATTTACTAATTAGCACTGAATAAAGATTAGGTCATAAGGCAATTGCAGATTTCCATCCAAATATAGAGATACAAAAACACAGCCAAACCCTAAAACTAACGAAAAGAGACGAAGCTGATATCTAGTGCCTAAACAAAAGTCATCGCTCATTCCACACCATAATCAATAAGGATCGGCTTAAATGGAGCTAGTACCTAGAGACCAGACGCCTCGACCAGACGCCTCGGAATGGTAGAGCTTCATATCAAAGACAACATAAAACCTGATGGAAATCAAGTATTTGGAGATAGACCGAAACAAAATCCCAAGGGAGAAACCCACCAGGAAAGAAATCGGATTACATTTGAATAGAAACCAGCCTACACATCCGGACAGAAACTGGCCTAAACAACCGGATGAAACAAAACCAAAAAACTAGACTAAAAATCAAAGAAAAAACTGAAAGGAAACCTCCGATCTTGGAGATATTGCCAGACAAGCGCCACTATTTAAACTGGAGACTTATTTGCCGGAGGGAGCCGAGCCACCCTAGCTTCATCTCACCGTCAGATCTAGCCCAAAAACGAAGGCAAAAGGAGGGGGGACGACGAAGGAGTGGTGGAGGTGACGATAAGGAGGCGGTGGAGAGTGGATCTGGTTAGGGATGGGTTTCAATGGGCGGAGAGGTGAAGAAGGGTGATTGGCGAGGGGGGAAGGGGGGAGCAAGGGGGCGCCCGACCCCCTAGTAAAAACCTAGATCCGGAGTTGCCTCTTTTTTCTAGAGAGAAGGGAGAGTTGTAAACGTTAGACTAATCCAATACAATAAATGGAAGCAGGTTTGAAAACCCAATATCTAGAATCTATGGAAATTCATTATTTTTTAATAATAATAAAAAGGAGCAAGGTCACAGTATGGGGCCCACTTTAGCTATGAAATATTTGATTAAATTTAAAATATTTAATCGAAAAATTGTCAGTACTTGATTCAATCTTCTAACTTTTAATATAGACTGTAGATCCAAAAATAAATTTGTCAAATTATTTGAAGAAAAACAGAAGTGGACCCCACACCGTGATCTATTCATAATGTACGTGCACAAAATCTATGTAGGGCTTGTTGGCCTAAACAGTGTCGTTGATTCGACTTAATTGGGAAAACATATAAAATCAGGTTAAAATCGTTATAGTAGTAATTGATAGTAGTATAGAAACTCAATTGAAGTTTAGACAAAACTATAGGAACAGTTGGTAGTATAATTTACCCTTAAAAATTAGGCTCCTACTAATTAATCCCTACCACGCCAATTGACCCATTAATAGCCAGCAAAGAAAAAGATCCACTAGTGAAAATGATCCAAGTGAGAAGAGGAAGAGACTAAGAGAGAGACGAGAGAGTGAGAGTGAGAGTGAGTGTGTGTTTTAAAACGACACCGAATCAGGAACCACGGGGAACGCCATTTCCAGTCGAGCCAGCAGCCGTCGGAGATCGGCGATGGCGACCGCCGGGAAACCCCTCGCGGCCTCCTCCACTTCTGCTGAACCGTTCAATTTCTCCGCCGATTCTCTGCTGCCGCTGCCGTCCCTCTCCCCCGACCAGCTCCGCCGCTGCACCGACGCTGTCAAAGCTTTCAAGGACAAGCTACTCATGCCTGGAGCGATCGCCAAGGAGTTCTCCATCTTACAGGTTTCCACCAAATCCATCACAATTTCGCACTCATATTTGTGTACGTTCATGTACGTATTTGTTTTCCGTGTAGGTGCGTGTGGAAGTATTCTTGCTGAGAACTAGGTTAATGAAAACGTGAGAAATGTCCTGAAGGATTTCTGTCATAGACTGGAACCCTGTTATCGATTTTCAAATTTTAAGTTTAAAATAGCTTTGATTGCATCACCCAGACTTTACCCAGTGGCCTTGTTTCATCAATAACGCTAGCGACACAACACCAACCACCCCCGTTTACGTGACACTGCATAATTGGTAATGGGAGAACAACCACTATGCTACTTTGCAACCACGAATATCATGCAATGCCACGTAGGCGGGTGTGTTGTGGTTCAGTGTTTCATCTCTTGTTGATTGGTTGTAGCACTTCTATTTATGCATACATCTGATGTTGGACTGCTCTCCAAGTGAGGGCGGGAACCACCAAAATTTGTGAGAGAGGACGTGTAAATGGAGGTTTGACTCACATATTGTTGTTTCAAAAGAACAGCACTGTGAATATCACTAGCCAAGGGTTGAGAGAGAGGTTTTTCGTATGCCTCAGTAGATGTATTTATATACCTAAAAAAGGGGGATACATTAGGAAGCAGAATACACCCCTCGAAAAAGAAAATAAAAAGTAAAAGCTCAAAACTCTTCCGCCCGGCTTCAGTATTGTTTGTTAAGAAATTGTGGGGAGATATGGTTAGGGAAAACATATTGGGGCCACTAGAAGTTGTCTGGCTGTTAATTTCAGGCCCCACAATTAGTCAATGTATGTGTAAGTTGACCTGGACACCGGTTTTCAAGAACTAAAACATTGAAATTGTGGGAGAGGTACAAATTCCTATAATGCTTAATTAGCGGTACAATATATAAGGGATCACTCCTTTTGCTCAATAGTTATCTAATAACATCTGAAGAGAGAAAAGTGCAGGGAACAAGACAAGTTCAAGGTTATTAAGTTTGCCATAACCTTGAACATATGTTGACTACTTTCATGTCAATGTTTGTAATTCATATGCACTTCATTTATGAGCATGACACTCCTTGACTAACGTACACTCTGTTCTATATAGAAGGGCTGGTTTAATATTGATTATAAAATTGTTATTCCAACTTGATGGGTAAGCGAAAATGAAATGTTTCTTTCTTTCTCCATCAATTTTTTGGTAAGTGCTTGTTTCTTATGTGCCATGTGAGGAACAGTATTTCCAACAAATGCGCTTCGATATTTTGGAGAGTGGGGTGGAGAGGAGAACTTTATGAAGTTTGGTCTTTGTTTTTTGTTTTTCCTTTTTCAGCACTCCATATGGGATACCGTATATGGACCTTCTGTTTAACTTGGCAGGCCCGGGTACATTCCTTGTGTGCTCTTAATCTCCTCCTGTATTTTCCGTCAAAAGCTTTATCCATCTCGTTTGCCCAAATACTTATGGCTATTTTATTCGTTTTACACCAAGATGAATCTGTTCAGTCTTTTAAAGCATATAACACATTACCCATGGTGGTACAAAGGTGCCATTCCGCTTTTTTTTTTTTTTAAAATCTTCTTTTTCAAAAAGAAGGTAATTTCAAGCTCAAATATAATGAAAATGAAAAATAAATTTTTTTTGCACTGTTTAAAAGATCTCAATGAGATCTATCGAATAAGATCCATATTGGTAGAAAAATTATTTGCGTAAACACAGGATTTTTGAGTTTGAAATTACCTTCCTTTTCTAAAAGTTTCTTTTTGGAGAAACTGGTATGAAGCCTAAATTTTCCCCTTTCAAGTTTAGAAAGGTTTGCTTGCATGTGAAAAATCTTTCTTCAACATCTGTGTTAGCCAATGTTGGTACAGTTGCTGGTAGATTATATGTTCTTCTAGAACTCAATGTGGGCCTTTCTATGCTTTATGTCCATAAAACCTAGTAATGCACATGTCTCAGCTTGCAGAAATTTATTTGATTGTAGAAGTTGTAGTCGTCATCTTTTTTGTTTTATGCTTTGCAAAGTGGGTCTCATTGTGACATTTGGTCCTCAGTGCCTTCTTTTCTTTCCTCTGAACTAACTTCTATTATGTTTTACAGAACAATAGGATGAGCTCATCAGATATGAGAAGTAGATGCTCTGTGGCTCTTGACAGTGTCAATTCTGACAAAAACCGCTATACAGATGTCATACCCTGTATGTTATCTACTTAACATCTTTTATGTGGAACACTAGAGTTATTTACATCATGCGGGGGATGATAATCTTCAAAATGCATTTTTATCAGTTGACAAAAATAGGGTTGTTCTTAACCCGTGCAAGGACTACAGACCATCAGCAAGGGGTTATATCAATGCAAGTTTCATTGAGGTTAGAACTTTTTCTTGCCACCTGGAACCATGCGTATGTGGCAGTCCACTAAACACTTAATAGTATTACTTTTTGGTAAATGGAATGTCCTTTGATTAACGTCTGAGAATACTACCTCTTTCAATTGTAGACTTCTTCAGCTGAGAGCATTTCTCGGTTCATAGCCACACAAGGTCCAATGCCTTGTACGTTTGAAGACTTCTGGGAGATGATAATACAGTATCGTTGCCCTGTTATTTTGATGCTCACTCGATTGGTGGACAACTATAGGGTAATCCAGCCATATTGCATTCAAGCTTGTTTTTGTTCTTTCATTACAGTTCCTAGTTGTTAAGTCTTGAAGTATTGTATTTATGAGATGATACGCTAATATGTCTGGGCCGTCCGGCAATACCTAATGCTATCATTTGTTGTAACTTAGTTTGGCTGATCCTGTAGTTGTCCGTGCCTTACTATCGTTTTCTGGAGGGTAAGCATTCATATTCTGGTGGTATTGCCCCAACAAGGAAGAACCACATGTGGTTCTAAGAAGGTGGGATATCCATTTCTGACACAAATACTTAGTCATGAGCGCATCTTGGATTCTCGCTCAAATGTGTCCTATTGTACTTTGTGAGAACTAGACACACTTCAGGCTCTTGAGAAGCACATTTGTTGATCATTTAATAGACGTGAAACAACAGGATAAGTTTGAAAGAGAACTAGGATCCAAAGAGAAAGGAAAGCAACATTGATTTGATGCCTCCTGGCCCTCCTCCTTTAGACTTTTTTACTTTAGGAAGTCGAAGTTCAAAAATTCCATTTCTTTGTGAGGATTATTAATAAAGTAGATATTAGACTCTTTTGGTTCTCACTTTTTTCTTTGGATGTAGAATGGAAATTCAACTACTTACTAGTGTCATATAAAAAAATATCTGCTCTAATGTAATACAAGAAAAGAAATAGCTTTTTCTTTTAAATGCATTCCTTGGAAAATATCATTTCTTTGTTATGTGATATTGTATGCATTGTGTGTCTGTATGCGTGCTTTTTAGCACATACCATATAAAAACATATATCGCTACACCATTTGTGCTTCCATTAATTCATCCTAAGTCCTCCCCACACTTGGAACCTAACAAATTTCTAAAACTCTTCCCTGATCTAATTAAGTGCCCTTAACCCCGTGACCATGACAGCCTGTCTACCGAGACCTAATTACCCCAACTGCCTCTGTACTTAGCAACCAGCCAAAAATTCCCAACTTTCTAAGCCCCCCAAGCCTACACACATTACCCCACTCAGTCAAGTGGTACTATAACCAGTGTTCTAAAAATCGCTAGGTGCAAGTCGGGTGGGACAGGGGCGCCTAGTGGCGACTAATCGGCTGCCTAGAGCCCCAAGCAGCCGGCTAATCGGCGCCTAGGCCGATTTTAAGCTAGGCGTTGGACCCTGCCTAGCGCCTAGCCACCGACTAGTCGGCCACCTAGACCAACTTTTAGAACAAAGAATTTAACACCTTCACTCCTATGCCACCTAATAAGAATCTTTTTGCAACTTCTTTGGCCTTTTCGCCACCGATAGCGAAATAGTAGGACATGCATGAAGTACACCCCAATGTCCTAAGGTGCTCTTGACAAGGGTCAATCTGGCTTCGGCCCTTAGTTACACGAAGCGGGAGCAGGGGCGGGGACGTGGGAGCGGATGATCATAGAAGTGTGGGAGCGCCATTGGGAGCGGTTAGGAAAAATTATTAAAATTAATATATTTTGGAATTTTATATTGTTAAATGTCAATATAAAAATATTATTCTACCACATAAAATATTACTATTAAAATTATAAGTTTCTAGTTATATTTCAACATTTTTATGGTAGCACATGATTACACAATAGAGCTCTTGTGCATATTAAGTAGGCATAAAAGTTAAAGGCATTAATATGACTCTAGAAGGTTAAGATCAGATGTGCACACCAACAAGAACAAAACAACTTTTTTTGGGTGTAAGTTCCCGTGTAGGTAAGGAACGAGTTCCCGTCGTCATTGGGACGAGTTTGTTGGAGTTTCCTTCGACGGGAACGCGGAAGCGCGTTTCCGTCGAAGAAACGTGGGCATAGTTGAAGGTTCCTTCAACTAAGCTTCTGTCACCTTGCAACGGGTTCATCTCTTCCCCAAAACAGATCTCCTCTAAAACCTCTGTACCACCCCGTCCCAAACAATCTTGGCTTTAACAGAAGCACTTAAAAGGAGGTGAAGACAAGTGACTGGAGCGGAGACAACCCTACCACCAAGCATAGTCACCAAATTGTCTGCCTGAGGCACCTCCCCTGCTGGAATCAAGTCTGGCTGGACATTTAGGCGTAATCTACTAGAGACAGTCTCAAACCTCAATGGAATATTTAGGGTATCATCAGAATAAGACATATGGGTAACCGACAAACGAGCCTCTACAGTTGAGCCAACCCTAATGTCTTGCAAAAACTCACCTTGCAAAACTCTTCCCAAGGAATTACTCAAAGTTTCCATCACCAAAATGAAAAGCAAAGGGGATAGAGATCCCCTTACGAAGCCCCTGAAAGATAACAGTCGGGGTTCCATTAACCAACACTAACAAATTGACTCCGTATATGCCTTAAAACCAAAAGCTGTGTGTCTATAAGCTCCAAAGTGCTCTTGGTCTCATCGATTAGCACATGCGAATGCGACTGCCATGCTCATGTTTATAATTCTTCTATTAGAAAGCTACTAGAACAACCGATAACTTGGAATTTTAAATTTTGACTTCTCTTTGTTTGTGCATATGAACTTTGAAGAGATTTTTGTCATGTTTTTATATGACCACCTCAATTTCATTTGGCTTACTCTTTGAAATATATGAAATTCTTGTACTTCTAATTCCTGTGGACTGTTTCTCCTTTGGAATTTTGTATTTTTTAAATACTGAAACTTCATGCAGATGGTGAAATGTGGAGATTATTTCCAGGCAGAGGATGGCCCAAGAGAATTTGGTAACATCTGTATTGTCACCAAGTGGATAAGGACAACGGATACTGCATTAGTGTTGCGCCACTTGGAGGTGAACTATAAAGAGGTAAGGTAGCATTTTTGTAGTGATGAAAAGGTTGTAATATTTTAAATTTCTGAAGGCAATGAGGCCAAATATGGACTGGATAAAAGAAATAAACGAAGCCCAAGCCTGGGTAAACAATATACCACTATTTCTTCAAAATATACCACTATTTCTTCAACATGGGAACGTGTATATGTGTTATTGGTTGAAGATTTCTAGTGGAAGATTATGAGAACCTCTTTTATGCACATAACTTTGGGAGCTCTACTGGTATTTCGACTGAATCGGAGATGGACCCATATGAGTGTAAAATGTTTGATCTCAAGATAAAGATATTGTTGATGAAAGATACTTTCTTGATTTCCCTTAATGTGTTGTGATCACTTTCCTTCTTTCCTGCCTGAACAGATGTAAGATTCCCTTCTCACCGTCCGCCAAATATTAGTATTGGAATTTGTCCCACATCGGTTTATTATCACCTCGAAAACTAGTATGAGCCTGGGCGGCCTCTCCCCTCATTGCCAATTGGTTTTGAGTTGGATGCTTTAACATGCTATGGTTTCCCCTTTGTTTGTGCCATAGTTACACTTTATTTCATTGTGATCCGTATGTTCCAGATCCTTTGTTGACCTCTCCACATGCAAGTTACGGATCGCATGTGCGGGGAGTCTTGGAATTTGTCCCACATTGCTTAATTATCACCTCAAAAACTAGTATATGAGCTTCGGCGGCCTCTCCCTTCATTGCCAATTGGTTTTGAGTTGGATGCTTTAACAAGAAGAGCTGATAGCACGTTGGCTTTAGATGTTGGCAATTGCATATTCCAAGTCATTGCCTTTGGTAGAAAATGACTCGGGATTCGGGATTTCACATCGCACGAGTGTCATATTGATTGCGAAACTTGTTAATGTGCTAATGCCATTGGTATATAGAAAGTCAAACCTAAATGTGTTTAGTAATGTTTAGCAAAAAAAAAAGTGTTTAGTAATGCATTTAGTTCGTTGAGCCAAACTAAATATTACATCCTCTAAGAGAATAAATTTACAGTCCTTGTACTGCTACACGTTGTTTGGTTATGCTTTGCATCTTTAATCTTTTTGGAGTGAACTTTTGCGGTTTTTCTGTAACATGCTTTTGTTTGCATTCTCCTTACAGCAAAAAGTAGAAGCTTTTTTTTTTTTTCCGTTGATTGGTGTAATGAGTGCAAGCATATATTCATAAAATCATTCTCAATGCGTGTGGTTAAACAAAGGTCATTTCTTAATTTGCCAATAACCTCTGTTAGTGTTAGAAAGAAACAAAATGTCATATAAAAGAAAGCCACACAAAAAATTGATGGAATTAGCATCTGATGGATGTTGCTGCTTAGAATAGAACATCACTTCTTGTCATAGCTGAGTATAAACTATGTAGACCCAAAGGTCAGGTTGATTAACTATGGGCAATTGGGCAGCCCTTTTACCGTTTGGGGTCAATTGCCAGAGGTACAAAGTGTCAAATTTTTATAGTAGAAATTATATATACATAAAGTTTTAGGAGCATCATTCGAAGAGTAGCTAGACATTGTTTTATTTTGACGACCAGAGGCTCTAGTTACGGCATGTATGAAGACTCAAGAGCTGTTGACTAAATGATAAGGACTTTTGGAAAGCATGAGGACGGGATTTAAGTTAGGGAGCTGCCCTTTTGCACAATATGTCTATATAAAGTCTGACTCTAGCACCGTTGATTAACAGGTCCACCACTTGTAACATTCTGTTTGTTTCAGGGGTGTGTGAACTGTGAAGTAAGTGATCTTCTCATCCGTTATCCCTTTTTGGCCAGCTTCTATCTTAACAATTTATTTTGCATGTTTCTGTTTAACACAACATGCTCTCTTTCGCAGTGTTGGATCTTTTGATAGATCAGCACTTAGCAGTTTAACGTGTGCTATAGTGATCCCAGATTGCTATTAGAGATGCATTTTAATTTCTTTAAATCCCAAATGGTTTGTGTATTCTCAGCTACAGGGAGTTGAAAAGCCCATTACTTAGTGGTCTGGTTCTCACATCTTATTGTGAAGCTCCAATATTGGTGATTTGCTGATATTCTAGTTACTTTTCTCTTAACTTAAAGAATGAAGAAGGAATGAAATAGAGAATTTCCAAGACCTAAATTTGCATATAAAACTATGACCTAAGTTCCATTGTTAAATTCTGTACAACATTGTCAACATTTATATTTGCAACTTTGTCCTCCTAAAAGACAGAGAGACAGAGTGACAGCCACTAACAATTAAACGTAAAGTGGAATACATGTGGTTGTACCAGTTCCTTTTCCTGTTATGCATTTGGAAAATGAGCTTACTTTCAGGTGACATTGTTCTTGTCTATCAACCATGGAAATATAAAATTGATCGTCAAATGTAACACCTAGTGGATTTGTTCGCTAGGGAAGGTAACGGGAGCTACTACGTGTGGTATTCTGGTGCTTTGTGCTTTGCAGAGGTCTCCTTTCCTTTTTTTTTTCTTTCTTTCTTAGAGTTTTAGTATTGCACATGTAAAGGGCATCATCTGGAAATTGTGGATAATTCTTTGTTTTTTCTTACTCTTTATTGTCTTGCAGTCAGAAGAGCCGCCTCTCTCGGTTTTGCATATTCAATATCCTGAATGGCCAGATCATGGAGTTCCCAAGAATACCCTTGCTGTCCGTGATATATTAAAAAGAACTTACAGTGTACCACCCACTCTTGGACCAATAGTTGTCCATTGCAGGTTAGCTTGTGTTTATCACACATTGTCCTTCCATGATTTTCACTAGTAACTTGTGTATACATTCCTGAGACATTCTCTTCTCTTATGCAGTGCAGGTATAGGAAGAACTGGAACTTATTGTGTCATCCACAATACAATCCAGAGAGTCCTTGTTGGGGATATGTCTGCTTTGGATCTCATTAATACCGTAACAATGTTTAGGTCACAGCGAATCGGAATGGTTCAAACATTGGTACAGTTTCTTCTTTATTTGGTGCTTCGTATTCCAATTCTTGATCTATTGAGGACATGTAACTTTTTGACCACTCACTTACTAGTCAGTCAAGTGATCATTTTAGCGCCTGACGCCGTTCTCAACAGAGTAAAAACAACGGCGATGATATGATCCTTTGACTACAATTTCAGGCAAATCCTTATTAGTAAATGTTGAAAGAGATTATTGTAGGGGTGGGTGTATTTTGCTCTAAGTGGCGCCACAACTTTCCTTTTCTCCAAAACAATTAAAATCTAATGTTTAGTGGTATTAATCAGGTTTGCACCAAATTTCCCATACTCTTAAGAATTTGGGAAAAGCAGTTTTCTCCTTCATAATCATTACCTTCCAGGGATCCGTCTTATTTCCTACTGGATGAGACCGGGAGAGAACTTTTGGACACTATTCCGATGCTGTGTAAATGCAGGATTTGTTTCTTCCTAATTTGCTTGTTTTTTGGGAGTCAAACCCATTTGGGATCAACCCTCGTGTTTTGGCTTTAGTTCACTTATCGAAAAGAAAGATTCTGACATGTTTGTAGAAAACAACTTGAGAGCTGGTTGTTATTTTCAAGACATGGATTTTGTAGTTGTTAAACCCTCATCTAAGTTTTATAGTTTAGGAACCTGTACCATATGTCTGGGAATATAGTTTTTAAACTGGTGTGTAGGCAGCGTTCTAAAACAAGGAATTAATCTGCTATTAATCGCTTGCAGGGGCTTTTCCGATTAGGTCCGACTTATGATTAATCGCAGATTACTAATTAAAATGAACCGATTAATTTGATTAATCGCTTGAAGCTGGCCGACTGCCCGACTAGTGCCTAGCGACTTCTAGAACATTGTGTATAGGACCTCGTGTGCGCTTCTATTGTCCATTTCTTGAATGTGTAAAATAGTTCCTAGTATTTATGATGCAAAATGAGTACTTATATTACAGCAAAAAAGGATGCATCATACATGTAGCCGATGCCAACAAATTAGGATATACGGCTTCTTTTGGTATTGTATATGAAGTATGCCCTTCTTGTGTAATTGCTTCATCTTTTTTTAAATTGACCTTGGCAGCATGTCCATTTAAACTGCCCTTATTCTTGCTTCTTAGGGATTCACTTGCACCTATTGTTATATAGTATACTTCCAAGGATTACTTATTTACCGAAAATGTGTTGAAGGATGAAATAAGCTGCAATGAGATTGCGATTCTATTCTTCCTCCCCTGATGACATACAATACTCGCTGTTTTGTAGGATCAATACATTTTCTGCTATAAGGCTATTGTTGATGAACTTGAAGACTTCATTTCTCAGCTCAACAAACAAAACGGCTCATAGTCTTCACTTTGAGCTTATGGAGGCTTTCAGGTTTCTCCTGCATGACTCAGACACCTGATTTATATTGTTCCAGAATTTTACGTTTTGCCTTCGACAGCTTTCTATGACGGGTGGTGACCCAACTCTAGTTTTTGCAGCTATAATGGTGAATCTTCTGCGATGCAAGGTGTGATACAGTCCAGCCACTTGTTTCTTAAAAACCAAGAGCAATCTCTTTACTTCATAAGGTTGTATTGTTTCGCAGATTTATCTCTCTCTCTCTCTCTCTCTCAACTAAGGTCTGCATAGGAGAGAAGAATAGGAATTGCTTTGCCTCCTAGTTATATTTCTTCTCATACCGTATAAAATGCTGTAAATTCCTATTGTCGTTGTCGACGGCAATTCTTGATCATTGAGGACATTTGAGAGGAGTTTTTAACTGCCTAATGCCATTTCTTCATGTCTGCAATGTTCTTAGAGTTTAAAAGTCGGTTTTGTTTTTTTGTGGGGAGGAATTATTTATTGAAGCTTTGATAAGTATTCTTTTTCTCCAAAAAAAAAGGGAAACAATCTTCATTGCACCAAACCCCCGCATATGAAACTGGAATGATCGCTGATTTGGCAGATATCTGAACAATCATTTAATTGCCATTTTGGGGCAATTTTTCTTCGTGAAGTTTAAGTAATACTGTAGCAGTTTAAGTAATGCTTCTGGACTGGTTGAGAGCCGAGTCAAAATTTGGCCTCCAACGCTAGGCCTAACTTCTATATGTGGATGATTCTCTATAATTGTATATGTCAACTAAATCATTCCAACGAATCCAACGATTGGGATGTGCGTGTTTGTCTTTTGGTAGGATAGATTATATATCTGCTGTGCGTGTTTGTCTTTTGCTAGAAAAGATTATATATCCACATAAATGTTTGTAGTTTTCAGACTTGTTTCAAGTCTTTTGACTGTTTGGAAGTAGCAGGGCGGATTTTTGGCTCTTGGATCTAATCGGTCAGCGTGGAAGTAGTAGGGCAGGTTTTTGGATCTTGGATTTGATCAGTCATTGTGACGAATTTTTGATCTTTTTTGTCACAACAGTGGCAGCATTTTGTAGCGACTATTGCGATGAGACTGGACTTTAGTCTGATGCAGAAAATGATTTCTCCACCTGCCTCCACGAGGATCTTATACTTCTAAAATCGTTGCTGATTTTTTACAGCTTTTCCCTTTTGTGTTTTAGTTTAGTTTTATTGAATTTGCTAAGACCTTTAATTAGGTCCTTTGTATTAGTTAATTTACTAAATATAACGGGTATTCACGAATACATTTATTGTTATAGGAGAGCTGGTAGGTTAAATATGCTAAGATTCATTCTATCTTTACCGAACGTTTGCATAACTTATCTTAAAAAAAAAAAAACCCTCAATTCCAAGAAAAAAGGACTTGAGCCTTGAATTTACAAAGACCTTTTATTAGGTACTTTGCTTTTAGGCGTATGGGCTGCGCAATTTGTATCTAATTTTATCAATAGAAGTTGTGTTTCCTCAAAAAGAAATATGGTTTCCCCACCAATGGGATAGAGATACAATTGAAATGCAAGTAGGTCATCGTCTACTTCGATGCGTCCCTGTATCCTTTTTCTTTTTGGTCGTCCAAGGAAAGTAACTACTATTCTTTCTTGATTTACAATTTTCTTGTTTAGGGGAAGACGAAAACCTCTTTACTGTACCACTTGTCAGCTATGAAAAACGGTATCAATAAGACACAAATAGAGAAATAACTTTTGCACTTCACTTTTTCCAAATGCACTTCAAAATTTCTCACAAGTGCTGTTATTACACGCAGTTCTGCATCCACGTAGTATCACCAAAAGGCATCAAAGGATGCAGAAAACTCCTTTTGCAACAAATCAAGTCAACCATCCATTGCAGAAAATAGTACAAAACACAGACGGAATATAGCTATAAAGAGAGAGAGAGAGAGAGAGAGAGAGAGAGAGAGAGAGAGAGAGAGAGAGAATTAGTTAACTGAAATTTAGCACATACAGACGTAATCAGAATCAATCAACTGCATCTCCAAACGACATCAACAAGTTCAACTTTAACTTCAGTCTCATTTAGTTGCCTGAGCAATAATATTGCTTATTGAATTTGACTGCTCTTTAGCAGCCTCCACTAAGGAATCCTGCAAACCAAAAATAGGCAACGTAGTCTCCAAGATTTTACGCGAAATATTGAATAGCAATTCATGACTGAAGAAATGCCAGTAGCGATCCGAAATAGTGAATAACAATTCATGACTGAAGAAATGCCAGTAGCAATAATATTAATGTACTGCAAGGTAAAGTAAATGGGAAGAAGCACAAGGCCAGATCATCTCAAATGTGTAGTACCTGTGCAGCAATTAGGCGTGCCACTGATTTCTTACTAGACTCCTGAAGTTCACCAGCAATTAAAAGTTCATCCAGTATATAATAAGCCTGCCAACTTTTCTGTTAGATGAATTCTCAAAAGAAAAGAAAAAAAAATGTTGGGCGAACTATGTATACATGTACCCAAGAGTTATCCATAATTAGTCCTCCAGCATTTCCATGAGAGATCAACCAAGTCACATTGCTTAACACGAGCGGCAACTGGAAACTATACTAAGCGTTGCCCATACTAGCATGCACACTTACAATGTTACAATCCAAAAGATTAATTTGTTTCCTCCAACTATTTAATCTGATTTCCCAACTAAGATGCAGCTTGAATTAAAACGTCTCACCAACATAAATTCATAAAAAAATCGCAAACAACATGACATAATCTATTATTTATCTATTCCCTCCCTGATGGAAAAAAAAATCATACACCATTCTCAGTTTTAGAGCAGGATATTCAACAATAGAACTCGTTACAGGGATCTGGAACTCTACCCTTTTCTATTCAGTTGAACCTTGCTAGCCTTTGCTTGTAGGGGACAAAAAAAACACCTTTTCGAGTGCTGAGGAAGGTTCCATAAGAAAAAGTGACAGAGTACTCTAGAGAACTACCTAATCTGAACAAATCACTTAGCTAGTTGAGCTACAGAGCCTAACAAGGGAGATAAAAAAAAAATGCATAAACCCATCCCTAACTTGTACAGATAAACTAAACAAATCATTTGTCACCACTGAGTTCCACAAACTGCATTGTTTGGAACTCCAAGCAGCAAGAGAAACTTAACTCAAACAATGGACTGCCACAACAAACACAGAAATCAACAACGAACACAAATATCAAGCAGGTGAAATGGAAAATACCTTGTGGAAATTAAAGATCAAATCCAGCTCGCAGACCTGATGAAGCAAATAGGAGGTATTATCAAGTCAATTTCAGATTGAGTAATAAACGAATATAAATCTTAATCTTCCAAGGTTTAGCAGGCTCACACTTCCAAAGTAACGGTCAAGTATTTCCACAAAATGGTGTATAATTTCAAGGACCTCCAATTCATTGTCATCCTGGTTGATGCACATGCAAAAATACAGACTCGCATATCTGCAAAGAAGGAAAAGAAAAGAAACAACCCAAGTAACCTATATTATTGTAATTTCAGAAGTCGGCAAAATTATTGCCTGTTTACTGCTAACCAGACGATGAAGAAGAAGGAAATAGAGCATAACTTCCTTCAGTCATGGAATCTTGGGTTACAATTATAAATTTCAAGGTGGGAACACAAACCTAATCCTACCTTTTATAAACAACTTTAAAGCCCCGCCACTCCACGAAATTGCAAAGCTTTGGACCTCGTGTGAGAATTAAACCACTGAGCTCTCGGATGACCTGAGCAAGTTGTGCATTCAATACATAAGATTTCAATTATGAATAAAGCGCGCGTAGTTTCAGGAAACTATGTAGGATAAGTAAATAGTCCTTGACATATGTCCACAAAATAGTTACAGATATACTTGTCGAGGTAAAAGAGAGAGAGATATTTGACCCTAACATATTTCCATGTTCCTTTGCAATAACTCCTAAGTTCTACATTAACGCTTAACTTGCTTCAAGAGAAAGCTTGAAACAAAAACAGCAGCCGGTATGAGGAGATATTGAGAGTGCAGTATTCAGGAGTTATTATCCTTAACATAAACTGAACAAGGAGACACTCAGTTCATTAACTTCTCCAATACAATCAATACATGTCCAGCTTGGCATGTATTGGTACCTCGAAGAACAAAAAAAATCTAGCAGCCTCAAAATAAGGAAAAGGTTGCAAAGTTAAAGGTACCTTAGTTCTTTCCTTCTGTGAATAAGGTGAATACCACTTCGTCAATCTGACTTTTCCTTGCCGACTAATGAGAAGAACAAAGTGAATCTGGAACAGTTGTGCAAGCAGAAGCATAAGCCACTAGCCATTGTATCATTTGCATGGGTAACCCAAACACAGGTTCTAGCAAACACATAAAGCAATTCGTATCTACTCTACACATTATACAAAAAAGGGCTACCCAGTGCACTGGACCCCCTTTACACAGGGTCTGGGGAAATAATTCAATGTAGTAGATTACTATTGAACATAGTAAATTATTTCGCCCAAGAAATAATTGTGGTTAGAAAGAAGCACCACTTGCCTCAAGAGACAAATACCAATCAATAATTAATGACTAATAAGCCAACTTATTGTTGCATATTCCTCCAGATTACCTCACTGCTTTCGAGAAATGAAATTTTTTGATGCACGTATGTGTACAGCTTATTTGGAAAGTTTGAGGGGATCCCTTGAGTAAATGGAAGGGATCATAAGACCCTTGAAATTGCAGGTTATAGCAGTCCGTTACACCAACACCACCCTCCAAAGATTGGGGAAGCGGAGGGGGAAGTATAGTGTATCTTAAGTTCTTAACAATCAAAGCCACAACATATGTCTACTGTTTCACCAACCACCACCATCCAGACCAACTACCTACTAAGGCAGCCACTAAATAAAGCTGCCAAGCACCTCTACAGCACCAAAAGAATACAATGAAACAGCACCCAGCTCTGCAGCTGTATTTCCATTCAACAAAACCACCACCCAACTCCCCATTTCCATCCCTGTTAGCCCAACCTGCAACTGACATACACCAATTTCCACCAACCACCATCTAGATTACCTACCATGGTAGCTACCAATAGCCAGTACACATCTGCATGACACCACACCCACTGGTCCAGACCACCACGCACCTCCATACCTCCCCCACCACGCATCATTAAAAAGGGTAAGCTAATGCTAGCAAATTCCACCATTATCCATCACAATTACCTAACGGAGGGGAAACATGTTAGAAGCAACAAAACAAAAGGGTGGTGCAATTTAACAAAACTGAGGACAGTGTTGGCAATAGTCGAATAACTCAATGGATTTCAAGTTATGAAGCACGGGTACCTCTAAAACCCCGGTTTACTCATACCAGCATGGTACTGTTAAGTTACCAATTGTCCGCAAAACTTAAGCTGTTAGGAAATGGGCTCAACAATGTATATCAAGTTATCTGACACCCTCCTCACATGCAACCCGTCTTGCACACGGAGATACAAACATCCACACATATTGCAAAAAAATGCAAAGGGAAGAATCATAATCCAAACGGGAACAGATGCAGACTGAGAGACTTGAACCCAAGACCTCTCCCTACCTGAGCTTTGATACCATGTTAAGTTACCAATTGTTCAAAAAGCTTAAGTTGTTAGGAAATGGGCCCAACAATCTATATCAAGTTATCCAACAACTGACAGATACTTCTAAATCCGGCAAGTTTATAACTCCAAATTATCTTAACTTAGAGGAACATGAAGTCGTCTAAACTCAACCTAAATCTGATCTAAAGTCAGTTACGGTATGAATTATAAGTAGGAAAAACCGGTTTGGCGATTAACACCTAAAAGTGATAGTTTTAGCATAAACGTACGCATAAGGGTAAAATGGTCAAACTAACTCCCAATTTTCCAAATTTATGCTTTCCGAACCAGAATAGTACCGGGTACATGAAGCACATACGAAATTTTTTCTCTTTGACTTTTGCCATACACCATAAGTACCCCACCAAACATCAAGTTGTACCCAACACAGCAACGAAACAAAGTTGATAAGACTTCCTTTTCCTATGTGTAGCATGATTGTAGAATAACGATTTTGGTCTATAGGCTCTTTAGTATAACGGCATTAAACTCTAATTTGCACCTTAAACTTGACGTCAAATTGTTATTTGATTTTTGATTATGTCATTTAATTATTCCCTTTAGTTGAAGTGTAATTGGTTCTTGTAATGCATTGCTCTAAATTATAAAATACAACTGTTATAGCCATGCCCTAGTCCCACCAGTACCATTCATTTTCATGTTGTGCCGTATCGAGTATCGACATACTACCCGTACAATACCCGTACACGTGCTTCATAGATTTCAAGCCAGACACACATGTTGGGCTCTAGTTGTGGGTAAATGGCTTTGAAGCCCCCACGGTCTAGGGTTTCTTATTTATTTTTGGCTATGTTCAGATATTGATTACTGAGGGAAACAAAATAATTAGAGATCATAATTACTGTTGCCTATTCATTTTTCTGATGAACATATGCTAAAGAATTGCGATTTATTACAAACAAGCAAATCTGTCATTTCAATTCTCACTTTACTTCCCTCAACAATTAGAGGAAAAAAAGAGTATGTAGTTTTAGAGGGCTAGAAGATGCAAATTCAAAAGCCAAAAAGTTTCTTGCTCTCAACCTCTCCCATCTCATTCTTCGCAACCATCTACTCCAATATAGATAACCAAATAATGTCAACAAAGAAAGGTCAAAAAGGTTTTGTTCAATAACTAGGATGGTAAATGATGAGTACGAAATAGAGCAGGCCTTGCCTAGGCTGGACCTGACCTTGGATCAAGACAATTTGAACCCGACCTGAACCTCAAGATGGTTAGGCACAACTCAGAAGACCCAAATCAGAACCCAATATGGGAATAAACCACCCCCAACTGAGGCCCACAATGGGCGAGCAACTTTTGTCCACTACACAAGTTCTCTGTAAGGGTTTCCTAGATTCTTGTGAGGGAGAAGGAACGCGTCAGAAAGCGACCCCACTCCACGTGACGTATGAGTATAAACGGATAAGGTAGATGGTGAAGCCAAGTAACATTCTTCTTCTCCACCTAAAAGCCCTGATTCCCCTCTTCGGCCATAGCTTGCGACTAACTTTACCTTTGGAAGGTCATTAAAGACACCAACCCACGCGTCCGCAAAGCTCTATAACTCCATTCTTTCAAGACTTCAGAGCTCGAATCGGAACGGACCGGATCAGAACCCAGCGTCATCAGAAAATAACATAGCAATTCGTGACCCGTATCTATCTAGGCTTCACCAGTCCATTTGGCCTCTTGTGCTCAAGTCATATCTAATCTCCATTTTGTCAACGTATGGAGACAGAATGAAGAGAAAGGCATATGGGTTTCCCTTTTGACCATTCACAAAAGCAAATATATATTTGAAAAATCAGTGGAAATGACAGAAAAGTTGCCAAATTTAAGAGTTTAGACTGATCAAATTCAGAGACGTGCGGAGACGTGATAACAGGCACATCTGGAATCTGGGCACGCTGCTAATATCCTTTGATTCAATGGGAAAAGGAAACCAACGGCAAGATTAAAACAAAATCTAAAGAAATAAGAAATCTGAATTGAGAAAGATCTAATACATGCTCAGCTAAGGCGAAAAAAAGGAAAAGAAGAAGAAGAAGCAACGGACAGAAAAGATCGAATGAGAATTCAATTGGCTTACCATAGTTTCGATCAGGCGAGCTCGACGGTTGATCAGGCTCGATCCAAAAGTCGAAGGAACACCGAAAAACCTTTCTCCACTGCGTCTTGGCGTCTCGTGCTCATGTGAAGTGAAAATTCTGTAGGATCGGAGTAGTGTATTATTTGGGAATATTACACTGGTGGGCCCTCTAGTTTTATTAGGAGCTGTGCTATGTGCACAGCAGGCTGTGCACAGCGGCCATTTTCTCCCGCCTCGGGTCGAACAAAGATGATCGGATCCGCTCATTTTGTTCAAAATAAGTCGTTTAAACTCATTATGTTCAAAATACGTCGTTTAAGTTTAAACGACGTATTTTGAACAAAATGAGCGGGTCCGATCATCTTTTTGTGACCCGAGGCGGGAGGAAAAGGCTGCTGTGCACAGCTTACTGTGCACGAATCCTTTCTGTTTTATTAGTATTCACATTGGACCATAAGCCTATAATTTTATTAGTAGAAATCTAAGTTTTCACTTCATTTCGATGTGGTTAATTCGTGGCGGCCAATGTTCTGAATACCGTACCGGCTAGGGTACCGATTTTTCTACTGGTACGGTACATACCGGTTAAATACCGGGTACTGTTTCGGATTGATCGCTATTAGTGTTATTTTCCTACTTAAAAGCATTTGTAGTATAATATGCACTTTTTAAAAATAAAAAATTCGGTATTTGTCCGGTACCGTCCGGTATTGATTGGTACTTGAAAAAAAAAAATTTAAAAGTAGTCCGGTACTGTTCAGTACCGACCGGTATTTGAGCCGGAATGGAATTAGAGGTGTAGGGTACCGGATTTTGTCAAAAACGGTACGTACCGGCCGGTACGGAACGGTATTAATAACATTGGTGGCGGCTCGTTTTGGCAGACGGATAATGTTTTTTAGGAATAAGAATGAATGGTGCAGAAGAGATGAATATGTCATAAGAGGAAATTAGTCAAGGAGGATGGACTAACTAAGGAGGGGTTTGCTTAATAGTTGAAATGGATGGATGAATAAGAATGGGTGAATAAATAAATATTGTGGGAGTTTGGCTAGTTTCCCCTTTTATTATTAATGATAATAAAAAAAGGGTTTTGAGTGACACATCGATAATTTCGCCCATGTAGACAAGCTAGTGATGGATGGTGGGCAGGTTTTACTAAGATCCCTACCGGGGTACTAGATTATTCACCAAATAAGTAGTCAAGCGCAAAGGGAGAACAAAACACCAGATAAGAGTGGGCCATATTAGCTTTTCCCGAAAAGCCCTTATCCTCCCCCTACTCCGGTCGCCAAACCAATTGAGTCAGTAGGTGTTGCATCTGAAATCTCCCCAATTGCTATACCACTCCGTGATGCATTATAGACGGATTTTAATCGTTGTGACATTGCTAGGATCTCCTTTAATATAGTCCGGGTAACAAGAGACTTTGACATCTCCACCAACATCTACATCTGGTCCAACGATAACTTCCTGGCATATGGGTGCTCTTCTATGTGATGTGCAAAAGGATGATTGTGTGTGCTTCGAAGACAGTGATCGTCCAACCCTGGCCTCAACACCACGAACACATCTAAATTTACAGGGGCATCTACATTTCTTAGTACCTGTGATGTGCGGTCTCTTCTTCACCACTTTTATCACAATGATGAGATTGTGTTATTCACCGATAAAACTTGTTCACTCTATCAATACATCTTCGGGGGGAAAGATCTACACACCTCATAAGAATACTAATCATAACAGTAACGAATCCAATTGTGAAGAGAATAATTTCTTTTGAAACACTCAACATATCTATTGTGAAAATGCTTCATATAATCATATACAGCTAATGGGCCTATATGACGTGTGTGTGTATGGCACACTACAATAACCAAAGAGACCAAGAACATGACCACCCCTTTAAAAATATGAAAGAAAATAAAAAAAAATTGCTCCGAACTTCCAGGGGTAGCTTCTCCGGCACCACAATTGGCAGATACGGAATTGGCTACGGAGGAACTTCCCATGGTCACTTCCCCGGACAGCGATCCAGTATTTTCAGGATTGTCTGCATAATTTTCAAATACCTAGTGCTGAAATAGTTTAAATGAAATAAGACGGAGTTCAAAATGATTACTAGAAGTTGTATTTTTAGTTTCGAAAAAAGTACAAAATTTCATATTTTAACAACCGAAAACAGATTCAAACCATGTGCGAGAAATTGTTTTGGAGTTGAAATTTCAAAAGTTTCCTATACATTTGTATTTCAAAAGACTGAAATAATTTGTATGTTTCAGATGTTAAAATTCAAAAGACCTCAAATTTTTGGCATTGGTTGTTTGACAGTGTCAAGACAACGAAATCTCAAAAGAAAATAATTGTGGGGTTACCTCTATGCATGGTTTAGGCTCCCAAAGCACAATGTCTTTCAATCCCTCTCCCTTCTGCACTCTCACAGTGTTCAAATGCACATAATCTTGCATTTGTGTATCCAAAAATTGTAAAAGCCCTTTAAATTTGTCTTAAATGGTTGGGGAACAACCTTCTATTAATATTTTGCTTGATAGGGAGAGGGGAAGATGAGGAAAGAGATAAGATGGGGAATGTGAAGTGGGAGGAATATGAAAGGGGGATTACAGTGTAAGAGGAAGATGAAAGGGGTGGAAGAAGAGGATGTAGCATATGAGGGAGATGAAGGGGTGGATTGTGGGTTGTATTTAGAAGTAGTCATTTTATGGTTTGGGATGTGTGGGTTGTAGGTTGGAAATAATTTTACTTTACACTTTGGGCATTTTGGTCTTAACATTTTTTAGTTTTAAGTGGGTTGTATATACGAAATAATGGGTTGAATATAGAATTGGCCCTAGTTTAAACTTTAAAGGGTCTAACTGTTTGGTTTTCTAATTGTTGACCTCTATCATTTTGTTTGGAACATATGGGAAATTAGGAAAACACGAAAGAATTTCCTCCTTTCTTTGGAACTTACGAAAAAAAGGAGAAAGTTAGAAAAATAACTATGAAACGTGATTGGAACTCATTTGCTATTGGACAGATGTGTATTGTGGAGTTTTTTTGGTTAGGGTGCAAAAATAACCAATGTGGAGGTAGAAGTGTTGGAAAAATGTGTTTACTATTTTGTGATAAAACCAATAATATGAGCGCAATAAAATCAGAACTCAAAACTTGAAAATTGATGGAAACAAATTGGTGATCAAGGCGAGTGTTTGTGTGTAACACTCTGTACTTAAGACAGATTTCGCCCCCGCTATGGTGCTCACGGTTTGCATTGGACGACTGTCTCCCAGCACTACTTGATCGGAATCCTTCCAAAGCAGCACTTCAATTGGAGGGCCTAGCGAACCATCTTGTGTTTGTAACTCTCTCATATGAATGGACTTGAATGAAGGAAAAATCAATCTTTTTGAAAATGAATGAGGGCATTGATATATATAGGCCGATAGGTAACTCTACGAAAAGTCACCAAAGAAAGAGGCACAACTATTCGTAAAGGACGCGTCTGTCCACGGAGAACAAGTGCCAATGAAAAGATGCAACCCAAAATAAATCAATTTTCATTCACACTTAAAATAAAATATTATATCATATAATATTTTCCAACAATCCCCCACATGAATGAAATTGACTCGACGACCAATGCAAAACAATGCAAACGATAGAGAGAGTACAAGTGGAAATTTCCTGCGTAGGATAGGTAGCTTTTGGCTTTGAACCTTCCCTTGTGAAAGACTATCGAATTTACTTGCTAACCAGTGGACGCGATGCCTTGAACTGTTCAGCGTTTTGTGTAAACCAAGACAATAGAATTCACACAGAATCTTTCCGAACACAGTTGGTTCTTACGGTTGTGCCCATTTTGGCCCTGGAACACCGACTGGTTTCAGAGAGTGCTTTAAAGAATTTAGCCATGGAAAATTCTCACAGAAGCGGCCCCTTCACACTCACATAGGTGATCTCTTATTAAGGGTATCCTGCTATACCCCACTTGGATTTACCAAGGTATAAGAATCATTAAAAGTTAAACTTAACCTAAAACGCTGCAGGCATCACTGTTTCACCATAGGAATGAATTGGAGAGATATCTCTTTAGTGATACTCCTAAGTCTCATACAACTCGGTTGTCCCGTTGAACCTAGATCTTGGGATCTCCAGTCAGCTAGGTTAAGTTGCCGTTATAGAGACTTTTATATAATAGGCTTAATCTCATTCCCCTCGATGATCATTTGTTCTCTAGTCAAAACTCAACTCGACGGATCCGTAACAAATTTTTTGACATTTCATTCTCAAACGAGAACAAATGTTTAACGGTTCGATGTCGTTAATATCGAGACTTACCTTTACACATGGTCTTCTATGCCTTTCTAACAACTGATGGCCATCACTTTACAACTCTAGCACAGAATTGGACCTTGTTGGAACATCCTCTAAGAGATGGCACCACCATATGCTTACTAGCCTTTTGTCTAATGCAATGAGTTGATCAGACTTCATCGTAGACCCTGCTATACACACATAAGGATTTCCAAATCATTGTTGCACTCCAATTGTAAAGAATCCACTTCTGGATGCGAAGTCTTTACATTAGATATTCAAATCGCAACACCATATACTTCAAGTATAGTTGGATATCTCTTATTGTCCAACGCATTGTTTAATATTATGGAAATTATATGGCTTCCCCCACAATTCTGAAATTAATTCAAAATTCACATAAATAATTTCCGCCGTGTATGACATTACGCGAACAACGTCAAAACTCTCCCTCCATCTCTCATGTGTGTTCCAAGAGATATTGGCAAGAGACAACCCTACATCGAGTAACTCACTCAAAATCGAGTAACTAATCTATTTGGTAAACTAAATTTTAAATAATCCAAAACGTCACATGTTTAATGTTTTTGACCAACTTGACCCAAGTGACGTTTCGAAAACCAAAAGATATGTGACTTATTCACCAATGATCATGTGACTTATTTACCAATGGTCACGTCCCTTGGCGCAAACTCAACAGTCACATCTCTTGGTTTGAAGCGAACGGTCACATATCTTGATATAAATTCAATGGTCACAACTTTTGGTTTAAATCAAAGGGTCACACACCTTCATATATAAAACATGTTAGCATCAAAGAGAATCACACCTCTTCACCATTGGGATTATGTGGACTGTTGCAACTCTTTGTCAACGGGTCAGTTTTCCAAATTCTCTTCAGAATCAAATCACTGTTCAAACTCTCGCACAGTTTAATATCCATTTTTACTCCAACATGGTTAATCAGCAAATAAGAAATCGGATTTCCTCCAATCCAAGCGCACACTTCAGTTTAATCACCCATGATTTACTGGAAATTTCACCAACCATGTGGTTCTGGCAACAGTGCCACCCTATTGCAAATAGGACTCACCTCTTGACAACAAACAAGTGTCAAAGCAACCATTCCAAACTAGCAATTCATCTATAGCAAAAACCGAAGGTCAGTCATACTGTGCCTATTCTTCCAAAACAGAACATGATAACACAGTAAACTGAGACAACACTGATCATCACTGTCAAAATACTACAGATCAAGATCACGGTTTTTTTTCCCTTTCCAAAAGAAATGTAACAATGTGAAACGGTGTCTATTAGTAACTAAGGGTTACCAACCATTAGGGAGTACAAACCTGGGAAGACCACCGCACAAAATTAACAACGTCCACTCTTCTCCATAACTATTCTTTCCAGAATAACTATCAATGTACCAAAACACAAGATAAATGCTAGCATACGACAAATAAACAATGTTAAACTACATCAAAACCGTATAAAAGAAAAACCAAGGAGTTAATGGGTTCTGACTGAAGTTATCATGCATATGCCACTGATTTCAATTTGGTAACCACATTTGAATATGCACAAAAGTAAACCGAAAATCTGTCTTAAGATTGCTTTAAGGCTAGACGACATCTGCTTTCATCTTACGGTTTTGTCCATTATAGTACATCCAACACATGAATGAAATTGTTAGAGATTTTCAAAATAAAAGAGTCGTTTTCGTTTTGTAAAATTTCCTTGTTTCCTTAGAATGCTTGTTTTTCCTCTTTGTGAGCTTTGTCCCACATTGGTAGTTGAGAGAAGTTGGAGTGGTATATATTAGGAAACATTCCTAATATGAATAAACAATGATCTAGTGTGGTCCACCAATAAGCCTAAGTCTTAAACGCTGGAAAATCGCAACACACCAAAAATTAAACAAGATTAGAAACTTACTGGACCAATTACAGGCGTCCGGAAATTGGCAATCGAGGCTAGTATTTTTACAGAGAATACTATATCCTTAAAGCAAATTCGTTCCCCACTCCGGCGCTCTTGGGTCTCTTGGACGTTTGCCTCCCAGGATTACCCGATTTTCGAAGAACGGAAGTAGCACTACAATCTGTTCAACGGACGAACCAGGAAACTATGCAGAACTCTCCTAGAATATATATGTTATGAATGCAGGAATTTTTCAGTAACTGAAATGGGAGGAGATGGGTCCTATTTATAGAGAAGTAGGCACCCGAACGAAAAGGAACGGTGACTGTTCGAAATGGTGTTAGGAAAAAGACGCAACTGTTCGGAGTGGTCTCGGCCGAAGAGACACCACTGTTCTGAACTTGTTCATGGTCGAACCAACACTTCATTTCCATTTCCACGTTACAAATGAAGAGACACTTCATGTTGTTAAGGTAAATGAAACATTGGCACCCCTTAGTTTAGCTTGCCACATGTTGGTTTAAGAACCAACTCTAATTTTAATTCAAAAGTTTAAGTAAATGAAGTAACTAATTTAATTAATTACTTCAAGTACCCAACAAACTTTAAGCCTTAGAATTTTATAAACCCGCTACCAAGCATGGCCCGGTTCGGCGGCGAACTAAACAATTTTAATTACTCCATATTTATTTATCCATTGCAGGACAAATAAATTACAACCAAATCAAATGGTTTACCCTGGAGTCAATTTCCAATTCACTTATTTCCAACAGTCCCCCGCATGAATGAAATTGATGAACACGATGTGCAGCAATATGCAAATGACGAGAGTTCAATAGGAAATCACCTGTATAGAGTAAGGTAGCTTTTGGCTTTGAACCTCCCCTTGTGAGTTACTATCGGATTTATTAGCTAACCAGTGAACGTGATGTCTTGAACTGTTCAGTCGTTTGTGTAAACCAAGACAACAGTAGTCACACAGGATCTTTCCAAACACAGTTTGGTTTTTACGGTTTTGTCCATTTTGGCCCTGGAACATCGCCTGGTTTCAGAGAGTGCTTTAGAGAATTCAGCCTTTAAATTCTCATAAAAGCGGCCCACTTCGCACTCACATAGGTGATTCTTATTAGGAGTATCCTGCTATACCCCACTTGGAATTTCCACCGTATAAGAACCATTAAAAGCAAAGCTTAACCTAAAACGCTACAGGCATCACTGTTTCACCATAGGAATGAGTCGGAGAGGTATCTCCTCAGTGATTCTCCTAAGTCTCATACAACTCGGTTGTCCCGTTGAACCTGGATCTTGGGATCTCCAGTCAGCTAGGTTGGGTTGCCGTTATAGAGACTTTTAATTGGTAGGCTTTAGCCCCATTCCCCTCGATGAACGAACAACTAACTCTCTTGATAACCTTTTGGTTAGCGGATTCGCGATATTA
Organism: Rhododendron mucronatum var. ripense; assembly: GCA_019656295.1. Taxonomy (NCBI): domain Eukaryota; kingdom Viridiplantae; phylum Streptophyta; class Magnoliopsida; order Ericales; family Ericaceae; genus Rhododendron; species Rhododendron mucronatum. The sequence continues at coordinate 1,341,457 of BPLT01000038.1, read as the reverse complement.
TCCTTTTACTTTACATAGTCAATAGTGATAACTTCATTCAAGAGTAGTTGCCTAACGGTATTATGTCTACGACGTATATGACGAGACTTACCGTTATACATATTATTCTGTGCCCTGCCGATTGCTGATTGACTATCACAATGTATGCAAACAGCTGGCACCGGTTTAGACCAATTCGGAATATCTTCCAAAAAATTACGAAGCCACTCAGCTTCTTCACTAGCTTTATCCAAAGCTATGAACTCTGATTCCATCGTGGACCGAGCGATGCACGTCTGTTTGGAGGACTTCCAAGCCACAGCTGCACCACCTAATGTAAACACATATCCACTTGTGGATTTTGAGTCATTGGTGTCGGATATCCAGTTTGCATCACTATATCCTTCTAGTACTGCTGGATACAGAGTATAGTGCAATCCATAATCTCTGGTAAACCTTAGATATCTAAGTACCCTGATTATTGCCGTCCAATGATCCTTCCCTGGATTACTGGTATACCTACTCAGTTTGCTAACTGAATAGGCTATGTCTGGTCTTGTACAATTCATTAAGTACATTAGACTGCCTATAATCCGTGAATATTCCAATTGCTGAACACTCTCACCAGTATACTTGTACAAATGCAATGTTAAGTCTACTGGTGTTTTGGAAATAAGGGGTCAACCTTGGAAAATGGACAAAACCGTAAGAAAAATTCGTTTTAATAATTCGTGTTATTTCTGGAAATTTTGTGGTAGTATCTTACTGATTCTTTGGTTTCGAATTAGTTTCGTCGTTGATAAATCAGTAAGGTTAGAAAACTGAGATCAATAGTTTAATCCGTGTAGTTACATTAATTTCGTTTTCGAAGGTCTATGATCAGAGGGTTTACAAACCGAGGAGCATTCATTTGGTCATTTTATGCTACAGTAGTATAGACCTATTATATTCTTTTGATTTCGGAAAATTTATTGATTGTTCTCGGTTTTTAAAATCCTAAGCAGTGGGTCCTAATTCTTAATAAGTTATTATTGAAGGCAAAATTCTTTTGGGCACTTACTGTGGTAATTAGTTTGTGTTTACTGGATTAATCATTGTTTCATATGTTCAGTTACTTATTTTGTGTAGATCTTCTGTTGTGGAAAAGAAATGACTACAGAAACTGTGAAAGAAAGTGGGAAAATCTCTTGGTCTAACCCTCCCGTAACCCCTACTGCTGTTGTGGCTCCGGTTCCCGCTATGGTGCCTGTGAACCATGCTAAGAAGCCCACGTTTGGTGGGAAATGCTTTGTGTGTGACAAGCAAGGTAATCAGAACAACAAACCAGTGCAGGCCAATATGACTGAGATGGAGATTGAGTCTATCTCTGATGGGGTTAATGACTTGAACCTATCGGCTGTGGTTTCAGAAGTTAACTTGGTGGGTTCTAATCCCAAGGAGTGGTGGTTGGATACTGGCGCCACTCGCCATGTGTGTGCAGACAAGAAGATGTTCACCACCTATCAATCAGTGGATTCTGGCGAACAACTCTTCATGGGAAATTTGTCCAGTTCCAAGGTTGAAGGACAAGGAAAAGTGCTGCTAAAGATGACTTCTGAAAGGGTGCTCACTCTGAATGATGTGATGCATGCGCCAGAAATTCGCAAGAATCTAATATCTGGCTCACTCTTGGTCAAGAATGGCTTTCGTATGGTTTTCGAAGCCGATAAGGTTGTGCTGACTAAAAATGGGGTTTATGTTGGTAGGGGCTACATGTGTAATGGGCTGTTCGAAACGAATGTACTAACTAAGGTTCCGGCCTCTCCGAGTATCAATGAGAAAAACACATCTTCTGCTTATATCTTTGACTTTTCTAAATTGTGGCATGGTAGATTAGGTTATGTAAATTATGGCACTTTGCGCCGTTTAATTAACTTGGACTGTTTGCCCAAATTTGATATGAATTTGGATCATAAGTGTGAAATATGTGTGAAGGCTAAAATGGCAAGGAATTCTTTTCACAAAGTTGAAAGAAGTACATAATCTCTTGCTTTAATCCATTCGGATTTGTGCGATTTGAAAGTTGTTCAAACTAGAGGAGGTCATAAGTACTTTGTTACTTTTATTGACGCTTACACAAGATATTGTTATGTGTACTTGCTTAAAAGCAAGGACGAAGCCTTAGAAAAGTTTATCCACTACAAAAGTGAAGTGGAGAATCAACCTGGCAAAACGATCAAAGCAATTAGAAGTGATCGAGGGGGTGAATATGAAGCACCTTATGGTGAATTTTGTGCCCAACATGGGATCATTCACCAGACGACTGCTCCTTACTCACCGCAATCTAACGGAGTTGCTGAACGAAAGAACAGAACTCTGAAAGAGATGATGAATGCCATGTTGATAAGTTCAGGATTACCAAGGAACATGTGGGGAGACGCGATTCTCTCTGCTAACTATATTTTGAACAGGATCCCTCACAAGAAATCCAACGTGATACCATATGAATTATGGAGAGGTCATAAGCCTACCTATAAATTCTTACGAATGTGGGGGTGTTTGGCCAAGGTAGCAGTTCCTGATCCTAAGAGAGTTAAGATAGGACCAAAAACTGTTGATTGTGCATTCATCGGTTATGCTGACAATAGCAGTGCATATCGGTTCCTTGTATATAAGTCAGCAAATCCAGAAATCCATGCTAATACAATCATGGAATCTAGGAATGCTACATTCTTTGAACATGTATTTCCATGGAGAAATACACAAGTGCCCAGGTCAGTTCAAGAAACTGAAGATATGGACATTGAGGAGGACTCAATTCAAGAGGAGAAGGATGAGGATGAAGAGCCTCGACGTAGTAAGAGGGCTCGGACATCAAAATCCTTTGGTCCAAATTTTCTGACATACATGTTAGAAGCTGAACCTCAAAGCTTTAAGGAAGCGATATCATCTCCTGAGGCTCCTTTACGGAAAGAAGCCATTAACAGTGAAATAGAATCCATTCTGCAAAATCACACTTGGGAACTTGTAGATCTCCCACAAGGTTGTAAACTTTTAGGATACAAGTTGATATTCAAAAGGAAGACAAAAGCAGATGGATCAATTCACAAGTACAAGGCGAGACTTGTGGTCAAAGGATACAGACAAAAGGAAGGTCTTGACTTACTTTGACACTTACTCACCTGTTACGCATATAACATCCAAACGAATGTTAATTGCGATATTAAAGACATCGAACCGTTAAACATTTGTTCTCATTTGAGAATGAAACGTCAAAAATTTTGTTACGGATCCATTGAGTTTGGAGTTTTGACTAGAGAACAAATGATCATCGAGGGGAATGAGATTAAAGCCTATTAATTAAAAGTCTCTATAACGGCAACCCAACCTACCTGACTGGATATCCCAAGATCTAGGTTCAACGGGACAACCGAGTTGTATGAGACTTAGGAGTATCACTGAGGAGAAATCTCTCCAACTCATTCCTATGGTGAAACAGTGATGCCTGCGTTTTAGGTTAAGTTTAACTTTTAATGATTCTTATAGCTTGGTAAATCCAAGTGGGGTATAGCAGGATACCCTTAATAAGAGATCACCTATGTGAGTGTGAAGGGGCCGCTTCTGTGAGAATTTTCTAAGGCTAAATTCTCTAAAGCACTCTCTGAAACCAGTCGGTGTTCCAGGGCCAAAATGGGCACAATCGTAAGAACCAACTGTGTTCGGAAAGATTCTGTGTGAATTCTATTGTCTTGGTTTACACAAAACGCTGAACAGTTCAAGGCATCGCGTCCACTGGTTAGCAAGTAAATGCGATAGTTTTTCACAAGGGAAGGTTCAAAGCCAAAAGCTACCTATCCTATGCAGGAAATTTCCACTTGTACTCTCTCTATCGTTTGCATTGGTTATCGAGTTAATTTCATTCATGTGGGGGATTGTTGGAAAATATTATAGGATATAATATTTTATTTAAAGTGTGAATGAAAATTGATCTATTTTGGGTTGCATCTTTTCATTGGCACTTGTTCGCCGTGGACGGACGCGTCCTTTACGAACAGATGTGTCTCTTTATTTGGTGACTTTTCGTAGAGTTACCTGTTGGCCTATATATATCAATGCCCTCATTAATTTTCAAAAGATTGATTTTTCATTCATTCAAGTCCATTCATATGAGAGAGTTACAAACACAAGATGGTTCGCCAGGCCTTATAATTGAAGTGCTGCCTTGGGGGGATTCCGATCAAGTAGTGCTGGGAGACAGTCGTCCTATGCAAACCGTGAGCACTGTAGCGGGGGCGAAATCTGTCTTAAGTGTAGAGTGTCACACGCAAACACTCGCCTTGATCACCAATTTGTTTCCATCAATTTCCAGATTTTAAATTCAGATTTTATTGCACTCAAATTATCGGTTTTTTATCACAAAAGGTAAGCATTTTTCCAACAATCTTAAGACAGATTTTGGGCCTTTTTATCTTCGAGTTCAAGGAAGGGGTCAAGATAATATTGCAAAATACTTTTGACAAACCTATCAGTCTGGGTTTCATATTTCATTTTGGAAAGCATGAATGCTAGGTGGAGCTTGTAAAATCCCAGTGGCATTGAATATGCAAAATGATTAGTCATATTATGACTCGACTGCAAAGGTTAACACGATTTTCACCGTTGAGGGTTTAAACACCAGGTTTCGAATGGTCCCAAAGCCGTGGGAAATGTTTGTATAAACTGAATGGTTGTGGTTACCGTGACTTCGACGAGATCCTTAGGGTCGAACAAAAAGGTGTAACAACTGCTTTTACAACAATAAAAATGTAACCTTTTAGTTCAAACTAAGGGATGTGACTATTGCTATTGAACCAACACGTGTGACTGTTGAGTTTATACCAAGAGACGTAACCTTTGGTGAATAAGTCAAAAGTCATATGACATTTTCAAACAGTTACTTGGGCCAAATCTATTGGAGGCATTAAACATGTAAATTCATGTTTTGAAATTTAGATTGAACCTAAGGGATTGGGGGGTTACTATATTTGATTTGGAATGAAACTGAAATTGGAGTATTTTAGTTTCTATGATTTTGAACGGTTGGTAGTTATTAACAACTATGCTCCGCAAGGTACTTTTTAAATAAAGTAAAATCGATTTATATGCTATTAAGAATGCATGGCTGCAATTAGCATAAATTGTTTTACTTCGAGTAAAGAGTTACTCGATTTTGAGTGAGTTACTCGATGTGGGGGTTGTCTCTTGCCAATATCTCTTGGAACACACACGAGAGATGGAGAGAGAGTTTTGACATTGTTCATGTAATGTCATACACGGCGGAAATTATTTATGTGAATTTTGAATTAATTTCAGAATTGTCGGGGAAGCCATATAATTTCCATAATATTAAACAATGTGTTGGACAATAAGAGATATCCAACTATACTTGAAGTATATGGTGTTGCGATTTGAATATCTAATGTAAAGACTTCGCATCCAGAAGTGGATTCTTTACAATTGGAGTGCAACAATGATTTGGAAATCCTTATGTGTATAGCAAGGTCTACGATGAAGTCTGATCAACTCATTGCATTAGACGAAAGGCTAGTAAGCAGATGGTGGGGCCATCTCTTAGAGGATGTTCCAACAAGGTCCAATTTCCTTTTGTCTAATGCAATGAGTTATCAATGAATGAAATTTCACTTACCCGCCTAATAATAACGTTTAACGCCTGCGATGAGTGAGGAAGAACTTCCACGTCCACCAAGTCTTCCCTACAGAACAACCATATACCACCAGAGGCAATTACACAAGAAGAGGTCTGAGATGGGGACGAGGTCCGGACGTAGTCGATCATTGATTTGCGGAAGATGGACCTACCATCTCTCGTGAAATTGATATCATAGTCGACCAATGAGATGATGGGCCATGACAAGGAGAGGGTGGATTACATGAGGGAGTTGCAGATCCAGCCAGAATTTGTAGCTCAAGGAGCAAGAAGCTGAGAAAATAGAACAGGATAAAGGATGCACTGAGCCTGACATGCTACCACCTAGGAAGTCAGACTAGAAGGAGGCCTAGGACGGAGTTTGCTTAGTACTCAAAACCTTCTTTTATGGATTTTGAAAAGGTAATCCAATCCGTTGCTTGTTGCTTTCGACACTTTTCTCTTCATCTTCCTTGTCTGGAAGCCCAGCAAACCCAACCTATACAAAGCGCTCTTTTCAGCCCATACTCTTATCTTAACAAGGGAAAGTTGCCGAGGAAAGCTCAATGGTTTTCCTTCTTGCTCCGTGTTTATTCTCTGGTTGTTTTGGGAGTTTGAGCTTGAGCCAAATCACATCATACTTTCAGACCCCCTTTATTTATATTGTGAAATTGGGTCGAGCCGGAGCTGATTCCTTGCTTGCATCCCTTTCGTTTTCTTTGTAGGGTCAAGGCGACTTGCTATTGTTACACTATGAACTATCGAGGTGGAAGAAGTCTGCCGAGACTACTCTTATTGCCTGGCCTCCTGCTGAAAGGGTACAGAACAGGGCCGGGCAGGCCAAATGATAGAAAACCTATACTGCAACAATCCACACTGTCACAGCCCTACTCATTCTTTTTCTTTCTAACTACGAATTCCATTTTCCTTTTCAGTCTCGCCTCCTCGGATTTCCTTATCGATTAGTAGGGCGAGTTGTCTTTCACCTCCTTCGTTCCTTGCCCAGTCAGCAAGCTTTGAACCCCCTTTCTTTCATTCAACGACTGGGTTCGCACTTCGCCATGGAAGATTTTGGTGATCTTCATTTCTTCTTGGAAATCGAAGCCAAACTCGACTGCTCTAGTCATGACTCAGACTAAATACACCGTGGATGGGCTTGATCGCACTCATATGCAAAACTCCAAGCCATGTCCCACACCCCTTGCGTCTGGCTCAAAGCTCTCTGCATACGATGGTGCTCCTCTCTCTGATGCAACAGAATATTGTAGCATTGTTGGCGCCCTTCAGTACCTCACTCTCACCAAACCTGACATCTGCTATGCCGTCAATCAAGTTTGTTAGTTCATGCACGCTCTCACCACCGTACATCTCCAGGCTGTAAAACGCATCTTAGGTGAAGGGTTCTCTTGGCCTTGGCCTAACCATCACTCCGGGACCGTTAACCACCTTCTATTCATTCTCCGATGCCGACTGGGCTGGCTGTCTCTATAGCAGACGGTCCACTATTGGCTTCTACGTATTTCTCGAAAAAAAACCTACTGACTTGGGTTTCCAAAAAGCAATCGACTCTTTCCAGGTCTAGTGCCCGAAGCAGAATACAAGGCACTCGCCCTTACTACCTCTGAACTGTTATGGCTTTCTTACTTGCTACGCGATCTAGTGGTGCCATTTCGCTATCAATTTCTCCTGCATTGTGATAATGCTAGCACTACACACTTGGCGGCCAATCCTGTGTTCCATGCCTGCTCTAAGCACATAGAAGTTGACTACCACTTCGTTCGCGACCTCGTCGTCGGGGGCAAATTGCTCATTCGACTTGTTCGTAGCAACAATCAAGTGGTGGACATTTTCACTAAAGGATTGCTTGAATCAACCTTCCATCATTTTCGTGGCAAACTGCTGTCTCCTGCCTGCCCTTCTCTTGAGCGCTTAATCGGTTAGACGAATGACTGTCTGTTAATGAAATAGGAGATTCCCTTCTCTTTATCGTTATCGTCGGCTAAAACACCAGAAACGGCGACTACCCGAGCTAATGATAAAGGCAAGAACACTTTCCGGCCAGGCCTTACTATAACCAACCTCACAGATCCAACTCCATCTTTTACACCGATGTGTCGTACTCTCTCGAGCAGGTCATCATAAGAAAAGACTGCTAAATCTTTTAGAAGTGAGAGAAGGAGGAAAGGCGCGCTACAACTAACATAACAGCTAGTTGAAAAACGTTAGCTAGCTAGGCTAGCGCGAAATGGCTTTCTCTGATAGGGGCTCGCTTTTTCAAGTTCCGCCCAACCTATACAAGGTGCTGCTCGCTTTCTCTCCGCCACTAGTAACTTATGTAGTGGTCGGCATTCCTACGTGCTCCTCCTCGCCCCCTACTTAAGAATCCAAAGGTAACCTTTGGATGTTGTCGTGACGCTTTGGCTATGAAGGTTACCGGGGTCTAGGTTTATGGATGGATTCAGTCAGCGAAAGTCCCTCCAACTCAATCAATATCAACAACATGTCGTGACCAGTTAGGCTTGGTTGATTTTGTCAGAAAAGAAAGTAGGTTTCGGGGGTTCTTTGATTAGTACACCTCCGGTGCTGGTAAGGTCGGGACCGTGGTCGTCCGTCTCAGGTTTGCCGGCCGATAAGATCTCTGATATTGACCAGCCAGCTGGGTTGGTTTGGCTATTCTTTTCTATTGAAAAGGAGTCAGCTGTCTGCGCGAGTCACCTTCTTCTAGGCTCCACTGGACGACACGGCATTTTCGTTCAAATATAGGCCGGCCGTACTTGTGATGGTTCCCAAGGATCCAATATGACCACTTAGGTCTACGCTGCCACGATATGGTTCTATGGAAGCGGGCGGGCTGTTAGAAGTTCGGTCCGCTTTTTTTCGGTGTCGTAGGGGAGGGATTGACCTTTCTAACGCATATTCAGTCGTACTGGCATGGCCCCACTGATTTTCTTTTTCGATCGGAGCATCAAGCAGCGCTACCCGGTTCTACTTGACTAAGCCCCGTGCTCGTCCAAGGAGGGAGTTTGCTTTACCCAACTCCCTTTTTTAGGGCTTTTATCACTTTCTTTGCATGCTTGACCAACAAAGAAAATACATATATATAAAGGCTTTCCTTTCGTTTTCAATAAGGGGCGCTCACCTTTTTTTTCTCCCTAAAATTGAAGATTTTGAAGTTGGTAAAGACCAGCCCCTTGTTTCAGTCAGAATGAGTCCCCTGGACCCCGGGACATTGGCTTCCGCCAACAGTGAACTATTAAGGATCGCATCCCGCGCATATTCTACTTTATAGCCTGCAATGATTTTTCCAACAGTCACAATGGATGAGAACAAACCGGTGCTTCCTATTAATGTCCTAATCACGTTATCACGGCATACATCACGACAAACATACAGGAAGTTTAACAATATCAAACCCCTCATCTGATTTCATGTTTCCTATTATTTTATCCAAACTGGCCAGGTTTCCATACATTTCAGAACTCAATAGGCTTGAAATATTACCATTACCCACCGGTAATATTACAACCAACAAGTGTTATCGTGTCTTACACTTTTGAAAGATTGCAACTTGATTCGTCTTACACTTATTGCCACCGCTAAAGATAACCCAAAGATTTTGTTGGCAACGCAAGAGACAAATTCCAATTTTATGGAATAGTAACCACGAATAATGTATGCAGTAGATCATTACGCCCACAGTCCCACTACCAGAACGCATTCAATTGCCGTGAGACATCGACAAGTGTGGGGTGTCTAAAACAATGGTAAATATATGCAAACATGCTGTGAATAATATTCTATGCATAAGTACATCATATCCATATAGCATAACACATTAGGCAATTTCGACGACAACTAATATGTCGTATCCCAAACGAATCAAATCTATTGGTGTAAACATCTGCGTACACACATATATCAGTCCAATAGAAAGGAAGAAAATCATAGCAGAAATGCATCATATACCATTAGTGTCATGTGAATGTATAGAAATTAAATGACTAAACATAATGGTCAAAGTTAATCTTTACGGTTGGAACCGCTTCATACGCAACCATTCCCGAATCATTGCAATCGGTGCAAATTAACAAGAGAGCAAGAATTAAACGATACCACTGAGCAAAAATTAAAGGACACCACCAAGTGAGAGGCAGTACACACTATTCAAATCAGAGAGATATTTGTCATACACTAGCAACTATTTGCTGTATAAAAATGTGAACAAGTGTCAAAGCCATATCTTTACACCATGCAAACTTGGGGAAGAAACTGCACTGGGGAAATAGTTCAGACTTGAATGCCGTGAACAAGAATATAACACTAATGTGGCAATTCATGTATGAGCGGAATTTTAATATGTACACGCAATTTCCAGTTTCATCTGCAGCAGAAAGAAAGATATGATTCAGAAATCACACAATCACAAAAGTCAACCAAAATCTGTCTTAAGATTGTTGGAAAAATGTGTTTACCTTTTGTGATAAAACCAATAATATGAGTGCAATAAAATCGAAACTCAAAACCTGGAAATTGATGGAAATAAATTGGTGATCAAGGCGAGTGTTTTTGTGTGACACTCTGTACTTAAGACAGATTTCGCCCCCGCTATGGTGCTCACGGTTTGCATTAGACGACTGTCTCCCAGCACTACTTGATCGGAATCCCTCCAAAGCAGCACTTCAATTGGAGGGCCTAGCGAACCATCTTGTATTTGTAACTCTCTCATATAAATGGACTTGAATGAACGAAAAATCAACTCCTAAAATGAATGAGGGAAATGAAATTTATAGGCCAACTGGTAACTCTACGAAAAGTCACCAAAGAAAGAGACACATCTGTTCGTAATGGACGCGTCTGTCCACGGCAAACAAGCGCCAATGAAAAGATGCAAAACAAATAAATCAATTTTCATTCACACCTAAAATAAAATTTTATATCCTATAATATTTTCCAACAATCCCCCACATGAATGAAATTGACTCGATAACCAATGCAAAACAATGCAAACGACAGAGAGAGTACAAGTGAAATTTTTTTTTTTTGGTTAAATCAACTTGAAATTAAAAAATAGGGCTAACCGAATATACAGCCTACAAGGGGCATACCCCAGGAGGACAAAGGAAAAGAAAAGAAAGAAAAAAAGATAAAAAGAAAGGATAGAGAGCCTATGCCAAATGGCTACATAGGACTAATGGTAAATGAAACACCTGTTTCCTACCCATCTGATAGAGGGATACAAAACAGATAGCAAAGGGGTTACACATTGTGCAACCTAGCAAAACCATGACAAAGAAGAATAAAATTGCGAACAACCTTGCAATAGAACGATGTTTACAAAAGTGTATAATATGTAGACATCAACTTGAAGCATTCCGGACAGTCAACACGTGTCAAACCAGCAGCAGCCACCATCCAAAACTTCTGCAGACCAAAATATAAGACCGAAGGGGCAGCCGTGTGAAAAGCAGAGCTGCAAAGCAGCTGGTCACTGTTGCTCATTGCTGTAGCAGGTAGCAACAGCTTGACAGACCAGCAGTAGCAGCAGCACATAGCAACAACAACACCAAACTACCAACAGCAGCACCAAACTACAACAGCAGCGGCTAGGCAGCAGGTATAATAGAGTAGGGAAGCTGGACAATAGCTATCAGTGCTTCTCAAGGTTTGCAGAAACTAAAGCAGAACACATGAATCTATAACAGAACAACGGCCAAATAAGGCCGTAGCAAAACAGAGGCAGCTGATCAGCAACTACATCTACGCGTGACAGATAGCAGCAGATACAGAAGTGCAGCAGCACCATACGCAGTTGGCAGCAAAGTGTGCCAGCCTCAGAACTTAACAGAGAGAACGAGAGCAAGCATCAAAGTCCATACAAATCCACAGTAGAGAACATCGGCTCAAGAGCATACAATACAAAACCGATAGTATTATATTCTACAATGCAGAAAACAGTCCTAAACATAACATTCGAGCCTTAAGATAGTATAACATAAGCTCAAACGGCCACAGCAGAGCAACAACCCAACAGAAAAGTCAAAATGCAGAGGACTTCCCCCTCTGCGAAGGGAGATCCCAACGACAGCCCCTGATGGTTAGGCAAAAATAAAATTGAAAAGCTCAGAGTAGAAAACATTCTTACTGAGATAATGAAGAACTGTAACAATATACAACTTGGAAGCTACACCAAACCAGGTATAGCAAAGATGAATATGGAAAAGAACCTTCAAAGCCCGTACTGAATACTCAGTAGACAACAAAGAACCTCAAGAAAGCAAAATAAGACCAATAAAAGACAAGAGGTGAAAGCCACACACCATCTACAAATAGGTTGCAGGAACAAGGAAGTACAAGATATGAACTGCTCACTCCGCTACTCCCTCGAAGCCTAGACCTCCAGCAAACTACAGCAAATAGGGGGCTCAAACTCCCTCGACTCTCCCTCACAATATGACTCCCACTAAATATTACCTCCACTCAAAAAGATTTGGGGGCTCAATCACACACTCACAGGATCACACATATGTTGGGACACACAACTAACAGATTACCAATAATGCTAGCATTGAGATTAAGATAAGAACCTTGTATATAGAAGTATTAGAGACGTTCTCAAATCAAACTCATAAGCTACCCTCCAAGCTCAACCTGTCAGCTAGCCACATGAGAAGATAGAATTTGAAAAACTAATGCAAATCATAATCATGTTCCCGCAACATTCCACTTATTTACTATCCATGCTTCTTGTGAATGAGGCATTCTAGGAAGTGATGAAAGTCTATTCCTAACCATGGTGCAAATTTTGTGAACACCTGTCTCCCAAGTACAGGAGAGGTTTTGGAATTTCCGTACGTTCCTTTCGATCCAAATATGATATATGGTCACTGCAAAAACAAGTTTAGTAATGATAGCCCTAAGAGATTTACCCTTGACACCTGAAAGAAATGTGACCCAATCATCCCAAGACCTATTGTGCCAAGAGACATGAAGCTTGGTCTGGATGGCACCCCATACCAATAGAGAGTAAGGGCAATTAAAGAAAAGATGGTCATGACTTTCCAACCCCTGACACATACTACACTGGGGAGAAAGGTTGAGACCAAAAAGCACAAGTCTATCAGCCGTGGAGAACCTATTCTGAATAGCCATCCAAGTGACAAAACTGCACTTTGGAATGTGTCCGGAGAACCATACCAACTTATACCACAGGACTTGAGGGAAGGGAGTTCTCGATTTGTCCCATAAAGAGGCAATTGAGAACTGACCATTGGGTGTGAGGGTCCATTTAAATTGATCAGCGCTGTTCAGCCTAGACTGAACCAGAGAAGGCAAAGAATTCCTAATCTTGTTAAGCTCAAAGGTTTGAGTTATGGGGAAAGCCCAGTTTGAGTTAAATATTATGTGGGACACAGTTGCCTCCTTCGGAATACCAGAATCATAAGAGATTCTAGTGCCATATCTGCTCATCAATGGACCAAGAGGATGCCAGTTATCAAACCACAGGGAGGTGGATTGACTATTACCTATAACACTAAGAATGAATGGTTGCACCACAGGTCTGAGAGATAGAAGATTCCTCCAAACCTAGGTGCAATCACCAGGAATTTTCAAGGTCCAAAAATTCCTCCCTTTTAGTAAGTAAGATTTGACCCACTGACACCACATTGACTGTTCCCCCCAGAAATTAGAAACCAAATGTGTTTGGCAATGGCTGATTTGTTCCAAACTTGCATAGATTTAAAACCAAGACCACCCTCTTGCTTAGGAGAACACAGGTGTTCCCAAGAGACCTTGGCACCGGATTTTCCTTAGATCAAGGCCAAACCAAAGAAATGCCCTAAGTATTGATTCAACTTCCTTAATCACCTTTTTAGGTATGATGAACAAGGAAGGCCAAAAGGTTTGGATGGAAAAAAGAACATTTGAGATTAATTGAACCCTACCAGCATAAGTGAGATCTTTGTTAGTCCATGTCCTAGTTCTAGCAACAATGCTCTCCACTAACCTTTGACAATCGGCAGCCTTGAGTTTAGTGGAGAGAAGTGGAACACCTAAATACCTGACTGGAAGGATACCCTCTTGAAACCCTAAGACAGCCAAAATGGCCAGTCTAGTGCTTGGGATGACCCCAGAGAAGAAAATGGTACTCTTCCTCAGGCTAGGAGAAAGACCCGACATAATCTGAAATTCATTGAGAGCATCCTGAATGTGATTGACAGAGGTCAGGTCACCCTTACAAAATAGCATCAAATCATCAGCAAAACAAAGATTAATTAATTTGGTACGTCCATAACGCCAATGAAAATGGAACCCAGGGAGAGCGGATTTTTCCTTAAGAAGACAAGTGAGAACCTCCAAAACTATTACAAATAGATATGAAGATAAGGGATCACCTTGTCTAAGTCCTTTTTGACCCAAAATGTACCCAGTGACCTCACCATTGATACTAAGAGAATAATTAGCTGTAGTAACACAAGCTTGAAGCCACTTGATCCTTAAGGGATGGAAATTCATGGAAGTCAGAACATCCCAGAGGAAATCCCATCGGACATTATCATATGCTTTCATAATGTCTACTTTCAGTGCACATCTGGGAGACGAAGAGAATTTGTGATATCCTCTCATAAGCTCCTTCGTAAGGAAATGTTATCAGCTATCCGCCTTCCTTTAACAAAACCTGATTGCACAGGATCTATTAAGAGAGGGAGGACAGTCTGCAGTCTTTTAGCAAGTATTCTAGAGATGCATTTGTAAATAGTGTTGCAACAGGAAATAGGTCTGTAATCCCCTACCTTAGATGGATTAGAGACCTTGGGAACAAGAGCAACCAACGTTGAGTTTGCCTTTTTAAGCGGCTGACCAGACCTAAAAAAGGCTTTTACCACTGCAGTGACTTCATGGCCAATGATAGGCCAAGCTCGCTCTAAGAAACCAGCATTGTAGCCATCCGGGCCAGGGGCTTTATTAGGGTGGAGAGACCGAAAAGTGTCCCTAATTTCAAGGTCAGTAACCTCTGCAACCATGGACAGCTTTTGGCAATCAGATAACCTCCTACAAAGAACCTGTTGGATTCTTGAGAGACCATGATAAGGAGTAGAGTGAGCTGTGCCTAGCAGATTGGTGTAGTAAGTAGTAACTAACAAAGCTTGATTTGATAACACCAAGGTCATGAGTGAGAGACCCATCATCCAACACCAGACTAGGAATCCTACTTCTATTTCTGGTATTACTCACAGATTTAAAGAAATATGAAGTGCATTGGTCTCCAAGCTTTAACCACTGAATTCGTGACTTTTGTTTAGCTAAACTTTCCTCAGCTCTGAGCAACGTGAGGAACTGTTTATGGACCACCCTTACCTGATTAACAATAGAGAGATTAGAAGGTTGACTACTTAAGTCTTTTTGTAGGGACTCAAGAATTTGCCTAGTGTCCGCTACCCTCTTAGAGACATCGCTAAAATCTCTATTATTAATAAGCTTAAACTCACTTTGCAACAATTTGAGCTTCTCACATACACAAAACATTGGATTACCAATAATCACTTTCCTCCAGACTCGTTGCACCACGTTTAGAAATTGAGGGTGATCAGACAGGAAATTGAAGAACTTGAAAGGTTTAATGGGCCTCCTAGGAGTAGGAGTGATGCACACAATACCTGGAGAATGATCTGAAATCCCTGGAGTGGGAAAATGAGCTGAAGAGCAACTAAAGACTTTCATCCACTGCTCATTAACGAGAGCCCGATCCAATTTGGTGGTAACAACTTGACTAGAGTCCTGTTTATTAGCCCATGTGAAAAAACAACTAGTATACCTTAAATCATCCAACTCTAAAGCGTACAGACACTGATTGAACTCATCCATATGAGGGGGCCAACAAGTAGTAACCCCATACTTGTCATTGGGGAATCTTATAGCATTAAAATCTCCAAGAACTATCCAAGGAAGTGAGGTGCCGATACGGTGAAGACTAGACCAAAGTGCCCGTCTACTTATGTAACTATTAGCCCCGTAAATAAAGGTTGCCAAAAAAGGGACCCCTCCACCCTTAGGATGCACCTCACAATGGATAAATTGATCAGATTGATCCAAAGCCTGGACTTGCATGAGACCAGAATCCCAACACACAAAAATTCTACCACTGGGTGCATGAGAGTAGTTGTTCACAAAATCCCATTGAGGACAGACAAATTTACAAGTGGAAATTTCCTGCATAAGATAGGTAGCTTTTGGCTTTGAACCTTCCTTTGTGAAAGACTATCGGATTTACTTGCTAACCAGTGGACGCGATGCCTTGAACTATTCAGCATTTTGTGTAAACCAAGACAATAGAATTCACACAGAATCTTTTCGAACAAAGTTGGTTCTTACGGTTGTGCCCATTTTGGCCCTGGAACACCGACTGGTTTCAGAGAGTGCTTTAGAGAATTCAGCCTTAGAAAATTCTCACAGAAGCGGCCCATTCACACTCACATAGGTGATCTCTTATTAAGGGTATCCTGCTATACCCCACTTGGATTTACCAAGGTATAGGAATCATTAAAAATTAAATTTAACCTAAAACGCTACAGGCATCACTGTTTCAGCATAGGAATGAGTTGGAGAGAAATCTCCTCAGTGATATTCCTAAGTCTCATACAACTCGGTTGTCCCGATGAACCTAGATCTTGGGATCTCCAGTCAGCTAGGTTGGGTTGCCGTTATAGAGACTTTTAATTGATAGGCTTTAATCTCATTCCCCTCAATGATCATTTGTTCTCTAGTCAAAACTCAACTCCAATGGATCCGTTACAAATTTTTGACGTTTCATTCTCAAGTGAGAATAAATGTTTTTTTGTGTGTGGATAAATCAGCTTGAAATTAATAGGAGACTAACCGAATATACAGCCTACACGGGGCATACCCCAGGAGGAAAAGAAAACAAAAGACAGAACAATAAAATTTTCCTAAGCCAAATGGCTACATAATGTAATTGGGAAACGGTGTTTACAATCCATCTTCTAAGAGAGAGGGAAAACACCGAGAATAAACTGTTAAGCCAAATGGCTACAGTGAACTAAAATAGAAGATAACAATTGCGTCCATTGCCTCTAAAAGAGGGTACATATCAAATCCAAAACACACTATGTAACAGCAACCACAACTATATACGGCACAGGCTCAGGAGCAAAGGGGTGCCATTTGTGGAGGAGATCTGAGCTTGAATCCTATGTATGTGAGCAGCAACATATCAGCACTATTCCCAACAACAGCCAAGCATAAAGGCATATAACAATAGGCCCCTATACAACCGCAGCATAACATATACAGATAGCTACAAAAAAATACCAAAAGCGAACCAAAGAAGAGAAAGAAGAAAAAGAAAAGAAGGAAAGAATAGATCTAGGGACAAGCCCCCTAGGAAGGCTTAAACATCCGTAAGGACAACCCCCTTAGGGTAGGTACAAAGATCCAATCCATTCAAAGGCAGTCATCCCAAATGAAATGATACAAAGTAGTCAAAACCTTGGTGATATCCTATACTTGTCCATGTTCCCATTGCCACGCTACTTAGATCCAGGGAGACTTCCACGACAATTGGAGCTGAACCTGGACCTGAGCAGAATCAGTACAAGCAGCAACAGCTGCAGTAGAATATCACCCACAATAGTTGGCTTAGGGATCAAGATTATCCGTAAACCGTGGCATAACCTCCAAATCCGTATGAACCACAACAACAGCAGCTAGCTGCTACTTTTTCAGCAGCAGAGGCGGGAACAACTAACATCAAAAGCAGTAGCAAATAGTAGTAGTAGGAGCGGTACGCAAATAGTAGTAGTAGGAGCAGTACGCAACATGTAGAATAACTATGTCTGCTGTCCAGACAACATGCAGCTGCAAGAGCAGCAGCAGCTGCCATGGCAGCAGAAAATAACATAGTAGCAGCAGCTGCCGTGGCAGCAGAAAACAACGTTGCAGCAGTAGCAACCAACGTAGCAACAGAAAACAACTACTCAAAATGAGTGGAAAGCTTGAGAACAAATGTTTAACGGTTAGATGTCTTTAATATCGAGACTTACCGTTACACATGGTCTTCTATGCCTTTCTAACAACTGATAGCCATCACATTATAACTCTGGCATAGAATTGGACCCTTGTTGGAACATCCTCTAAGAGATGGCACAGCCATCTGCTTATCAGCCTCTTCGTCTAATACAATGAGTTGATCAGACTCCATCGTAGACCTTGCTATATACACGCGTAAGGATTTCCAAATCATTGTTGCACTCCAACTGTAAAATTAAATCCACCTTTGGATTCTAAAACTTTAAATTGGATACTCATATCATAATACTTTATTCTTCTAGTATAGTTGGACATCTCCAATAGTGCAACTCATTGTTTAATCTTGTGGAAATTATAATTATTGCTTCCCCCACAATTTTGAAATTAATTCAGAATTCACACAAATAATTTCCGCCGTTTATAACATTACGCGAACAATGTCAAAACTCTCTTTCCATCTCTCGTGTGCCAAGACACAGGAGCAAGAAACAACCCCCACATTGAGCACCTCACCCAATATTGAGTAACGCTATACTCAAATTGAGATGATTTTATGCTAATTGCACCTTGCATTCAAAGTATCTTTGCCGATTCAATAGATACTCTTTATAGCATATAAATTGATTCTACTTTATTTAAAAAGTATCTTGTGGGGCGTAGTTGTTGATAACTACCAACCGCTTAAGATCGAAGAAACTAAAATATTAGAAACAATATTAGAAAACTTATTGGACCAATTTCAGGCGTCCGGAAATTGGCAATCGAGGCAAGTATTTTATGGAGAATACTATATCCTTAAAGCAAATTCGTCCCCCACACCGGTGCTCTTGGGTCTCTTGAACGTTTGCCTCCCAGGATTACCCGATTTTCGAAGAACGGAAGTAGCACTACAATCTGTTCAACGGGCGAACCGGGAAACTGTGCAGAACTCTTTCAGAATATGTATGTTATGAGTGCAGGAATTTATGTGCACTGAAATAGGAGGAGATGGGTCCTATTTATAGAGAAGTAGGCACCGTAAACGAAAAGAAATTGTGACTGTTCGGAATAGTGTTAGGAAAAGACGCAACTGTTCGATGTGGTCTCGGCCGAAGAGACACCACTCTTCGGAATTATCAATGCCGAACCACTTCATTTTCCAAAGGACACATTGTAAAGAAAGTTGCCACGGAAAGTTGAAGGATTGGCATTGATTGGTATAGTTGCCACATGTTGGTTTATAACCAACTCTAATTTTAATTCAAAAGCTTAAATAAATGAAGTAACTAATTTAATTAATTACTTCAAGTACCCAACAAACTTTAAGGCTTAGAATTTTATGAACCCGCTACCAAGCATGGCCCGGTTCGGCGGCGAACTAAACAATTTTAATTACTCCATATTTATTTATCCATTGCAGGACAAATAAATTACAACCAAATCAAATGGTTTACCTTGGAGTCAATTTCCAATTCACTTATTTCCAACAGTCCCCCGCATTGATGAACACGATGTGCAGCAATATGCAAATGACGAGAGTTCAATAGGAAATTACCTGTATAGAGTAAGGTAGCTTTTGGCTTTGAACCTCCCATTGTGAGTTACTATCGGATTTACTAGCTAACCAGTGAACGTGATGTCTTGAACTGTTCAGCCGTTTGTGTAAACCAAGATAACAGTAGTCACACAGGATCTTTCCAAACACAGTTTGGTTCTTACGGTTTTGTCCATTTTCACCCTGGAACATCGCCTGGTTTCGGAGAGTGCTTTAGAGAATTCAGCCTTTAAATTCTCATAAAAGCGGCCCACTTCGCACTCACATAGGTGATTCTTATTAGGAGTAACCTGCTATACCCCACTTGGAATTTCCACCGTATAAGAACCATTAAAAGCAAAGCTTAACCTAAAACGCTACAGGCATCACTGTTTCACCATAGGAATGAGACGGAGAGGTATCTCCAGTCAGCTAGGTTAGGTTGCCGTTATAGAGACTTTTAATTGGTAGGCTTTAGCCCCATTCCCCTCGATGAACGAACAACTGACTCTCTTGATAACCCTTTGGTTAGCGGATCCGCGATATTATCCTTTAACTTTACATAGTCAATAGTGATAACTTCATTCGAGAGTAGTTGCCTAACGGTATTATGTCTACGAAATATATGACGAGACTTACCGTTATACATATTATTCTGTGCCCTGCCGATTACTGATTGACTATCACAATGTATGCAAACAGCTGGCACCGGTTTAGACGAATTCGGAATATCTTCCAAAAAATTACGAAGCCACTCAGCTTCTTCACTAGCTTTATCTAAAGCTATGAACTCTGATTCAATCGTGGACCGAGCGATGCACGTCTGTTTGGAGGACTTCCAAGCCACAGCTGCACCACCTAATGTAAACACATATCCACTTGTGGATTTTGAGTCATTGGTGTCGGTTATCCAGTTTGCATCACTATATCCTTCTAGTACCGCTGGATACCGAGTATAGTGCAATCCATAATCTTTGGTAAACCTTAAATATCTATGTACCCTAATTATTACCGTCCAATGATCCTTCCCTGGATTACTGGTATACCTACTCAGTTTGCTAACTGAACAGGCTATGTCCGGTCTTGTACAATTCATTAAGTACATTAGACTGCCTATAATCCGTGAATATTCCAATTGGTGTACACTCTCACCAGTATACTTGTACAAATGCAATGTTAAGTCCACTGGTGTTTTGGATATAGAATCATCGTACTTGTTGAACCTCTCAAGTATTTTCTCAATATAATGCTTTTGAGACAAGACAATTCCCTCAGACAATCTAGTAATCTTGATTCCTAGAATCACGTCTGCTATACCCAAATCTTTCATGTCAAACTTAGAGTTCAACATTCTCTTTGTAGATTTAATGATATCATTATTACTCCCAATAATGAGCATATCATCTACATAAAGACAAACAATGACATAACATTTGTCAATACTCTTGACATACACACATATGTAAAATCATTGATTTTGAAACCATTTGAAATCATGACATTGTCAAACTTCTCGTGCCATTGTTTGGGTGCTTGCTTTAAACCGTACAAAGATTTTACTAGCTTGCACACTTTCTTCTCTTGTCCTGGAACCTTAAACCCTTCTGGATGTGCCATGTAGATCTCTTCATTGAGATCACCATTTAAGAAAGCTGTTTTAACATCCATTTGATGTATCTCGAGATTGTTTAGTGCTGCGAAGGTAATTAACATTCGTATGGATGTTATACACGTAACAGGTGAGTAAGTGTCACAGTAATCAAGACCTTCTTTTTGTCTGTATCCTTTGACCACAAGTCTTGCCTTGTACTTGTCAATTGATCCATCTGCTTTCACCTTCCTTTTGAATATCCACTGGTATCCCAAAGGTTTACAACCTTGTGGGAGATCAACAAGTTCCCACGTGTGATTTTGCAGAATGGATTCTATCTCACTGTTAATAGCTTCTTTCCATAAAGGAGCCTCAGGAGATGACATTGCTTCGTTAAAGCTTTGAGGTTCAGCTTCTAACATGTATGTCAGAAAATCTAGACCAAAGGATTTTGACGTCCGAGCCCTCTTACTACGTCGAGGCTCTTCATCCTCATCCTTATCCTCTTGAATTGAGTCCTCCTCAATTTCCATATCTTCAGTTTCTTGAACTGACCTGGGCACTTGTGTATTTCTCCATGGAAATACATGTTCAAAGAATGTAGTGTTCCTTGATTCCATGATTGTATTTGCATGGATTTCTGGATTTGCTGACTTATATACAAGGAACCGATATGCACTGCTATTGTCAGCATAACCGATGAACGCACAATCAACGGTTTTTGGTCCTATCTTAACTCTCTTAGGATCAGGAACCGCTACCTTAGCCAAACACCCCCACATTCGTAAGAATTTATAGGTAGGCTTACGACCTTTCCATAATTCATACGGTATCACATTGGATTTCTTGTGAGGCATCTTGTTCAGAATATAGTTAGCAGAGAGAATCGCGTCTCCCCACATGTTCCTCGGTAATCCTAAACTTATCAACATGGCATTCATCATTTCTTTCAGAGTTCTGTTCTGTCGTTCAGCAACTCCGTTAGATTGTGGTGAGTAAGGAGTAGTCGTTTGGTGAATTATCCCATGTTGGGCACAAAATTCACCATAAGGTGCTTCATATTCACCCCCTCGATCACTTCTAATTGCTTTGATCGTTTTGCCAAGTTGATTCTCCACTTCACTTTTGTAGTGGATAAACTTTTCTAAGGCTTCGTCCTTGCTCTTAAGCAAGTACACATAACAATATCTGGTGCAATCGTCAATAAAAGTAACAAAGTACTTATGACCTATAGTTTGAACAACTTTCAAATCGCACAAATCCGAATGGATTAAAGCAAGAGGTTCTATACTTCTTTCAACATTGTGAAAAGAATTCCTTGCCATTTTAGACTCCACACATATTTCTCACTTATGATCCGAGTTTATATGAAATTTAGGCAAACAGTACAAGTTAATTAACGGCGCAAAGTGCCATAGTTTACATGACTATTATAGGATATAATATTTTATTTTAAGTGTGAATGAAAATTGATTTATTTTTGTTGCATCTTTTCATTGGCACTTGTTCGCCATGGACAGACGCGTCCTTTACGAATAGCTGTGCCTCTTTCTTTGGTGACTTTTCGCAGAGTTACCTATCGGCCTATATATATCAATGCCCTCATTCATTTTCAAAAGGATTGATTTTTCCTTCATTCAAGTCCATTCATATGAGAGAGTTACAAACACAAGATGGTTCGCTAGGCCCTCCAATTGAAGTGCTGCATTGGAGGGATTCCGATCAAGTAGTGATGGGAGACAGTCGTCCAATGCAAACCGTGAGCACCATAGCGGGGGCGAAATCTTTCTTAAGTACAGAGTGTTACACACAAACACTCGCCTTGATCACCAATTTGTTTCCATCAATTTTCAGGTTTTGAGTTCCGATTTTATTGCGCTCATATTATTGGTTTTATCACAAATAGTAAACACATTTTTCCAACAACCTTAAGACAGATTTTCGGTTTACTTTTGTGCATATTCAAATGTTGTTACCAAATTGAAATCAGTTGCATATGCATGATAACTTCAGTCAGAACCCATTAACTCCTTGGTTTTTCTTTTATACGGTTTTGATGTAGTTTAACATTGTTTATTTGTCGTATGCTAGCATTTATCTTGTGTTTTGGTACACTGATAGTTATTCTGGAAAGAATATTTATGGAGAAGAGTGGACGTTGTTAATTTTGTGCGGTGGTCTTCCCAGGTTTGTACTCCCTAATGGTTGGTAACCCTTAGTTACTAATAGACACCGTTTCACATTGTTACATTTCTTTTGGACAGGAAAAAAAAAAACCGTGATCTTGATCTGTAGTATTTTGACAGTGATGATTAGTGTTGTCTCAGTTTACTGTGTTATCATGTTCTGTTTTGGAAGAATAGGCACAGTATGACTGACCTTCGGTTTTTGCTATAGATGAATTGCTAGTTTGGAATGGTTGCTTTGACACTTGTTTGTTGTCAAGAGGTGAGTCCTATTTGCAATAGGGTGGCACTGTTGCCAGAACCACATGGTTGGTGAATTTCCAGTAAATAATGGGTGATTAAACTGAAGTGTGCGCTTGGATTGGAGGAAATCCGATTTCTTATTTGCTGATTAACCATGTTGGGGTAAAAATGGATATTAAACTGTGCGAAAGTTTGAACAGTGATTTGATTCTGAAGAGAATTTGGAAAACTGACCCGTTGAAAAGAGTTGCAACAGTCCACATAATCCCAATGGTGAAGAGGTGTGACCCTTTGATTTAAACCAAAAGTTGTGACCATTGAATTTATATCAAGATATGTGACCGTTCGCTTCAAACCAAGAGATGTGACTGTTGAGTTTGCGCCAAGGGACGTGACCATTCGTAAATAGGTCACATGATCATTGGTGAATAAGTCACATATCTTTTGGTTTTCGAAACGTCACTTGGGTCAAGTCGGTCAAAAACATTAAACATGTAACGTTTTGGATTATTTAAAATTTAGTTTACCAAATAGATTAGTTACTCGATTTTGAGTGAGTTACTCAAAGTAGGGTTGTCTCTTGCCAATATCTCTTGGAACACACATGAGAGATGGAGGGAGAGTTTTGACGTTGTTCGCGTAATGTCATACACGGCGGAAATTATTTATGTGAATTTTGAATTAATTTCAGAATTGTGGGGGAAGCCATATAATTTCCATAATATTAAACATTGTGTTGGACAATAAGAGATATCCAACTATACTTGAAGTATATGGTGTTGCGATTTGAATATCTAATGTAAAGACTTCGCATCCAGAAGTGGATTCTTTACAATTGGAGTGCAACAATGATTTGGAAATCCTTATGTGTGTATAGCAAGGTCTACGATGAAGTCTGATCAACTCATTGCATTAGACAAAAGGCTAGTAAGCAGATGGTGGTGCCATCTCTTAGAGGATGTTCCAACAAGGTCCAATTCTGTGCTAGAGTTGTAAAGTGATGGCCATCAGTTGTTAGAAAGGCATAGAAGACCACGTGTAAAGGTAAGTCTCGATATTAAAGACATCGAACCGTTAAACATTTGTTCTCGTTTGAGAATGAAATGTCAAAAAAATTTGTTACGGATCCGTCGAGTTGAGTTTTGACTAGAGAACAAATAATCATCGAGGGGAATGAGATTAAGCCTATTATATAAAAGTCTCTATAACGGCAACCCAACCTAGCTGACTGGAGATCCCAAGATCTAGGTTTAACGGGACAACCGAGTTGTATGAGACTTGGGAGTATGACTAAAGAGATATCTCTCCAATTCATTCCTATGGTGAAACAGTGAGGCCTGCAACGTTTTAGGTTAAGTTTAACTTTTAATGATTCTTATACCTTGGTAAATCCAAGTGGGGTATAGCAGGATACTCTTAATAAGAGATCACGTATGTGAGTGTGAAGGGGCTGCTTCTCTGAGAATTCTCCAAGG
Organism: Rhododendron mucronatum var. ripense; assembly: GCA_019656295.1. Taxonomy (NCBI): domain Eukaryota; kingdom Viridiplantae; phylum Streptophyta; class Magnoliopsida; order Ericales; family Ericaceae; genus Rhododendron; species Rhododendron mucronatum. The sequence continues at coordinate 1,316,760 of BPLT01000038.1, read as the reverse complement.
CTAAATTCTTTAAAGCACTCTCTGAAACCAGTCGGTGTTCCAGGGCCAAAATGGGCATAACCGTAAGAACCAACTGTGTTCGGAAAGATTCTGTGTGAATTCTATTGTCTTGGTTTACACAAAACGTTGAGCAGTTCAAGGCATCGCGTCCACTGGTTAGCAAGTAAATCCGATAGTCTTTCACAAGGGAAGGTTCAAAGCCAAAAGCTACTTATCCATTGTTGGAAAAATGTGTTTATTATTTGTGATAAAACCAATAATATGAGCGCAATAAAATCGGAACTCAAAACCTGAAAATTGATGGAAACAAATTGGTGATCAAGGTGAGTGTTTGTGTGTAACACTCTGTACTTAAGACAGATTTCGCCCCCGCTATGGTGCTCACGGTTTGCATTGGACGACTGTTTCCCAGCACTACTTGATCGGAATCACTCCAAAGCAGCACTTCAATTGGAGGGCCTAGCGAACCATCTTGTGTTTGTAACTCTCTCATATGAATGGACTTGAATGAAGGAAAAATCAATCTTTTTTAAAATGAATGAGGGCATTGATATATATAGGTCGATAGGTAACTCTACGAAAAGTCACCAAAGAAAGAGACACAGCTATTTGTAAAGGACGCGTCTGTCCACGGCGAACAAGTGCCAATGAAAAGATGCAACCGAAAATAAATCAATTTTCATTCACACTTAAAATAAAATATTATATCCTATAATATTTTCCAACAATCCCCCACATGAATGAAATTGACTCGATAACCAATGCAAAACAATGCAAACGATAGAGAGAGTACAAGGGGAAATTTCCTGCGTAGGATAGGTAGCTTTTGGCTTTGAACCTTCCCTTGTGAAAGACTATCGGATTTACTTGCTAACCAGTGGACGCGATGCCTTGAACTGTTCAACGTTTTGTGTAAACCAAGACAATAGAATTCACACAGAATCTTTCCGAACACAGTTGGTTCTTACGGTTCTGTCCATTTTGGCCCTGGAACACCGACTTGTTTCAGAGAGTGCTTTAAAGAATTTAGCCTTGGAAAATTCTCACTGAAGCGGGCCCTTCACACTAACATAGGTGATCTCTTATTAAGGGTATCCTGCTATACCCCACTTGGATTTACCAAGGTATAAGAATCATTAAAAGTTAAACTTAACCTAAAACGCTGCAGGCATCACTGTTTCACCATAGGAATGAATTGGAGAGATATCTCTTTAGTGATACTCCTAAGTCTCATACAACTCGGTTGTCCCGTTAAACCTAGATCTTGGGATCTCCAGTCAGCTAGGTTGGGTTGCCGTTATAGAGACTTTTATATAAAAGGCTTAATCTCATTCCCCTCGATGATCATTTGTTCTCTAGTCAAAATTCAACTCGACGGATCCGTAACAAATTTTTTGACATTTCATTCTCAAACGAGAACAAATGTTTAATGGTTCGATGTCTTTAATATCGAGACTTACCTTTACACGTGGTCTTCTATGCCTTTCTAACAACTGATGGCCATCACTTTACAACTCTAGCACAGAATTGGACCTTGTTGGAACATCCTCTAAGAGATGGCACCACCATCTGCTTACTAGCCTTTTGTCTAATGCAATGAGTTGATCAGACTTCATTGTAGACCTTGCTATACACACATAAGGATTTCCAAATCATTGTTGCACTCCAATTGTAAAGAATCCACTTCTGGATGCGAAGTCTTTACATTAGATATTCAAATCGCAACACCATATACTTCAAGTATAGTTGGATATCTCTTATTGTCCAACACATTGTTTAATAATATGGAAATTATATAGCTTCCCCCGCAATTCTGAAATTAATTCAAAATTCACATAAATAATTTCCGCTGTGTATGACATTACGCGAACAACGTCAAACCCTCCCTCCATCTCTCATGTGTGTTCCAAGAGATATTGGCAAGAGACAACCCTACATTGAGTAACTCACTCAAAATCGAGTAAGTAATCTATTTGGTAAACTAAATTTTAAATAATCCAAAACGTTACATGTTTAATGTTTTTGACCGACTTGACCCAAGTGACGTTTCGAAAACCAGAAGATATGTGACTTATTCACCCACCGGGAACATTAGATCAATCTGCCAAATTATGTTCAAAGTAAAAGACGGCATGTTCTAATTAATCAAGAACTGTATTCTCGGGTACAAATCCAAATGGCACTCACAGGCCACTTTCGGTGCTGTCATACAGTTTAACAAAGGTTAGCACAAATCTGCACCTAATGGCAACGACTGAGCAATTGCTTGCAACTATCAAAATTGGTCGAGTCTTAAAAGTTGTGACTCGTCGCCATTTCCAACGGCGAAGGCCGTACCCAAACATTCGTGTTAAGACACCAATATGACACAACCAAAAAACACAGAACCACAATTATATATCGCAATCCATACAGATCACAATTATCGCCTACCTTGCACTTACTTGAAGACTTGAAGTGTTCTTGTATAATTCCCCCAATGAACACAACGGCTCAAATACCAATCCGTTCACAACAGTGAGTGGAAGTCGAGTTATTTCTGAAATCACTGGACACCCATACATCAAACATTGTGTCCTTTGCGAAAAGACACCTTTTACCAATCCAGTAAAATTAATCATGCAACGAACATTGCCAACAAGTATCATTCACGGATTTCTGCAAACAAATACTAGTATGTCGTATCCCAAACGAATCAAATCTATTGGTGTAAACATCTACGTACACTCACATATATCAGTCCAATAGAAAGGAAGAAAATCAGAGCAGAAATGCATCATATACCATTAGTGTCATGTGAATGTATAGAAATTAAATGACTAAACATAATGGTCAAAGTTAATCTTGACGGTTGGAACCGCTTCATGCGCAACCATTCCCGAATCATTGCAATCGGTGCAAATTAAGAAGAGAGCAAGAATTTAACGATACCACTGAGCAAAAATTAAAGGACAACACCAAGTGAGAGGCAGTACACACTATTCAAATCAGAAGATATTTCTCATACGCTAGCAACTATTTGCTGTATAAAAATGTGAACAAGTGTCAAAGCCATATCTTTACACCATGCAAACTTGGAGAGGAAACTGCACTTGGGAAAAAGTTCAGACTTGAATGCCGTGAACAAGAATATAACACTAATGTGGCAATTCATGTATGAGCGGAATTTTAATATGTACATGCAATTTCCAGTTTCATCTTCAACAGAAAGCAAGATATGATCCAGAAATCACATCACACAATCACAAAAGTAAACTGAAATCTGTCTTAAGATTGTGACTGTTCGTTCTATTAGTTGGTAACCCTTTAGTGTAAGGGAAGAATAGATTGCCAGCCATTAGGAACTGTGGCGGCATTGGGTACTAAGGCTAGACAGAGTTTGGGCCTTTTTATCTTCGAGTTCAAGGAAGGGGTCAAATAATATTGCAAAATACTTTTGACAGACCTATCAGTCTGGGTTTCATATTTCATTTTGGAAAGCATGAATGCTACTTGGAGTTTGTAAAATCCCAGTGGCATTGAATATGCAAAATGATTAGTCATATTATGACTCGACTGCAAAGGTTAACACGGTTTTCACCGTTGAGGGTTTAAACACCAGGTTTTGAATGGTCCCAAAGCCGTTGAAAATGTTTGTATAAACTGAATGGTTGTGGTTACCGTGACTACGACGAGATCCTTAGGGTCGAACAAAAAGGTGTAACCACTGCTTTTACAACAATAAAAATGTAACCTTTTAGTTCAAACTAAGGGATGTGACTATTGCTATTGAACCAACACGTGTGACTGTTGAGTTTATACCAAGAGACGTAACCTTTGGTGAATAAGTCAAAAGTCATATGACATTTCCAAACAGTTACTTGGGCCAAATCTATTGGAGGCATTAAACATGTAAATTCATGTTTTGAAATTTAGTTTGAACCTATGGGATTGGGGGGTTACTATATTTGATTTGGAATGAAACTGAAATTGGAGTGTTTTAGTTTCTATGATTTTGAACGGTTGGTAGTTATTAACAACTATGCTCCGCAAGGTACTTTTTAAATAAAGTAAAATCGATTTATATGCTATTAAGAATGCATGGCGCAATTAGCATAAATTGTTTTACTTCGAGTAAAGAGTTACTCGATTTTAAGTGAGTTATTCGATGTGGGGGTTGTCTCTTGCCAATATCTCTTGGAACACACACGAGAGATGGAGAGAGAGTTTTGACATTGTTCATGTAATGTCATAAAAGGCGGAAATTATTTGAGTGAATTCTGAACTAATTTCAGAATTGTGGGGGAAACAATATTTAAAATTTCCACAATATTTACGTGTTGCACTAAGGGAGATGTTCAACTATACTAAAGAATAAAGTATGGTGATATGAGTATTCAATTTAAAGTTTTAGAATCCAAATGTGGATTTAATTATACAATTGGAGTGCAACAATGATTTGGAAATCCTTATGTGTGTATAGCAGGTCTACGATGGAGTCTGATCAACTCATTATATTAGACAAAGAGGCTAATAAGCAGATGGCTGTGCCATCTCTCAGAGGATGTTCCATTGGGGGTCCAATTCTATGCCAGAGTAATAATGTGATGGCCATCAGTTGTTAGAAAGGCATAGAAGACCATGTGTAACGGTAAGTCTCGATATTAAAGACATCGAACCGTTAAACATTTGTTCTCATTTGAGAATAAAACGTCAAAAATTTTGTTTCGGATCCGTTGAGTTTGGAGTTTTGACTAGAGAGCAAATGATCATTGAGGGGAATGAGATAAAAGCCTATTAATTAAAAGTCTCTATAACGGCAAACCAACCTAGCTGACTGGATATCCCAAGATCTAGGTTCAACGGGACAACCGAGTTGTATGAGACTTAGGAGTATCACTGAGGAGAAATCTCTCCAACTCATTCCTATGGTGAAACAGTGATGCCTGCAGCGTTTTAGGTTAAGTTTAACTTTTAATGATTCTTATAGCTTGGTAAATCCAAGTGGGGTATAGCAGGATACCCTTAATAAGAGATCACCTATGTGAGTGTGAAGGGGCCGCTTCTGTGAGAATTTTCTATGGCTAAATTCTCTAAAGCACTCTCTGAAACTAGTTGGTGTTCCAGGGCCAAAATGGGCACAACCGTAAGAACCAATTGTGTTCGAAAAGATTCTGTGTGAATTCTATTGTCTTGGTTTACACAAAACGCTGAACAGTTCAAGGCATCGCGTCCACTGGTTAGCAAGTAAATCCGATAGTCTTTCATAAGGGAAGGTTCAAAGCCAAAAGCTACCTATCCTATGCAGGAAATTTCCACTTGTACTCTCTCTATCGTTTGCATTGTTTTGCATTGGTTATCGAGTTAATTTCATTCATGTGGGGGATTGTCGGAAAATATTATAGGATATAATATTTTATTTTAAGTGAATGAAAATTGATTTATTTTAGAGTTGCATCTTTTCATTGACACTTGTTCGCGAGTCCTTTACGAACAGATGTGTCTCTTTATTTGGTGACTTTTCGTATAGTTACCTGTTGGCCTATATATATCAATGCCCTCATTAATTTTCAAAAGATTGATTTTTCATTCATTCAAGTCCATTCATATGAGAGAGTTACAAACACAAGATGGTTCGTCAGGCCCTCCAATTGAAGTGCTGTCTTGGGGGGATTCTGATCATGTAGTACTGAGCGACAGTCGTCCAATGCAAACCGTTAGGCAACTACTCTCGAATGAAGTTATCACTATTGACTATGTAAAGTCAAAGGATAATATTGCGGATCCGCTAACCAAAGGGTTATCCAGAGAGTCTCTTGCCAATATCTCTTGGAACACTTTAAGTTTGGTTCTGGTATCATATAGGGGTAGTCATTCTGTTCTAATTGATTTCTATTACGATTTGATAGTAAGTCTAGTTTTAGAATATAATTGGGCTGAGTTTTGATTATTTCAAGAACTCTCGGTTTAATAATCTTACTCTGTGGCCTTATGTTTATATTTGTTTGATACTAGAAACAAAGTTGTCTTTAATCTCAGGATTGATTAAGGAAAAACCTTTCCGTCATATATAACAAGAGTTATCTCAGAGAAATACCTTTTGTTTTTCTAGTTTTAGTGATTAAAATTCCTATTGTGGTGTTCTTTCACATTGAACTTAGCCGTTGTACTTTGTTTATTACAGTTTACTTGTAGGATAATACATAGTGGTGTAATTTTAGTTCTGTGGAGTTGGGTGAATTGAATTTATTATTTCTTTAATTTCCGTAATTTATGTTGTGTTGATTTTCTGTTTGTGGAACAGAAATGACTTCCGAAAGTGTGAAAGAAAGTGGGAAAATATTTGGGTCTAACCCTTCCGTAACCCCTACTGGTTTTGTGAGTCATGTTCCCACCGTGGTGTCTGTGAACCATGCTAAGAAGCGCATGTATAATGGGAATTGCTTTGTTTGTGACAAGCAAGGACATAAGGTTGTTGATTGCCGAAATGAGCAAGGTAATCAGAACAAGAAACCAGCGCTGGCCTGTATGACTGAGATGGAGTTTGAGACTCTCTGTGATGGGGTTAATGACATGAATCTATCGGCTGTGGTTTCAGAAGTTAACTTGGTGGGTTCTAATCCCAAGGAGTGGTGGCTGGATACTGGCGCCACTCGCCATGTGTGTGCAGACAAGAATATGTTCAACAGCTATCAATTGGTGGGATCTGGCGAACAACTCTTCATGGGAAATTCATCCAGTTCAAAGGTTGAAGGACAAGGGAAAGTGCTGCTAAAGATGACTTCTGAAAGGGTGCTCACTCTGAATGATGTGATGCATGTGCCAGAAATTCGCAAGAATCTAATATCTGGCTCACTCTTGGTCAAGAACGGCTTTCGTATGGTTTTGGAAGCCGATAAGGTTGTGCTGACTAAAAATGGGGTTTATGTTGGCAGGGGCTACATGTGTAACGGGCTATTCAAAATGAATGTATTGACTAAGGTTCCGGCCTCTCCGGGTATCAATGAGATAAACACATCTTCTGCTTATATCCTTGAGTTTTCTGAATTGTGGCATGGTAGATTAGGTCATGTAAATTATGGCACTTTGCGCCATTTAATTAACTTGGACTGTTTGCCTAAATTTGATATAAACTCAGATCATAAGTGTGAAATATGTGTGGAGGCTAAAATGGCAAGGAATTCTTTTCATAACGTTGAAAGAAGTACAGAACCTCTTGCTTTAATCCATTCGGATTTGTGCGATTTGAAAGCTGTTCAAACTAGAGGGGGTCATAAGTACTTTGTTACTTTTATTGACGATTGCACAAGATATTGTTATGTGTACTTGCTTAAGAGCAAAGACGAAGCCTTAGAAAAGTTTATCCACTACAAAAGTGAAGTGGAGAATCAACTTGGCAAAACGATCAAAGCAATAAGAACTGATCGAGGGGGTGAATATGAAGCACCTTATGGTGAATTTTGTGACCAACGTGGGATAATTCACCAAACGATTGCTCCTTACTCACCGCAATCTAACGGAGTTGCTGAACGAAAGAACAGAACTCTGAAAGAGATGATGAATGCCATGTTGATAAGTTTAGGATTACCAAGGAACATGTGGGGAGACGCGATTCTCTCTGCTAACTATATTCTGAAAAGGATCCCTCACAAGAAATCCAATGTGATACCGTATGAATTATGGAAAGGTCCTAAGCCTACTTATAAATTCTTACGAATGTGGGGGTGTTTGGCTAAGGTAGCGGTTCCTGATCCTAAGAGAGTTAAGATAGGACCAAAAACCGTTGATTGTTCGTTCATCGGTTATGCTGACAATAGCAGTGCATATCGGTTCCTTGTATATAAGTCAGCAAATCCAGAAATCCATGCTAATACAATCATGGAATCAAGGAACGCTACATTCTTTGAACATGTATTTCCATGGAGAAATACACAAGTGCCCAGGTCAGTTCAAGAAACTAAAGATATGGAAATTGAGGAGGACTCAATTCAAGAGGAGAAGGATGAGGATGAAGAGCCTCGACGTAGTAAGAGGGCTCGGACGTCAAAATCCTTTGGTCCAGATTTTCTATCATACATAGCTTTAACGAAGCTATGTCATCTCTTGAGGCTCCTTTATGGAAAGAAGCTATTAACAGTGAGATAGAATCCATTCTGCAAAATCACACGTGGGAACTTGTTGATCTCCCACAAGGTTGTAAACCTTTAGGATACAAGTGGGTAATCAAAAGGAAGATGAAAGCAGATGGATCAATTGACAAGTACAAGGCGAGACTTGTGGTCAAAGGATACAGACAAAAGGAAGGTCTTGATTACTTTGACACTTACTCACCTGTTACGCGTATAACATCCATACGAATGTTAATTGCTTTTGCAGCTCTAAACAATCTCGAGATACATCAAATGGATGTTAAAACAGCTTTCTTAAATTGTGATCTCAATGAAGAGATCTACATGGAACAATCAGAAGGGTTTAAGGTTCCAGGATAAGAGAAGAAAGTGTGCAGGCTTGTAAAATCTTTGTACGGTTTAAAGCAAGCACCCAAACAATGGCATGAGAAGTTTGACAATCTCATGATTTAAAATGGTTTCAAAATCAATGAATGTGACAAATGTGTGTATGTCAAGAGTATTGACCAGGGTTATGTCATTGTTTGTCTTTATGTAGATGATATGCTCATTATTGGGAGTAAATCTACAAAGAGATTGTTGAACTCTAAGTTTGACATGAAATATTTGGGTATAGCAGATGTGATTCTAGGAATCAAGTTTACTAGAACGTCCGAGGGAATTGTCTTGTGTCAAAAGCATTATATTGAGAAAATACTTGAGAGGTTCAACAAGTATGACGATTCTATATCCAAAACACCAGTAGACTTAACATTGCATTTGTACAAGTATACTGGTGAGAGTGTTCACCAATTGGAATATTCACGGATTATAAGCAGTCTAATGTACTTAATGAATTGTACAAGACCGGACATAGCCTATTCAGTTAGCAAACTGAGTAGGTATACCAGTAATCCAGGGAAGGATCATTGGATGGCAATAATCAGGGTACTTAGATATCTAAGGTTTACCAAAGATTATGGATTGCACTATACTCGGTATCCAGCGGTACTAGAAGGATATAGTGATGCGAACTGGATATCCGACACCATTGACTCAAAATCCACAAGTGGATATGTGTTTACATTAGGTGGTGCAGCTGTGGCTTGGAAGTCCTCTAAACAGACGTGCATCGCTCAGTCCACAATGGAATCAGAGTTCATAGCTTTGGATAAAGCTGGTGAAGAAGTTGAGTGGCTTCGTAATTTTTTGGAAGATGTGCCAAATTGGTCTAAACCTGTGCCAGCTGTTTGCATACATTGTGATAGTCAATCAGCAATTGGTAGGGCACAGAATAATATGTATAACGGTAAGTCTCGTCATATACGTCGTAGACATAATGCCGTTAGGCAACTACTCTCGAATGGGGTTATCACTATTGACTATGTAAAGTCAAAGGATAATATCGAGGATCCGCTAACCAAAGGGTTATCAAGAGAGTCAGTTGTTCGTCCATCGAGGGGAATGGGGCTAAAGCCTACCAATTAAAAGTCTATAACGACAACCCAACCTAGCTAACTGGAGATCCCAAGATCTAGGTTCAACGGGACAATCGAGTTGTATGAGACTTAGGAGTATCACTGAGGAGAAATTTCTCCAACTCATTCCTATGGTGAAACAGTGATGCCTGTAGCGTTTTAGGTTAAGCTTTGCTTTTAATGGTTCTTATACTGTGGAAATTCCAAGTGGGCTATGACAAGGTGCTTCTAATAAGAATCACCTATGTGAGTGCGAAGTGGGGCCGCTTCTATGAGAATTTCACAAAATGGACAAAACCGTAAGAACCAAATTGTGTTTGGAAAGATCCTGTGTGACTATTGTTGTCTTGGTTTACACAAACGGCTGAACAGTTCAAGACATCACGTTCACTGGTTAGCTAGTAAATCCGATAGTAACTCACAAGGGGAGGTTCAAAGCCAAAAGCTACCTTACTCTATACAGGTGATTTCCTATTGAACTCTCGTCATTTGCATATTGCTGTACATCGTGTTCATCAATTTCGTTCATGTGGGGGATTGTTGGAAATAGGTGAATTGGAAATTGACTCCAAAATAAAACATTCAAGTTGGTTGTAATTTATTTGCCCTATGGTGGATGAATAAATATATTTGGAGTACTTGAATTATTTAGTTTGCGGCTGAACCGGGCCAAGCATGGCAATGGGTTTCATAAAATTCTTAGGCTTAAATTTGGTGGAAACTTGTAGTGATTAGTTTAATTATTTACTTCATTTTTAAAGCTTTTGAATTGATTTTAGAGTTGATTTATAAATTAACATGTGGCAAACTAAACCAATCAATGCAATGCTTCATTTCCTTGGTCGGCTACGTGTGCCTTGAGAAATGAACATGTTGTGTTGGTTCGCCAACCTGAAGTGTTGTTTGGCGTAGGCTATTTCGGACAGTTGTGTCTCTTCGGTTGAGAGCATTCCGTACAGTTGCGTCTTTTCCTAACACCATTCCGAACAGTCACCATCTCTCTTCGTTGGGGTGCCTACTTCTCTATAAATAGGACCCATCTCCTCCCATTTCAGTATCAAAAAAATTCCTGCATTCATAACATACATATTCTGAGAGAGTTCTGCACAGTTTACTGGTTCGCCCGTCGAACAGATTGTAGTGCTACTTCCGTTCTTCGAAAATCGGGTAATCCTGGGAGGCAAACGTTCAAGTTACCCAAGAGCACCGGTGTGGGGGACGAATTTGCTTAAAGATACAGTATTCTTCATAAAAATACTAGCCTCGATTGCCAATTTCCGGACGCCTGAAATTGGTCCAGTAAGTTTTCTAATATTGTTTCTTTTTGGTGTATAGCGAATTTCCAGTGATAATCGAATCCCGGTTCCAACAGTCTTAAAGCAAGACTGTTGGAAACCGGGATTCGTTTATCGCTGGAAAATCGCTGCACACCAAAGATTAAACAAGATTAGAAAACTTACTGGACCAATTTCAGGCGTCCGGAAATTGGCAATCGAGGCTAGTATTTTTATGAAGAATACTGTATCTTTAAGCAAATTCGTCCCCCACACCGGTGCTCTTGGGTAACTTGAACGTTTGCCTCCCAGGATTACCCGATTTTCGAAGAACGGAAGTAGCACTACAATCTGTTCGACGGGCGAACCAGTAAACTGTGCAGAACTCTCTCAGAATATGTATGTTATGAATGCAGGAATTTTTTTGATATTGAAATGGGAGGAGATGGGTCCTATTTATAGAGAAGTAGGCACCCCAAACGAAAAGAAAAAAAGACGCAACTGTTCGGTGCGGTCTCGGCCGAAGAGACCACTCTTCGGAATTATCAATGCCGAACCACTCCATTTTCAGAGGGACACATTGTAAGGAAAGTTGCCACGGAAAATTGAAAGATTGGCACTGATTGGTAGTTTGCCATGTTTTGGTGTATCAACCAACATTAAAATCAATTCAATAAGCTCGTAAAATTGAAGTAACTAATTAAATTAATTACAGCAAGTACCCATCGATGTCTACCTCTTTATGGTATGACAATTGGCATCCCCTGGGTCCCTTGTTTCCTAGGTTTGGCCAGAGAATAGTTTATGACTCTAGACTTACTAAAGATGCAACTGTTCATGCTATAATTCACAACAACCAATGGGCCTTCCCGGCCACTCAAACTCTTGAGCTTTATGAGGTCAGAGCTGAACTGCGTAAGGTGGCATTCAACTCTACTGTCAAGGATTCTTGCAAGTGGACACTTAACGTTTCAGGGGATTTCACCATCTCGTCCCTATGGGAAAATCTTAGAATCCACTTTCCCATTGTTGCATGGCATAAAGTTGTATGGTTTCCAGGCCATATTCCTAGGTGCAGCCTAATCACCTGGATGGCCCTTTTGCATAGGTTAAACACTGAAGATAGACTTGTTTTGTTTGGCCTCAAATCCTTATCCCACTGCATCTTTTGCTTTGCTGAAGAAAATCATGCCCATTTCTTTTTTGACTGTCCTATGGCTTCCCATATCAGGCTTATTCTGTCCCCTAAGGCCCCCCACATGAGTGGACATCAGGGCTGCCAATCTTGGGTGGACTGTCTCTCTAACTTGAGAGGTAAGTCCCTGGCCAACACCATAGCAAAGCTGGCATTCACAGTGTATGTCCATCATATTTGGGTGGAAAGGAATTACAGAAAATTTCAGAACTCTTGTTGCCCTCCCACTGTAGTTGCTAGTAAAATCTCCAATGATATTAGGACTAGATTGTTATCCATAGATAATCTGCCTAGGGCCTACATTCTGGACATTTAAGAATACAATGGAACATTGTTTAGTAATGCACTCCAAACACTAACACAACATTGTTTTTGGGTAAATACTACATAATACATAATATTGGTTCACTTCAATCACCACTTTTATATCTCATGCTGTTTTGTAGGGCTGTCCAGATCAGAATCCTTCTGGAAACCCACCATCTGAAGCTTCCTATTACTGCTAAATACTCAAGTCAGAGTTCAAGGGGGTTCAGCTTTAAAGTTTTACCTTCATTGATCCTACATGATTCTAGTTCAGGAGGAACCATTATTTACTTCTATTACACAGGTATTTAACTTAATCCTTGTTGGAGGATGGGGTGTAATACGGCTTATGAGTGTCCTCACCATCTTGTTTGTTGACCTGGTGAGTTGTGTGCTAGAGCCCCAACATTCCTTGAGAGAGGAGGGAATAATTAGTGGGGGAGTCATGTGAGGTTCAGTGGAGGGAGTAAATGGTGTCACAACTTTTAAATATGTTTGCGAGCGGGAGGTGTGAGGTGTCAAAGAAGTAGAGGTTGAAGTGGTGATGTTTGAAGTAACATTTTGGACTAGCCTTTGGTTCTGTCCAGCTTGATTCTTTGGTCTGTTATGAACCTATAGCTGAATATGCTACTCTGCTGTTGCTCTTATTGATTTGTTACTGTTTTAAGATGGCCATTGAATTGCTATGGTGGACTGACTTGCTACTGCGGTATTCTGCTACTGCTATGGTAGTCCTTGGTTGATGCAATGGCAGCTTGTTATAAATTTGACTTGTCCTGAATAGTTGTTGTTGCTGTTTTGCTGTCACAAATGGGCAGTGGTGAATAGTTTAGTTGTTGTCCAGTTGTTGCTATCGGCTGCTGCTATTTTCTGTTTTCCTTTTACTTTTTGGGGGCCGCTGGCTGCTATTGTTCTGCTGTAATGGCAGCAATTAGATTCCAACGGTAGAGCTCCAAAACTGCTTTCACTTGTATTAGGTTGTTCTGTGCTGTATTTACTTCACTTAGGCTGCTTTTCTGTCTTATGTGGATATTCGAAATGGTTTCGATACTGTTTTGTAGACATTGGAATGTGTTCTTTAGGCCTAACCATCTGGGGCTATCGTTGGGATCTCCCTTCACAGAGGGGGACGTCCTCTGTATAGTCTATTCTCTCCTACCCACTGTTCTATTTTGATAAGAATGTGCAGCTATATCCATGCTTACTGGTTTGAGTAGTTCTGCTGGTTGTATTATCCAGTTGCTGCTATGTTTTGCTGCCGTTGCTGTGCTGAGTTTGCAGCTGCTACTGCTGCTGTTTTGTTGAGGAACCGTGAGGTGCTGCTGCTGTCCAGTCAAGGGTATTGCTATGGCTTTACTCATCACAAGTTAGTAGCCCCTTTTGACTCCTTGCTGTTACAAATGGGCTGCTATACCACGAATGCTGCTGCTGTTCTGTTAGTGTTTACTGCTGTTCGGGATTTGTTTCTTTGAAGTGTTTCGATGTTGCTCTTAGCTGCGGCTGCTATAAGTTGCTCCTTTGTGCCAATAGTTCTTCATGTCTTCTCCTATTCTTCATATTTAACTCTGCTACTGCTCGATATACTCTGCTATTGTGGTATTGTGATGTCAAATTCCAGAAAACAAAGTATTTGGTGCCAAGGGCTGTGGCTACATTGTTCCAAGGGCTACTATCACTGCAGCAGTAGGTGGGGGTTCCTTTCTCTTTGTCATGTACCTCACGGAGTCCATTGAATGCTGTTCAAGGCTCCAGTCGCCTCCATTGGTGTTCTAGTTCCAATTCCGTAATTGGAATGATGCTATATCCACTTGTAGATGGTTAGGAAACAAATGTCTCTCTTGATGTTATTTGTTTTGTCTCCATCTCATTAGCTTGATAGATAATAGTATTATCCTTCGTGTAGCCACTTGGCTTAGATTTACAATTTCCTCAATCTTTGTTTTGTTTTGTTTTGTTTTGTTTTCCTCCTGGGGTATGCCCCTTGTAGGCTGTATATTCGGTTAGCCTCTTTTATTTTCAAGCTGTTTTACCCAAAAAAAAAAAAAAAAAAACAAGTACCCATCAAACTTTAAGCCTTAGAATTTTATAAACCTGCTACCACGCATGGCTCGGTTCGGCGGCAAACTAAACAATTTAATTACCCCATATTTATTTATCCATTGCAGAACAAATAAATTACGACCAAATCAAATGGTTTATTCTGGAGTCAATTTCCAATTCACTTATTTCCAACAATCCCCCACATGAATGAAATTGATGAACACGATGTGCAGCAATATGCAAATGACGAGAGTTCTATAGGAAATCACCTGTATAGAGTAAGGTAGCTTTTGGCTTTGAACCTCCCCTTGTGAGTTACTATCGGATTTACTAGCTAACCAGTGAATGTGATGTCTTGAACTGTTCAGCTATTTATGTAAACCAAGACAACAGTAGTCACACAGGATCCTTCCAAACAAAGTTTGGTTCTTACGGTTTTGTCCATTTTGGCCCTGGAACATCGCCTGGTTTCAAAGAGTGTTTTAGAGAATTCAACCTTAAAATTCTCATAGAAGCGGCCCACTTCACACTCACATAGGTGATTCTTATTAGGAGCACCCTGTTATACCCCATTTGGAATTTCCACAGCATAAGAACCATTAAAAGCAAAGCTTAACCTAAAACACTACAGGCATCACTGTGTCACCATAGGAATAAGTTGGAGATTTATATCCTCAGTGATACTCACAAATCTCATACAACTCGGTTTTTCCCGTTGAACCTAGATCTTGGGATCTCCAGTCAACTAGGTTGGGTTGCCATTATAGAGACTTTCAATTGGTAGGCTTTAGCCCCATTCCCCTCGATGAACGAACAACTGACTCTCTTGATAACCCTTTGGTTAGCGAATCCGCGATATTATCCTTTGACTTTACATAGTCAATAGTGATAACTCCATTCGAGAGTAGTTGCCTAACGGTATTATGTCTACGACGTATATGACGAGACTTACCGTTAGACATATTATTCTGTGCCTTGCCGATTGCTGATTGACTGTCACAATGTATGCAAACAGCTGGCACCGGTTTAGACCAATTCGGAATATCTTCCAAAAATTACAAAGCCACTCAGCTTCTTCACTAGCTTTATCCACAGCAATGAACCCTGATTCCATCGTGGACCGAGCGATGCACGTCTGTTTGGAGGACTTCCAAGCTACAGCTGCACCACCTAATGTAAACACATATCCCCTTGTGGATTTTGAGCCATTGGTGTCGGATATCCAGTTCGCATCACTATATCCTTCTAGTATCGCTGGATACCGAGTATAGTGCAATCCATAATCTTTGGTAAACCTTAGATATCTAAGTACCCTGATTATTGCAGTCCAATGATCCTTCCCTGGATTACTGGTATACCTACTCAGTTTGCTAAATGAATAGGCTATGTCCGGTCTTGTACAATTCATTAAGTACATTAGACTGCCTATAATTCGTGAATATTCCAATTGGTGTACACTCTCACCAGTATACTTGTACAAATGCAATGTTAAGTCTACTGGTGTTTTGGATATAGAATCGTCATACTTGTTGAACGTCTCAATTATTTTCTCAATATAATGCTTTTGAGACAAGACAATTCCCTCGGACGTTCTAGTAATCTTGATTCCTAGAATCACGTCTGCTATACCCAAATCTTTCATGTCAAACTTAGAGTTCAACATCCTCTTTGTAGATTTAATAATATCATTATTACTCCCAATAATGAGCATAACATCTACATCAAGACAAACAATGACATAACCTTTGTCAATACTCTTGACATACACACATTTGTCACATTCATTGATTTTGAAACCATTTGAAATCATGACTTTGTCAAACTTCTCGTGCCATTGTTTGGGTGCTTGCTTTAAACCGTACAAAGATTTTACTAGCTTGCATACTTTCTTCTCTTGTCCTGGAACCTTAAACCCTTCTGGCTGTTCCATGTTGATCTCTTCATTGAGATCACCATTTAAGAAAGCCGTTTTAACATCCATTTGATGTATCTCAAGATTGTTTAGAGCTTCAAAGGCAATTAACATTCGTATGGATGTTATACGCGTAACAGGTGAGTAAGTGTCAAAGTAATCAAGACCTTCCTTTTGTTTGTATCCTTTGACCACAAGTCTCGCCTTGTACTTGTCAATTGATCCATCTGCTTTCATCTTCCTTCTGAATATCCACTTGTATCCTAAAGGTTTACAACCTTGTGGGAGATCTACAAGTTCCCACGTGTGATTTTGCAGAATAGATTCTATCTCACTGTCAATAGCTTCTTTCCATAAAGGAGCCTCAGGAGATGACATTGCTTCCTTAAAGCTTTGAGGTTCAGCTTCTAACATGTATGTCAGAAAATCTGGACCAAAGGTTTTTGATGTCCAAGCTCTCTTACTACGTCGAGGCTCTTCATCCTCATCCTTCTCCTCTTGAATTGTGTCACACCCTCGATTTTCATCATAAATATAAACGATTTTCGTAGATAAATCCTTGCCAGAATCCGTACGATAACCGGAGCAATGTAGCGTTCCCAAAATATTATATTTTTGGCTCCGAGGCCCAAATTAACATAAGTACTGAATATTCAATAGTTAAGCCTTACAATATTCCATCGTCAAAAGATTTACAGATCAAGTTACTAATACATCTTCAAAAAAAGATTTACAAAGATGCCTAAGTAACTCTTCAATCGTTAGCTTTCAAAATAAAGATCACATCCAAGCACTCTGAGCATGCATGCTATTGTCCTGTGTTGGTACCTGAAAATAAGAATAGGTTTGAGCTACACTAGCCCAGTAGGAAATTCTACGCTAACATTATATGCAAGAGGAATGCAAGAACGATCACTAGGCAAGAACAGGATATAGACCACACGATAAGCAATAATCAAGGTTTAACAATCCAACATACTCGATACAAAATTTGGTAAACGCCTCAACCTCCAATCATATCAATTTCCCATGTGTCCAATGTCACCTCGCATTATGTGTCATGAGCTGAAGCTCCTGCCGGGCTAATTATGGGACCCCGATATCCCCTGCCAAGCACCCACCTGTAGAAGGTTGGGCCTTGAATATTCAATATGAGCATTAGCTCCTGCCAGGCTAATTTTGGGACCCTGATATCCCCTGCCAGGCACCCACCCGTCGATGGGCCCCGAATGTTCATCGTTGTGTCGATAAATGTCCAAGAATCTCGTACTCACATAAGGTGTCATTTCAATTCAATTCAATTCAAGCGAAGTTCATGCGTTAATCGATATCAAAATTTATCGAACAAGGACAAGGGATGCAAAGGACACACAACGAACTCAAGGAATAAGATTAACAATACTATGGAGTGATTTGGTGATGTCTAGAACAAGTTAGAAATGATCGGGAGCCAAAACAATGGAGTTTGAAGCAAAGAACCATGGTTGGGATAAGCTACTGTTGTATAGATACTGAAATTCTCAGTATCTATACAACAGGGGCTAAAAACGTTCAAGAGCACGTTGTATCGATACTGATTAAATCAGTATCGATACGACAGTAGCTAAGAGCATTCCAGAGATTCCTGTATCGATACTGAGCAGAGCAGTATCGATACAAATGGGTGTTCGCCCAGATTTTCTGCAGATTTCGATGATTTCCACCACAACAACAACAACCACAACCACAACAACCAAGGACAACGATTTCAAGCAAGGAGAACACTTCTATTACATATATTGAGAGGTAGAATCCCTACCTCGAGGTCGAAGGACGAAACCCACAAAGATACGAGCCCTAGCTTTTCGAAAACCTTGATTCGAACGAAATACGACTCCTCCGAGCTCAAACCAACGTGGTACGGACCACCTTACGCGTAGAGGATGAAGGTTTGAAGGTTTTTTTGGTGGGTTTTGAGAGAAATTTGGTGAAATTTAGAGAGAGAGCAAGAGAGAGCAAGAGAGACCGAGAGAAAGAGAAAGAGTCGGTGAGAGGGTGGGGGAGAAAAATGATTCAATGCTCTCTCACCCTCCTATATATACCCATAAATATGTTAATTACACATTGCATCCTTCCACAATCAATTCTAACACTTTAGCCCAAAATTACATAAACACAATTATTTCATATTTCTCCATTTATAAACATTAAACTTAATTAAATTAAATACGGGTCTCTACATTCTACCCTCCTTAAAGAAATTTCGTCCTCGAAATTTTCCAAGCCAAGACTAGCTAACATATGCATCATATATGCATAAAACAATCATAGACATCAATATTATGCAACAAGTTTAACATCATGATACTTAAACCTTAGCACTTACTCCCTCCGTCCCAAATTCTTTGTCCGGTCCGCAAAACGGAGTGTTAAAAATAATACAATTTTTTCAAGAAAGAATTCAAATTTTTTTCACAAATTAAAAATACTCATTGATATCTAGTAAGTTGTTGAAAAACTTTTAATTTTTTCTTGCAAAAATTGTATTATTTTTAACACTCCGTTTTGCGGACCGGACAAAGAATTTGGGACGGAGGGAGTACATTGGTTCATTCAGGGAATAGATGCGGATACTTTTATCTAACTTCGTCCTCCCTTTCCCATGTCAACTCTTCCCTACCTTGATTACTCCACAAGACACACACCAATGGTATCGTCTTACCTCTCAAAACTTGATCGCGCGAGTCTGGGATATGTATCGATTCCTCTCCATAAGACAAGTCGGTCTCCAACTCAAGTTCGAACTACTTTAACACGTGCGATGGATCCGGTTCGTATTTTCTCAACATGAACACGTGGAACACGTCATGTACACCCAATAGCTTCTGTGGTAAAGCCAAACGATACGCAAGCTCCCCAATCTTCTCAATGATATCAAACGGCCCAATATAACGTGGCGAAAGCTACCCTTTCTTCCCAAAACGCGACAACCCCTATGAGGTGACACCTTAAGGAATACGTGGTCCCCTTCTTCAAACAACAACGGGCGACGACGACGATCAGCATAGTTCTTTTGTCTACTTTGAGCAGTCAATAACCTTTGGTGAATCACTTTGACTTGTTCGGTAGTTCCCTCTTGTGCTATCTTAAGGCGTTGACGAATAGCTTTTATACTCTCGGAAGTCTCCTTGATCATATCCGGCCCTATTAATGTAGCCTCCCCTAATTCGGTCCAACATACAGGCGAACGACACGATCTCCCATATAAAGCCTCGTACGGTGCCATCTCGATGCTAGATTGATAGCTGGTATTGTACGCTAATTCTACAAACGGCAAATGCCCCCCCCCCCCCCCCCCCCCCCCCCCCCCCCCCCCCCCCCCCCCCCCCCCCCAACTACCCCGAAAATCCATCACACAGGCTCGAAGCATATCTTCTAAATTTGAATTGTCCTCGAAATTTACTAGCCCAACTCTAACCGAGTTACGAACCATAATATTAAATCTCATATTGCAACCTCATAATCATCACATCATCCACTCTCTTCTATATAGACTTTTCTTATCCTAATTACTCCATAAGATTCTCACTATCAGTATGGTTCTACCCTTTAACACTCAATCATGAACCTTTATCATCCTTATTACATTATCAAGTTCCAACATATGTACAAGAATCTTAGTCCCCACACACCAATCATGACGGTTAGACCGCAACCCAACAAATAATAACCTCACATTTCCCAAATTCCGAATTCTACATTTTCGTTCCATGCACCTTATTCCACCAAGTACTCCTCGAATTTCCTAGAAGGACAAATTGAACTACTCATAGAAACTCAAATTCTAATACTCTAAGTTTCATCTTCCCAACACCAACCGATAGACCAATCCATCAATATATATATATTTTTTGAATACCCAACTACTCTCCACTGTAATAGAACCATGAAATCCAAAACCCAACAATTTGACTACATAACAATCATTACCATTTTCTCAATTTTAACACCAACTCACCCTAGTTAAACGTCTCACATCTCAAAGTTGTTAATACCTCTTTCGTCTCCAAAATAAATAAATAACACACCTCACAACTGATTCAATTCTATCAATACCACAAATAATATAATAGGCAGCTGCACCATTCCCTTTAACAATCTCAAATTATTTCACGCACCCCGCTACTCACTTTCCTCTCTTAAAGACATAATTAACCTCAAATTGTACATCGGTGGACTTATAACACAAAACTGCTAGCCATTACCTCCATTTCACATCCATATTTCCATATGGCCCTTATATCAACTCTACATAAACCTCGAATGTCTTTTCATCCGTCTAACATTCAAACACAATCAAGGGTCTAACACTACTCCACTTTCCCTAGCCAACTCGGAGTCATTATTAGTTTCAATTTTCGAAAATCTAACCTCGCTTCTATGGAAATACATCCCTTCTACATAACTCAATACAACGCGACATTAAGGCCGTTCAAGCAAACTCCCAAATTCACTGTTCTCCCATCACGAGCTATTAACTACCCCCATCTAAGGGTTGACATGCCGTTGATACCTTCCGTATCTAACTTTCTAATCATCATACAAAAGAGTAGTAAGGACACACGTCAGATTTTAACCAAAAATCGTCTCTCCGTAACAAATATCCTTGCACACATCAGTGTCTACCCCACACCGCGTACTACGAGCAAATCACAAATATTGAAATTGCACATCAAGTCAAGCATGTATGTTAACGCTAAACGACAATAAATTTCGTACATGAAATATATATCAACAAACCATCCTCACAAATTGATGACTTACACAACATCAGATTCATCCACGTATTAACAAACTCGCTTGGCACCCAGTACATCATAATCTCCTGGCTTTAGCAACCCTAACAGTAATCATTTCATCTCACTCCCGCAATAGCTTTCATGCTTCCCATTCGCCCATCAATCTTGAATACTCACATGCAGTAACTCTAGCTAAGCTAGGTATTCAAAATAATTAATATTATATATATATATATATATATATATATATATATATATATATATATATATTTTTACAACTTTAAATATCACTGTAAATATAATATTCACACCGAACACACGTACTCTTAATACCTCATCATTGTTATGACTTGACAGCATTGTAACTTGACAATATCTCATCATTCAAACACCCACACACAACATGGCCATGGCTGCACCAATAAACACCCAATAATCTCGAATATCTCTATACTAATATCTAGTCACCAATACAAACCCATTGACAAAAGAAAAAAAAATCTCCCTAAATACCCAAAGACTCTTGGATTTCAAACAACAAATCTATACTTCTCATTACATTCTAAGACTCCAACTAATCCATCACTTAAGAATCAATCTTATTCACACCAATAACCTCTAACAGTTCCACTTACCATAAGTTTCACAGCTCACAATTTTCACTTAACGAAGTGATCATATCAACCTCAATATTTCTCAAAGGCATTCGCAACATCTACACTCGATCTCAAAAAAAAAAAATAATAATAATAACCACTTCCATTGCCCCCATCATCTCTACTATCACTATCATTATCACTACTGTCTCTTAACCTCTCTTAAACAGACTCATATTCTCCATGGCATATCTCAACATGTCCTATACAGTCATTGGTATCGTCTACATACCCGATTACACACCTTACACGATTTTTACACTCCAATCCTTCAATTCACAACATACTATTTCTCCACATACCTATCACTTCAAAGTTTCTATCATTTCCACTCAGGACATCAACTATACTTCACTGCATTATCAACCACAATGGTTCTTACTCATATTGCCCTCACTCCGAACAAGTCTCTCACCACACCCTGACATCAATCACTCTCCTTAAGTCACACTAATAGATTTCACCTCACGTCTTGTTGTCCCTCTCACCAAGCAATGCTTTCACTACTTCCTACCAATCTATCATAACGACACCATCACGACACTAACCTCAGCAAGGAAGACTACAACACCATAACACTCCCATTTTCTACGAGATTTCTACGTACAACCATCTGTCTCAAACCCTAGGATCTAACCCCTATACACAATCCTAGTGTCCAATTGACTCTCCGAGACTTCCATCCAGAAGGAGCGGTGATCAAGCGCCTCTTCCAATTGGATCTCATCGGTAGTCGCCTGGGTGTCCAGAAGACACATATTGCGTCATGACACCATACGTATAACCCCCATTTTCCTATATCAACCTTAGTTACATATAAATCACTATGCAGGTTCAGCTTGTTCTACCTATGTTCACAATCACAACCTCAATAACTGTCACTACAACGACCAACAACAAACATTACCTTAATAAGTCATTACCTCTGTAAACACCTCAAGACACTATCTAATTCAACTCATAACTTATACGTTGTTCTCCTCGTTCTCATACTCAACACAACTCATATCTCATAAGATCTACTCAATACACTTAAAAACTTAAATACGTAATCCACGCAATTCAAACAGAAGTACATCTAACACTAAACTCGTAAGTCTCATTAATACTCTAACTCCCTTCCTTTTTTTTTTTTTTTTGTCAATGAATAACATCTTTCACGCACCGGCATCACCACTGTGCATAATCACTACAACCATCATGATTTTCTAGATCCACCCTATCTAGCATCACATATAAAAGGCATCTTACCACATGGAATTCAAGAACAAGACTGCCATCAATAATAACGATAATAACAACCGACGTAACCACAGTCACTACAATGATGCCAAACTTTTATATTTTTTTTTTTTTGACATGAGTCATCAACTTTTCACCATTTCATGCAAACATAGATGCAATGCTAGTTCAGTGAAAACACGTCATTCGTGCAAGCACACACATTTTTTTGTAAGAGTATGTAGTGAATTTTGAACCCATGAGACTGAAAGTCTCCCCACGGTCTCTAGGTGTTCTAAACATACGCTCTGATACCAAGTTGTCACACCCTCGATTTTCATCATAAATATAAACGATTTTCGTAGATACATCCTTGCCAGAATTCGTACGATAACCGGAGCAATGTAGCGTTCCCAAAATATTATATTTTTGGCTCCGAGGCCCAAATTAACATAAGTACTGAATATTCAAGAGTTAAGCCTTACAATATTCCATCGTCAAAAGATTTACAGATCAAGTTACTAATACATCTTCAAAAAAAGATTTACAAAGATGCCTAAGTAACTCTTCAATCGTTAGCTTTCAAAATAAAGATCACATCCAAGCACTCTGAGCATGCATGCTATTGTCCTGTGTTGGTACCTGAAAATAAGAATAGGTTTGAGCTACACTAGCCCAGTAGGAAATTCTACGCTAACATTATATGCAAGACGAATGCAAGAACGATCACCAGGCAAGAACAGGATATAGACCACACGATAAGCAATAATCAAGGTTTAACAATCCAACATACTCGATACAAAATTTGGTAAACGCCTCAACCTCCAATCATATCAATTTCCCATGTGTCCAATGTCACCTCGCGTTATGTGTCATGAGCTGAAGCTCCTGCCGGGCTAATTATGGGACCCCGATATCCCCTGCCAAGCACCCACCTGTAGAAGGTTGGGCCTTGAATATTCAATATGAGCATTAGCTCCTGCCAGGCTAATTATGGGACCCTGATATCCCCTGCTAGGCACCCACCCGTCGATGGGCCCCAAATGTTCATCGTTGTGTCGATAAATGTCCAAGAATCTCGTACTCACATAAGGTGTCATTTCAATTCAATTCAATTCAAGCGAAGTTCATGCGTTAATCGATATCAAAATTTATCGAACAAGGACAAGGGATGCAAAGGACACACAACGAACTCAAGGAATAAGATTAACAATACTATGGAGTGATTTGGTGATGTCTAGAACAAGTTAGAAATGATCGGGAGCCAAAACAATGGAGTTTGAAGCAAAGAACCATGGCTGGGATAAGCTCTGTTGTATAGATACTGAGAATTTCAGTATCTATACAACAGGGGCTAAAAACGTTCAAGAGCACGTTGTATCGATACTGATTAAATCAGTATCGATACGACAGTAGCTAAGAGCATTCCAGAGATTCCTGTATCGATACTGAGCAGAGCAGTATCGATACAAATGGGTGTTCGCCCAGATTTTCTGCAGATTTCGATGATTTCCACCACAACAACAACAACCACAACCACAACAACCAAGGACACGATTTCAAGCAAGGAGAACACTTCTATTACATATATTGAGAGGTAGAATCCCTACCTCGAGGTCGAAGGACGAAACCCACAAAGATACGAGCCCTAGCTTTTCGAAAACCTTGATTCGAACGAAATACGACTCCTCCGAGCTCAAACCAACGTGGTACGGACCACCTTACGCGTAGAGGATGAAGGTTTGAAGGTTTTTTTGGTGGGTTTTGAGAGAAATTTGGTGAAATTTAGAGAGAGAGCAAGAGAGAGCAAGAGAGACCGAGAGAAAGAGAAAGAGTCGGTGAGAGGGTGGGGGAGAAAAATGATTCAATGCTCTCTCACCCTCCTATATATACCCATAAATATGTTAATTACACATTGCATCCTTCCACAATCAATTCTAACACTTTAGCCCAAAATTACATAAACACAATTATTTCATATTTCTCCATTTATAAACATTAAACTTAATTAAATTAAATACGGGTCTCTACAAATTGAGTCCTCCTCAATTTCCATATCTTTAGTTTCTTGAACTGACCTGGGCACTTGTGTATTTCTCCATGGAAATACATGTTCAAAGAATGTAGCATTCCTAGATTCCATAATTGTATTAGCATGGATTTCTGGATTTGCGGACTTATATACAAGGAACCGATATGCACTGCTATTGTCAACATAACCGGTGAATGCACAATCAACCGTTTTTGATCCTATCTTAACTCTCTTAGGATCAGGAACTGCTACCTTAGCCAAACACCCCCACATTTGTAAGAATTTATAGGTAGGCTTATGACCTTTCCATAATTCATACGGTATCACGTTGGATTTCTTGCGAGGGATCCTGTTCAAAATATAGTTAGCAGAGAGAATCGCGTCTCCCCACATATTCCTTGGTAATCCTGAACTTATCAACATGGCATTCATCATCTCTTTCAGAGTTCTGTTCTTTCGTTCAGCAACTCCGTTAGATTGCGGTGAGTAAGGAGCAGTCGTCTGGTGAATGATTCCATGTTGGGCACAAAATTCACCATAAGGTGCTTCATATTCACCCCCTCGATCACTTCTAATTGCTTTGATCGTTTTGCCAAGTTAATTCTCCACTTCACTTTTGTAGTGGATAAACTTTTCTAAGGCTTCGTCCTTGCTTTTAAGCAAGTACACATAACAATATCTTGTGTAATCGTCAATAAAAGTAACAAAGTACTTATGAGGTCCTCTAGTTTGAACAACTTTCAAATCGCACAAATCTGAATGGATTAAAGCAAGAGATTCTGTACTTCTTTCAACTTTGTGAAAAGAATTCCTTGCCATTTTAGCCTCCACACATATTTCACACTTATGATCCGATTTATATCAAATTTGGGCAAACAGCCCAAGTTAATTAAACGGCGCAAAGTGCCATAATTTACATGACCTAATCTACCATGCCACAATTCAGAAAACTCAAGGACATAAGCAGAAGATGTGTTTATCTCATTGATACACGGAGAGGCCGGAACCTTAGTCAGTACATTCATTTTGAACAGCCCATTACACATGTAGCCCCTACCAACATAAACCCCATTTTTAGTCAGCACAACCTTATCGGCTTCGAAAACCATACGAAAGCCATTCTTGACCAAGAGTGAACCAGATATTAGATTCTTGCGAATTTCTGGCACATGCATCACGTCATTCAGAGTGAGCACCCTTTCAGAAGTCATCTTTAGCAGCACTTCTCCTTTTCCTTCAACCTTGGAACTGGACAAATTTCCCATGAAGAGTTGTTCGCCAGAATCCACCGATTGATAGGTGGTGAACATCTTCTTGTCTGCACACACATGGCGAGTGGCGCCAGCATCCAACCACCACTCCTTGGGATTAGGTTCAAGTGATTAAGCCCATCAGAGAGAGACTCAATCTCCATCTCAGTCATATTGGCCTGTACTGGTTTCTTGTTTTGATTACCTTGCTTGTCACACACAAAGCATTTCCCATCAAACGTGGGCTTCTTAGCATGGTTCATAGGCACCATAGTGGGAACCGGAGCCACAACAGTAGTAGGGGTTACGGGAGGGTTAGACCCAGAGATTTTCCCACTTTCTTTCACAGTTTCAGTAACCATTTCTGTTCCACAAACAGAAGATCGACACAATAGTAAATAATAGAACTATTTAAATCAAACTGAATACTCTAAGCAAACCAGTACAATATAGAATACGTTCTAATCACTAAAGTGCAAACAACCACTACGGTCAAAAACTGTGATAATAATTGGGCTGGGTATACCAATCAGTGCCAATCCTTCAACTTTCTGTGGCAACTTTCTTTACAATGTGTCCTTTGGAAAATGAAGTGGTTCGGCATTGATAATTCCGAAGAGTGGTGTCTCTTCGGCCGAGACCACATCGAACAGTTGCGTCTTTTCCTAACACTCTTCCGAACAGTCACCATTTCTTTTCGTTTGGGGTGCCTACTTCTCTATAAATTGGACCCATCTCTTCCCATTTCAGTACACAAAAATTCCTGCACTCATAACATCATATTCTGAAAGAGTTCTGCACAGTTTTCTGGTTCGCCCGTTGAACAGATTGTAGTGCTACTTCCGTTCTTCGAAAATCGGGTAATCCTGGGAGGCAAACGTTCAAGAGACCCAAGAGCACCGGTGTGGGGGACGAATTTGCTTTAAGGATATAGTATTCTCCATAAAAATACTAGCCTCGATTGCCAATTTCCGGACGCCTGAAATTGGTCCCGTAAGTTTTCTAATATTTTTTCTTTTTGGTGTGTAGCGAATTTTCAGTGATAAACGAATCCCGGTTCTAACAGTCGTAAAGCAAATTTGTTTTATTAATTCGTGTTATTTCTTGAAATTTTGCGGTAGTATCTTACTGATTCTTTGGTTTTGAATTAATTTCGTCATTGGATAAATCAGTTTGGTTAGAACAACAGAAATCAATTGTTTAACATGTGTCGTTACATTGATTTTAGTTTCAAAGTTGTGTGATTTGTGGGTAATAAACAATTGGCTTTTTATAGTAATCTATAGTATATACTCTCGGTTGCAGTATATTTATCACAGGGCTTTCTATAGTTTTGTTTCTTTTCAAAGTTCTAATTAGTGGATGTTTAGACTTAAATTCTATCAGGACTTGTATTTAGTTCTTTAGACTATTCTGTAGCCACCCTGTTAGTATTTCATACTAAGTTCTATAATTCACTTCAGTGGTTGTTAGTTTCTTGTCTTTTGCATAATACTTTGGTTTTGCAAAAGTTCATACATTCTATTCCGGTAGTTTGTTATACTTAGTACCTTTTGTGTACTCAATTTTAATTCTTTCTCATTTGTTTAGTTATTTACTTTTGTGTCGATCTTCTGTTTGTGGAACAGAAATGACTACTAAAATTGTGAAAGAAAGTGAGCAAACCTCGGGGTCTAACCCTTCCGTAACCCCTACTGCTGTTGTGGCTCCAATTCCTGCCATGGTGCCTGTGAACCATGCTAAGAAGCCCAGGTTTGATGGGAAATGCTTTGTGTGTGACAAGCAAGGTAATCAGAACAAGAAACCAATGCAGGCCAATATGACTGAGATGGAGATTGAGACTCTCTCTGATGGGGTTGATGGCTTGAACCTATTGGCTGTGGTTTCAGAAGTTAACTTGGTGGGTTCTAATCCCAAGGAGTGGTGGTAGGACACTGGCGCCACTCGCCATGTGTGTGCAGACAAGAAGATGTTCACCACCTATCAACCTGTGGATTCTGACGAACAACTCTTCATGGGAAATTCGTCCAGTTCCAAGGTTGAAGGACAAGGGAAAGTGCTGCTAAAGATGACTTTTGAAAGGGTGCTCACTCTGAATGATTTGATGCATGTGCCAGAAATTCGCAAGAATCTGATATCTGGCTCACTCTTGGTCAAGAATGGCTTTCGTATGGTTTTCGAAGCCGATAAGGTTGTGATGACTAAAAAATGGGGTTTATGTTGGTAGGGGCTACATGTGTAATGAGCTGTTCAAAATGAATGTACTAACTAAGGTTCCGGCCTCTCTGGGTATCAATGAGATAAACACATCTTCTGCTTATAACCTTGAGTTTTCTGAATTGTGGCATGGTAGATTAGGTCATGTAAATTATGGCACTTTGCGCCGTTTAATTAACTTGGACTGTTTGCCCAAATTTGATATAAATCGGATCAAATGGATGTTAAAACAGCTTTCTTAAATGGTGATATCTCAATGAAGAGATCTACACGGAACAACCAGAAGGGTTTAAGGTTCCAGGACAAGAGAAGAAAGTGTGCAAGCTAGTAAAATCTTTGTACGGTTTAAAGCAAGCACCCAAACAATGGCCCGAGAAGTTTGACAATGTCATGATTTCAAATGGTTTCAAAATCAATGAGTGTGACAAATGTGTGTATGTCAAGAGTATTGACAAATGTTATGTCATTGTTTGTCTTTATGAAGATGATATGCTCATTATTGGGAGTAATTATGATATCATTAAATCTACAAAGAGAATGTTGAACTCTAAGTTTGACATGAAAGATTTGGGTATATCAGACGTGATTCTAGGAATCAAGATTACTAGAATGTCTGAGGGAATTGTCTTGTCTCAAAAGCATTATATTGACAAAATACTTGAGAGGTTCAACAAGTACGATGATCCTATATCCAAAACACCAGTAGACTTAACATTGCATTTGTACACTTATACTGGTGAGAATGTACACCAATTGGAATATTCACGGATTATAGGCAGTCTAATGTACTTAATGAATTGTACAAGACCGGACATAGCCTATTCAGTTAGCAAACTGAGTAGGTATACCAGTAATCCAGGGAAGGATCATTGGACGGCAACAATCAGGGTACTTAGATATCTAAGGTTTACCAAAGATTCTGGATTGCACTATACTCGGTATCCAGCGGTAGTAGAAAGATATAGTGATGCAAACTGGATATCCGACACCAATGACTCAAAATCCACAAGTGGATATGTGTTTACATTAGGTGGTGGCTGTAGCTTGGAAGTCCTCCAAACAGACGTGCATCGCTCGGTCCACGATGAAATCAGAGTTCATAGCTTTGGATAAAGCTAGTGAAGAAGCTGAGTGGCTTCGTAATTTTTTGGAAGATATTCCGAATTGGTCTAAACTGGTGATAGCTGTTTGCATACATTGTGATAGTCAATCAGCAATCGGCAGGCTACAGAATAATATGTATAACAGTAAGTCTCGTCATATACGTCGTAGACATAATACCGTTAGGCAACTACTCTCAAATGACGTTATCACTATTGACTATGTAAAGTCAAAGGACAATATCGCAGATCCGCTAACCAAAGGGTTATCAAGAGAGTCAGTTGTTCGTTCATCGAGGGGAATGGGGCTAAAGCCTACCAATTAAAAGTCTCTATAACGGCAACCCAACCTAGCTGACTGGAGATCCCAAGATCCAGGTTCAACGGGACAACCGAGTTGTATGAGACTTAGGAGATACCTCTCCGACTCATTCCTATGGTGAAACAGTGATGCCTGTAGCGTTTTAGGTATAGCAGGATACTCCTAATAAGAATCACCTATGTGAGTGCGAAGTGGGCCGCTTCTATGAGAATTTAAAGGCTGAATTCTCTAAAGCATTCTCTGAAACCAGGCGATGTTCCAGGGCCAAAATGGACAAAACTGTAAGAACCAACTGTGTTTGGAAAGATCCTGTGTGACTACTGTTGTCTTGGTTTACACAAACGGCTGAACAGTTCAAGACATCACGTTCACTGGTTAGCTAGTAAATTCGATAGTAACTCACAAGGGGAGGTTCAAAGCCAAAAGCTACCTTACTCTATACAGGTGATTTCCTATAGAACTCTCGTCATTTGCATATTGCTGCACATCGTGTTCATCAATTTCATTCATGTGGGGGATTGTTGGAAATAAGTGAATTGGAAATTGACTCCAGGGTAAACCATTTGATTTGGTTGTAATTTATTTGTCTTGCAATGGATAAATAAATAGGGAGTAATTAAAATTGTTTAGTTCGCCGCTGAACCGGGCCATGCTTGGTAGCGGGTTCATAAAATTTAAGGCTTAAAGTTTGTTGGGTACTTGAAGTAATTAATTAAATTAGTTACTTCATTTATTTAAGCTTTTGAATTAAAATTAGAGTTGGTTATAAACCAACATGTGGCAACTATACCAATCAGTGCCAATCCTTCAACTTTGCGTGGCAACTTTCTTTACAATGTGTCCTTTGGAAAATGAAGTGGTTCGGCATTGATAATTCTGAAGAGTGGTGTCTCTTCGGCTGAGACCACATCGAACAGTTGTGTCTTTTCCTAACACTATTCCGAACAGTCACCATTTCTTTTCGTTTGGGGTGCCTACTTCTCCATAAATAGGACCCATCTCCTCCCATTTCAGTACACATAAATTCCTGCACTCATAGCATACATATTCTGAAAGAGTTCTGCATAGTTTCCTGGTTCGCCCGTTGAACAGATTGTAGTGCTACTTCCGTTCTTCGAAAATCGGGTAATCCTGGGAGGCAAACGTTCAGGAGACCCAAGAGCACTGGTGTGGGGGACGAATTTGCTTTAAGGATATAGTATTCTCCATAAAAATACTAGCCTCGATTTCCAATTTCCGGACTCCTAAAATTGGTCCAGTAAGTTTTCTAATATTGTTTCTTTTTGGTGTGTAGCGAATTTTCAGTGATAAACGAATCCGGTTCCAACAGTCTTAAAGCAAATTCGTTTTAATAATTCGTGTTATGTCTTGAAATTTTGCGGTAGTGTCTTACTGATTCTTTGGTTTCGATTTAGTTTCGTCGTTGATAAATCAGTAAGGTTAGAAAACTGAGATCAATAGTTTTTATTTTGGGTAAATTAGCGTGAAATAAAAGAGGTTAACCGAATGTACACCCTACAAGGGGCATACCCCAAGAGGAAAAGAAAGGCAAAAAATAATAAAAAGATTGAAAAAAAAGTGCGATAATCCATGCACAACCCGCATGGAGAGTAAGGTAGAATAAATAACATAACAAAAGTGTCATGTGTAATGAGATCATACCCCCGTTGCACTATCCATCTACGCAGAAGGATATTACAACGGGGTATGATATGATGTGATACTATGAGTAATAACATGATGATGAAATAGTACTACCTGACACACCCCGCCAAGCTAGGAAATCAGATAAATGGTAATGGCCAGAGATGACCAAAAGTTAACCAACACTGAGAACTAGTAGCAACATAGCAATAAGGCATCAAGGGGAGCTGAATAGCTACTACCAAGAAACATGGCACCAAGAGAGGCTCAAATTAGAGATGACGGCATCCGACAGGGGGCCCCACCCTGCACACCACACCCATTCCATCTGGCCTAATACTCCCCCCATCCAAGCCTAAGGCTCGCCAGAATCAACCCACTCTCCGCCCACTACCAATCACCAATAACTCCAGAGCTGGCATAAGCAAACCAAGGTACTAATACTCCAAACCACCCAAAGAGCAAGCATAAGACCACTTCTAAAGGAACAGCTACTACTGAGGGACAAGGAACCGAGAAGAGGCTCAAGCTAGAGATGATGGCATCCGATAAGGCTACCCTCCCAAGTACCCTGCACACCACGCCCATTCCATCCAGACTGCACCACCCTCAACCTAAACCCCTAGGCTCGCTATTCTCTAAAAGAGGGACAGAAACAGGAGCCACGAAATGTGGCCACTCAAACCGCAGGTGAACCAGACTGCCCCTTTCAATCAGTGCATTACCACCAATCTATTCAACGACAGCCCCAGAAGCTACCTTTTTCAATTAGAACCCATCCACTGATCTAGTCATTGGCAGCCGCCCCTTTCAATCAGCTCAAGACCCCAATCTAATCAATGATAGCCACGGTCACAACCATACTACACACAACCACCGGGCTAATGAAGCAAAGAAACTTGGGATTTAAAGAAGCTCAGCAAAGAGCTTGTACAATGGAACCAATTATAATGCCACAAAACTAACAGTACACTGGCCCAACAGTCCAGCAACAACTTGAACATTAAACATATAAACTAACTAGTTAACGGGTTAGCAAAACACAACCAGTTAATTTGCATAGAGATTAGTAATTCGGTCATCGATGACCTCCTTACCCATTTTTCAGGATCTGAAAATTCTGGCTGTCTGGATATTTATCCGGCAGCCGTGTAGGTGTTCCCACGGTTGGGATAGATGTGGACTTTTCCACTAATGGGCTGGCCCGAATAGAACCATGGCTGGCAACAGCGGATGCGCAGCTACATAGCTCAGCATGAGTCACAATACAATCATGAACGAACTAAACTTGACTGAAATGATTGAGAACCGAGATTTACCATTGTAAACCCAGAGTTAAGTTCCAATAAATCTGTCCATCACCCAGCTGATTACATCGGAACTGGGATAAGATTTTCGGAGATTCCTTTTGCCGTGAAAGGACCCACGATCAAAAACTCAGGGTCATCGCCAAGGACCCACGAGCTGGAATACCTCTGTCGGAAAAGAACAGCAACTGCTGGTACGATAGCCACGACGTCGTCCGTTCCCAACACCGCCAGTTGGGTATGGACGTTCGGAGAAATCGGCTTATGTGGTTGATATTGGCCGATTCACCGATGAAGTCGTGAGATCCCCTTTCTCTTGGAAATCAATCTCCAGCTGGGAATCGGTTTACGGGTGGATTGAGGATAAATAAAACACAGATTCAAGAGTGAATCCGTTCAGACCACTAGGGAATCGGTTGATTGGAACAAAATCTAGTGTTTCACGACTGTGCTACCATCATCTCTGGCGAGATTAGCCAACACAGTACAATAGCAGATGAAAATTGGTAGTGGGTCAAGCCGCTATTAGCCAACACAGCGCCGATTGAAGCTTGGATTACCTCTGCCTCAGAATCTATGGTGGATTGTGATTGATTTTGGGAAGGGGAGTGCATAAGCTCTCAACCCTTTGTTAGATCAATAGTTTAATCCGTGTAGTTACATTAATTTCGTTTTCGAAGGTCTATGATCAGAGGGTTTACAAACCGAGGAGCATTCATTTGGTCATTTTATGCTACAGTAGTATAGACCTATTATATTCTTTTGATTTCGGAAAATTTACTGATTGTTCTCGGTTTTTAAAATCCTAAGCAGTGGGTCCTAATTCTTAATAAGTTATTGTTGAAGGCAAAATTCTTTTGGGCACTTACTGTGGTAATTAGTTTGTGTTTACTGGATTAATCATTATTTCATACGTTCAGTTACTTATTTTGTGTAGATCTTCTGTTGTGGAACAGAAATGACTACAGAAACTGTGAAAGAAAGTGGGAAAATCTCTGGGTGTAACCCTCCCATAACCCCTACTGCTGTTGTGGCTCCGGTTCCCGTTGTGGTGCCTGTGAACCATGCTAAGAAGCCCACGTTTGATGGGAAATGCTTTGTGTGTGACAAGCAAGGTAATTAGAACAACAAACCAGTGCAGGCAAATATGACTGAGATGGAGATTGAGTCTCTCTCTGATGGGGTTAATGACTTGAACCTATCGGCTATGGTTTCAGAAGTTAACTTGGTGGGTTCTAATCCCAAGGAGTGGTAGTTGGATACTGGCGCCACTCGCCATGTGTGTGCAGACAAGAAGATGTTCACCACCTATCAATTGGTGGATTCTGGCGAACAACTCTTCATGGGAAATTTGTCCAGTTCCAAGGTTGAAGGACAAGGAAAAGTGCTGCTAAAGATGACTTTTGAAAGGGTGCTCACTCTGAATGATGTGATGCATGCGCTAGAAATTTGCGAGAATCTGATATCTGGCTCACTCTTCTTCAAGAATGGCTTTCGTATGGTTTTCGAAGCCGATAAGGTTGTGCTGACTAAAAATGGGGTTTATGTTGGTAGGGGCTACATGTGTAATGGGCTGTTCAAAATGAATGTACGTACTACGGTTCCGGCCTCTCCGGGTATCAATGAGATAAACACATCTTCTGCTTATGTCCTTGAGTTTTCTGAATTGTGGCATGGTAGATTAGGTCATGTAAATTATGGCACTTTGCGCCATTTAATTAACGTGGACTGTTTGCCTAAATTTGATATAAACTCGGATCATAAGTGTGAAATATGTGTGGAGGCTAAAATGGCAAGGAATTCATTTCACAAAGTTGAAAGAAGTACAGAACCTCTTGCATTAATCCATTCGGATTTGTGCGATTTGAAAGTTGTTCAAATTAGAGGATGTCATAAGTACTTTGTTACTTTTACTGACGATTGCACAAGATATTGTTATGTGTACTTGCTTAAAAGCAAGAACGAAGCCTTAGAAAAGTTTATCCACTACAAAAGTGAAGTGGAGAATCAACTTGGCAAAACGATCAAAGCAATTAGAAGTGATCGAGGGGGTGAATATGAAGCACCTTATGATGAATTTTGTGCCCAACATGGGATCATTCACCAGACGACTGGTCCTTACTCACCGCAATCTAACGGAGTTGGTGAACAAAAGAACAGAACTCTGAAAGAGATGATGAATGCCATGTTGATAAGTTCAGGATTACCAAGGAACATGTGGGGAGACGCGATTCTCTATATTTTGAACAGGATCCCTCACAACAAATCCAACGTGATACCGTATGAATTATGGAAAGGTCATAAGCCTACCTATAAATTCTTACGAACGTGGGGGTGTTTGGCTAAGGTAGCAGTTCCTGATCCTAAGAGAGTTAAGATAGGACCCAAAACTGTTGATTGTGCATTCATCGGTTATGCTGACAATAGCAGTGCATATCGGTTCCTTGTATATAAGTCAGCAAATCCAGCAATCCATGCTAATACAATCATGGAATCTAGGAATGCTACATTATTTGAACATGTATTTCCATGGAGAAATACACAAGTGCCCAGGTCTGTTCATGAAACTGAAGATATGGAAATTGAGGAGGACTCAATTCAAGAGGAGAAGGATGAGGATGAAGAGCCTCGACGTAGTAAGAGGGCTCGGACATCAAAATCCTTTGGTCCAGATTTTCTGACATACATGTTAGAGACTCAACCTCAAAGCTTTAAGGAAGCGATGTCATCTCCTGAGGCTCCTTTATGGAAAGAAGCCATCAACAATGAAATAGAATCCATTTTGCAAAATCACACGTGGGAACTTGTAAATCTCCCACAAGGCTGTAAACCTTTAGGATGCAAGTGGATATTCAAAAGGAAGATAAAAGCAGATGGATCAACTGACAAGTATAAGGCAAGACTTGTGGTCAAAGGATACAGACAAAAGGAAGGTCTTGATTACTTTGACACTTACTCACCTGTTATGCATATAACATCCATAGTAATGTTAATTGCCTTTGCAGCTTTAAACAATCTCGAGATACATCAAATGGATGTTAAAACAACTTTCTTAAATGGTGATCTCAATGAAGAGATCTACATGGAACAACCAGAAGGGTTTAAGGTTCCAGGACAAGAGAAGAAAGTGTGCAAGCTAGTAAAATCTTGTACGGTTTAAAGCAAGCACCCAAACAATGGCACGAGAAGTTTGACAATGTCATGATTTCAAATGGTTTCAAAATCAATGAATGTGAAAAATGTGTGTATGTTAAGAGTATTGACAATGGTTATGTCATTGTTTGTCTTTATGTAGATGATATGCTCATTACTGGGACTGATAATGATATTATTAAATCTACAAAGAGAATGTTGAACTCTAAGTTTGACATGAAAGGTTTGGGTATAGCAGACGTGATTCTAGGAATCATGATTATTAGAATGTCCAAGGGAATTGTCTTGTCTCAAAAGCATTATATTGACAAAATACTTGAGAGGTTCAACAAGTTTGACGATTCTATATCCAAAAAACCAGTAGACCTTACTATGCATTTGTACAAGTATACTGGTGAGAGTGTACACAAATTGGAATATTCGCGGATTATAGGCAGTCTAATGTACTTAATGAATTGTACAAGACCGGATATAGCCTAGTCAGTTAGCAAACTGAGTAGGTATACCAGTAATCCAGGAAAGGATCATTGGACGGCAATAATCAGGGTACTTAGATATCTAAGGTTTACCAAAGATTCTGGATTGCACTATACTCGGTATCCAGCGGTACTAGAAGGATATAATGATGAGAACTGGATATCCGACACCAATGATTCAAAATCCACAAGTGGATATGTGTTTACATTCGGTGGTGCAGCTGTAGCTTGGAAGTCCTCCAAACAGACGTGCATCGCTCGGTCCATGATGGAATTAGAGTTCATAGCTTTGGATAAAGCTAGTGAAGAAGCTGAGTGGCTTCATAATTTTTTGGAAGATATTCCGAATTGGCCTAAACCGGTGCCAGCTGTTTGCATACATTATGATAGTCAATCAGCAATCGGCAGGGCACAGAATAATATGTACAACGGTAAGTCTCGTCATATACGTCATGGACATAATACCGTTAGGCAACTACTCTCGAATGGAGTTATCACTATTGACTATGTAAAGTCAAAGGATAATATTGCGGATCCGCTAACCAAAGGGTTATCAAGAGAGTCAGTTGTTTGTTCATCGAGGGGAATGGGGCTAAAGCCTACCAATTAAAAGTCTCTATAACGGCAACCGAACCTAGCTAACTGGAGATCCCAAGATCTAGGTTCAACGGGACAACCGAGTTGTATGATACTTAGGAGTATCACTGAGGAGATATCTCTCCAACTCATTCCTATGGTGAAACAGTGATGCCTGTAGCGTTTTAGGTTAAGCTTTGCTTTTAATGGTTCTTATACTGTGGAAATTCCAAGTGGGCTATGACAAGGTGCTTCTAATAAGAATCACCTATGTGAGTGCGAATAAATTACAACCAACTTGAATGTTTTATTTTGCAGTCAATTTCCAATTCACCTATTTCCAACAATCCCCCACATGAACGAAATTGATGAACACGATGTACAGCAATATGCAAATGACGAGAGTTCAATAGGAAATCACCTGTATAGAGTAAGGTAGCTTTTGGCTTTGAACCTCCCCTTGTGAGTTACTATCGGATTTACTAGCTAACCAGTGAACGTGATGTCTTGAACTGTTCAGCCGTTTGTGTAAACCAAGACAACAATAGTCACACAGGATCTTTCCAAACACAATTTGGTTCTTACGGTTTTGTCCATTTTGTGAAATTCTCATACAATACCTTACGACAACATCCATATGGTAACATACCACACAAAAACTGTACAATATCGTACGTCAATATCCATACCGTACCATACGACACAAAAACGGTACAATACTGTATAACAACATCCATACCGTACATACGACTCCAAAACGGTACAATACCGTACGATAACATCCATATGGTTGCGCACCACCCCAAACGGTACAATATCGTACGTCAATGTCCATATCGTACAATACGACACAAAAACAGTACAATACCGTACGACAATATCACACCAAAATGGTATAATACTGTACGACAACATCCATACGGTACCATATTACACCGAAACAGTATAATACCGTACGACAACATCCATACGGTAGTATTACTCACCAAAACTGTACAATATCGTAAGTCAACATCCATACCGTACCATACGATACCAAAACGGTACAATATCGTACAACAACATCCCAACGGTACCATATCACACCAAAACGGTATAATACCGTACGACAACATCCATGAGGTACCATACAATACCAAAACGGTACAATATCGTACGTCAACATCAATACTGTAACATACGACACCAAAATGGTACAATGCCGTACGGCAACATCCCAACGGTAGCATATCACAACAAAACGGTACAATACCGTACAACAACATACATAAGGTAGCATACCACACCAAAACGGTACAATATCGTACGACAACATCCATCCGGTACCATACGACACCAAAACGGTACAATACCGTATGACAACATCCATATGGTGGCATACCACACCAAAACGGTACAATACCGTACGACAACATTCATAAGATAGCAAACCACACCAAGTCCAATACTGTACGACAACATCCATACGGTACCATATCACTCCAAAACAGTACAATACCGTACGACAACATCCATACGGAAGTATTCCTCACCAAAACTATAAAATATCGTAAGTAAACATCCATCCTGTATTGTGCCGGATGGATGTGATTTCTGGATCATATCTTGCTTTCTGTTGAAGATGAAACTGGAAATTGCATGTACATATCAAAATTCCGCTCATACATGAATTGCTACATTAGTGTTATATTCTTGTTCACGGCATTCAAGTCTGAACTTTTTCCGGAGTGCAGTTTCCTCTCCAAGTTTGCATGGTGTAAAGATATGGCTTTGACACTTGTTCACATTTTTATACAGCAAATAGTTGCTAGCGTATGAGAAATATCTCTCTGATTTGAATAGTGTGTACTGCCTCTCACTTGGTGTTGTCCTTTAATTTTTGCTCAATGGTATCGTTAAATTCTTGCTCTCTTCTTAATTTGCACCGATTGCAATGATTCGGGAATGGTTGCGCATGAAGCGGTTCCAACCGTAAAGATTAACTTTGACCATTATGTTTAGTCATTTAATTTCTATACATTCGCATGACACTAATGGTATATGATACATTTCTACTATGATTTTCTTCCTTTCTATTGGACTGATATATGTGAGTGTACGCAGATGTTTACACCAATAGATTTGATTCGTTTGGGATACGACATACTAGTATTTTTTTGCAGAAATCCATGAATGATACTTGTTGGCAATGTTCGTTGCACGATTAATTTTACTGGTTTGGTAAAAGGTGTCTTTTCGCAAAGGACACAATGTTTGATGTATGGGTGTCCAGTGATTTCAGAAATAACTCGACTTCCACTCACTGTTGTGAACGGATTGGTATTTGAGCCGTTGTGTTCATTGGGGGAATTATACAAGAACACTTCAAGTCTTCAAGTAAGTGCAAGGTAGGCGATAATTGTGATCTGTATGGATTGCGATATATAATTGTGGTTCTGTGTTTTTTGGTTGTGTCATATTGGTGTCTTAACACCAATGTTTGGGTACGGCCCTCGCCTTTGGAAATGGCGACGAGTCACAACTTTTAAGACTTGACCAATTTTGATAGTTGCAAGCAATTGCTCAGTCGTTGGCCATTAGGTGCAGATTTTTGCTAACCTTTGTTAAACTGCATGACAGCACCGAAAGTGGCCTGTGAGTGCCATTTGGATTTGTACCCGAGAATACAGTTCTTGATTAATTAGAACATGCCGTCTTTTACTTTGAACATAATTTGGCAGATTGATCTAATGTTCCCGGTGAACCGTTAGTTAATTGTAAAGTACGTTAACGTTGCTTGCTCTCATTTTCTGATTATTTTGAATGGACCTAACGTTGCACCTTCCTGTGAAGCCATATTTGTATTACTTCTCTCTATGATTTGAGAGAATTTTTCGAACGGTTGGGATTTCCAGTAACAATTTGGTTTGTGCATTGTTGTGATGACTAATCTTTTGGAAACCCTCATCCTTTTTGTTCCAGGAATTGTAGGGTCGTTCATAGAAACAAGAATAATGAACGATGATAATTATGCAGTGCGCTTCGGTTCAACTTTTGTTGAGAGGTGTGGTTTTGACAACACGTGCATGATCATACGTGGTTCGATTCTGAAAAATAGAGTCGCATATTTTGGCTGTGAGCGGAAAAGGCGACAGTGGTTGTGACCATTCAATTAATTGGTTTCTTCCATCACATTTGAAAGGGGTGTGACTCTCTAATATGTCACATTGCACTATATGAGAAAGTGTGTGATCCTTGGGATTAAACTAAAAGGTATTACCTCTTGTAGTTAAACCACAAGGTGTGACCTTTGGGTTTACCTCAAGAAACATGACTGTGAAATTTAAAACAACACGTGTGACTTTTGTTGAATAGTCACAAATCTTTTGGATATTCCAAAAAGTCACTGATAAGTGTGACAATTGGAGAATAAGTCACCGATCCTATGACTTTGCAAAAGTCATTTGGGGCCAAATCAATTGGACAAGCAAGATGTGTAAATTCATAGCTTGAATTATTTGAGATTGCGTTTAAACCCATCAAATTGGGTTGCTATGTTTGATTTGGAATGAAACTGAAAATGAAATATTTTATTTTCTACAATCTTATAGCGGTTGGTAGTTATCAATAACTACGCCCCACAAGATACTTTTGAGTAAAGGGAAATTGGTTTATATGCTATAAAGAGTATCTATTGAATCGGCAAAGATACTTAGAATGCAAGGTGCAATTAGCATAAAATCATCTCACTTTAAGTATGGAGTTACTCGATATGGGGTGAGGCACTCAATGTGGGGGTTGTTTCTTGCTTCTGTGTCTTGGAACATGAGAGATGAAGAAAAGTTTAGATATTGTTTGTGTCATGTCATAAACTATGGAAATAATTTTGTTGAATTCTGAATTAATTTCAGAATTGTGGGAGAAACGATATTTATGATTTTCACAATATTTAGGTGTTGCACTATGAGAGATGTTCAACTATACTTAAAGAATAAAGTATGGTGATATGAGTATCCAATTTAAAGTTTTAGAATCCAAAGGTGGATTTAATTATACAATTGGAGTGCAACAATGACTTGAAAATCCTTATGTGTGTATAGCAAGGTCTACGATGGAGTCTGATCAACTCATCATATTCGACAAAGAAGCTAATAAGCTGATGGCTGTGCCATCTCTTAGAGAATGTTCCAACGAGGGTCCAATTCTATGCCAGAGTTATAATGTGATGGCCATCAATTGTTAGAAAGGCATAGAAGACCATGTGTAACGGGAAGTCTCGATATTAAAGACATCGAACCGTTAAACATTTGTTCTCATTTGAGAATGAAACGTCAAAATTTTTTGTTACAGATCCGTTGAGTTTGGAGTTTTGACTAGAGAACGAATGATCATCGAAGGGAATGAGATTAAAGCCTATTAATTAAAAGTCTCTAGAGTTCAACATATCATCTACATAAAGACAAACAATGACATAACCTTTGTCAATACTGTTGACATACACACATTTTTCACATTCATTGATTTTGAAACCATTTGAAATCATGACATTGTCAAACTTCTCGTGCCATTGTTTGGGTGCTTGCTTTAAACCGTACAAAGATTTTACTAGCTTGCACACTTTCTTCTCTTGTCCTGGAACCTTAAACCCTTCTGGTTGTTCCATGTAGATCTCTTCATTGAGATCACCATTTAAGAAAGCTGTTTTTTTTTTTTTTTTTGTGTGTAAACCAGCTTGAAATTGAAAAAAAAGGCTAACCGAATATACAGCCTACAAGGGGCATACCCTAGGAGGAAAAGAAAGAAAAAAAAAACAAAAAGTAAGGAAAATTACTATTGCCAAAAGGCTACATGTTCTATAAGGTGTGCATTGTTTCCAATCCATCTAGAAGAGGGAAGGAAAACAACGCCCTGAATTTGGGTACACGGATCACCCTAACAGCATTATCAATCCAATTAGCTTCAGCATCTAACAAGAGCACACTACAGAAGTATAGCAGTCAACCAGTCAAGGTAGGAGCGAACACCATATCATGTTGATGGAAGTGCCAGATTGCTATCGTGCAGCAGCAACCTTGGTAGTTAGAAGATATCATGCTTGGAAGTGCCAGGTTGTAGTCCAGCATACTTAAGTTCTCAACAGCCATATACTGGACCTGCACTTCACGAAACAAGGCTGAACAGCAGCAGTAATCCGTAGCAGCAGTAAACCGTAGCAGCAGCAGTAAACTGAATGAAAGCCAAAGCAGAAACAGCAGCTGTATAGCGGTAAAATAAAAGCACTGCAGGAGCCGGGTGAAATAGTAGCAGCAACCACAGGAAACAGCATCTACAGCCTTAACAGGCAGCCAATTAATGAGTCAAAAACTGAACAGCCACTTTAAGAAAGCTGTTTTAACATCCATTTGATGTATCTCGAGATTGTTTAGAGCTGCGAGGGCAATTAACATTCGTATGGATGTTATATGCGTAACAGGTGAGTAAGTGTCAAAGTAATCAAGACCTTCTTTTTGTCTGTATCCTTTGCCCACAAGTCTTGCCTTGTACTTGTCAATTGATCCATCTGCTTTCACCTTCCTTTTGAATATCCACTTGTATCCTAAAGGTTTACAACCTTGTGGGAGATCTACAAGTTCCCACGTGTGATTTTGCATAATGGATTCTATCTCACTGTTTATGGCTTCCTTCCATAAAGGAGCATCAGGAAATGACATTGCTTCCTTAAAGTTTTGAGGTTCAGCTTCTAACATATATGTCAGAAAATCTGGACCAAAGGATTTTGACGTCCGAGCCCTCTTACTACATCGAGGCTCTTCATCCTCATCCTTCTCCTCTTGAATTGAGTCCTCCTCAATTTCCATATCTTCAGTTTCTTGAACTGACCTGGGCACTTGTGTATTTCTCCATGGAAATACATGTTCAAAGAATGTAGCATTCCTAGATTCCATGATCGTACATGGATTTCTGGATTTGCTGACTTATATACATGGAACCGATATGCACTGCTATTGTCAGCATAACCGATGAATGCACAATCAACAGTTTTTGGTCCTATCTTAACTCTCTTAGGATCAGGAACTGCTACCTTAGCCAAACACCCCCACATTCGTAAGAATTTATAGGTAGGCTTATGACCTTTCCATAATTCATACGGTATCACGTTGGGTTTCTTGTGAGGGATCCTGTTCAGAATATAGTTAGCAGAGAGAATCGCGTCTCCCCACATGTTCCTTGGTAGTCCTGAACTTATCAACATGGCATTCATCATCTCTTTCAGAGTTCTGTTCTTTCGTTCAGCAACTCCATTGGATTGCGATGAGTAAGGAGCAGTCGTTTGGTGAATGATCCCCTGTTGGGCACAAAATTCACCATAAGGTGCTTCATATTCACCCCCTCGATCACTTCTAATTGCTTTGA
The DNA here is from genome assembly GCA_019656295.1 of Rhododendron mucronatum var. ripense. NCBI lineage: Eukaryota > Viridiplantae > Streptophyta > Magnoliopsida > Ericales > Ericaceae > Rhododendron > Rhododendron mucronatum. The sequence continues at coordinate 1,273,343 of BPLT01000038.1, read as the reverse complement.
TCGTTTTGCCAAGTTGATTCTGCACTTCACTTTTGTAGTGGATAAACTTTTCTAAGGCTTCATCCTTGCTCTTAAGCAAGTACACATAACAATACCTTGTGGAATCGTCAATAAAAGTAACAAAGTACTTATGACCTCCTCTAGTTTGAACAACTTTCAAATCACACAAATCCGAATGGATTAATGCAAGAGGTTCTGTACTTCTTTCAAGTTTGTGAAAAGAATACCTTGCCATTTTAGCCTCCACACATATTTCACACTTATGATCCGAGTTTATATCAAATTTAGGCAAACAGTCCAAGTTAATTAAACGGCGCAAAGTGCCATAATTTACATGACCTAATCTACCATGCCACAATTCATAAAACTCAAGGACATAAGCAGAAGATGTGTTTATCTCATTGATACCCGGAGAGGCCGGAACCGTAGTCAGCACATTCATTTTGAATAGCCCATTACACATGTAGCCCAAACCAACATAAACCCCATTTTTTAGTCAACACAACCTTATCGGCTTCGAAAGCCTTACGAAAGCCATTCTTGACCAAGAGTGAGCCAGATATCAGATTCTTGCGAATTTCTGGCACATGCATCACATCATTCAGAGTGAGCACCCTTTCAGAAGTCATCTTTAGCAGCACTTTCCCTTGTCCTTCAACCTTGGAACTGGACGAATTTCCCATGAAGAGTTGTTTGCCAGAATCCACAAGTTGATAGGTGGTGAACATTTTCTTGTCTACACACACATGGCGAGTGGCGCCAGTGTCCAACCACCACTCCTTGGGATTAGAACCCACCAAGTTAACTTCTGAAACCACAGCCGATAGGTTCAAGCCATCAACCCCATCAGAGAGAGTCTCAATCTCCATCTCAGTATTGGCTTGCATTGGTTTCTTGTTCTGATTACCTTGCTTGTCACACACAAAGCATTTCCCATCAAACCTGGGCTTCTTAGCATGGTTCACAGGCACCATGGCAGGAATCGGAGCCACAACAGCAGTAGGGGTTACGGAAGGGTTAGACCCAGAGGTTTTCTCACTTTCTTTCACAATTTTAGTAGTCATTTCTGTTCCACAAACAGAAGATCGACACAAAAGTAAATAACTAAACAAATGAGAAAGAATTAAAACTGAGTACACAAAAGGTACTAATTATAACAAACTACCAGGATAGAATGTATGAACTTTTGCAAAACCAAAGTATTATGCAAAAGACAAGAAACTAACAACCACTTAAGTGAATTATAGAACTCAGTATGAAATACTAACAGGATGGCTACAGAATAGTCTAAAGAACTAAATAAAAGTCCTGATAGAATTTAAGTCTAAACATCCACTAATTAGAACTCCGAAAAGAAACAAAACTATAGAAAGCCCTGTGATAAATATACCGCAACCGAGAGTATATACTATTGATTACTATAAAAAGCCAATTGTTTATTACCCACAAATCACACAACTTTGAAACTAAAAACAATGTAACGACACATGTTAAACAATTCATGTGGGGAGACGCGATTCTCTCTGCTAACTGTATTCTGAACAGGATCCCTCATAAGAAATCCAATGTGATACCGTATGAATTATGGAAAGGTCATAAACCTACCTATAAATTCTTACAAATGTTGGAGTGTTTGGCTGAGGTAGCAGTTCCTGACCCTAAGAGAGTTAAGATAGGACCAAAAACCGTTGATTGTGCATTCATCGGTTATGCTGACAATAGCAGTGCATACCGGTTCCTTATATATAAGTCAGCAAATCCAGAAATCCATGCTAATACAATCATGGAATCAAGGAATGCTACATTCTTTGAACATGTATTTCCATGGAGAAATACACAAGTGCCCAGGTTAGTTCAACAAACTGAAGATATGGAAATTGAGGAGGACTCAATTCAAGAGGAGAAGGATGAGGATGAAGAGCCTCGACGTAGTAAGAGGGCTCGGACATCAAAATCCTTTGGTCCAGATATTCTGACATACATGTTAGAAGCTGAACCTCAAAGCTTTAAGGAAGCAATGTCATCTCCTGAGGCTCCTTTATGGAAAGAAGCTATTAACAGTGAGATAGAATCTATTCTGCAAAATCACACGTGGAACTTGTAGATCTCACACAAGGTTGTAAACCTTTAGGATACAAGTGGATATTCAAAAGGAAGATGAAAGCAGATGGATCAATTGACAAGTACAAGGCGAGACTTGTGGTCAAAGGATACAGACAAAAGGAAGGTCTTGATTACTTTGACACTTACTCACCTGTTACGCGTATAACATCCATACGAATGTTAATTGCCTTTGCAGCTCTAAACAATCTTGAGATACGTCAAATGGATGTTAAAACGGCTTTCTTAAATGGTGATCTCAATGAAGAGATCTACATGGAACAACCAGAAGGGTTTGAGGTTCCAGGACAGGAGAAGAAAGTATGCAAGCTAGTAAAATCTTTGTACGGTTTAAAGCAAGCACCCAAACAATGGCACGAGAAGTTTGACAATTTATGATTTCAAATGGTTTCAAAATCAATGAATGTGACAAATGTGTGTATGTCAAGAGTATTGACAAAGGTTATGTCATTGTTTGTCTTTATGTAGATGATATGCTCATTATTGGGAGTAATAATGATATTATTAAATCTATCAAGAATACTAGAACGTCCGAGGGAATTGTCTTGTCTCAAAAGCATTATATTGAGAAAATAATTGAGAGGTTCAACAAGTATGACAATTCTATATCCAAAACACCAGTAGACTTAACATTGCATTTGTACATGTATACTGGTGAGAGTGTACACCAATTGGAATATTCACGAATTATAGGCAATCTAATGTACTTAATGAATTGTACAAGACCGGACATAGCCTATTCAGTTAGCAAACTGAGTAGATATACCAGTAATCCAGGGAAGGATCATTGGACGGCAATAATCAGGGTACTTAGATATGTAAGGTTTACCAAAGATTATGGATTGCACTATACTCGGTATCCAGTGGTACTAGAAGGATATAGTGATGCGAACTGGATATCTGACACCAATGACCCAAAATCCACAAGTGGATATGTGTTTACATTAGGTGGTGCAGCTGTAGCTTGGAAGTCCTCCAAACAGACGTGCATCGCTCGGTCCACGATGGAATCAGAGTTCATAGCTTTGGATAAAGCTAGTGAAGAAGCTGAGTGGCTTTGTAATTTTTTGGAAGATATTCCGAATTGGTCTAAACCGGTGCCAGCTGTTTGCATACATTATGACAGTCAATCAGCAATCGGCAGGGCACAGAATAATATGTATAACGGTAAGTCTCGTCATATACGTCGTAGACATAATACCGTTAGGCAACTACTCTCGAATGGATTTATCACTATTGACTATGTAAAGTCAAAGGATAATATCGCGGATCCGCTAACCAAAGGGTTATTAGGAGAGTCAGTTGTTCGTTCATCGAGGGGAATGGGGCCAAAGCCTACCAATTAAAAGTCTCTATAATGGCAACCCAACCTAGTTGACTGGAGATCCCAAGATCTAGGATCAACGGGACAACCGAGTTGTATGAGATTTAGGAGTTTCACTGAGGAGATAATTCTCCAACTTATTCCTATGGTGACACAGTGATGCCTGTAGCATTTTAGGTTAAGCTGTGCTTTTAATGGTTCTTATACTGTGGAAATTCCAAGTGGGGTATAATAGGGTGCTCCTAATAAGAATCACCTATGTGAGTTTGAAGTGGGCCACTTCTATGAGAATTTTAAGGCTGAATTCTCTAAAGCACTCTCTGAAACCAGGCGATGTTCCAGGGCCAAAATGGACAAAACTGTAAGAACCAAACTGTGTTTGGAAGGATCCTGTGTGACTACTGTTGTCTTGGTTTACATAAACGGCTCAACAGTTCAAGACATCACGTTCTCTGGTTAGCTAGTAAATTCGATAGTAACTCACAAGGGGAGGTTCAAAGCCAAAAGCTACCTTACTCTATACATGTGATTTCCTATAGAACTCTCGTCATTTGCATATTGCTGCACATCGTGTTCATCAATTTCATTCATGTGGGGGATTGTTGGAAATAAGTGAATTGGAAATTGACTCCAGAATAAACCATTTGATTTGGTCGTAATTTATTTGTTCTGCAATGGATAAATAAATAAGGGGTAATTAAATTGTTTACTTTGCCGCCGAACCGAGCCATGCGTGGTAGCGGGTTTATAAAATTCTAAGGCTTAAAGTTTGATGGGTACTTGTTGTAATTAATTTAATTAGTTACTTTAATTTTACAAGCTTATTGAATTGATTTTAATGTTGGTTGATACACCAAAATATGGCAGACTACCAATCAGTGCCAATCCTTCAATTTTCCGTGGCAACTTTCCTTACAATGTGTCCCTTGGAAAATGAAGTGGTTCGGCATTTTCCGAAGAGTGGTGTCTCTTCGGCCGAGACCGCACAGAACAGTTGCGTCTTTTCCTAAGACTATTCCGAACAGTCACCATTTCTTTTCGTTTGGGGTGCCTACTTTTCTTTAAATAGGACCCATCTCCTCCCATTTCAGTATCAAAAATTCCTGCACTCATAACATACACATTCTGAGAGAGTTCTGCATAGTTTCCAGGTTCGCCCGTTGAACAGATTGTAGTGCTACTTCCGTTCTTCGTAAATCGGGTAATCCTGGGAGGCAAACGTTCAAGAGACCCAAGAGCACCGGTGTGGGGGACGAATTTGGTTTAAGGATTACCGGGATTCGTTTATCGCAGGAAAATCGCTGCACACCAAAGATTAAACAAGATTAGAAACTTACAAGACCAATTTCAGGCGTCCGGAAATTGGCAATCGAGGCTTGTATTTTTATGGAGAATACTATATCCTTAAAGCAAATTCGTCCCCCACACCGGTGCTCTTGGGTCTCTTGAACGTTTGCCAATAGGTTCAAGTCATTAACCCCATCAGGGAGAGACTCAATCTCCATCTCATTCATATTGGCCTGCACTGGTTTGTTGTTCTGATTACCTTGCTTGTCACACACAAAGCATTTCCCATCAAACGTGGGCTTCTTAGCATGGTTCACAGGCACCATAGCGGAAACCGGAGCCACAACAGCAGTAGGGGTTATGGGAGGGTTAGACCCAGAAATTTTCCCAATTTCTTTCACAGTTTCTGTAGTCATTTCTGTTCCACAACAGAAGATCTACACAAAATAAGTAACTAAACGTATGAAACAATGATTAATCCAGTAAATACAAACTAATTACCACAGTAAGTGCCCAATTGATAGGTGGTGAATATCTTCTTGTTTGCACACACATGGCGAGTGGCGCCAGTATCCAACCACCACTCCTTGGGATTAGAACCCACCAAGTTAACTTCTGAAACCACAGCCGATAGGTTCAAGTCATTAACCCCATCAGAGAGAGACTCAATCTCCATCTCAGTCATATTTGCCTGCACTGGTTTGTTGTTCTAATTACCTTGCTTGTCACACACAAAGCATTTCCCATCAAACGTGGGCTTCTTAGCATGGTTCACAGGCACCACAATGGGAACCGGAGCCACAACAGCAGTAGGGGTTACGGGAGGGTTACACCCAGAGATTTTCCCACTTTCTTTCACAGTTTCTGTAGTCATTTCCGTTCCATAACAGAAGATCTACACAAAATAAGTAACTGAACGTATGAAACAATGATTAATCCAGTAAACACAAACTAATTACCACAGTAAGTGCCCAAAAGAATTTTGCCTTCAACAATAACTTATTAAGAATTAGGACCACTGCTTAGGATTTTAAAAACCGAGAACAATCAGTAAATTTTCCATAATCAAAAGAATCTAATAGGTCTATACTACTGTAGCATAAAACGACCAAATAAATGCTCCTCGGTTTGTAAACCCTCTGATCATAGACCTTCGAAAACGAAATTAATGTAACTACACGGATTAAACTATTGATCTCAGTTTTCTAACCTTACTGATTCGTGTATCACTGGAAATTCGCTATACACCAAAAAGAAACAATATTAGAAAACTTACAGGACCAATTTCAGGCGTCCGGAAATTGGCAATCGAGGCTAGTATTTTTATGGAGAATACTATATCCTTAAGCAAATTCGTCCCCCACACCGGTGCTCTTGGGTCACTTGAACGTTTGCCTCCCAGGATTACCCGATTTTCGAAGAACGGAAGTAGCACTACAATCTGTTCGACGGGCGAACCAGGAAACTGTGCAGAACTCTCTCAGAATATGTATGTTATGAATGCAGGAATTTTTGATACTGAAATGGGAGGAGATGGGTCCTATTTATAGAGAAGTAGGCACCCCAACGAAGAGGGACGGTGACTGTTCGGATTGGTGTCAGGAAAAGACGCAACTGTTCGGAATGGTCTCAACCGAAGAGACACAACTGTCCGAAATAGCCTACGCCAAACAACACTTCAGGTTGGCGAACCAACACAACATGTTCATTTCTCAAGGCACACGTAGCCAGCCAAGGAAATGAAGCATTGCATTGATTGGTTTAGTTTGCCACATGTTAATTTATAAATCAACTCTAAAATCAATTCAAAAGCTTTAAAAATGAAGTAATTAATTAAATTAATCACTACAAGTTTCCACCAAATTTATGCCTAAGAATTTTATGAAACCCACTGCCATGCTTGGCCCGGTTCAGCGGCAAACTAAATAATTCCAAGTACTCCAAATATATTTATTCATCCACCATAGGACAAATAAATTACAGCCAACTTGAATGTTTTATATTGGAGTCAATTTCCAATTCACCAATTTCCCACAATCCCCCACATGAATGAAATTGATGAACACGATGTGCAGCAATAGGCAAATGACGAGAGTTCAATAGGAAATCACCTGTATAGAGTAAGGTAGCTTTTGGCTTTGAACCTCCCCTTGTGAGTTACTATCGGATTTACAAGCTAACCAATGAACGTGATGTCTTGAACAGTTCAACCGTTTGTGTAAACCAAGACAACAATAGTCACACAGGATCTTTCCAAACACAATTTGGTTCTTACGGTTTTGTCCATTTTGGCCCTGGAACATCGCCTGGTTTCAGAGAGTGCTTTAGAGAATTCAGCCTTGAAATTCTCATAAAAACGGCCCACTTCGCACTCACATAGGTGATTCTTATTAGGAGCACCCTGTCATACCCCACTTGGAATTTCCATAGTATAAGAACCATTAAAAGCAAAGCTTAACCTAAAACGTTACAGGCATCACTGTTTCACCATAGGAATGAGTTGGAGAGATATCTCCTCAGTGATACTCCTAGTCTCATACATCTCGGTTGTCCCGTTGAACCTAGATCTTGGGATCTCCAGTTAGCTAGGTTGGGTTGCAGTTATAGAGACTTTTAATTGGTAGGCTTTAGCCCCATTCCCCTCGATGAGCGAACAACTGACTCTCTTGATAACCCTTTGGTTAGCGGATCCACGATATTATCCTTTGACTTTACATAGTCAATAATGATAACTCCATTCGAGAGTAGTTGCCTAACGGTGTTATGCCTACGACGTATATGACGAGACTTACCGTTATACATATTATTTTGTGCCCTACTGATTGCTGATTGACTATCACAATGTATGCAAACAGCTGGCACAGGTTTAGACCAATTTGGTACATCTTCCAAAAAATTACGAAGCCACTCAGCTTCTTCACCAGCTTTATCCAAAGCTAGGAACTCTGATTCCATTGTGGACCGAGCGATGCACGTCTGTTTGGAGGACTTCCAAGCCACAGCTGCACCACCTAATGTAAACACATATCCACTTGTGGATTTTGAGTCAATGGTGTCGGATATCCAGTTCGCATCACCATATCCTTCTAGTACCGCTGGATACCGAGTATAGTGCAATCCATAATCTTTGGCGAACCTTAGATATCTAAGTACCCTGATTATTGCCGTCCAATGATCCTTCCCTGGATTACTGGTATACCTACTCAGTTTGCTAACTGAATAGGCTATGTCCGGTCTTGTACAATTCATTAAGTACATTAGACTGCCTATAATCAGTGAATAATTGGTGAACACTCTGACCAGTATACTTGTACAAATGTAATGTTAAGTCTACTGGTGTGTTGGATATAGAATCGTCATACTTGTTGCACCTCTCAAGTATTTTCTCAATATAATGCTTTTGAGACAAGACTATTCCTCGGACGTTCTAGTAAACTTGATTCCTACAATCACATCTGCTATACCCAAATCTTTCATTTCAAACTTAGAATTCAACAATTTCTTTGTAGATTTAATGATATCATTATTACTCCCAATAATGGGCATTTCATCTACATAAAGACAAACAATGGCATAACCCTTGTCAATACTCTTGACATACACACATTTGTCACATTCATTGATTTTGAAACCATTTGAAATCATGACATTGTCAAAGTTCTCATGCCATTGTTTGGGTGCTTGCTTTAAACCGCACAAAAATTTTACAAGCTTGCACACTTTCTTCTCTTGTCCTGGAACCTTAAACCCTTCTTGTTGTTCCATGTAGATCTCTTCATTGACATCACAATTTAAGAAAGCTGTTTTAACATCCATTTGATGTATCTCGAGATTGTTTAGAGCTGCAAAAGGAGTTAACATTCGTATGGATGTTATACGCGTAACAGGTGAGTAAGAGTCAAAGTAATCAAGACCTTCCTTTTGTCTTTATCCTTTGACCACAAGTCTCGCCTTGTACTTGTCAATTGATCCATCTGCTTTCATCTTCCTTTTCAATATCCACTTGTATCCTAAAGGTTTACAACCTTGTGGGAGATCTACAAGTTCCCACGTGTGATTTTGCAGAATGGATTCTATCTCACTGTTAATAGCTTCTTTCCATAAAGGAGCCTCGGGAGATGACATTGCTTCGTTAAAGCTTTGAGGTTCTAATAAGAATCACCTATGTGAGTGCGAAGTCTCGCCTTGTACTTGTCATTATTCTTGTTTCTATGAACGACCCTACAATTCCTGGAACAAAAAGGATGAGGGTTTCCAAAAGATTAGTCATCACAACAATGCACAAACCAAATTGTTACTGGAAATCCCAACCGTTCGAAAAATTCTCTCAAATCATAGAGAGAAGTAATACAAATATGGCTTCACAGGAAGGTGCAACGTTAGGTCCATTCAAAATAATCAGAAAATGAGAGCAAGCAACGTTAACGTACTTTACAATTAACTAACGGTTCACCGGGAACATTAGATCAATCTGCCAAATTATGTTCAAAGTAAAAGACGGCATGTTCTAATTAATCAAGAACTGTATTCTCGGGTACAAATCCAAATGGCACTCACAGGCCACTTTCGGTGCTGTCATGCAGTTTAACAAAGGTTAGCAAAAATCTGCACCTAATGGCCAACGACTGAGCAATTGCTTGCAACTATCAAAATTGGTCAAGTCTTAAAAGTTGTGACTCGTCGCCATTTCCAAAGGCGAGGGCCGTACCCAAACATTGGTGTTAAGACACCAATATGACACAACCAAAAAACACAGAACCACAATTATATATCGCAATCCATACAGATCACAATTATCGCCTACCTTGCACTTACTTGAAGACTTGAAGTGTTCTTGTATAATTCCCCCAATGAACACAACGGCTCAAATACCAATCCGTTCACAACAGTGAGTGGAAGTCGAGTTATTTCTGAAATCACTGGACACCCATACATCAAACATTGTGTCCTTTGCGAAAAGACACCTTTTACCAAACCAGTAAAATTAATCGTGCAACGAACATTGCCAACAAGTATCATTCATGGATTTCTGCAAAAAAATACTAGTATGTCGTATCCCAAACGAATCAAATCTATTGGTGTAAACATCTGCGTACACTCACATATATCAGTCCAATAGAAAGGAAGAAAATCATAGTAGAAATGTATCATATACCATTAGTGTCATGCGAATGTATAGAAATTAAATGACTAAACATAATGGTCAAAGTTAATCTTTACGGTTGGAACCGCTTCATGCGCAACCATTCCCGAATCATTGCAATCGGTGCAAATTAAGAAGAGAGCAAGAATTTAACGATACCATTGAGCAAAAATTAAAGGACAACACCAAGTGAGAGGCAGTACACACTATTCAAATCAGAGAGATATTTCTCATACGCTAGCAACTATTTGCTGTATAAAAATGTGAACAAGTGTCAAAGCCATATCTTTACACCATGCAAACTTGGAGAGGAAACTGCACTCCGGAAAAAGTTCAGACTTGAATGCCGTGAACAAGAATATAACACTAATGTAGCAATTCATGTATGAGCGGAATTTTGATATGTACATGCAATTTCCAGTTTCATCTTCAACAGAAAGCAAGATATGATCCAGAAATCACATCCATCCGGCACAATACAGGATGGATGTTTACTTACGATATTTTATAGTTTTGGTGAGGAATACTTCCGTATGGATGTTGTCGTACGGTATTGTACTGTTTTGGAGTGATATGGTACCGTATGGATGTTGTCGTACAGTATTGGACTTGGTGTGGTTTGCTATCTTATGAATGTTGTCGTACGGTATTGTACCGTTTTGGTGTGGTATGCCACCATATGGATGTTGTCATACGGTATTGTACCGTTTTGGTGTCGTATGGTACCGGATGGATGTTGTCGTACGATATTGTACCGTTTTGGTGTGGTATGCTACCTTATGTATGTTGTTGTACGGTATTGTACCGTTTTGTTGTGATATGCTACCGTTGGGATGTTGCCGTACGGCATTGTACCATTTTGGTGTCGTATGTTACAGTATTGATGTTGACGTACGATATTGTACCGTTTTGGTATTGTATGGTACCTCATGGATGTTGTCGTACGGTATTATACCGTTTTGGTGTGATATGGTACCGTTGGGATGTTGTTGTACGATATTGTACCGTTTTGGTATCGTATGGTACGGTATGGATGTTGACTTACGATATTGTACAGTTTTGGTGAGTAATACTACCGTATGGATGTTGTCGTACGGTATTATACTGTTTCGGTGTAATATGGTACCGTATGGATGTTGTCGTACAGTATTATACCATTTTGGTGTGATGTTGTCGTACGGTATTGTACTGTTTTTGTGTCGTATTGTACGATATGGACATTGACGTACGATATTGTACCGTTTGGGGTGGTGCGCAACCATATGGATGTTATCGTACGGTATTGTACCGTTTTGGAGTCGTATGTACGGTATGGATGTTGTTATACAGTATTGTACCGTTTTTGTGTCGTATGGTACGGTATGGATGTTGACGTACGATATTGTACAGTTTTTGTGTGGTATGTTACCATATGGATGTTGTCGTAAGGTATTGTACCGATTAGGTGTGGAATGCTACCATATTAATGTTGTCGTACGGTATTGTAACGTTTTGGTGTCGTATGGTACGGAATCAATGTTGACGTACGATATTGTACAGTTTTGGTATGGTATGCTACCAAATGGATGTTGTCGTACGATATTGTACCATTTTGGTTTGGTATGCTACCATATGGACGTTGTCGTACAATATTGTACCGTTTTGATGTCGTATGGTACGATATCGAAGTTGACATACGATATTGTACACTTTTTGTGTGGTATCCTACCATATGGAGGTTGTCGTACGGTATTGTACCGTTTTGATGTGACATGGTAGCGTATGGATGTTGTCGTACGATATTGTACCGTTTTTGTGTCGTATGGTACGGTATGGATGTTGACGTACGATATTATACCGTTTTTGGGTGGTATGCAGCCATATGAATGTTGTCGTACGGTATTATACCGTTTTGGAGTCATATGGTACGGTATAGATGTTGTCATACGGTGTCGTACGGTACAATATGGATCTTTACGTATGATATTATACAGTTTTTTTGTGGTGTGCTACCATATGGATGTCGTCGTACGGTATTGTACCGTTTTGGTGTCGTATGGTACGGTATGGAATTTGACGTACGATATTGTACCGTTTTGGTTTGGTATGCTAACATATGGATGTTGTCGTACGATATTGTATCATACGACACAAAAACGGTATCATACGACACAAAAACGGTTCAATATCGTACGACAACATCCATATGATAGCATACCAAACCAAAACTGTATGGTATCGTAGGGATGTTGTCGTACAGTATCGGACTGTTTTAGTGAGGTACAGTACCGTATGGATGTGGTTGTACGGTACTATGTCGTTTTGGTGTGGTATGGTACCGAAGGGATGTTATCGTACGGTATTATATTGTTTTGGAGAGGTGTGGTACCATTGGGATATTGTCGTACAGTAGTGTACCGTTTTGGTGTGGTATGGTCCCGTATCGATGTCGTCGTACATATTGTATCGTTTTCGTGTGGTATGCTTCCTTATGGATATTTCGTACGGTACTGTACCGTTTTGGTGTGATATGCTACCGTTGGAATGTTGCCGTACGGCATTGTACCGTTTTGGTGTCGTATGTTACAGTATTGATTTTGACATACGATATTGTACCGTTTTGGTGTCGTATGCTACGATATATACGATAGTGCATCATTTTTGTGTGGTCTGGTGCAGTATGGATGTTGTCGTACGATATTGTACCGTTTTTGTGTCGTATGGTACGGTATGGATGTTGACGTACGATATTATACCGTTTTTGGGTGGTATGCAGCCATATGAATGTTGTCGTACGGTATTATACCGTTTTGGAGTCATATGGTACGGTATAGATGTTGTCATACGGTGTCGTATGGTACAATATGGATCTTTACGTATGATATTATACAGTTTTTTTGTGGTGTGCTACCATATGGATGTCGTCGTACGGTATTGTACCGTTTTGGTGTCGTATGGTACGGTATGGAATTTGACGTACGATATTGTACCGTTTTGGTTTGGTATGCTAACATATGGATGTTGTCGTACGATATTGTATCATACGACACAAAAAACGGTATCATACGACACAAAAACGGTTCAATATCGTACGACAACATCCATATGATAGCATACCAAACCAAAACTGTATGGTATCATAGGGATGTTGTCGTACAGTATCGGACTGTTTTAGTGAGGTACAGTACCGTTTGGATGTGGTTGTACGGTACTATGTCGTTTTGGTGTGGTATGGTACCGAAGGGATGTTATCGTACGGTATTATATTGTTTTGGAGAGGTGTGGTACCATTGGGATATTGTCGTACAGTAGTGTACCGTTTTGGTGTGGTATGGTCCCGTATCGATGTCGTCGTACATATTGTATCGTTTTCGTGTGGTATGTTTCCTTATGGATATTTCGTACGGTACTGTACCGTTTTGGTGTGATATGCTACCGTTGGAATGTTGCCGTACGGCGTTGTACCGTTTTGGTGTCGTATGTTACAGTATTGATTTTGACATACGATATTGTACCGTTTTGGTGTCGTATGCTACGATATATACGATAGTGCATCATTTTTGTGTGGTCTAGTGCAGTATGGATGTTGTCGTACGATATTATACCGTTTATGTGTGGTTTGCTACCTTATGGATGTTGTCGTACGGTATTGTACCGTTTTGGTGTGCTATGCTACCATATGGATGTTGTCATACGGTATTGTACCGTTTTGGTGTCGTATGGTACCGGATGGATGTTGTCGTACGATATTGTACCGTTTAGGTGTGGTATGCAATCTTATGGATGTTGTCGGACGGTATTGTACCATTTTTGTCTGATAGGCCACCATATGGTTGTTGTCATATGCTATTGTACCGTTTTTGTGTCATATGGTGACGGATGGATGTTGTCGTACGATATTGTACCATTTTGGTGTGGTATGCAACCTTATGGATGTTGTCGGACGGTATTGTAACATTTTGGTGTGATATGCCACCATATGCTTGTTGTCGTACGTTATTGTACCGTTTTTGTGTCGTATGGTACCGTATGTATGTTGTCGTATGATATTGTGCCATTTAGGTGCGGTATGCTATCTTATGGATGTTGTTGTACGGTATTGTACCGTTTTGGTGGGATACGGTACAGTTGGGATGTTGTCGTATGGTATTGTACCGTTTTGGTGTGATATGCTACGGTATGGATGTTGTCGTACGGTATTGTACCGTTTTGGTGTGGTATGCTATCAAATGGATGTTGTCGTATGATATTGTACCGTTTTGGTTTCGTATGGTACCGTATGGATGTTCTCGTACGATATTGTATCATTTAGGTGTGATTTGCTACCTCATGGATGTTGTCGTACGGTATTGTACCGTGTTGGTGTGATATGGTACCGTTGGAATATTGTTGTACGATATTGTACCGTTTTGGTACCGTATGGTACGGTATGGATGATAACTTACGATATTGTACAGTTTTGGTGAGGAATACTACCGTATGGATGTTGTCGTATGGTATTGAACTGTTTTGGTGTGATATGGTACCGTATGGATATTGTCGTACAGTATTGTACCATTTTGGTGTGATATGGTACCGTATGGATGTTGTCGTATTGTACGATATGAACGTTGACGTACGATATTGTACCGTTTTGGGGTGGTGCGCAACCATATGGATGTTGTCGTACGGTATTGTACCGTTTTGCAGGCGTATGGTACGGTATGGATATTCTCATACGGTATTGTACCGTTTTTGTGTTGTACGGTATGGTATGGATGTTGACGTACGATATTGTACAGTTTATGTGTGGTATGCTATCATATGGATGTTGTCGTAAGGTATTGTACGGATTAGGTGTGAAATGCTACCATATGAATGTTGTCGTATGGTATTGTAACGTGTTGGTGTTGTATGGTACGGTATGGAAGTTGACATACGATATTATACACTTTTCGTGTGGTATGCTACCATATGGAGGTTGTCGTACGGTATTGTACCGTTTTGATGTGACATGGAACCGTATGGATGTTATCGTACGATATTGTACCATTTTTGTGTCGTATGGTACCGTTTTTATTTTGACGTACGATATTGTACCGTTTTGGGGTGGTATGCAACCATATGAATGTTGTCGTACTGTATTATAACGTTTTGGAGTCGTATGGTACGATATAGATGTTGTCATATGGTGTCGTACGGTACTGTATGGATGTTTACGTATGATATTGTACAGTTTTTGTGTGGTGTGCTACCATATGGATGTTGTCGTACGGTATTGTAACGATTTGGTGTCGTATGGTACGGTATGGAACTTGACGTACTATATTGTACCGTTTTGGTTTGGTGTGCTAGCATATGGATGTTGTCGTACGATATTGTATCATACGACAAAAAAACGGTATCATACGACACAAAAACAGTATCATACGACACAAAAACGGTTCAATATCGTACGACAACATCCATATGATAGCATACCAAACCAAAACTGCTTGGTACCGTAGGGATGTTGTCGTACAGTATCGGACTGTTTTGGTGAGGTACAGTACCGTTTGGATGTTGTCGTACGGTACTATGCCGTTTTGGTGTGGTATGATACCGAAGGGATGTTATCGTACGGTATTGTATTGTTTTGGAGAGGTGTGGTACCGTTGGATATTGTCATACGGTAGTGTACCGTTTTGGTGTGGTTTGGTCCCGTATCGATGTCGTCGTACATATTGTTTAGTTTTCGTGTGGTTTGCTACCTTATGGATGTTGTCGTACGGTACTGTACCGTTTTTGTGTGATATGGTACCGTTGGAATGTTGTCGTACGATATTGTACCGTTTTGGTGTGGTATGCTACCTTATGGATGTTGTTGTACGATATTGTACAGTTTTTGTGTGATATGCTACCGTTGGAATGTTGCCGTACGGCATTGTACCGTTTTGGTGTCGTATGTTACAGTATTGATGTTGACGTACGATATTGTACCGTTTTGGTTTCGTATGGTACCGTATGAATGTTCTCGTACGATATTGTACCATTTAGGTGTGGTTTCCTACCTCATGGATGTTGTCGTACGGTATTGTACCGTTTTGGTGTGATATGGTACCGTTGGGATGTTGACTTACGATATCGTACAGTTTTGGTGAGCAATACTACCGTATGAATGTTGTCGTACGGTATTGTACTGTTTTGGTGTGATATGGTATCGTATGGATATTATCGTACAGAATTTTACCATTTTGGTGTGATATGGTACGGTATGGATGTTGTCGTACGGTATTAGGCCTAAATTCTGAAGTGATTTTGGGTGTATTGTTAACGCCTTTAACGATATCGGACGAAGCTCATTTTTTACAGAGACCTTAAACGACATATTTTAAACAAAATGAGCAGCTCCGATCATCTTTGTGCGACCCGAGGCGAGAGAAAACAGCCGCTGTGCACAGCTGCTGTGCACAGCAGTCTGTGCACATAGCACAGCTCTTCTCAATAAAGCAGCCAAGAGAGTATACAATCTGCAGCAACCAAAACAGCAGCCACATGCTGGACAGTAGCACCTGACCTTGCAGGAAATGAGTGTCCCGCTGTTGCAACAATCATAGTAAGTAGGTAGGTGAAGTGATACAATAGCCATAATAGAACAGAGACAGCCACAGTTAACCAGCCGGACAGCACATCCTTTTCACAAGCATAGAGAACTCCTTGCTGACATGAAAAGTTACCAGCTAGGGCAGCAACAACACGGTACAACAGAAATCAGCTATGGCAGCCAACTGCAGAACAGCAGCAGCAGCAACCATCTGCAAAAGCAGCAATAGTACGCAACAGCAGCAGCGGTGACCACGATGAAAGGCATGCATAATTCAGCGGTACCCACGCTATACAGATAGTATAAAAAGATGTAACAGCTAGGGACGTGCCCCCTAGAAAAGCATAAACATTCCAAGGGACAACCCCCCAAGGTTAGGTCCAAACAAATTGAAAGATTGAGTAGCCGACCACAAGAGAAGTAACAGCAAGAGAACCACAGAACAGCAGTAAAATCTACAAGACTTAATCAACCGTGGTTGCAACAGTAGCATAAGTAAATGGCAGTAAAGCACAACCAAATAGAACAGTAAATGGCATTGGACAGCTAGAACCAAATAGTACAGTACAGCACAACCAAATAGAACAGTAAAGCACAACAGAGGTAGCAGTAACATCAGCTGGAACTGCAAAACAGTAGCTCAAAGATACAGCAAACAGTATGGGTGGCCAACGGATGATATGCCCCAGAACATTATCAATGAAAATCAATAATTAAGACGGACAAAAGGGAATAGAAGGCAATAGAAGACCTATTGCTTTATCTGCTAAACCTACTTCTCCCTCGAGGCCTAACCACCAACATCTAGAAGCAATAGGAGGGGATCCTCACTCCCTCACCTCTCCCTCACAAATTGACTCCCACTAGATATTACCTCCTCTCACAAGAAATTGGGCTCAAGCGCACATCTCACGGGTACCCACTTATGCTGACACACTCATAATTTAGCTCTGAGAGTAAGATAGATACCTGATAAAATAGAAGTATTAAAAGTGATAGACCCTGCTCAACTACCTCTGAGGAGGTCCACCTTGCACACCTTGTTTTGTGTCACCATGAGTGTAATAATAATGTCATGCTTTTGGTGCCTCAACTCTGCAAAACAACATGAATTTTGCAAGTGGTAACTGGAGTAAATCAAAGTTACGTAAAAGTTGTGAGAAAGAAATTACTAAGCAATGTTCCATTGTACTTTTAACCGTCCAGAATGTAGGCCACTTGGTAGATTAGCAATGGACAAAAGTCTGGCCCTCACATCATTGGAGATTTTATGAGCAACTACAGTAGGAGGGCAAGAGGAGGTCTGAAACTTTCTATGGTTCCTTTCCAACCATATATGATGTACGTACACTGTGAACACCAATTTTGCAATGATATTGGCCAAAGATTTACCTCTCAAGTGAGAAAGGCAGTCCACCCAAGACTGCCAAGCTTGATGACCATTCATATAGGGGGTCTGAGGGGACAATAAGGCCCTGATTTGGGAGGCCATTGAGCAGTCAAAGAAGAGATGGGCATGGTTCTCTATGGCATGGCAAAATATGCATTGAGACAAGGCTTTGAGGCCAAACATAACAAGCCTATCCTCAGTGTTCAACCTATGCAAAAGGGCCATCCAAGTGATTAGGCTACACCTAGGGATGTGTCCAGGAAACCACACAACTTTATGCCACGGAACTATTGGAGAGTGACTTCTAAGGTTGTTCCATAGGGATGAGATAGTGAATTTCCCAGAGGTGTTAAGCGTCCACTTGCATGTATCCTTAGCAGTAGGATTAAAAGTCACATTCTGTAGTTGAGCTCTGACCTCATTGAGTTCAAGAGTTTGAGTCATAGGGAAGGCCCATTGGTTGTTGTGAATTATGTCATGGACAGTGGCTTCCTTATTAATCCCAGCGTCATATACAATTCTCTGGCCAAACCTAGGGAGCAAGGGCCCTAGGGGATGCCAATTGTCATACCACAAAGAGGTAGACATTCCATCTCCCAGCTTGTACGTGATAAAAGGCTGAACAAGGGATCTCAGAGATAGGATTTTCCTCCATACCCAGGAGGGATCACAAGGAATTTTGACACACCAAAAACTCCTACCTTTAAGTAAATAAGACTTAAACCCATTGGCACCACATGGATTGTTCACCTCCCGACACAAGGAACCAAATGTGCTTAGCAATAGCAGATTTGTTCCATAATTCCAAGGACTTAAAACCTAGTCCACCTTCTTTAACTGGGCAGCACAGCTGCTTCCAAGAGACCTTGGCTCCAGAAGTTTTCAGATCAGGTCCAGTCCAGAAGAAGGCTCTTAAAGTAGCTTCCACCTCTTTAATGACTTTCTTAGGAAGGATGAATAGAGAGGACCAGTAGGTCTGCATGGAGAACAATATGGGTTTTATTAATTGGATTCTCCCAGCATAGGAGAGGTACCTATGAGTCCAAGATTTAGTTTTAGCAATGATTCTATCCACCATAATCTTACAATCAGAATGCTTGAGTTTAATGGACAAAAGAGGAACACCTAAGTAACTGACAGGCAGCAACCCTTCTTGAAAGCCAAGTATATTCATGATTGAAGATTTAGTGGTTGGGCTGACACCTGAGAAGAAGATATTGCTCTTGTTTGGACTTGGGGAGAGTCCAGAGAGTGACTCAAATTCTTCCAAAGAGGACTGAATATGTGATACAGAGCTCACATCACCCTTACAAAAAATCATTAGGTCATCTGCAAAACCCAAATTGACCAGTTTAGTTGATCCACATTTCGAATGGAAGTTGAAGCCTGGCAGTAGGGATCTCTCCTTAAGAAGGCAAGTAAGGACCTCCATGACAATAACAAATAAGTATGAGGAAAGGGGATCTCCCTGCCTCAAACCCCTTTGACCAGGAATGTACCCAATGGCCTCCCCATTGAAGTTGAGGGAGTAGTTGGCTGTGGTTATGCAAGCCTTTATCCACCCAATCATATGTGGATGAAAGTTCATAGAGGCAAGAATATCCCAAAGGAATTCCCACCTAACATTATCATAGGCTTTCATTATGTCCACTTTCAATGCACACCTAGGGGTGGGGGATTGCTTGTGGTACCCCCTCATCAATTCCTGTGTGAGGAATATGTTATCTGCAATCCTCCTACCTTGCACAAAACCAGACTGAGCTGGATCAATCAACTGAGGAAGAGCAACTTGATTCTATTATCCAGGATCTTGGCAATACACTTATAAATGAGGTTGCAACATGATATTGGTCTATAATCCCCAACCTTTGAGGGATTGGGGACTTTAGGTACCAAGGCAATCAATGTTGCATTGGCTTTCTTTAACAGTTGGCCAGATCTGAAAAATGATTTGACAGCAGAGGTGACCTCATGGCCTATAACAGGCCATGCTTTATGGAAGAAGGCAGCATTATAACCATCTGGACCCGGGGCTTTTTGAGGGTTAAGAGACAAAACAATGTCCTTAACTTCTTTGTCAGATACTTCCAAAACCATATCAAGCTTCTGAGACTCAGACAATTTCCTAGTGATGAGCTGTTGGACTCTAGGGGAGCCATCATAATTGCTTTGGTGAGGTGAACCTAGCAGCTTGGTATAATAGTTGATAAAAGAGGCTTTGATCTGATCAATATCCTGGGTGAATGCACCATCCTCCAACACCAAACTAGTAGTCCTATTTCTATTCCTAGAATTACTAATTGATTTGAAGAAAAAAGAGGTACATTGGTCCCCCAGTTTCAGCCATTGAATCCTAGATTTCTGCCTTGCAAAACTCTGGTATTGTTTACACAACATCTTCTTAGAAGCTTGATTTGCTGATCACTAGGGTTTGAACCCAGGGCACTTTGGATATCATCTAACTGTTGCTTTGCAGAAGCAACCCTAGATGATAAGTCACTGAATTCATTGGTGTTCAACTGTTTAAGATCCTTTTGTAAAAACTTCAGTTTCTCACAGACACAAAACATGGGATTACCAATTATTACTCTCCTCCAAACATGCTGCACAATGTTAAGAAACCTAGGATGATCAGCTAGATAGTTAAAGAATCTGAAAGGCCTACATTTAGGAGGGGAGCTGGGAGCCAGTGATACAAAAGCCGGAGAGTGATCAGAGGGTCCAGGGTTAAGGAAATGTGCATTGGACCAGCTGAGAGTCTTAATCCAACTCTTATTGACCAGCACTCTGTCCAATTTGGAGCTAATGTGGGAAACCTCAACTTGCTTATTGGACCAAGTAAATTGGCAGCCAGAGTATCTGAGGTCAACTAATTCTACAGATTGAAGGCATACATTTAGTTCATCCATCCATGGGGGCCAGTGCGTATCTCCTCCTACCTTCTTAGATGGTGACCTAACAGCATTAAGGTCACCAAGGACTACCCAAGGGGAAGCAATAGCCAAAGTTTGCAAATCAGACCAAAGTGTTTGTCTCTCAAGGTGGCTATTAGCTCCATATACAAAAGTAGCTACAAAGGAGTACTTGCCATCACTTGATTGCACATGACAGTGTATGAATTGGTCCGATTGAGAGAGAAGGTAGACATTAAAAACAGTGGGATCCCAACAAACCAAAATTCTCCCCATAGGGGAACGAACATAATTGCTAATAAAACTCCAATGAGGGAGGACGAGATTAACAATCCTAGTGGCCTTAGGTTCTTTAAGTTTATGCTCAATGAGCCCAACAAGAGACAATTTATTATTATGAACCCATTTTTTGATCTCCTTTTGCTTAAGAGGGTCATTGAGAGCTCTCATATTCCAAAAGCCAATAGCGGTGTACAATCCATTTAATTCTACTCAAAATTTCTACCACAATGAGCTACAACTAATGAAAGTAAGAGCTATGCATAAGTTGAGCATTATTTAAACACTTGTGGACAAAAGGAGGGGAGAAAGCTACTTCCTTTGTTTATGTGAGGAGCCTTTGGAGCGACTCCTATTTTTGCCATTGTGAGCAGCCTTGTTGGAGCCTCCCAGCTTCAACTTAACATCAGGGGGGGTAAGTGGAAGTAAGTCAGGTGGTTCCTCCTTTTTATCTGCACCAACATTGGAGGTTCCTTGAATCGCAGAACTGACGACACCTTCCAGCACTTCCAAAAGTTCTGATTCCGAATCCTCAGTATCTTCCTCCTGGATAGAAGGATCAGGAAGTGGAGCTAGTGACAAGATGGGAGATGGAGTATGCTGAGAGGTCTGGGTATTCTTGTGAGGAGAGGGTTGGTCGATCCCCTTCTGTTTTCCATGGTTCACTACCCTCCATTCCGGCTCTTTGGGAGGAGGAGGAGGAACAATAACCGTGTGCTTGACACATTTGGAGGTAGAATGCCCAAAAACATGGGAATAAGAACACATGGGAGGGAGAACTTGGTATTCGATGGGCACCACAACTGTCTCCCCTTGAACACTTACAGTAACTTCATCAGGTAGTTCCTGATTTGCACTTATCTCTATACAAATCCTAGCTTTGGTGGACTTGGTGTGTAGAAGACCAGGTTGTTTGGATGTCTTAGCAGTTACTTGATCAACATGGATTGGTCTACCCACTGTGCTCGCAATCCTACTAAGACATTCTGTGTTCCACAGTTCCAGAGGCAAATCATGAAATTTTACCCATGCAGGGATTTGGGTGGGTTGATCTTGGAGTGGTTTCATCATTCTGTGCCAGTCCTTAAGAATCAAGTATTTTTGGGAAAAGAAATAGGGACCCCCTTCTAAGATCTGTAGCTTAGCTTGCTCATCTTTGAATTCAAATAAGTAAAATCCAGAGACGTCTGGTTTGACAGGCACAAATAGATCTTTCTATTGATTTCTAGCTGTGGAAACAAGGAGGGAATAAGCCATCTTTCCATCCAGGAAATGACCCATCAGATAATGATTCCATTTTCCTATGTCAGTCAATTCCACATCTATTTCAACCATAGCTTTCTTACCTTTCTGTAGGTCAGGGAAATGTTCAAGTTTCATATCCAGTGAAGGACCTTGGGATTGCAGGAGTGAGGCCCAGTTTTTAGGTTTGGGCTTGTTTTGTCCAGTAGTGGGTTTGGGGTTGGGTTGGTGAGCTGGAGGAGGCTTGGTATGGGTGTTAGAGTTTACTGGGTGATGTAGAGTAGGTGCAAACTGTGGCGGGGGAAGACCTGCACTTAGTGAAGGTGTATGAGAGGGGGACTTGGAATCCAGCCCTAGTTCGGGGACTGAGCAGTCAGCAACAGTTTGGTGAGCGAGATGGGATGGGGTATTTCTAGGTTTAGTGTCCTCTAGCGGGTATCCCATGTTTGGATCCCCTTCCACATACGGGATTCCACGGGCATTGAATACTATTTTAGGATTAGAGCCGGAGTTTTGTACCTTTGCAAATTGTCGCTCCTCTGCTTCCAGTTTCAAACTTTCCGCCATGAACACCTGCTGGAGCTTTCGAGAAGGGCTAGGGTTTTTTGCCGATTTAGGGCTGTGAGCCCCAAACCCTGTTGACGCTGAATTTGACGATGATGCGGGACCTGAATCCCCACTAGTGAAACGAAGATTGGAATCAATTGAGATGGGTATGTTCGGATCTTCAATCTCAAACAGAATAGGGCTTCTAGCGTTGCTCATTTGAGGAGGCTGTGCATGAGACTTTTCCTACGGATTCAGGAGATGATTCCTTCGTCTAAGTTCATTTGAGTCCTTGGTCTTGAGACCCAGACCCTCGGCCATAGAGAGAGTACCGTTAGCCATCGAGATTAGCTGGTCTCCATGCCCAAGTCGGATATCGCCTCAGATCGCCCCCTCTCAGCTGTTAATCTCAATCTCTTTTCTACTGTGTTCTCACTTTTTCTGAACTCCAAAGCTTTCTTTTGTTTTCGCCTCTAAGCTATTCGTATGCTATCTTGTGGTTGTTGTCGTACGGTATTATACCGTTTTGGTGTTGTATAGTACGATATGGATGTTGACGCACGATATTACACCATTTTGGGGTGGTAGGGTACCGTATGGATGTTGACGTACGATATTGTACCGTATTGGTGTCGTATGCTGTCTTGTGGATGTTGTCGTACGGTATTGTACCGTTTTGGTGTCGTATGGTACTGTATGGATGTTGTCGTACGACATTCTACCATTTTGGTGTCGCATGGTAGGGTATGGATATTGACGTACGATATTGCACCATTTTGGTGTGGTATGTTACCGTATGGATGTTGTCGTACCATATTGCACCGTTTTGGTGTGGTATGCTACCTTATGGATGTTGACGTACAGTATTGTACCGTTTTGGTGTCGTATGGTTCGGTATGGATGTAGTCTTATGGTAATCCACCGTTTTCGTGTCGTATGATACGGTATGGATGTTGACGATCGATATTGCACCATTTTTGTTGTATGGTACCCTATGGATGTTGTAGTATGATATTGTACCGTTTTGGTGTGGCTGCAACCTTATGGATGTTGTCGTAAGGTATTCAACCATTTTGGTGTCATAAGGTATAATATGGATGTTGACGTACGATATTGATCCATTTTTGTGTGGTACGGTACCGTATGGATGTTGTCGTATGATACTGTACCATTTTGGTATGGTATGCTACCTTATGGATGTTGTAGTACGGTATTTTACCGTTTTGGTGTCGTATGGTACAGTACGGATGTTGTCGTACGGTATTCTACCATTTTGGTGTCGCATGATACGGTATGGATATTGACGTACGATATTGCACCATTTTGGTGTGGTATGGTACCGTTTGGATGTTGTCGTAGATATTGCACCGTTTTGGATGTCTACGTACGGTATTGTACCGTTTTGGTGTCGTATGGTTCGGTCTGGATGTCGTCATACGGTAATCTACCGTTTTCGTGTCGTATGATACGGTATGGATGTTGACGTACGAAATTGCACATTTTTGTGTGGTATGGTACCGTATGGATGTTGTCGTACAATATTGTACCGTTTTGGTGTGCTATGCTATCTTATGGATGTTGTCGTCTGGTATTGTACCGCTTTGGTGTCGTATGGTACTGTATGGATGTTGTCGTACGGTATTCTACCATTTTGGTGTCGTATGGTTCGGTGTGGATGTCGTCTTACGGTAATCTACCGTTTTCGTGTCGTATGATACGGTATGGATGTTGACGATCGATATTGCACCATTTTTGGGTGGTATGGTACCGTATGGATGTTGTCGTACGACATTGCACCGTTTTGGTGTGGCGTGCAACCTTATGGATGTTGTCGTACAGTATTCTACCATTTTGTTGTCGTATGGTACAGTATGGATGTTGACGTACGATATTGCCCCATTTTTGTGTGGTATGGTACCGTATGGATGTTGTTGTACGATATTGCACCATTTTGGTGTGGTATGCAACCTTATGGATGTTGACGTACGGTATTTTACCGTTTTCGTGTCGTATGGTACTGTACCGATGTTGTCATACGGTATTCTACCATTTTGGTGTCGCATGGTACGGTATGGATATTGACGTGCGATATTGCACCATTTTGGTGTGGTATGGTACCGTATGAATGTTATCGTACGATATTGCACCATTTTGGTGTGGTATGCTACCTTATAGATGTTGACGTACGGTATTGTACCGTTTTGGTGTCGTATGGTTCGGTATGGATGTCGTCTTACGGTAATCTACCGTTTTTGTGTCGTATGATACGGTATGGATGCTGACATACGAAATTGCACATTTTTGTGTGGTATGGTATCGTATGGGTGTTGTCGTATAATATTGTACCGTTGTGGTGTGGTATCCTATCTTATTAATGTTCTTGTACGGTATTCTTCCGTGTTGGTGTTGTATGGTACGGTATGGATGGTTACGTACGATATTGCACCATTTTGATGTGGTATGGTACCGTATAGATGTTGACGTACGATATTGTACCGTTTTAGTGTGGCGTGCTATCTTGTGGATGTTGTCGTACGGTATTGTTCCGTTTTAGTGTCGTATGGTTCGGTATGGATGTCGTTATATGGTGTTCTATCATTTTGGTATCGTTTGGTACGGTATGGATGTTGACGTACGATATTGCACCATTTTGTGTGGTATGGTACCGTATGGATGTTATAGTACAATATTGTACAATTTTTGTGTGGTATGCTAACTAATGGATGTTGTCGTACTGTAATCTACCGTTTTGGTGTCGTATGGTACGGTATGGATGTTTACGTACGATATTGCACCATTTTGGAGTGGTATGGTACAGTATGGATGTTGTCGTACGATATTGTTCAGTTTTTGTTTTGTATGCTACCTTATGGATGTTGTCGTACGGTATTCTATAATTTTTTGGTCGTATGGTACGGTATGTAAATTCCACCATTTTGTTTTGCTATCGTACCGTATGGATGTTGACGTACGATAATGTACCGTTTTGGTACCGTATGCTATCTTGGGGACGTTATCGTACGGTATTGTTTCGTTTTTGTGTCGTATGGTACGGTATGGATGTTGTTATATGGTATTTCTACCATTTTGGTGTCGTATGGTACAGTATGAATCTTGACGTACGATATTGCACCATTTTTGTGTGGTAAAGTACCGAATGGATGTTGTCGTACGATATGAATGTTGTTATATGGTATTGTACCATTTTGGTGTCGTATGGTACTGTATGGATGTTGTTGTACGGTATTCTACCATTTTGTGTCGCATGGTACGGTCGGGATGTTGACGTACGATATTGCACCATTTTGGTGTGGTATGGTACCGTATGGATGTTGTCGTACGATATTGTGTGCAATGCTACATTATGGAAGTTGTCGTACTGTATTGTACCGTTTTGGTGTCGTATCGTACGGTTTGGATGTTGTCGTGCGCTATTCTACCGTTTTAATGTCGTATGATACGGTATTGATGTTGACGTACGATATTGCACCATTTTGATGTGGTATGGAACCGTATGGACGTTGTCGTACAATATTTTACCGTTTTGGTGTTTTATGCTATCTTGTCGATGTTGTCGTACGGTATTGTTCCGTTTTCCTGTCGTATAGTACGGTATGGATGTTGTCATACGGTATTCTACAGTTTTTGATTCGTATGGTACGGTATGGATGTTGACGTACGATATTGCACCATTTTGGTTTGGTATGGTACCGTATGGATGTTGACGTAGGATATTGTACCGTTTTGGTGTGGTATGCTATCTTGTGGATGTTGTGGTACGGTATTGTTTCGTTTTCGTGTCGTATGGTATGGTATGGATGTTGTTATTCGGTATTCTATCGTTTTGGTGTCGTATAGTGCGGTATGGATGTTAACGTACAATATTCCACCAATTTTGTGTGCTATGGTACCATATGGATGTTGTCATACGATATCGTACGGTATTGTACCGTTCTGGTGTCGTATGGTACTGTATGTATGTTGTCGTACGGTATTCTACCATTTTGGAGTCGCATGGTACGGTATAGATGTTGACGTACGATATTGCACCATTTGGGTGTTCTATGATACCATATGGATGTTGTCGTACGATATTGTACCGTTTTGATGTGCTATGCTATCTTGTGGATGTCGTCGTACGGTATTGTACCGTTTTGGTGTCGTATGGAACGGTATGGATGTTGACGTACGATATTACACCATTTTGGGGTGGTAGGGTACCGTATGGACATTGCCGTTCGATATTGTACAGTATTGGTGCAGTATGCTATCTTGTGGATGTTGTAGTACGGCATTGTATCGTTTTGGTGTCGTATGGTACGGTATGGATGTTAACGTACAATATTGTAGAATTTTTGTGTAGTATGGTACCGTATCGATGTTGTAGTACGATATTGTACCGTTTTGGTGTGGCGTGCAACCTCATGGATCTTTTCGTACGGAATTCTAACATTTTTGTGTCGTATGGTACAGTATGGATGTTAACGTACGATATTGCATCATTTTTGTGTCGTATGGTACCGTATGGATGTTGTCGTACGGTATTGTACCGTTTTGGAGTGGTATACTACCTTGTGGATGTAGACATACGATATTGCACCATTTTTGTGAGGTATGGTACCGTATGGATGTTGACGTACGATATTGCCCCATTTTAGTATGGCATGGTACCCTATTGATGTTATCGTACGATATTGTACCGTTTTGGTGTGGTATTATGGATGTTAACGTACGATATTGCACCATTTTGGTGTGGCATTGTGCCGTATGGATGTTGTCATACAATTTGGAACCATTTTGGTGTGGTATCGTACGGTATGGATGTTGAGTTAAGATATTGCACCATTTTGGTGTGGCATGGTACCGTATGAATGTTGTCGTAAGATATTGTACAGTTTTGGTGTGTTATACTATCTTATGGATGTTCACGAACGATATTGCACCATTTTAGTGTGGCTTGGTACCGTATGGAAGTTGTCGTACGATAATGTACCATTTTGGTGTGGTATGCTACCTTGTGGATGTTGACGTACGATTTGCACCATTTTTGAAAGGTATGGTACCGTATGGATGTTGTCGTACGATATTTAACCGTTTCAGTGTGGTATGCTATGTTATGGATGTTGACGTACAATATTGCACCATTTTAGTGTGGCATGGTACCGTATGGATGTTGACGTACGATAATGTACCGTTTTGGTGTGGTACGCTAACTTATGGATGTTGACGTACGATATTGCGCCATTTTAGTGTGGCATGGTACCGTATGGATGTTGTCGTACGATATTGTACCGTTTTGGTGTGGTATGCTAACTTAAGGATGTTGACGTACGATATTGCGCCATTTTAGTGTGGCATGGCACCGTATTGATGTTGTCGTACGATATTGTACCGTTTTGGTGTGGTATGCTACCTTATGGATGTTGACGGATGATATTGCACCATTTTGGTGTGGCATGGTATCGTATGAATGTTGTCGTATAATATTGTTCTGTTTTGTTGTGCTATGCTACTTTATGGATGTTGACGTACGATATTGTATCGTTTTGCTGTGGTATTATGGATTCTAACGTACGATATTGCACCATTTTGGTGTGGCATGGTACCGTATGGATGTTGTACCGTTTTGGTGTGGTATACTACCTTATGGATGTTGACGTACGATATTGCACCATTTTGGTGAGGTATAGAACCGTATGGATGTTGTCGTACGATATTGTACCGTTTTGGTGTGGTATGCTACCTTATGGATGTTGACGTACGATATTGTACCATTTTGGTGAGGTATGGTACCGTATGGATGTTGACGTACGATATTGCACCATTTTGGTGTGGCATGGTGCCGTATGGATGTTATCGTAGGATATTGTACCGTTTTGCTGTGGTATTATGGATGTTGACGTACCATATCGCACCATTTAGGTGTGGCATGGTACCGTATGGATCTTGTCGTACGATATTGTGCCGTTTTGGTGTGGTATACTACCTTATGGATGTTGACGTACGATATTGCACCATTTTGGTGAAGTATGGAACCGTATGGATGTTGTCGTACGATATTGTACCGTTTTGGTGTGGTATGGTACGGTATGAATGTTGACGTAGGATATTGCACCATTTTGGTGTGGCATGGTATCGTATGGATGTTGTCGTACGATATTGTACCGTTTTTGTGTGGTATGCTACCTTGTGGATGTTGTCGTACGGTAATCTACCGTTTTGGTGTCGTATGGTACGGTATGGATGTTTACGTACGACATTGCACTATTTTGGAGTGGTATGGTACCGTATGGATGTTGTCGTACGATATTGTTCAGTTTTTGTTTTGTATGCTACCTTATGGATGTTGTCGTACGGTATTCTATCATTTTGTGGTCGTATGGTACGGTATGTAAATTCCACCATTTTGTTTTGCTATCGTACCGTATGGATGTTGACGTACGATAATGTACCGATTTGGTACCGTATGCTATCTTGGGGACGTTATCGTACGGTATTGTTTCGTTTTTGTGTCGTATGGTACGGTATGGATGTTGTTATACGGTATTTCTACCATTTTGGTGTCGTATGGTACAGTATGAATCTTTACGTACGATATTGCACCATTTTTGTGTGGTAAAGTACCGAATGGATGTTGTCGTACGATATGAATGTTGTTATATGGTATTGTACCATTTTGGTGTCATATGGTACTGTATGGATGTTGTTGTACGGTATTCTACCATTTTGTGTCACATGGTACGGTCGGGATGTTGACGTACGATATTGCACCATTTTGGTGTGGTATGGTACCGTATGGATGTTGTCGTACGATATTGTGTGCAATGCTACATTATGGAAGTTGTCGTACGGTATTGTACCGTTTTGGTGTCGTATCGTACGGTTTGGATGTTGTCGTGCGCTATTCTACCGTTTTAATGTCGTATGATACGGGATTGATGTTGACATACGATATTGCACCATTTTGATGTGGTATGGAACCGTATGGACGTTGTCATACAATATTGTACCGTTTTGGTGTTTTATGCTAGCTTGTGGATGTTGTCGTACGGTATTGTTCCGTTTTCCTGTCGTATAGTACGGTACGGATGTTGTCATACGGTATTCTACAGTTTTGGTTTCGTATGGTACGGTATGGATGTTGACATAGGATAATGTGCTGTATTGGTGTGGTATGCTATCTTGTGGATGTTGTGGTACGGTATTGTTTCGTTTTCATGTCGTATGGTATGGTATGGTATGGATGTTGTTTCGTTTTCGTGTCGTACGATATTCTACCATTTTGGAGTCGCATGGTACGGTATAGATGTTGACGTACGATATTGCACCATTTGGGTGTTCTATGATACCGTATGGACGTTGTCGTACGATATTGTACCGTTTTGATGTGCTATGCTATCTTGTGGATGTCGTCATACGGTATTGTACCGTTTTGGTGTCGTATGGAACGGTATGGATGTTGACGTACGATATTACACCATTTTGGGGTGGTAGGGTACCGTATGGACGTTGCTGTTCTATATTGTACAGTATTGGTGCAGTATGCTATCTTGTGGATGTTGTAGTACGGCATTGTATCGTTTTGGTGTCGTATGGTACGGTATGGATGTTGACGTACAATATTGCAGGATTTTTGTGTGGTATGGTACCGTATCGATGTTGTAGTACGATATTGTAACGTTTTGGTGTGGCGTCCAACCTCATGGATCTTTTCGTACGGAATTCTAACATTTTTGTGTCGTATGGTACAGTATGGATGTTAACGTACGATATTGCATCATTTTTGTGTGGTATGGTACCGTATGTTTGTTGTCGTACGGTATTGTACCATTTTGGTGTGGTATGCTACCTTGTGGATGTAAACGTACGTTATTGCACCATTTTTGTGAGGTATGGTACCGTATGGATGTTGACGTACGATATTCCACAATTTTAGTATGGCATGGTACCGTATGGATGTTATTGTACGATATTGTACCGTTTTGGTGTGGTATTATGGATGTTGACGTAGGATATTGCACCATTTTGGTGTGGCATTGTACCGTATGGATGTTGTCGTACAATTTGGTACCATTTTGGTGTGGTATGGTACGGTATGGATGTTGACTTAAGATATTGCACCATTTTGGTGTGGCATGGTACCGTATGGATGTTGTAGTATGATATTGTACTGTTTTGGTGTGTTATACTACCTTATGGATGTTCACGTACGATATTGCACCATTTTAGTGTGGCATGGTACCGTATGGAAGTTGTCGTACAATAATGTACCGTTTGGGTGTGGTATGCTACCTTGTGGATGTTGACGTACGATATTGCACCATTTTGGAAAGATATGGTATCGTATGGATGTTGTCGTACGATATTTAACCGTTTCGGTGTGGTATGCTACGGTATGGATGTTGACGTACAATATTGCACCATTTTAGTGTGGCATGGTACCGTATGAATGTTGTCGTACGATAATGTACTGTTTTGGTGTGGTACGCTAACTTATGGATGTTGACGTACGATATTGCGCCATTTTAGTGTGGCATGGTACCGTATGGATATTGTCGTACGATATTGTACTGTTTTGGTGTGGTATGCTACCTTATGGATGTTGACGGACGATATTGCACCAATTTGGTGTGGCATGGTATCGTATGGATGTTGTCGTATAATATTGTACCGTTTTGTTGTGGTATGCTACTTTATGGATGTTGACGTACGATATTGTACCGTTTGGCTGTGGTATTATGGATTTTGACGTACGATACTGCACCATTTTGGTGTGGCATGGTACCATATAGATGTTGTACCGTTTTGGTGTGGTATGCTACCTTATGGATGTTGACGTACGATATTGCACCATTTTGGTGAGGCATGGTACCGTATAGATGTTGTCGTACGATATGGTACCGTTTTGGTATGGTATGCTACCTTGTGGATGTTGACGTACGATATTGCACCATTTTGGTAAGATATGGTACCGTATGAATGTTGTCGTACGATATTGCACCGTTTTGGTGTGCTATGCTACCTTGTGGATGTTGACGTACAGTATTGCACGATTTTGGTGTGGCCTGGTACCGTATGGATGTTGTCGTAATATATTGTACCGTTTTGGTGTGGTATGGTACCTTGTGGATGTTGACATACGATAGTGCACCATTTTGGTGTGGCATGGTACCATATAGATGTTGTACCGTTTTGGTGTGGTATGCTACCTTATGGATGTTGACGTACGATATTGCACCATTTTGGTGAGGCATGGTACCGTATAGATGTTGTCGTACGATATGGTACCGTTTTGGTATGGTATGCTACCTTGTGGATGTTGACGTACGATATTGCACCATTTTGGTAAGATATGGTACCGTATGAATGTTGTCGTACGATATTGCACCGTTTTGGTGTGGTATGCTACCTTGTGGATGTTGACGTACAGTATTGCACCATTTTGGTGTGGCCTGGTACCGTATGGATGTTGTCGTAATATATTGTACCGTTTTGGTGTGGTATGCTACCTTGTGGATGTTGACATACGATAGTGCACCATTTTGGTGTGGCATGGTACCGTATGGATGTTGTCGTACGATATTGTATAGTTTTGGTTTGGTATGCTACCTTATGGGTGTTGACGTACGATATTGCACAATTTTGGTAAGATATGGTACCGTATGGATGTTGTCATACGATATTGTACCGTTTTTGTGAGGTACGCTAACTTATGGATGTTGATGTACGATATTGCACCATTTATTTGAGGCATGGTACCGTATGGATGTTGTCGTACGATGTTCTTTATGCCTAACCATCTGGGGCTGTCGTTGGGATCTCCCTTCACAGAGGGGGACGTCCTCTGTTTAGCATATTTCCTCCTACCCACTTCTGTTTAGATAAGAATGTTGCTGCTGTTGTTGCCGTTGCTGTGCGGTGTTGCAGCTGCTACTGCTGCTGTTTTTTTGATGCACTGTGACTGTTTTGCTGTCCATGCTTTCCATGCCTCCTGATATTTGATATGCGTTATGTGTAACGTGGTATGCCTCCATATACCCAAAGCACAATTAGCTGAAAAAGGAACTAAGAAGGAGCATGTGCTGTCTACTTAAGAGAGGTGCTCATGAATGGAAAATGGTTGTGGAAAATGGATAATGACTGAAGCAACTATGAGCTACACGTATGATTGTTCACAGTGGATTCTCAGGCTGCTGCCGAGTGCTGCTGTTGTTGTTTGTTGTTGTTATGACAGCAGTCAGCGCTGCTCTGGTACTAACTGTGAGGGTGGTTGGGCAGATCCATGAGGTTGGCTCTTGACCCTCCAAGATCATTACATCACTTTCTTGTGGCCTACACTGAGGACTACACTGAGCCATTCGGAAGCACATCTTGTTAGTTGTATTTAAGTTATTCTCATATTGACTCTTTCTTAGTTCAGGATACATTAAGTTTATCCCTTTTGCCATCTGTTTTGTATCCCTCCATTGGATGGATGGGAAACAGATGTTCCATTTTTTTTTATGTAGTCCTATTTTGCCCTTTGGCGTAGGCTTTCTCTTTTTTTTATGTTTTCTTTTCTTTCTTTTCTTTTCCTCCTGGGGTGTGCCCCTTGTAGGCTGTTTATTCGGTTAGTCTCTTATTTATTTCAAGCTGATTTACCAAAAAAAAAAAAAAAATGCTTAACCCCACAATTAGTCACAGAACAAAGGAAAAAGTTGCGACCATCGTCCATTAAATCAGCTCAACGTTCTGAGTGTTCTTACCATAGTAATAATATCAATGGCATCCAGGGTTCAGGAATTCTTGTTTTGTCCCAAGAACATGAAAATAAAAACTAAACCATAAAAATTACTCCCTCCGTCCCTTATTTTGTGTCCAGTATTCCATTTTGGGCTGTCCCTTAATAAGTGTCCATTTTGTAAAATTAGAGGGTAAAAGTTGGTGAATTGTCTATTTTGTCCCTAAAAGTATATTTGATTTTGAAAAGTTAGTGAGTAAAAGTGTAATGATGATGGGTAAGTAGGAAAAGTGGAGGAAAAAGTTGATGTGAAAGGTGTAATGATGATGTCTTTTTAATAAGTTGGAGTTACGAAGTAGGACACTTAAAAAGGGACGGAGGGAGTATGTATTTGCGAGGAAATAAAATGGAGAAGAAGCTATTTATTCATTCGGAATACCTTTTTTCTTCAATGACAAATGGACTAGTAAAACCAAACCATGCATAACATAGGTTACACAATCAAAAAGACCTGAAACATTCAAAATTTACCTTATACTGCCAACAACAGCATATTATTATCACAATCCTCTTTTCAGATATCTATAGTCGATCTTTCTTTACACAAAGAATCAATGTAACTATACCAACCAATGTTCACTGTAAAGCATCAACAAAAATTCAAAAAGCAGGACCCTATTATCCACACCGGTTCATGAAAATGCGCACTAAAACTGCACATACATTCTTCAACAAAAGATATCATTAGAACCGTAGCTAATTGCTTGTAGATTCGAAGCAGATATATTTGTCATCCATCTATGAGGACCATTAGATTCCCCTAAAATATTATAGGCATAGGAAGGCCACCTGACATCCATTGCACATGAAGTTGTGACACCCTCCCTGATCATCTTTTCACTTCTCTCAAGAACTATAAGACTAGAAAACGTGGAAAAGCTGTTCCCCACAAAAACATCAGCTCTTAAGCAAACCTCGTAATCTATTGCCGATTGAATGAGATAAGGATACTTCTTGTACATCCCCACTACTCCCAATTTCTTCTTCTCAAAAGGAATCAACCCTTTCTTCCAACCATTCAAGATGGAATTATCTTCAAGAAGGCTATCTGCAACAGCGAGGTAAACAATGGTTGGGGCTTTCGGACCCACGATTTTCCCAACTCTCTCCATGATCTCCTCCTTACTGCTGCAGATTTCACGGATATTTGATCTTTGCTCCCGCTTTTTACAGTGAATCATCCAATCCTTCTCTATCCGCATGTGAACAGCAATATAAGGCACTGTCTCCAATTTACAATTCTCTGAAACACAGTCTCTTCTTAACCCCCTTCCTATCTCTCTAATCTTAGAAACAACTCTATCCGCTTCATTGGATATTTCGTCCACTAAAACCAAGCATTCGAAGACCTTGGCATAATCTCTAATAGGCCAGTGATCATGCCACAGAAAAGGGTTTTTCCCAGCAACACGGATTATCTCATATCCATCGTATGGATCATTGCTAAACTGTTTCAATTGGTTCAAATCTCTATCAACTGTCCATTTCCTTCCACTACCCTTTTGAAGCTCAATAACATCAGTCCAGTTTGAAATATCCGAATATCGCCCTAATTGGACAAACCCCTTGCAATGTGAATTGAACCTCTCAAATTGGAACACCTTGTCAAATGAAATAGGTTGCAGTTGATCAATTTCTTTGTAAAACAATGAAGCACTTAGGCTTGGCAACAAAAGAGTACGATTCAGCATTCTTGCAGTTAGACATGATCTTGCAAAAGCAATCTTCTGATTGTTTAAACCCCATACAATCTGAGGAACTTCCAAGAACTTGATTTTCCAAATTCCAAACTCCGGCTTTAGAAACAAAGAATGGTTATGGATCATCACGACATTGTCATTTTCTATTCTTGGAAATCCTAGAAATGTAGGAAATAGAACAGCTCGAAGCACCAGAACAATGACAAGCAAAGCAACACATCTACATGTCACAGAATTCCAATGTGTTTTGAAGAATCTGAACTGATTACGATTCAAGTAGTCCATTCGAGATTCAATTGTGAAAACCCATTAGTCTAATCATTCAAACCATCCAAAATAGAACCTCTCTCCCAACCAAAATTGTCATTCAATACACCATAAGAATCCCATAACAATAAAATCTAGAACACCTCAGCAGGACAACAGTTTCAACCTATGGTCATCAGAAGGATCTTGAGCTCAACGTTTGCTGGGAAAAAAAATAAACAAACAAGCAAACGAATGCATATCAATCCCAACATGTCCACAATCCTAAATGGAAAACAACCACAGGAATTCAAATGACAAGGCTAAAAATTAAACAAAAAACTATGAAATTCAAAACCCATTTTCATAAGCAAATTCAATTGCGGAAACTACCAGAAATTCTTGTGATTCCAGTAAACATGCATGGATAGTTGTATATCATAGTTAAGAATTTAAAATAATGGCAAATCTGAACGAAACCATTTCAACCCCACATACTCAATGAAAAATAACATCAGATACTTGATATGGATGGATACACATCTCAAAGAAACAGGAAGATAAGCTCATTCAATCTTTTTTTTTTTTGCTCGGCAAAACGAAGACTTTATTGGCTCGAAAAGGGTACATCGAGAGAGTACTCAATAAGCAACAAACGCTTAAAGAGCAACAGATACAATAACAAAACAGAAGGAAGAAGGGAATGACCATCCAACAGAAAGTTGGATCGTATCCATTCTCACGAAAAAGAACTTACACTTTGACCTTCCTCATTCCACCAAGATAACCCTTGAAATCCTCCACCGAATGCACCTTAATATCAAACTTCACTTTAATCCACATAGCAACTCTGGTTTTAATTAACTCCCCAAGGTCCTCCACTCGCCAAGAAGCATTGTTGAAGACAATATCATTTCGTACCAACCATACGGACCAAATAGTAGCATGGAAGGTTGTTTCCCACATGAACATCTCCAGATTTTTGAAACCAAAATCTAACCACCATGTATAGAGGTCTAACAAGGAGGCCGGACAAACCCAACTGACATGCCACCAGTCTAAAATCAATGACCAAACATCCCATGCAAATTGACAATGGAGAAAGAGGTGCTCCGGCGTTTCTACAGTCACAGAGCAGAACGGACACATCATCGATTGGCCCTCAGGTAACATATTGCGGTAGACTAGAGCTGACTTTGTAGCCACTTTGTCCTGGAGTACCATCCAAGAAAAAATTTCCACTTTAGGTGGGGAAATGCTTTTCCAAATCGAACCCAACACCCGATTCGTTGTAAGGCCCATTTGTTCCCATTTATTATACACAGATTTTACAGAAAAGCAATTATCAGGAGCCCATTTCCACCTCAATAGATCACACTTGGTTGGATCCAAATGCACCGGTTGTAGATCCTCAAATTGCTGAATTTCCCAATCCCGTAGCCCTCTTCGGAATAGCAAGTTCCAACTATCATCTTTAATATCACTAATCACCATCTCTTTTTGAGTAGAGATGAGATAGAGGCGAGGGTACTCCTCTTTAAGGGATGAGTTCCCTAACCAAACTTGGTTCCAGAAGGAGATTTCTTGCCCCGAATGAACTTCTAATTTAAAACCCTCCTGGATAATGGATCCCATACAAGAATTGGTCTCCCCTACCGAACAAATGTCCTTCCAAATAGTAGAGGCTTTACCAGAAGAGGGTAACCGAGGTAACCAACATCTTGGCTCCAAATTGTATCTGCATTTGATCACCTTCACCCATAGAGAATCGCTGTCCTTGTAGAACCTCCACCACCACTTGGCTAGAAGAGCAAGGTTTTGGATCATCAAATTCTTGACCCCTAACCCTCCATACTCTTTCTTTTTGGAAATCACGTCCCATTTGACCAGGTTTAACTTTCTGTTATCCACCGTATCACCCCAAAAAAATTGTCTTTGGATTTTTGCTAATGCCTTGGCAACTGACAACGGCATTTTGAATAACGACATGAAGTATATAGGCAAACTTCCAAGGGATGAATTCATTAAAGTAAGTCTACTCCCAGAAGTGTTGAATCTCCTACGCCATACACTTAGCCTTTTTTCCATTCTTTCAATCACCGGATCCCATGTTTTGATTCTATTTAGATTAGCTCCCAATGGCAACCCCAAGTAGTTGATTGCCAAATGATCAATTTTGCATCCCATGACCATAGCAAGGGTGGTAACGTCCTGGTAGTTCACCTTAATCCCACACAAAGAACTTTTGGAATAGTTTATCTTTAATCCTGACATAAGTTGAAAACATCGCAGAATTCTTTTGATATTAGCCAACTCCTCCCTATCATTATTGCAAAAAATTATCGTGTCATCAACAAAACTCGCTCATTCAATCTTACTGTTTAAATCCGCAAGAAATCTAGACAGTGCGATTCCAAGACCCAAACTTTGATGCAAAATGGTAGTATAATGATCTGATACAAGGGCTCAGAATTATGAGGAAATCTCGATGAGAAATGCCAAGGAAATCAAAATGATGCATATAGAGGAATCCAGAAAAGGCAAAATCCCCATAAACCGAAAGCTAACCGACCCATGCCCATCGCAATCATGACAACCAACAAAGTACAAGACAGTTCTGGAATCAGTAAAATCCGGAGTGGTTAAAGCAACAAGTAAAATATGGAAAAATGCAAAGGAGTGAAAAAAGAAATTCCAAAGAAGGGAAGCAAATGCCGGGGAATTGGCAATGGGAAAACAAAGAAAGGGAAGTGAAAGAGGTTGTCAAAACTACCGAATTGGCTGAGCGTAAAGGCACTTTCCAATAAAATGACACTGCAAATATCAAAACCTTGCATCCAATGAAAAGTGGTAAAACGACGAGTACCGAATGATCTAGATTAGAGGTTATTTCAACACGGCTAAAAAATTAGTCCTTCCACCCTATTACATCCGAGTTGTTGAGCTTAGGTGTCTCTCTGTCTTGGAGTGTTATTCCTAGCTGCCACTATTTAATTTGTAACCAATGTTTATACAACTAAAATTTACTTAAATTGACTAATAATATGATCCTTGATAAATCTTATCATTGTAAGTCTAAACATTTTGACGTACCTACGCACGGTTATGGCTACAGGCGTAAGAAAGCAACTTTACACACCCATGTAATCCTAACAGTGATCATCACATAAATAATCCCACAAATTTAAAACTCTCCACATAATCGAAGGCAGCTCCTTGATCTTCAACACACACAGTTTAATTAAAATTAGACCATATCGATTTCTCTAAAATGAAAAAACAGACATTAGAAAACCCAAAGGAGTGGAGAAATGTTACAGCAAGAACTTGACAATGGGTAGGGGGATAAAAATAAGTTGTCACAATGTGAAACTTAGTATGGAAATAAGTTGTCACCATAGAAACTACTTAAATAGCAGAATAACAGAAAGCGTTATCTTGATCTACCTCACAAAAAAGAAAGGGAAAAAAAAAAGGTATGCAGATTCTGAGGTTCAAGGCTAGATAAGGTGTGCATACAACAAACAAAGAGGAACAAAAAAATGAAGTGGGGAGACTCACTGTACTAACCGACTATTTGATGTCCATGAATCATTGGACCTCATATCAATACCCTGGAGATAGATAAGAGATCATGCAAAATTAGAAAAACAGAAGCGAGTCGAGACTGAGAGTAGACTCACCGGCGTGGTAGTCTTGACGGTAAGAATATTGATGCCTTCTCAGTCGGATCTAGACCCTGCAACAACCCAATCTTGGTCGCCTAAAGGAAAGGATGAAGAAGTGGAAAGGGATATTGTAAGCGAAAGGGATTTGATCGAAAAACGCAAGACTGGAGAGAGAGAGAGAGAGAGAGAGAGAGAGAGAGAGAGAGAGAGCGAGAGAGAGAGAGAGACGTTTCCTAAAAATTTTGTCTACTGCTGTTTCGTCTCTATTGGAGCAGTGGAAGGAACCGCATATGTTTCTTTCTTTTGTAGTAAAAAAAAACAGAAAAGAGTGAATTTGGGTTCCAAAAAGACAGCTGTAGCAGGCATTCTGTTTTTGGGTTTTCCCAAGTCAAGCCGTTAGTTTTGCTACCCGAATTTGGCTGGGAAAGGCTCAAGGGTTCAATGAATCTTGACCATCCATACAAGGTATACTCAATTCGCAACATTAATGCAAATCAATGATAGCCATTGATTTAGATCTAATGGCTGAAAATGTAGGGGATCCAAAAATCTGACCTCTTTATTTATAGGAAAAATTTCAAAATGACACCTGAATTTTGCACCAAATGTCACAGAGACACCTGATCTTAAGGATGATATCGGTTCGGTTCGGTCCGTTTTTTTTCAAAATTTACACCGAACCGAATCAATCGGTTTCCTCTCATCCAAAACCGACACCGACCAAAACTGATGAAAAACGGTTCGGTTCGGTCCACCTTTTATCGGTTCGGTTCGGTTCGGTCGGTTTAGTCGGTTTGGAGACGAACAAGAAAAGAAACTGCATAACACTATCAAAAAGGCATATTCTGTAAATAAATTTCAAAAAAAAATCCCTAATCTATGTAAGAGACGAGTTTCATCCACCTGATGCCGTTCAAATGATTTGATTTCTGACCTGTGATTCATGGAGGAGAACTCTGATATTCGTGGGGAGAAGAGGGCAAGAGAGAAAGAGAGACTGTAGAGAGATTGAAAGAGAGAAAGAGAGAGAGAGAGATCGACGAAGAGAGAGGGACAGGGAGAGAGAAAAGTGTCGGCCATGGAGGTTCATGGCTGGTTGGAGGAGAAATCCAGACACGGAGATCAGAGGCGTGTGGGACTGACTGGACACTAGACAAGTAAGTATTAGGTTTATATGTGTATAACTGGATGAACGGCTAGGATTAAAAGGGAAATAATAAGGTACATACCATATTCGGTTCGGTGCATATCGGTGTTAATATTTCACAAACCGAAACCGAACCGAATCAAAAAAAATTTATAAAATGCAAACCAAACTGAACCGACTCCTGGTTAAAACCGACCGAATTGACTAAAAATCTATCGGTTCGGTCGGTCGGTTCGGTTTTTCGGTTAAAATGATCACCCCTACCTGATCTTAAGTTTATTTCAATTAAACACCTGTACTAATAAAATTCCAAAATTTAGACACCTGAACTTAAGTTTATTTCAATTAAACACATGTACTAACAAAATCCCCAAAGTTAGACTCCCGCCGTTATATTTCGTCCCAAAAATTGCTGACATGGCATCTTTAACCCGTTTAAGTTGCCCCATTGCACATGTTTCCAACAAGGGACGATGCACCCAAGCGAAACCCATTGGCAAACTTCATTGTCCTCTGTTGGAAACAGTGCAATGGGGCAACTTAAACAGGTTGGAGATGCCATGTCAGCAATTTTTGGGACGAAATATATCGGCGGGGATCTAAATTTGGGGATTTAAGTTGCCCCATTGCACATGTTTCCAACAAGGGACGATGCACCCAAGCAAAACCCATTGGCAAACTTCATTGTCCTCTATTGGAAACAGTGCAATGGGGCAACTTAAACAGGTTGGAGATGCCATGTCAACAATTTTTGGGACGAAATATAACGGCGGGGATCTAAATTTGGGGATTTTGTTAGTACAGGTGTTTAATTGAAATAAACTTAAGTTCAGGTGTCTAAATTTGGGGATTTTGTTAGTACTGGTGGTTAATTGAAATAAACTTAAATTCAGGTGTCTCTGTAACATTTGATGCAAAGTTCAGATGCCATTTTGAAATTTTCCCTTATTTATATGAGGAAAACTTGTTTCCGACTGGGCCGGAAAGAAGCTATTTGCAGCAGATGCTAATCCTTTGACACGTTAGGCAAATTGACGGATGCGGGGGCTCTACTGCACAACAACATCTACCCAGGCCTAGAATGGCACCGTTTGGCAACCAAAAAAAAAAACCTTAATCTCTCTATTTCCGATCTTATGGAGCAGCAATGTGATTATAATTGCTATAGAGACAAAAATTAATGGGGGAAATTGCATTTAAGTGGGTGTTGGGGCAGATAAGTCTCAAGTCATGGAGAGGTTTTCATGAAATTGCTCATTTCATGAGAAGGGAAAAACTAATTCGGAATACATGAAGAACACAAGATAAAATGTCTAATACTCCCTCCGTCCCAAAATCTTTGGAATTTTTCGATATTCGCGTCATTCTTCAAACTCTTATATCTTTCAATTTATGATATTTTTCATAATTTTGAAAACTTTGCATTATAGATCCAATCGAGAACTATTAAGGGTTATTATCGAGCCGGGCGGGGCCGGGCCAGGCCAGCCCGCCACGTCACTATCCAAGCCCTCCCACGGGTCGGGCTGACTGGGCTTTTAGTTTTTGCGGCCCAGGCGGGCCGAGCTACCTACCATAAATTGAAGCCCACGGGCTAGCCCAATTAATGGGCTAGTGGGCCAAAAACCGGGCGGGCCAACGAGCGGGCTTGAATTTCCTTGGGCAAGGGAAAAAAGAAAGGATTTTGTGGGATTTTAGGCTAATGGGTGGGCCCGTGGGTGGGTACCACGGGCAGGCTCATGGGCCGGGCCTACGGGCTGGTCCAGTAAAAATTCATAGGCCCAAACCCGCCCAATACAAACTACAGGCCGGGTAAAAGCCAGATGAGCGGGCAGGCTGCGGGCTTCGGGCGGGCCGCGGCCTTCGGGCTAAATGGTGACCTTTAAGAACTATCAAATAAGATCTATATTGTATTTTTTGGAGATTCATATTAAAAGAATAAGAGTTCAAAGAACAACACCAATATCGAAAAAGTTCAAAGATTTTGGGACGGAGGGAGTGTACAAAAGAGAGCCCAGATTATGGGTACTGCCCCAGATGGAGGGCTGCCCAAGTTCTGCTCGTATTGCTTGGAGGAGAGTCTATCCTCCCCACAACTCGTTCATATCTTGTGTTAATTTGTATTGTCTTAACGTGTCGTTTGTTTTCCTTCCCTCTTGTAAGATGGACTGAAAACAGCGTGTCCCATTTACCCTATGTAGCCTTTTGGCTTAGGTTGTTTTATTTTCTTTTTTCTTCTGGGATATACCCCATGTAGGCTGTATATTCGGTTAGCCTCTTTTTCAATTTCAAGCTGTTTTACCCACACACAAAAAAAAAAAAAAAAATTGTCTAATATACCCACCCCCACTATTGAAACCCTAAAATCAGTTCTCCTATTTCTCCCTCTCCCTTTACGGTACTCCTCTTTTCCCCTTTCAAGGCTCAGATTTGAGACACTGCCGGCCCAAAGAGGTATACATACATCTCTCTCTCTCTCTCTCTCTCTCTCTCTCTCTCTCTCTCTCTCTCTCTCTCTCTCTCTCTCTCTCTTCATTTTCTTCAATTTGGCTTTCTCGTAGTATTTGTCGGTGGTTTTCCACCAGGTGCCGACCAACGGCTCGTTTTGAGTAGGGGGAGAAGAGAGCAAGGCGACGAAATCGGAGACAATGGCTTGCTGGGCGGAAGTGAAAATTGGAAGAGAGAGATCATGAGGAGGAGCTTAGGAATGAAAGATGCCATTTTTGTTTTTCGATCTAGATGATGAGAAAATGGGTGGGAATGGGAATGGATTTGGGTCTGCATACAGATTTGGGTCTGCTCTATTTTTGTGGTGTGGGAATGGAGGTGCAGTGGTGGCTATTTATTCAGTGATTAAGTTGCCCTGTGTATAACTTAAGTTGTCCATGTATGAACCTAAGTTGTCTCGTATATGAACCTAAGTTGCCCCGTATATGAACCTTAAGTTCCTCCAAAGTTACCCCGTGCATGAACATAAGCCTTCTAAGTTCAAGATAAGAGGGGTATTTTTATCTTCAAAACCATATCTTAGGAATTATTATTTTCCGTTCCCATGAAGGGGACAATTCCGAAAAAGTACTCCATGACTTGGGAATAATTTGGCCTAAGGACCACTGAACACCAATTTCTCCAATTAATGATCAGAATAATATAATCTTCGCATCGGTTCAAACGGATTGAAAATTGGAGCACTTAATTTTTTAGGGAAGTGATAATGCCAAATTTGTTTTTGTTGGTGCAAAAACTCGAGTGCATATATTTCTTGTACACTACACATGGTACAAGTCTTTTATGCACTAGAGTTTTGGCACCAACAAAACCAGTTTTGGCATTATCATTTCCCATTTTGTAACCATATTTTTTAATATATAAACGGTCTACAAAAATTAAGAGCTCCAATTTTTAATCCTTTTGAACAAGTGTGAAGATTTTACTATTCTGATCATATCATTCTAAAGAGATATAATTAAATTTTGTCTCT
The DNA here is from genome assembly GCA_019656295.1 of Rhododendron mucronatum var. ripense. Lineage (NCBI taxonomy): Eukaryota > Viridiplantae > Streptophyta > Magnoliopsida > Ericales > Ericaceae > Rhododendron > Rhododendron mucronatum. The sequence goes on along the minus strand of BPLT01000038.1, from coordinate 1,229,536 downwards.
AGAGCTCTCATAATCACGTTTCTGCTTCACATAGTCCTAAATAAGAGAGAAGATACTTAATTATAAGAGCCTTAGAGATAAAAATTAATTATGACCCTTTAGAACAATATGACTAGAATAATAAGATCTTTTGGTTCAAACGGATTAAAAATTTAAGCACTTAATTCTTTTAGATGGTTTATATATTATAAAATATAGTTAAAAAATTAATTGCTCCAATTTTTAATCCATTTGAACCGGTACGAAGATCTTATTATTCTAAAGATAAAGAGACATAATTAATTTTTGTCTCTAAAGCTCTCATAATCACGTTTCTACTCCATATGATTAGAAATGATAGATTTAAGGGTTTTTTTTTGGCAAAACGGTGCCTTTCTAGGGCTGGGTAGAGGCTACTCTTGTCAATTTTCCTGACGTGTCAAAGGATTAGCACCTGCTGCAATTATCTTCAGTTTTCCTCTTATTTATATTGATAGATATTAGTACATGACACGAGGAGTACTGAGCATAAACGGAATTTCTAAGGGTAAATTTCACTAACCTCCCCTGAGGTTTCTGACACAGACAGAACCTCCCATGAAGTTTTTGAAATAATAGTGCCCTCCCTTACTTTTACTGACATTGTCACAAGTTCCCGTTCTATTAAATTGCTTGCAAACGGTGTTAAATACACAATAGGAGGACAAATTGCCCTTGTTTAATGTGTACTACCTCCTTTTTGCCCTCATTCTTTCCCTCCCTATTTTTTCCAAATAAATTTTTGTTTATGGAGAGCAAGACTAAGAATAAAACTATTAAAGTAATTTATTTTCAAAACTCACGCTATAGAGGTACTTAATTCTTATAATCAGAGGGCCTTTGGACAAAATTATTTTTTGGATGGGGAGAACAATTATCTGCTTAGGCAAACTCTATGGTCTAGACTGCACCATCTGAGCACTACATCTCCCTGGATAGTGCTTGGAGATTTTAATGTCATACGGTTTCCCAGGGAGAAGGTTTGGGGAACTGTTTCTTGGCCTCATTATATGGATGATTTTAATCGATGTTTGTATCAATTGGGGCTTGATGATCTTAAGTACACTGGTTGTTTTTTTCACCTGGGCCAACAAACAGGACCCTACACATTTTGTTAGTACAAAACTGGATCAAGTGTTAGTCAATGAGAATTGGATGAAGGTGTATAATTCTTCCTATGCCCATTTCCCTACTCCTGGGATATCCGATCACTCTTCTGCCATTACGTCTATTCTTCCACGTCCTAGGAAATCGAATAAACCGTTTAAGTTTTTTGATTTCCTAGCAGATCACCCTCAGTTCTTGGATGTAGTTCAGAAAGTTTGGAGGAGAGTGATTATTGGGAATCCCATGTTTTGTGTCTATGAGAAGCTCAAGCTATTGCAAGGTGAGTTCAAACTTATCAATTCTAGAGATTTTAGTGATGTATTTGCTAGAATTGTTGACCTTAGACAGCAACTGGATACCTTGCAGCATGCTCTGAGCTCCTATAATCCTAATCCTTCCTTAGTTAACCAGGAAAGAGCAGCTTATAAACAGCTCCTCACAATGGTTAGGGCCGAGGAAAGTCTGGCTAAACAAAAGTCTAGAATTCAGTGGTTGAAGTTGGGCGATCAGTATACTTCTTATTTCTTCAAATCTGTAACTAATGCAAGAAATAGAAACAAAATAACCAGTCTGGTCTTGGAGGATGGATCCCACACACATGATATTGAGGTCATAAAGTCCAATTTTGTCAGCTATTACACTAACTTGCGAGGTTCTGTCCATCCTGATGCTTATCAAGGCCGTAACAGAATTCAGCAATTAGTAAACAAAAGACTAACTGATACCCAAAAGATGGCAACGATTGTGGAGGTCTCTGATCAGGAGATTAAGGACACATTTTGTTCCCTAAACCCTAGTAAAGCTCTTGGTCCGGATGGCTACAATGCTGGTTTTTTTTAAAAAACTTGGCCTATCATAGGCCATGAGGTTACTGTAGCTGTCAAGACCTTTTTCCGGTCCGGTAAACTGCTCAGGAAGGCCAACTCTACCATGGTAGCTCTTGTTCCAAAGATCCCTAACCCATCCAAAGTAGGGGATTTTAGACCTATCTCATGTTGTAACACTGTTTACAAATGCATTGCTACAATAATTTCCAAAAGACTCCAGGTGGTCCTCCCTGTGCTAGTTGATCTTGCCCAGTCGGGGTTTGTGAAAGGGAGGAGAATTGCTGACAACATCTTCCTTACCCAAGAACTAATGCGAGGTTATCATAAATCATCATCATCACCAAGATGTGCGATGAAAGTAGACATTAGGAAAGCCTATGATAATGTCAGATGGGATTTTCATACAGTACGTCAACATCCATACCGTACCATACGACACCAAAATGGTAGAATACCATACAACAACATCCATACCGTACCATACGACACCAAAACGGTACAATACCGTACGACAACATCCATAAGTTAGCATACCACACCAAAACGGTACAATATCGTACGACAACATCCCAACGGTACCATACCACACCAAAATGCTGCAATATCGTACGTCAACATCCATACCATACCACACCATAAGACACCGAAACGGTAGAATAACATACGACAACATCCATAAGGTAGCATACCACACCAAAACGGCACAATATCGTACCACAACATCCTTACGGTACCATACCAAACCAAAATGGTGGAATATCATACGTCAACATCCACACCATACATTACCGTACGACACCGAAACGGTAGAATACCGTATGACAACATCCATACCGTACCATACGACACCAAAACGGTGCAATACCATACGACAACATCCATAAGGTAGCATACCACACCAAAACGGTACAATACCGTACGACAACATCCATACGGCACCATACCACACGAAAATGGTGCAATATCGTACATCAACTTCCATACCGTACCAAACGACACCAAAACGGTAGAATACCGTATGACAACATCATACCGTACCGTACGACAGCAAAACGGAACAATACCGTACGACAACATCCACAAGATAGCATACAACACAAATCCGGTACAATATTATACGACAACGTCCATACGGTACCATACCCCACCAAAATGGTGTAATATCGTACGTCAACATCCATACCATATCATACGACACCAAAACGGTAGAATACCGTACGACAACATCCATACCGTACCGTACGACACCAAAACGGTACAGTACCATACGAAAACATCCATAAGGCAGCATACCAAACTAAAACGGTGAAATATCATACGACAACATCCATAAGGTAGCATACCACATTAAAGAGGTAAAATATCGCACGAAAACATCCATATCGTACCATACCACACAAAAATGGTGCAATATCGTATGTCAACATCCAAACCATACCACACCGTACGACACCAAAACATTAGAATACTGTATGACAACATCCATATCAAACCATACGACACCAAAACGGTACAATACCGTACGATAACATTTATAACGTAGCAAACCACACGAAAACTGTACAATATCGTACGACAACATCCTTACGGTACCATACCACACAAAAATGGTAAAATATCGTACGTCAACTTCCATACCGTACCATACGACACCAAAACGGTACAATACCGTATGACAACATCCACAAGGTAGCATGCCACACCAAAACGGTACAATATCGTGCGACAACATCCTTACGGTACCATACCACACCAAAATGGTAAAATATTGTACGTCAACTTCCATACCGTAACATACGACACCAAAACGGTAGAATATCGTATCACAACATCCATAACGTACCATACGACAGCAAAACGGAACAATACCGTACAACAACATCCACAAGCTTGCATACCACACTAAAATGATACAATATCGTACGACAACATCCATACGGTACCATACCACCCAAAAATGATGCAATATCGTACGTCAAGATCCATACCGCACCGTACGACACCAAAACGGTAGAATACCGTACGACAACTTCCATACCATACTACACCAAAACGGTACAATACTGTACGACAACACAGATAAAGTAGCATACCACATTAAAACGGTACAATATCGTCCGACAACATTAATACGGTACCATACCACACCAAAATGGTGCAATATCGTACGTCAACATCCATACCATACCATACCATACGACAGCAAAACGGTAGAATACCGTATGAAAACATCCATACCGTACCATACGACACCAAAACGGAACAATACGGTATGACAATATCCATAAGGTAGCATACCATGACAAATGGTACAATATCGTACGACAACATCCATACGGTACCATACCACACAAAAATGGTGCAGTATCGTACGTCAACATCCATTCCGTTTCATACGACACCAAAACGGTAGAATACCGTATGACAACATCCATACCGTACCATACGACAGTAAAATGGAAGAATACCGTACAACAACATCCACATGATAACACACCACACTAAAACGGTACAATATCGTACGACAACTTCCATACGGTACCATACCACACCAAAGTGGTGCAATATCGTACGTCAACATCCATTCCGTATCATACGACACCAAAACGGAAGAATACTGTACGACGACGTCCATACCATACCACACGACACCAAAACGGTACAATACCGTACGGCAATATCCAAAAGGTAGCATACCACATTAAAACGGTACAATATCGAACGACAACATCCATACGGTACCATATCAAACCAAAATGGTGGAATATCGTACGTCAACATTCATACCATACAATATCATGCGACACCGAAACGGTAGAATACCGTATGACAACATTCATATGGTACCATACGACACCAAAATGGTACAGTACTGTACGACAATATCCGTAAGGTAGCATACCACACCAAAACGGTACAATATCGTACGACAACATCCATACGGTACCATTCCACACGAAAATGGTGCAATATCGTACATCAACATCCATACTGTACAATACAACACCAAAACGGTAGAATACCGTATGAAAACGTCATACCTTACGACAGCAAAACGGAACAATATCGTACGTACTATATTGCACCATTTTAGTGTGGCATGGTACCGTAATGATGTTGTCGTACGATATTGTGCCGTTTTTGTGTGGTATGCTACCTTATGGATCCGTATGGATGTTGACGTACGATATTGCACCATTTTAGTGTGGCATGGTACCGTATGGTTGTTGTCGTACGATATTGTACCGTTTTGGTGTGGTACGCTAACTTATGAATGTTAACGTACGATATTGCGCCATTTTAGTGTGGCATGGTACTGTATGGATGTTGTCGTACGATATTGTACCGTTTTGGTGTGGTATGCTACCTTATGGATGTTGACGGACGATATTGCACCAATCTGGTGTGGCATGGTATCGTATGGATGTTGTCGTATAATATTGTACCGTTTTGTTGTGGTATCCTACTTTATGGATGTTGACTTACGATATTGTACCGTTTTGCTATAGTTTTATGGATTTTGACGTACGATATTCACCATTTTGGTGTGGCATGGTACCGTATGGATGTTGTACCGTTTTGGTGTGGTATGGTACCTTATGGATGTTGACGTACGATATTGTACCATTTTGGTGAGGTATGGTACCGTATGGATGTTAACGTACGATATTGCAACATTTTAGTGTGGCATGGTACCGTATGGATGTTATCGTACGATATTGTACCGTTTTGCTGTGGTATTATGGATGTTGATGTACGATATCGCACCATTTTGGTGTGGCATTGTACCGTATGGATCTTGTCGTACAATATTGTACCGTTTTGGTGTCGTATACTACCGTATGGATGTTGACGTACGATATTGCACCATTTTGGTGTGGCATGGTACCCGTATGGATGTTGTCGTACGATATTGTACCGTTTTGGTGTGGTATTGTATGGTATGGATGTTGTCGTATGATATTGCACCATTTTAGTGTGGCATGGCACCGTATTTATATTGTCGTAAGATATTGTACCGTTTTGGTGTGGTATGCTACCTTATGGATGTTGACGTACGACAACATCCATACGGTACCTTACCTCACCAAAATGCTGCAATATCGTGCGTCAACATCCATAAGACCGCATACCACACCAAAACGGTACAATATCGTACGACAACATCCATACGGTACCATACCTCACCAAAATGGTGCAATATCGTACGTCAACATCCATAAGGTAGCATACCACACCAAAACGGTACAATATCGTACGACAACATGCATACGGTACCATACCTCACCAAAATGGAGCAATATCATACGTCAATATCCACACCGTAGCAAAACACACCAAAACGGTACAATATCGTACGACAACATCCATACGGTACCATGCCACACTAAAATGGTGCAATATCGTACGTCAATATCCATAAGGTAGCATACCACACCAAAACGATACAATAACGTACGACAACATTCATACGGTACCATCCCTTACTAAAATGCTATGATATTGCATCATTTTGGTGAGGTATGGTACCGTATGCATGTTGTCGTACGATATTGTACCGTTTTGGTGTGGTATGCTACATTATGGATGTTGACGTACGATATTGCACCATTTTGGTGAGGCATGGTACCGCAAGGATGTTGTCGTACGATATTGTACCGTTTTGGGGTGGTATGCTACCTTATGGATCCGTATGGATGTTGACGTACGATATTGCACCATTTTGGTGTGGCATGGTACCCGTATGGATGTTGTCGTACGATATTATACCGTTTTGGTGTGGTATCGTACGGTATGGATGTTGACGTTCGATATTGCACAATGTTAGTGTGGCATGGCGCCGTATTGATGTTGTCGTACGATATTGTACCGTTTTGGTGTCGTATGCTACCTTATGGATGTTGACGTTCGATATTGCAACATTTTTGTAAGGTCTGGTACCGTATGAATGTTGTCGTACGTTATTGTATCGTTTTGGTGTGGTATGCTACCTTATAGATGTTGTCGTACGATATTGTTCCGTTTTGGTGTGGTATGCTACCTTATGGATGTTGACGTACGATATTGCACCATTTTGGTGAGGTATGGTACCGTATGGATGTTGTCGGACGATATTGTACCGTTTTGGTGTGGTATTCCTTATGGATGTTGTCGTACGATATTGCACCATTTTGGTGAGGTATTGTACCGTATGGATGTTGTCGCACGACATTGTATCGTTTTGGTGTGGTATGCTGCCTTGTGCATGTTGACGTACGATATTGCAGCATTTTGGTGAGCTAAGGTACCGCACGGATGTTGTCGTACGATATTGTACCGTTTTGGTGTGGTATGCTCCCTTATGGATGTTGACGTACGATATTGCACCGTTTTGGTTAGGCATGGTACCGTATGGATGTTGTGGTACGATATTGTACCGTTTTGGTGTGGTATGCTACCTTTTGGATGTTGACGTATGATATTGAACCATTTTGGGGTGGCATGTTGCCGTATGGATGTTGTCGTGCGATATTGTACCGTTTTGGTGTGGTATGCTATGGTACCATATGGATGTTGTCGTACGATGTTGTGCCGTTTTGGTGCGGTATGCTACCTTATGGATGTTGACGTACGATATTACACCATTTTGATGAGGCAAGGTATCGTATTGATGTTGTCGTACGATGTTGTACTGTTTCGGTGTGGTATGCTACCTTATGGATGTTGACGTACGATATTGCACCATTTTGGTGTGGCATGATACCGTATGGATGTTGTCGTACAATATTGTACCATTTTGTTGTGGTATGCTACTTTATACGTACGATATTGTAACGTTTTGCTGTGGTATAATGGATGTTGACGTACGATATTTCACCATTTTGGTGTGGCATGGTACCGTACGGATGTTGTCGTAACATATTGTACCGTTTTCGTGTGTTATACTACCTTATGGATGTTGACGTACGATATTGCCTCATTTTGGTGAGATATGGAACCGTATGGATGTTGTCGTACGATATTGTACCGTTTTGGTGTGGTATGGTGAGGTATGGTAGTTGACGTACGATATTGCACCATTTTGGTGATGCATTGTACCGTATGGTTGTTGTCGTACGATATTGTACCGTTTTGGTGTGGTATGCTATGGTACCGTATGGATGTTGTCGTACGATATTGTGCCGTTTTGGTGCGGTATGCTACCTTATGGATGTTGATGTAAGATATTGCACCATTTTGGTGAGGCAAGGTACCGTATGGATGTTGTCGTACGATATTGTACCGTTTTGGTGCGGTATGCTACCGGATGTTGAGGTACGAAATTGCAACATTTTTGTGAGGTATGGTACCGTATTTATGTTGACGTACCATATTGCACCATTTTAGTGTGGCATGGTACTGTAATAATGTTGTCGTACGATATTGTGCTATTTTGGTGTGGTATGCTTCCTTATGGATCTGTACGGATGTTGACGTACGATATTGCACCATTTTGGTGAGGCATGGTACCGTATGGATGTTGTCGTACGATATTGTACCGTTTTGGTGTGGTATGCTACCTTCTTGATGTTGACTTACGATATTGAACCATTTTGGTGTGGCATGTTACCGTATGGATGTTGTCGTGCGATATTGTACTGTTTTAGTGCGGTATGCTATGGTACCGTATGGATGTTGTTGTACGATATTGTGCCGTTTCGGTGTGGAATGCTACCTTATGGATGTTGATGTACAATATTGCACCATTTTGGTTTGGCATGGTACCGTATGGATGTTGTCGTACGATATTGTACTGTTTTGATGTGGTATGCTATGGTACCGTATGGATGTTGTAGTACGATATTGTACCATTTTGGTGTGATATGCTACCTTATGGAAGTTGACGTACGATATTGCAACATTTTGGTGAGCTATGGTACCGTATGTATGTTGACGTACGATATTGCACCATTTTAGTGTGGCATGGCACCGTAATGATATTGTCGTACGATATTCTGCCGTTTTGGTGTGGTATGTTATCTTATGGATCCGTATGGATGTTGACGTACGATATTGCACCATTTTGGTGTGGCATGGTACCCGTATGGATGTTGTCGTACGATATTGTACCGTTTTGGTGTGGTATCGTACGGTATGGATGTTGACGTACGATATTGCACAATTTTAGTGTGGCATGGCGCCGTATTGATGTTGTCGTACGATATTGTACCGTTTTGGTGTCGTATGCTACCTTATCGATGTTGACGTACGATATTGCATCATTTTGGTAAGGTATGGTACCGTATGAATGTTGTCGTACGTTATTGTATCATTTTGGTGTGGTATGCTACCTTATGGATGTTGACGTACGTGTGGCATGGTACCGTATGGATGTTGTCGTACGATATTGTACCGTTTTGGTATGTTATGCTACGGTATGGATGTTGACGTACGATATTGCACCATTTTGGTGAGGTATGGTACCGTATGTATGTTGTCGAACGATATTGTACAGTTTTGGTGTGGTATGCTACATTATGGATGTTGACGTACGATATTAAACCATTTTGGTGAGGCATGGTACCGTAAGGATGTTGTCGTACGATATTGACCGTTTTGGTGTGGTATGCTACATTATGGATGTTGACGTACGATATTGCACCATGTTGGTGAGGCATGGTACCGTAAGGATGTTGTCGTACGATATTGTACCGTTTTGGGGTGGTATGCTACCTTATGGATGTTGACGTACGATATTGCACCATTTTGGTATGGCATGGTACCGTATGGATGTTGTCGTACGATATTGTACGGTTTTGGTGTGGAATACTACCTTATGGATGTTGACGTGCGAAATTGCACCATTTTGGTGAGGTGGATGTTGTCGTACGATATTGCACCATTTTGGTGTGGTATGCTACTATATGGATCCGAATGGATATTGACGTACGATATTGCACCATTTTAGTGTGGCATGGTACCGTATGGATGTTGTCAAACGATATTGTACCGTTTTGGTGTGGTATGCTACCTTATGGATGTTGACGTACGATATTGCACCATTTTGGAGAGGTATGGTACCGTATGAATGTTGTCGTACGATATTGTACCGTTTTGGTGTGTTATGCTACGGTATGGATATTGACGTATGATATTGCACCATTTTGGTGAGGTATGGTACCGTATGAATGTTGTCGTACGTTATTGTATCGTTTTGGTGTGGTAGGCTACCTTATGGATGTTGACGTACGATATTGCACCATTTTAGTGTGGCATGGTACCGTATGGATGTTGTCGTACGATATTGTACCGTTTTGGTATGTTATGCTACGGTATGGATGTTGACGTACGATATTGCACCATTTTGGTGAGATATGGTACCGTATGTATTTTGTCGTACGATATTGTACAGTTTTGGTGTGGTATGCTACATTATGGATGTTGACGTACGATATTAAACCATTTTGGTGAGGCATGGTACCGTAAGGATGTTGTCGTACGATATTGTACCGTTTTGGTGTGGTATGCTACATTATGGATGTTGACGTACGATATTGCACCATTTTGGTGAGGCATGGTACCGTAAGGATGTTGTCGTACGATATTGTACTGTTTTGGGGTGGTAGGCTACCTTATGGATGTTGACGTACGATATTGCACCATTTTAGTGTGGCATGGTACCGTATGGATGTTGTCGTACGATATTGTACCGTTTTGGTATGTTATGCTACGGTATGGATGTTGACGTACGATATTGCACCATTTTGGTGAGGTATGGTACCGTATGTATTTTGTCGCACGATATTGTACAGTTTTGGTGTGGTATGCTACATTATGGATGTTGACGTACGATATTAAACCATTTTGGTGAGGCATGGTACCGTAAGGATGTTGTCGTACGATATTGTACCGTTTTGGTGTGGTATGCTACATTATGGATGTTGACGTACGATATTGCACCATTTTGGTGAGGCATGGTACTGTAAGGATGTTGTCGTACGATATTGTACTGTTTTGGGGTGGTATGCTACCATATGGATGTTGACGTACGATATTGCACCATTTTGGTGAGGTATGGTACTGTATGGATGTTGTCGTACGATATTGTACGGTTTTGGTGTGGGATACTACCTTATGGATGTTGACGTGCGAAATTGCACCATTTTGGTAAGGTGGATGTTGTCGTACGATATTGCACCATTTTGGTGTGGTATGCTACCTTATGGATCCGTATGGATGTTGACGTACGATATTGCACCATTTTAGTGTGGCATGGTACCGTATGGATGTTTTCAAACGATATTGTACCGTTTTGGTGTGGTATGCTACCTTATGGATCCGTATGGATGTTGACGTACGATATTGCACCATTTTAGTGTGGCATGGTACCGTGTGAATGTTGTCGTACGATATTGTACCGTTTTGGTGTGTTATGCTACGGTATGGATATTGAGGTATGATATTGCACCATTTTGGTGAGGTATGGTACCGTATGAATGTTGTCGTACGTTATTGTATCGTATTGGTGTGGTATGGTACCTTATGGATGTTGACGTACGATATTGCACCATTTTAGTGTGGCATGGTACCGTATGGATGTTGTCGTACGATATTGTACCGTTTTGGTATGTTATGCTACGGTATGGATGTTGACGTACGATATTGCACCATTTTGGTGAGGTATGGTACCGTATGAATGTTGTCGTACGATATTGTACCGTTTTGGTGTGTTATGCTACGGTATGGATATTGAGGTATGATATTGCACCATTTTGGTGAGGTATGGTACTGTATGGATGTTGTCGTACGATATTGTACGGTTTTGGTGTGGGATACTACCTTATGGATGTTGACGTGCGAAATTGCACCATTTTGGTAAGGTGGATGTTGTCGTACGATATTGCACCATTTTGGTGTGGTATGCTACCTTATGGATCCGTATGGATGTTGACGTACGATATTGCACCATTTTAGTGTGGCATGGTACCGTGTGAATGTTGTCGTACGATATTGTACCGTTTTGGTGTGTTATGCTACGGTATGGATATTGAGGTATGATATTGCACCATTTTGGTGAAGTATGGTACCGTATGAATGTTGTCGTACGTTATTGTATCGTATTGGTGTGGTATGGTACCTTATGGATGTTGACGTACGATATTGCACCATTTTAGTGTGGCATGGTACCGTATGGATGTTGTCGTACGATATTGTACCGTTTTGGTATGTTATGCTACGGTATGGATGTTGACGTACGATATTGCACCATTTTGGTGAGGTATGGTACCGTATGAATGTTGTCGTACGATATTGTACCGTTTTGGTGTGTTATGCTACGGTATGGATATTGACGTATGATATTGCACCTTTTTGGTGAGGTATGGTACCGTATGAATGTTGTCGTACGTTATTGTATCGTTTTGGTGTGCTATGCTACCTTATGGATGTTGACGTACGATATTGCACCATTTTAGTGTGGCATGGTACTGTATGGATATTGTCGTACGATATTGTACCGTTTTGGTGTGTTATGCTACGGTATGGATGTTGACGTACGATATTGCACCAATTTGGTGAGGTATGGTACCGTATGTATGTTCTCGTACGATATTGTACAGTTTTGGTGTGGTATGCTGTCTTATTGATGAGGAACACTAGTTGTCCCTCATCCAAGCCTAAGGCTCACCAAAAACAACCCGCTCTCAGCTAACAGCCAACCACCACAGAATCCAAAGATGGGATAAGCAAACCAAGATACTAATACTCCAACCAACCCCGAAAATAAGCAAAATACCCACTTCTAAAGACCAGCTACGACAGAGGGACAAGGAATCGAGAAGAGGCTTAACCTGGAGATGACGGCATCCGACAAGGCAACCCTCCCAAGTACCCTGCACACCACGCCCATTCCATCCAGAGTACTACACTCTGGACCTAATCCCCTAGGCTCGCTAAAATCTAAAAGAGGGACAGAAAGAGGAGCCTTAAAATGAGGCCACTCGAACTGTAGGTGAACCAAGCTGCCTTTCAATTCGATGCACAAACACCAATCTAATCAATGACAGCTAGAGAAGCTACCCCTTTCAACCAGAGCACGACCACAAATCTAATCAAAGACAACCCTGGAAGCTACCTCTTTCAATCAAAGCCCAACCACTGATCTACTAAATGGTAGCCGCGAAGTTACCCTTTTCAATCAGCACAAGAGCCCAATCTAATCAATGATAGCCACAGTCACAATCGTACTAAGCACCACCACTGGGCTACTGAAGCAAAGAATCTAGGGATTTAAAGAAGCTTAACAAAGAGCTTGAATGATGAAACCAAAAGATGGTTCCATAGATACTAACAGAACACTTGCCCAACAGTCCAACAACAAATTTGACATTAAACAGATAATCTAACTAGCTCACAGGTTTGCAAAACCACAACCAGTTAATGATCAAAACCATTAACTACAAAATTTCCTTAATTGCTGAATGAGTTCTCATTTGGAATACTAGATCTAGAGTCCATTACCTTCAGCCGTGGTAATTCGGACAGTGATCCTGTACATCCAGCTATTGCAATTGCTAGAACTAGCATCTGCTTTGAAGATCTCTGTGAATCGATTGTAGTATTGCACAAAATGTTAAGATGAAAATAGCCCCACAGCAGATTTCTAGTTCCGGTTCTAGGTGGATGAATCCACTCGAAGCCCATTATAACAAACTCCATAGGAACGAGCAAAAGGGGTTACGCCACTCGATTATCCACTTCATGAGTAATCTGGGTTAAGACTACCTCTGATTTTGGAGTGAATAGTTCCCACCCCCCAGTATCAATGGTTCGATGGAAACAGCCGTGGATGATTACACCCTACCGTCGTGCCACTGCTGTATCTCAGCCTTGACCCGAACAGGAGCCATGTGTTGGTGGTTTCCAGACAAGATCCATCGACTAGTAGATCTGGAGAACTCCCCGAGGGAAGTCCTCCCATCGCTGTAGCTTCGATCGGAAGAACTAAAGACCGGCAAGAGATCCCTGTTCTTCGAATGTGGAAAACGATTGATGAAGTAGACTGAACAAGATACACAGTGCTCCTTCTTCTAATACAGCTGTAATCATCCATGGCTGACGGCTTGATAGCTCTAGCAGATGGGTTGGGCCTCAAAGCCCTTGATTCCAATGAAGTTTGGCATAAGCAACAGGTTTCAGTAAATTCGAAATCTCAATAGCCTTAGCCGACTTCGTCGGATCTAGAAACACCAAGGGTGATCATATCAGGTGACCTCAACCTAGGATCCTCCCTCAGATGTGCTATACTTGCTACATCTCCATCTGGGTTTGGAGCGTACAGCCCTAAATCGATCAAAAACTCAAGTCCATCTTGCAAACTTCAACAAGTCTTCGAGGAAGCCTTGATCAGGGAAGCTGAAGAACGAGCAACCCATTTACAGGACATTAACTGCTAGTTCGATCATCAAGAATAGGTACAAGTTCTTAAACCTAAATCTAAGATTTTGTACAATGCCAAGGGAAATCCTTATGTGGAAGGAGATCCCAATCTCGGCTATAGTCTAGAGGACACTAGACTCCGAAAGTCAAGCTGTGTTTCTGGTTCCTCCTCTCTCCAACCAGATTCGATTCCGACGCCTACCTCTCCTACTCATAATCCAACTACTAAACTGCCTCACACTTAACCTCCAAGCAACCTTTTACACAACCAAAACCATCTACCCACACTTCGAAATCAAGCTCATACTACCCAAACTCACCATTTCAATGCCAAACCTAATCCTAGTTAGGCTAAAACTAATCCTAAGAACTGGGTCTCACTTCTCCAATCTCAGAGCCCTTCCTTAGATATGAAACTTGAACATTATCCAAATCTTCAGAGAGGCAAGGAAGCTTTGGTTGAAATAGACATAGAATTGACCGAAATTGGCAAATGGAATAGATATTTGGTAGGTCATTTCTTAGATGGGAAGATGGCTTATCCTCTACTAGTGTTCACTACTCGAAACCAATGGAAAGATCTCTTTGTGGATGTAAATCCTAATGTAGAGGATTCTACTTATTTGAATTCAAGGATGAACAGGCCAAGATGAAAGTCCTTGAAGGAGGTCTCTACTTCTTCTCTTAGAAATATCTTGTCCTCCAAGATTGGCATAGAATGATGAAGCCTGCCTAGGATCAACCTACCAGAATACCTGCATGGGTTAAATTTCATGCTTTACCCTTTAAACTTTGGAATCAAGAGTGCTTAAGTCGAATGGCTAGCACAATTGGGAGACCCCTACATGTGGAACAGGCCACTGGTAAGACTGCTAAGCAACCAGGCCTTCTACATGCAAAGTCAACAAAGGTGAGAATTTGTATAGAAATCAGTGCTGAACAAGATCTACTGGAAGAGGTTACAGTCATTATTGAAGGAGAAACTGTTATTGTCCCCATTGAATATCAAGTCCCACCCATTTGTAAGCAATGTAAGGTGTTTGTACATTTAACAGAGCAGTGGACCAAGAAAACCCTCTACTCTTCTTCTTCTCCCAAATCTACTGTACAAAGTGGGTCTCAAACAGGGAAAGAGAAGCTTATAGCTACTGTGGAGCAAGCACCAAGAGATCCCATCCAGCAGCAAATGGATTCCCCTTTAGTTACGCCTCTTATGCTTCAGAAGCAACAGGCTAGCAGCTTACCTAACCCTTTGAGTGAATCAGAATCTGAAGGAGAACCATTGGAGGTTGTAGAAGGAGTGGTCAAAAGCTCCAATGAGGCTGATTCACAGCCACAGTTCAAGTTGGAAATCACAGGCAATGGAAAAGAGCCATCCTCCACAGTTGTACCTAGGGCTGGAATGGTTACTGATCTGAATCAATCACTCTCTTAAGCCACCTGATCCCCAAGCTTCAAAGGTAGGGAGCAAGGTTCTCTCCACATCAGATCAAAAAAGAATGAAAAAGCTTGCAAGGGAGCAGTCACAGAGTTTCCTATTCAGAGGAAGAAAATAGCGTACCATATCCTTTTTGTCAAGGCAGTATCTTAGTACTTCCATCTTTGCCACATACTTAGTTCTGCTTGAATAATTGTTTTATGTCTGTGCATCCTTTTAATATTGGTTTTTGGAATATTCGGGGTCTTAATGACCCAATCAAACAAAAGGAGGTCAAATGTTTTGCGAACAACAACAATCTCTCCATTGTGGGTTTATTAGAGCATAAAACAAAGGAAGTTGGGGCTGATAGAATTCTGAAATATATCTGCCCTTATTCGAGTTATTTGAACAACTATCCCCAGGCTCCCATAGGTAGAATTTTTGTTTGTTGGGATCCTAGTATTATAAATAACCAAGTTTTGGATCAGTCTGACCAATTTATGCATTGTGAGGTCCATTCTAAGCGTGGGGGAACCTCTTTTTTGGCCACTTTTGTATATGGGGCTAATAACTATCTGGATAGACAGGTCTTGTGGTCTAGTCTTCATCATTTGATCTCTTCCTTTCCTTGGATAGTAATAAGGGATTTTAATGCCATTAGAGCATCCCCAATGGGGATGTAAAACTGGGTTGTATACTTATAATAGCACCTGGAGGCAAAAAAAACCCCTCCAATGGGGATGTAAAATAGCAAAAATCGGGATGTAAAATAGCATAGATGGAAAGGGAGATGTATATTTCCATCCCCTTTTGACTACAGCTATAAATTACAGGTCATCAAACATCATCAATTCCAACTGCAATACCAGAAAAATGGACGGCCAGAATTACCTGTATTCGCCTGATAGTTGGCCGGAATTGGTTCCTCATCGCCGGTTTCTGCAAAAATTCGCCGGAGTGACCAAAAATTGCTGGAATCGAGTGAGAGAGAGAGAGAGAAAGAGAGAGAGAGAGAGGTGAGAGAGGGATCTCACCGACAAGAGACAGAGATATCCACGGGGAACAGTCGGTGATCATCAACATAGGGGAGTTAGGGTTTCATCTCGGTTTCAACGGGAACAGTCGGTGAGAGAGAGATATGAACGAGAGAGAGAGAGAGAGAGAGAGAGAGAGAGAGGAGGCAAGGGGGTTTCATCTCTGGTTCGGAGAGAGAGAGAGAGGGCGAGTTGGTTTCCCAGTCCACCGACTGGTTTTGTTCTTCGTAGAAAGAGAGAGAGACAGAGAGAGAGAGTAAAGTTGAGAGGCAGAGAGATTCAGTGTTTCAGCCGACCGTTGATCAATCAGCCAACGGCTCTTTTGGCCGTTGATCAACGGATCAAATCAGCAACGGGCATTTTTTTCCTTTACCTATAAATGGATGTTTTTAACATGATTTTCACTACAAAAAATTCCTCCATTCTCCACAAACACCCTCCAAAAAAAATATTGTATCAATTATGACAGATGGAAGTCGTAGTGCGAGAGGAAAATCGTTCACCTCCGATCAAGATGAAGCAATTTGTAATGCTTACTTGTGCGTTAGTCAAGACCCGATTGTCGGTACTAACCAAGCACGATCTAAATTATGGGATCGGGTTGCAAAAAAATATACCGAATTCACAGGAGGCGATGTACGATCAGATGCTTCTATCAAGTCTCAATGGCAAGTCATCCAACAGGCTTGCAACAAAGTAAAAGTAAATGATGTGGTTGAGAATTAATGGGAATATCTGGTGTAATTGTAGTTGGATATAAAACAAAAAAAAGGGACGAAATTTTTTTTTTTTTCAGAATTTTTTTTTTTTAAATCTTCGATTACCGGATACCAAAATTATTTATCAATGGAAGTAATACTTGAATTAGGGTTAAGAAAGTTGAGGAAAATTAAGGAGGAGAGAAAATTAGTTAATTATCCATCCCTTTTTTTACATCTCACCATTGGATAGGAGGAGGTTCTATTTTACATCTAACTAACTTTTAACAACTTTTTACATCTAAAATAACTATCCAACCTCATTTAAAATACATCCCCATTGGGGATGCTCTTAGGCCCCCAAGTGAGAAAATTGGGGGCACCTCCCTCTAGCCTCCTCATATGAATGAGTTTAATCAATGCCTTTATAGCATTGAGCTTGAGGATCTTAGATATACTGGTTGTTTTCTCACCTGGGCCAACAAGTAAGACCCCTCCCATTTTGTCAGTTTAAAGTTGGATTGTGTCCTTGTTAATGAACATTGGATGAATACTTTTAGTTGTTCTTCTGCTCATTTTCCCACTGCAGGAATTTCTGATCACTCTCCAGCCATTGTGACCATCACCCCTGGTCCTAAGAAGTCTATTAAACCCTATAAGTTTTTTAATTTCCTTGCTGATCACCCTCAGTTCTTAACTGTAGTTCAAGGAGTCTGGAGGAGAGTGATTATTGGAAATCCCATGTTTTGTGTTTGTGAAAAACTTAGGTTGATGCAATCTGAGTTTAAACAAATGAACAGTAAGGAATTTAGTGATGTCTCTAAAAGGGTTGCTGATTCCAGGCAAACTCGAGAAACTTTGCAGAAAGGTATGAGCTCTCAATTGTCTAATCCATCCGACATAAGCCAAGAGAGAGTGGTCAACAGACAGCTTCTAACATTGCTTAGAGCTAAGGAAAGTATGGCTAAACAAAAGTCCAGAATTCAGTGGCTGAAACTTGGGGATCAATGCACTTCCTACTTCTTTAAAACTGTGAGTAACACTAGAAATAGAAGTAAGCTAACTAGCCTGGTTCTAGATGATGGGTCCCTTACTCATGACATTAATGTTATCAAGTCCAGCTTTGTTAATTTCTACACGAACTTGCTGGGGACAGCTCATCCTTCTCCATACATTGGGCAATCTAGAGTCCAGCAAGTAGTCAGGAAAAGACTAATAGACATCCAAAGGCCTACCATGATTTCTAAGGTCTTTGATCTGGAAATCAAAGACATATTCTAGGCTTTCAACCCTTCCAAAGCTCCTGGTCCTGATGGCTATAATGTTGGGTTTTTCAGAAAGGCTTGGCTTATCATTGTCATGAAGTCACTTCTGCTGTTAAGGCCTTCTTTAGGTCTGGTAAATTGCTTAGAAAGGTAAATTGCTTAGAAAGGTCAATTCCACCATTGTTGCCCTTGTTCCTAAAGTCCCTAATCCATCAAAAGTTGGGGACTTTAGACCCATTTCCTGTTGTAATACTGTCTACAAATGCATCTCCTAAATTCTTGTTAGAAGATTGCAAGCAGTCCTCCCTAGGTTAATTGATCATGTTCAATTCTGATTTTGTAAAAGGGAGGAAGATTGCTGATAATATCTTCCTCACCCAGGAGCTTATGAGAGGATATCATAAAACATCCCCATCTCCCAGGAGTGCTATGAAAGTGGACATCATGAAGCATATGATAATGTTAGATGGGAATTTCTATGGGATGTTCTATCCTCCATGAATTTCCATCCTACAATGATCAGTTGGCTTCAGGCCTGTGTTACTACTGCTAGTTACTCCCTGAGCATCAATGGTGAAGTCACTAGATACATATTAGGGCAAAAAGGTCTTAGGCAAGGAGACCCTTTGTCCTCCTATCTTTTTGAGATTCTCATGAAAGTTCTCACTTGACTTCTAAGGGAGAAATCCCTTCTTGATTTCCACCTCCATTGGAGGTGTGGCAAGAATCAGCTTATCAACTTCTGCTTTGTTGATAACTTAATGATATTTTGCAAAAGAGAATTGACCTCAGTCAATCATATACAAGATGCACTCTCTGAATTTTAAACCTGTTTAGTCTTTCTCCTTGTCCTGGTAAGAGTAGTATTTACTTTTCTGGAGTTAGCACCACCACTAGACTAGCCATTTTAGATGTCCAAAAATTTAAAGAGGGTAGTTTGCCTGTTAGATATCTTGGAGTTCCTCTCCTTTCTACCAAGCTGAAATTGTTAGAGTTGGTAGATAGCATAACAGCCAAAACAAAGTCCTGGACCAATAGGGACCTTACATATGCTAGAAGGGTCCAATTGATCCAAAATGTTCTCTTTTCCATTCAAACCTACTGGTCATCCTTGTTTATCATCCCTAAAAAGGTGATTAAGGAGGTTGAGTCAATCCTCATAGACTTTCTCTGGTTTGGTCCTGATCTTAAAAAAACTGGTGCCAAGGTCTCTTGCGAACATCTATGTTCTCCAAAACAGGAGGGAGGTTTAGGGTTCAAGTCCATGCAAATTTGGAACCAGGCAGCTATTGCCAAGCACATATGGTTCCTTATTGAAGGAGGAGAACAGTCAATGTGGTGCCAATGGGTCAAATCATACTTAATAAAAAGGAACAACTTCTAGAACCTGAAGATACCAAGTAATTGCTCTTGGGTTTGGAGGAAACCTTTGAATCTTAGACCTAAAGTGCATAGGTAATGGTCACTCTACCTCATTGTGGTATGACAATTGGCATCCATTAGGATCTCTGATTGGCAAATTTGGTCCTAGAGTTGTCTATGATTCTAGAATACCAAAAGAGGCTACTGTATCTCACATTATTCAGAACTCAAGATGGGCATTCCCAATTACTCAAACTTTTGAGCTTAATGAGGTAAGGAGTGCACTGCCTATCCTCTTACCCTCCAGGGTCAATGAGAATGATCAATTCAGGTGGTCCCTCACTCCTAATGGCCAATTCACAATCACCTCTCTTTGGGACAAATTGAGAAATTCTTTCCCCAAGGTGTTGTGGCACAAATTAGTGTGGTTCTCTGGTCACGTTCCCAAATGTAGTTTTTATCACCAGTCTAGCTATTCAATATAGGCTTTCCATAGCTGATCGACTAGTGTCTTTTGGGCTTCCTCTCTCAACTCAATGTAGTTTTTGTCAAGGAAGTGAAAGCCACCATCACCTCTTCTTCAATTGTTCAGTTTCCAATCATGTGTGGGGCTTTATTCAGTCCAGGTTTCATGTTTCGTGGACCCCTACAACTTGGGCTGATTGGGTCTCCTTACTCTCTAATACAAAAGGGAAATCTCTCTAAGCTGTTATCACTAAATTGGGTTTTACAATCACTGTCTACCAGGTGTGGATTGAAAGGAATGTGAGGAAATTCCATGGGAATCCTTCTACCTGGGAGGTAGTAGTTCATAAAATTTGTTCAATGGTCAGAGCAAGAATTCTTTCATTACCCAATCTTCCACAAGTTCAAGCAAATCAGGTTGTTAATGCATGGAACTTTGTAGGAAGTTAATTGTCATTCATATTACATGTTGATATTCATTTGACACTTGCTTCATATATTTTACAACTATCCAATATGCTATCTACAAGACATGTTATCTTAAAATTTTATAGGTTACAAAGGAGGAGCTGGAAAAGGTTCTTGGTTAATAGTACTTCTATGTATGAGGTATATATCTTGTAAACTCTCTACCATTTTATGCCTAATCCATCTCTTGCTTTCAGTTTTGGAGGCCTTGGGTTGGGCTATCTAAGCTCTTTGGAAGAGTTGTGTGAGCCATCTTATGTGTGAACCGTGATTTGTGTGTTTGAGCCCCAATCTTCTTGTGAGTGGAGATAATAACTACTGAGAGGCATTTTGTGAGGGAGAGTCGAGGGAGTAGAGGTTCGTCCTTTTGCCTTTAGATTATTGATGAGATAGGCTTCGAGGGAGTAGTGGGGTAAGCAAATAATGCAATAGGCTCTTCTAGTTCCTTGAAGTTAGCTCTTTTGATCTGGTTTCAGAGTGTGTCTCATTTTCTTCTCTGATCTGTCTGCTAGCACTAGTATGGAAATTCTATCTTGCTGTACTATATGTTCACCTGCTACTATGTGATCTTAAGCTATGTACCTTCTCTAATGTTTTGACTTACCCTTTGGGGGTTGTCCCTTGGAGCGTTTAAGCTTTTCTAGGGGGTTTGTCTCTAGCGGTTACTGTTGCTGTTCTAATGGATTATGGCTGTCTTGCTATTGCTGCTATTAATGCCTTGTTACTGCTGCTGCTACTCCAAATAGTTTTTTTTTTTTTTCGGTAATACAGCTTGAAATTGAAAAAAAAGGCTAATCGAATATACAGCCTACAAGGAGCATACCCCAGGAGGAAAAGAAAGACAAAACAAAAAAGAGTAAAGAAAATTGGTAATGCCAAAAGGCTGCACGATCAATATGATGTGCATTGTTTCCAATCCATCTAGAAGAGGGAAGGAAAACAACGCCCTGATTTTGGTGGTCCACCCTAACGGCATTGTCAATCTATTAAGCTTTGAATCAAACAGGAGCACACAACAGTAGCATAACAGTCAAAGTAGCATCAAACACATTTCAGAGAGTAGATGCTGTAGCACCATAGGTAGTTAGAAGCTATCTTTCTTGGACTTTCCAGATTGTTGACCAGCATAAGTGATCTCAGTAGCCATAAACGGGACCTGCCCTTCACGGAACAGAGGAGCAGAACCGTAGCAGACAGCGTAACATTAGTACACCGTAGCAGCAGAACCATAGCAGCAACAGTAGTAGACCATATGAAGGCCATAGCAGAACAGCAACTGTACAATTGAAAATCAGAAGTACTGCAATAACCAAGGAGAATAGTAGCAGCAACCACAGCAAACAGCAGTTACAGCCTTAACAGACAGCCACGTAACAAGTCAAAAACTGAGCAGCAGCTTCAGAAACCATTCAGAACAGCAGCAGACTAAACCATGGCATTTGGGACATGAAGTAAACTATACCAGCATGTAATTGAAGCAAAACAGCAGCCAACCATTGACTACCGTGGCTAGCAGCAGTCACACATCAACTAAGAGAAAAATAAACCAGCTAGGGACAGTCCCCTAGAAAAGCTTAAACATTCCTAGGGACAACCCCCCAAGGATAGGTCAAAGAAACCAAAAGGACTTCAACCAGCAGCAGACAAACCATTATAGCTGCAACTAACATAACAAGATGCAGACAAATTAACATTATTTGAGCAGACAAACCATTATAGCTACAACTAACAAACATAACAAGATGCAGACAAATTTACATCATTTGAGCAAACAACCATAACATACAGTACTATAGTTGTTGTTACTCTGCTACCTTTTATAGTAGCTGCTGCTATGATTACAAGGGTTATGTCACTGTATCTATATCGGCTGGTGCTGTTCTGACAATGATTTTGTTTCTGTTTTGGTTAAGGCTGCTGCTTCAATCCAAGATAGTGTATCCTATTTGCTACTTTTTACAGTAGTTGCTGCTATTCTATTACCATATTTTCTGTTATGGCTGCTTCAACCAAGATGGTTTGATCCTATGGCAACAAGCTGCTGTTGCTACTACTATTCTATTGTGTTCAAATCAACAATTGAAATGTTTTTTTGTTGTTGTTTGAAGTTGAACAATGTTCCGAGAGGTGCAACTCTTCCAAATTACTCCTCCACTCTCATGTGGATTTGAAGTTCAACCAGACTGCAACTAGGCATTCGGAAGCTCATCTTTAGCTTTCGAAATGTTTTAGCGTTATATTTGATTGTATTTCAGTAGTTTCTAAGATATCTACTCATATTATCATGTAGGTGTTCCTGCTAGTCAGGTTCACTAAATGCATTCCTTTTGCAATCTGTTTTGTATCCCTCTATTAGATGGATAGGAAACAGAGCTTCCCTTTTCATCTAGTTCATTGTAGCCTGGGGGCTTAGGCTTTCTCTTTTATTTTTATTTTTATTTATTTTTCTTTTTCTTTTCCTCCCGGGGTATGCCCCTTGTAGGTTGTATATTCGGTTATCCTTTTTTTTCAATTTCAAGCTGATTTATCCAAATAAAAGATACACAGATTCTCCTTTAAACAGATTGTGTTGAGGAAATCTGTGAATTCGTGGACCCAAAAAGAGCATTGATACCTCTGTTTGGTAAATTCGGATAGGAATTTGTTGTATTCTCTACAAGTTGAGGAGAATGAACAACATGTAGGTAATGGTTCTCCATTCATGAGGATACCGCCATTGAAAAATATTGTAGAACCACCACAACTGGCAGTTCTGAGAAGATCTGAGAGGGAAAAAAAGTTTAGCATTCCAGATGATTAAGTGGTGTATCTACAAGAATCGAATTTCGACATTGGGATTAAGAAAGACCCGGTTTCGTTTTGACAAGCCATGAATAATGATGATTCTAATAAATGGTTTGACACTATGAATGTTAAGTTGAAATCAATGGACCATAATTAAGTTTTTTTTGCCCTTAAGGCTAAAAAACCCAAAAAGTTGAAGGACCTCCACTGAAAATTATTTTGCTGGCATCCTTCCCCTAAATGAAAACTATTTTACCATCCTTATGGCTAATTTTCCTATGATTGATTCCATCATAGAGGCAGAGTATGTGGTAGCTTCTTAAGCAGCCAAAGAGGCTGTTTGGCTTAGAAACTTCTTGATGAATCCAGATGTGATTCCTTTAGTGCAATTAGCTATTACATCTATTGCGACAATAGTGGTGGAATTGCTAACTCTAAGGAGTCATTGACTCATAAGAAGGAAAACGCGTCGAGCGTAAGTATCACTTGATTTGAGAGATCGTTCAGCGAGGTGATGTAACTGTGTCTAAGATCTCATTGGTAAACAACCTAGCAGATCCTTTTACAAACAGCTTACAGGGTAAAACTTTTGATAGTCATGTAGAGGGAATGGAAGTGAGAGTTTGTCAGAAAATTATACTAAAAGTTATGCTTTTGTATAATGGATTAATATTTGACTACTATTTATGAATCAGTTTTATCCATTTTTGATGAGAATCTTTTATGGGCAATATTTGCATAATATTATTGTATGTTATGCATGTGTGTCTTTTATTTTACAAAGTAGATGATCCGGTGTGTATAGTTTGGCTTACTCGCAGAAGATCGGATCATCGGTTCTTATGAAATATAAGATATGGTTCACAGTGTTAGATGAAATTGGACACACCATTGGTAAGACTGTAGTACAATGTTTAGTTGGCTTGTCTTGACTACAGCGAAAGGTCTAGTTCCAACTCATTGTTCTAGTACACTTTGTGTGTATTGAACGGGACTGCATTAAGGTAATTATCTTTGTACTAACTTTATAAGACAATTGGAACCTTATGGTTATTATGAATACTTATGCTCTAAATCCAAAGATAATTATTAGAGGTATATATTTAATATTGTTTACTTTGATATTTTTTTTGGGTAAAATAGCTTGAATTAGAAAAGAGACTAAGCGAATGTACAAGCCTACAAGGGGCATACCCCAGGGAAAAAAATTGAAAATCCTTATTGAGAAAATTGACCTAAGCCAAGTGGCTACATTGAACTAAGCTAAGACCTACAATAAAAGGGCCGATTTGACCCCGGTATCAACACCAATCTGACCCAATTGATACTAACACCACAATAAAGCTAGGAAAATATAAACGACCTTGGAGTTCACATGTTTCACTTCCATCTAAGAGAGCGGAGAGAAACATATGCGAAGGGAAGGTATACACAAAAGGTGCCTGATAAAACAAAATTGTTTTGGCAGCAGCTGCTTCCTCTGATAACCATCAGCTGCAGCTGCAGCCTTTCTCAATCTGCTGGAGACCAAACATTCAGCAGCTGGACAGTAGCATAACAGCTGCAAAAGACTAACTGTGGCTGCATATCACAGCATCCGTAGGTTGCAACAGGAACAACAGTCATTAGACATTACAAAAGCATTATCCTAAGTGCCCATCATAACTAGGTACAGTAGTCAGCAACAGTCGGGGTGGACAGCAGCTATTTGCTATCTTTTGCCATCCTTATAGCAGCAAACAGTAGCCCACAATTTGAGTACCAAAATAATAGCATTCACTGGTCTAGCAGAACCATAGCAGCAGTCGAGTTGGGCAGCAACAACAACTAAGCTAATGATGTACATAAAAGGCTAATTGCTGCCATTACAGCAGCAAACAGCGGGCGCAGCAGCGAGCAACAGCAGCAACAAAATATCAGGAGCAAACAGGGGCAGCCACTCGAATAATGGCAGCAGACAATAGATGCAACAGCTAGGGACAAGCCCCCTAGAAAAGCTTAAACATTCCAAGGGACAACCCCCCAAGGATAGGTCAAAACAAATTGAAAAACTACTAGGATAAGAGAGCTAAGTTCAAGAATCACTCTTGGACATATGAAATGAGACTAAGACATGATCCAGCATGCAAAACCATGGTCTAACAACAAAGAGACAGCTGTCAGATCAATTAATATGCATAGCAGTAGCCAAAAATTCCAACCCAATGAATTGCCATATCCTTGGGACACAGGAATAAGCACTTCCCAAAATCACCATCGAATAGTATTCAAGCTATAACCTAGCATTCAAACTATAAAAAGAGAGCAATTGTTGAACACCAGAACAACAGCAGATGTAAGCAATTGTCATTAGCAGAATGCCTCTTCAGAACAGAGGGCCACCTGCTCAAACAATCTCAGCAACGTTAGCATACAAAAGCACTACTACCCTATGCCCAATACCCCAGATGGGATCATTGTGAAATGAAGTGACGTGAGTCAAGAGTTGATCCAACTATCAAAGGCTAAACAGGTTGTACTGTAACGGAGGCAGCCAATCAAATATTTAAAAAAGACAAAGACAGACAAGACAAAGCCCTTGGTATGTATAGAGTTCACTCTTCTACTCCCTTGGATCCTCACAACTCCCACTCTCTTTTCCAATACCAAGAGCAAGGGTCCCTTTTCTCCCTCCACTATTTCTCTCATGATGCCCCCGCTAATTATTACCTCCTCTCACAAGGAAGGATGGGGCTCTAGGACACAACTAACATGGGTTTCCCACAGAAAAGTAAGAGCACTCATGAGTTAAGAAAGTTCAAGTCAATCTATAGGGAGTAAGTTAACTACCTGGGTACTTAGAAGTAATAGAATGCCGACATGTAGGAACCTGAGAATATGACTGCTCTGAAGCCTATGAATGTGGCTGTTTTGAACACTGTAGCTGCTATGAATGATGTAGTAGCTGAATCTCAGCCTCTTGGAATGGATCAAGGGATAGCTGTCAAGCTAACCACCATTGAGAAGTGACCTCCCCTTTAGCATCCAAACATCACGGACAGCACTTTGCATAGAGCACACCATGATAATCTGCTACTATTATAGCAGCGAAACAACATTACAACTGCTGAATTGGAATAGAACAGCAGCAGCAACCATAGATATGAAAGCTGATCCCCCTTGAATAGTGACCTGTAAGACCAAATCTTCTAGGTATGAAAGCTTGAGGGATCAAGGAGTATAACTGTGAAGCTATATACCCCTTGAGTTGTGACCTGCAAATGAAATGATGTGAGAAGAGATCTAGACTAGTAAAGACTAATCATAAGTGAATGTTCCACATTGAATGTAACCTAGAAGGTCCCTTGGACTCTAAGGACAACAATCTACTCTTAACCTCATTTGAAATTTTGGTAGCAACCACTCCAGGGGGCAACTAGTGTTCTGAAACTTTCTACAATTCCTCTCAGCCCATACTTGGAGCACATAGACTGTAAAAACAAGTTTGGCAATTGTGACCGCCAAGGATTTACCTCTTAAAGTGGACAAATTACTTACCCACTGTTGCCAAGAGGTCAATCCAACCATATACGGGGTCTTAGGGGACAATATTCCCCTAATTTGTGTGGCTATGGGGCACTCAAAGAAAAGATGATTATGTGATTTTGCACCCATACACAAACTGCAAGTGGATGTTGATTTCATACCGAACATGACAAGTCTATCCTCAGTAGATAATCTATTCTGAATGGCCAACCATGAGATCACCCTACACCTAGGAATGTGCCCTGAGAACCATACCACTTGAGACCAAGTGATAACAGGAAAGTGTGATCTCAAGTGTTCCCAAAGGGAGGAGATGGTAAATTTCCCAGAGGCAATGAGAGTCCAAGTGCATTTATCCCCAATGGTATCATTGTTGGGAATGCCCTCTGATTATTCCTAATAATAGTCTTCACAGTGATATCCTTGGGAAGGCCAGAATCATAGACAATTCTCGGTCCAAATCTTGGCCAGAGGGGACCAAGGGGATGCCAATTGTCAAACCACAGAGAGGTTAATTGGCCATCCCCAATGTTGTACTTCATATGAGGGTGGACACATGATCTAAGTTTGAGAATTTTCCTCCAAGCCCAGGATGGATCACTTGTGGTTTTGAGACTCCAGAAACTCTTACCCTTAAGTAAGTACGACTTTACCCATTGGCACCACATAGGTTGTTCCCCCAGAAATAAGGATCCAGCTATGCTTAGCCACAACAGCTTTGTTCCAGATCTCTAAAGATTTGAAGCCTAAACCTCCTTCCTTGACACGAGTACAAAGGTGTTCCCATGCGACCTTTGCACCAGTCTTCTTAAGATCAGGACCTGACCAGAAAAAGGCTCTAAGAATTGATTCAATCTCCTTAATTACCTTATTAGGGATAATGAAGAGAGATGACCAATAAGTTTGCATTGAGAAGCGAATTGACTTTATCAGTTGAATCCTTCCAGCATAAGACAAGTACCTGTGGGTCCATGTCTTGGTTTTGGTTACAATCCTATCAACCTTGACTTTACAGTCAGTGTGCTTGAGTTTAGTGGATAGAAGAGGCACCCCTAAGTACCTTACAGGTAAAGACCCTTCCTGAAAATCCAAAATGTTTAAGATGGAGGATTTGGTGGTATGGTTGACACCAGAGAAAAAAATGTTACTCTTGGTAGGACTGGGGGAGAGACCAGACAATGCTTCAAATTCAGACAAGGATTGTTTAATGTGAGTGATGGAGCTCACCTCACCTTTGCAGAAAATCATAAGATCATCTGCAAAGCAAAGATTGACAAGTTTGGTGGAGCCACATTTCCAATGGAATTTAAAGTCAAGGAGAAGAGACTTCTCCTTTAGGATGCAAGTCAAAACTTCCATGACTATCACAAATAGGTAGGAAGACAGAGGATCACCTTGTCTTAAACCTTTCTGCCCAGGAATGTACCCTATTGCTTCGCCATTGAAGCATAAGGAGTAATTGGCTGTAGAGACACATGCTTTCAACCATTGGATCATCTTAGGATGGAAATTCATGGAGGTTAGGACATCCCAGAGGAAATCCCATCTGACATTGTCATAAGCCTTCATGATATCCACATTCATGGCACATCTAGGGTATGAAGAATGTTTGTGGTAACCTCTCATTAATTCCTGAGTAAGGAATATGTTATCAGCTATTCTCCTACCCTGAACAAAGCCAGATTGAGCAGGATCAATAAGGGATGGTAGAAAAATTTTGATTTTGTTGGCTAGGATTTTAGCAATACACTTATAGACCACATTGCAACAAGAGATGGGTTTGAAATCCCCCACCTTGGAGGGGTTGGGGACTTTTGGTACCAGGGCAACTAAGGTAGCATTAGCCTTCTTTAAAAGTTGACCAGATCTAAAGAAAAGTTTAACAGCTGAGGTCACTTCATGGCCAAGCTTTATGGAAGAAAGCAGCATTGTAACCATCTGGACCCGGTGCTTTTTGAGGATTTAGAGACCAGAATGTGTCCTTGATCTCTTTATCAATAACATCAAGCACCATTTCCAAACTTTGAGAATGGGATAATTTCTTAGTAATGAGTTGGTTCACTCTGGAGGATCCAGAATAACCACTCAAATGTTTGGTTCCTAACAAGTTTGTATAGTTGCTGATGAAGGTGTGCTTAACTAACTCAATGTCTTGGGTAACCGTTCCATCCTCCAAAACCAAACTAGAAATTCTATTCCTATTCCTGGACTGACTAATGGTTTTGAAGAAAAATGAGGTACGTACATTGATCTCCTAACTTGAGCCATTGGATCCTTGACTTTTGTTTGGCTAAACTTTCTTCATCCCTGGCATACACTAGGCACTGCTTGCACAGATCTCTTTCAACGGCCTGCTTTCAATGATCATTGGGATTGGATCCCAACTCTCTTTGGATGGCTTCCAATTGTTGTTTATAGGAAGCCACCCTAGATGACAAGTCATTGAATTCATTTGTATTCAGCTTTTTCAGATCCTCCTGCAGATACTTAAGCTTCTCATAGACACAGTACATTGGATTACCAATGATTACTTTTCTCCAAACTTGCTAAACAGTGTCAATGAATTTCGGATGTCCAGCCAAGAAATTAAAGAACCTGAAAGGCCTTCTCTTTGGACGCGAAGCAGCTGTCAGACATACAACAGCAGGGAAGTGATCAGACACTCCAGGGTTGTGAAAATGAGCATTGGACCAACAGAATTCCTTGATCCAACTTTCATTGACCAAGACCCTATCAAACTTGGTGCTAATGTGGGCATCGCCTAGCTGCTTATTAGACCAAGTGAAGTGGCGCCAGAGTATCTGAGGTCAACTAATTCAGTTGATTGAAGGCAAGCATTGAATTCCTCCATCCAAGGTAACCAAGTCCTATCACCTCCTACTTTTTCATTAGGATTCCTAATGGCATTAAAATCCCGTAATACCACCCAAGGGGTGATGCCACACGTAAATCCGTCCACAGTTGGTGCAAATCTAAGGAACAGTTAGCCCCCATAAATAAATGTGGCAACAAAAGTATAATGTCCATCATAGGAATGTACTTGGCAATGAATATACTGACTAGATTGAAACATTACCTGTATATTAAACACCAAAGGGTTCCAACAAATCAAGATTCTCCCTGCAGGAGAGCTGGAATGATTGCTAACAAAATTCCACCTGGGGGACATAGGACCTTGGGATCTTTGATTTTATGTTCAAGAAGTCCAACTAAGGATAATTTATTCTTAAGGACCCAATTTTTTGCCTCCCTTTGTTTGAGAGAATCATTAAGTCCCCTCACATTCCAAGATCCAAAAAGTATAGGTGAGCAATTCATAATACAATTCGAAATGTAACCACAGGGTTATAAATCAGTATAGATGAGAGTGAAAGGCAGTAGAACTGATATAACTTATTGTGGACAAAAGATAAGGAAGGAAAGTTACTTCCCTGAACTGTGGAAAGAGCCCTTGGAGCTCTTCTGCTTGCCAAACTATCCAGCTTTGGTGGAGCCTCCCATCAGCAGAATATCAGGAGGTTCTTTATCTTTAAGCTTTGCAGCTATTTTAGCAGCTTTCTTGACTGCAGATCTGGACAGTAGAGTAGCAGGACTAGAGATAACATCTATGGGTTGCTCACTGGAGGAATTTGTCACCTTATTGTTGCCCTCTTCCCCCTTTAAGAAACTATTTTGAGATGAGCCTGATTCTTTAGAATTACTAACAGCTTCCTCATTGTTTTCCAGTAGCTCAACATTGCTAGTGGTAGGATGGTGGGAAATTGCTGATAACTGGGGATTGGGAATACGTTCAAGCACCTTTTCCAACTCATCCTCTGCTTCTGCAATCCCAGCTTGAGGAATAATGGCAGCACATTTGGTTGATGTAGGTGAGGAATAATGGCATGACGCTTGTTATGTACGCGGCAATGCCCTTAGCTTCCAGCTTCAAACCCTCCTCAAAAAACACCTGTTGGAGTTTCCGAGCAGGACTTGGATTCTTGGACGAATTAGGGCTATGAGCCCCAAACCCATGTGGAGATGATTGAGGACCAGAGCTTGTAAGGTTAGGGTTACATGGTTCAGAACCCAAATTTGATGAAGTGTCGGAACGATTCCCTGGTTGTGACGACCTTGGATGAAAGCTAGCTGAGGAATCCATC
Organism: Rhododendron mucronatum var. ripense; assembly: GCA_019656295.1. Taxonomy (NCBI): domain Eukaryota; kingdom Viridiplantae; phylum Streptophyta; class Magnoliopsida; order Ericales; family Ericaceae; genus Rhododendron; species Rhododendron mucronatum. The sequence goes on along the minus strand of BPLT01000038.1, from coordinate 1,198,025 downwards.
ATTGACCTTTGCTTGGGTCTGATCTCGTTGGAATCAAGGGCTTTGAAGCCTAGCCCATCAGCTAATAGGATTGTGCCATCAGCCATGAGAATCACCTGCTCCATCAGAACGGAGACAGTAAGAATCGCCAAGGTTCCAAAAAAAAAAGAATCGCCAAGGTTCCTGTGCAAATCGCCCATGTCGCCCTTTTCGCTGCGTTCGTTTGATTCATTAAAGAGTGATATCTTTATACGGTCAATAGTCTTGATGAGTTGGGTAGCAATATTATGTATATGATAACTATTAATTATTGATGGAATCCATTTCACAATAGGGATAGATGATACACCCTTGAGTAAGCTTATAAGTTTTGATTATGTCAAACTCTGCAGGTGGATATTTGTATCTGACATATCGAATAAGTTAAGCGGATAGTCTCAAGGTATAAGATGTTGATTTAGTGGGAGATTGTTAGTAATTTATTTTAATCAACGGGTATCTGTGATCTTAACCTGGGGAGATTAATAAGTATTTAATAATATGGAGCTCGAAATACAATTGAGATAAGGACGGGAGTGCAATTACAATTCTGTAGTGTGGTGAATTGTAATTTGTGTGATAAGAAATAAAATCCTGGTCGGATTAAGATGTCTTATTTACACAAGGAGTCCAGATTTATTTCTCCTTAGGTTCCTGTAGAGACCCGTAATTTCATCATTTAATTCTTAGTATTTATAATGCAATTGATATATACAAAAAAAAAAATGAATGAATTTATGTTTTCAACAAAATAATGTTGTTAATGTGAGGAAGTATGAGTTGGGGGTTATAATGTGATGCTTGTGGAATAGAGGGGTGTAAGTGTTATTTGACCTATATAAGTCAAAAATCAGGAGCAAGATATCCACTTTTTTCCTTTTTCCCTTCTTTCTTCTTTCCGGCGTCTCTCCCGGCTCTCCCCTCTCTCGCCTTCTCTCTTCGATTTCATCTATTACGAGTGAGGTTCTTGAAAAACCCCAAGTACTAAAGTTGTTCTACGCGGCGAGAGCTTCCTATCCATCCAAGAAAATTCAAGATCGGAGCGCTTTGGAGTTTCCTCCATGTTCGGGCTTGCTTCTAACTTTCGAGGTAGGGATCTCCTACCTTCTTTACATGTTTAAGTGTTAGTTGGATGTACAAGAATCAGTTTTGAGTCTTGAATAAATCTTGGGTATGCTGAAAATTTCGTGGGTTTTGGTAATCTGTATTTTAGGAGCCCTTCTGTTAGGAATTAATTTTTGGTGTCTTCATAACAGTTAAAGTACGTTTCAATACGAAGATTTTGGTACCAAGATCGTGAAAAACCGATGGTCACACAATTAGTTATGAATTTTTGAATCCTGGCTGTTTTCTGGATGCGCGAATCTGTGCGTGGCTGTCTTCCTTTAATTTTCTGGGCATGATAAGCATTTTGGGTGGCCTTGGGTCTTTTATAGGAGCTGCGTATTTAAGTTAAGAAGGGATTGGCGTTGAAATCAAGTGATTCGGTTAAGTATACAATTTTTGGCGAGTTTCTAAAGCGGGGTTGGTCGACTAGGGTGAAAATGGTTGCGAATCTGTTTTTCCTTTGATTGTTGGGCTAATCTCCTCTCGTTTTTGAACCTGCAAATTTTATTGAGTGTAGTGCTTATAGTGATGCATCGTTTGGAATTGGTTTCAATATTTTTGGGTTTAAGATGGAAGGGTTATGATTTTTCTAAGAGAGAGAGTGGCAAATTCACTCAAAGAAATTGGTGGTGCCTTGTGTGTTGAGACCTTTGGGGGTTTTGGAAGAACTTGGTTTTAATCTCGGGTGTTCTAATTGCAATATATGGTTGTGAGTTGCTCCTTGTAGCTTGATTCTTGCTTGCGTCGTTGTTGTTGTTGATGTTGAGAAACCCATGGGAATTTGTTTGAAACCTGCTCGAAGGCCATCGTTATCGATAACAATCTTCCTTGTTATCGATAACACGGTGTTCCAAACACAGAAAGCCTTTAGTTATCGATACCCTCTGTGATCGTTATCGCTACCCTTCCGTCTGGAATGACATTGACCCCGTTGTTATCGATACCTTCCTTCATGGTATCGATAACATTGCGTTTTAACTGATCTCGGCCCATCGTTATCGATACCATTCTTCAAGGGTATCGATAACATCATGCATTTAGACAGTTTTGCTGATCGTGATCCCTCCTCCACTATTTTGGGTTCCGGTCACTTCTAATCTATTCCGAACACTTCCCAAACGATTCCTAACATGGTCCTCCGTACTTAGCGACACCATTGAACATATCTATGGGTTTTTAATGCTTAATTCGATTTGTTTTCATAAGAATTATTTTGTAAGTCGTCGTTGGAATTGAATGATACGAACTTGCTGGAAAAAGAATTTTGAAACTTCACGAACACAACGAGAATACTTCAGGACATCCCGAATGGGTAAAGAACCTGGCAGAGGACATTGGGGTCCTTAAATTGGCCCAGTTAGAGCTATATGCTCATATTTCAGGACATCCCGAATGGGTAAAGAGCCTGGCAGGGGACATCGGGGTCCTTTAACTGGCCCGGCATGAGCTATACGCTCACATTTGATACTTCAGGACATCCCTAATGGGTAAAGAGCCTGGCAGAGGACATTGGGGTCCTTTAACTGGCCCAGTACGAGCTTCGGCTCAGACACATGATATGCAACTGGTTTATGAAGGTGATGAAAGAGATTTTGGGTTTTGTTAAAGGATTTTGATAATAATAATCACAATAATAATAAAAAGAATCTTTAGCATTCTGAGTGGTCTCCGATGTTGGGCATGAATCAACGGACTCTGATATTTAAGCTCGAAACGATAAAGTTTTACCTGTACTAGTTTGGGTGTTCATCCACACTACCTTACAATCAAAATGAAAAGCTTGTAAGAAATAGGTTCGATAATTGATGATGTGGATTTGAGATAGAATGGAATATTCCTATGAGAAACAAAGAACTTGACCACGAGTTGTCACCATGGATCGTCCAATATGTCAATACATGTCTTATGCTCCCTCTTGTAGACCTTCAAATCATTGTGGCTTGTTCTCTTGATATGTGGTGGGCAACTTGTTCTATGTGTGTGCATACCTGGTGCCTTTGGGTGCTATGCATAGCGAGGGTTTCATATTGAGTATTTGCTTGTTAGACTTAAGCAAGAAATCTTATTGTGAAAGGATGTTGCTAGATGTTAACTTGAGATTTGAAAATTGGTTTGGGGTTGACGGGTGAGTTTTCTTGTTGTTGAGGTGCAGTATTATTCGACTTGTCATTGCTTACTTTATGTTCTAACTCTACATGTGTAATGTGTATATGAATGGTGAGGGGTTGGCTAGTTGTATGAGAAAAGAAAGTGAAAACATCTTGTTAAAGAACTCAGATTAATCTTTAGGTTATCGAAATGAGAAAGGAAAAAGTAAGGATTGTGTAACGCCGTAATGATAAGCCGAGGTTTTGAGAATATTGGTGTGTGTGTGTGTGTGTAGGTGAGAGTGTCAGTGTTAGAGAAATGAAGTTAAATATTTTTCAGTGTGAGTATGGTATTTGAGTTCCACTTTTTGACAAAACAAATATGCTTTATGGAAAATGTTTTTCCTTGGGATCTGTCTTCACTTCTGCATATAATTTAGGTGAGGATATCTCTACGAGCTAGTGTAGCTCACCCTATCCTTTCAGGTACTCGCCATGGCTCTTAGCTTGGATTGCATGGAGTGCACATTGAGACGTCTCTTGGGAGCTTCGTTGAAATCTTTAAGGAGTGGTTTATCATCAAGTTTAATTCACGTCATGTACTTTACTTGCAATTGAATGTTGTATCTTTTGATTAGATCGTGTGTAAAGCTATGTATAAACTCATCTCCTTGATTAATGAGAAATCCTTTTTTTTTTTAAGAGAAAGACTTTTGTTTGTAGAAAATACATTTTTATTTAGTTGAAAATTTGGGGGCGTGACAGTTCCTACCCTAGCCCTATAAATATACCGCTTCGTTCTCTAGGTCGATGACACGTTTTTTGAGAGATCAGAAAAGTGGGCTGTGAGAGAGAACAAACGATCACGTAGGGTTTCCACAAACGGGTACGTGATTCAATGTATAAGGGAATATGGCAGAAGATCGTAAGGTATGGTCGAACAGTATTCGTAGCATACATCAAGATGTGTTGGAACAAATTCTATCAGCATTCGTGAGGCAAGAGTTGTGGTATATTCCTAATTCCGCCTTGTTGGATTTTTTGCAATTTTTGTTGTCTAATATATACGCGTCATTACTAGGTTTTGGGGATTTGGTTTCCCAACACTAACAAGATCAATTATTGAGATTCAATAATCGAACTATTGTATTATGTGGTGACAATCCCTTGATTTTGCTTTAATTTTTTTTTTTTTTTGGCAAATGCTACCCCTGGGGCAGTGTTTTTGTTATTGTTAATGAGGAGAGTTTTATAAGTCTCAATGTCATCAATAAATCTCTATTAATTACGTTCAACTATAAGTAGTTATTATGGGAACAGTTCAAATTCATACCTCTTATACCCCTATTTAACTGCTAATATTTTTGAGTAAACTTAAGCACTCTGATTGTAAAATTATGGTGGATAGAATCATTGCAAAAACAAAAACTTGGACTCATAGGTACCTATCCTATGCTGGGAGAATCCAATTAATAAAATCCATATTGTTCTCCATGCAGACCTACTGGTCCTCTCTTTTCATCCTTCCTAAGAAAGTCATTAAAGAGGTGGAAGCTACGTTAAGAGCCTTCTTCTGGACTGGACCCGATCTGAAAACTTCTGGAGCCAAGGTCTCTTGAGAGCAACTGTGCTGCCCAATTAAAGAAGGTGGACTAGGATTTAAGTCCTTGGAAATATGGAACAAATCTGCTATTGCTAAGCACATTTGGTTCCTTGTTTCGGGAGGTGAACAATCCATGTGGTGCCAATGGGTTAAGTCTTACTTACTTAAAGGTAGGAGTCTTTGGTGTGTCAAGATTCCCTGTGATCCCTCCTGGGTATGGAGGAAAATTCTATCTTTGAGGCCCCTTGTTCAGCCATTTATCGCGTACAAGCTAGGTGATGGATTGTCTACCTCTTTGTGGTATGACAATTGGCATCCCCTAGGACCTTTGCTCCCAAGGTTTGGCCAGAGAATTGTATACGACGCTGGGATTAATAAAGGTGCCACTGTCCATGACATCATTCACAACAACCAATGGGCATTCCCTATCACTCAAACACTTGAACTCAATGAGGTCAGAGCTCAATTACATAATGTGACTTTTAATCCTAGTGCTAAGGATGTATGCAAGTGGACACTCAACACCTCTGGGAAATTCACTATCTCATCCCTATGGAATGTCCTTAGAAGTCACTCTCCCATAGTTCCATGGCATAAAGTTGTGTGGTTTCCTGGACATATCCCGAGGTGTAGCCTAATATCTTGGATGGCCCTCTTGCATAGGCTAAACACTGAGGATAGGCTTGTTATGTTTGGCCTCAAAGCCGTATCTCAATGCATATTTTGCCAAGCTATAGAGAACCATGCCCATCTCTTTTTTGACTGCTCAATGGCCACCCAAATCAGGGCCTTACTGTCCCCTCAGACACCACATATGAATGGTCACCAAGCTTGGCAGTCTTGGGTGGACTGCCTTTCTCACTTGAGAGGTAAATCTTTGGCCAACATCATTGCAAAATTGGTGTTCACAGTGTACGTACATTATATATGGTTGGAAAGGAACCATAGAAAGTTCCAAAATTCCTGTTGCTCTCCTACTGTAGTTGCTTATAAAATCTCCAATGAGGTGAGGGCCAGACTTTTGTCCATTGCTAATCTACCAAGTGGCCTATATTCTGGGCGGTTAAAAGCACAGTGGAACATTGCTTAGTCATTTACTCACAACTTTTACGTAAATTTGGTTTACTTCACTTACCACTTCCAAAATTCATGTTGTTTTGCAGGGTTGAGGTACCAAAGCATGACATTATTACACTCATGGTGACACAAAACAAGGTCAGAGTACAAGGGGTTCAGCTTCACAGTTTTACCTCCATTGATCCTACATGAATCCAGTTCAGGAGGCTCCATTATCTACTTCTATTATTCAGGTATTTAACTTAATCCCTGTTGAGGATGGGGTGAAATACGGCTTATGAGTGTCCTTGCCATTTTGTTTGTTGACCTAGTGAGATGGGTGCTAGAGCCCCAACATTTCTTCAGAGAGGAGGGAATAATTAGTGGGGGAGTCATGTGAGATTCAGTGGAGGGAGTATGTAGTTTCACAACCTTTAAATTGGTTTGCGAGTGGGAGATGTGAGGTATCAAAGAAGGAGAGGTTGAGATGGTGATGTTTGAACATTTTGAACTAGACTTTGGTTCAGCCCATTTTGATTCTATGCTCTGTTAAGAAACTATAGCAACTGAATGTGCTATTCTGCTGCTACTTTTCTGCTGTTACTGTTTTAAGATAGCCTCTGAATTGCGATGGTGGACTGACTAGGTATGGCTTTATTGTTGCTACTATTATTGCTATGGTAGTCCTTCGTTCATGCTATGGCAGCATTCTATGAAGCTGATCTGTCCAGATGTTGCTATTTGCAACGGCTTTCTGCTGTTTGCTGCTGCTGCTGCTACTGTTTCTGTTTCTTTCTTTTTTGGGGTGTTGGTTGCTGCTGCTCTGCTGTTATGGAAGCAATAAGTTTCCAATGGTTGAGCTCCAGAACTGCTATCTCTTGTAATAGGTGGTTTGCTGCAGTATTCTCTTCACATAGGCTGCTTTTTGTTTTATGTGGATATTCAAAATGTTTCTGGTACTGTTTTGCGGACTTTGGAATTTGTTTTTTTTTGCCTAACCATTTGGGGCTGTCAGTGGGATCTCCCTTCTTAGAGGGGTACGTACGACAACATCCATACGGTGCAATATCGTACGACAGCATCCATACGGTACCATCCCACACCAAAATGGTGCAATATCGTACGTCATCATCGATAAGGTAGCAAACCACACCACAAAATGGTGCAATATCGTACGTCAACATCCATATGGTAGCATACCACACCAAAACGGTACAATATCGTACGACAACATCCATACGGTACCATGCCACACTAAAATGGTGCAATATCGTACGTCAACATCCATAAGGTAGCAAACCACACCAAAACGGTACAATATCGTACGACAACATCCATACGGTACCATGCCACACCAAAATGGTGCAATATCGTACGTCAACATCATTAAGGTAGCATAGCACACCAAAACGGTACAATATCGTACGACAACATCCATACGGTACCATGCCAAACCAAAATGGTGCAATATCGTACGTCAACATCCATAAGGTAGTATAACACACCAAAACTGTACAATATCGTACGACAACATCCGTACGGTATCATACCTCACCAAAATGGTGCAATATCGTACGTCAAAATCCATACCGTAGCATCACACACCAAAACGGTACAATATCGTACGACAACATCCATTCGGTACCATGCCAAACTAAAATGGTGCAATATCGTACGTCAACATCCATACCGTACCATACCTCACCAAAATGGTGCAATATCGTACGTCAACATCCATAAGGTAGCATACCACACCAAAACGGTACAATATCGTACGAAAACATCCATACGGTACCGTGCCACACCAAAATGGTGCACAATATCGTACGACAACATCTATACGGTACCATGCCACACCAAAATGGTGCAATATTGTACGTCAACATCCATAAGGTAGCATACCACACCAAAACGGTACAATATCGTACGACAACATCCATAGGTACCATGCCACACTAAAATGGTACAATATCGTACGTCAACATACGTCAACATCCATAAGGTAGCATACCACACCAAAACGGTAAAATATCGTACGACAACATCCATACGGTGGCATAACTCACCAAAATGGTGCAATATCGTACGTCAACATCCATACCGTACCATACGTCACCAAAATGGTGCAATATGGTACCTTATGGATGTTGACGTACGATATTGCACCATTTTGGTGAGGTATGGTACCGTATGGATGTTGACGTACGATATTGCACCATTTTGGTGAGGTATGGTACCGTATGGATGTTGTCGTACAATATTGTACCGTTCGTAACGGTGTGGATGTTGACGTACGATATTGCACCATTTCGGTGTAGCATGGTACCGTATGGATGTTGTCGTACGATATTATACCGTTTTGGTGTGGTATGCTACCTTATTGTACCGTTTTGGTGTTGTATGCTACCTTAAGGTACCTTATGGATGTTGACGTACGATATTGCACCATTTTGGTGAGGTATGGTACGGTATGGATGTTGACGTACGATATTGAACCATTTTAGTGTGGCATGGTACCGTAATGATGTTGTCGTACGATATTGTCCCGTTTTGGTGTGGTATGCAACCTTATGGATCCGTATGGATGTTGACGTACGATATTGCACCATTTTTGTGTGGCATGGTACCGTATGGTTGTTGTCGTACGATATAGTACCGTTTTGGTGTGGTATGCTACCTTAGGGATGTTGACGTACGATATTGCACCATTTTGGGGAGGTATGGTACCGTATGGATGTTGTCGTACGATATTGTTCCGTTTTGGTGTGGTATGGATGTTCACGTACAATCTTGCACCATTTTAGTGTAGCATGGTACCGTATGGACGTTGTCGTACGATATTGTACCGTTTTGGAGTGGTATGCGACGTTATGGATGTTGACGTACGATATTGCACCATTTTGGTTTGGCACCGTACCGTATGGATGTTGTCGTACGATATTATACCATTTTAGTGTGGTATGCTACCTTATGGATGTTGACGTACGATATTGCACCATGTTGGTGTGCCATGATATCATATGGATGTTGTCGTACGATATTGTACCGTTTTTGTGTGGTATGCTACCTTATGGATGTTGACTTTCGAAATTGAACCATTTTAGTATGGCATGGTACCGTATGGATGTTGTCGTACGATATTGTACCATTCTGGTATGCTACCATATGGATGTTGACGTACGACATTGCACTTTTTTGGTGAGGTATGCTACTGTATGAATGTTGACGTACGATATTGTACCCTTTTGGTGTGGTATGCTACTATATGGATGTTGACGCATGATATTGCACCATTTTAGCGTGGCATGGTACCGTATGGATGTTGTAGTACGATATTGTACCGTTTTGGTGTGGTATGCTACCTTATGGATGTTGACGTACGATATTGCACCATTTTCGTGCGGTATGGTACCGTATGGATGTTAACATATATATTGCACCATTTTAGTGTGGCATGGTACCGTAATGATATTGTCGTACGATATTGTGCCGTTTTGGTGTGGTATGCTACCATTTGGATCCGTATGCATGTGGACGTACGATATTGCACCATTTTAGTGTGGCATGGTTCCGTATGGTTGTTGTCGTACGATATTGTACCGTTTTGGTGTGGTATGCTACCTTATGGATGTTGCCGTACGATATTGCACCAATTTGGTGAGGTATGGTACCGTATGGATGTTAACGTACGATATTGCACCATTTTGGTGAGGCATGGTACCGTATGGATGTTGTCGTACAATGTTGTACCGTTTTGGTGTGGTATGTTACCTTGTGGATGTTGAAGTACGATATTGCACCATTTTGGTGAGGTATGGTACCGTATGGATGTTGTCGTACGATATTGTACCGTCTTGGTGTGGTATGCTACCTTATGGATGTTGACGTACGATATTGCACCATTTTGGTGAGGTGTGCTACCGTATAGATGTTGACGTACGATATTGCACCATTTAAGTGTGGCATGGTACCGTAATGATGTTGTCGAACGATATTGTGCCGTTTTCGTGTGGTATGCTCCCTTATGGATCCGTGTGGATGTTGACGTACGATATTGCACCATTTTAGTGTGGCATGGTACCGTATGGATGTTGTCGTACGATATTGTACCGTCTTGGTGTGGTATGCTACCTTATGGATGTTGACGTACGATATTGCACCATTTTGGGGATGTATGGTACCATATGGATGTTGTCGTACGATATTGTACCGTTTTGGTGTGGTATGGATGTTGACGTACGATATTGCACCATTTAGTGTGGCATGGTACTGTATGGATGTTGTCGTACGATATTATACCGTTTTGGTGTGGTATGCTACGTTATGGATGTTGACGTATGATACTGCACCATTTTGGTTTGGTATGGTACCGTATGGATGTTGTCGTACGATATTGCACTGTTTTTGCGTGGTATGCTATCTTATGGATGTTGACGTACGATATTGCACCATTTTGGGGTGCCATGGTACCGTATGGATGTTGTCGTACGATATTGTACCGTTTTTGTGTGGTATGCTACCTTATGGATGTTGACTTTCAATATTGCTCCATTTTAGTGTGGCATGGTACCGTATGGATGTTGTCGTACGATATTGTACCGTTTTGGTGTGGTATGCTACCTTATGGATGTTGACGTACGATATTGCACCATTTTGGTGAGGTATGCTACCGTATGGATGTTGATGTACGATATTGCACCATTTAAGTGTGGCATGGTACCGTAATGATGTTGTCGAACGATATTGTGCCGTTTTGGTGTGGTATGCTCCCATATGGATCCGTGTAGATGTTGACGTACGATATTGCACCATTTTAGTGTGGCATGGTACCGTATGGTTGTTGTCGTACGATATTGTACCGTATTGGTGCAATATCATAGCTTATGGATGTTGACGTACGATATTGCACCATTTTGGTGAGGTATGGTACCGTATGGATGTTGACGTATGATATTGCACCATTTTAGTGTGGCATGGTACCGTAATGATGTTGTCGTACGATATTGTGCCGTTTTGGTGTGGTATGCTACCTTATGGATCCGTATGGATGTTGACGTACGATATTGCACCATTTTAGTGTGGCATGGTACCGTATGGTTGTTGTCGTACGATATTGTACCATTTTGGTGTGGTATGCTACCTTATGGATGTTGACGTACGATATTGCACCATTTTGGGGATGTATGGTACCGTATGGATGTTGTCGTACGATATTGTACCGTTATGGTGTGGTACGGATGTTGACGTACGATATTGCACCATTTTAGTGTGGCATGGTATTGTATGGATGTTGTCGTACGATACTGTACCGTTTTGGTGTGGTATGCTACGTTATGGATGTTGACGTACGAAATTGCACCATTTTGGTTTGGTATGGTACCGTAATGATATTGTCGTACGATATTGTGCCGTTTTGGTGTGGTATGCTACCTTTTGGATCCGTATGCATGTGGACGTACGATATTGCACCATTTTAGTGTGGCATGGTACCGTATGGTTGTTGTCGTACGATATTGTACCGTTTTTGTGTGGTATGCTACCTTATGGATGTTGCCGTACGATATTGCACCATTTTGGTGAGATATGGTACCGTATGGATGTTAACGTACGATATTGCACCATTTTGGAGAGGCATGGTACCGTATGGATGTTGTCGTACAATGTTGTACCGTTTTGGTGTGGTATGGTACCTTGTGGATGTTGAAGTACGATATTGCACCATTTTGGTGAGGTATGGTACCGTATGGATGTTGTCGTACGATATTGTACCGTTTTGGTGTGGTATGCTACCTTATGGATGTTGACGTACGATATTGCACCATTTAAGTGTGGCATGGTACCGTAATGATGTTGTCGAACGATATTGTGCCGTTTTCGTGTGGTATGCTCCCTTATGGATCCGTGTGGATGTTGACGTACGATATTGCACCATTTTAGTGTGGCATGGTACCGTATGGTTGTTGTCGTACGATATTGTACCGTTTTGGTGCAATATCATACCTTATGGATGTTGACGTACGATATTGCACCATTTTGGTGAGGTATGGTACCGTATGGATGTTGACATATGATATTGCACAATTTTAGTGTGGCATGGTACCATAATGATGTTGTCGTACGATATTGTGCCATTTTGGTGTGGTATGCTACCTTATGGATCCGTATGGATGTTGACGTACGATATTGCACCATTTTAGTGTGGCATGGTACCGTATGGTAGTTGTGGTACGATATTGTACCGTTTTGGTGCAATATCATACCTTATGGATGTTGACGTAAGATATTGCACCATTTTGGTGAGGTATGGTACCATATGGATGTTGACGTATGATATTGCACCATTTTAGTGTGGCATGGTACCGTAATGATGTTGACGTACGATATTGCACCATTTTGGGGATGTATGGTACCGTCTGGATGTTGTCGTACGATATTGAACCGTTTTGGTGTGGTATGATGTTGACGTACGATATTGCACCATTTTAGTGTGGCATGGTACTGTATGGATGTTGTCGTACGCTATTGTACCGTTTTGGTGTGGTATGCTACGTTATGGATGTTGACGTACGTTATTGCACCATTTTGGTTTGGTATGGTACCGTATGGATAATGTCGTACGATATTGCACTGTTTTTGCGTGGTATGCTATCTTATGGATGTTGACGTACGATATTGCACCATTTTGGTGTGCCATGGTACCGTATGGATGTTGTCGTACGATATTGTACCGTTTTTGTGTGGTATGCTACCTTATGGATGTTGTCTTTCGATATTGCTCCATTTTAGTGTGGCATGGTACCGTACGGATGTCGTCGTAGATATTGTACCGTTTTGGTGTGGTATGCTACATTATGGATGTTGACGTACGATATTGCACCATTTTGGTGAGGTTTGCTACCGTATGGATGTTGACGTACGATATTGCACCATTTTAGTGTGGCATGGTACCGTATGGTTGTTGTCGTACGATATTGTACCGTTTTGGTGTGGTATGCTACCTTATGGATGTTGACGTACGATATTGCACCATTTTGGCGAGGTATGCTACCGTATGGATGTTGACGTACGATATTGCACTGTTTTTGCGTGGTATGCTATCTTATGGATGTTGACGTACGATATTGCACCATTTTAGTGTGCCATGGTACCGTATGGATGTTGTCGTACTATATTGTACCGTTTTTGTGTGGTATGCTACCTTATGGATGTTGAATTTCGATATTGCTCCATTTTAGTGTGGCATGGTACCGTATGGTTGTTGTCGTACGATATTGTACCGTTTTGGTGCAATATCATACCTTATGGATGTTGACGTACGATATTGCACCATTTTGGTGAGGTATGGTACCGTATGGATGTTGACATATGATATTGCACCATTTTAGTGTGGCATGGTACCATAATGATGTTGTCGTACGATATTGTGCCGTTTTGGTGTGGTATGCTACCTTATGGATCCGTATGGATGTTGACGTACGATATTGCACCATTTTAGTGTGGCATGGTACCGTATGGTAGTTGTGGTACGATATTGTACCGTTTTGGTGCAATATCATACCTTATGGATGTTGACGTAAGATATTGCACCATTTTGGTGAGGTATGGTACCGTATGGATGTTGACGTATGATATTGCACCATTTTAGTGTGGCATGGTACCGTAATGATGTTGACGTACGATATTGCACCATTTTGGGGATGTATGGTACCGTATGGATGTTGTCGTACGATATTGAACCGTTTTGGTGTGGTATGATGTTGACGTACGATATTGCACCATTTTAGTGTGGCATGGTACTGTATGGATGTTGTCGTACGCTATTGTACCGTTTTGGTGTGGTATGCTACGTTATGGATGTTGACGTACGTTATTGCACCATTTTGGTTTGGTATGGTACCGTATGGATAATGTCGTACGATATTGCACTGTTTTTGCGTGGTATGCTATCTTATGGATGTTGACGTACGATATTGCACCATTTTGGTGTGCCATGGTACCGTATGGATGTTGTCGTACGATATTGTACCGTTTTTGTGTGGTATGCTACCTTATGGATGTTGTCTTTCGATATTGCTCCATTTTAGTGTGGCATGGTACCGTACGGATGTCGTCGTAGATATTGTACCGTTTTGGTGTGGTATGCTACATTATGGATGTTGACGTACGATATTGCACCATTTTGGTGAAGTATGCTACCGTATGGATGTTGACGTACGATATTGCACCATTTTAGTGTGGCATGGTACCGTAATGATGTTGTCGTACGATATTGTACCGTTTTGGTGTGGTATGCTACCTTATGGATGTTGACGTACGATATTGCACCATTTTGGCGAGGTATGCTACTGTATGGATGTTGACGTACGATATTGCACTGTTTTTGCGTGGTATGCTATCTTATGGATGTTGACGTACAATATTGCACCATTTTAGTGTGCCATGGTACCGTATGGATGTTGTCGTACTATATTGTACCGTTTTTGTGTGGTATGCTACCTTATGGATGTTGAATTTCGATATTGCTCCATTTTAATGTGGCATGGTACCGTATGGATGTTGTCGTACGATATTGTACCGTTTTGGTGTGGTATGCTACCATATGGATGTTGACGTACGATATTGCACCATTTTGGTGAGGTATGCTACCGTATGGATGTTGACGTACGATATTGCACCATTTAAGTGTGGCATGGTACCGTAATGATGTTGTCGAACGATATTGTGCCGTTTTCGTGTGGTATGCTCCCTTATGCATCCGTGTAGATGTTGACGTACGATATTGCACCATTTTAGTGTGGCATGGTACCGTATGGTTGTTGTCGTAAGATATTGTACCGTTTTGGTGCAATATCATACCTTATGGATGTTGGCGTACGATATTGCACCATTTTGGTGAGGTATGGTACCGTATGGATGTTGACGTATGATATTGCACCATTTTAGTGTGGCATGGTACCGTAATGATGTTGTCGTACGATATTGTGCCGTTTTGGTGTGGTATGCTACCTTATGGATCCGTATGGATGTTGACGTACGATATTGCACCATTTTAGTGTGGCATGGTACCGTATGGTTGTTGTCGTACGATATTGTACCATTTTGGTGTGGTATGCTACCTTATGGATGTTGACGTACGATATTGCACCATTTTGGGGATGTATGGTACCGTATGGATGTTGTCGTACGATATTGTACCGTTTTGGTGTGGTACGGATGTTGACGTACGATATTGCACCATTTTAGTGTGGCATGGTACTGTATGCATGTTGTCGTACGATATTGTACCGTTTTGGTGTGGTATGCTACGTTATGGATGTTGACGTACGAAATTGCACCATTTTGGTTTGGTATGGTACCGTATGGATGTTGTCGTACGATATTGCACTGTTTTTGCGTGGTATGCTATCTTATGGATGTTGACGTACGATATTGCACCATTTTGGTGTGCCATGGTACCGTATGGATGTTGTCGTACGATATTGTACCGTTTTTGTGTGGTATGCTACCTTATGGATGTTGACTTTCGATATTGCTCCATTTTAGTGTGGCATGGTACCGTATGGATGTTGTCGTACGATATTGTACCGTTTTGGTGTGGTATGCTACCTTATGGATGTTGACGTACGATATTTCACCATTTTGGTGAGGTATGCTACCGTATGGATGTTGACGTACGATATTGCACCATTTAAGTGTGGCATGGTACCGTAATGATGTAGTCGAACGATATTGTGCCGTTTTGGTGTGGTATGCTCCCTTATGGATCCGTGTAGATGTTGACGTACGATATTGCACCATTTTAGTGTGGCATGGTACCGTATGGTTGTTGTCGTACGATATTGTACCGTTTTGGTGCAATATCATACCTTATGGATGTTGACGTACGATATTGCACCATTTTGGTGAGGTATGGTACCGTATGGATGTTGACGTATGATATTGCACCATTTTAGTGTGGCATGGTACCGTAATGATGTTGTCGTACGATATTGTGCCGTTTTGGTGTGGTATGCTACCTTATGGATCCGTATGGATGTTGACGTACGATATTGCACCATTTTAGTGTGGCATGGTACCGTATGGTTGTTGTCGTACGATATTGTACCATTTTGGTGTGGTATGCTACCTTATGGATGTTGACGTACGATATTGCACCATTTTGGGGATGTATGGTACCGTATGGATGTTGTCGTACGATATTGTACCGTTTTGGTGTGGTATGTATGTTGACGTACGATATTGCACCATTTTAGTATGGCATGGTACTGTATGGATGTTGTCGTACGATATTGTACCGTTTTGGTGTGGTATGCTACGTTATGGATGTTGACGTACGATATTGCACCATTTTGGTGAGGTATGGTACCGTATGGATGTTGACGTATGATATTGCACCATTTTAGTGTGGCATGGTACCGTAATGATGTTGTCGTACGATATTGTGCCGTTTTGGTGTGGTATGCTACCTTATGGATCCGTATGGATGTTGACGTACGATATTGCACCATTTTAGTGTGGCATGGTACCGTATGGTTGTTGTCGTACGATATTGTACCATTTTGGTGTGGTATGCTACCTTATGGATGTTGACGTACGATATTGCACCATTTTGGGGATGTATGGTACCGTATGGATGTTGTCGTACGATATTGTACCGTTTTGGTGTGGTATGGATGTTGACGTACGATATTGCACCATTTTAGTATGGCATGGTACTGTATGGATGTTGTCGTACGATATTGTACCGTTTTGGTGTGGTATGCTACGTTATGGATGTTGACGTACGATATTGCACCATTTTGGTTTGGTATGGTACCGTATGGATGTTGTCGTACGATATTGCACTGTTTTTGCGTGGTATGCTATCTTATGGATGTTGACGTACGATATTGCTCCATTTTGGTGTGCCATGGTACCGTATGGATGTTGTCGTACGATATTGTACCGTTTTTGTGTTGTATGCTACCTTATGGATGTTGACTTTCGATATTGCTCCATTTTAGTGTGGCATGGTACCGTATGGATGTTGTCGTACGATATTGTACCGTTTTGGTATGCTACCACATGGATGTTGACGGACGATATTGCACCATTTTGGTGAGGTATGGTACGTAATGGATGTTGATGTAACGACCCGGATTTTTGCCTTATTTTTTTTAATACAAATTTGAAATGTTAAATACTAATTTAATAACTAATTAGATTGATTAATTAAAATAAATTATTGTGTGGATAATTGATATTACTAACAAACTTGTATAGGAGATATATATGTATTACTTTAGATATACATGGATCCATCCTTGTCACTTATGCTTTCTAACTACACCCTAAAAACTCTAACTAAAATTCTATCCAAACAAAACCCATACTTACCTCTCACATTCCCACACTCCACCACCTCTCCATCACCCCTCTATCTCATCCCCTCTTTTTGTGCCAAAACCAAACCCACCCTCCATTCCCTCCCTTCTCGGCAGTAAAAAAAAAAGATATTAAAGAGTGAGACAGAGGGAGAGTACGTGGGAGAGAGAAAGGCATTAACCCAAAGCCTTATTTCCTTTTCTTCTTTTTCTTTTGTTCCTTGCCGAGAGTGAGAGAGAGGGGTGCTGGAAAAAGAAGGAAAAGAAAGAGAAGGAAGAAAAGTACCACCGTTGCCGCCCACAAGTCCCGCTTCTGAAACCACCATTTTTATCCGTCCTAGCTAGAACTTCAAGGATCAAGGTAGATTTTTCATTACCCATTAACTCTAAGTATATTAAATGTGTTTCGTAATATATTCGCGGTTCAAATCGAACCCATGTAAAGACGAATTGGAAATACAAAAAAAAAAATTTGATCAAACCAATCAATACCTCGCGGTGGTGACCATCCACCTGGCAGCCGTAAAACTTGATTTTAGAACAAAAATAGATTTCAATCTTAGACTCAATGTTTGATTGTAATGTTTCGTGATGGATTTGTGTACTTACCTGTTAATGTGATTTTATCTTTGACTAAACCAATGCATGAAACAAGCGTATACATTGTTTTTGTTCTAACTGAAGCGCTACAGAGCTTTTTTTTTTGGATAAAACAGCTTGAAATAGAAAAAAAAGGCTAACCGAATATACAGCCTACAAGGGGCATACCCCAGGAGGACAAAAGAAAGAAAAGAAAGAAGAAAAGAAAAAAGAAAAGGAAATTGAGGATGCCTATGCCAAGTGGCTACATAGACTAGTGAAAAAAGAACCAAGTGTTTCCTGCTCATCTAAGTAGAGGAAGAGAAAACAACATGAGTTGAGTATAATGAGTTCAGAACACCATACAGCTCCCACAATGGTAAACCATACAAATGTCATCTGTTACAATTTCCAAAACAATTCCAAGTTGGTAATGTCAACACAATTTATGAACGAGCCATTGAATGGCCCATCCCCGCAATACGATCAGAACTAGGGCCCCTCCAGCAATTGAACAGCAGATGTAGCAACATCTGTAGCAGTAGGCAGCTCCGTACACAGCAATCAGCAGCCAAGTTTGGCGTGGAGTTCTCCCAAGTGGACCCTTCATGGTAAGAGTGAACATAACAGAACAGACACAATGTCTGGCCGATTTGTGAGTTCTGTTGGACCAACTGAGACTGTACAAACTCAGTTCTTCCATGAGACAGTAGCAGCATAGTACAGTAATACAAAAGCAGTGTAGCATAGTCATAAGGAATAGAAGCAGAGCTGAGCAGTTCTAGGAGACTAATCAGTAGCAAAATATAAAGACAGAACAGCTACCATAACAGCCAATACTAATCAAAAGGCAGACAATGGGGAATACACTATACAGAGGACGTCCCCCTCTGCGAAGGGAGATCCCAACGACAACCCCAGATGGTTAGGCATAAACTACAACTAAACTACACAACAGCAGCAGAAAACTAGATGGATAAGCTGAACCTGACCGAGCCGAAGAGGCAGTGAGCACAGCGGCTACAGCATCATCATCATCAGAAGCCCTAGTAATATAACAGCTGATTTCTACCATAATAGCAGCCACCTGCAGTAGCAAGAAGTACCAGGGCAAGCAGAAACAAGGCGCTAACACCAAAGCTACTAGCTGTTATACTTCTCCGCGGAGAACAGCAAACAGAACAGAGATGAGAAGCAGAATACAGCAGTAGCAGAACCAGCAATATGCAAGTTACAACACACATCCAGCATGGCCATGGCTAAACAATGCAGTCACAGCACAAAACGAACCTATGCCACGCTTAAATAGAATGAAAATCGACTACCAATCTGAGAACCCAAAGACTAGCACGACACACATGAAATGTCTACGGAAGACAGCATAGAAAAAGGAGGATCCTAGGTATGTATGGTCCTTTCCAACAACTCCCTCGGAATACTCACAACTCCCTCCCTTCAATACCAAGGGTCAAGGAACCACCTAACACCCTCTACTGAGCCTCACATGATGCCCCCACTAGATATTACCTCCACTCCAAAGGAAAGGATGAGGCTCAAGCACTCCCTCACTGGGGTCACACAGAAGGTAATGGTCACTCTCAACAAAAGCATTCTACTTCCAAGACCATCAAGAAACCAGGTGTAAGATAACTACCTGTTCTTAGTAGTAGCAGTAATAGGAGGTCAATGAAAGAGGAGCAACAAATGGTACTTCAGACCTCCAACCCTGTTACATATGAAGCTGGTTTGACAAATAAAAGTTAGGATTTTGGAAAACAGATGCAACACCAAATCAAGCAACACATGCAACTAAAATCACAATCACACATGCACAATCGAATCCATTCAACAAGTGCCACTAAAACTAGTTTCAACATGTATTCCTATTCCACAGATATTCCCCATTCTCTAATAAATCTAGTTTCATGAGAGCTGGTGGGCAGTTTGGGTAGTGACAGAAGTCTACCCTTAATCATGTTATAAATTTTGTGAACCACTACTGCCCAGGTGCTTGTAGTATTTTGGAACTTCCTCATGTTTCTCTCTATCCAAAGATGATACACTGTGACAGTGAATATCAATCTAGTAACAACGTTCTTTAGGGACTTCCCCTTAAAAGAGGAGAAGTGTGTAATCCAGGCTGCCCATGACCGGGGGGACCATCTCTCTTCAATTTTTTCCAAAATAGCATTCCAAACTTGCGTAGAGAATACACAATTAAAGAACAAATGATCATGACTTTCAGTACCCTGGCAGAAGCTGCATTGAGAATTAGATTTAATCCCAAAAAGTACAAGTCTATCCTCAGTGGAAAGTCTACTCTGGATGGCAAGCCATGTGATGAAGCTGCACTTTGGAATATGAGCAACAAACCAAACTGTTTTATGCCAGGTTACTTTGGGGAATGGTTTTCTCAATTTCTCCCAAAGAGAGGCAATGCTAAATTGTCCATTTGAGTTAAGAGACCATCTAATTTGGTCCCTTGAACCTCTCAATGGGGGAAGCTGATGTCTAATTTCATTCAACTCCCAAGTTTGTGTGACTGGGAATGCCCAAGCAGATCCGAGAATGATTTGGGACACTTTGGCATTCAAGGGAAGACCAGAATCCAAAACAATTCTTGGACCAAACTTATTCAACAATGGGCCTAAAGGATGCCAATGATCATGCCACAGGGACACGAGATCGCCATTGCCAACAATATGAAGTATGAAGGGATGAACTAAAGTTCTTAGATTAAGTAACTTTCTCCAAACCCAAGATGGATCGCTTGGCATCTTAAGACTCCAAAAGTTTCTCCCCTTTAATAAGTAGGATTTAACCCATTGACACCACATTGATTGTTCTCCCCCTGAAATCAAGAACCATACATGCTTGGCAACCGCAGCCTTATTCCAAACCTCCATAGATTTGAAACCAAGACCCCCCTCATCCTTAGGAGCGCAGAGATGCTCCCAGGCAACTTTAGCCCCAGATCTTTTAAGGTCAGGGCCAGACCACAAAAAGGCTCGAAGGATAGTTTCAACCTCCTTAATGACCTTTTTTGGTAAGATGAATAAGGAGGACCAATAAGTTTGCATTGAGAACAAAATGTTCTTGATAAGCTGCACTCTTCCGGCATACGTAAGGTCCCTATTAGTCCAACTTTTAGTTTTGGCCGTTATACTATCTACCAATCTCTGACAATCAACAGCCTTGAGTTTAGTAGATAGCAATGGGACTCCCAGATATCTCACTGGTAGGGAGCCTTCCTGGAAGCCAAGCTCTTGCAAGATAGATTCCTTAACTCCCGCACTAACACCAGAAAAGAATATGCTACTCTTTCCTGGGCTAGGGGAGAGTCCAGAAAGAGCCTCAAATTCAGACAATGCATTCCGAATGTGTTTGATAGATGGGAGCTCACCTTTGCAAAATATCATTAGATCATCAGCAAAGCAAAGATTAATCAACTGATTATTCTTACACCTCCAATGGAAGTGGAAATCCGGGAGATGAGATTTCTCCTTAAGCAAAGTTGTAAACACTTCCATCACAATAACAAAAAGGTATGAGGACAAAGGAAACCATAGTTTATAGTTACATAATTACAAAATGTTACTAGATAACAATGGAAATCATTTCATATATTTTCATGATTGGTGGTAGTATAAAAATAAATTAGAAAAAGTGAGTGTGCAGCATAAAGAAATTTGAATGATTAACCTATTGTCCAAAAACTCGCACGTAATTAGACATAATGTATTAATATATTAATCTCAAGGATTCTTTTAGCAAAACATTTTACACAGGATTTTAGGCCGTAAGCTTCAAGAGTATTATTTCTATATATAAGGAACTAAAGAACATGATTAACCAAAAAAAAAAAAAAAAGGATGAATATAATAACAATAAAGAAGCACAGAAAGGACTAACTACCCTAAGTATTAGTTCAAAGTTAAAAGAGTTGAAAAGGAACATAAGGTTCGAAATAACTATTCAATCCTCCGATAATGAAAATTACTAAAATAAACCTATGTGCAAAATCCTAATGAAACCCAAAAGTCACAAGGACAAATCCGAATACTTTAGGTGAAATTCAATTTGTCTTTTGAACTATTGATAATGTTATGTTTCATTGACTCTTTATGAACTGTTGTTGTTATTGATCCACTTGCAATTACTCTGGTATTGAAACATATCGAAATTGTTGTGAAGTTAGTTTGGACTTAGGCTCACTGGAGGTGACCTATGGTGGTTCAATTATCCTATGTATGTGGTGATAGTATGATCTGTTTACTCATCGTTTAAAATAATTGCTTTGATGATTGAACCGAGAACGTCGGAAGGACATTATGGATATTGGATGATTTGTGGGCTTAGACAAAGTATATGGATCTTGTTTTGGTTAACGGAAAGAGGAAACAGATGAAAGGTTGCGGGCTTAGCAGGAGGACCTCGGGGGTGGCCTGACAGGACCTCGTGTTATCGGGGGTAGCTTGGTAGGACCTTGAGGGCAGCCTGAAAGACCCGGTGTAGCTAGGGTGGCCAAGCAGGACCTTAGGGGTAGCCTGGCGGGACCTCAGGTATTGAGGGTAGCCTAGCAGGACCTTGAGGGCAGCCTGATGGACCTAGAATTGTGGGGGTGACCAAGCAGGACCTTAGGGGTAGCCTGGCGGGACCTCAGGTATTGAGGGTAACCTAGCAGGACCATGAGGGCAGCCTGATGGACCTAGAATTATGGGGGTGACCAAGCAGGACCTCAAGGGTAGCCTGGCAGGACCTCAGGTATTGAGCGTAGCCTAGCAGGACCTTAAGGGCAGCCTGATAGACCTAGAATTGTGAGACTAACCTACTAGGACCTCTGGATGATGAGGGTAGCCTAGTAGGACGAGTAAAGTATGGCCAGTGAAATTCTGAGTTTGGAACGTGGTGAATACCGCGGTGTTGGAATGATTATAGAAGTTGAGGTTCTGGAATATACTTAAGTTGATGGTTACATAATGTAATAAGTTTTGTGCTCTACGATTTTTACCTTTTTTTATTATAAATATGATTGCTTGTAGAGTAAGGGTTAATGGGTAAGATTTATCTACTGAGTTTCAAAACTCATTATAGTGCCGTTGGGCTGGCTTTTCATGCCAGGTAATCAGGAGACCGAAGAATAGAATCCTCTACAAGATGATCAGTACCAGGCTGAGGACCTCCCAGCTGAGAAGGGGGAGTTTGTCGAGCCGTGAACGTCTTACCCTTAGAAGCTCTGTTAATTTGGAGTAATTTTATTTGAATTTCCAAAAGTGTTATCACATTTGTCAAACTTTGTTTTATTTTTGTTGAGTTTTAAGACAATTAAGTAGTTTTGAATTGAACATTTGAGATTTCCGCTACTAAACTCGGTTTAATAAAATTTTATTTCTTAAATCAGTTTTATGAATTATTAAATCAATTAAAAAATGATTTAATTAACGTGTCCGAAAATTGGGGCGGTACAGTTGACGTACGATATTGTACCCTTTTGGTGTGGTATGCTACTATATGGATGTTGACGTAGGATATTACACCATTTTAGTGAGGCATGGTACCGTATGGATGTTGTCGTACGATATTGTACGTTTTGGTGTGATATGCTACCTTATGGATGTTGACGTACGATATTGCACCGTTTTGGTGTGGTATGCTACCTTATGGATGTTGACATATTGCACCATTTTAGTGAGGCATGGTACTGTATGGATGTTGTCGTTTGATATTGTACCGTTTTGGTGTGGTATGCTACCTTATGGATGTTGACGTACGATATTGCACCGTTTTGGTGTGGTATGCTACCTTATGGATGTTGACGTACAATATTGCACCATTTTAGTGTGGCATGGTACCGTATGGATGTTGTCGTACAATAATCCATTTTGGTGTGGCATGGTACCGTATGGATGTTGTCGTACGATATTGTTTGGTTTTGGTGTGGGATGCTACCTTATGGATGTTGACGTACGAAATTGCACCATTTTGGTGAGGTATGGTACCGTATGGATGTTGACGTACGATATTGCACCATTTTTTTGTGGCATGGTACCGTATGGATGTTGTCGTACGATATTGTACCGTTTTGGTGTGGTTGCTACCTTATGGATGTTGACGTACGATATTGCACCATTTTGGTGTGGTATGGTACATTATGGATGTTGACGTATGATATTCCACCATTTTAGTGTGGCATGGTACCGTATGGATGTTGTCGTACGATATTGTACCGTTTTTGTGTGGTATGTGATAGGTGCTGAAAAGCACTCATTTAATCCACCTAATCTACGCTTTGTTGGTCCGTTTACATTGTTACTTGATATATTTTAGCGTTTTATGGTGTTTGTAGGCCTCAGAGACCGATGGGTGCGAAAACATACAATTTTGATGGTTTTATAGAGTGTTGCCGCAATGATGGGAATTGATCGTCTACAACCTGTGTGTGCACGTCTCAATTAAGCCTAGACATAAACCAGATTAATTGACATTCGGGTAATGGCTAATTGTGCATGGTTAAATTGGGTCTTATGTTCAAGGATTCATTAGTGGGTCTTATGTTCAAGGATTCATTAGTGGGTCTTATGTTCAAGGAATTGGAGAGGTTTGGTTAACATAGAATCATTTTTCCTTGAGGAAAGGTAATATCTAGTGGGAGGCATTTTGTGAGGGAGAGTGGAGGGAGTTGCAGTGTCCCCTTTTGCTTTTAGTGATGAATTAGGCTTCGAGGGAGTAGAAGGCGAGCAGATATGGTTACCTTTTGGAGATTCAGATTGGTTCTCTATATGAGTGTCTTTGTTCTTAAGGTATTCTTCATCAGTATTCTTAGTTGCTGGTCTTTGGCATCTTCTGTAGTTCCTATTTAGTGAGTTGCTTGCTAAGTGGCTACTCCCTGTTTTCTGTTTTCTCTTATTGTTCTGTTTAATGGACTGTAAATGATTAGATTTTCTGCTGTAATGGTTGCAGCTGTTCTGGTATAGTTGTAGTGCTGAATTGTTATGGCTATATCTTATGTATGCAATCGGTTATGTTTGTTAGTTAGTTCATCTATAATGAACTGTTGCTGCTCGTTTGAAGTATTCTGAGTATTCTGGGTTTCTTTTGACCTATCCTTGGGGGGTTGTCCCTAGGAATGTTTAAGCTTTACTAGGGGGCTGTCCCTAGCGGTTTTCCTATTGTGCTATTAGTTAATGTGTGGTTGCCGTTAGCCACGGATGCTGTTATGACTATTGCGGCTGTGTTGCTTCAATTGTGCTTAGGTTTTCCTCCAGCAGCTGCCATTTTATCTCTCACTGGAAGCTATGTTCAATTCTACACATCCAATTCATGTCCCAAATTCCCAGCTTTAGTTCTGCTGCTGTTCTGAATTGTTTATGAAGCCGCAGTTCAGTTTTTTGACTTAATAAGGGGCTGCCTGTTAAGGCTGTAGATGCTGTTTACTATGGTTACTGCTACTATTTCACCCGGCTCCTGCAGTACTCTTATTTTACCGATACAGAGCTGCTGTTTCTACTTTGGTGCTCATTCGGTTTACTGCTGCTGCTACGGTTTACAGCTGCTACAGTTGACTGCTGCTTTTCAGCCTTGTTCCGTGATGTGCAGGTCCTGTATATGGCTGTTGAGAACTCACGTATGCTGGACTACAACATGGCACATGGCACTTCCAAGCACGATAGCTTCTAACCACCATGTTCCTGCTACACGATAGCAACCTGGCTCTTCCATCAACATGATATGGTGTTCGCTCCTACCTTGATTGGTTAACTGCTATACTTTTGTACTGTACCTTGATAATGTTGTTAGGGTAGTCCGTGTACCCAAATTCAAGGCGTTGTTTTCCTTCCCTCTTCTAGATGGATTGGAAACAATGCACACCCTACAGACCTTGTAGCCTTTTGGCAATAGTAATTTTCCTTCTTTTGTTTTCTTTCTTTTCCTCCTGGGGTATGCCGCTTGTAGGCTGTATATTCGGTTAGCCTTTTTTCAATTTAAAGCTGGTTTACCCAAAAAAAAAAAAAAGGGGAAAGTTTGGTGTTCCTTCTCTAATTTTTTGGCACTCACCCACGTTTTTCTATCTCTCCTCTCAATCACTTGTTGATCTTTGCTTGTTTATTATGTTTTTGGGTAATATCCTCTCTAGATCTTGCACTTAAGCTTGGGAGTTGCTTGTTCTTGAAAGATTTGGACTTATTTCTCTTGGTGGACCTAGGGTTTTGCTCAAAACCCACTTTGGTAGGGATTTCTCTCTTCCTCTACATGTTTTGTCGTGATTATGTGTGATTCTGGTGTTTTTATGACATATATTGATGAATAGAATGGTTTATGGCTTGAGGATTGCATATTTCCTTTGAAAGTAGTATTGTGGACTTTGAGTGTTATGATTCATGAGTTGTATGTGACGTATCTAGTAGTGTTTGCTTTTGTGTAGAATGAGTCTATGTTGGTTGTGATAATATGGTGGTCGTTGATGTGATGTGATTGTGGAGTATATTGTGTCGCAAGGTGTGGAAACACAATTTCGCTAGGGGTGGAGTACATTGTGTCCTAAGGTGTGGGAAACACAATTTCGCGAGGGGTGGAGTATATTGTGTCGCTAGGTGTGGAAGCTTAATTTCCTAAAGGGTGGAGGATTGTTGGAAGGAGTGTGTGTGTGTGTAAGTGTGTGTAAATGTGTATAAGAATGTTATGACATTTTCGTAAATGGTGTTAACGTACATTCGTTTGGATTTGATGTCTAATTTATTTTACTGTATTCATGCTTATCATCTCATTACATATAGATTTTGTAGAGAATTTCCTACTGGGCTAGTCTAGCTCAGCAAAATCCTTCATTTCAGGTTCAAACGCAGGGCAGTAGATCGCATAACATGGTGAATTTGAAAATGAAGACTTTTGGAAGCTAACGTGACTTAGTTACTCATTCATCTTTGTAATTAACCTTCTTTTGATAAAGATGGATTTGTAACTAATTTTTTTATTGATCTTTTGACATAACATTGTAATGTACTTAAGACTTTGTACATGTATTTAAGTTAATTTGGGCCGTGGTGCCAAGGTTGTAATATCTTAACTTGAGGACCTTGTTGTAATTAAGCTGGTGGGAACTTCTTTTGGGTATTATTCATATTATGCGAGAATCTTCTTTAAATTTGGTTTATTTATTTATCTTCTTTAAACCACTTTAGTTTCCATTTCTCTATTTGGGTGAGGGTTGCGGTTATATATCAAATGGATCTATTATTTTCTCTACACAACCAAACATGAGGATTGACTTTGGATTCTTTTATTCTTCCTCCTTGTCCTTCATTTTCCCTCTCCATATCTCTTTCCCTCTTGGGATTGAAATGGCAAGCGTAGCATTGTTGGAGTTATATCTTGATCCTAGCTAGGGAGCAACCATAGATCAAATGCGTTCATTAAGCCAGCTTATGAATAGATACAATCACATTAAAGAACATCAATAAAGTGAAGGAATTTCAAGAACAGATCTCTTGTAGTTTGTTTTTTGCGGTAAGGTTTAAAAAAATGAATAACAAACCAGATTCTAAGATAGCATTTGATACATCTGGTTTTCGACGATTGGTTTGATGTGTAACTCTAGGCAGATCCGAAGGAGCTAGATACATTTCCTTTTGTGAGATCTGTGATCAATATGGTGAGGATACACTCAAACAGTGAATGGGTGGCGGCGTTGGTATGCATGACCCATTTGACATGTTCGAGCCTTTTTGGTCTTGGAAACCTATTTGGAGGTGAGATGCCAAGCATTAGCTCTTCCCAAAGTTGGTTGATTATTTAGTAAGTTAGCGTTGTAGATATTAAGTATCGAACTCACCGATGGATTTATATTGTTGGTTATCAAGTGGTGGTAGTAGTAGAGGAAGAAGGCAAGGGAGGGGAGATGATGTAGTTCACCCCTTGGCCTCTCTTGAGGAATTGAACATTGGGACATCCAAGAAGCTCTCTCCTCAGATGTTGCTGGATTTTTTGTTGGCGATGTGTGAAAGTCATTTGTTCGTGAACACAACCTGTCAACCTACCACGCATTACTGCTGAACCCTAATGTAAATGTAGAATTGCACACCTTGGTGTTTGGTCCAAATGACTGGGCTTGAACTGAATAACGTGATTGAATTCATATTTTTGACTGATTAATTGAATTTATATTTTTGAAAAACCGTCATGGTAGGAACCAGCGCGCGATGGTCCCACTCTTTCGCGCGACACTTCTGTGTTGCACGCGATGGACCGCATAGGGATTGGTGTCCTACTGTTTTATGTTGTATTTTGTATATAAATCATTGTTAAGCATGCTAACAACCTGTCTATTGCTTTTCCTTTGTTAGAAATTGTTAGCGGTAGTTCAATATGCTTATCTGTCGTTTTGGAGTACCCCTGAGGTCTTTCTGGATATATACTAGAACCCAGAAATGTGTAAACCAAGCACTGGTCTTGTTGCGCCAGGGCGCACCATCGCGCGACAGACTCACTCCATCGTGCGACAGTGCGCCAGGGCGAACCCTCGCGCGACAGAGTGAGTCCATCGCGCGACAGTTTGCCTCTGACCAGTGACTGGCCTTGCATGGGTAGCTCAGCCTTAGGCCATTATTTTGTCCCCACACTGTTTATGGGGTGTTTTATTAATTTGTAGGGCTTCTCAGTCTTTAAACTGTATATTATGCTGCTATATAAACTGCGTAGTTTGTCCTGGGTGTGCACTGGTCCTTCCAGAGCCCAGAGGGTTTGAGAATAAGAGCTATGGGTTTGACCTCACCGGCGCGCGCTTGTCTTGGAATTATGCGTGCAAGAGTAAACAGCATGCAGTGACTTGTTCAACGCATGCTGGTTTCTTCCTGCGCACGTCACTCCAAAACAGGGGCCTCCTAGTTTGTTTAAACTCCCACAGCAGTCTGTTCTCATCCTATACTAACTGCTCATCTATGCTATCTATCACATCCTGCAAACGTGTTACAGTTTTAATCCTCGATTAACTGTTCCCCCGCCCTAATTGGCTAAAAATTGATTAATCAAACAGAATCGCAAACAAACATCTTTTCACAAACTAGATGTAAAACCCGATCTCCGAATTGGACGAGAGGGGTGCCATAAAACCCTTCCCCTCTCGTAACCTGGCTCCCGAACCCAAATATGGTTATGACGGACTGGTTCCTTAACTTTTTCAAATCAAACAGCGCGGCAAGTGCTTCGAAATACGGTTCCTTGGGTGACGGACCTTCAAACCCGAGTGGCGATTCTGTATTTTTCGCGAGCGCTTGACGTCCAGCTTCAAAAAGCGCTCCCGCAAACCGGCAGCATCTTTCCCTTCTCAAAGGGTGGGGAACGAAATCCCTTCCCCAGAGGAAAGGAAGATCAGGCATCGCATTGCCCACAGTATGGATGTTGACGTACGATATTGTTCCGTTTTGGTGTGGTATGCTACCATGGATATTTTCGTACGGTACTGTACCGTTTTGGTGTGATATGGTACCGTTGGGATGTTGTCGTACGATATTGTACCGTTTTGGTGTGGTATGCTACCTTATGGATGTTGTTGTACGGTATTGGACCGTTTTGGTGTGCTACCGTTGGAATGTTGCCGTATGGCATTATATCGTTTTGGTGTCGTATGCTACGATATTGAAGTTGATATATGATAGTGTATCATTTTTATGTGGTATGGTGCCGTATGGATATTGTCGTACGATATTATACCGTTTATGTGTGGTTTGCTACCTTATGGATGTTGTCATACGGTATTTTACCGTTTTGGTGTGATATCCAACCTTATGGATGTTGTCGGACGGTATTGTACCATTTTGGTGTGATATTCCACCATACGGTTGTTGTCGTACGCTATTTTACCGTTTTTGTGTCGTATGGTACCGGATGGATGTTGTCGTACGATATTGTACCGTGTAGGTGTGGTATGCAACCTTATGGATGTTGTCGGACGGTATTGTACCATTTTGGTGTGATATGCCACCATATGGTTGTTGTCGTACACTATTGTACCGTTTTTGTGTCGTATGGTACCGTATGGATGTTGTCGTATGATATTGTATCATTTAGGTGTGGTATGCTATCTTATGGATGTTATTGTACGGTATTGTACCGTTTTGGTGGGATACGGTACAGTTGGGATGTTGTCGTGTGCTATCGTACCGTTTTGGTGTGATATGTTACGGTATGGATGTTGTCAGACGGTATTGTACCGTTTTGGTGTGGTATGCTATCATATGGATGTTGTGGTACAATATTTTACCGTTTTGGTGTCGTATGGTACTGTATGGATGTTCTCATACGATATTGTACCATTTAGGTGTGGTTTGCTGCCTCATTGATGTTGTCGTACAGTATTTTACCATTTTAGTGTGATATGGTACCGTTGGGATGTTGTTGTACGATATTGTACCGTTTTGGTACCGTATGGTACGGTATGGATGTTAACTTACGATATTGTACAGTTTTGGTGAGGAATACTACCGTATGGATGTTGTCGTACGGTATTGTACTGTTTTGGTGTGATATGGTACCGTATGGATATTGTCGTACAGTATTGTACCATTTTGGTGTGATATGTTACGGTATGAATGTTGTCGTACAGTATTGTACTATTTTGGTGTCGTATTGTACGATATGGACGTTGACGTACGATATTGTACCGTTTTGGGGTGGTGCGCAACCATATGGATGTTGTCGTACGGTATTGTACCGTTTTGGAGTCGTACGGTACGGTATGGAAGTTGACATACGATATTATACCCTTTTTGTGTGGTATGCTATCATATGGAGGTTGTCGTACGGTATTGTACCGTTTTGATGTGACATGGTACTGTATGGATGTTGTCGTACAATATTGTACCATTTTTGTGTCGTATGGTACGGTATGGTTGTTGATGTACGATATTGTACCGTTTTTGGGTGGTATGCAACCATATGGATGTTGTCGTACGGTATTGTACCGTTTTGGAGTCGTATGGTACGATATGGATGTTGTCATACGGTGTCGGGTACTGTATGAATATTTACGTATGATATTGTACAGTTTTTGTGTGGTGTGCAACCATATGGATGTTGACGTTCGGTATTGTAACTTTTTAGTGTCATATGGTACGGTATGGAACTTGACGTACGATATTGTACCGTTTTGTTGTGGTATGCTACCATATGGATGTTGTCGTACGATATTGTATCAAAAGACACAAAAACGGTATCATACGACACAAAAACGGTTCAATATAGTCCGACAACGTCCATATGATAGCATACCAAACCAAAACTGTGTGGTACCGTAGGGATGTTGTCGTACAGTATCGGACTGTTTTGGTGAGGTGCAGTACCGTTTGGATGTTGTCGTACGGTACTATACCATTTTGGTGTGGTATGGTACCGAAGGCATGTTTTCGTACAGTATTTTATTGTTTTGGAGAGGGGTGGTACCGTTGGGAAATTGTCGTAAGGTAGTGTACCGTTTTGGTGTGGTATGGTCCCGTATCGATGTCGTGGTACATATTGTACCGTTTTCGTGTGGTATGCTACCTTATGGATGTTGTCGTACGGTACTGTACCGTTTTGGTGTGATATGGTACCGTTGGGATGTTGTCGTACAATATTGTACCGTTTTTGTGTGGTATGTTACCTTATGGATGTTGTTGTACGGCATTGTACCGTTTTGGTGTCGTATGTTACAGTATTGATGTTGACGTACGATATTGTACCGTTTTGGTGTCGTATGGTATGATATTGAAGTTGATATACGATAGTGCATCATTTTTGTGTGATATGGTGCCGTATGAATGTTGTCGTATGATATTATACCGTTTATGTGTGGTTTGCTACCTTATGGATGTTGTCGTACGGTATTGTACTGTTTTGGTGTGGTATGCTACCATATGGATGTTGTCATACGGTATTGTAGCGTTTTGGTGTCGTATGGTACCGGATGGATTTTGTCGTACGATATTGTACCGTTTAGGTGTGGTATGCAACCTTATGAATGTTGTCGGACGGTATTGTACCATTTTGATGTGATATGCCACCATATGTTCGTTGTCGTACGCTATTTTACCGTTTTTGTGTCGTATGGTACCGTATGGATGTTGTCGTATGATATTGTACCATTTAGGTGTGGTATGCTATCTTATGGATGTTGTTGTATGGTATTATACCGTTTTGGTGAGATACGGTACAGTTGGGATGTTGTCGAATAATATTGTACCGTTTGGTGTGATATGTTACGGTATGGATGTTGTCGTACGGTATTGTACCGTTTTGGTGTGGTATGCTATCATATGGATGTTGTCGTACGATATTGTATCGTTTTGGTTTCTTTTGGTACTGTATGGATGTTCTCGTACGATATTGTACCATTTAGATGTGGTTTGCTACCTCATGGATGTTGTCGTACGGTATTGTACCGTTTTGGTGTGATATTGTACCGTTGGGTTGTTGTTATACGATATTGTACCGTTTACTGGAAATCCCAACCGTTCGAAAAATTCTCTCAAATCACAGAGAGAAGTAATACAAATATGGCTTCACAGGAAGGTGCAACGTTAAGTCCATTCAAAATAATCAGAAAATGAGAGCAAGCAACGTTAACGTACTTTACAATTAACTAACGGTTCACCGGGAACATTAGATCAATCTGCCAAATTATGTTCAAAGTAAAAGACGGCATGTTCTAATTAATCAAGAACTGTATTCTCGGGTACGAATCCAAATGGCACTCACAGGCCACTTTCGGTGCTGTCATGCAGTTTAACAAAGGTTAGCAAAAATCTACACCTAATGGCCAACGACTGAGCAATTGCTTGCAACTTTCAAAATTGGTCAAGTCTTAAAAGTTGTGACTCGTCGCCCTTTCCAACGGCGAGGGCCGTACCCAAACATTGGTGTTAAGACACCAATATGACAACCAAAAAACACAGAACCACAATTATATATCGCAATCCATACAGATCACAATTATCGCCTACCTTGCACTTACTTGAAGACTTGAAGTGTTCTTGTATAATTCCCCCAATGAACACAACGGCTCAAATACCAATCCGTTCACAACAGTGAGTGGAAGTCGAGTTATTTCTGAAATCATTGGACACCCATACATCAAACATTGTGTCCTTTGCGAAAAGACACCTTTTACCAAACCAGTAAAATTAATCGTGCAACGAACATTTCCAACAAGTATCATTCATGGATTTCTGCAAAAAAATACTAGTATGTCGTATCCCAAACGAATCAAATCTATTGGTGTAAACATCTGCGTACACTCACATATATCAGTCCAATAGAAAGGAACAAAATCATAGTAGAAATGTATCATATACCATTAGTGTCATGCGAATGTATAGAAATTAAATGACTAAACATAATGGTCAAAGTTAATCTTTACGGTTGGAACCGCTTCATGCGCAACCATTCCTGAATCATTGCAATCGGTGCAAATTAAGAAGAGAGCAAGAATTTAACGATACCACTAAGCAAAAATTAAAGGACAACACCAAGTGAGAGGCAGTACACACTATTCAAATCAGAGAGATATTTCTCATACGCTAGCAACTATTTGCTGTATAAAAATGTGAACAAGGGTCAAAAGCCATATCTTTACACCATGCAAACTTGGAGAGGAAACTGCACTCCGGAAAAAGTTCAGACTTGAATGCCGTGAACAAGAATATAACACTAATGTGGCAATTCATGTATGAGCGGAATTTTGATATGTACATGCAATTTCCAGTTTCATCTTCAACAGAAAGCAAGATATGATCCAGAAATCACATCACACAATCACAAAAGTAAACTGAAATCTGTCTTAAGATTGTGACTGTTCGTTCTATCAGTTGGTAACCCTTTAGTGTAGGGGAAGAATAGATTGCCAGCCATTGGGAACTGTGGCGGCATTGGGTACTAAGGCTAGACAGAGTTTGGGCCTTTTTATCTTCGAGTTCAAGGAAGGGGTCAAATAATATTGCAAAATACTTTTGACAGACCTATCAGTCTGGGTTTCATATTTCATTTTGGAAAGCATGAATGCTACGTGGAGTTTGTAAAATCCCAGTGGCATTGAATATGCAAAATGATTAGTCATATTATGACTCGACTGCAAAGGTTAACACGGTTTTCGCCGTTGAGGGTTTAAACACTAGGTTTTGAATGGTCCCAAAGCCGTGGGAAATGTTTGTATAAACTGAATGGTCGTGGTTACCGTGACTACGACGAGATCCTTAGGGTCGAACAAAAAGGTGTAACCACTGCTTTTACAACAATAAAAATGTAACCTTTTTACTTCAAACTAAGGGATGTGACTATTGCTATTGAACCAACACGTGTGACTGTTGAGTTTATACCAAGAGACGTAACCTTTGGTGAATAAGTCAAAAGTCATATGACATTTCCAAACAGTTACTTGGGCCAAATCTATTGGAGGCATTAAACATGTAAATTCATGTTTTGAAATTTAGTTTGAACCTAAGGGATTGGGGGGTTACTATATTTGATTTGGAATGAAACTGAAATTGGAGTATTTTAGTTTCTTTGATTTTGAACGGTTGGTAGTTATTAACAACTATGCTCCGCAAGGTACTTTTTAAATAAAGTAAAATCGATTTATATGCTATTAAGAATGCATGGTGCAATTAGCATAAATCGTTTTACTTCGAGTAAAGAGTTACTCGATTTTGAGTGAGTTACTCGATGTGGGGGTTGTCTCTTGCCAATATCTCTTGGAACACACACGAGAGATGGAGAGAGAGTTTTGACATTGTTCATGTAATGTCATAAACGGCGGAAATTATTTGTGTGAATTCTGAATTAATTTCAGAATTGTGGGGGAAACAATATTTAAAATTTCCACAATATTTACATGTTGCACTATGGGAGATGTTCAACTATACGAAAGAATAAAGTATGGTGATATGAGTATTCAATTTAAAGTTTTAGAATCCAAATGTGGATTTAATTATACAATTGGAGTGCAACAATGATTTGGAAATCCTTATGTGTGTATAGCAAGGTCTACGATGGAGTCTGATCAACTCATTATATTAGACAAAGAGGCTAATAAGCGAATGGCTGTGCCATCTCTCAGAGGATGTTCCATTGGGGGTCCAATTCTATGCCAGAGTAATAATGTGATGGCCATCAGTTGTTAGAAAGGCATAGAAGACCATGTGTAACGGTAAATCTCGATATTAAAGACATCGAACCGTTAAACATTTGTTCTCATTTGAGAATGAAACGTCAAAAATTTTGTTACGGATCCGTTGAGTTTGGAGTTTTGACTAGAGAACAAATGATCATCAAGGGGAATGAGATTAAAGCCTATTAATTAAAAGTCTCTACAACGGCAACCCAACCTAGCTGACTGGATATCCCAAGATCTAGGTTCAACGAGACAACCGAGTTGTATGAGACTTAGGAGTATCACTGGGGAGAAATCTCTCCAACTCATTCCTATGGTGAAACAGTGATGCCTGCAGCGTTTTAGGTTAAGTTTAACTTTTAATGATTCTTATAGCTTGGTAAATCCAAGTGGGGTATAGCAGGATACCCTTAATAAGAGATCACCTATGTGAGTGTGAAGGGGCCGCTTCTGTGAGAATTTTCTTAGGCTAAATTCTCTAAAGCACTCTCTGAAACCAGTCGGTGTTCAAGGGCCAAAATGGGCACAACCGTAAGAACCAACTGTGTTCGGAAAGATTCTGTGTGAATTCTATTGTCTTGGTTTACACAAAACGCTGAACAGTTCAAGGCATCGCGTCCACTGGTTAGCAAGTAAATCCGATAGTCTTTCACAAGGGAAGGTTCAAAGCCAAAAGCTACCTATCCTATGCAGGAAATTTCCACTTGTACTCTCTCTATCGCTTGCATTGTTTTGCATTAGTTATCGAGTTAACATCATTCATGTGGGGGATTGTTGGAAAATATTATAGGATATAATATTTTATTTTAAGTGACTGAAATTGATTTATTTTAGAGTTGCATCTTTTCATTGGCACTTGTTCGCCGTGGACGGACGCGTCCTTTACTAACAGATGTGTCTCTTTATTTGGCGACTTTTCGTAGAGTTACCTGTTGGCCTATATATATCAATGCCCTCATTAATTTTCAAAAGATTGATTTTTTATTCATTCAAGTCCATTCATATGAGAGAGTTACAAACACAAGATGGTTCGTCAGGCCCTCCAATTGAAGTGCTGTCTTGGGGGAATTCCGATCATGTAGTACTGGGAGACAGTCGTCCAATGCAAACCGTTAGGCAACTACTCTCGAATGAAGTTATCACTATTGACTATGTAAAGTCAAAGGATAATATCGCGGATCCGCTAAACAAAGGGTTATCAAGAGAGTCTCTTTCTAATATCTGTTGGAACACTTAAAGTTTGGTTCTGGTATCATATAGGGGTAGTCATTCTGTTCTATTTGATTTCTATTACGGTTTGATAGTCAGTCTAGTTTTAGAATATAATTGGGCTGAGTTTTGATTATTTCAAGAACTCTCGGTTTAATAATCTTACTCTGTGGCCTTATGTTTATATCTGTTTGATACTAGAAACAAAGTTGTCTTTAATCTCTGGATTGATTAAGGAAAAACCTTTCCGTCATATATAACAAGAGTTATCTCAGAGAAATACCTTTTGTTTTTCTACTTTTAGTGATTAAAACTCCTATTGTGGTGTTCTTTCACATTGAACTTAGCCGTAGTACTTTGTTTATTACAGTTTACTTGTAGGATAATACATAGTCGTATAATTTTAGTTTTGTGGAGTTGTGTGAATTGAATTTATAATTTCTTTAATTTCGGTAATTTATGTTGTGTTGATCTTGTTTGTGGAACAGAAATGACTTCTGAAAGTGTGAAAGAAAGTGGGAAAATCTTTGGGTCTAACCCTTCCGTAACCCCTACTGCTGTTGTGAGTCATGTTCCCACCGTGGTGTCTGTGAACCATGCTAAGAAGCGCAGGGATAATGGGAATTGCTTTGTTTGTGACAAGCACGGACATAAGGTTGTTGATTGCCGAAATGAGCAAGGTAATCAGAACAAGAAACCAGCGCAGGCCTATATGATTGAGATGGAGTTTGAGACTCTCTGTGATGGGGTTAATAACATGAATCTATCGGCTGTGGTTTCAGAAGTCAATTTGGTGGGTTCTAATCCCAAGGAGTGGTGGCTGGATACTGGCGCCACTCACCATGTGTGTGCAGACAAGAATATGTTCACCACCTATCAATTGGTGGAATCTGGCGAACAGCTCTTCGTGGGAAATTCGTCCAGTTCAAAGGTTGAAGGACAAGGGAAAGTGCTGCTAAAGATGACTTCTGAAAGGGTGCTCACTCTGAATGATGTGATGCATGTGCTAGAAATTCGCAAGAATCTAATAACTGGCTCACTCTTGGTCAAGAACGGCTTTCGTATGGCTTTCGAAGCCGATAAGGTTGTGCTGACTAAAAATGGGGTTTATGTTGGCAGGGGCTACATGTGTAATGGGCTATTCAAAATGCATGTACTGACTAAAGTTCCGGCCTCTCCGGGTATCAATGAGATAAACACATCTTCTGCTTATATCCTTGAGTTTTCTGAATTGTGGCATGATTGATTAGGTCATGTAAATTGTGGCACTTTGCGCCGTTTAATTAACTTGGACTATTTGCCCAAATTTGATATAAACTCAGATCATAAGTGTGAAATATGTGTGGAGGCTAAAGTGGCAAGGAATTCTTTTCATACCGTTGAAAGAAGTACAGAACCTCTTGCTTTAATCCATTCGGATTTGTGCGATTTGAAAGCTGTTCAAACTAGAGGAGGTCATAAGTACTTTGTTACTTTTATTGACGATTGCACAAGATATTGTTATGTGTACTTGCTTAAGAGCAAGGACGAAGCCTTAGAAAAGTTTATCCACTACAAAAGTGAAGTGGAGAATCAACTTGGCAAAACGATCAAAGAAATAAGAAGTGATCGAGGGGGTGAATATGAAGCACCTTATGGTGAATTTTGTGCCCAACATGGGATAATTCCCCAAACGACTGCTCCTTACTCACCGCAATCTAACGGAGTTGTGAACGAAAGAACAGAACTCTGAAAGAGATGATGAATGCCATGTTGATAAGTTCAGGATTACCAAGGAACATGTGGGGAGACGTGATTCTCTCTGCTAACTATATTCTGAACAGGATCCCTCACAAGAAATCCAATGTGATACCGTATGAATTATGGAAAGGTCGTAAGCCTACCTATAAATTCTTACAAATGTGGGGGTGTTTGGCTAAGGTAGCGGTTCCTGATCCTAAGAGAGTTAAGATACGACCAAAAACCGTTGATTGTGCATTCATCGGTCATGTTGACAATAGCAGTGCATATCGGTTCCTTGTATATAATTCACCAAATCCAGAAATCCATTCTAATACAATCATGGAATCAAGGAACGCTACATTCTTTGAACATGTATTTCCATGGAGAAAAGTTCCCAGGTCAGTTCAAGAAACTGAATATATGGAAATTGAGGAGGACTCAATTCAAGAGGAGAAGGATGAGGAT
This sequence comes from Rhododendron mucronatum var. ripense, assembly GCA_019656295.1. Classification (NCBI taxonomy): domain Eukaryota; kingdom Viridiplantae; phylum Streptophyta; class Magnoliopsida; order Ericales; family Ericaceae; genus Rhododendron; species Rhododendron mucronatum. The sequence goes on along the minus strand of BPLT01000038.1, from coordinate 1,159,679 downwards.
GAAGAGCCTCGACGTAGTAAGAGGGCTCGGACGTCAAAATCCTTTGGTCCAGATTTTCTGACATACATGTTAGAAGCTGAACCAAAAAGCTTTAACGAAGCAATGTCATCTCCTGAGGCTCCTTTATGGAAAGAAGCTATTAACAGTGAGACAGAATCCATTCTGCAAAATCACACGTGGGAACTTGTTGATCTCCCACAAGGTTGTAAACCTTTAAGATACAAGTGGATATTCAAAAAGGAAGATGAAAGCAGATGGATCAATTGATTAGTACAAGGCGAGACTTGTGGTCAAAGGATACAGACAAAAGGAAGGTCTTGATTACTTTGACACTTACTCACCTGTTACGCGTATAACATCCATACGAATGTTAATTGCTTTTGCAGCTCTAAACAATCTCGAGATACATCAAATGGATGTTGAAACAGCTTTTTTAAATTGTGATCTCAATGAAGAGATCTACATGGAACAACCAGAAGGGTTTAAGGTTCCAGGACAAGAGAAGAAAGTGTGCAAGCTTGTAAAATCTTTGTACGGTTTAAAGCAAGCACCCAAACAATGGCATGAGAAGTTTGACAATGTCATGATTTCAAATGGTTTCGAAATCAATGAATGTGACAAATGTGTGTATGTCAAGAGTATTGACAAGGGTTATGTCATTGTTTGTCTTTATGTAGATGATATGCTCATTATTAGGAGTAATAATGATATCATTAAATCTAGAAAGAGATTGTTGAACTCTAAGTTTGACATGAAAGATTTGGGTATAGCAGATGTGATTCTAGGAATCAAGTTTACTAGAACGTACGAGGGAATTGTCTTGTGTCAAAAGCATTATATTGAGAAAATACTTGAGAGGTTCAACAAGTATGACGATTCTATATCCAAAACACCAGTAGACTTAACATTGCATTTGTACAAGTATACTGGTGAGAGTGTTCACCAATTGGAATATTCACGGATTATTGGTAGCCTAATGTACTTAATGAATTTTACAAGACCTGACATAGCCTATTCAGTTAGCAAACTGAGTCGGTATACTAGTAATCCAGGGAAGGATCATTGGACGGCAATAATCAGGTTACTTAGATATCTAAGGTTTACCAAAGATTATGGATTGCACTATACTTGGTATCCAGCGGTACTAGAAGGATATAGTGATGCGAACTGGATATCCGACACCATTGACTCAAAATCCACAAGTGGATATGTGTTTACATTAGGTGGTGCAGCTGTGGCTTGGAAGTCCTCCAAACAGACGTGCATCGCTCGGTCCACAATGGAATCAAAGTTCATAGCTTTGGATAAATCTAGTGAAGAAGCTGAGTGGCTTCGTAATTTTTTGGAAGATATTCCGAATTGGTCTAAATCGGTGCCAGCTGTTTGCATACATTCTGATAGCCAATCAGCAATCGGCAGGGCACAGAATAATATGTATAACGGTAAGTCTCGTCATATACGTCGCAGACATAATACCGTTAGGCAACTACTCTCGAATGAAGTTATCACTATTGACTATGTAAAGTCAAAGGATAATATCGCGGATCCGCTAACCAAAGGGTTATCAAGAGAGTCAGTTGTTCGTTCATCGAGGGGAATGGGGCTAAAGCCTACCAATTAAAAGTCTCTATAACGGCAACCCATCCTAGCTAACTGGAGATCCCAAGATCTAGGTTCAACGGGACAACCGAGTTGTATGAGACTTAGGAGTATCACTGAGGAGATATCTCTCCAACTCATTCCTATGGTGAAACAGTGATGCCTGTAGCGTTTTCGGTTAAGCTTTGCTTTTAATAGTTCTTATACTGTTGAAATTCCAAGTGGGGTATGACAGGGTGCTCCTAATAAGAATCACCTATGTGAGTGCGAAGTGGGCCGCTTCTATGAGAGTTTCAAGGCTGAATTCTCTAAAACACTCTCTGAAACCAGGCGATGTTCCAGGGCCAAAATGGACAAAACCGTAAGAACCAAATTGTGTTTGGAAAGATCCTGTGTGACTATTGTTGCCTTGGTTTACACAAACGGCTGAAGAGTTCAAGACATCATGTTCAGTGGTTAGCTAGTAAATCCGATAGTAACTCACAAGGGGAGGTTCAAAGCGAAAAGCTACCTTACTCTATACAGGTGATTTCCTATTGAACTCTCGTCATTTGCATATTGCTGCACATCGTGTTCATCAATTTCATTCTTGTGGGGGATTGTTGGAAATAGGTGAATTGGAAATTGACTCCAAAATAAAACATTCAAGTTGGTTGTAATTTATTTGTCCTATGGTGGATGAATAAATATATTTGGAGTACTTGGAATTATTTAGTTTGCCGCTGAACCGGGCCAGGCATGGCAGTGGGTTTCATAAAATTCTTAGGCTTAAATTTGGTGGAAACTTGTAGTGATTAATTTAATTAATTACTTCATTTTTAAAGCTTTTGAATTGATTTTAGAGTTGATTTATAAATTAACATGTGGCAAACTAAACCAATCAATGCAATGCTTCATTTCCTTGGCTGGCTACGTGTGCCTTGAGAAATGAACATGTTGTGTTGGTTCGCCAACCTGAAGTGTTGTTTGGCGTAGGCTATTTCGGACAGTTGTGTCTCTTCGGTTGAGAGCATTCCGTACAGTTGCGTCTTTTCCTAACACCATTCCGAACAGTCACCGTTCCTCTTCGTTGGGGTGCCTACTTCTCTATAAATAGGACCCATCTCCTCCCATTTCAGTATCAAAAATTCCTGCATTCATAACATACATATTCTGTTCTGCACAGTTTCCTGGTTCGCCCGTTGAACAGATTGTAGTGCTACTTCCGTTCTTCAAAAATCGGGCAATCTTGGGAGGCAAACGTTCAAGTGACCCAAGAGGACCGGTGTGGGGGACGAATTTGCTTAAGGATATAGTATTCTCCATAAAAATACTAGCCTCGATTGCCAATTTCCGGACGCTAGAAGATGGTCCAGTAAGTTTTCTATTATTGTTTCTTTTTGGTGTATAGCGAATTTCCAGTGATAATCGAATCCCGGTTCCAACAGTCATAAAGCAAGACAGTTGGAAACCGGGATTCATTTATCGCTGGAAAATCGCTGCACACCACAGATTAAACAAGATTAGAAACTTACTGGACCAATTTTAGGCGTCCGGAAATTGGCAATCGAGGCTAGTATTTTTATGGAGAATACTATATCCTTAAAGCAAATTCGTCCCCCACACCGATGCTCTTGGATCTCTAGAACGTTTGCCTCCCAGGATTACCCGATTTACGAAGAACGGAAGTAGCACTACAATCTGTTCAACGGGCGAACCTGGAAACTATGCAGAACTCTCTCAGAATGAGTATGTTATGAGTGCAGGAATTTTCTATACTGAAATGGGAGGAGATGGGTCCTATTTAAAGAAAAGTAGGCACCCCAAACGAAAAGAAATGGTGACTGTTCGGAATAGTGTTAGGAAAAGACGCAACTGTTTGCTGCGGTCTCGGCCGAAGAGACACCACTCTTCGGAATTATCAATGTCGGACCACTTCATTTTCCTAGGGACACATTGTAAGGAAAGTTGCCACGGAAAATTGAAGGATTGGCACTGATTGGTAGTCTGCCATATTTTGGTGTATCAACCAACATTAAAATCAATTCAATAAGCTTGTAAAATTGAAGTAACTAATTAAATTAATTACAACAAGTACCCATCAAACTTTAAGCCTTAGAATTTTATAAACTGGTACCACGCATGGCTCGGTTCGGCGGCAAACTAAACAATTTAATTACCCCACATTTATTTATCCATTGCAGAACAAATAAATTACGACGAAATCAAATGGTTTATTCTGGAGTCAATTTCCAATTCACTTGTTTCCAACAATCCCCGACACGAATGAAATTGATGAACACGATGTGCAGCAATATGCAAATGACGAGAGTTCTATAGGAAATCACCTGTATAGAGTAAGGTAGCTTTTGGCTTTTAACCTCCCCTTGTGAGTTACTATCGGATTTACAAGCTAACCAGTGAACGTGATGTCTTGAACTGTTCAGTCGTTTATGTAAACCAAGACAACAGTAGTCACGCAGGATCCTTCCAAACAAAGTTTGGTTCTTACAGTTTTGTCCATTTTGGCCCTGGAACATCGCCTGGTTTCAGAGAGTGCTTTACAGAATTCAGCCTTAAAATTCTCATAGAAGAGGCCCACTTCACACTCACATAGGTGATTCTTATTAGGAGCACCCTGTTATACCCCACTTGGAATTTCCACAGTATAAGAGCCATTAAAAGCAAAGCTTAACCTAAAACGCTACAGGCATCACTGTGTCACCATAGGAATAAGTTGGAGAATTATCTCCTCAGTGATACTCCTAAATCTCATACAACTCGGTTGTCCCGTTGAACCTAGATCTTGCGATCTCCAGTCAGCTAGGTTGGGTTGCCGTTATAGAGACTTTGAATTGGTAGGCTTTAGCCCCATTCCCCTCGATGAATGAACAACTGACTCTCTTGATAACCCTTTGGTTAGCGGATCCGCGATATTATCCTTTGACTTTACATAGTCAATAGTGATAACTCCATTCGAGAGTAGTTGCCTAACGGTATTATGTCTGCGACGTATATGACGAGACTTACCGTTATTCATATTATTCTGTGCCCTGCCGATTGCTGATTGACTGTCACAATGTATGCAAACAGCTGGCACCGGTTTAGAACAATTCGGAATATCTTCCAAAAAATTACAAAGCCACTCAGCTTCTTCACTAGCTTTATCCAAAGCTATGAACTCTGATTCCATCGTGGACCGAGCGATGCACGTCTATTTGGAGGACTTCCAAGCTACAGCTGCACTACCTAATGTAAACACATATCCACTTGTGGATTTTGAGTCATTGGTGTCGGATATCCAGTTCGCATCACTATATCCTTCTAGTACCGCTGGATACCGAGTATAGTGCAATCCATAATCTTTGGTAAACCTTAGATATCTAAGTACCCTGATTATTGCCGTCCAATGATCCTTCCCTAAATTACTGGTATACCTACTCAGTTTGCTAGCTGAATAGGCTATGTCTGGTCTTGTAGAATTCATTAAGTACATTAGACTGCCTATAATTCTTGAATATTCCAATTGGTGTACACTTCTCGTGCCATTGTTTGGGTGCTTGCTTTAAACCGTACAAATATTTTACTAGCTTGCATACTTTTTTTTTGGGTAAATCAGCTTGAAAATAAAAAAGGCTAATCGAATATACAGCCTACAAGGGGCATACCCCAGGAGGAATAGAAAAAAAGCAAAAGAAAACAAATTGAGAGAGCCTATGCCAATCGGCTACATTGACTAGAGAGAGTGATTCAATTGTTTCATGTTCGTCTAAATAGAGGAAGAGAAAACAATTGACAAAAAGATTCCACATAATAATGAACCAACAATACGGGTAACTAACTCCATAGAACTCCAATCTTCAAAAGGAAGCCTTAAAGGCACCTCATGGTTTAAAACAACCTTACAACATACAATTCTCAAAAGAACTTGACATAGGAGAAATAGCAGATACGTATGCCCCTTTGAAACCTTTGATTACACCTTCCTTGCAACTTACTTTCCACCTTAAAGGATTCCAACACAATGAACAGCAGTAGCACAATAACAGGACAGCAATCATGGCATAACAGCCCATTTGTGACCGCAAATGAGTGAAAATGAGCTACAACCATGTGATGAGTCAAGCCGTAGCAGTACCCATGTCCAGACAGCAGTATCCCCTCACGGTACATTAACAAAACAGCAGCGGTAGCTGCTGCGACACAGCACTGCAACAGCAGCAGCAGCATAGCAGCAGATGGACAATACAACTAGCAGTACTACCCTGAGCAGAGATGGATATTGCTGCACTTTCTTCTCTAAACAGGGCAGTAGGCTTGGAGAGAATATATTACAGAGGACATCCCCCTCTGTGAAGGGAGATCCCAACGACAGGCCCAGATGGTTAGGCATAAAATACATACTCCAATGTTTACAAAACAGAACAAAAAACATGTTTGAACCGTAACAGAAACCAGAAAACAGAACAGCGGCTTGTATACATTAAATACAGCAAAAAACCACCTAATTCATGGGCTTCCGAACGCCCAAGTGTACCTCCAACAATGACAAAATTGTAACACTACTGGACTGCCGAACGAAGACAGCATAACAGCATTGTGCTTAGCATAGCAGAACAACGTAACTATGTTAAAACAGTAACAGAATCAGAAAGAGCAGCAGCAAAATAACTCAGTGGCTATAGTTTCAAAATGTTACTTCGACCATTACCACCTCAACCTCTACTTCTTTGATACCTCACACCTCCCACTCTCAAACAAATTAAGAAGTTGTGAAACCACTTACTCCCTCCACTGAACCTCACTTGACTCTCCCACTAATTATTCCCTCCTCTCTCAAGGAATGTTGGGGCTCTAGCACACAACTCACTAGGTCAACAAACAATATGGTAAGGACACTCATAAACCGTATTTCACTCCATCATCCAACAAGGATTAAGTTAACTACCTGAATAATAGAAGTAAATAATAGTTCCTCTTAGCAGTAATAGAAGCCTGATGAGTGGCTGATAGTGAGTGTGGCAGCAAGCATTGATCATCTGTGCATGTTGTCACTCTGAATGATTTGGCAGCAAGCATTGATCAGCTGGGTATGAAAGCTTGAGGGATCAAGGAGTATACCTATGAAGCTGTATACCCCTTGATTTGTGACCTGCAAATGAAAAGATGTGAGTAGAATCCAGACTAGTAAAGACTCATCATAAGTGAATGTTCCACATAGAGAGTAACTGAGAAGGTCCCTTGGACTCTAAGGACAACAATCTGCTTCTAAACTCATTTGAAATTTTGGTAGCAACCACTCCAGGAGGGCAGCTAGTGTTTTGAAACTTTGTATAATTCCTCTCAATCCATACTTGGTGCACATAAACTGTAAAAACAAGTTTGGCAATTGTGACTGCTAGGGATTTACCTCTTAAAGTGGACAACTTACTTACCCATTATTGCCAAGAGGTCAAACCAACCATATGAGGAGTCTTAGGGGACAGCATTCCCCTAATTAGCGTAGCTATGGGGCACTCAAAGAAAAGATGATTATGTGATTCTACACCCATACACAAACTACAAATGGATGTAGATTTCATGCCAAACATGACAAGTCTATCCTCTGTAGATAATCTATTTTGAATGGCCAACCATGAGATCACACTACACCTAGGAATGTGCCCTGAGAACCATACCACTTTAGACCAAGTGATAACAGGATAGTGTGATCTCAAATGTTCCCAAAGGGAGGAGATGGTAAATTTCCTAGCGGCAGTGAGAGTCCAAGTGCATTTATCCCATTGGTAACATTGATGGGGACCAGCTGTAGATCAGATCTGATTTCATTAAGATCAGGAGATTGAGTCATTGGGAATGCCCACTGATTATTCCTGATAACAGTCTTCACATTGACATCCTTGGGAAGACCAGAGTCATAGACAATTCTAGGTCCAAATCTTGGCCAGAGGGGTCCGAGGGGATGCCAATTGTCAAACCACAGAGAAGTTAATTGGCCATCCCTAATGTTATACTTTATATGACGCTGGACACATGATCTAAGCTTGAGGATTTTCCTCCAAGCCCAAGATGGATCACTTGGGGTTTTAACACTCCAAAAACTCTTACCCTTAAGTAAGTACGATTTAACCCATTGGCACCACATAGATTGTTCCCCCCCCCCAGAAACAAGGAACCAGATATGTTTAGCTACAGCAACTTTGTTCCAGATCTCTAAAGATATGAAGCCCAAACCTCCTTCCTTGATTAGAGAACAAAGGTGTCCCATGAGACCTTTGCACCAGTCTTCTTGAGATCAGGACCTGACCAGAAAAAGGCTCTAAGAATTGATTCAATCTCTTTAATTACCTTCTTAGGGATAATGAAGAGAGATAACCAATAAGTTTGCATTGAGAAGAGAACTGACTTTATCAGTTGGATCCTTCCTGCGTAAGACAAGTACCTGTGGGTCCATACCTTGGTTTTGGCTACAATCCTATCAACCATGACTTTACAGTCAGTGTGCTTGAGTTTAGTGGATAGTAGAGGTACCCCCAAATACCTTACAGGTAAAGACCCTTCCTGAAAACCCAAAATGTTTAAAATGGAGGATTTGGTGGTATGGGTAACGCCAGAGAAAAAAATGTTACTCTTGGAAGGACTAGGGGGAGAGACCAGACAAGGTTTCAAATTCAGTTAAAGATTGTTTAATGTGAGTGATGGAGCTCACCTCACCTTTGCAGAAGATCATAAGATCATCTGCAAGCATAGGTTGACAAGTTTGGTGGAGCCACATTTCCAATGGAATTTAAAGTCAGGGAGAAGAGACTTCTCCTTTAGAATGCAAGTCAATACCTCCATGACTATCACAAATAGGTAAGAAGACAGAGGATCACCTTGTCTTAAACCTTTCTGCCCAGGAATGTACCCTATTGCCTTACCGTTGAAGCACAATGAGTAATTGGCTGTAGAGACAATGCTTTCAGCCATTGGATCATCTTAGGATGGAAGTTCATGGAGGTTAGGACATCACAGAGGAATTCCCATCTGACATTGTCATAAGCCTTCATAATATCCACCTTTATGGCACATCTAGGGGTTGAAGAATGTTTGTGGTAACCTCTCATTAATTCCTGAGTAAGGAATATGTTATCAGCTATTCTCCTACCATGTACAAAGCCAGATTGAGCAGGGTCAATAAGGGATGGTAGAACAGCTTTGATTTTGTTGGCAAGGATTTTAGCAATACATTTATAGATCACATTGCAACAAGAGATGGGTCTGAAATCCCCCACCTTGGAGGGGTTGGGGACTTTTGGTACCAGGGCAACTAATGTAGCATTGGCCTTCTTCAAAAGTTGACCAGATCTGAAGAAAAGTTTAACAGCTGAGGTCACTTCATGGCCTATTACAGGCCAAGCTTTATGGAAGAAGGCAGCATTGTAACCATCTGGTCCAGGTGCTTTTTGAGGATTTAGAGCCCAGAATATGTCCTTGATCTCTTTATCCGTAACATCAAGCACCATTTCCATACTTTGAGAATGGGAGAGTTTCTTAGTAATGAGTTGGTTTACTCTGGATGATCCAGAATAACCACTCAAATGTTTGGATCCTAACAAGTTTGTATAGTAGCTGATGAAGGTGTGTTTAACTACCTCAATGTCCTGGGTAACCGTTCCATCTTCCAAACCAAACTAGAAATTCTGTTTCTATTCCTGGACTGACTAATGGTTTTGAAGAAAAATGAGGTACATTGATCCCCTAACTTGAGCCATTGAATCCTTGACTTTTGTTTGGCTAAACTCTCTTCAGCCTTGGCATACACTAGGTACTGCTTGCACAGATCCCTTTCAATGGCCTGCTTTGCATGATCATTGGGATTAGATCCCAACTCTCTTTGGATGGCTTCCAATTATTGTTTACAGGAAGCCACCCTTGATGACAAATCATTGAATTCATTTGTATTTAGTTTTTTCAGATCCTCTTGCAGATGCTTAAGTTTCTCACAGACACAGTACATTGGATTACCGAGGATTACTCTTCTCCATACTTGCTGAACAGTGACCCTTCTGGTTGTTCCATGTAGATCTCTTCATTGAGATCACCATTTAAGAAAGCCGTTTTAACATCCATTTTATGTATCTCAAGATTGTTTAGAGCTGCAAAGGCAATTAACATTCGTCTGGATGTTATACGCATAACAGGTGAGTAAGTGTCAAAGTAATCAAGACCTTCCTTTTGTTTGTATGCTTTGACCACAAGTCTCGCCTTGTACTTGTCAATTGATCCATCTGCTTTCATCTTCCTTTTGAATATCCACTTCTATCCTAAAGGTTTACAACCTTGGGGGAGATCTACAAGTTCCCACGTGTGATTTTGCAGAATAGATTCTATCTCACTGTTAATAGCTTCTTTCCATAAAGGAGCCTCAGGAGAAGCTTTAAGGTTCAGCTTCTAACATGTATGTCAGAAAATCTGGACCAATGGATTTTGATGTCCGAGCCCTCTTACTACGTCGAGGCTCTTCATCCTCATCCTTCTCCTCATGAATTGAGTCCTCCTCAATTTCCATATCTTCAGTTTCTTGAACTGACCTGGGCACTTGTGTATTTCTCCATGGAAACACATGTTCAAAGAATGTAGCATTCCTAGTTTCCATGATTGTATTAGCATGGATTTCTGGATTTGCTGACTTATATACAAGGAACCGATATGCACTGCTATTGTCAGCATAACCGATGAATGCACAATCAACAGCTTTTGGTCCTATCTTTACTCTCTTAGGATCAGGAACTGCTACCTTAGCCAAACACCCCCACATTCGTAAGAATTTATAGGTAGGCTTATGACCTTTCCATAATTCATAAGGTATCACGTTGGATTTCTTGTGAGGGATCGTGTTCAGAATATAGTTAGCAGAGAGAATCGCGTCTCCCCACATGTTCCTTGGTAATCCTGAACTTATCAACATGGCATTCATCATCTCTTTCAGAGTTCTGTTCTTTCGTTCAGCAACTCCGTTAGATTGCGGTGAATGAGGAGCAGTCATCTGGTGAATGATCCCATGTTGGGCACAAAATTCACCATAAGGTGCTTCATATTCACCCCCTCGATCACTTCTAATTGCTTTGATCGTTTTGCCAAGTTGATTCTCCACTTCACTTTTGTAGTGGATAAACTTTTCTAAGGCTTCGTCCTTGCTTTTAAGCAAGTACACATAACAATATCTGTAATCGTCAATAAAAGTAACAAAGTACTTATGACCTCCTCTAGTTTGAACAACTTTCAAATCGCACAAATCCGAATGGATTAAAGCAAGAGATTCTGTACTTCTTTCAACTTTGTGAAAAGAATTCCTTGCCATTTTAGCCTCCACACATATTTCACACTTATGATCCGATTTATATCAAATTTGGGCAAACAGTCCAAGTTAATTAAACGGCGCAAAGTGCCATAATTTACATGACCTAATCTACCATGCCACAATTCAGAAAACTCAAAGATATAAGCAGAAGATGTGTTTATCTCATTGATACTTGGAGAGGTCGGAACCTTAGTTAGTACATTCATTTTGAACAGCCCATTACACATGTAGCCCCTACCAACATAAACCCCATTTTTAGTCAGCACAACCTTATCGGCTTCGAAAACCATACGAAAGCCATTCTTGACCAAGAGTGAGCCAGATATTAGATTCTTGCGAATTTCTGGCACATGCATCACATCATTCAGAGTAAGCACCCTTCCAGAAGTCATCTTTAGCAGCACTTTTCCTTGTCCTTCAACCTTGGAACTGGACAAATTTCCCATGAAGAGTTCGCCAGAATCCACCGATTGATAGGTGGTGAACATCTTCTTGTCTGCACACACATGGCGAGTGGCGCCAGTATCCAACCACCACTCCTTGGGATTAGAACCCACCAAGTTAACTTCTGAAACCACAGCCGATAGGTTCAAGTCATTAACCCCATCAGATAGAGACTCAATCTCCATCTCAGTCATATTGCCCTGCATTGGGTTGTTGTTCTGATTACCCTGCTTGTCACACACAAAGCATTTCCCATCAAACGTGGGCTTCTTAGCATGGTTCACAGGCACCGTAGCGGGAACCGGAGCCACAACAGCAGTAGGGGTTACGGGAGGGTTAGACCCAGAGACTTTCCCACTTTCTTTCACAGTTTCAGTAACCATTTCTGTTCCACAAACAGAAGATCGACACAATAGTAAATAATCGAACTATTTAAATCAAACTGAATACTCTAAGCAAACCAGTACAATATAGAATACGTTCTAATCACTAAAGTGCAAACAACCACTACGGTCAAAAACTGTGATAATAATTGGGCTGGGTATACCAATCAGTGCCAATCCTTAAACTTTCCGTGGCAACTTTCTTTACAATGTGTCCTTTGGAAAATGAAGTGGTTCGGCATTGATAATTCCGAAGATTGGTGTCTCTTCGGCTGAGACCACATCGAACAGTTGCGTCTTTTCCTAACACTATTCCGAACAGTCACCATTTCTTTTCGTTTGGGGTGCCTACTTCTCTATAAATAGGACCCATCTCCTCCCATTTCAGTACACATAAATTCCTGAACTTATAACGTACATATTCTGAAAGAGTTCTGCACAGTTTCCTGGTTCGCCCGTTGAACAGATTGTAGTGCTACTTCCGTTCTTTGAAAATCGGGTAATCCTGGGAGGCAAACGTTCAAGAGACCCAAGAGCACCGGTGTGGGGGACGAATTTGCTTTAAGGATATAGTATTCTCCATAAAAATACTAGCCTCGATTGCCAATTTCCGGACGACTAAAATTGGTCCAGTAAGTTTTCTAATATTGTTTCTTTTTGGTGTGTAGCAAATTTTCAGTGATAAACGAATCCCGGTTCTAACAATCTTAAAACAAATTTGTTTTATTAATTCGTGTAATTTCTGGAAATTTCGCGGTAGTATCTTACTGATTCTTTGGTTTCGAATTAATTTCGTCATTGGATAAATAAGTTTAGTTAGAACAACAGAAATCAATTGTTTAACATGTGTCGTTACATTGATTTTAGTTTCAAAGTTGTGTGATTTGTGGGTAATAAACAATTGGCTTTTTATAGTAATCAATAGTATATACTCTCGGTTGCGGTATATTTATCACAGGGCTTTCTATAGTTTTCTTTCTTTTCGAAGTTCTAATTAGTGGATGTTTAGACTTAAATTCTATCAGGACTTGTATTTAGTTCTTTAGACTATTCTGTAGCCATACTGTTCGTATTTCATACTGAGTTCTATAATTCACTTCAGTGGTTGTTAGTTTCTTGTCTTTTGCATAATACTTTGGTTTTGCAAAAGTTCATACATTCTATTCCGGTAGTTTGTTATACTTAGTACCTTTTGTGTACTCAGTTTTAATTCTTTCTCATTTGTTTAGTTATTTACTTTTGTGTCGATCTTCTGTTTGTGGAGCAGAAATGACTACTAAAATTGTGAAAGAAAGTGAGAAAACCTCTGGGCTAACCCTTCCTACTGCTGTTGTGGCTCCGATTCCTGCCATGGTGCCTGTGAACCATGCTAAGAAGCCCAGGTTTGATGGGAAATGCTTTGTGTGTGACAAGCAAGGTAATCAGAAAAAGAAACCAATGCAGGCCAATATGACTGAGATGGAGATTGAGACTCTCTCTGATAGGGTTGATGGCTTGAACCTATCGGCTGTGGTTTTAGAAGTTAACTTGGTGGGTTCTTGTCACGCCCTCGATTTTTAACATAAATATAAATGATTTTCATAAATAAACTTCGCCATAATCCTTACGATAACCAAAATAATGTAGAATTCCCAAAATATTACACCTTTGGCTCCAAGGCCCAAATTAACATAAGTACTGAATATTCGAGAGTTAAGGATTACAATATTCCATCGTCAAAGATCTACAAATAAAGTTACAAATACATCTTCAAAAGAGATTTACAAAGACGCCTAAGTAACTCTTCAATGTTAGTTTTCAAAATAATGATCACATTCAAGCAGTCTAAGCATGTATGCTATTGCCCGGCGTCGGTACCTGAAAATGATAATAGGCTTGAGCTACACTAGCCCAGTAGGAAATTCTACACTAACATTATATGCAAAAGAAATGCAAAGATGATCAAGGAATAGGAACCTAACCAAGGTCAAAACGGAACTCAACACTCTTTACTTATTAATCTCGAAACAACAACTCGACGATCACCGCTTAACTCACACTAAAACCATTCCCACCTTCCATGCGTCCAAAACCATCTCGTCGTATGTGTCATGAGCTGAAGCTCCTGCCAGGCTAATTATGGGACCCTGATATCCCCTGCCAAGCACCCACCTAAAAGGTTGGGCCTTGAATGTTCGATATGAGCATAAGCTCCTGCCAGGCTAATTATGGGACCCTGATATCCCCTGCCAGGCACCCACCCATCGATGGGCCCCGAATGTTCTCGTTGTGTCAACAAAGATCCAAACGTCTCATGTTCTCATAACGTGTCATTTCAATTCAATCGAAGTTCATATGTTAATCGACGTCAAAACTTATCGAACAAGGGCAAGGGACGCAAAGGACACTCAACGAACTCAAGGAGTAAGATTAACAATATTATGGAGTGATTTGGTGATGTCTCGAACGAGTTAGAAATGATCGGGGGTCAAAACAATGGAGTTCGAAACAAAGAACAAAGGCTGAGCTAAGGTACTGTTGTATAGATACTGCGAATCTCAGTATCCATACAACATAGGCTAAAAATGCTCCAAAGACGATTGTATCGATACTGATTAAATACTGATTTAATCAGTATCGATACGGTAGTAACTAATTTCGTTCCAGAGATTCCTGTATCGATACAGAGCAGAGCAGTATCGATACAAACGAGCGTTCGTCCAGATTTTCTGCAGATTTCGACGATTTCCACAACCACAACAACAACAACAACCAAGGACACGATTTAAGACTAGAAAACACTTCTATTACATATATTGAGAGGTAGAATCCCTACCTCGAGGCCGAAGAACGAAACCCACGAAAATAAGAGCCCTAGCTTTCCGAAATCGAAACCGAGAGTGATACGACTCCATCGAGCTCCAACCGGTGTGATACGGACCACAATACGCGTAGAGGGAGAAGGATTGAAGGTTGTATTGAGTGGGTTTTGAGTTATTTTGGTGAAATTTGGAGAGAGAGCAAGAGAGAGGGAGAGAGCCGAGGGAGAGAGGAAGAGTCGGGAGAGAGAGATGAGAGAAAAAATGATTCTCTACTCTCCCACCCTCCTATATATACCCATAAACATGTTAGTTACACTTGCACCCTTCCACAATCAATTCAAACACTTTAGCCCCAAATCACATAAACACATCACACTTCCTATTTTTCTCACTTATAAACATTAAAGTCAATTAAATTAAATACGGGTCTCTACAGTTCTAATCCCAAGGAGTGGGGGTTGGACACTGGCACCACTCGCCATGTGTGACAAGAAGATGTTCACCACCTATCAACCAGAGGATTCTGGCGAACAACTCTTTATGGGAAATTCGTCCAGTTCCAAGGTTGAAGGACAAGGGAAAGTGCAGCTAAAGATGACTTCTGAAAGGGTGCTCACTCTGAATGATGTGATGCATGTGCCAGAAATTCGCAAGAATCTGATATCTGGCTCACTCTTGGTCAAGAATGGCTTTCGTATGGTTTTCGAAGCCGATCAGGTTGTGCTGACTAAAAAATGGGGTTTATGTTGGTAGGGGCTACATGTGTAATGGGTTGTTCAAAATGAATGTACTTACTAAGGTTCCGGCCTCTCCGGGTATCAATGAGCTAAACACATCTTCTGCTTATGTCCTTGAGTTTTCTGAATTGTGGCATGGTAGATTAGGTCATGTAAATTATGGCACTTTGCGCCGTTTAATTAAGTTGGACTGTTTGCCTAAATTTGATATAAACTCGGATCATAAGTGTGAAATATGTGTGGAGGCTAAAATGGCAAGGAATTCTTTTCAAAGTTGAAAGAAGTACAGAACCTCTTGCATTAATCCATTCAGATTTGTTTGATTTGAATGTTGTTCAAACTAGAGGAGGTCATAAGTACTTTGTTACTCTTATTGACGATTACAGATATTGTTATGTGTACTAGCTTAAGAGCAAGGATGAAGCCTTAGAAAAGTTTATCCACTACAAAAGTGAAGTTGAGAATCAACTTGGCAAAACGATCAAAGCAATTAGAAGTGATCGAGGGGGTGAATATAAAGCACCTTATGGTGAATTTTGTGCCCAACATGGGATCATTCACCAAACGACTGCTCCTTACTCACCTCAATCTAATGGAGTTGCTGAACGAAAGAACAGAACTCTGAAAGTGATGATGAATGCCATGTTGATAAGTTCAGGATTAACACGGAACATGTGGGGAAACGCAATTCTCTCTGGCAACTATATTTTGAATAGGATCCCTCACAAGAAATCCAATGTGATACCGTATGAATTATGGAAAGGTCATAAACCTACCTATAAATTCTTACAAATGTGGGGGTGTTTGGCTAAGGTAGCGGTTCCTGATCCTAAGAGAGTTAAGATAGGACCAAAAACCGTTGATTGTGTGTTCATCGGTTATGCTGACAATAGCAGTGCATATCAGTTCCTTGTATATAAGTCAGCAATTCCAGAAATCCATGCTGATATAATCATGGAATCAAGGAACGCTACATTCTTTGAACATGTATTTCCATGGAGAAATACACAAGTGCCCAAGTCAGCTCAAGAAACTGAAGATGTGGAAATTGAGGAGGACTCAATTCAAGAGGAGAAGGATGAGGGTGAAGAGCCTCGACGTAGTAAGAGGGCTCGGACATCAAAATCTTTTGGTCCAGATTTTCTGACGTACATGTTAGAAGCTGAACCTCAAAACTTTAAGGAAGCAATGTCATCTCCTGAGGCTCCTTTGTGGAAAGAAGCCATAAACAGTGAGATAGAATCCATTCTGTAAAATCAAACGTGGGAACTTGTAGATCTCCCACAAGGTTGTAAACTTTTAGGATACAAGTCGATATTCAAAAGGAAGGTGAAAGCAGATGGATCAATTGACAAGTACAAGGCAAGACTTGTGGTCAAAGGATACAGACAAAAAGAAAGTCTTGATTACTTTGACACTTATTCACCTGTTACGCGTATAACATCCATACGAATGTTAATTGCCTTCGCAGCTCTAAACAATCTCGAGAGACATTAAATGGATGTTAAAACAGCTTTCTTAAATGGTGATCTCAATGAAGAGATCTACATGGAACAACCAGAAGGGTTTAAGGTTCCAGGACAAGAGAAGAAAGTGTGCAAGCTAGTAAAATCTTTGTACGGTTTAAAGCAAGCACCCAAACAATGGCACGAGAAGTTTGACAATGTCATGATTTCAAATGGTTTCAAAATCAATGAGTGTGACAAATGTGTATATGTCACGAGTATTGACAAATTTTATGTCCTTGTTTGTCTTTATGTAGATGATATGCTCATTATTGGGAGTAATAATGATATCATTAAATCTACAAAGAGAATGTTGAACTCTAAGTTTGACATGAAAGATTTGGGTATAGCAGACGTGATTCTAGTAATCGAGATTACTAGAATGTCTGAGGGAATTGTGTTGTCTCAAAAGCATTATATTGAGAAAATACTTGAGAGGTTCAACAAGTATGATGATTCTATATCCAAAACACCAGTAGACTTAACATTGCATTTGTACAAGTATACGGGTGAGAGTGTACACCAATTGGAATATTCACGGATTATAGGCAGTCTAATGTACTTAATGAATTGTACAAGACCGGACATAGCCTATTCAGTTAGCAAATTGAGTAGGTATACCAGTAATCCAGGGAAGGATCATTGGACGACAATAATCAGGGTACTTAGATATCTAAGGTTTACCAAAGATTATGGATTGCACTATACTCGGTATCCAGCGGTACTAGAAGGATATAGTGATGCAAACTGGATATCCGACACCAATGACTCAAAATCCACAAGTGGATATGTGTTTAAATTAGGTGGTGCAGCTGTGGCTTGGAAGTGCTCCAAACCGACGTGCATCGCTCGGTCCACGATGGAATCAGAGTTCATAGCTTTGGATAAATCTAGTGAAGAAGCTGAGTGGCTTCGTAATTTTTTGGAAGATATTCCGAATTGGTCTAAACCGGTGCCAGCTGTTTGCATACATTCTGATAGCCAATCAGCAATCGGCAGGGCACAGAATAATATGTATAACGGTAAGTCTCGTCATATACGTCGTAGACATAATACCGTTAGGCAACTACTCTTGAATGAAGTTATCACTATTGACTATGTAAAGTCAAAGGATAATATCGCAGATCCGCTAACCAAAGGGTTATCCAGAGAGTCAATTGTTCGTTCATCGAGGGAATGGGATAAAGCCTAGCAATTAAAAGTCTCTATAACGGCAACCCAACCTAACTGACTGGATATCCCAAGATCCAGGTTCAACGGGACAACCGAGTTGTGACTTAGGAGAATCATTGAGGAGATACCTCTCCGACTCATTCCTATGGTGAAACAGTGATGCCTGTAGCGTTTTAGGTTAAGCTTCGCTTTTAATGGTTCTTATATGGTGGAAATTCCAAGTGGGTTATAGCAGGATACTCCTAATAAGAATCACCTATGTGAGTGCGAAGTGGGCCGCTTCTAGGAGAATTTAAAGGCTGAATTCTCTAAAGCACTCTCTGAAACCAGGCGATGTTCCAGGGCCAAAATGGACAAAACCGTAAGAACCAAACTGTGTTTGGAAAGATCCTGTGTGACTACTGTTGTCTTGGTTTACACAAACAGCTGAACAGTTCAAGACATCATGTTCACTGGTTAGCTAGTAAATCGGATAGTAACTCACAAGGGGAGGTTCAAAGCCAAAACCTACCTTACTCTATACAGGTGATTTCCTATAGAACTCTCGTCATTTGCATATTGTTGCACATCGTGTTCATCAATTTCATTCATGTGGGGGATTGTTGGAAATAAGTGAATTGGAAATTGACTCCAGGGTAAACCATTTGATTTGGTTGTAATTTATGTGTCCTGCAATGGATAAATAAATATGGAGTAATTAAAATTGTTTAGTTCGCCGCCGAACCGGGCCATGCTTGGTAGCGGCTTCATAAAATTCTAAGGCTTAAAGTTTGTTGGGTACTTGAAGTAATTAATTAAATTAGTTACTTCATTTATTTAAGCTTTTGAATTGAAATTAGAGTTGGTTATAAACCAACATGTGGCAACTAGACCAATCAGTGCCAATCCTTCAACTTTCCGTGGCAACTTTCTTTACAAAGTGTCCTTTGGAAAATGAAGTGGTTCGCCATTGATAATTCCGAAGAGTGGTGTCTATTCGGCTGAGACCACATCGAACAGTTGCGTCTTCTCCTAACACTATTCCGAACAGTCACCATTTCTTTTCGTTTGGGGTGCCTACTTCTCTATAAATAGAACCCATCTCAACCCATTTTAGTACACATAAATTCCTGCACTCATAACATACATATTCTGAAAGAGTTCTGCACAGTTTCCTGGTTCACCCGTTGAATAGATTGTAGTGCTACTTCCGTTCTTCGAAAATCGGGTAATCTTGGGAGGCAAACGTTCAAGAGACCCAAGAGCACCGGTGTGGGGGACGAATTTGCTTTAAGGATATAGTATTCTCCATAAAAATACTAGCCTCGATTGCCAATTTCCGAATGCCTGAAATTGGTCCAGTAAGCTTTCTAATTTTGTTTCTTTTTGGTGTGTAGCGAATTTTCAGTGATAAACGAATCCCGGTTCCAACAGTCTTAAAGCAAATTCGTTTTAATAATTCATGTTATTTCTGGAAATTTTGCGGTAGTATCTTACTGATTCTTTGGTTTCGAATTAGTTTCGTCGTTGATAAATCAGTAAGGTGGGAAAACTGAGATCAATAGTTTAATTCGTGTAGTTACATTAATTTCGTTTTCGAAGGTCTATGATCAGATGGTTTACAAACCGAGGAGCATTCATTTGGTCATTTTGTGCTACAGTAGTATAGACCTATTATATTCTTTTGATTTCGGAAAATTTACTCATTGTTCTCGGTTTTCAAAATCCTAAGTAGTGGGTCCTAATTCTTAATAAGTTATTGTTGAAGGCAAAATTCTTTTGGGCACTTACTGTGGTAATTAGTTTGTGTTTACTGGATTAATCATTGTTTCATATGTTCAGTTACTTATTTTGTGTAGATCTTCTGTTGTGGAATAGAAATGACTACAGAAACTGTGAAAGAAAGTGGGAAAATCTCTGGGTCTAACCCTCCCGTAACCCCTACTGTTGTTGTGGCTCCGGTTCCCGCTATGGTGCCTGTGAACCATGCTAAGAAGCCCACGTTTGATGGGAAATGCTTTGTGTGTGACAAGCAAGGTAATCAGTACAACAAACTAGTGCAGGCCAATATGACTGAGATGGAGATTGAGTCTCTCTCTGATGGGGTTAATGACTTGAACCTATCGGCTGTGGTTTCAGAAGTTAACTTGGTGGGTTCTAATCCCAAGGAGTGACTGTTGGATACTGGCGCCACTCGCCATGTGTGTGCAGACAAAAGGATGTTCACCACCTATCAATTGGTGGATTCTGGCGAACAACTCTTCATGGGAAATTTGTCTAGTTCCAAGGTTGAAGGACAAGGAAAAGTGCTGCTAAAGATGACTTCTGAAAGGGTGCTCACTCTAAATGATGTGATGCATGTGCCAGAAATTCGCAAAAATCTAATATCTGGCTCACTCTTGGTCAAGAATGGCTTTCGTATGGTTTTCGAAGCCGATAAGGTTGTGCTGACTAAAAATGGGGTTTATGTTGGTAGGGGCTACATGTGTAATGGGCTGTTCAAAATGAATGTACCGACTAAGGTTCCGGCCTCTCCGAGTATCAATGAGATAAACACATCTTCTGCTTATATCATTGAGTTTTCTGAATTATGGCATGGTAGATTAGGTCATGTAAATTATGGCACTTTGCGCCGTTAAATTAACTTGGACTGTTTGCCCAAATTTGATATAAATTCTGATCATAAGTGTGAAATATGTGTGGAGGCTAAAATGGCAAGGAATTCTTTTCACAAAGTTGAAAGAAGTACAGAATCTCTTGCTTTAATCCATTTGGATTTCTGCGATTTGAAAGTTGTTCAAACTAGAGGAGGTCATAAGTACTTTGTTACTTTTATTGACGCTTACACAAGATATTGTTATGCGTACTTGCTTAAAAGCAAGGACGAAGCCTTAGAAAAGTTTATCCACTACAAAAGTGAAGTGGAGAATCAACTTGGCAAAACGATCAAAGCAATTAGAAGTGATCGAGGGGGTGAATATGAAGCACCCTATGGTGAATTTTTTGCCCAACATGGGATCATTCACCAGACGACTGCTCCTTACTCATCGCAATCTAACGGAGTTGCTGAACGAAAGAACAGAACTCTGAATGAGAAGATGAATGCCATGTTGATAAGTTCAAGATTACCAAGGAACATGTGGGGAGACGCGATTCTCTCTGCTAACTATATTCTGAACAGGATCCCTCACAACAAATCCAACGGGATACCGTATGAATTATGGAAAGGTCATAGGCCTACCTATAAATTCTTACGAATGTGGGGGTGTTTGGCTAAGGTAGCAGTTCCTGATCCTAAGAGAGTTAAGATAAGACCAAAAACCGTTGATTTTGCATTCATCGGTTATGCTGACAATAGCAGTGCATATCGGTTCCTTGTATATAAGTCAGCAAATCCAACAATCCATGCTAATACAATCATGGAATCTAGGAATGCTACATTCTTTGAACATGTATTTCCATGGAGAAATACACATGTGCCCAGGTCAGTTAAAGAAACTGAAGATATGGAAATTGAGGAGGACTCAATTCAAGAGGAGAAGGATGAGGATGAAGAGCCTCGACGTAGTAAGAGGGCTCGGTCATCAAAATCCTTTGGTCCAGATTTTCTGACATACATGTTAGAAGCTGAACCCCAAAGCTTTAAGGAAGCGATGTCATCTCTTGAGGCTCCTTTATGGAAAGAAGCCATTAACAGTGAAATAGAATCCATTCTGCAAAATCACACGTAGGAATTTGTAGATCTCCCACAAGGTTGTAAACTTTTAGGATACAAGTGGATATTCTAAAGGAAGATAAAAGCAAATGGATCAATTGACAAGTACAAGGCGAGACTTGTGGTCAAAGGATACAGACAAAAGGAAGGTCTTGATTACTTTGACACTTACTCACCTGTTACACATATACCATCCTTACGAATGTTAATTGCCTTTGCAGCTTTAAACAATCTTGAGATACATCAAATGGATGTTAAAACCGCTTTCTTAAATGGTGATCTCAATGAAGAGATCTACATGGAACAACCAGAAGGGTTTAAGGTTCCAGGACAAGAGAAGAAAGTGTGCAAGCTAGTAAAATCTTTGTACGGTTTAAAGCAAGCACCCAAACA
Organism: Rhododendron mucronatum var. ripense; assembly: GCA_019656295.1. Lineage (NCBI taxonomy): Eukaryota > Viridiplantae > Streptophyta > Magnoliopsida > Ericales > Ericaceae > Rhododendron > Rhododendron mucronatum. The sequence continues at coordinate 1,137,628 of BPLT01000038.1, read as the reverse complement.
ATGGCACGAGAAGTTTGACAATGTCATGATTTCAAATGGGTTCAAAATCAATGAATGTGACAAATGTGTGTTTGTCAAGAGTATTGACAAAGGTTATGTCATTGTTTGTCTTTATGTAGATGATATGCTCATTATTGGGAGTGATAATGATATTATTAAATCTACAAAGAGAATGTTGAACTCTAAGTTTGACATGAAAGATTTGGGTATAGCAGACGTGATTCTAGGAATCAAGATTATTAGAACGTCCAATGGAATTGTCTCAAAAGCATTATATTGAAAAAATACTTGAGAGGTTCAACAAGTATGACGATACTATATCCAAAACACCAGTAGACCTAACTTTGCATTTGTACAAGTATACTGGTGAGAGTGTACACCAATTGGAATATTCGCGGATTATAGGCAGTCTAATGTACTTAATGAATTGTACAAGACCGGATATAGCCTATTCAGTTAGCAAACTGAGTAGGTATACTAGTAATCCAGGAAAGGATCATTGGACGGCAATAATTAGGGTACTTAGATATCTAAGGTTTACCAAAGATTATGGATTGCACTATACTCGGTATCCAACGGTACTAGAAGGATATAGTGATGCGAACTGGATATCCAACACCAATGATTCAAAATCCACAAGTGGATATGTGTTTACATTAGGTGGTGCAGCTGTAGCTTGGAAGTCCTCCAAACAGACGTGCATCGCTCAATCCACAATGGAATCAGAGTTCATAGCTTTGGATAAAGCTAGTGAAGAAGCTGAGTGGCTTCGTAATTTTTTGGAAGACATTTCGAATTGGTCTAAACCGGTGCCAGCTGTTTGCATAAATTGTGATAGTCAATCAGCAATCGGCAGGGCACAGAATATTTTGTTCAACGGTAAGTCTCGTCATATACGTCGTAGACATTGTACCGTTAGGCAACAACTCTCGAATGGAGTTATCACTATTGACTATGTAAAGTCAAAGGATAATATTGCGGATCCGCTAACCAAAGGGTTATCAAGAGAGTCAGTTATTCGTTCGTCGAGGGGAATGGGGCTAAAGCCTAGCAATTAAAAGTCTCTATAACGGCAACCCAACCTAGCTGACTGGAGATCCCAAGATCTAGGTTCAACGGGACAACCGAGTTGTATGAGACTTAGGAGAATCATTGAGGAGATACCTCTCCAACTCATTCCTATGGTGAAACAATGATGCCTGCGGCGTTTTAGGTTAAGTTTTGCTTTTAATGGTTCTTATACTGTGGAAATTCCAAGTGGGGTATAACAGGGTGCTCCTAATAAGAATCACCTATGTGAGTGTGAAGTGGGCCACTTCTATGAGAATTTTAAGGCTGAATTCTCTAAAGCACTCTCTGAAACCAGGCGATGTTCCAGGGCCAAAATGGACAAAACCGTAAGAACCAAACTGTGTTTGGAAAGATCCTTTGTGACTACTGTTTTCTTGGTTTACACAAACGGCTGAACTGTTCAAGACATCATGTTCACTGGTTAGCTAGTAAATCCGATAGTAACTCACAAGGGGAGGTTCAAAGCCAAAAGCTACCTTACTCTATACAGGTGATTTCCTATTGAACTCTCGTCATTTGCATATTGTTGCACATTGTGTTCATCAATTTCATTCATGTGGGGGATTGTTGGAAATAAGTGAATTGGAAATTGACTCCAGTGTAAACCATTTGATTTGGTTGTAATTTATTTGTCCAACAATGGATAAAAAAATATGGAGTAGTTAAAATTGTTTAGTTTGCCACCAAACCTGGCCATGCGTGATAGTGGGTTCATAAAATTCTAAGGCTTAAAGTTTGTTGGGTACTTGAAGTAATTAATTAAATTAGTTACTTCATTTATTTAAACTTTTGAATTAAAATTAGAGTTGGTTCTTAAACCAACATGTGGCAAGCTAAACTAAGGAGTGCCAATGTTACATTTACCTTAACAACATGAAGTGCCTCTTCATTTGTAACGTGGAAATGGAAATGAAGTGTTGGTTCGGCCATGAACAAGTTCGGAACAGTGGTGTCTCTTCGGCCGGGACCACTCCGAACAGTTGCGTCTTTTTCCTAACACCATTTCAAACAGTCACCGTTCCTTTTCTTCCGGGTGCCTACTTCTCTATAAATAGGACCCATCTCCACCCATTTCAGTTACTGAAAAATTCCTGCATTCGTAAAATATATATTCTGAGAGAGTTCTGTATAGTTTCCTGGTTTGTCCGTTGAACAGATTGTAGTGCTACTTCCGTTCTTCAAAAATCGGGTAATCCTGGGAGGCAAACGTCCAAGAGACCCAAGAGCGCCGGAGTGGGGAACGAATTTGCTTTAAAGATATAGTATTGTAGATAAAAATACTAGCCTCGATTGCCAATTTTCGGACGCCTGAAATTGGTCCAGTAAGTTTCTAATCTTGTTTAATTTTTGGTGTGTTGCAATTTTCCTGCGATAAACGAATCCCGGTTCCAACACTCTTAAAGCAAATTCGTCCCCCACACCGGTTTATGACATATTATTGGTTTACATAGTCATGTAATTTTAGTTCTGTGGAGTTGTGTGAATTGAATTTATTATTTCTTTAATTTCAGTAATTTATGTTGTGTTGATCTTCTGTTTGTGGAACAGAAATGACTTCCGAAAGTGTGAAAGAAAGTGGGAAGATCTTTGTGTCTAACCCTTCCGTAACCCCTACTGCTGTTGTGAGTCATGTTCCCACCGTGGAGTCTGTGAACCATGCTAAGAAGCGCAGGTATAATGGAATCGCTTTGTTTGTGACAAGCAAGGAGATAAGATTGTTGATTGCCGAAATGAGCATGGTAATCAGAACAAGAAACCAGCGCAGGCCTATATGACTGAGATGGAGTTTGAGACTCTCTGTGATGGGGTTAATGACATGAATCTATCGGCAGTGGTTTCAGAAGTTAACTTGGTGGGTTCTAATCCCAAGGAGTGGTGGTTGGATACTGGCGCCACTCGCCATGTGTGTGCAGACAAGAATATGTTCACCACCTATCAATTGGTGGAATCTGGCGAACAACTCTTCATGGGAAATTCGTCCAGTTCAAAGGTTGAAGGACAAGGGAAAGTGCTGCTAAAGATGCCTCTAAATGATGTGATGCATGTGCCAGAAATTCGCAAGAATGTAATATCTGGCTCACTCTTGGTCAAGAACGGCTTTCGTATGGTTTTCGAAGCCGATAAGGTTGTGCTGACTAAAAATGGGGTTTATGTTGGCAGGGGCTACATGTGTAATGGGCTATTCAAAATGAATGTACTGACTAAAGTTTCGGCCTCTCCGGGTATCAATGAGATAAACACATCTTCTGATTATATCCTTGAGTTTTCTGAATTGTGGCATGGTAGATTAGGTCATGTAAATTATGGCACTTTGCCCCATTTAATTAACTTGGACTGTTTGCCTAAATTTTTATTTTTTTATTTTGGGTAAATCAGCTTGAAAATAAAAAAGGCTAACCGAATATACAGCCTACAAGGGGCATACCCCAGGAGGAACAGAAAAAAAGCAAAAGAAAGCAACAAAGAAAACAAATGGAGAGAGCCTATGCCAATCGGCTACATTGACTAGAGAGAGTGATTCAATTGTTTCCTGTACATCTAAATAGAGGAAGAGAAAACAATTGACAAAAAGATTCTACATAATAATTAACCAACAATACGGGTAACTAACTCCATAGAACTCCAATCTTCAAAAGGAAGCCTTAAAGGCACCTCATGGTTTAAAACAACCTTACAACATACAATTCTCAAAAGAACTTGACATAGGAGAAATAGCAGATACGTATGCCCCTTTGAAACCTTTGATTACACCTTCCTTGCAACTTACTTTCCACCTTAAAGGATTCCAACACAATGAACAGCAGTAGCACAATAAAAGGACAGCAATCATGGCATAACAGCCCATTTGTGACCGCAAATGAGTGAAAATGAGCTACAACCATGTGATGAGTCAAGCCGTAGCAGTACCCATGTCCAGACAGCAGTATCCCCTCACGGTACATTAACAAAACAGCAGCGGTAGCTGCTGCGACACAGCACTGCAACAGCAGCAGCAGCATAGCAGCAGATGGACAATACAACTAGCAGTACTACCCTGAGCAGAGATGGATATTGCTGCACTTTCTTCTCTAAACAGGGCAGTAGGCTTGGAGAGAATATATTACAGAGGACATCCCCCTCTGTGAAGGGAGATCCCAACGACAGGCCCAGATGGTTAGGCATAAAATACATACTCCAATGTTTACAAAACAGAACAAAAAACATGTTTGAACAGTAACAGAAACCAGAAAACAGAACAGCGGCTTGTATACATTAAATACAGCAGAAAACCACCTAATTCATGGGCTTCCGAACGCCCAAGTGTACCTCCAACAATGACAAAATTGTAACACTACTGGACTGCCGAACGAAGACAGCATAACAGCATTGTGCTTAGCATAGCAGAACAACGTAACTATGTTAAAACAGTAACAGAATCAGAAAGAGCAGCAGCAAAATAACTCAGTGGCTATAGTTTCAAAATGTTACTTCGACCATTACCACCTCAACCTCTACTTCTTTGATACCTCACACCTCCCACTCTCAAACAAATTAAGAAGCTGTGAAACCACTTACTCCCTCCACTGAACCTCACTTGACTCTCCCACTAATTATTCCCTCCTCTCTCAAGGAATGTTGGGGCTCTAGCACACAACTCACTAGGTCAACAAACAATATGGTAAGGACACTCATAAACCGTATTTCACTCCATCATCCAACAAGGATTAAGTTAACTACCTGAATAATAGAAGTAAATAATAGTTCCTCTTAGCAGTAATAGAAGCCTGATGAGTGGCTGATAGTGAATGTGGCAGCAAGCATTGATCATCTGTGCATGTTGTCGCTCTGAATGATTTGGCAGCAAGCATTGATCAGCTGGGTATGAAAGCTTGAGGGATCAAGGAGTATACCTATGAAGCTGTATACCCCTTGATTTGTGACCTGCAAATGAAAAGATGTGAGTAGAATCCAGACTAGTAAAGACTCATCATAAGTGAATGTTCCACATAGAGAGTAACTGAGAAGGTCCCTTGGACTCTAAGGACAACAATCTGCTTCTAACCTCATTTGAAATTTTGGTAGCAACCACTCCAGGAGGGCAGCTAGTGTTTTGAAACTTTGTATAATTCCTCTCAATCCATACTTGGTGCACATAAACTGTAAAAACAAGTTTGGCAATTGTGACTACTAGGGATTTACCTCTTAAAGTGGACAACTTACTTACCCATTATTGCCAAGAGGTCAAACCAACCATATGAGGAGTCTTAGGGGACAGCATTCCCCTAATTAGCGTAGCTATGGGGCACTCAAAGAAAAGATGATTATGTGATTCTACACCCATACACAAACTACAAATGGATGTAGATTTCATGCCAAACATGACAAGTCTATCCTCTGTAGATAATCTATTTTGAATGGCCAACCATGAGATCACACTACACCTAGGAATGTGCCCTGAGAACCATACCACTTTAGACCAAGTGATAACAGGATAGTGTGATCTCAAATGTTCCCAAAGGGAGGAGATGGTAAATTTCCTAGAGGCAGTGAGAGTCCAAGTGCATTTATCCCCATTGGTAACATTGATGGGGACCAGCTGTAGATCAGATCTGATTTCATTAAGATCAGGAGATTGAGTCATTGGGAATGCCCACTGATTATTCCTGATAACAGTCTTCACATTGACATCCTTGGGAAGACCAGAGTCATAGACAATTCTATGTCCAAATCTTGGCCAGAGGGGTCCGAGGGGATGCCAATTGTCAAACCACAGAGAAGTTAATTGGCCATCCCCAATGTTATACTTTATATGACGCTGGACACATGATCTAAGCTTGAGGATTTTCCTTCAAGCCCAAGATGGATCACTTGGGGTTTTAACACTCCAAAAACTCTTACCCTTAAGTAAGTACGATTTAACCCATTGGCACCACATAGATTGTTCCCCCCCAGAAACAAGGAACCAGATATGTTTAGCTACAGCAGCTTTGTTCCAGATCTCTAAAGATTTGAAGCCTAAACCTCCTTCCTTGATTGGAGAACAAAGGTGTTCCCATGAGACCTTTGCACCGGTCTTCTTGAGATCAGGACCTGACCAGAAAAAGGCTCTAAGAATTGATTCAATCTCCTTAATTACCTTCTTAGGGATAATGAAGAGAGATAACCAATAAGTTTGCATTGAGAAGAGAACTGACTTTATCAGTTGGATCCTTGCTGCATAAGACAAGTACCTGTGGGTCCATGCCTTGGTTTTGGCTACAATCCTATCAACCATGACTTTACAGTCAGTGTGCTTGAGTTTAGTGGATAGTAGAGGTACCCCCAAATACCTTACAGGTAAAGTCCCTTCCTGAAAACCCAAAATGTTTAAAATGGAGGATTTGGTGGTATGGGTAACGCCCGAGAAAAAAATGTTACTCTTGGAAGGACTAGGGGAGAGACCAGACAAGGTTTCAAATTCAGTTAAAGATTGTTTAATGTGAGTGATGGAGCTCACCTCACCTTTGCAAAAGATCATAAGATCATCTGCAAAGCATAGGTTGACAAGTTTGGTGGAGCCACATTTCCAATGGAATTTAAAGTCAGGGAGAAGAGACTTCTCCTTTAGAATGCAAGTCAATACCTCCATGACTATCACAAATTGGTAAGAAGACAGAGGATCACCTTGTCTTAAACCTTTTTGCCTAGGAATGTACCCTATTGCCTCACCGTTGAAGCACAATGAGTAATTGGCTGTAGAGACACATGCTTTCAGCCATTGGATCATCTTAGGATGGAAGTTCATGGAGGTTGGGACATCCTAGAGGAATTCCCATCTGACATTGTCATAAGCCTTCATGATATCCACCTTCATGGCACATCTAGGGGTTGAAGAATGTTTGTGGTAACCTCTCATTAATTCCTGAGTAAGGAATATGTTATCAGCTATTCTCCTACCCTGTACAAAGCCAGATTGAGCAGGGTCAATAAGGGATGGTAGAACAGCTTTGATTTTGTTGTCAAGGAGGTTAGCAATACATTTATAGATCACATTGCAACAAGAGATGGGTCTGAAATCCCCCACCTTGGAGGGGTTGGGGACTTTTGGTACCAGGGCAACTAATGTAGCATTGGCCTTCTTCAAAAGTTGACCAGATCTGAAGAAAAGTTTAACAGCTGAGGTCACTTCATGGCCTATTACGGGCCAAGCTTTATGGAAGAAGGCAGCATTGTAACCATCTGGTCCAGGTGCTTTTTGAGGATTTAGAGCCCAGAATGTGTCCTTGATCTCTTTATCCGTAACATCAAGCACCATTTCCATACTTTGAGAATGGAGAGTTTCTTAGTAATGAGTTGGTTTACTCTGGATGATCCACAATAACCACTCAAATGTTTGGATCCTAACAAGTTTGTATAGTAGCTGATGAAGGTGTGTTTAACTACCTCAATGTCCTGGGTAACCGTTCCATCTTCCAAAACCAAACTAGAAATTCTGTTTCTATTCCTGGACTGACTAATGGTTTTGAAGAAAAATGAGGTACAATGATCCCCTAACTTGAGCCATTGAATCCTTGACTTTTGTTTGGCTAAACTTTCTTCAGCCCTGGCATACACTACGTACTGCTTGCACAGATCCCTTTCAATGGCCTGCTTTGCATGATCATTGGGATTAGATCCCAACTCTCTTTGGATGGCTTCCAATTGTTGTTTACAGGAAGCCACCCTTGATGACAAATCATTGAATTCATTTGTATTTAGTTTTTTTAGATCCTCCTGCAGATGCTTAAGTTTCTCACAGACACAGTACATTGGATTACCGAGGATTACTTTTCTCCATACTTGCTGAACAGTGTCAATGAATTTCGGGTGTCCAACCAAGAAATTAAAAAACTGAAAGGCCTTTTCTTTGGACGTGAAGCAGCTGTCAGACATACAACAGCAGGGGAGTGATCAGACACTCCAGGGTTGTGAAAATGTGCATTGGACCAACAGAATTCCTTGATCCAACTTTCATTGACCAATACCCTATCAATCTTGGTGCTAATGTGGGCATCCCCTAGCTGCTTATTAGACCAAGTGAATTCGCAGCCAGAGTATCTGAGGTCAACTAGTTCAGTTGATTGAAGGCATGCATTAAATTCCTCCATCCAAGGCAACCAATTCCTATCACCACCTACTTTTTCGTTAGGGTTCCTAGTGGCATTGAAATCCCCGAGTACCACCCAAGGGGTGATGACCCTATGCTGATGTAAATCCGTCCACAGCTGGTACCTACCTAAGGAGCTATTAGCCCCATAAATAAAAGTTGCCACAAAAGTGTAATGTCCATCATAGGAATGCACTTGGCAATGAATATACTGACTAGATTGGGACATTACCTGTAAATTAAACACCAAAGGGTTCCAACAAATCAAAATTCTCCCTATAGGAGAGCTGGAATGATTGCTAACAAAATTCCACCTGGGAAACATAGTGCTGACAATTGTAGAAACCTTGGGATCTTTGATTTTATGTTCAAGAAATCCAACTAAGGATAATTTATTCTTAAATACCCAATTTTTTGCCTCCCTCTGTTTGAGGGAGTCATTAAGTCCCCTCACGTTCCAAGATCCAAAAAGTATAGGTGAGCAATCCATAATACAATTCTACATATAACCACAGAGTTAAATCAGTATAGATGAGAGTGAAAGGCAGTAGAACTGATATAACTTATTGTGGACAAAAATTAAGGAAGGAAAGTTACTTCCCTGAGCTATGGAGAGAGCCTTTGGAGCTCTTCTGCTTGCCAATCTGCCCAGCTCTGGTGGAGCCTCCCATCAGCAGAATATCAGGAGGTTCTTTATCCTTAAGCTTTGCAGTTATTTTAGCAGCTTTCTTGGCTGCTGATCTGGACAGTGGGATAGCAAGACTAGAGATTACATCCATGGGCTGCTCACTGAAGGAATTTGCCACCTTATTGTTGCCATCTTTCCTCCTTTAAGGAACTATTGTGAGATGGGCCTGATTCCTTAGAGTTACTGACAGCTTCTTCATTGTTTTCCAACAGCTCAACCTTGCTAGTGGCAGGATGGTGGGAAATTGCTAATGACTGGGGATTGGGAGTACGTTCAAGCACCTTTTCCAATTCATCTCCTGCTTCTGCAAACTCAGCTTGAGGAATAAAGGTAGTACTTGATGTAGGTGATGTACTTGAAGTATTATAAGGAGTACTCAAAGTAATGTCATACTCTTGCTTGCCATTACCCACCTTGTTCCATTGCTGATTGGGATCACTAGAAATTGGGGAAGGTTTCATAAAGCATTGGGTATTAGAATGCCCAAAAACTTTGCATTGCTTACATATGGAGGGTAACACCTGATATTCAATAGGGACCACAACTGAGTTGCCCTCCACAGTAATTCTCACATCCTCCGGAAGGTCATGCTCGGCACTAATTTCAATGCATACCCTAGCACTTGTTGAATTGGTCTGGAGAAGGCCTGGTTGTTTGAAGTTTTGGCTGTGGCTTGGTCCACATGAAGTGGTCTGCCAATGGTGTTGGCCACTCGGCTTAAACACTCCTGGTTCCATAATTCTAGGGGTAAGTTATGCAACCTCACCCAAGCTGGAATACAAGACGGCTGAGTTTTGACTGGCTTCATCATTCTATGCCAATCTTTTAGGACTAGATACTTTTGAGAAAAGAAGTAGGGGCCCCCATCCAAAACTTGTTGCTTAGCCTGTTCGTCTCTAAATTCGAAGAGGAAGCACCCTGCAACATCTGGCTTAACAGCCACAAACAGCTCTTTCCATTGATATCTGGCAGTGGAGAGCACCAAAGGATAAGGCATCTTCCCATCTAAGAAATGACCTACTAAGTACTTGTTCCACAGCCCAACATCAGTAAGTTCAATATCGATTTCTACCTGGGCTTCTTTCCCTCTAAAGAGATCAGGATGGAACTCAAGTTTCATCTCAAGAGAGGGACTTTGCGATTGCAGTAGGGATGCCCAGTTTTTAGGCTTCGGTTTAGGCCCACTCGGAACCTGTCGGGATTTGTTGGGAGCCTGAGGAGGCTGGCCCTTGGGAGATTGTGGTCGCCTAGGTCTTGTATCAGCTTTGTCATAGCCCATATTGGGGTCTCTTTCTAGGTAAGGAGTGCCTCTGGCATTAATTAGGGTACTTGGAACAAGGGTTGAGGGTACCTCTTTTTGTTGTTGATGAAGATTTTGTTGCGCTTGCTCCTCTGCTTCCTGGATCAATCTTTCTTCAAACAAAGATTGTTGTTGTGTCTGGGTGGAGCTAGGGTTTTGTTGGGATGTAAGGCCTAGAATCCCTAGCCCTGTTGAAGATGAGGGTCCGTTGGACTCACTTGACTTGATTGACTGTGGATTTCCCAGGTCAATAGGTCTCGTGTTCTTAGGATTAGCATGAGTCTCTCTTGCTTCAGCTTCCAGCTTCAAACCTTCTTCAAAAAAAACCTGTTGGAGTTTCCGAGCAGGACTTGGATTCTTGGACGATTTAGGGCTATGAGCCCCAAACCCATGTGGAAATGATTTAGGGTTACTGGGTTCAGAACCCAGATGTGATGAATTGACGGAGAGATTCCCTAGTAGTGATGACCTGGGGTGTAAGCTAACTGAGGAATCAATGGTTGACCTCTGCTTGCGTCTGATCTCGTTGTAATCAAAGGCTTTGAGGCCTAGCCCGTCAGCTAATAGAATCGTACCATCAGCCATGGGATTAGTCTGCTCAATCGGAACGGAGGCTGTAAGATTCGCGTGCAGGTTCTGGGCTAAATCGCCCTAAATCGCCCATCGCCCTAAATCGCCCTAAGCCAGACTCTATGCTGTTTGCCTAAATTTGATATAAACTCATATCATAAGTGTGAAATATGTGTGGAGGCTAAAATGGCAAGGAATTCTTTTCATAACGTTGAAAGAAGTACAGAACCTCTTGCTTTAATCCATTCGGATTTGTGCGATTTGAAAGCCGTTCAAACTAGAGGAGGTCATAAGTACTTTGTTACTTTTATTGACGATTGCACAAGATATTGTTATGTGTACTTGCTTAAGAGCAAGGACGAAACCTTAGAAAAGTTTATCCACTACAAAAGTGAAGTGGAGAATCAACTTGGCAAAATGATCAAAGCAATAAGAAGTGATCGAGGGGGTGAATATGAAGCACCTTATGGTGAATCTTGTGCCCAACATGGGATAATTCACCAAACGACTGCTCCTTACTCACCGCAATCCAACGGAGTTGCTGAACGAAAGAACAGAACTCTGAAAGAGATGATGAATGCCATGTTGATAAGTTCAGGATTACCAAGGAACATGTGGGGAGACGCGATTTTCTCTGAACAGGATCCCTCACAAGAAATCCAATGTGATACCGTATGAATTATGGAAAGGTCGTAAGCCTACCTATAAATTCTTACGAATGTGGGGGTGTTTGGCTAAGGTAGCGGTTCTTGATCCTAAGAGAGTTAAGATAGGACCAAAAACCGTTGATTGTGCGTTCATCGGTTATGCTGACAATAGCAGTGCATATCGGTTCCTTGTATATAAGTCAGCAAATCAAGAAATCCATGCTATTACAATCATGGAATCAAGGAACGCTACATTCTTTGAACATGTATTTCCATGGAGAAATACACAAGTGCCCAGGTCAGTTCAAGAAACTGAAGATATGGAAATTGAGGAGGACTCAATTCATGAGGAGAACGATGAGGATGAAGAGCCTTGACGTAGTAAGAGGGCTCGGACGTCAAAATCCTTTGGTCCAGATTTTCTGACATAGATGTTAGAAGCTGAACCTCAAAGCTTTAACGAAGCAATGTCATCTCCTGAGGCTCCTTTATGGAAAGAAGCTATTAAAAGTGAGATAGAATCCATTCTGCAAAATCCCACGTGGGAACTTGTTGATCTCCCACAAGGTTGTAAACCTTTAGGATATAAGTGGATATTCAAAAGGAAGATGAAAGCAGATGGATCAATTAACAAGTACAAGGCGAGACTTGTGGTCAAAGGATACAAACGAAAGGAAGGTCTTGATTACTTTGACACTTACTCACCTGTTACGCATATAACATCCATACGAATGTTAATTGCTTTTGCAGCTCTAAACAATCTCGAGATACATCAAATGGATGTTAAAACAGCTTTCTTAAATTGTGATCTCAATGAAGAGATCTACATGGAACAACCAGAAGGGTTTAAGGTTCCAGGACAAGAGAAGAAAGTGTGCAAGCTTGTATAATCTTTGTACGGTTTAAAGCAAGCACCCAAACAATGGCACGAGAAGTTTGACAATGTCATGATTTCAAATGGTTTCAAAATCAATGAGTGTGACAAATGTGTGTATGTCAAGAGTATTGACAAATGTTATGTCCTTGTTTGTCTTTATGTAGATGATATGCTCATTATTGGGCGTAATAATGATATCATTAAATCTACAAAGAGAATGTTGAACTCAAAGTTTGACATGAAAGATTTGCATATAGCAGACGTGATTCTAGGAATCAAGATTACTAGAATGTCTGAGGAAATTGTCTTGTCTCAAAAGCATTATATTGAGAAAATACTTGAGAGGTTCAACAAGTAAGATGATTCTATATCCAAAACACCAGTAGACTTAACATTGCATTTGTACAAGTATACTGGTGAGAGTGTACACCAATTGGAATATTCACGGACTATAGGCAGTCTAATGTACTTAATGAATTGTACAAGACCGGACATAGCCTATTCAGTTAGCAAACTGAGTAGGTATACCAGTAATCCAGGGAAGGATCATTGGACGGCAATAATGAGGGTACTTAGATATCTAAGGTTTACCAAAGATTATGGATTGTACTATACTCAGTATCCAGCGGTACTAGAAGGATATAGTGATGCGAAAACTGGATATCTGACACCATTGACTCAAAATCCACAAGTGGATATGTGTTTACATTAGGTGGTGCAGCTGTGGCTTGGAAGTCCTCCAAACAGACGTGCATCGCTCGGTCCACATTGGAATAAGAATTCATAGCTTTGGATAAAGCTGGTGAAGAAGCTGAGTGGCTTCGTAATTTTTTGGAAGATGTACCAAATTGGTCTAAACCTGTGCTAGCTGTTTGCATACATTGTGATAGTCAATCAGCAATCGGTAGGGCGAAGAATAATATATATAACGGTAAGTCTCGTCATATACGTCGTAGACATAATACCGTTAGGCAACTACTCTCGAATGGAGTTATCACTATTGACTATGTAAAGTCAAAGGATAATATCGCGGATCCGCTAACCAAAGGGTTGTCAAGAGAGTCAGTTGTTCGTTCATCGAGGGGAATGGGGATAAAGCCAACCAATTAAAAGTCTCTATAACAGCAACCCAACCTAGCTAACTGGAGATCCCAAGATCTAGGTTCAACGGGACAACCGAGTTGTATGATACTTAGGAGTATCACTAAGGAGATATCTCTCCAACTCATTCCTATGGTGAAACAGTGATGCCTGTAACGTTTTAGGTTAAGCTTTGCTTTTAATGGTTCTTATACTGTGGAAATTCTAAGTGGGGTATGACAGGGTGCTCCTAATAAGAATCACCTTTGTGAGTGCGAAGTGGGCCGCTTCTTTGAGAATTTCAAGGCTGAATTCTCTAAAGCACTCTCTGAAACCAGGCGATGTTCCAGGGCCAAAATGGACAAAACCGTAAGAACCAAATTGTGTTTGGAAAGATCCTGTGTGACTATTGTTGTCTTGGTTTACACAAACGGCTGAACAGTTCAGGACATCACGTTCACTGGTTAGCTAGTAAATCCGATAGTAACTCACAAGGGGAGGTTCAAAGCCAAAAGCTACCTTACTCTATACAGGTGATTTCCTATTGAACTCTCGTCATTTGCATATTGCTGCACATCGTGTTCATCAATTTCATTCATGTGGGGGATTGTTGGAAATAGGTGAATTGGAAATTGACTCCAAAATAAAACATTCAAGTTGGTTGTAATTTATTTGTCCTATGGTGGATGAATAAATATATTTGGAGTACTTGGAATTATTTAGTTTGCTGCTGAACCGGGCCAAGCATGGCAGTGGGTTCATAAAATTCTTAGGCTTAAATTAGGTGGAAACTTGTAGTGATTAATTTAATTAATTACTTCATTTTTAAAGCTTTTGAATTGATTTTAGAGTTGATTTATAAATTAACATGTGGCAAACTAAACCAATTAATGCAATGCTTCATTTCCTTGGCTGGCTACGTGTGCCTTGAGAAATGACATGTTGTGTTGGTTCGCCAACTTGATGTGTTGTTTGGCGTAGGCTATTTCGGACAGTTGTGTCTCTTCGGTTGAGACCATTCCGAAGAGTTGCGTCTTTTCCTAACACCATTACGAACAGTCACCGTCCCTCTTCGTTGGGGTGCCTACTTCTCTATAAATAGGACCCATCTCCTCCCATTTCAGTATAAAAAATTCCTGCATTCATAACACACATATTCTGAGAGAGTTCTGCATAGTTTCCTGGTTCGCCCGTCGAACAGATTGTAGTGCTACTTCTGTTCTTCGAAAATCGGGTAATCCTGGGAGGCAAACGTTCAAGTGACCCAAGAGCACCGGTGTGGGGGACGAATTTGCTTAAGGATATAGTATTCTCCATAAAAATACTAGCCTCGATTGCCAATTTTCGGACGCCTGAAATTGGTCCAGTAAGTTTTCTAATATTGTTTCTTTTTGGTGTATAGTGAATTTCCAGTGATAATCGAATCCCGGTTCCAAGTCATTAACGTTGCTTGCTCTGTAGCCATCCGGGCCAGGGGCTTTATTAGGGTGGATAGACCGAAAAGTGTCCCTAATTTCAAGGTCAGTAACCTCTGCAACCATGGACAGCTTTTGGCAATCAGATAACCTCCTACAAAGAACCTGTTGGATTCTTGAGAGACCATGATAAGGAGTAGAGTGAGCTGTGCCTAGCAGATTGGTGTAGTAACTAACAAAGCTTGATTTGAAAACACCAAGGTCATGAGTGAGAGACCCATCATCCAACACCAGACTAGGAATCCTACTTCTATTTCTGGTATTACTCACAGATTTAAAGAAATATGAAGTGCATTGGTCTCCAAGCTTTAACCATTGAATTCGTGACTTTTGTTTAGCTAAACTTTCCTCAGCTCTGAGCAACGTGAGGAACTGTTTATGGACCACCCTTTCCTGATTAACAATAGAGAGATTAGAAGGTTGACTACTTAAGACTTTCTGTAGGGACTCAAGAATTTGCCTAGTGTCCGCTACCCTCTTAGAGACATCGCTAAAATCTCTATTATTAATAAGCTTAAACTCACTTTGCAACAATTTGAGCTTCTCACATACACAAAACATTGGATTACCAATAATCACTTTCCTCCAGACTCGTTGCACCACGTTTAGAAACTGAGGGTGATCAGACAGGAAATTGAAGAACTTGAAAGGTTTAATGGGCCTCCTAGGAGCAGGAGTGATGCACACAATACCTGGAGAATGATCTGAAATCCCTGGAGTGGGAAAATGAGCTGAAGAGCAACTAAAGACTTTCATCCACTGCTCATTAACGAAAGCCCGATCCAATTTGGTGGTAAAAAATTGACTAGAGTCCTGTTTATTAGCCCAGGTGAAAAAACAACCAGTATACCTTAAATCATCCAACTCTAAAGCGTACAGACACTGATTGAACTCATCCATATGGGGGGGCCAACAAGTAGTACCCCCATACTTGTCATTGGGGAATCTTATAGCATTAAAATCTCCAAGAACTATCCAAGGAAGTGAGGTGCCGATACGGTGAAGACTAGACCAAAGTGCCCGTCTACTTATGTAACTATTAGCCCCATAAATAAAGGTTGCCAAAAAAGGGACCCCTCCACCCTTAGGATGCACCTCACAATGGATAAATTGATCAGATTGATCCAAAACCAGGACTTGCATGAGACCAGAATCCCAACACTAAAAAATTCTACCACTGGGTGCATGAGAGTAGTTGTTCACAAAATCCCATTGAGGATAGACAAATTTAATTACCCTAGAAGCAACATCCTCCTTAATTTTATGTTCTAACAACCCCAAAAGTGAAAGATTATTTCTATTTACAAAAGCTTTAACCTCATTTTGTTTAATAGTAACATTGAGACCCCGAGTGTTCCAAAATCCAAGGTTAATGGGTTGTATAGCCATAAAATAAAACAAGCAGTAAGATAAGTAAACAGCAGAAATTGGAAGTATAGAAATGCTGCCTTAACAAAAGGATATAGGTGATTTAATTCCTTCCACTGCTTAAGGCAGAAAAGAATGCCTCCTTAGCTTGCTTCCGCAGACGCCTTTTGGTAGACTTGGAAAGATGCTTATTAAATCCAGTGTCTACGTTGGAATACAGGATAGCAGATTCACCCTTGACCCCTGGGTCCAAAAGATCAGGTGGCTTAGGGTTTAGGAAGGTCTCGAGCTCGGAATGAGGTTGAACTAAGGACACTGCTGCCTTAGGCTGATTCTGTGCCTCCACCTCCTGCTTGCTGCTGACCACCCCTTCTAGGACCTCTAGTAACTCATCCTCAGAATCACTGAGCTCTTCCCCCGTTGAGTGCTCAATAGAATTGGGGATGATGACTTGTTGAGGTTGATCACACTCAGCCTTTAATTTCCCATGTTCAACTTGAGCTACATTAGGCACGGCTGCCTTTTGTTTCCCATTTTGACCAGGGATCACCTGTGGCTTCTCATTCTCCACTTGAATTACCAGTTGAGAAGCAAGCTGGGATGGTAGTGAGGATGTGGAGGATTTGTTAGCACATTTATTCGTGTGATGGCCAAAGACATGGCATATGTCACGCATGGGGGGGGGGGGGAGAACTTGATACTCAACCGATACAACAACTGATTCCCCTGCAACGATAACTGTAATTTCCTCAGGAAGAGCTTGTTCAGCACTCACCTCAATACATATTCTAGCCATTGTGGACTTGGTGTGTAACAATCCCGGTTGCTTAGCAGTTGTAGCTGTAGCCTGATCTACATGCAGAGGCTTTCCAATTGTACTAGCCACTCTACCTAGGCACTCCTGTTTCCAAAGTTCAAACGGTAAATCATGTAACTTGACCCAAGCCGGGATTTTGGAGGGCTGGGCCTGAGCTGGCTTCATCATCCTGTGCCACTCTTTGAGGACGAGATACTTCTGTGAGAAGAAATAGGGCCCCCCTTCAAGAACCTGCAATTTAGCTTGTTCATCCTTGAACTCAAACAGGTAGAACCCAGCTACATTAGTTTTAACAGCGACAAATAATTCATTCCATTGGTTACGAGCAGTGGCGGCCAGCAAAGGATAAGGCATTGGTCCATCGAGGAAATGACCAATCAAATACTTGTTCCATTTCCCCACCTCAGTTAATTCTATGTCTATTTCAACCATGGCTTCTTTTCCCTTCTGCAGATCAGGAAAATATTCCAACTTCATGTCCAAAGAAGAACTCTGAGACTGTAAAAGAGAGGCCCAATTCTTAGGTTTAGGTTTAGCAGGACTAGCATTTTGTTTGGAATTGGATGGATGAGGTTGGACAGGGCGAGCCTGGTTACGGAATGAGGTTTGGTAAGGTTGGTTGGACAGAGAGATGCCTTGAACTTGGGAATGGTGCGCAGCAGCAGCTAAGTTTTGTGTAGAAGAGGAAGGAGCAGAATCCGTAACTAAGAGGTGTGAGCCAGTATCACGATTCCCAGTCCTAGGTCGAGTTTCATCTACAGCATAACCCATATTGGGATCGCCTTCCACATAAGGATTTCCTTTGGCGTTGTACAAAACCTTAGGATTAGAGGTAGAAAGTTGTACCTGCTTGTGGTGGCTCACGGACTGAGAAGCATCGCCCTGTAACTGGATTGCTTGTTCTTCTGCTTCCCGAATTAGGGCTTGCTCAAAGACCTGCTGAAGCTTTCGAGATGGACTAGACGTTTTACACGATTTAGGACTGAACTCCCCAAATTCCCCCGTAACGTTGAGTTTTAGGGTTTCCTGGTCCGACGAACGCAGATGGGGCTGGCAGTTGGGATTTGAGAGCTCAGAGATCTGAGAAGTGCATGGAACCGCAGAGAAGAGGTTTGATTTAGGATTGGAAGTCATGAGTGGAGGTTGGGATGGAGATACAACATTTTGAACCACCGCGCAAACAATAGAACTGGATTTGGAGTTTCTGAACTTTTGGTGAGTGGGAGATGGACCACGGCTTCTTCTGCGTAGCTCATTAGAGTCAGTAGCTTTAAGACCTATACCTTCTTCAAGCGAGCTTGGCCTATCATTGGCCATGAAGTCACTGCAGCGGTAAAAGCCTTTTTTAGGTCTGGTCAGCTGCTTACAGACCTATTTAAGGTAGGGGATTACAGACCTATTTCCATCTAAGGTAGGGGATTACAGACCTATTTCCTGTTGCAACACTATTTACAAATGCATCTCTAGAATACTTGCTAGAAGACTGCAGACTGTCCTCCCTCTCTTAATAGATCCTGTGCAATCAAGTTTTGTTTTTTTTTTTTTTTTGGGTAATTCAGCTTGAAATTATAAAAAAGGTTAACCGAATGTACAACCTACCAGGGGCATACCGCAGGAGGAAAAAGAAAAAAGAAAAGAAGAAAAGTGAAAAAAGTGCGATAACCCATGCACAACCCGCATGGAGAGTAGGATATTGTATGGAATGCAACATGGATTGTGATTTGATATCATACCCCATTGCACTATCCATCTGTAAGGAAAGATAGCACAACGGGGTATGATATACAATGAAGCGAAATGAATAACAAGAAAACTAATAATATCCTGGCACATCCCGCCAGATTAGGAAATAATATAAATAGCCATTGTCGAGTAAAGAGATGATGTTGAACCATCACTGAATAATTGCCGCTATAAAGCACCTTGGCATCGAGGAAAGGTTGAACAGCAACTACAAAGAAACTAGGCACCGAGAAGAGGTTCGATTCAGAGATGACGGCATCTGACAGGAGGTTCAACCCTACACACCATACCATTCCATCCAGTCTAATACACCCTCATCCATAGTTCCAAAGCTCGCCAGAAAACAACCTTCCCTCAACCAAAACCCATTGCCACAAGTCTCCAGAGATGGGATAAGAGGACCAAGATTCCAATGGTTCCACCTAGCACAGGAGCAGCAAGCATAGCACCCACTTCTAAGGAACAGCACAGCAAAGGACCGGGATTTGAGAGAGGCTCAATCCGGAGATGACGACATCCGACAAGGCTACCTCCCCAAGTACCTTGCACACCACGCCCATTCCAACCGGACTAATACTCCCTTGACCAAGTACACAAGGCTCACTATAATCATAAAAGAGAGACAATACAAGGGCCTCGAATCCGTCCGCCATTAACAGTGGAAAACCACCGAATCATCTGGCAACCCATCTGCAATGCAAAACCACTGGATCATCTGGCAACAAACTGAGGCACACAAGAATGCAGAGGGAACCAAACCATCCCTTTCAATCAGTGAATCACCACTAATCTATTAAGGACAGGCACAGTCACAACCCTACTACACTAGAACAACGGCCCAGAGAAGCAACGAAACTTGGATTGTGAAACAGCATAGCATAAACGCTAAAGCCTTAGCCCCAGAATTGGGCAAAAACAAACTGTGCGCACCCTTCTATCACCAGCGCTCTCCACAACCAAACAGCACCTGGCAAGTTCATTTTTGGCAAAACCAATCTATTGCATTTACCCATAACCGGCAACACACCGGGGAATCCAACTAGAACTAGAATTAATGAATTAATTCCAGAGATTAACCTGATCTCAGTCCAACAGATGACTGCCCATCAAGGTTCTAAAAAATGATCTACAAGTCTATGGAATTATACCTGCCGATTGGAGTCTAGCGAATTGCAGACTCGCCACCCTGGGTTCCTCCAACCGATAATGAATCACCGATTTGAGCTGCAACCCTCCGACAAGAACTGAACCCGGAACCTCCATGAACGACGACAGTGAGATTGAACCGCCCAGCTTCAGCGATATCCCAGCTCGTGAGCTTGAGCAGCGTAGAACACTCGCTGCCACTGGGAATAGTCAGAGCGATCAGCTACTCGAAATGCCAACCGTGGCTGGCCGTGAGATCTGGGAATTGCAGCACCCAAGCTGAACCCGTATTTTTTATTTTTTATTTTTTTTTTATTTTTTTTATTTTCAAGCTGATTTACCCAAAAAAAAAACCCGTAATCCCCTCGAAACCCCTCTGATATTGGAGTGAAATCACTTGAAACCACTCTGATTTCTGTTTCGTGGTACCAGGTGGATTAATTCACTCGGAACCCCTTTGATTTTGGAGTGAACGAAAACCCTGTTCTTGACAGAACCCGAAGCTTTGTTTGGTTGAGCCGCCGTCGGTTCACAGCTCCTTATTTGCGTGAGTTCAATAGCCCACCTTTAGAACCCTCTTCCGACAGGATTTGATTGTGAGATCTGTGACCTCCGCCCTAGCTAACATCTGGAGCGTGAGAGATTTGGCCGAACAGAGCTTCGATTGCCTCTGATAGATCCTTGCCTTTGATCGATTGCCAGAGCTGGTTTTTGAGAGTACCCAAACTTAGATGCCTGGGTGTGTAGAAGCTCTGTAGCTGGCATCCCTCCTAGTCAACCGCCCAAATTGGGTATTTTGATGGTGGGTATCGAAACCCATTTGATAGATACAGAAGCTGGAAGGCGTGCTTAGACCTCGAAGACGAACCAAGGACGAAGATGCAAACCCACTTCAAGAGAATTCAGATCAGAGCTTTACATTACCTCTAGATCTTTTTTATGGCTGATTTTTTGCAAAATCGGAAGAGGAACACCTGGGGAGTGCATTGGGTACATTTTGGTTAAAGGAAGGCGGATAGCTGATAACATTTTCAAACTTACTTACAGCTTCAAACTTACTTAATCAGGTTTTGTTAAAGGAAGGCGGATAGCTGATAACATTTTCCTTACGCAGGAGCTTATGAGAGGATATCACAAATTCTCTTCGTCTCCCAGATGTGCACTGAAAGTGGACATTATGAAAGCATATGATAATGTCCGATGGGATTTCCTCTGGGATGTTCTGACTTCCATGAATTTCCATCCCTTAATGATCAAGTGGCTTCAAGCTTGTGTTACTACCGCTAATTATTCTCTTAGTATCAATGGTGAGGTCACTAGGTACATTTTGGGTCAAAAAGGACTTAGACAAGGTGATCCTTTATCTTCATATCTATTTGTAATAGTTATGGAGGTTCTCACTTGTCTTCTTAAGGAAAAATCCGCTCTCCCTGGGTTCCATTTTCATTGGCATTGTGGACGTACCAAATTAATTAATCTCTGTTTTGCTGATGATTTGATGCTATTTTGTAAGGGTGACCTAACCTCTGTCAATCACATTCAGGATGCTCTCAATGAATTTCAGATTATGTCGGGTCTTTCTCCTAGCCCGAGGAAGAGTACCATTTTCTTCTCCGGGGTCATCCCAAGCACTAGACTGGCCATTTTGGCTGCCTTAGGGTTTTAAGAGGGTATCCTTCCAGTCAGGTAGTTAGGTGTTCCACTTCTCTCCACTAAACTCAAGGCTGCCGATTGTCAAAGGTTACTGGAGAGCATTGTTGCTAGAACTAGGACATGGACTAACAGAGATCTCACCTATGCTGGTAGGGTTCAATTAATCTCAAATGTTCTTTTTTCCATCCAAACCTTTTGGTCTTCCTTGTTCATCATACCTAAAAGGTGATTGAGGAAGTTGAATCAAAACTTAGGGCATTTCTTTGGTCTGGCCCTGATCTAAGGAAAACTGGTGCCAAGGTCTCTTGGGAACACCTGTGTTCTCCTAAGCAGGAGGGTCTTGGTTTTAAATCTATGCAAGTTTGGAACAAATCAGCCATTGCCAAACACATTTGGTTTCTAATTTCTGGGGGGGGAACAGTCAATGTGGTGTCAGTGGGTCAAATCTTACTTACTAAAAGGGAGGAATTTTTGGACCTTGAAAATTCCTAGTGATTGCACCTGGGTTTGGAGGAAACTTCTATCTCTCAGACCTGTGGTGCAACCATTCATTCTTAGTGTTATAGGTAATGGTCAATCCGCCTCCCTGTGGTTTGATAACTGGCATCCTATTGGTCCATTGATGAGCAGATATGACACTAGAATCTCTTATGATTCTAGTCGAAGGAGGCAACTATGTCCCACATAATATTTAACTCAAACTGGGCTTTCCCCATAACTCAAACCTTTGAGCTTAATGAGATTAGGAATTCTTTGCCTTCTCTGGTTCAGTCTAGGCTGAACAGCGCTGATCAATTTAAATGGACCCTCACACCCTATGGTCAGTTCTCAATTGCCTCTTTATGGGACAAATTGAGAACTCCCTTCCCTCAAGTCCTGTGGTACAAGTTGGTATGGTTCTCCGGACACATTCCAAAGTGCAGTTTTGTCACTTGGATGGCTATTCAGAATAGGTTATCCACGCCTGATAGACTTGTGCTTTTTGGTCTCAACCTTTCTCCCTAGTGTAGTATGTGTCAGGGGTTTGAAAGTCATAACCATCTTTTCTTTAATTGCCCTTACTCTCTATTGGTATGGGGTGCCATCCAGACCAAGCTTCATGTCTCTTGGCACAGTAGGTCTTGGGATGATTGGGTCACATTTCTTTCAGGTGTCAAGGGTAAATCTCTTAGGGCTATCATTACTAAACTTGTTTTTGCAGTGACCATATATCATATTTGGATCGAAATGAACGTACGGAAATTCCAAAACCTCTCCTGTACTTGGGAGACAGTTGTTCACAAAATTTGCACCATGGTTAGGAATAGACTTTCATCACTTCCTAAAATGCCTCATTCACAAGAAGCATGGATAGTAAATGAGTGGAATGTTGCGGGAACATGATTATGATTTGCATTAGTTTTTCAAATTCTATCTTCTCATGTGGCTAGCTGACAGGTTGAGCTTGGAGGGTAGCTTATGAGTTTGATTTGAGAACATCTCTAATACTTCTATATACAAGGTTCTTATCTTAATCTCAATGCTAGCATTATTGGTAATCGGTTAGTTTGTGTGTCCCAACATATGTGTGATCCTGTGAGTGTGTGATTGAGCCCCAAATCTTTTTGAATGGAGGTAATATTTAGTGGGAGTCATATTGTGAGGGAGAGTCGAGGGAGTTTGAGCCCCCTATTTGCTGTAGTTTGCTGGAGGTCTAGGCTTCGAGGGAGTAGCGGAGTGAGCAGTTCATATCTTGTACTTCCTTGTTCCTGCAACCTATTTGTTGATGGTGTGTGGCTTTCACCTCTTGTCTTTTATTGGTCGTATTTTGCTTTCTTGAGGTTCTTTGCTGTCTACTGAGTATTCAGTACGGGCTTTGAAGGTTCTTTTCCATATTCATCTTTGCTATACCTGGTTTGGTGTAGCTTCCAAGTTGTATATTGTTACAGTTCTTCATTATCTCAGTAAGAATGTTTTCTATTCTGAGCTTTTCAATTTTATTTTTGCCTAACCATCAGGGGCTGTCGTTGGGATCTCCCTTCGCAGAGGGGGAAGTCCTCTGCATTTTGACTTTTCTGTTGGGTTGTTGCTCTGCTGTGGCCGTTTGAGCTTATGTTATACTATCTTACAGCTCGGATGTTATGTTTAGGACTGTTTTCTGCATTGTAGAATATAATACTATCGGTTTTGTATTGTATGCTCTTGAGCCGATGTTCTCTACTGTGGATTTGTATGGACTTTGATGCTTGCTCTCGTTCTCTCTGTTAAGTTCTGAGGCTGGCACACTTTGCTGCCAACTGCGTATGGTGCTGCTACACTTCTGTATCTGCTGCTATCTGTCACGCGTAGATGTAATTGCTGATTAGCTGCCTCTGTTTTGCTACGGCCTTGTTTGGCCGCTGTTCTGTTATAGATTCATGTGTTCTGCTTTAGTTTCTGCAAACCTTGAGAAACACTGATAGCTATTGTCCAGCTTCCCTACTCTGTTATACCTGCTGCCTAGCCGCTGCTGTTGTAGTTTGTGCTGCTGTTGGTAGTTTGGTGCTGCTGTTGCTGTGTGCTGCTGCTGCTGATCTGTTAAGCTGCTGCTACCTGCTGCAGCAATGACCAGCTGCTTTGCAGCTCTGCTTTTCACACGGCTGCCCCTTCGGTCTTATATTTGGGTCTGCAGAAGTTTTGGATGGTGGCTGCTGCTGGTTTGACACGTGTTGACTGTCCGGAATGCTTCAAGTTGATGTCTACATATTATACACTTTTGTAAATATCGTTCTATTGCAAGGTTGTTCACAATTTTATTCTTCTTTGTCGTGGTTTTGCTAGGTTGCACAATGTGTAACCCCTTTGCTATCTGTTTTGTATCCCTTTATCAGATGGGTAGGAAACAGGTGTTTCATTTACCATTAGTCCTATGTAGCCATTTGGCATAGGCTCTCTATCCTTTCTTTTTATCTTTTTTTCTTTCTTTTCTTTTCCTTTGTCCTCCTGGGGTATGCCCCTTGTAGGTTGTATATTCAGTTAGCCCTCCTTTTTAATTTCAAGCTGATTTAACCAAAAAAAACGTTGCTTGCTCTCATTTTCTGATAATTTTGAATGGACCTAATGTTGCACCTTCTTGTGAAGCCATATTTGTATTACTTCTCTCTGTGATTTGAGAGAATTTTTCTTACGGTTGGGATTTCCAGTAACAATTTGGTTTGTGCATTGTTGTGATGACTAATCTTTTGGAAACCCTCATCCTTTTTGTTCCAGGAATTGTAGGGTCGTTCATAGAAACAAGAATAATGAACGATGATAATTATGCAGTGCGCTTCGGTACAACTTTTATTGAGAGGTGTGGTTTTGACAGCACATGCATGATCATACGTGGTTCGATTCTAAAAAATAGAGTCGCATATTTTGGCTGTGAGCGGAAAAGGCGACGGTGGTTGTGACCATTCAATTAATGGGTTTCTTCCATCACATTTGAAAGGGGTGTGACTCTCTAATATGTCACATTGCACTATATGAGAAAGTGTG
Organism: Rhododendron mucronatum var. ripense; assembly: GCA_019656295.1. Classification (NCBI taxonomy): domain Eukaryota; kingdom Viridiplantae; phylum Streptophyta; class Magnoliopsida; order Ericales; family Ericaceae; genus Rhododendron; species Rhododendron mucronatum. The sequence goes on along the minus strand of BPLT01000038.1, from coordinate 1,112,593 downwards.
TGATCCTTGGGATTAAACTAAAAAGTAGGACCTCTTGTAGTTAAACCACAAGGTGTGACCTTTGGGTTTACCTCAAGAAACATGATTGTGAATTTAAAACAACACGTGTGACTTTTGTTGAATAGTCACAAATCTTTTGGCTGATAAGTGTGACAATTGGTGAATAAGTCATCGATCCTATGACTTTGCAAAAGTCATTTGGGGCCAAATCAATTGGACAAGCAAGATGTGTAAATTCATAGCTGGAGTTTAAACCCATCAGATTGGGTTGCTATGTTTGATTTGGAATGAAACTGAAAATGAAATATTTTATTTTCTACAATCTTATAGCGGTTGGTAGTTATCAATAACTATGCCCCACAAGATACTTTTGAGTAAAGGGAAATTGGTTTATATGCTATAAAGAGTATCTATTGAATCGGCAAAGATACTTAGAATGCAAGGTGCAATTCGCATAAAATCATCTCACTTTAAGTATGGAGTTACTCGATATGGGGTGAGGCACTCAATGTGGGGGTTGTTTCTTGCTCCTGTGTCTTGGAACATGAGAGATGAAGAAAAGTTTAGATATCGTTTGTATCATGTCATAAACTATGGAAATTATTTTGTTGAATTCTGAATTAATTTCAAAATTGTGGGAGAAACGATATTTATGATTTTCACAATATTTAGGTGTTGCACTATGAGAGATGTTCAACTATACTTAAAGAATAAGGTATGGTGATATGAGTATCCAATTTAAAGTTTTAGAATCCAAAGGTGGATTTAATTTTACAATTGGAGTGCAACAATGATTTGGAAATCCTTATATGCGTGTTTAGCAAGGTCTACGATGGAGTCTGATCAACTCATTGTATTAGACGAAGAGGCTAATAAGCAGATGGCTGTGCCATCTCTTAGAGGATGTTCCAACAAGGATCCAATTCTATGCCAGAGTTATAATGTGATGGCCATCAGTTGTTAGAAAAGCAAAGAAGACCACGTGTAACGGTAAGTCTCGATATTGCAGACATGGTACCGTTAAACATTTGTTCTCACTTGAGAATGAAACGTCAAAAAAATTTGTTATGGATCTGTTGAGTTTGGAGTTTTGACTAGAGAACAAATGATCATCGAGGGGAATGAGATTAAAGCCTATTAATTAAAAGTCTCTATAACGGCAACCCAACCTAGCTGACTGGAGATCCCAAGATCTAGGTTCAACGGGACAACCGAGTTGTATGAGAATATTGTTAAACTTCCTGTATGTTTGTCGTGATGTATGCCATGATAACGTGATTAGGACATTAATAGGAAGCACCGGTTTGTTCGCATCCATTGTGACTGTTGACCATTGTTTTTTTTAAGAACAGGCGTCACTTATTGCAAGAGACACATGGTTGTTAAATTAAAAGGTTGTGACTGATTATTATGGACTGTTGGGAACAGTGCATTCTATTGGCAAACGGTTTTAACCCTTGGAGTATGGGTGTTCATGAAACTCCCAACCGTTCAAAAGGCAACGGTGATGGATGAAAATTTTGAACAGGCATAACCTTTCATATTGTCATTCTTTTTCCTCCCTTGGCACTTTGCGATCGACTTTCGGCTTAGACACTTCCATGTGTGAGAAGAACTGATTCTTTTTATGTGTTTTTATTATGAAAAGGTCACCTTGTTTTGCTTATGTGTGAAAAGGTGTGACCCTTGGGGTTAAACCAAAAAGTGTGACCTTTTGAGTTTACGTCAAAAGATGTGACTCTTATATTCGAACTAAGAGATGTGATCGTTGCATTTACACCAAGAGAAGTGGCCCATGGTGAATAAGTCACGTGACTATTGGTGCATAAGTCACATATCTTTTGACTTTTAAAACAGTCACTTGGGCCAAATTTATTGGTAATGCCAAATGTGTAAATTCATGTTTTGGATTTTTTGAATTGAAATTCAATTCCGATTGACCTAGTAGATTGGGTTGCAATGGATTGGGCATGAAACTGAAAATGAAATATTTTAGTTTCTTCGATCTTAAGCCGTTGGTAGTTATCAACAACTACGCCCCACAAGATACTTTTTAAATAAAGTAGAATCAATTTATATGCTATAAAGTGTATCTATTGAATCGGCAAAGATACTTTGAATGCAAGGTGCAATTAGCATAAAATCATCTCAATTTGAGTATAACGTTACTCAATATTGGGTGAGGTGCTCAATGTGGGGGTTGTTTCTTGCTCCTGTGTCTTGGTGGCACACAAGAGATGGAAAGAGAGTTTTGACATTGTTCGCATAATGTTATAAACGGCGGAAATTATTTGTGTGAATTCTGAATTAATTTCAGAATTGTGGGGGAAGCAATAATTATAATTTCCACAAGATTAAACAATGAGTTGCACTATTGGAGATGTCCAACTATACTAGAAGAATAAAGTATTATGATATGAGTATCCAATTTAAAGTTTTAGAATCCAAAGGTGGATTTAATTTTGCAATTGGAGTGCAACAATGATTTGGAAATCCTTATGCGTGTTTAGCAAGGTCTACGATGGAGTCTGATCAACTCATTGTATTAGACGAAGAGCCTAATAAGCAGATGGCTGTGCCATCTCTTAGAGGATGTTTCAACAAGGATCCAATTCTATGCCAGAGTTATAATGTGATGGCCATCAGTTGTTAGAAAGGCATAGAAGACCATGTGTAACGTTAAGTCTCGATATTAAAGACATCTAACCGTTAAACATTTGTTCTCACTTGAGAATGAAACGTCAAAAATTTGTTACGGATCCGTCGAGTTGAGTTTTGACTAGAGAACAAATGATCATCGAGGGGAATGAGAATAAAGCCTATCAATTAAAAGTCTCTATAACGGCAACCCAACCTAGCTGACTGGAGATCCCAAGATCTAGGTTCAACGGGACAACCGAGCTGTATGAGACTTTGGAGTATCACTGAGGAGATTTCTCTCCAACTCATTCCTATGGTGAAACAGTGATGCCTGCAGCGTTTTAGGTTAAATTTAATTTTTAATGATTCTTATACCTTGGTAAATCCAAGTGGGGTATAGCAGGATACCCTTAATAAGAGATCACCTATGTGAGTGTGAAGGGGCCGCTTCTATGAGAATTTTCTAAGGTTGAATTCTCTAAAGCACTCTCTGAAACCAGTCGGTGTTCCAGGGCCAAAATGGGCACAACCGTAAGAACCAACTGTGTTCGAAAAGATTCTGTGTGAATTCCATTGTCTTGGTTTACACAAAATGCTGAATAGTTCAAGGCATCGCGTCCACTGGTTAGCAAGTAAATCCGATAGTCTTTCATAAGGGAAGGTTCAAAGCCAAAAGCTACCTATCTTATGCAAGAAATTTCCACTTGTACTCTCTCTGTCGTTTGCATTGTTTTGCATTGGTTATCGAGTCAATTTCATTCATGTGGGGGATTGTTGGAAAATATTATAGGATATAAAATTTTATTTTAAGTGTGAATGAAAATTGATTTCTTTTGTTTTGCATCTTTTCATTGGCGCTTGTTCGCCGTGGACAGACGCGTCCATTACGAACAGATGTGTCTCTTTCTTTGGTGACTTTTCGTAGAGTTACCAGTTGGCCTATAAATATCATTTCCCTCATTCATTTTAGGAGTTGATTTTTCGTTCATTGAAGTCCATTTATATGAGAGAGTTACAAATACAAGATGGTTCGCTATGCCCTCCAATTGAAGTACTGCTTTGGGGGGATTCCGATCAAGTAGTGCTGGGAGACAGTCGTCTAATGCAAACTGTGAGCACCGTAGCGGGGGCGAAATCTGTCTTAAGTACAGAGTGTCACACAAAAAAACCCGCCTTGATCACCAATTTATTTCCATCAATTTCCAGGTTTTGAGTTCCGATTTTATTGCACTCATATTATTGGTTTTATCACAAAATAGAGAATACTATATCCTTAAAGCAAATTCGTTCTCCACTCCGGCGCTCTTGGGTCTCTTGGACGTTTGCCTCCCAGGATTACCCGATTTTTGAAGAACGGAAGTAGCACTACAATCTGTTCAACGGACGAACCAGGAAACTATGCAGAACTCTCTCAGAATATATATGTTATGAATGCAGGAATTTTTCAGTAACTGAAATGGGAGGAGATGGGTCCTATTTATAGAGAAGTAGGCACCCGAACGAAAAGGAACGGTGACTGTTCGAAATGGTGTTAGGAAAAAGACGCAACTGTTCCGAACTTGTTCATGGCCGAACTAACACTTCATTTCCATTTCCACGTTACAAATGAAGAGACACTTCATGTTGTTAAGGTAAATGAAACATTGGCACCCCTTAGTTTAGCTTGCCACATGTTGGTTTAAGAACCAACTCTAATTTTAATTCAAAAGTTTAAATAAATGAAGTAACTAATTTAATTTAATTACTTCAAGTACCCAACAAACTTTAAGCCTTAGAATTTTATGAACCCACTACCACGCATGGCCCGGTTTGGTGGCAAACTAAACAATTTTAATTACTCCATATTTATTTATCCATTGTTGGACAAATAATTTACAACCAAATCAAATGGTTTACACTGGAGTCAACCAATTCACTTATTTCCAAATCAAATGGTTTACCCTAGAAGTCCGATCCTGATTGAGCTTGAAACTCCAAAGGTACATGTCTCTCTTGAAACCAATCAACGATTCACGAGCACAAAAGCAGATCTAGTTTCAACTTCAAGTGGGTTTGGAAATACCACTCCTTTTCGGAACCAAATACAGCCTCCTTAGAAGGGCTTCTCCGATCCTGTGAACGCTCTCCAATTCCAGACCATGCAGTCCGTAAATCCTAACAGTTCGAGCCCCTTGGAGCTAGGAACAACATATTTGAGTAACTCAGGTGGATTTAAGCCAGAATCCTAGTACCGAGCATCATCCTACGGGGTTCACAGCCCTAAGTCAGTGAAAAACGCTAGCCCCTCTCGGAAACTGCAGCAGGCGTTCTTCGAAGAGGGTTTGGTTATGGAAGCAGAGGAACAAGCTTGTCAACAACAACAACATGAGGTATTACTCTCAAATCCCACTCCGAAAACCCTAATCAACGCTAGAGGCGCCTCGTATCTGGAAGGGGATCCCAATTTGGGATACCCTGAAGCCGATACTAAACCTCGAAGACCACAAAATGTACCACAACAAGTATCCATTAATTCCAGATCAGTTCCAAATCTACCGAAGCCCAAGCCAAAAAATTGGGCATCCCTTCTTCAATCTCAAAGTCCCTCAACGGACATGAAACTTGACTTCTATCCTAATCTTTGTCAAGGCAAAGAAGCCCAGGTAGAAATTGATATTGAGCTGACTGATGTCGGAAGGTGGAACAAGTACTTAGTGGGTCACTTCCTTGATGGGAAAATGCCTTATCCCTTAATTGTTTCCACTGCTAGATATCAGTGGAAGGAATTGTTTGTGGCTGTTAAGCCAGCTATTGCAGGGTGCTATCTATTTGAATTTAGAGATGAACAGGCCAAGCAGCAGGTGCTGGATGGTGGTCCCTATTTTTTCTCACAAAAATACCTAGTGCTCAAGGATTGGCACAGAATGATGGAACCAGTTAAAGACCAACCTTCCCATATTCCAGCATGGGTACGATTGCGTGATTTACCCTTAGAGTTATGGAACCAGGAGTGCTTGAGCAGAGTGGCTAGTACCATTGGTAAACCGCTACATGTGGACCAAGCCACAGCTAAAACATCAAGACAGCCTGGCCTCCTTCAAACAAAGTCAACTAGTCCTAGAGTTTGCAGTGAAATTAGTGCTGAACATGATCTTCCTGAGGATGTGAGGATTACTGTAGAGGGTCAGTCAGTTGTGGTGCCTATTGAGTATCAGGTGCTACCTCTAATGTGCAAGCAATGCCAGGTATTTGGCCACTCTACTACCCAATGCTCTAAGAAATCAGCCTCAACTTCCAGTGATCTCAATCCTAAAGTGAGTAATGGAAAACAGGGGAATGACCTCACCTTGAGTACTATTTATAATACATCAAGTATTTCACCTACATCAACCAAGCATGTTACCAATATTCCTCAAGAAGTGGTTGCAGATGCAGAGGATGAAGTGGAAAAGGTTCTTGAACGTATTGTAAGCAGCTCACAAGAAAGCTTGATATTGTCTCAGTGTGAAATGCCCAATCCTCAGTTGTCTACAATTTCTCACACCCCTTCCACTAGCAACCTTACCACTGATATACCTGTTGAGCTACTGGAAGGCAATGAGGTAGCTGTCCATAATTCTAAAGTTTCAAGCTCATCTCAGCATGAATACCTAGAGAAGGAAGAGAGTAACAATACGGTGGCAAATTCCCTCAATCAGCAACCTTCTAGACCTGCAGCTCCAATGTCCAGATCCGCAGCCAAGAAAGCTGCCAAAATAGCTGCAAAACTGAAGGATAAAGAGCCTCCTGACATCAAACTCTTGATGAGGGGTTCCACCAAAGTTGGACAGTTCGGAAGACAGAAGAGCTCTTCCAACAGATCAGGGAAGTAACTCTATGTCCTTATCTTTTTGTCTACAATAAGCCGTTTACATATTCCAGTCTGCTTCTGTTTATTTTATGGCTAAACAACCCCTTAATATTGGTTTTTGGAACATCAGGGGTCTTAATGACCCAATCAAACAAAAGGAGGTTAAATGTTTTGTGAATAATAACAAACTCTCACTTGTGGGTTTACTAGAACATAAAATAAAGGAAGAAAAGGCTTTTAGGGTGATGAAATATATCTGCCCCCAATGGAATTTTGTGAACAACTACCCTCAAGAATCTTTGGGTAGGATTTTTGTGTGTTGGGACCCTAATGTTCTCCAAATCCAGGTTCTTGATCAGTCAGATCAGCTTATTCATTGTGAGGTGCAATCTAAATGTGGAGATCCCCCCTTCTTTGCAACTTTTGTGTATGGAGAGAATAATTATTTGAGTAGACAAGCCCTGTGGTCAAGTCTTCATTATCTAAGCACTGCATCCCCTTGGATAGTGCTAGGTGATTTCAATGTTATCCGATTCCCTAGAGAGAAGGTTGGAGGCATTGTTTCTTGGCCCCCCTATATGGATGAGTTTAATAACTGCTTGTATGCATTACAACTTGATGACCTTAGGTACTTGGGCTGCTTTCTCACTTGGGCCAACAAACAAGACTCCACTCATTTTGTCAGTACTAAACTGGATCGAGTGTTAGTTAATGAGCATTGGATGAAGGTCTTTCATTGTTCATTTACTCATTTTTCCACACCTGGGATATCTGATCACTCTCCCGGCATTACAACCATCTTTCCTGGTCCTAGGATTTCTAACAAGCCTTTTAAGTTTTTTGATTTCCTGGCTGACCATCCTCAGTTTCTGACTGTGGTTCAAAAGGTTTGGAGGAGAGTGATCATTGGGAATCCAATGTTCTCTTTATGTGAGAAGCTCAAAATGCTGCAAGGAGAGTTTAAATTAATTAATAATAGAGATTTTAGTGATGTTTCTGCTAGGGTTGTGGACTCTAGAAGACTTCTAGAATCCTTACAGCATGCCTTGAGTTCCCATAATCCTGATCCTTCTTTGATTAGCCAGGAAAGGGGGGTTTTTAAGCAGCTACTCTCATTGCTTAGAGCTGAGGAAAGTCTGGCTAAGCAAAAGTCTAGGGTTCAATGGTTAAAATTGGGCGATCAGTATACTTCTTATTTCTTCAAATCTGTGACGCACAAAAGAAATAAAAGTAAATAACCAGTCTGGTTTTAGAAGATGGGTCACTCACTCATGATATTGAGGTCATTAAGTCAACTTTTGTCAACTTTTATTCTGAGCTGCTAGGTTCAGCCCATTTGGATTCATACCAAGGGCTTAGCAGAATTCAGCAGCTAGTCAATAAGAGACTTAATGATGATCAGAAGTTTGCAATGATTGTTGAGGTCACCGATCAGGAAATCAAGGACACTTTTTGGTCCCTCAATCCCAGTAAAGCCCCTGGTCCTGATGGCTACAACGCTGGTTTTTTTAAGAAAGCGTGGCCTATCTTAGGCCATGAGATCTCTGTAGCTGTTAAGACCTTTTTTAGGTCTGGAAAGCTGCTCAGGAAGGCCAATTCTACCATGGTAGCTCTTGTTCCAAAGGTCCCTAACCCAACCAAGGTTGGGAATTTTAGACCTATCTTATGTTGTAACACAGTTTACGAATGCATTGCTAGAATACTTGCCAAAAGACTCCAAATTGTCCTCCCTGTTCTAATTGATCCTGTTCAATCGGGATTTGTTAAAGGGAGGACGATTGCTGACAACATCTTCATCACCCAGGAACTAATGAAAGGGTATCATAAATCCTCATCATCCCCTAGATGTGCAATGAAAATTGACATTAGGAAAGCTTATGATAATGTTCGATGGGATTTTCTCTGGGATATTTTGTTCTCTATGAATTTCCATCCAACAATGATCAAATGGCTTCAAGCTTGTGTTACCACTGTTAATTACACTTTCAGCTTGAATGGGGGAGCCACTGGGTACATTATAGGGCAAAAAGGTTTAAGGCAAGGAGACCCTTTGTCATCATACCTCTTTGTCATTGTGATGGAAATTCTCACCTGTCCGCTTAGAGAGAAATCCATGTTACCTGATTTTCAATTCCATTGGAGATGTGGTAATACTAAGATCATCAACCTTTGCTTTGCGGATGACCTCATGATTTTTTGTAAGGGTGAATTGGCTTCAATCAGCCTTATTCATGAAGCCCTCACTGAGTTCCAAGCTTTGTCTGGTCTCTCCCCAAGCCCTGAGAAAAGTAGCATATATTTCTATGGGGTCAACACTACCACTAGAATGGCCATTCTGGACGTCTTACGATTCCAGGAGGGCACTCTTCCGGTCAGATATCTGGGTGTGCCCCTCCTCTCCACTAAGCTTAGGGCTTTGGATTGCAAACGTTTAGTGGATAGCATAACTGCTAGGACTAAGACATGGACCAATAGAGACCTCACATATGCTGGTAGGGTTCAATTAATCAAGAATGTTCTTTTTTCCATTCAAACATATTGGTCATCCTTGTTTATCCTTCCCAAAAAGGTTATCAAGGATATTGAGTCTATCCTTAGGGCTTTTCTTTGGTCTGGCCCTGATTTAAAGAAAACTGGTGCTAAAGTTTCCTGGGAGCATCTGTGCTCCCCTAAAGAGGAAGGGGGTCTTGGTTTCAAATCTTTGCAAGTTTGGAACAAGGCAGCCGTTGCAAAGCACATTTGGTTCCTTATCTCTGGGGGCGAACAGTCCATGTGGTGTCAGTGGGTCAAATCGTACTTAAAAGGTAGAAGTTTCTGGAATCTGAAAATTCTGGGCAATTGTACTTGGGTTTGGAGGAAGCTCTTGAATATCCGACCGTTGGTTAAACCATATGTTATTAGTATACTAGGGAATGGGAATTCCACATTCTTGTGGCATGACAATTGGCATCCTCTTGGCCCTTTAATGGATAGGTTTGGTCCAAGAATTGCATATGACTCAGGTATCCCACAAGATGCTTTTGTATCTCATCTTATTTATGACACAAATTGGGTGTTCCCCATTACCCAAACAGCTGAACTAAATGAGGTGAGAAACACTCTGCCCCCTCTCGTTCAGTCTAGGTTGAATGGGGCAGATCAAACAAGGTGGACTCTTGCTTCCAATGGCAGTTCACAATTGCCTCTTTGTGAGACAAATTGAGAACTCCGTTTCCTATGGTCTTGTGGCATAAGGTAGTGTGGTTCTCTGCTCACATACCAAAATGCAGCTTTGTAACATGGCTTGCCATTCAGAATAGGCTCTCCACTGCTGATAGACTTGTGTCATTTGGTCTTAATATTCCTTCACAATGTGGTTTCTGTCAGGGGAGTGAGAGCCATGACCACCTCTTATTAATTGCCCATTCACCAAGCAGGTGTGGGATACCGTTCAGGCCAAACTTCATACTTCTTGGCCTGCTAGATCTTGGGCGGACTGGGTAACTCTATTATCAAATGTTAAGGGCAAATCTCTCAAAAATGTAATCAGATTGGGCTTCACTGTCACTGTTTATCATAATTGGATTGAGAGAAACTTGAGGAAGTTCCAAAATCAAATTTGTATTTGGAAGATAGTTGTTCATAAAATTTGCTCTATGGTGAGAGCTAGGCTTTTATCACTCTCTAATTTGCCTCATTCACAAGCAGAGTCGATTGTAAATGAGTGGAACACTGTAGTGAGTTAGATTACTTTTGCTATTAATGCATCTGTTCAATTTTCTAATTGCGGTGTGATTTAAATGGCCAGGTTGTTCTCTGTGTTGGTTTCCTTCAAGGTGGATAGCAAGTTGCAAGGAAGGTGTAATCAAGGGAGGAGCTCGGTGTTCCAAAAGAGCTATTTTGAGCACAGGAGCAGGAACCAACTGTGGAGCAGAAGGGTCATGGCTGCTAGCTGTACAAGGTTGAGTCAACAAGCAGCTTGTACAATGGAGTGTGTATCCCCGTGCATTATATCTCAAACAGTGCAGATGAGAAAGGAGTTGTTGCAGATTGGTTTCTGTGCTGCTATTACTTCTAAATAGCAGGTATATATCTTACTCTCATCTGTGTAAATGGCTTAGCTACTATCCAAGAGTTGAGTGCCTTCGTATATTGTGTGTTTCCTGGTGAGCTATGTGTTCGAGCTCCATCCTTTCTTGGAGAGGAGGTAATAAATAGCGGGGGAATCATGTGAGAACAAGTGGAGGGAGTTGGTGGAACCTAACCGTTTTGCATCCGAGTGAAAAGAAGAGTGGGAGATGTGAGTCTTTCAAGGGTGTTGTGGTGTGAGCACCAAAATGCAAAAGGGAATTGTTAATGTCATCTTTATTGTTATGTTCTTTTATCTCTATCTCTATATTAGTCTGCTGTTGAAAAAGTGGTTCCTTATTATAGTTGCGCTATTGGATAGTGGTTGTAATCTACAAATTTTGCATGTCATGTTGGGTAATGGATGTTGGGTAATGACTGTAACTAATGATTTAGTGAAGTATACAAGCTTTTCCATCTCATTCCATGTTCATTATTGGGAGTAATATTAGGTGGAATGTCAGGAATCAAAGGTCTAAGTGCAGGCTTTGGTGGTTACCTTTTGGTGGTTCAGATGGGCTCTCTATGTGAGTGTCCTTGTTCTTAAGGCATTCTTCATATGTATTCTAAGTTGCTGATCCTTGTGTGATACCCGAAATGTACAGGCTTTGTCATCTCTTGTGGTTCCTAATTAGTGAGTTGGATTGCTAAGGGGATACTCATCGTTTTCTTTTTTCAGCAGCATGATTACTGATCTACTGCTGTATTGGATGTTGCTGCTCTGGTATAGTTGTAGTGCTGATTTGTTATGGTTGTCTACAACCCAAATGATGTATCTTATGACTGCAATCTGTTATGCTTGTTAGTAGCAGCTATAATGACTTGACTGTTGCTAGTTTGAGGTCTTAATGGGTTTCTTTTGACCTATCCTTGGGGGGTTGTCCCTAGGAATGTTTTAAGTTTTTCTAGGGGGTCGTCCCTAGCTGTTTTACCTATTTTGCTATTAGTTGATGTGTGGCTGCTGCTAGCCACGGTTGTCAAAGCTGCAATGACTGTTGCTGCTGTTTTACTTCAATTACATGCTGGTACAGTTTTGCTACAACAGCTGCCATCTTTATCTTTCACTGTGATGCTATGTTCTATACTTCATGTCCCAAATGCCTTGGTTTAGTTCTGCTGCTGTCCTGAATTGTTTCTGAAGCTGCTATTTAGTTTTTGACTCGTTAAGTGACTGCCTGTTAAGGCTGTAGCTGTTGTTAGCTGTGGTTGCTGCTACTATTTCCCTCGGCTGTTGCAGTACTTCTATTTTGCTGTTGTACAGTTGTTGTTTCTGCTATAGCTTCTAACTACTTATGTTGTTGCTGCTGCACCTATTCTCTGATATGATGTTCGCTGCTACTTCGATTGGTTGACTGCTATACTACTGTAGGGTGCTCCTGTTTGATGCTGCAGCTGAATAGATTGATAATGCTGTTAGGGTGGTCCGTGTACCCAAAGTCAGGGCATTGTTTTCCTTCCCTCTTCTAGATGGATTGGAAACAATGCACACCTTATAGATCATGTAGCCTTTTGGCATTAGCAATTTTCTTTACTCTTTTTTTTGTTGTCTTTCTTTTCCTCCTGGGGTATGCCCTTGTAGGCTGTATATTCGGTTAGCATTTTTTTTCAATTTCAAGCTGATTTTCCCAAAAAAACAAAAAAAAAAAAAAAAAAACAATCCTCCACATGAATGAAATTGATGAACACATGTGCAACAATATGCAAATGACAAGAGTTCAATAGGAAATCACCTGTATAGAGTAAGGTAGCTTTTGGCTTTGAACCTCCCCTTGTGAGTTACTATTGGATTTACTAGCTAACCAGTGAACGTGATGTCTTGAACTGTTCAGCCATTTGTGTAGACCAAGACAACAGTAGTCACACAGGATCTTTCCAAACAAAGTTTGGTTCTTACGGTTTTGTCAATTTTGGCCCTGGAGCATCGCCTAGTTTCAGAGAGTGCTTTAGAGAATTCAGCCTTTAAATTCTCATAGAAGTGGCCCACTTCACACTCACATAGGTGATTCTTATTAGGAGCACCCTGTTATACCCCACTTGGAATTTCCATAGTATAAGAACCATTAAAAGCAAAGCTTAACCTAAAACGCTACAGGCATCACTGTTTCACCATAGGAATGAGTTGGAGAGGTATCTCCTCAGTGATTCTCCCAAGTCTCACACAACTCAGTTGTCCCGTTGAACCTAGATCTTGGGATCTCCAGTCAGCTAGGTTGGGTTACCGTTATAGAGACTTTTAATTGGTAGGCTTTAGCCCCATTCCCCTCGATGAACGAAAAACTGACTCTCTTGATAACCCTTTGGTTAGCGGATCCGCAATATTATCCTTTGACTTTACGTAGTCGGTAGTCAATAGTGATAACTCCATTCGAGAGTAGTTGCCTAACGGTATTATGTCTACGACGTATATGACGAGACTTACCGTTGTACATATTACTCTGTGCCCTGCCGATTGCTGATTGACTATCACAATGTATGCAAATAGCTGGCACCGGTTTAGACCAATTCGGAATATCTTCTAAAAAATTACGAAGCCACTCAGCTTCTTCACTAGCTTTATCCAAAGCTCTGAACTCTGATTCCATGGTGGACCGAGCGATGACACATTTGGAGGACTTCCAAGCTACAGCTGCACCACCTAATGTAAACACATATCCACTTGTGGATTTTGAATCATTGGTGTCGGATATCCAGTTCGCATCACTATATCCTTCTAGTACCGCTGGATACCGAGTATAGTGCAATCCATAATCTTTGGTAAACCTTAGATATCTAAGTACCCTGATTATTGCCGTCCAATGATCCTTTCCTGGATTACTGGTATACCTACTCAGTTTGCTAACTCAATAGGCTATATCCGGTCTTGTACAATTCATTAAGTACATTAGACTGCCTATAATCCGCGAATATTCCAATTGGTGTACACTCTCACCAGTATACTTGTACAAATGTAAAGTTAGGTCTACTGGTGTTTTGGATATAGAATCGTTATACTTTTTTTGGATATATTGAATCGTCATACTTGTTGAACCTCTCAAGTATTTTTTCAATATAATGCTTTTGAGACAAGACAATTCCCTTGGACGTTCTAATAATCTTGATTCCTATACTGAAATGGGAGGAGATGGGTCCTATTTATAGAGAAGTAGGCACCCCAACGAAGAGGGACGGTGACTGTTCGGAATGGTGTTAAGAAAAGACGCAACTGTTCGGAATGGTCTCAACCGAAGAGACACAACTGTCCGAAATAGCCTACGCCAAACAACACTTCAGGTTGGCGAACCAACGCAACATGTTCATTTCTCAAGGCACACGTAGCCAGCCAAGGAAATGAAGCATTGCATTGATTGGTTTAGTTTGCCACATGTTAATTTATAAATCAACTCTAAAATCAATTCAAAAGCTTTAAAAATGAAGTAATTAATTAAATTAATCACTACAAGTTTCCACCAAATTTAAGCCTAAGAATTTTATGAAACCCATTGCCATGCTTGGCCCGGTTCAGCGGCAAACTAAATAATTCCAAGTACTCCAAATATATTTATTCATCCGCCATAGGACAAATAAATTACAACCAACTTGAATGTTTTATTTTGGAGTCAATTTCCAATTCACCTATTTCCAACAATCCCCCACATGAATGAAATTGATGAACACGATGTGCAGCAATATGCAAATGACGAGAGTTCAATAGGAAATCACCTGTATAGAGTAAGGTAGCTTTTGGCTTTGAACCTCCCCTTGTGAGTTACTATCGGATTTACTAGCTAACCAGTGAACGTGATGTCTTGAACTGTTCAGCCGTTTGTGTGTAAACCAAGACAACGAAAGTCTTAAAGCAAATTCGGTTTCTTTAATTTTTTGGATTTCGTTAATTTACTGGATAGTTTGCGTATCTACTCTAAACAGTTCTCGGTTTGAAACATTTAGTGCTCTGGATATTTGGTTCTGAAATCAAAGTTTGGTTCTGGTATCATATAGGGGTAGTCATTCTGTTCTAATTGATTTCTATTACAGTTTGATAGTAAGTCTAGTTTTAGAATATAATTGGGCTGAGTTTTGATTATTTCAAGAACTCTCGGTTTAATAATCTTACTCTGTGGCCTTGTGTTTATATTTGTTTGATACTAGAAACAAAGTTGTCTTTAATCTCTGGATTGATTAAGGAAAAACCTTTCCGTCATATATAACAAGAGTTACCTCAGAGAAATACCTTTTGTTTTTCTACTTTTAGTGATTAAAATTCCTATTGTGGTGTTCTTTCACATTGAACTTAGCCGTACTTTGTTTATTACAGTTTACTTGTAGGATAATACATAGTCGTGTAATTTTAGTTTTGTGGAGTTGTGTGAATTGAATTTATTATTTCTTTAATTTCGGTAATTTATGTTGCGTTGATCTTCTGTTTGTGGAACAGAAATGACTTCTGAAAGTGTGAAAGAAAGTGGGAAAATCTTTGGGTCTAACCCTTCCGTAACCCCTAGTGCTGTTGTGAGTCATGTTCCCACCGTGGTGTCTGTGAACCATGCTAAGAAGCGCAGGTATAATGGGAATTGCTTTGTTTGTGACAAGCAAGGACATAAGGTTATTGATTGCCGAAATGAGCAAGGTAATTAGAACAAGAAACCAGCGCAGGCCTATATGACTGAGATGGAGTTTGAGACTCTCTGTGATGGGGTTAATGACATGAATCTATCGGCTGTGGTTTTAGAAGTTAACTTGGTCGGTTCTAATCCCAAGGAGTGGTGGCTGGATACTGGCGCCACTCGCCATGTGTGTGCAGACAAGAATATGTTCACCACCTATCAATTGGTGGAATCTGGCGAACAACTCTTCATGGGAAATTCGTCCAGTTCAAAGGTTGAAGGACAAGGGAAAGTGCTGCTAAAGATGACTTCTGAAAGGGTGCTCACTCTGAATGATGTGATGCATGTGCCAGAAATTCCAAGAATCTAATATCTGGCTCACTCTTGGTCAAGAATGGCTTTCGTATGGTTTTCAAAGCCGATAAGGTTGTGCTGACTAAAAATGGGGTTTATGTTGGCAGGGGCTACCTGTGTAATGGGCTATTCAAAATCAATGTACTGACTAAGCTTTCGGCCTCTCTGGGTATCAATGAGATAAACACATCTTCTGCTTATATCCTTGAGTTTTCTGAATTGTGGCATGGTTGATTAGGTCATGTAAATTACGGCACTTTGCGCCGTTTAATTAACTTGGACTGTTTGCCTAAATTTGATATAAACTCAGATCATAAGTGTGAAATATGTGTGGAGGCTAAAATGGCAAGGAATTCTTTTCATACCGGTGAAAGAAGTACAGAACCTCTTCCTTTAATCCATTCGGATTTGTGCGATTTGAAAGCTGTTCAAACTAGAGGAGGTCATAAGTACTTTGTTACTTTTTTTGACGATTGCACAAGATATTGTTATGTGTACTTGCTTAAGAGCAATGACGAAGCCTTAGAAAAGTTTATCCACTACAAAAGTGAAGTGGAGAATAAACTTGGAAAAACGATCAAAGCAATAAGAAGTGATCGAGGGGGTGAAAATGACGCACCTTATGGTGAATTTTGTGCCCAACATGGGATAATTCACCAAACGACTGCTCCTTACTCACCGCAATCTAACGGAGTTGCTGAACGAAAGAACAGAACTCTGAAAGAGATGATGAATGCCATGTTGATAAGTTCAGGATTACCAAGGAACATGTGGGGAGATGCGATTCTCTCTGCTAACTAATGGTCATCATCGGGCCGGGCCGGGCCGGCCCAAGCCCACCCACGGGCCGGGCCGACCGGGCTTTTACTTTTTGGCGGGCCGGGCCACCTACCATAAATTTTAGCCCAAGCCCAGCCCACGGGCTAGCCCAATTGGCGGGCCAAAAGCCGGGCCGGCCAACGGGCGGGCTTAAATTTCCTTGGGCAAAACTAAACCAAGGGAAATAAGAAAGGATTTTTTGAGATTTTGGGCTAATGGGCGGGCCCGTTGGCGGGCTTTTGGACGGGTATGCTGGGCGGGCTCACGGGCCGGGCCTACGGGCGGGCCGAGTAAAAATTCATAGGCCCGAGTGAGCCCATTACAAACTACGGGCCGGGCTAGCCCGCCCGTTTCTCGGGCTCGGGCCGGGTAAAAGCCCGATGGGCCGGGCGGGCTAAGGGCGGGCCGTGGGCCGTCGGGCTAAATGATTAGGCCTAAATTCTGAAGTGATTTTGGGTGTATTGTTAACGCCTCTAACGATATCGGACGAAGCTCATTTTTTACAGAGACCTTAAACGACATATTTTGAACAAAATGAGCGGCTCCGATCATCTTTGTGCGACCCGAGGCGAGAGAAAACAGCCGCTGTGCACAGCTGCTGTGCACAGCAGTCTGTGCACATAGCTTTTCTGCAAGAAATCCAATGTGATACCGTATGAATTATGGAAAGGTCGTAAGCCTACCTATAAATTCTTACGAATGTGGGGGTGTGCCCCTTGTAGACTGTATATTCGGTTAGTCTCCTATTAATTTCAAGCTGATTTATCCAAAAAAAAAAGATTATGGATTGTACTATACTCGGTATCCAGCGGTACTAGAAGGATATAGTGATGTGAACTGGATATCCGACACCAATGATTCAAAATCCACAAGTGGATATGTGTTTACATTAGGTGGTGCCGCTGTAGCTTGGAAGTCCTCCAAACAGACGTGCATTTCTCGGTCCACGATGGAATCAAAGTTCATAGCTTTGGATAAAGCTAGTGAAGAAGCTGAGTGGCTTCGTAATTTTTTGGAAGATATTCCGAATTGGTCTAAACCGGTGCCAGCTGTTTGCATACATTGTGATAGTCAATCAGCAATCGGCAGGGCACAGAATAATATGTCTAACGGTAAGTCTTGTCATATACGTCGTAGACATAATACCGTTAGGCAACTACTCTCGAATGGAGTTATCACTATTGACTATGTAAAGTCAAAGGATAATATCGCGGATCCGCTAACCAAAGGGTTATCAAGAGAGTCAGTTGTTCGTTCATGGAGGGGAATGGGGCTAAAGCCTACCAATTAAAAGTCTCTATAACGGCAACCCAACCTAGCTGGCAAACAGGTTTAACCCTTGAGGGTATTGAAAGCACATGATCATATGTGGTTCAATTATGGGGGAAAAAAAAAAGAAAAGGAGTCGCATATTTTTGCCGCAAGCAGAAAAGGCGACAGTGGTTGTGACTATTCAATGGGTTCTTTCATCAAATTTGAAAGGGGTGTGACTGTCTAATATGTCACATTGCTCTGTATGTGAAGGTGTGTGATCCTTGGGATTAAAGTAAAAGGTGTGATCTCTTGTAGACTTGTAGTTAAACCAAAAGGTGTGACCTTTGGGTTTACGTCAAGAGACATGACAGTGAGATTTAAACCAAGAGATGTGGTCATTGCGTTTATACCAAGAGACGTGACCTTTTGTGAATAAATCAAAAGTCATATGACATTTCCAAACAGTTACTTGGGCCAAATCTATTGGAGGCATTAAACATGTAAATTCATGTTTTGAAATTTAGTTTGAACCTAAGGGATTGGGGGGTTACTATATTTGATTTGGAATGAAACTGAAATTGGAGTATTTTAGTTTCTATGATTTTGAACGGTTGGTAGTTATTAACAACTATGCTCCGCAAGGTACTTTTTAAATAAAGTAAAATCGATTTATATGCTATTAAGAATGCATGGTGCAATTAGCATAAATCGTTTTACATCGAGTAAAAAGTTACTCGATTTTGAGTGAGTTACTCGATGTGGGGGTTGTCTCTTGCCAATATCTCTTGGAACACACAAGAGAGATGGAGAGAGAGTTTTGACATTGTTCATGTAATGTCATAAACGGCGGAAATTATTTGTGTGAATTCTGAATTAATTTCAGAATTGTGGGGGAAACAATATTTAAAATTTCCACAATATTTACGTGTTGCACTATGGGAGATGTTCAACTATACTAAAGAATAAAGTATGGTGATATGAGTATTCAATTTAAAGTTTTAGAATCCAAATGTGGATTTAATTATACAATTGGAGTGCAACAATGATTTGGAAATCCTTATGTGTGTATAGCAAGGTCTACGATGGAGTCTGATCAACTCATTATATTAGACAAAGAGGCTAATAAGCGGATGGCTATGCCATCTCTCAGAGGATGTTCCATTGGGGGTCCAATTCTATGCCAGAGTAATAATGTGATGGCCATCAGTTGTTAGAAAAGCATAGAAGACCACGTGTAACGGTAAGTCTCGATATTGCAGACATGGTACCGTTAAACATATGTTCTCAATTGAGAATGAAACGTCAAAAAAATTTGTTACGGATTCGTTGAGTTTGGAGTTTTGACTAGAGAATAAATGATCATCGAGGGGAATGAGATTAAAGCCTATTAATTAAAAGTCTCTATAACGGCAACCCAACCTAGCTGACTGGAGATCCCAAGATCTAGGTTCAACGGGACAACCGAGTTGTATGAGACTTGGGAGTATCACTGAGGAGAGATCTCTCCAACTCATTCCTACAGTGAAACAGTGATGCCTGTAGCGTTTTAGGTTAAGTTTTAACTTTTAATGATTTCTTATACCTTGGTAAATCCAAGTGGGGTATAGCAAGATATCCTTAATGAGAGATCACCTATGTGAGTGTGAAGGGGCCGCTTCTGTGAGAATTTTCTAAGGCTGAATTCTCTGAAGCACTCTCTGAAACCAGTCAGTGTTCCAGGGCCAAAATGGGCACAACCGTAAGAACCAACTGTGTTCGGAAAGATTCTGTGTGAATTCTATTGCCTTGGTTTACACAAAACGCTGAACAGTTCAAGGCATCGCATCCACTGGTTAGCAAGTAAATCCGATAGTCCTTCACAAGGGAAGGTTCAAAGCCAAAAGCTACCTATCCTATGCAGGAAATTTCCACTCGTACTCTCTCTATCGTTTGCATTGGTTATCGAGTCAATTTCATTCATGTGGGGGATTGTTGGAAAATATTATAAAATATAATATTTTATTTTAAGTGTGAATGAAAATTGATTTATTTTGGAGTTGCATCTTTTTATTGGCACTTGTTCGCCGTGGACATACGCGTCCTGTACGAACAAATGTGTCTCTTTATTTGGTGACTTTTCGTAGAGTTACCTGTTGGCCTTTATATATCAATGCCCTCATTCATTTTCATAAGATTGATTTTTCCTTCATTGAAGACTATTCATATGAAAGAGTTACAAACACAAGATGGTTCATCAGGCCCTCCAATTGAAGTGCTGGGAGACAGTAGTCCAATGCAAACCGTGAGCACCATAGCAGGGGTGAAATCTGTCTTAAGTACAGAGTGTCGCACACAAACACTCGCCTTGATCACCAATTTGTTTCCATCAATTTCTAGGTTTTAAGTTCTGATTTTATTGCACTCAAATTATCGGTTTTTATCACAAAAGGTAAGCATTTTTCCAACAATCGATTGTTGGAAAAATGTGTTTACTATTTGTGATAAAACCAATAATATGAGCGCAATAAAATTGGAACTCAAAACCTGAAAATTGATGGAAACAAATTGGTGATCAAGGCGAGTGTTTGTGTGTAACACTCTGTACTTAAGACAGATTTCGCCCCCGCTATGGTGCTCACGGTTTGCATTGGACGACTATCTCCCAGCACTACTTGATCGGAATCACTCCAAAGCAGCACTTCAATTGGAGGGCCTAGCGAACCATCTTGTGTTTGTAACTCTCTCATATGAATGGACTTGAATGAAGGAAAAATCAATCTTTTTTAAAATGAATGAGGGCATTGATATATATAGGCCGATAGGTAACTCTACGAAAAGTCACCAAAGAAAGAGGCACAGCTATTCGTAAAGGACGCGTCTGTCCACGGCGAACAAGTGCCAATGAAAAGATGCAACCGAAAATAAATAAATTTTCATTCACATTTAAAATAAAATATTATATCCTATAATATTTTCCAACAATCCCCCACATGAATGAAATTGACTCGATAATGAATGCAAAACAATGCAAACGATAGAGAGAGTACAAGGGGAAATTTCCTGCGTAGGATAGGTAGCTTTTGGCTTTGAACCTTCCCTTGTGAAAGACTATCGGATTTACTTGCTAACCAGTGGACGCGATGCCTTGAACTGTTCAGCGTTTTGTGTAAACCAAGACAATAGAATTCACACAGAATCTTTCCGAACACAGTTGTTTCTTACGGTTCTGTCCATTTTGGCCCTGGAACACCGACTGGTTTCAGAGAGTGCTATAAAGAATTTAGCCTTGGAAAATTCTCACAGAAGCGACCCCTTCACACTCACATAGGTGATCTCTTATTAAGGGTATCCTGCTATACCCCACTTGGATTTACCAAGATATAAGAATCATTAAAAGTTAAACTTAACCTAAAACGCTGCAGGCATCACTGTTTCACCATAGGAATGAATTGGAGAGATATCTCTTTAGTGATACTCCTAAGTCTCATACAACTCGGTTGTCCCGTTAAACCTAGATCTTGGGATCTCCAGTCAGCTAGGTTGGGTTGCCGTTATAGAGACTTTTATATAATAGGCTTAATCTCATTCCCCTCGATGATCATTTGTTCTCTAGTCAAAACTCAACTCGACGGATCCGTAACAAATTTTTTGACATTTCATTCTCAAACGAGAACAAATGTTTAATGGTTCGATGTCTTTAATATTGAGACTTACCTTTACACGTAGTCTTCTATGCCTTTCTAACAACTGATGGCCATCACTTTACAACTCTAGCACAGAATTGGACCTTGTTGGAACATCCTCTAAGAGATGGCACCACCATCTGCTTACTAGCCTTTTGTCTAATGCAATGAGTTGATCAGACTTCATCGTAGACCTTGCTATACACACATAAGGATTTCCAAACCATTGTTGCACTCCAATTGTAAAGAATCCACTTCTAGATGCGAAGTCTTTACATTAGATATTCAAATCGCAACACCATATACTTCAAGTATAGTTAGATATCTCTTATTGTCCAACACATTGTTTAATAATATGGAAATTATATAGCTTCCCCCACAATTCTGAAATTAATTCAAAATTCACATAAATAATTTCCTCCATGTATGACATTACGCGAACAACGTCAAAACTCTCCCTCCATCTCTCATGTGTGTTCCAAGAGATATTGGCAAGAGACAACCCTACTTTGAGTAACTCACTCAAAATCGAGTAACTAATCTATTTGGTAAACTAAATTTTAAATAATCTAAAACGTTACATGTTTAATGTTTTTGACCGACTTGACCCAAGTGACGTTTCGAAAACCAAAAGATATGTGACTTATTCACCAATGATCATGTGACTTACTTACCAATGGTCACGTCCCTTGGCGCAAACTCAACAGTCACGTTTCTTGGTTTGAAGCGAACGGTCACATACCTTGATATAAATTCAATGGTGACAACTTTTGGTTTAAATCAAAGGGTCACACACCTTCACATATAAAACATGTTAGCATCAAAGAGAATCACACCTCTTCACCATTGGGATTATGTGGACTGTTGCAACTCTTTGTCAACTGGTCAGTTTTCCAAATTCTCTTCAGAATCAAATCATTGTTCAAACTCTCGCACAATTTAATATCCATTTTTACCCCAACATGGTTAATCAGCAAATAAGAAATCGGATTTCCTCCAATCCAAGCGCACACTTCAGTTTTATCACCCATTATTTACTGGAAATTCACCAACCATGTGGTTCTGGCAACAGTGCCACCCTATTGCAAATACGACTCACCTCTTGACAACAAACAAGTGTCAAAGCAACCATTCCAAACTAGCAATTCATCTATAGCAAAAACCGAAGGTCAGTCATACTGTGCCTATTCTTCCAAAACAGAACATGATAACACAGTAAACTGAGACAACACTGATCATCACTGTCTAAATACTACAGATCAAGATCACGTTTTTTTTTTGTCCTTTCCAAAAGAAATGTAACAATGTGAAACGTTGTCTATTAGTAACTAAGGTTACCAACCATTAGGGAGTACAAACCTGGGAAGACCACCGCACAAAATTAACAACGTCCACTCTTCTCCATAAATATTCTTTCCAGAATAACTATCAATGTACCAAAACACAAGATAAATGCTAGCATACGACAAATAAACAATGTTAAACTACATCTAAACCGTATAAAAGAAAAACCAAGGAGTTAATGGGTTCTGACTGAAGTTATCATGCATATGCCACTGATTTCAATTTGGTTTACTTTTGTGATTGTGTGATTTCTGAATCATATCTTTCTTTCTGTTGAAGATGAAACTGGAAATTGCGTGTACATATTAAAATTCCGCTGATACATGAATTGCCACATTAGTGTTATATTCTTGTTCACGGCATTCAAGTCTGAACTATTTCGCCAGTGCAGTTTCTTCCCCAAGTTTGCATGGTGTAAAGATATGGCTTTGACACTTGTTCACATTTTTATACAGCAAATAGTTGCTAGTGTATGACAAATATCTCTCTGATTTGAATAGTGTGTACTGCCTCTCACTTGGTGGTGTCCTTTAATTTTTGCTCAGTGGCATCGTTTAATTCTTGCTCTCTTGTTAATTTGCACCGATTGCAATGATTCGGGAATGGTTGCGTATGAAGCGGTTACAACCGTAAAGATTAACTTTGACCATTATGTTTAGTCATTTAATTTCTATACATTCACATGACACTAATGGTATATGATGCATTTCTGCTATGATTTTCTTCCTTTCTATTGGACTGATATATGTGTGTACGCAGATGTTTACACCAATAGATTTGATTGGTTTGGGATACGACATATTAGTTGTCGTCAAAATTGCCTAATGTGTTATGCTATATGGATATGATGTACTTATGCATAGAATATTATTCACAGCATGTTTGCATATATTTACCATTGTTTTAGACACCCCACACTTGTCGATGTCTCACGGCAATTGAATGCGTTCTGGTAGTGGGACTGTGGGCGTAATGATCTACTACATACATTATTCGTGGTTACTATTCCATAAAATTGGAATTTGTCTCTTGCGTTGCCAACAAAATCTTTGGGTTATCTTTAGCGGTGGCAGTAAGTGTAAGACGAATCAAGTTGCCTTCTTTCAAAAGTGTAAGACACGATAACACTTGTTGGTTGTAATATTATCGGTGGGTAATGGTAATATTTCAAGCCTATTGAGTTCTGAAATGTATGGAAACCTGGCCAGTTTGGATAAAATAATAGGAAACATGAAATCAGATGAGGGGTTTGATATTGTTAAACTTCCTGTATGTTTGTCGTGATGTATGCCATGATAACGTGATGTCGACATTAATAGGAAGCACTGGTTTGTTCGTGTCACGCCCCCGATTTTCAACTAAATAATAATATATTTTCTACAAACAAAAGTCTTTCTCTCAACTATATTTACCCTTAAATGTCATGCCAATCCGAGCAAAGAATCAATGGCTCTTCTGATCTCTCTAATTTTTTTTTTTTACATAAAGTCTCCCATACGTCTTCCTTTAAAAAGGATTTCATATTAATCAAGGAGATGAGTTTATACATAGCTTTACATATGATCTAATCAAAAGATACAACCTTCAATTGCAAGTAAAGTACATGACATGAATTAAACTTGATGATAAACCCCTCTTTAAAGATTTCAATGAAGCTCCCAAGAGACGTCTCAATATGCACTCCATGCAATCCAAGCTAAGTGCCATGGCGAGTACCTGAAAGGATAGGGTGAGCTACACTTGCTCGTAGAGATATCCATACCTAAATTATATGCAGAAGTGAAGACAGATCCCAAGGAAAAACATTTTCCATAAAGCAAATTTGTTTTGTCAAAAAAATGGAACTCAAATACCATACTCACACTGGAAAACATTTAACTTCATTTCTCTAACGCTGACCCTAACACTCTCACCTACACACACACACCAATCTTCTTAAAACCTCAGCTTATCGTTACGGTGTTACCCAATCCTTGCTTTTTCTTTTCCATTTCAATAACTTAAAGATTTATTTGAGTTCTTTAACAAGATGTCTTTACTTTCTTTCCTCGTACAACTAGCCAACCCCTCACCATTCATATACACACTACACATGTAGAGTTAGAACATAAAATAAGCAATGACAAGTCGAACAATACTGCACCTCAACAACAAGAAAACTCACCGGTCAACCCCAAATCAATTTTCATATCATAAGTTAACATCTAGCAACATCCTTTCACAATAAGATTTCTTGTATAAGTCTAACAAGCAAATACTCTATATGAAACCCTCACAATGCATAGCACCACAAGGTACCATATATGCACACACATAGAACAAGTTGCCCACTACATATCAGGAGAACAAGCCACAATGATTTGGAGGTCTAAAAGAAGGTATATAAAGCACGTATTGACATACTAGACGATCCATGGTGGCAACTCAAGTTCAAATTCTGTGTTTCTCAAACGCATATTCCACATTGTCTCAAATTCACATCATCGATTTTCAAAACCAATTTCCCTTTCTTTTCTCTTTCTTTTTGAAAACACCAATAACCCAGCCATTAGAAACATACCACCAAAGTAGAACCATAACTTGCTTTCAGATAGGAATTTGCAAATTGCCATACACATTAAAACTTAACATCTTGATGCAGAAGGATTCATAGCATAACGTAACAAATAAACGACCAATTCCCAATCACTTATGCCACGTGCTTAATCTCATTCACTCACTTTCTGTGCTTAAAATCTTATAAGCATGTTTTCATTCAATTCCGGGCTTTAAGGACCCCCGTGCGTCCACTAAAATCCTTTCATTAAATTTCGGGCTTTTAGGACCCCCATGCGTCCACTCAAATCCTTTCATTAAACTCCGGGCTTTTAGGACCCCCGTGCGTCCATTAAAATCTTTTCATTAAACTCCGGGCTTTTATGACCCCCGTGCGTCCATTAAAATCGTTTTCATTAAACTCCGGGCTTTTAGGACCCCCGTGCGTCCATTAAAGTCCTTTCAATTAAACTCCGGGCTTTTAGGACCCCCATGCGTCCATTAAAATCCTTTCATTAAGAGTCTAATTTGCAAATACCTATAAAGATCCACATCTATGTAGTACCCCTCAATGCTTGACAACCATGCACTCATGCCAAATGATTCACCAAATCCTAGTTTTAACCCACTGCAAGCCTAAATACTCAATCTCATGGAAAGACATCAAATAATTTACACATCGCGTCAAACATTCTACAACTTAATTTATCATCGATCGTATCATCCATCTAATCAAGTTTCTATTCCAATCGTTTACAAGTAATTTAACCCTTATGCTCACTAGTTCTCATATCCCTATAATTAATCATGCACACTTCAAGTTCTAACTATATCCGATCAAATAACAGAAGTTTAAGAACGACATTTAAACCATTGAGAAGTAGGCTTCTTCTTCTTCGATCCAAAGGTCATACATCAAACACGGAATTCGGGTAGCCTTATTACGGCCATGCAATTATAGCTCAACGTAACAATGAAACTAGTGCAAAGGCAGGATTTGGGTGAACTTTGGATGCAAATCTGTTATTGTTCGGACCTACCCATGATGCATGTGATGTATCGTTGGAAAGCTCTATGTGTCTAGTTTCTAACAAAACAAACGGTGTGTCGTTTCGAGTCCCGAGCTAGGAGTTATGTCCATTTTACCAAAGTCCGCCGGTGCTGTCAGATTCTATGCGGGAATAAGTAAAATCGATTGAAAAATCATAACTCTTTCATCTTAAACCCAAAAATATTGAAACCCATGCCAAAAGATGCACCACTACAAGCCCTACACTCAGTAAAAATTCCAGGTTCAGAAACGAGAGGAGGTTAACCCAACAATCAAAAGACAAAGCGATTCGCAACCATTTTCGCTCCGGTCAACCAACCCTGCTTTAGAAATTCACCAAAAATTGTATACTTAACCAAATTACTTGATTCCAACACCAATCTCTTCTTAACTTAAATATGCAGCTCCTGTAAAAGACCCAAAGCCACCCAAAATGTTCATCATGCCCAAAAAATTAAAAGAAGACAGCCACGCACAGATTCGCGCATCCAGGAAACAGCCGGTATTCAAAAATTCATAACTAATTGTGTGATTAACGGTTTTGCATGATCTTGTTACCGAAATCTTCGTATTGAAACGTACTTTAACTGTTATGAAGACACCAAAAATTGATTCCTAGCAGAAGGGCTCCCAACAGACAGATTACCAAAGCCCACGAAATTTTCAGCATACACTAGATTTATTCAAGACTCAAAATAGAGGAACAAACTAGATTCGTGTACATCAAACTAACACTTAAACATGTAAAGAAGGTAGGAGATCCCTACCTCGAAGGTTAGAAGCATGCCCGAGCATGGAGGAAACTTCGAAGCGCTCCGATGTTGAATTTTCTTGGATGGATAGGAAGCTCTCGTCGCGTAAAACAACTTTAGTACTTGGAATTTTTCCAAAATCTCACTCGTAGTAGATGAGATCAAAGAGAGAAGGTGAGGGAGGTGAGAGCCGAGAGAGAGACGCAGGAAAAGAAGAAAGAAAGGAAAAAAGAAAAATGGAATCTCCTGCTCCTGATTTTTGACTTATATAGGTCAAATAACACTAACACCCCTTCACTCCTATTGTATTACGTCAACTCCCACAACTTACAAGTCATCTCACATTGACCCAACTCATATCTACCTCATATTTCACATTTCATAGTATAATCTCGCATTAAAATTATTAAAATAAATACGGGTCTCTACAGTTCGCATCCATTGTGACTGTTGACCATTGTTTTTTTTTAAGAACAGGTGTCACTTATTGCAAGAGACACATGGTTGTTAAATTAAAAGGTTGTGACTGATTATTATGGACTGTTGGGAACTGTACATTCTATTGGCAAACGGTTTTAACCCTTGGCGTATGGGTGTTCATGAAACTCCCAACCGTTCAGACGGCAACTATGATGGACGGAAATTTTGAACAGGCATAACCTTTCATATTGTCATTCTTTTTCCTCCCTTGGCACTTTGCGATCGACTTTCGGCTTAGACACTTCCATGGGTGAGATGAACTGATTCTTTTTATGTGTTTTTATTATGAAAAGGTCACCTTGTTTTGCTTATGTGTGAAAAGGTGTGACCCTTGGGGTTAAACCAAAAAGTGTGACCTTTTGAGTTTAAGTCAAAAGACGTGACTCTTATATTCGAACTAAGAGATGTGATCGTTGCATTTACACCAAGAGAAGTGGCCCATGGTGAATAAGTCACGTGACTATTGGTGTATAAGTCACATATCTTTTGACTTTTCAAAGAGTCACTTGGGCCAAATTTATTGGTAATGCCAAATGTGCAAATTCATGTTTTGGATTTTTTGAATTGAAATTCAATTCCGATTGACCTAGTAGATTGGGTTGCTATGGATTGGGCATGAAACTGAAAATGAAATATTTTAGTTTCTTCGATCTTAAGCGGTTGGTAGTTATCAACAACTACGCTCCACAAGATACTTTTTAAAAAAAGTAGAATCAATTTATATGCTATAAAGAGTATTTTTGAATCGGCAAAGATACTTTGAATGCAAGGTGCAATTAGCATAAAATCATCTCAATTTGAGTATAGCGTTACTCAATATTGGGTGAGGTGCTCAATGTGGGGGTTGTTTCTTGCTCCTGTGTCTGGGCACACGAGAGATGGAAAGAGAGTTTTGACATTGTTCCCATAATGTTATAAACGGCGGAAATTATTTGTGTGAATTCTGAATTAATTTCAGAATTGTGGAGGAAGCAATAATTATAATTTCCACAAGATTAAACAATGAGTTGCACTATTGGAGATGTCCAACTATGCTAGAAGAATAAAGTATTATGATATGAGAATCCAATTTAAAGTTTTAGAATCCAAAGGTGGATTTAATTTTACAATTGGAGTGCAACAATGATTTGGAAATCCTTATGCGTGTATAGCACGGTCTACGATGGAGTCTGATCAACTCATTGTATTAGACGAAGAGGCTAATAAGCAAATGGTTGTGCCATCTCTTAGAGGATGTTCCAACAAGGGTCCAATTCTATGCCAGAGTTATAATGTGATGGCCATCAGTTGTTAGAAAGGCATAGAAGACCATGTGTAACGGTAAGTCTCGATATTAAGGACATCTAACCGTTATCACAAATAGTAAACACATTTTTCCAACAATCTTAAGACAGATTTTCGGTTTACTTTTGTGCATTCAAATGTGGTTACCAAATTGAAATCAGTGGCATATGCACGATAACTTCAGTCAGAACCCATTAACTCCTTGGTTTTTCTTTTATACGGTTTTGATGTAGTTTAACATTGTTTATTTGTCGTATGCTAGCATTTATCTTGTGTTTTGGTACATTGATAGTTATTTTGGAAAGAATATTTATGGAGAAGAGTGGACGTTGTTAATTTTGTGCGGTGGTCTTCCCAGGTTTGTACTCCCTAATGGTTGGTAACCCTTAGTTACTAATAGACACCGTTTCACATTGTTACATTTCTTTTGGAAAGGAAAAAAAAAAAACCGTGATCTTGATCTATAGTATTTTGTCAGTGATGATTAGTGTTGTCTCAGTTTACTGTGTTATCATGTTCTGTTTTGGAAGAATAGGCACAGTATGACTGACCTTCGGTTTTTGCTATAGATGAATTGCTAGTTTGGAATGGTTGCTTTGACACTTGTTTGTTGTCAAGAGGTGAGTCCTATTTGCAATAGGGTGGCACTGTTGCCAGAACCACATGGTTGGTGAATTTCCAGTAAATAATGGGTGATTAAACTGAAGTGTGCGCTTGGATTGGAGGAAATCCGATTTCTTATTTGCTGATTAACCATGTTGGGGTAAAAATGGATATTAAACTGTGCGAGAGTTTGAACAATGATTTGATTCTGAAGAGAATTTGGAAAACTGACCAGTTGACAAAGAGTTGCAACAGTCCACATAATCCCAATGGTGAAGAGGTGTGATTCTCTTTGATGCTAACATGTTTTATATGTGAAGGTGTGTGACCCTTTGATTTAAACCAAAAGTTGTGACCATTGAATTTATATCAATATATGTGACCGTTCACTTCAAACCAAGAGATGTGACTGTTGAGTTTGCGCCAAGGGACGTGACCATTGGTAAATAAGTCACTTGCCGTTAGTTAATTGTAAAGTACGTTAACGTTGCTTGCTCTCATTTTCTAATAATTTTGAATGGACCTAACTTTGCACCTTCCTGTGAAGCCATATTTGTATTACTTCTCTCTGTGATTTGAGAGAATTTTTCGAACGATTGGGATTTCCAGTAACAATTTGGTTTGTGCATTGTTGTGATGACTAATCTTTTGGAAACCCTCATCCTTTTTGTTCCAGGAATTGTAGGGTCGTTCATAGAAACAAGAATAATGAACGATGATAATTATGCAGTGCGCTTTGGTACAACTTTTATTGAGAGGTGTGGTTTTGACAGCACATGCATGATCATACGTGGTTCGATTCTGAAAAATAGCGTCGCATATTTTGGCTGTGAGCGGAAAAGGCGACGGTGGTTGTGACCATTCAATTAATGGGTTTCTTCCATCACATTTGAAAGGGGTGTGACTCTCTAATATGTCACATTGCACTATATGAGAAAGTGTGTGATCCTTGGGATTAAACTAAAAAGTATGACCTCTTGTAGTTAAACCACAAGGGGTGTGACCTTTGGGTTTACCTCAAGAAACATGATTGTGAAATTTAAAACAACACGTGTGACTTTTGTTGAATAGTCACAAATCTTTTGAATATTCCAAAAAGTCACTGATAAGTGTGACAATTGGTGAAGAAGTCACCGATCCTATGACTTTGCAAAAGTCATTTGGGACCAAATCAATTGGACAAGCAAGATGTGTAAATTCATTGCTTGAATTATTTGAGATTGCGTTTAAACCCATCAGATTGGGTTGCTATGTTTGATTTGGAATGAAACTGAAAATGAAATATTTTATTTTCTACAATCCTATAGCGGTTGGTAGTTATCAATAACCACGCCCCACAAGATACTTTTGAGTAAAGGGAAATTGGTTTATATGCTATAAAGAGTATCTATTGAATCGGCAAAGATACTTAGAATGCAAGGTGCAATTAGCATAAAATCATCTCACTTTAAGTATGGAGTTACTCGATATGGGGTGAGGCACTCAATGTGGGGGTTGTTTCTTCCTCCTGTGTCTTGGAACATTAGAGATGAAGAAAAGTTTAGATATTGTTTGTGTCATGTCATAAACTATGGAAATTATTTTGTTGAATTCTGAATTAATTTCAGAATTGTGGGAGAAACGATATTTATGATTTTCACAATATTTAGGTGTTTTTTTTTTTGGGTAAATTAGCTTGAAATTAAAAAAGGTTAACCGAATGTACAGCCTACAAGGGGCATACCCCAGGAGGAAAAGAAAAGGAAAAAAGAAGATTGAAAAAATTGCGATAACCCATGAACAACCTGCATGGAGAGTAGGGTAAAATAAATAAAATAACAAAAGTGCCATGTGTGTAGTGATCATACCCCTGTTGCACTATCCATCTAAACGGAAGGATAGTACAACGGGATATAATATGAAGTGATATGAATAGAAATAACATGAAATTGAACTACTACCTGGCACATCCCGCCAGGCTAGGAAATAAATAAATAGTCACGGCCAGAGATGACCAAAAGATAACCAACACTGAGGACTAGCAGCAACATAGCAAATGGCATCAAGGTAAGCTGAACAGCTACTACAGAGGAACAAGGCACCAAGAAGAGGCTCGAACCAGAGATGTCGGCATCTGACAGGGGGCCCCACCCTGCACACTACGCCCATTCCATCTGGCCTAATACTCTCTCTCATCCAAGCCTTAGGCTCGCCAGAAACAACCCGCTCTCAGCCAACTACCAATCACCACTGTCTCCAGAGAAGGGATAAGCAAACCAACATACTACTACTCCAATCAAACCCAGAGAACACGCATAATACCCACTTCTAAAAGAACAGCTACTACAGAGGGACTAGAAACCAAGAAGAGACTCGAACTGGAGATGACGACATCCGACAAGGCTACCCTCCCAAGTACCTAGCACACCACGCCCATTCCATCCAGACTACTCCACCCTCAATCTAATCCCCTAGGCTCGCTATAATCTAAAAGGGGAACAGCAAGAGGAACCACAAAATGTGGCCACTCGAACCGCAGGCGGACCAAGCTGCCCCTTTCGATCAGTGAACTACCACCAATCTAATCAATGACAGCCCGCAAAGCTATCCCTTTCAATCAATGCATGACCACTAATCTAATCAAAGACAACCCCGAAAGCTACCTATTTCAATCAGAGCCCAACTACCGATCTAGTCAATGGTAGCCGTAAAGCTATCCCTTTCAGTACATTCATTTTGAATAGCCCATTACACAGGTAGCCCCTACCAACATAAACCCCATTTTTAGTCAACACAATCTTATCGGCTTCGAAAACCATACAAAAACCATTCTTGACCAAGAGCGAGCCAGATATCTAATTCTTGCGAATTTCTGGCACATGCATCACATCATTCAGAGTGAGCACCCTTTCAGAAGTCATCTTTAGCAGCACTTTTCCTTGTCCTTCAACCTTGGAACTGGACGAATTTCCCATGAAGAGTTGTTCGCTAGAATCCACCAGTTGATAGGTGGTGAACATCTTTTTGTCTGCACACACATGGCGAGTTGCGCCAGTATCCAGCCACCACTCCTTGGGATTAGAACCCACCAAGTTAACTTCTGAAACCACAGTCGATAGGTACAAGCCATCAACCCCATCAGAGAGAGTCTCAATCTCCATCTTAGTCATATTGGCCTGTATTGGTTTCTTGTTCTGATTACCTTGCTTGTCACACACAAAGCATTTCCCATCATACCTGCGCTTCTTAGCATGGTTCACAGGTACCATGGCGGGAATCGGAGCCACAACAGCACTAGGGGTTACGGGAGGGTTAGACCCAGAGGTTTTCCCACTTTTTTTCACAGTTTCTGTAGTCATTTCTGTTTCACAAATAGAAGTTCAACACAATAGTAAATACTTTGAAAAAATCTGATAGAACTAAATACAAGTCCTGATAGAATTTTTGTCATTGGATAAATCAGTTTGGTTAGAACAACAGAAATCAATTGTTTAACATGTGTCGTTACATTGATTTTAGTTTCAAAGTTGTGTGATTTGTGGGTAATAAACAATTGGCTTTTTATAGTAATCAATTGTATATACTCTCGATTGCGGTATATTTATCACAGGGCTTTCTATAGTTTAGTTTCTTTTCGAAGTTCTAATTAGTGGATGTTTAGACTTAAATTCTATCAGGACTTGTATTTAGTTCTATTGACTATTTTGTAGCCATCCTGTTAGTATTTCATACTGAGTTCTATAATTCACTTCAGTGGTTGTTAGTTTCTTGTGTTTTGCATAATACTTTGGTTTTGCAAAAGTTCATACATTCTATTCCGGTAGTTTGTTATACTTAGTACCTTTTGTGTACTCAGTTTTAATTCTTTCTCATTTGTTTAGCTATTTACTTTTGTGTCGATCTTCTGTTTGTGGAATAGAAATGACTACTAAAATTGTGAAAGAAAGTGAGAAAACCTCTGGGTCTAACCCTTCCGTAACCCCTGCTGCTGTTGTGGCTCCGATTCCTGCCATGGTGCCTGTGAACCATGCTAAGAAGCCCAGGTTTGATGGGAAATGCTTTCTTTGTGACAAGCAAGGTAATCAGAACAAGAAACCAATATGACTGAGATGGAGATTGAGACTCTCTCTGATGGGGTTGATGGCTTGAACCTATCGGCTGTGGTTTCAGAAGTTAACTTTGTGGGTTCTAATCCCAAGGAGTGGTGGTTGGACACTGGCGCCACTCGCCATGTGTTTGCAGACAAGAAGATGTTCACCACCTATCAGCCTATGGATTCTAGCGAACAACTCTTCATGGGAAATTCGTCCAGTTCCAAGGTTGAATGACAAGGAAAAGTGTTGCTAAAGATGACTTCTGAAAGGGTGCTCACTCTAAATGATGTGATGCATGTGCCAGAAATTCGCAAGAATCTAATATATGGCTCACTCTTGGTCAAGAATGGCTTTCGTATGGTTTTCGAAGCCGATAAGGTTGTGCTGACTAAAAAATGGGGTTTATGTTGGTAGGGGCTACATGTGTAATGGGCAGTTCAAAATGAATGTACTGACTAAGGTTCCGGCCTCTCCGTGTATCAATGAGATAAACACATCTTCTGCTTATGTCCTTGAGTTTTCTGAATTGTGGCATGGTAGATTTGGTCATGTAAATTATGGCACTTTGCGCCGTTTAATTAACTTGGACTGTTTGCCTAAATTTCATATAAACTCGGATCATAAGTGTGAAATATGTGTGGAGGCTAAAATGGCAAGGAATTCTTTTCACAAAGTTGAAAAAAGTACAGAACCTCTTGTATTAATCCAATCGGATTTGTGCGATTTTAAAGTTGTTCAAACTAGAGGAGGGCATAAGTACTTTGTTACTTTTATTGACGATTGCACAAGGTATTGTTATGTGTACTTGCTTAAGAGCAAGGATGGAGCCTTAGAAAAGTTTATCCACTACAAAAGTGAAGTGGAGAATCAACTTGGCAAAATGATCAAAGCTATTAGAAGTGATCGAGAGGGTGAATAAGAAGCACCTTATGGTGAATTTTGTGCCCAACATGGGATCATTCACCAAATGACTGCTCCTTACTCACCGCAATCTAATGGAGTTGCTGAATGAAAGAACAAAACTCTGAAAGAGATGATGAATGCCATGTTGATAAGTTCAGGATTAACAAGGAACATGTGGGGAGACGCAATTCTCTTTGCCAACTATATTCTAAATAGGATCCCTCACAAGAAATCCAATGTGATACCGTATGCATTATGGAAAGGTCATAAACCTACCTATAAATTCTTACGAATGTGGGGGTGTTTGGCTAAGGTAGCGATTCCTGATCCTAAGAGAGTTAAGATTGGACCAAAAACCGTTGATTGTGTGTTCATCGGTTATGCTGACAATAGCAGTGCATATCGGTTCCTTGTATATAAGTCAGCAAATCTAGAAATCCATGCTACTATAATCATGGAATCAAGTCACGCTACATTCTTTGAACATGTATTTCCATGGAGAAATACACAAGTGCCCAGGTCAGCTCAAGAAACTGAAGATATGGAAATTGAGGAGGACTCAATTCAAGAGGAGAAGGATGAGGATGAAGAGCCTCGACATAGTAAGAGGGCTCGGACATCAAAATCCTTTGGTCCAGATTTTCTGACATACATGTTAGAAGCTGAACCTCAAAACTTTAAGGAAGCAATGTCATCTCCTGAGGCTCCTTTATGGAAAGAAGCCATAAACAGTGAGATAGAATCCATTCTGCAAAATCACACATGGGAACTTGTAGATCTCCCACAAGGTTGTAAACCTTTAGGATACAAGTGGATATTCAAAAGGAAGGTGAAAGCAGATGTTGTTTCTAAATTACTTTGCTAGTTGTTGTTTCTAATTGGCAAAGTGATTCCATTGGGCAGTTTGTGCACAGTTTTGGTATCTTTGCAGGTGGCTACCAAGTCCTGAAGAGTCGTTGAGGGCTCAAATAGTCTCCCACTCTCAGGTTCAAGGAGCATACTTGACTACTATTACTGCTATTTACAAGGTATTATCTTACACTGTTCTAATGGATTGTTACTGCCTAGATACAGTTTTGGAACCCCCATTCTCTTTCGTTTGTGTGTGTGAACCTGTGAGCTGTGTGCTTGAGCCTCTATACCCTTGAGAGTGGAGGTAAGAGTTAGTGGGAGTCTTTTGGTAAGGGAGAGTTGAGGGAGAAAGGGTCCCTCCTATTGCTTTTAGAATTATGGAGATTTAGGCTTCGAGGGAGTAAGTGGGGAAGTAGATAAAGCAATCGGTTATGTTTTGGCTCTGTTCACAAACATGGAAGCTGCATTCTTATCTCTACTACTATTAATTCAGATCTGGTTAATTCAAAGCTGCATTTTAATATCAAGGCCAATCTCATGTTGCTATGGGGCTGTATTCTATGAAGATTATTCGAGTCCATTGCTGTTAGATTGGAACAACTATGAGTGTAAATATGTTAGGCTGTCAGGCGTTACTATCATACACTTGTTACTTTGTGCATGTTATTGCTACAGTATCCTGATATTGCTGGCTGTTCTACCTCAATTAAGGACCAATCACTTCTGTTTTGTGTCTGTCCTTGGATGCACTAAAGGAAATCTGATTGGTTGCTGGCGTTAGCATTATATCAGGTTCATATTCTACTGTTCTCTTGTTGTATCTGCGGACTGAATGGTCAAGAAGTGGACGCTTTTAGTTGGTTTGCATGTGTTGTAGCCATCAACTTGTTTTACCTATCCTTGGGGGGTTGTCCCTAGGAATGTTAATGCTTTCCTAAGGGGCCTTCCTTAGATCCTCTCTACTGCTCAGTACTGCTTCTGTTATGTTCTGCTCGGTGCTGCTTCTGTTTTGTGTTTTGTGTGGCTGCTCAGTTCTGTTCTTGATAAGTTCTGAGGCTGACGCACCTTGCTGCCAATTCCTTATAGTGCTGCTGCACTTGTGATAGCTGCTGCCATCTGTGATGTGATGCTGAAACTGCTGCACCTGTTTTGTTACTGCTTTAACTTGGCCGCTATTCTGTTACAGCTTCTTGGTTCTCTGCGTTAGACCTTCTATTTTGTCTCTGCTGCGGGTGCATGCTGTTGCATGGCTGTTGCTCATCTAACCTATTCTGTTATGGATACCGTTCATCAGTATGTAATAGTTGCTGTTGACTTCGGCTGCTGTTGTTTGTTGCTGTAATGAGCAGCAGTGCCCAGCTGCTCTGCAGTACTGCGTTAACACATGGCTGCTTCTTCTATTGCCTAATTTGGTCTGCAAATGATTTAAGTGGTACCTGCTACTGGTCTGCTACAAATAAGCTCCCTGTCCGGGATGCTGCAAGTTGATTTTTGAATAGTATATGTTTTTCCAAATATCATTCGCAATGTTATTCTTCTTTTCTCGTTGCTTTATCGCAAGGTTGCACAATGTGTAATCCTTTTGCTATCTGTTATTTATCCCTCTTTTAGATGGGTAGGAAACAGATGTTTCATTTCCTTCTAGTCCTATGTAGCCATTTGGCATAGGCTCTCTCTTTTGTTTTACTTTATTTTTTTATTTATTTATTTTTTCCTCCTGGGGTATGCCCGTTGTAGGCTGTATATTCGGTTAGCCCGCCCCCCCCCCCCCCCCCCCCCCCCCCCCCCCCCCCCCCCCTTTATTTCAAGCTGTTTTACCAAAAAAAAAAAGAAGGTGAAAGCAGATGGATCAATTGACAAGTACAAGGCAAGACTTGTGGTCAAAGGATACAAACAAAAAGAAGGTCTTGAATACTTTGACACTTACTCACCTGTTATGAGTATAACATCCATACGAATGTTAATTGCCTTCGCAGCTCTAAACAATCTCGAGATACATCAAATGGATGTTAAAACAGCTTTCTTAAATGGTGATCTCAATGAAGAGATCTACATGGAACAACCAGAAGGGTTTAAGGTTCCAGGACAAGAGAAGAAAGTGTGCAAGCTAGTAAAATCTTTGTACGGTTTAAAGCAAGCACCCAAACAATGGTACGAGAAGTTTGACAATGTTATGATTTCAAATGGTTTCAAAATCAATGAGTGTGACAAATGTGTGTATGTCAAGAGGATTGACAAATGTTATGTCATTGTTTGCCTTTATGTAGATGATATGCGAGTAATAATTATATCATTAAATCTACAAAGAGAATGTTGAACTCTAAGTTTGACATGAAAGATTTGGGTATAGCAAACGTGATTATAGGAATCAAGATTACTAGAATGTCTGAGGGAATTGTCTTGTCTCAAAAACATTATATTGAGAAAATACTTGAGAGGTTCAACAAGTACGATGATTCTATATCCAAAACACTAGTAGACTTAACATTGCATTTGTACAAGTATACTGGTGAGCGTGTACACCAATTGGAATATTCACGGATTATAGGCAGTCTAATGTACTTAATGAATTGTACAAGACTGGACATAGCCTATTCAGTTAGCAAATTGAGTAGGCATACCAGTAATCCAGGGAAGGATCATTGGACGGCAATAATCAGGGTACTTAGATATCTAAGGTTTACCAAAGAATATGGATTGCACTATACTCAGTATCCAGCGGTACTAGAAGGATATAGTGATGCAAACTGGATATCCGACACCATTGACTAAAAATCCACAAGTGGATATGTGTTTACATTAGGTGGTGCAGCTGTGGCTTGGAGGTCCTCCAAACAGACGTGCATCGCTCAGTCCACGATGGAATCAGGGTTCATAGCTTTGGATAAAGCTAGTGAACAAGCTGAGTGGCTTCGTAATTTTTTGGAAGATATTCCGAATTGGTCTAAACCGGTGCCAGCTGTTTGCATACATTGTGATAGTCAATCAGCAATCGGCAGGGCACAGAATAATATGTATAATGGTAAGTCTCGTCATATACGTCGTAGACATAATACCGTTAGGCAACTACTCTCGAATGAAGTTATCACTATTGACTATGTAAAGTCAAAGGATAATATCGCGGATCCGCTAACTAAAGGGTTATCAAGAGAGTCAGTTGTTCGTTCATCAAGGGGAATGGGGCTAAAGCCTACCAATTAAAAGTCTCTATAATGGCAACCCAACCTAGCTGACTGGAGATCCCAAGATCCAGGTTCAACGGGACAACCGAGTTGTATGAGACTTAGGAGAATCACTGAGGAGATACCTCTCCAACTCATTCCTATGGTGAAACAGTGATGCCTGTAGCGTTTTAGGTTAAGCTTTGCTTTTAATGGTTCTTATACGGTGGAAATTCCAAGTGGGGTATAGCAGGATACTCCTAATAAGAATCACCTATGTGAGTGCGAAGTGGGCCGCCTCTATGAGAATTTAAAGGCTGAATTCTCTAAAGCACTCTCTGAAACAGGCGATGTTCCAGGGCCAAAATGGACAAAACCGTAAGAACCAAACTGTGTTTGGAAAGATCCTGTGTGACTACTGTTGTCTTGGTTTACACAAACGGCTGAACAATTCAAGACATCATGTTCACTGGTTAGCTAGTAAATCCGATAGTAACTCACAAGGGGAGGTTCAAAGCCAAAAGCTACCTTATTCTATACAGGTGATTACCTATAGAGCTCTCGTCATTTGTATATTGCTGCACATCGTGTTCATCAATTTCATTCACGTGGGAAATTGTTGGAAATAAGTGAATTGGAAATTGACTCCAGGGTAAACCATTTGATTTGGTTGTAATTTATTTGTCCTGCAATGGATAAATAGATATGGAGTAATTAAAATTGTTTAGTTCGCCGCCGAACCGGGCCATGCTTGGTAGCGGGTTCATAAAATTCTAAGGCTTAAAGTTTGTTGGGTACTTGAAGTAATTAATTAAATTAGTTACTTCATTTATTTAAGCTTTTGAATTAAAATTAGAGTTGGTTATAAACCAACATGTGGCAACTATACCAATCAGTGCCAATCCTTAAACTTTGCGTGGCAACTTTCTTTACAATGTGTCCTTTGGAAAATGAAGTGGTTCGGCATTGATAATTCCGAAGTGGTGTCGCTTCGGCCGAGACCACATCGAACAGTTGCGTCTTGTCCTAACACTATTCCGAACAGTCACCATTTCTTTTCGTTTGGGGTGCCTACTTCTCTATAAATAGGACCCATCTCCTCCCATTTCAGTACACATAAATTCCTGCACTCATAACATACATATTCTGAAAGAGTTCTGCACAGTTTCCTGGTTCGCCCGTTGAACAGATTGTAGTGCTACTTCCGTTCTTCGAAAATCGGGTAATCCTGGGAGGCAAACGTTCAAGAGACCCAAGAGCTACGGTGTGGGGGACGAATTTGCTTTAAGGATATAGTATTCTCCATAAAAATACTAGCCTCGATTGCCAATTTCCGGACGCCTGAAATTGGTCCAGTAAGTTTTCTAATATTGTTTCTTTTTGGTGTGTAGCGAATTTTCAGTGATAAACGAATCCCGGTTCCAACAGTCTTAAAGCAGGTATTCTGTCCGTTTCGTTAGTGCAAACAAAAACGGAAAGAACTTCGAGTTTGGGCTTCGATTTATCTTGAAGGCAGATTTGCTGTAACCCTTTGCATACCAACTGGTGGGGGCAAATACTATCTTTAGGAAAGCGACATCGTCGTGACTCAAAGCGTATTACAGGTTTGGTGGAGATTTCGTCAACAGTTCCGATTGCAGCGGCCAATTTTTCCAACAATCTAAAGACAGCATTTTGCAATGGCGATGTCTCTACAAAAGATGACGCAGGACTTTCTGAAATTGGAGCGGTTTGAAGGCGGGAATTTCAAGCGTTGGCAGAAGAAGATGCACTTCTTGTTGACTACCTTGAAGGTGGTTTATGTTCTGACTACTCCGAGTCCGGAGATACCGGAGAATCTGGATGATGAAACTATGGAACAGGCCCGTGAAAGGGGCAAATGGGAGAATGATGACTACATCTGTAGAGGACACATTCTCAATGCACTGTCTGATGCACTATTCGATGTCTATCAGAATTCAATGACGGCAAAGGAACTTTGGGATGCACTCAACGATAAGCATCTTTCTGATGACGCTACAAGTAAGAAATTTCTTGCTAGTCAGTTTATGAATTATCGCATGGTTGATACTAAGCCGGTCATTGATCAGTTGCATGAGATTCAGTATATCCTTAGTCAGTTTAAGGTTAAGAATATGCATATGGATGAATCTATTATTGTCTCCTCTGTTATTGACAAACTGTCTGCATCTTGGAAAGACTACAAAAAGGAACTCAAACACAAGACCGAGGAATATACCTTTGATCAATTGGCCCAACACCTTCGGGTGGAGGAAGAGACAAGGCGTTAGGAGGGTAAGGAGGGTAAGGATCATGTGGTGGAAGAAAGTTCCAACAAGAAACGCAAGAACAAGGGCGGTGATAAGTCTTCTGGTAAATGGTAGAAGCAGAAATTGGATCTTACCGATACTGGTTGCTGGCATTGCGGCAAACCTGGGCATCTTAAGAAAGATTGCCAATCCCTGAAAAGGAAGAAATCTGGTGGAAATCCAGGAGCATCTGGGGCAAAGAATTCCAAATTCATTGCTGTTCTTTCCGAGGTGAATATCCTCGAAGATGCTGGAGATTGGTGGTTTGATTCTGGTGCAACAAAGCATGTCTGCAATGACAAGATGTTTTTTACTGAGTATAAACCAGTTGCAGATGGCACCGTTCTGTTCATGGGAAATGCATCAACTACACCCGTTAAGGGTAAAGGCAAAGTGGACTTGGAGTTCACTTCTGGCAAGACGCTGACTCTTACTGATGTGTATCATGTACCGGAAGTTAGGAAGAATCTCATGTCTGCAAGTCTACTTAATAAGTATGGCTTTAAAGTTGTATTTGAGTCGGGCAAAATTGTTGTGTCCAAGGGTGGTGTGTTTGTTGGCAAAGGCTATGTAACTGAGGGGATGTTTAAGCTTAATATCAATTACACAGTTGTTTCTGCTTATATGCTTGATTCTTTTTCTTTATGGCATACTCGTTTAGGACATATCAGTACAAGGAAAATGGATTGCATGATTAAATCTGGACTAATTCCTAATTCTGATAATGATATGGTTGATAAATGCAAGATTTGTTTGGAATCAAAGATAACCAGATTGCCTTTTCCTAAAATCGAGCGGACTTCTTCATTACTTGAATTAATTCATAGTGATGTATGTGATTTTCATAGCACTCCAACTAGAGGCGGAAAACTTTATATGGCAACGTTCATAAGTGCTTCATTCCAAAGATGAAGTGCTTGATAAGTTTGTTGCATATAAGACTGAAATTGAAAATCAATGTGGTTTGAAAATAAAACGTCTTAGGTCTGACAGGGGTGGTGAATACCACTTCCCTGATTATTGTGAATCAATAGGGATAATTCATGAAGTAACTGCACCCTATACACCACAACAGAATGGAGTTGCCGAAAGGAAGAATAGAACTTTGTGTGAGATGGTGGTTGCTATGCTAAGCAATGCAGGATTAAGTAAAGGTTTGTGGGGCGAAGCCATACTTACCGCTGCTTATATCTTGAATCGAGTACCTCTCAAAAAGTCTAACATTACTCCATATGAGCTCTGGTCAAAAAGGAAACCAAACCTAAGTTATTTTAAGACTTGGGAGTGTAGGGCGATTGTGAGATTGCCTGGACCTAAAAGGAAGAAACTGGGTCCAAAAGGAATCGAGTGTGTGTTCCTTGGATATGCTCTACACAGTAAAGCATATAGGTTTCTAGTGGCTGAGCGTAATGATGTTGTGTCCATCAACACCATCATTGAATCTCAAGATGCAGTGTTTTATGAAAACAGATTTGACAGAATTCCAAGGTTAAAATCTAGTAAGGATTTGGAATCTAACAAAGATTCGGAAGAGTTTCGGTTGGTGTCGTAAGAGGACAATGAGCCTTTCGAGGTTCCAGTTGAAGGAAATGAACCTGAAGAACAAGTTGAATTGAGGAGGAGCAAATGAGTTCGGACAGAGAAAACTTTTGGTCCTGATTTCATAGTTTTTCTAGTTAAAGGCACTAGAGAGACTTCATGCGCTCACAATGTATTTTCACTTCACGTGGAAAATGATCCTTTGACATTTGAGGAAGCAATGAAATCGCAAGACGTGGCTTTCTGGAAAGAGGCTATCCAAGTTGAGATGGACTCTATTATGGGTAAATAATACATGGGTTTTGGCAGATTTACCACCTGGTTCTAAACCAATTGCTTATAAATGGATTTTCAAAAAGAAAATGAAAATTGATGGAACTATTGATAAGTTCAAGGCCAGACTCGTAGCCAAAGGTTTTACCCAGAAAGAGGGTATTGATTACTTTGATACCTATGGCCCGGTTGCTAGAATCTCAACAATTAGAGTTTTAATTGCTCTTGCTTCTATATACAAGTTTGAGATACACCAAATGGAAGTCAAAACTGCATTCCTTAATGGTGAGTTAGATGAGGAAATCTATATGCAGCAACCAAAGGGGTTCGTTGTGCAAAATTATAAGCACAAAGTTTGCAAGCTTATAAAGTCTCTTTACGGACTTAAGCAAGCGCCTAAGCAATGGCACAAGAAGTTTGACAAAGTGATTGTGTCAAATGGTTTTACAATACACCAAGCTGATAAATGCGTGTATAGTAAGTTTAATGGCAAACGAGGAGTCGTTATCTGTTTGTACGTAGACGATATACTCATTTTTGGTACAGACCAAGAAAGCGTTCAGAGTACAAAAGATTTTCTTTCTGCTAACTTTAGTATGAAAGATATGGGTGTTGCTGATGTAATATTGGGAATAAGAATTAAAAGGAATGGTGGTAATTTAATTCTATCCCAGGAACATTACATTGAAAAGATATTAAAGAAGTTTGATCACTTTGAAAGCAAACCGGTGTATACTCCGTATGACTCTCAATCGCCATTGGATCGTAATGAGGGGAGAGCGGTGTCACAACTAGAGTATTCTAGAGTGATTGGTAGTTTAATGTACGCCATGACAAGCACAAGACCGGATATTGCATATGCAGTGGGAAGGCTTAGTAGGTATACTAGTAATCCTGGGCATGTACATTGGCACGCAGTACATAGAGTACTGCGATACCTCAAAGGTACTATTGATTATGGAATAGTCTATAGTGGGTATCCTTCGGTTCTAGAAGGATACACTGACGCTAGTTGGATTACTGAGCGGAATGATCACTCTTCAACGAGTGGTTGGGTTTTTACACTTGGAGGAGGGTCAATCTCCTGGGGATCTAAGAAGCAAACGTTAATAACAGACTTGACCATGGCAGCCGAGTTTGTAGCATTAGCTTCTGGAAGTAAAGAGGCAGAATGGATAAGAAATTTATTGCTGGAAATTCCAGTGTGGCCTAAGCCTATGCCACCTGTATCGTTGCATTGTGATAGTCAAGCTACGTTGTCACGAGCGTATAACCAAGTGTATAAAGGGAAGTCCAGGCATATAGGACTAAGGCATAGCTATGTGAGACAATTGATTGTTGATGGGGTGATAACCATTGATTTTGTTAAGTCAAGTCAAAACTTGGCGGATCCTTTTACGAAAGGCCTTGCAAGGGATTTGGTGTTGAAAACATCAAGGGGAATGGGACTTTTGCCCACTTAGTTTAATCACTCCTGGTGGAAACTCAACTCAACTGGTTGATACTCTCAATCTCTTGAGTTCAATGAGAAACTACACCACATGTCGTGATTGGAAACACTTTAAAGTTATTTTACACATTCCAAGGTAAAGTGTTTTGTACCAATAATGTGAATACAAAGGAGGTTGAACTACTTAGTTCTTAATATATTGTTTGTGCTGTGTTATAGGAGCACGGATAGCGATCTACCTATGTGAATGTGGAGGTGCTGCCGCTTCCTATAGGTCACAGGGGCAAGACCTTAGAGCGTTCATGAATTCAAGATAAAAGACCCAAGGCCAGTTCACGGGTCAACCGATTAGGATATCTGCATTATTTGGAGGATTATGTGTGAAACACGTCCGGTTGGTCGACATAGGACAACTAGTTCAAAGATACGTCTACTATGCTGCCCTGACTAGCTTTGATATGTTTTCACTAAATGAGTAGTTGAAGTCGCAAGACACTATTTATGTATGCATAAACCTTGTAGTAAGAACTGAGAATATTTCATCTGTATTTCGAAAATGGTGGGGGATTGTTAGAGATTTTCAAAATAAAAGAGTCGTTTTCGTTTTGTAAAATTTCCATGTTTCCTTAGAATGCTTGTTTTTCCTCTTTGTGAGCTTTGTCCCACATTGGATAGTTGAGAGAAGTTGGAGTGGTATATATTAGGAAACATTCCTAATATGAATAAACAATGATCTAGTGTGGTGCAGCCCTACGGTGCTTCGCACCATACCGGCAAAGCCGGTACGCACACGCGCGCGCGCGCGCGGCGTGGGCAGTGTGGCGTGGGCTGTGGTGCATTGTGGCGCTTTAGCGGCGCCATTTCTTATTGC
This sequence comes from Rhododendron mucronatum var. ripense, assembly GCA_019656295.1. Lineage (NCBI taxonomy): Eukaryota > Viridiplantae > Streptophyta > Magnoliopsida > Ericales > Ericaceae > Rhododendron > Rhododendron mucronatum. Next base: position 1,067,865 of record BPLT01000038.1, on the reverse strand, counting down.
GAGTTGGCGGTAAGGTGGCGCTGACGTGGCATGTCGCGTGTCGCACACGTGGCAGGTGAGTCACACGGAGCGATTCCGATCGGGTGCAACTCGAGCCTACGGGTGCGTTGGTTCGTAGAGTTGCGATCTCAGCCGTTGATCGCGAACGGGCACGATCCAACGGATTGGGTCAAATCCGATTGGGTGTGAATGAAACAGTACACCTGTTCTGTGTGACTGGGTGTGACTAGTCGATCTAGACCATAGGATCTGATCCAACGGTCAGATTGGATTGGGTGCGTACTTGGTCCAAATCCACACACACATATAATCCGAATTTCTTCCACATCTCTCTCTATGTTTTTCAAGCATTCATTCTGCGTTCTGTTTTCCTGCAGAAAATAGAACACAGTGATTCTCGGTTCTTATATTCGTTCAAGCAAGTATTCTATCCCTTTCGGATCATAAGTGTGAAATATGTGTGGAGGCTAAAATGGCAAGGAATTCTTTTCACAAAGTTGAAAGAAGTACAGAATCTCTTGCTTTGATCCATTCGGATTTGTGTGATTTGAAAGTTGTTCAAACTAAAGGAGGTCATAAGTACTTTGTTACTTTTATTGACGATTACACAAGATATTGTTATGTGTACTTGCTTAAAAGTGAGGATGAAGCCTTAGAAAAGTTTATCCACTACAAAAGTGAAGTGGAGAATCAACTTGGCAAAACGATCAAAGCAATTAGAAGTGATCGAGGGGGTGAATATGAAGCACCTTATGGTGAATTTTGTGCCCAACATGGAATCATTCACCAGACGACTGCTCCTTACTCACCGCAATCTAACGGAGTTGCTGAACGAAAGAACAGAACTCTGAAAGAGATGATGAATGCCATATTGATAAGTTCAGGATTACCAAGGAACATGTGGGGAGACGCAATTGTCTCTACTAACTATATTCTTAACAGGATCCCTCAGAAGAAATCCAACGTGATACCGTATGAATTATGGAAAGGTCATAAGCCTACCTATAAATTCTTACGAATGTGGGGGTGTTTGGCTGAGGTAGCAGTTCCTGATCCTAAGAGAGTTAAGATAGGACCAAAAACTGTTGATTGTGCATTCATCGGTTATGCTGACAATAGCAGTGCATATCGGTTCCTTGTATATAAGTCAGCAAATCCAGAAATCCATGCTAATACAATCATGGAATCTAGGAATGCTACATTCTTTGAACATGTATTTCCATGGAGAAATACACAAGTGCCCAGGTCAGTTCAAGAAACTGAAGATATGGAAATTGAGGAGGACTCAATTCAAGAGGAGAAGGATGAGGATGAAGAGCCTCGACGTAGTAAGAGGGCTCGGACATCAAAATCCTTTGGTCCAGATTTTCTGACATACATGTTAGAAGCTGAACCTCAAAGCTTTAAGGAAGCAATGTCATCTCCTGAGGCTCCTTTATGGAAAGAAGCTATTAACAGTGAGATAGAATCTATTCAGCAAAATCACAAGTGGGAACTTGTAGATCTCCCACAAGGTTGTATACCTTTAGGATACAAGTGGATATTCAAAAGGAAGATGAAAGTAGATGGATCAATTGACAAGTACAAGGCGAGACTTATGGTCAAAGGATACAAACAAAAGGAAGGTTGTGATTACTTTGACACTTACTCACCTGTTACGCGTATAACATCCATACGAATGTTAATTGCCTTTGCAGCTCTAAACAATCTTGAGATACATCAAATGGATGTTAAAATAGCTTTCTTAAATGGTGATCTCAATGAAGAGATCTACATGGAACAACCAGAAGGGTTTAAGGTTCCAGGACAAGAGAAGAAAGTATGCAAGCTAGTAAAATCTTTGTACAATTTAAAGCAAGCACCCAAACAATGGCACGAGAAGTTTGACAAAGTCATGATTTCAAATGGTTTCAAAATCAATGAATGTGACAAATGTGTGTATGTCAAGAGTATTGACAAAGGTTATGTCATTGTTTGTCTTTATGTAGATGATATGCTCATTATTGGGAGTAATAATGATATTATTAAATCTACAAAGAGAATGTTGAACTCTAAGTTTGACATAAAAGATTTTGGTATAGCAAACGTGATTCTAGGAATCAAGATTACTTGAACGTCCGAGGGAATTGTCTTGTCTCAAAAGCATTATATTGAGAAAATAATTGAGAGGTTCAACAAGTATGACGATTCTCAATTTAGCCGATTGGCATAGGCTCTCTCAATTTGTTTTCTTTGTTATTTTCTTTTGTTTTTTTTCTGTTCCTCCTGGGGTATGCCCCTTGTAGGCTGTATATTCGGTTAGCCTTTTTTATTTTCAAGCTGATTTACCCAAAAAAAAAAAGTATGACGATTCTATATCCAAAATAAACCCCATTTTTAGTCAGCACAACCTTATCGGCTTTGAAAACCATACGAAAGCCGTTCTTGACCAAGAGTGAGCCAGATATTAGATTCTTGCGAATTTCTGGCACATGCATCACATCATTCAGAGTGAGCACCCTTTCAGAAGTCATCTTTAGCAGCACTTTCCCTTGTCCTTCAACCTTTTGAACTGGACGAATTTCCCGTGAAGAGTTGTTCGCCAGATTCCACCAATTGATAGGTGGTGAACATATTCTTGTCTGCACACACATGGCGAGTGGCGCCAGTATCCAGCCACCACTCCTTGGGATTAGAACCCACCAAGTTAACTTCTGAAACCACAGCCGATAGGTACAAGCCATCAACCCCATCAGAGAGAGTCTCAATCTCCATCTCAGTCATATTGGCTTGCATTGGTTTCTTGTTCTGATTACCTTGCTTGTCACACACAAAGCATTTCCCATCATACCTGCGCTTCTTAGCATGGTTCATAGGCACCATGGCGGGAATCGGAGCCACAACAGCAGTAGGGTTTACGGGAGGGTTAGACCCCGAGGTTTTCCCACTTTCTTTCACCGTTTCTGTAGTCATTTCTGTTTCACAAACAGAAGTTCAACACAACATAAATTACCGAAATTAAAGAAATAATAAATTCAATTCACACAACTCCACAGAACTAAAATTACACGACTATGTATTATCCTACAAGTAAACTGTAATAAAACAAGTACTACGGCTAAGTTCAATGTGAAAGAACACCACAATAGGAATTTTAATCACTAAAAGTAGAAAAACAAAAGGTATTTCTCTGAGATAACTCTTGTTATATATGACGGAAAGGTTTTTCCTTAATCAATCCAGAGATTAAAGACAACTTTGTTTCTAGTATCAAACAAATATAAACATAAGGCCACAGAGTACAAGTCCTGATAGAATTTAAGTCTAAACATCCACTAATTAGAACTTCGAAAAGAAACAAAACTATAGAAAGCCCTGTGATAAATATACCGCAACCGAGAGTATATACTATTAACGTTGCTTGCTCTCATTTTCTGATAATTTTGAATGGACCTAACGTTGCACCTTCCTGTGAAGCCATATTTGTATTACTTCTCTCTGTGATTTGAGAGAATTTTTCGAACGGTTGGGATTTCCAGTAACAATTTGGTTTGTGCATTGTTGTGATGACTGATCTTTTGGAAACCCTCATCCTTTTTGTTCCAGGAATTGTAGGGTCGTTCATAGAAACAAGAATAATGAACGATGATAATTATGCAATGCGCTTCGGTACAACTTTTATTGAGAGGTGTGGTTTTGACAGCACATGCATGATAATACGTGGTTCGATTCTGAAAAATAGAGTCGCATATTTTGGCTGTGAGCGGAAAAGGCGACGGTGGTTGTGACCATTCAATTAATGGGTTTCTTCCATCACATTTGAAAGGGGTGTGACTCTCTAATATGTCACATTGCACTATATGAGAAAGTGTGTGATCCTTGGGATTAAACTAAAAAGTATGACCTCTTGTAGTTAAACCACAAGGTGTGACCTTTGGGTTTACCTCAAGAAACATGACTGTGAAATTTAAAACAACACATGTGACTTTTGTTGAATAGTCACAAATCTTTTGGATATTCCAAAAAGTCACTGATAAGTGTGACAATTGGTGAATAAGTCACCGATCCTATGACTTTGCAAAAGTCATTTGGGGCCAAATCAATTGGACAAGCAAGATGTGTAAATTCATAGCTTGAATTATTTGAGATTGCGTTTAAACCCATCAGATTGGGTTGCTATGTTTGATTTGGAATGAAACTGAAAATGAAATATTTTATTTTTTACAATCTTAAAGTAGTTGGTAGTTATCAATAACTACGCCCCACAAGATACTTTTGAGTAAAGGGAAATTGGTTTATATGCTATAAAGAGTATCTATTGAATCGGCAAAGATACTTAGAATGCAAGGTGCAAATAGCATAAAATCATCTCACTTTAAGTATGGAGTTACTCGATATGGGGTGAGGCACTCAATGTGGGGTTGTTTCTTGCTCCTGTGTCTTGGAACATGAGAGATGAAGAAAAGTTTAGATATTGTTTGTGTCATGTCATAAACTATGGAAATTATTTTGTTGAATTCTGAATTAATTTCAGAATTGTGGGAGAAACGATATTTATGATTTTCACTATATTTAGGTGTTGCACTATGAGAGATGTTCAACTATACTTAAAGAATAAAGTATGGTGATATGAGTATCCAATTTAAAGTTTTAGAATCCAAAGGTGGATTTAATTATACAATTGGAGTGCAATAATGATTTGGAAATCCTTATGCGTGTATAGCAAGGTCTACGATGGAGTCTGATCAACTCATTGTATTAGACAAAGAGGCTAATAAGTAGATGACTGTGCCATCTCTTACAGGATGTTCTAACAGGGGTCCAATTCTATGCCAGAGTTATAATGTGATGGCCATCAGTTGTTAGAAAAGCAAAGAAGACCACGTGTAACGGTAAATCTCGATATTGCAGACATGGTACCGTTAAACATTTGTTCTCACTTGAGAATGAAACGTCAAAAAAATTTGTTACGGATCCGTTGAGTTTGGAGTTTTGACTAGAAAACAAATGATCATCGAGGGGAATGAGATTAAAGCCTATTAATTAAAAGTCTCTATAACCGCAACCCAACCTAGCTGACAGGAGATCCCAAGATCTAAGTTCAACGGGACAACCGAGTTGTATGAGACTTGGGAGTATCACTGAGGAGAGATCTCTCCAACTCATTCCTACAGTGAAACAGTGATGCCTGCAGCGTTTTAGGTTAAGTTTTAACTTTTAATGATTCTTATACCTTGGTAAATCCAAGTGGGGTATAACAGGATACCCTTAATGAGAGATCACCTATGTGAGTGTGATGGGGCCGCTTCTATGAGAATTTTCTAAGGCTGAATTCTCTAAAGCACTCTCTGAAACCAGTCGGTGTTCTAGGGCCAAAATGGGCACAACGGTAAGAACCAATTGTGTTCGGAAAGATTCTGTGTGAATCTATTGTCTTGGTTTACACAAAACGCTGAACAGTTCAAGGCATCACGTCCACTGGTTAGCAAGTAAAACCAATAGTCTTTCACAAGGGAAGGTTCAAAGCCAAAAGCTACCTATCCCATGCAGGCAATTTCCACTTGTACTCTCTCTATCGTTTGCATTGTTTTGCATTGGTTATCGAGTCAATTTCATTCATGTGGGGCATTGTTGGAAAATATTATAAGATATAATATTTTATTTTAAGTGTGAAGGAATGGTCTCAACCGAAGAGACACAACTGTCCGAAATAGCCTACGCCAAACAACACTTCAGGTTGGCGAACCAAAACAACATGTTCATTTCTCAAGGCACACGTAGCCAGCCAAGGAAATGAAGCATTGCATTGATTGGTTAAGTTTGCCACATGTTAATTTATAAATCAACTCTAAAATCAATTCAAAAGCTTTAAAAATGATTTTACCCAAAAAAAAAATGAAGTAATTAATTAAATTAATCACTACAAGTTTCCACCAAATTTAAGCCTAAGAATTTTATGAAACCCACTGCCATGCTTGGCCCGGTTCAGAGGCAAACTAAATAATTCCAAGTATTCCAAATATATTTATTCATCCACCATAGGACAAATAAATTACAACCAACTTGAAAGTTTATTTTGGAGTCAATTTCCAATTCACCTATTTCCAACAATCCCCCACATGAATGAAATTGAAGAACACAATGTGCAGCAATATGCAAATGACGAGAGTTCAATAGGAATCAACTGTATAGAGTAAGGTAGCTTTTGGCTTTGAACCTCCCCTTGTGAGTTACTATCGGATTTACTAGCTAACTAGTGAACGTGATGTCTTGAACTGTTCAGCCGTTTGTGCAAACCAAGACAACAATAGTCACATAGGATCTTTCCAAACACAATTTGGTTCTTACGGTTTTGTCCATTTTGGCCCTGGAACATCGCCTGGTTTCAGAGAGTGCTTTAGAGAATTCAGCCTTGAAATTCTCATAGAAGCGGCCCACTTCGCACTCACATAGGTGATTCTTATTAGGAGCACCCTATCATACCCCACTTGGAATTTCCACAGTATAAGAACCATTAAAAGCAAAGCTTAACCTAAAACGCTACAGGCATCCGAACAGTCTTAAAGCAAATTCGGTTTCTTTAATTTTCTGGATTTCGTTAATTTACTGGATAGTTTGCGTATCTACTCTAAACAGTTCTCGGTTTGAAACATTTAGTGCTCTGGATATTTGGTTCGGAAATCAAAGTTTGGTTCTGGTATCATATAGGGGTAGTCATTCTGTTCTAATTGATTTCTATTACGGTTTGATAGTAAGTCTAGTTTTAGAATATAATTGGGCTGAGTTTTGATTATTTCAAGAACTCTCGGTTTAATAATCTTACTCTGTGGCCTTATGTTTATATTTGTTTGATACTAGAAACAAAGTTGTCTTTAATCTCTGAATTGATTAAGGAAAAATCTTTCCGTCGTATATAACAAGAGTTATCTAAGAGAAATACCTTTTGTTTTTCTACTTTTAGTGATTAAAATTCCTATTGTGGTGTTCTTTGACATTGAACTTAGCCGTAGTACTTTGTTTATTATAGTTTACTTGTAGGATAATACATAGTCGTGTAATTTTAGTTCTATGGAGTTGTGTGAATTGAATTTATTATTTCTTTAAAATTCGTCCAGTTCCCCAAACAATTTCGTCGATAATACATAAACGCAATCACACGTTTAACAATTTCCAATTCACTTATTTCCAACAATCCCCCACGTGAATGTAATTGATGAACCCGATGTGCAGCAATATGCAAATGACGAGAGTTCTATAGGAAATCAGTATAGAGTAAGGTAGCTTTTGGCTTTGAACCTCCCCTTGTGAGTTACTATCGGATTTACTAGCTAACCAGTGAACATGATGTCTTGAACTGTTCAGCCGTATGTGTAAACCAAGACAACAGTAGTCACACAGGATCTTTCCAAACACAGTTCGGTTCTTACAGTTTTGTCCATTTTGGCCCTGGAACATCGCCTGGTTTCAAAGAGTGCTTTAGAGAATTCAGCCTTTAAATTCTCATAGAAGCGGCCCACTTCGCACTCACATAGGTGATTCTTATTAGGAGTATCCTGCTATACCCCACTTGGAATTTCCACCGTATAAGAACCATTAAAAGCAAAGCTTAACCTAAAACGCTACAGGCATCACTGTTTCACCATAGGAATGAGTCGGAGAGGTATCTCCTCAGTGATTCTCCTAAGTCTCATACAATTCAGTTGTCCCGTTGAACCTGGATCTTGGTATCTCCAGTCAGCTAGGTTGGGTTGCCGTTATAGAGACTTTTAATTGGTAGGCTTTAGCCCCATTCCCCTCGATGAACGAACAACTGACTCTCTTGATAACCCTTTGGTTAGCGGATCCGCGATATTATCCTTTGACTTTACATAGTCAATAGTGATAACTTCATTCGAGAGAAGTTGCCTAACGGTATTATGTCTACGACGTATATGACGAGACTTACCGTTATACATATTATTCTGTGCCCAACCGATTGCTGATTGACTATCACAATGTATGCAAACAGCTGGCACCGGTTTAGACCAATTCGGAATATCTTCCCAAAAATTACGAAGCCACTCAGCTTCTTCACTAGCTTTATCCAAAGCTATGAACTCTGATTCCATCGTGGACTGAGCGATGCACGTCTGTTTGGAGGACTTCCAAGTCACAGCTGCACCATCTAATGTAAACACATATCCACTTGTGGATTTTGAGTCATTGGTGTCGGATATCCAGTTTGCATCACTATATCCTTCTAGTACCGCTGGATACCGAGTATAGTGCAATCCATAATCTTTGGTAAACCTTAGATATCTAAGTACCCTGATTATTGTCGTCCAATGATCCTTCCCTGGATTACTGGTATACCTACTCAATTTGCTAACTGAATAGGCTATGTCCGGTCTTGTACAATTCATTAAGTACATTAGACTGCCTATAATCCGTGAATATTCCAATTGGTGTACACTCTCACCCGTATACTTGTACAAATGCAATGTTAAGTCTACTGGTGTTTTGGATATAGAATCATCATACTTGTTGAACCTCTCAAGTATTTTCTCAATATAATGCTTTTGAGACAAGACAATTCCCTCAGACATTCTAGTAATCTTGATTCCTAGAATCACGTCTGCTATACCCAAATCTTTCATGTCAAACTTAGAGTTCAACATTCTCTTTGTAGATTTAATGATATCATTATTACTCCCAATAATAAGCATATCATCTACATAAAGACAAACAATGACATAACATTTGTCAATACTCTTGACATACACACATTTGTCACACTCATTCAGAGTGAGCACCCCTTCAGAAGTCATCTTTAGCAGCACTTTCCCTTGTCCTTCAACCTTGGAACTGGACGAATTTCCCATGAAGAGTTGTTCGCCAGAATCCACAGGTTGATAGGTGGTGAACATCTTCTTGTCTGCACACACATGGCGAGTGGCGCCAGTGTCCAACCACCACTCCTTGGGATTAGAACCCACCAAGTTAACTTCTGAAACCACAGCCGATAGGTTCAAGCCACCAACCCCATCAGAGAGAGTCTCAATCTCCATCTCAGTCATATTGGCCTGCATTGGTTTCTTGTTCTGATTACCTTGCTTGTCACACACAAAGCATTTCCCATCAAACCTAGGCTTCTTAGCATGGTTCAGGGCACCATGGCAGGAATCGGAGCCACAACAGCTGTAGGGGTTACGGAACGGTTAGACCCAGAGGTTTTCTCACTTTCTTTCACAATTTTAGTAGTCATTTCTGTTCCACAAACAGAAGATCGACACAAAAGTAAATAACTAAACAAATGAGAAAGAATTAAAACTGAGTACACAAAAGGTACTAAGTATAACAAACTATCGGAATAGAATGTATGAACTTTTGCAAAACCAAAGTATTATGCAAAAGACAAGAAACTAACAACCACTGAAGTGAATTATAGAACTCAGTATGAAATACTAACAGGATGGCTACAGAATAGTCTAAAGAACTAAATAAAAGTCCTGATAGAATTTAAGTCTAAACATCCACTAATTAGAACTCGAAAAGAAACAAAACTATAGAAAGCCCTGTGATAAATATACCGCAACCGAGAGTATATACTATTGATTACTATAAAAAGCCAATTGTTTATTACCCACAAATCACACAACTTTGAAACTAAAATCAATGTAACGACACATGTTAAACAATTGATTTTTGTTGTTCTAACCAAACTAATTTATCCAACGACGAAATTAATTCGAAACCAAAGAATCAGTAAGATATTACCGCAAAATTTCTAGAAATAACACGAATTAATAAAACAAATTTGCTTTAAGACTGTATTATAGTACATTATAGTACAGTCTTAATTTCGTCATTGGATAAGAGATCACTATAATAGTAGTAAACTGAGACAACACTGATCATCACTGTCAAAATACTACAGATCAAGATCACGGTTTTTTTTTTTCCTTTCCAAAAGAAATGTAACAATGTGAAACGGTGTCTATTAGTAACTAAGGGTTACCAACCATTAGGGAGTACAAACCTGGGAAGACCACCTCACAAAATTAACAACGTCCACTCTTCTCCATAAATATTCTTTCCAGAATAACTATCAATGTACCAAAACACAAGATAAATGCTAACATACGACAAATAAACAATGTTAAACTACATCAAAACTGTATAAAAGAAAAACCAAGGAGTTAATGGGTTCTGACTGAAGTTATCATGCATATGCCACTGATTTCAATTTGGTAACCACATTTGAATATGCACAAAAGTAAACCGAAAATCTGTCTTAAGATCACATCATTCAGAGTGAGCACCCTTTCAGAAGTCATCTTTAGCAGCACTTTTCCTTGTCCTTCAACCTTGGAACTGGACGAATTTCCCATGAAGAGTTGTTCGCCAGAATCCACCAGTTGATAGGTGGTGAACATCTTTTTGTCTGCACACACATGGCGAGTGGCGCCAGTATCCAGCCACCACTCCTTGGGATTAGAAGCCACCAAGTTAACTTCTGAAACCACAGCCGATAGGTACAAGCCATCAACCCCATCAGAGAGAGTCTCAATCTCCATCTCAGTCATATTGGCCTGCATTGGTTTCTTGTTCTGATTACCTTGCTTGTCACACACAAAGCATTTCCCATCATACTTGCGCTTCTTAGCATGGTTCACAGGCACCATGGCGGGAATCGGAGCCACAACAGCAGTAGGGGTTACAGGAGGGTTAGACCCAGAGGTTTTCCCACTTTCTTTCACAGTTTTTGTAGTCATTTTTGTTTCACAAACAGAAGTTCAACACAATAGTAAATACTTTGAACAAATCTGAAAGTATTAAACCAAATACACAAAAGGTATCGTTTACTGGAACAGATTGGAAAAACCTTTTGTTAAACAAAAGAATTAAGCAAAGGACAAAAATATCAATCAATACCCACTAAAGTGCAAAGATAATTAACCGGTCGAACACTCCAGAATGATACCAAGTTAATCAAAATGAATGTATTGACTAAGGTTCCGGCTTCTCTGGGTATCAATGAGATAAACACATCTTCTGCTTATGTCCTTGAGTTTTCTGAATTGAGGCATGGTAGATTAGGTCATGTAAATTATGGCACTTTGTGCCGTTTAATTAACTTGGACTGTTTGCCTAAATTTGGTATAAACTCGGATCATATGTGTGAAATATGTGTGGAGGCTAAAATGGCAAGGTATTCTTTTCACAAAGTTGAAAGAAGTACAGAACCTCTTGCATTAAGCCATTCGGATTTGTGCGATTTGAAAGTTGTTCAAACTAGAGGAGGTCATAAGTACTTTGTTACTTTTATTGACGATTGCACAAGGTATTGTTATGTGCACTTGCTTAAGAGCAAGGATGAAGCCTTAGAAAAGTTTATCCACTACAAAAGTGAAGTGGAGAATCAACTTGGCAAAACGATCAAAGCAATTAGAAGTGATCGAGGGGGTGAATATGAAGCACCTTATGGTGAATTTTGTGCCCAACATGGGATCATTCACCAAACGACTGCTCCTTACTCACCGCAATCTAATGGAGTTGCTGAACGAAAGAACAGAACTCTGAAAGAGATGATGAATGCCATGTTGATAAGTTCAGGATTAACAAGGAACATGTGGGGTGGTAGCCCAGTTGGCAGTGGTGATGGGGCTTAAGTGCCTTTCCCTCAGCGTGCACTCGGGTTCGAGCCCCTCCAGTTGCAAAAAAAAAAACACTACAACACGAAAGGGCTATAGCGAGGATTCAGTTTCCTCGCCAAAAACACCTAATTAAATTGTTGGAAAAATGTGTTTACTATTTGTGATAAAACCAATAATATGAGCGCAATAAAATCAGAACTCAAAACCTGAAAATTGATGGAAACAAATTGGTGATCAAGGCGAGTGTTTGTGTGTAACACTCTGTACTTAAGACAGATTTCGCCCCCTCTATGGTGCTTACGGTTTGCATTGGACGACTGTCTCCCAGCACTACTAGATCGGAATCCCTCCAAAGTAGCACTTCAATTGGAGGGCCTAGCGAACCATCTTGTGTTTGTAACTCTCTCATATGAATGGACTTGAATGAAGGAAAAATCAATCTTTTTGAAAATGAATGAGGGCATTGATATTTATAGGCCGATAGGTAACTCTACGAAAAGTCACCAAAGAAAGAGGCACAACTATTCGTAAATGACGCGTCTGTCCACGGATAACAAGTGCCAATGAAAAGCTGCAACCCAAAATAAATCAATTTTCATTCACACTTAAAATAAAATATTATATCCTATAATATTTTCCAACAAGAAGTTGTTAAGTTTAATTTTGGACTAAATGGATAATCAAATACTGACGCGACACATTTTGGTTATTAGTTTTGATTATTACCATTGCGGATGCTCTTATACTATGCACTACAGTGGAGGGGTGTTTTTATGCTTGACCTTCTAGGATTTTGAGTTTCCCCCCTCTTTTAAGAGATCAAAGATATTGAGTTGCTGTTTTATGGTGACAGGCTCCTATTTGGGGATTTTAGGTTCAGTCCAGTCTAGTTTGTTTTTCTGTTCTCTCAACAATGATCTTGACCAATTATTGTGCAAATCTCCTCAAGTAGATCATCTACTAAAAAAAAGCATCAGCTAATCGAAGATGCATAACTCCGTAAACAAAATAGATTTCACAAGAATAATAGACGGACAAGAAATGATTTGGAACTCAAACGATTATTTTTTTGCATTTTTTTTTCTATTCCTGAAACATTAAAATTCGATTAAGCTGGCTTTATATGTAAAAACAATATAATATATTTGACAAATAGTTTTTTTTTGTTTGTTTGTCAGGCGATATATATCGACGGGGCTAGCTGGAGTGTTAGGATTAACACAGGGGATTCAGAGACTATCCATAGTTCTGGCCCCTAAGTGCTAGCCCTTATAGAGCACAAACCAAGACCTACCAAGGGGGGAGACAGTGACTTACCAACTGCACTTAGGCTCCGTTTGTTTCAATGTAAAATGTTTTATAGTGTAAAATGTTTTTCATGGAAAATAATTTTTCAAAAAAACAAACTTCAAACTTTTATATTCCAGTGTTTGGTCGGCATTTGAAAATATTTTCAGAAATCAACAAAATAGTGTAGAGAGAGAGAGAGAGAGAGAGAGAGAGAGATGGGGAGCTTAAACGGTGGAGAGACATGAGATTATTGGAATTGAACGTGGGTCAGGATTGATGATCTAGAAAACTGAGCAGTGAGAATTGTAGTAGAAGGCAAACGGTTCATTTCGGAAAATAACTTACGAAAGATTTAAGGGTAAGTCATTTTCATCCAATTGATGAAAGATATTTTACATATAAAATATTTTTCTTATTTTTTACACAACCAAATACAGAAAAATAGGTAAAATATTTTCTGGTAAATATTTTACGTTCAAACAAACGGAGCCTTAATATATTTGACAAATACTTTACCAACAACAACAACAACAACAAATACTTTACAAAGTGAGGCTCCATTCCAGAACCATAAATAAGTACTTATTTTTTAAGAAGGAAATTTCAAACTTAAAAATCATGTGTTTAAGCAAATAATTTTCTTATCAATATAGATATTGTTTTAAAGATCTCAATGAGATCTTTAATACGGTGAAAAAAAATTTAAAAATTATTTTCCATTTATATTATTTTTTAGTTTGAAAATATAAAATAAGTACTTATGTTTTTAGAAGGTGATCTGGAACGGGGCCAATTTTAATGATCATAACTGAACCGGGTCGGACCCAAGAAGGTTGGATGTAACCCTGGTCCGTGTGAGGGACCCTCGGTGGTTTGACCTGAAGGAGGAGTGGGCGTCCGTCCGTCTGACCTGGTTTGGCGTGGCAGTCAGTCTCAAGCCAGAAGAGAGAGAAACAGAAGAGAAAGTGCCCATTAGCCCAACTCACACCTACTGGAACTCCTCAAGCGCAGTCCCTCTCCTTCTCTCTCTCTCTCTCTCTCTCTCTCTCTCTGATAGCCATCATTAGAATCAGTCCACCATCGATCGTCGTCGTTCCCATCACTATATCCTCTCTCCCTCACTTGTTTCTGTTCTTGTTGAAAAGAAACACTGACCGGAATCTCTACTATCTCCCATACGAATCCAACCCACCGTCTCGGTAAGCTACCAACCCTCTCTGCTCCTGTTCTAATTTATCACTTTGTATGTTCAAATATACCACGTGCTTCTACAAATTTACGATCAGGCCCAAGTTTTTGATTTAGGTCATGGTTCTTCCAGTGCATTTGTCTTTGCCATCTGATTGTATTATTCCTGTAGCTTCTTTGGCCACTAATTAACTATTTCTCTGCTTCTTTGTTAGGTTCACTATTTATGGTTGAATTGTATCTTTTTTTGCTTGATTTCCTTATTTTTCCTTTTGCTCTTGTGATTAGTGTAGTTAATATTTCTGTTGGTTTTGTCTGCTGTCTTGATTTGCAGTTTGTTTTGAGTTTGCGGGATTTTGTGAGGTTAGATTTTGGAAGTCAAATTGCTAGAATTGAAGAACCTATTTGTGCACGGCTAAATGTTGTTATTAACTGATTGAGGAAGGCTATGAGTTACTAAGAAGTAACTTCACTGCAATTCTTGAATTTCCTGCTTATTGATTTTCGACGCATTTGTAAATGCTTCGAACTTCTGGGTTTCGTACGGGAAGCATTTGGCATTGCTGATGCAATGGGTGGGCTTTGCTCCAAGAGAGCCACTGAAGATGGCTTTACCACTCGCAACTTTCCACGCCTTAATGGTCATTTTGTTATTGGTTCTAGAATGGTTCATCAGTCCCGTGGCGTGGCGGCAGCCACCACGAATAGTAATCAGACCCCATCTCCAGTGGTGGAAACCCTGGAAAAGCAATTAGGAGAACCTTTTTCGTTTCCGGAGTTGAATGCAACTTCACATGGGGTAAATGCAAATGATATCGATGATGGGATTCCGCGTTTGTCTAGGGCTTTATCGAACAAATCAAGATCTACGAGGTCTAAGCAGGTTGCTGTTGCAAAGGTATGTCATGCCCCAATAGCTTGTGGATGTATTATTCTATTTCTTTTGTGCTTCCATATTTCTGGCCGTATATTCTTCTAAATTGTCTGGAATATGATGTAAACAAACCATGTTGCATGCAGAAAGGCATACTGAATCACTTATGTTTGGTGACAACACTTGTTTTTTAGCTATAATATTTGAGAGTTGTGAGCTTTTTCTTCTTTGAAAGCCATTACAAAAACATTAGAGCTTGTCGTTCAATTCATGAAAAGCTCTAATAGCGTCAACTTGCGAATTTTGAAAACTAGCTTTCTACCTGTGTTATTCACATGTTCTGTTTGAAATAAATTTGTTGAAAGATTACTTGCTTGCTTTCATTTTCACCTTTGCAATTAGGCATCAAAAGTTGTTAAATCAGAGTTGCAAACACCCATATGTAGTTAGGCAAGACAATGGGAGTAAGCAAAATAAATGGACATGACGAAGAATTGTGATATACTATTTATGCATGCTTAAATACCACAATTATGTTCCATAATTTTATTTTATTCAATTATTTGAACCTCAATATGTATTAAGGGGCACATTGCAGTTGCCACAGTGCGTTATTGTACATATTTGAAGCTATAAGTAAACTAATCTCTAGCTTTATACCACTCACATCTCAAGCATATCCAATGAGAATAATTTGTACACCGTGGACAAGTACCGGGACTGAACGCACGACAAAAGTGTATTTACAAAAATTTAGAAAACCAAGCAAAGCAATATGGGTGGAGCAAAAACTAATCTGTTACTGGTCTTGGAAGCAACAACAATATAAGCAGTTAGAAATAGATTGAAAAAGAAGGGGTAAATGCATGTCTTCATGAGAGCAAAAGAAATATATTGCAAATCTAGTGTCTTCCCAAAAATAGGGAAATGGAGTCGTGAAGAGGCAAAGAAGAGAAGACAAAGAGGAGCCAACCATTTGTGTGAGTAATTGAAACTACTAATGCTTTCAGCTTTTATCTGAAGGAAGGAAGAATGGGTGAAAGGAAGAAGAAGGGTGTTTCTAGAAGACCCATTTAACTTTCTCCATTGACAAATTACATGTGCGTAGCCTATTTGTAATTGTGGAAAGTAAAGAGGAAGAGTAAAAAATTCATTAAATAGTATTCATCTTGAGTATCTAACCTGAGGTTGATGGATTGTCTTTATACTTTTAATTAAAATGTGTATTATGTGTGTAATTTATTGTTTGAGAAGTTGAGGGGGTAGTGACCTTAAGTTTTATTCAAAAATAAGATAGATTCATTATATGGACATTGGACTGGAAAGCAAAGAACAGTAATAATAACATAATAAAAGAAAAAGACAACTGTATTTGTTCCCCTAAGAAAGTAGTGGCCCCAAATCATTACCACTACTGGTGGAAACAAGCTTCGATGACTCATCCTCCAAATTTGCCTCCCTCCGCTACTTCCTCCTACTGCCGCCGCCACCACTCTGCTCCGTAACCGTGGATTCGTCCATTGACATGTCCTGATTCAACGTCGCCTCCCCAAATCTGCTCAAATTGTTCATTCTCAACCACAATCCACTGTTACCATTCATCGTTGATGTCATCTGTCGGGTCAGTCGAAGCCGACGCAGCAACAGAATCTCAGTACCACAGCTTAGATCAAAATAGCAGATGACCTATAAATCAAACCTAACTATTCGATAGATTTCAACAAAGAAGAAAAGAGAAAAAAAAGGAGATCGAGAGCATCAACACAAATTCTACCAAGCGGTTTGCCAACCTATTTCTTCCATATAGCTTTGTTGACGGTGAAGGGGAAAGAAGTTTTGACAGAGAAAGAGAGAGGAGAGAGACCCTTGGTAGATGTTTTGATATCTTAGAAATCAGTAGTATATGGTAGACTATGGAGAGAGAGACTCTCAGAGGAAATAGTGAGTGAATGTGACGTGTGAAGTGAAAATTTAGAGTTCCTAGAGAAAAGTCCAATTGAAAGATAAGTTGTGATCTCCTACACCAATAAGCTCTTGCCACGTATAAAGTTGGGTAGCATGCGTACTGACTAGTTAGCAATTGACCTCAAATGTACAGAAGATGTATAGTAACTAGTTACCAGTTGGTTCGGGTTTAATGGGTTTGAATGGGCTCAACCTGTGACTCAACCAAAACCCAAGAAAAACTGACTGCTACTTTGAAAGAAACTGATCGTTGACCTCTGGATTGGGTCGGACCGGGTCGGGTTGGTCAGGTCTGTCAGATCCTTGCTCACCACTAGTATGTAGGGTCAATGTGAATGTATGTATTGTAGGTGAAGGAGAGCAAAGGAATTGGAACCCTAGTTTTTTGGTTAGTTAGAGGTAGTGTTAAGGAGTGAGTGAGGAGGTTACTGTGTTATTTAACGAGCTGATAGAGAGAGAGAGAGAGAGGGAGAGACTTGAGCAGAAGTACACAGTATGAAAGTGAAATCAAGAGAGAGAAACAGTGATCTGAAAGTGAAGCTTCAGAGAGAGATGGGGGAGAGCAGAGTGGGAGTGCGCACTGCACTCACTGTGCATGGTATCGGGCGAGGCTCGGAAGGATGTATTATTCAACTGTATTTTTGTAAACGGGGTTTTATGCCATATATATTTGTTTCCCTGGAAAATTCTTGAGCGACAATATGATAATGGGAATGGGTTTTTTAATGTAATTCTTCAAACTTTGCAAGGGTTAAGTTTGGGGAAATTGGGTTGGTTTAATCCGGGTTACGACTAGCACAAAAATGAGGCATGTTTCTCCCAAATTTTGTACTGGTTTGATGACGTGGTGAGAATGGATCGGTTTGGAGGAAAAAGGTGAGGGTTTCCAGCAAAGGAGAAAAAGACGTGTACATAATAAGACACCCTCGACTAAACGCTTTAGATGTGTCCATAACTCACCGAACGATCGGAAGAGAGAGATGGGGTCAAATGAAAACTTTTGATAGTTTTGTGAGTACATGGATAGGTTATGTGAATTTCTAGTTGAGTGCATGCGGTTGAGAAATGAACTTGATAGCCAAACTGACCCTCATAAGAGGTTGCGGTTTTTTAATGACTTTGAACTGGCGGTACGGTAGGTCCAAGAATGGTCGGCCAAAGAAGCGAACTAGACACTGTGGATTCGTAGGACTTGTACATTATGGATTCGATTCTTAGCAGTAGAAAAGTCAGTAATATAATTTTCCAATGCTTAGATTTTAATTTGACCAAATAAAGTCTAAGTCAAAAAACTTTACTTGTGGAATACACCAAAGTGCGTTTGAAAGATAAAATATTAAATCGTTAGAGCACCACTCACTTCCAAGGCAAAAGTTGGCCCCAGTAATAATAACAAATAAAAAAATCTACTTCCAAGAGATCATGGTGTCACGATCCAAATCCGAAGACTAGGCACGCAACCGGCCAATGAGTTCTAAAAAATCGGAAAATTGCTACAAATTTAGTTCTCAATATTTTCCTATGGGTCTTGTGCCAAAAGTTGCGTAATGAAGTAAGTTTTTCTGAAATAATGAACGTAACTATGCTAAAATACTCTAAAAAGATGGAGGAACTTCTCTGTGCGAAAATTGTGAAATATTATTGCATACATG
Source organism: Rhododendron mucronatum var. ripense (assembly GCA_019656295.1). Lineage (NCBI taxonomy): Eukaryota > Viridiplantae > Streptophyta > Magnoliopsida > Ericales > Ericaceae > Rhododendron > Rhododendron mucronatum. Next base: position 1,049,281 of record BPLT01000038.1, on the reverse strand, counting down.
TTTAAGCTAATGGGGGATTTTTGTGGCGAAATAAGAGTAGGTTGAGGGCAGAATTATACCTTAGAGGGTGATTGGTGAAGTGGATGGAATGGGAGGTGGTAATGGTGGTGGTTTATGGGGTTCGGCGGTGGCATTAGTAATTATCCGCTGGTGAAGCTTTTGTTTGACAATGGTGGTACAAATAGGTTGGGAGGTGCTGTGCCATATATGGAAGTGAGGAAGGATTGGTTTTGAGGTGGGGGGGTGAGGGGAGAAGGCGAAAAGTGATCTCGACAGGGGTACTCCCCTATTTTGACCGAAGAGGAAGAGAAGCAACAAGACTTCCTTTGGTTGCTCTCTCCCTCTCAAACTCTCTAGCAAAGAATATAAATGTTCAATTGTAATATAAATGATGTAGAAGGGAATACCTGGTCAATCCGCATGCGAATTTGAATCGTTGCTGTTCAGTGGATGATAGGCGAAGCCGACGGTCAGCTCATGGTGACCGTAACCAATTTCTCCGGGCACATCTTCTATTTCAGAAAAAAGGTGCATGTAGGCATGTAGCTGCTCACGATGAAGACTGCACCCTTGAAGCTGTACAAGCTGCAAAGCTTTCTAATGGCTCCAACTTGCCTTACACTAGACACTCTAGCCGATGTTCATCGGCTTCTTTGGCCGACCATTGTTGGACCTGACGTTCCGCCGCTTCAACGTCGTTAAGAAGCCATAGCCTCTTATGAGGGTCAGTTTGGCTATCGAGTTTATTTCTCAGTCGCATGCGCTCAATTACGAATTCACGGAACCTATCCATGTACTCCCAAAACTGGTCTAAAGTTGTCATTTGACATCTCCTCTACTCTCTCTTTTGATCAGTCGGTGAGTTAGTGAAATATCTGTAGCTTTTAGTTGAGGGGTCTCTTATTATGTACATGCCCTTTTTTCCTTTGGTGAAAACCCCCACTTTTCCTCCAAACCAATACACTCTCGCCATGTCATCAAACCAGTACAAAATTTGTGTTTCGAGAAACACGGGTTTGTTTTTGTGCTAATGGTAACCTGGGTTAAACCAACCCATTTTCCCCAAACTTAACCCTTACAAACAAGAATTTGTTAGGGAAACAAATGCAACAACAACAAAAAACAGAACCCATGTAGTCCCCAATCATTGGGGGTATGGGCGGGAGAGGAATGGAGACACAGACCTAAACTTTGGCAATATGCACAAAGTGGATGTTCTCAAAATACCATTGAAACATTGGCCCCCCTTGTCACGACCCAAATTTAGTGAATTTGAATATCGTGACCAGCCAGTGAGTCTGTCTCACCAAAGGCCTCTATTGACTCTTTTAAAAAAAAATAATAATTATAACCATAACATTTACAGAAACCTTCTCTAATAATCAACAATCACTTGGAGTGATTTATTCATTATGCTAATATCAACATAGGCTACACTCTTCTCTTATTCATTACATAACCATATCACCAGCATAATAATATTAGTACTCAGTCCATCTCTCTAATCCTGATTACCTGAAAAGAAAGATTTCAACAACATAAGCCACTAGTTGTGTGAGATTATGAATTATCAGAGTTACATGACCTACCATGGAATCTTTAAAATTCTTTTTATGATCAAATAAACACAAAGAACATAACTTCAGTTTTTCAAGGCTTGAATTGTAACCCAGAATCATAACTATGGCTCAAACTGTAACCAATATCATAAACAAAACCGTATATACGATATACCATCCAACGATTACCGCCGGTATTGAGGGAGCAACCCCCAAAGCGTATAAAGTGAATTGATTAATTCAATTGGACACCCTGCTGTGTCCCCTTTCTTTCCGCCCTTATAATACCGTTCCGACTAGTATCTTTACTGTCCCCTAGATTCCAGGGACATCGTTCGGATGTATCGATAATACTTTTTCATAAACTGTTCAAAACATCATAATTCCATGGTATATTTGCTACAAAAGAATTCAAATGTTAAATAACCATACTTTTGTAAGCCAAAAATATAAATTTTACGAAAAATTCATGTAACAGGGATAATTCATAACTCACCTGTTTGATTCCGAAATTAATGGTAAGATCTATTGAATCGTACTAGTCCTCCTGGCAATTCCTTCCTCTTTTTTTCTTTCCCTCTCTTTTTCCTTCTATTTATTTGCTAGTGGTGGTGTGTGCCGTGTGTGTTGTGTTGTGTGAGGTGTGTTGATATGAGTGGTATTTATAGTAGAAGGGTTAAGAGAATAACCCGAGCATATTCCTTCCTTAATTAACCTTATGTGAAATAATTCTAAGGATATTCTTTTGTGCCCAAGCATATTCCTAGAATAATAAAAATCTAGGGGTTTGATGCCGAGAATATTCTTACAATAATAAAATCTAGGGTTTGATGATGAGAATATTCTTTTGATGCTTAGGATAAAATCTAGGGATACCTAAAATATTCTTTCTTCGGATTATTCTTCTTAAACCTCACAACGTTACATCTCGCGATCGACTCGTGCCTCAAATTTGACGTCGCAATGCGTCATTTGGGACAATATCTAAAAATCTTTTTTAAGAAAACATACATAGGAAATGAAAATTTTAATAAGCTTCAAGTCATCTATATTTCCTAAATCCTTATGGTAAACAGTTCTTTAAATGTTAACTATTTTATTTTTACCCTTTTTATCATCTTATTTGTATTTTTAAAAGTCGGGGTGTTACACCCCTATACCTGTTTTGCTGTGGAACCATGCCCCCAAATCAAAGCCGAATGGCATTAGAGAGGGCAGGCCTAAAGACCCAATTCAATTTATGTGCACATTACCATGCTTCTTTCATTGATAGTCCAGAGCATCGGTATGCACAATATATGGCATAAAACTCCGTTTACAAAAATACAGTTCTTTTCCCAACTGAGAGCACGCCACGAGAGGCTTCTCGTTTGTTATATGGTATTCCAGATCTTCGAGGTTGGTGTTATACCCAATCCTATTTCGACCCCGTTTTCAAGTAGGATGCATTTTAGAAATGAACATGTTCTTGTTCATTTTTGCATGGCTTGATCTAGTAGTCTAGCGAGACATGATATTTGAGAAGAGGAGGAATGTAGAGAAGATAATGGGAGATGGAGGGAAATAAGTGGAGTGAGGAGATAGGAGACAAATATGAGAGATGATAAAATGGAAAGTGGCATTTTTTTGGTAAATAAATTGTGTATACGATAAAGTGCACCAAGAGAATTCCTCCTGTGTATAAAAAGTCTATAAAATCTAGAAATTGGTTGAGTTAATTTGCTTCTCCCATCCATAAATGGCGCTTTGGCTTATATAAAGAACTTTTAGTGGCATCAAATGTCTATGATTCCTTTTGCCTCCAAATGTGCCACATCAAATATAATGGAGCCATTGACCGTAAAATCTGTCACTTGCTCGCCACCTTGCCTCACTAACCTTGAAGGAAATCCATCACACCTTTTGTTTGTGCCCTTGCCAAGCTATACCATGATGGCAAAGGATTAAGGCTACCGGGCTACATGGGGGGGGATGAACAAGAAGGTGGTTAACCGATTGAACATCATGTTTACACAGACAACACCAATTCACAAGCATTTGCTTTGTAAGGATCATGTTGTTGATAATCTTCCCTTGGAAACACAACAAACGAGGGAAACAACTTTGGTAGGAGCCTTAGTTGCCCAAATAACAACTCAAGGAAAAGTTGGTTGATGCCCATTGTTTGAAGCCTGAGAAAGGGGCTTCACTTTGAAAGAATATGAAGGAAGTAGTCTCGAAGAGTCATCACCTAAGCCAAGACTGGCATCCTATGCAAACATTTCTCAAAAAGCCAATAGTCAGAGGCAGAGCTAGGAGTTAAATTCGGAAGTGGTGCTGTTTTATGGGATTCTACTTGTGTTGTTGCATTTATTTGTAGAAGTGCGAATGGTAAGATTACATGTATATCCAAAATAATTAAATTTTGCTGTAGGATTTGTATTATGTAAAAATAAATAAGAGATTGGTCCAACTCTCTCATGGTCTTCAAATGACAGCCATTGAGATATTATTGTTACATCCCAATGGTTTATATTTTTTAAAACTCCTTTGCATTGTTTGGGTAAGACATAAAGTTGCCTGAATATCAATAGGTGCCTAATCATATTACATTAGTGTAGAAAAAAATTGGTTCGAAATTGGGGTTGGCACCTACCCCACCGCCACGCCACATGGCTCTGCAACTGCCAACAGCTCTCCCATTTTCATCTTTAAGTTCCCTGTATAGAAGAATGTCCCGCACCACAGTATCCCCATCGCTTTGCAATCTATCCGACATCGCAACACCTTTTTCTGCTGAAGAATAGATGGCTGAAAAAGATACGCTCAGTTTTTATCAACCCCGCTCCGGACATTGGACCATAATTTCATCAGTTGGCTTTGCCCTGCCACCCAAGTAGCATCCTCTGCAAAGTCTTCCCATCCCTTCATGATGTCTTTCTGAAGGCTTAACCCATATGATAAACTAACTTCTTGAGATGCATCCATATTGTCCCTCTCACACGTGTACCTCCAGAGCCACTTTCTAGTTTCTATATAATGCTTGATTAAAGATCTTCAATTTCTCCATACTTGAAACCCCATTTTTTGATAGGGGGTTTGGATTCTGCTCCACTAAATAATACTAATTTCTTTCTTTCTGTTACTCTAAAACAAATTTGTCACCAACTTCTCCAAACAATTTGTCACTTGGACCGCAATTGCAAAGAGAAACATGAAATATTTTGGCCCTTAATAACTGCGAGTCTCCGAACCTTTAGTTGATGATAGCCTTTCCACTCTTCATGAAGACTTCGGAAACCTTTGTGCAATTGAATCCTACACTGTTGTGGTTGTGTAAGAGGACGAAGCGACAACCACAAATTAAGTGGTCGGAGAGGTTCCAACCTTTCAACCATAAATTGATGCAAGGGGTTTTTATGCTAGCTAATTGGCTTCATTTGGAATTTGCCGAAACTCAGCCTGAGACAGGAACCTCAAACAACAGAAAAACACAGTTGAGGTTGCCCATTCGAGTCATATCTGCCGATCTGCGCTGCAAAAAGTAATGGTATCCGCTGCAAAAAGTAATGCTACCGTCAGCATAAAGTAAATGGGTTACATCTCTAAACTAATCATCCACGCTCCCATGTACTTAGCCTTCCATACAGCCTCCCACATCGCCTTCTGAATGATTTGACTCAGAACTATCTATTACCAAAATAAACCGAGAAAAGAAGACAAAGGATCACCCTGTGAAAGAAACCTGCCGCCTTCCCATTCACCAATATAGATGAAGAGATACGGAAATTTAATGATTCTAATCCATTTCTTGCATTCTGATTCCAAGCCCATCCTAGCCATCCATTAGTGCAGAAAATTCCAGTGGACATGGTTATTCACCTCACAGTGTCCAATTTGAAGATAACTCCAGGTGTCCTGTTTCTCACAGTTGAATTCACATTCTCATCACCAACCAACAACGCGCACAAAATATCTATCTGCGAAAATTTTATTATGAGACTTTGACATGATCTCCCACTAGTCCCTTAAGCCTGGAAACCAAGACATTGGCTAGGACCTTTCAAGGCTGCCTGTGTGAGGTAATGGGTCTTAAATCCTTGACGTCATGTGTAGTGGGCCGAACATTGGGCCTGATCAGGTTTAACAGCCTATGTCATTGGGCTGGACCAAGCCGGGGTCCGGGCCCAATGACTCAGACCACATCGGGTGGTGCCGGCCGGACTGCTGTGCCAGACTGAACATTTAAACTGGACTGCATGAACTGGCCGACACACCTTGTTGACGGTATCGCAACAACCTGTGTAATTCTTTGAGGACAGCTCACCCACATGCCTCAAACCTACTGGCTCTATATGTCATGTGACGTCAGCCGAGGCGGTTACCATGCGTGCTGAGGTCGTGCTAACTTGGAGGGCAAGTCTTGGAGCTCTACATAAGGGTGAAGTACAAACCCTGACAGAGACTTAACCATTGGAATGCCTTCTCGGTCGACTCCGGCCAGTGAGGCACTAACGGAGGCTGTTACCTGTGCAGGAGCACCTGTGAGCAAGGATTTGTCCCTGAGCAACGAACCAGATCTAAACCTAAGCCTACATCGATTAACCAGCACCCCAAATCATGTTTCCTTCCTTTCTTAGGAATCAATGCCTCAAAAGAGGAACTCAAACTCCCCATTTTTTTGTCAGATATGTATGCAGAGAGGGAGAGAGAGTCCATTCTTCAAGTCTCTATTTTCTTTCTATGAAACTGTTTTATATGCCTTACAATACTTAATAGATGAATAATCACCGTAGAAACTAACTCTACTTGACATAGTACTATGAATATGTATCCACTTAAAGCTAAGCGTTATCCCGGAGCCTTAAACATCTACAAATAAGAACTATATCATTGCTTTTATAAAGGACTCATGGTGTAATGCTAATAATTACCGATCTTCACTTCACTCTTTTCATGAGTTGGGCTGCATTTGGATGAATTTTAGTTGGAGATTGGAGGAAATTAAGAACGTGTTGGTGGAAAAGCGTTAGCTAGGGTTACTCCATGCATCTTGAGTTAGTTATGGTGAACCAATGGAGGGTTCATTTTTGGCTCGGTGCTTGGTCTGGAATTATTCCATAGAGGATATGTGTGCTCAGTTATCTATTATTCTTGTCAGTGAAAATGATAGCCCAACAAACAACACACTGTTGATGAAATAGATTTCTGCGAGGATGTCTTTCTGCTTGATTGGTGTTATATGTGCCTCAGATAGGGTGAAAGTGCGAACCATCTAATCTTCCATGTCCTATTGCTGGAGAGGTGTTGACCAGGAGCTTTGTTTTGGTGATTTTGTGGTAGAGTGGCCATGTTCAGTTGAGGAGTTATTTTCCACTTGGCTTGGGTTGTCCCTGGGGCAACTATCAATGCTTGGGTGGTGGCAGTTCTATATGTGGCGCACGGAAAAAGAGGAGCAAGAGAGCTCCTTAGGTGTTCTTTATTTCTTTTTCTGGTCAATAGCTCCTTACCTGTAGAGAGTTCAATGTTTTTCTTGAAAGGAGCAAGGTTGGTCCACACATCTTTTGTGTTGGTGATACTTTTTCCTTGTCTTCTTTGTTAGTTATTGGTGGAATAATTTATGCCTCTAGATAGAAAGGGATTTATATTCTGTTTTTGATTCTTTATTTGGTTTCTCCACTTTTTTGACGAATTGTTGTCTCACTTATTAAAACAAATTATTCTAGACCACTGAAGGCCATGAAGTCCTGATGGCATGCCTTGAGGCACTTTGAGGTCCGTCATGTGCTTGAACAGGCTCTGCTAAAATAAGGACTCCTTTAGTATCGAATTTGATCACTGGGAAGTGGAAACTTCTAGACATACTGGAGATGATACATGAAGAGGCAATAGCATCTTCAGCATACTATTGGCCACCCAAGAATTCCGAAAATTATGCAACTTAAATTTGAGTTGGAATCATCAGCAATTAGTCTAGAAGGATGAGTTATGACTCCATAATATGGTATATCCGTTTTGAAGGTCCAAAATGGGTCCCATTATGTATTGAGGCATGAAGATGTGAGATCACTTTGACTATTTTCCTATATTTGAAAATTCTAAGGTGAACTACTTAATTTTGTTTCCTATAATAATCATATAGGGTAAATCTAAGCAGTTTCCTCAAAATGTCTCCTCAGTATTTCCTTAGATGATAAGTTAAATTGTCAGTATTTCCCTCTACTGTCGCTAGAATTTCTCTATAAGCTGTCCAACACGTGCGAATATTGTGAGTTTTTAATTATGGGGTTTGGAGTGAGGTTCGTGCTCATTTTCTATTTCCTGCTCTTGTACCATATAAGATCACTAATTATCCAAACAAAGGTTTTGAATTTAGCCAACAATGTGAATCTGTTAGATCCATCGGTACTAGACAGTTGATATGGTTTCAGAGCCAGGCTTCGGGAGGCTTTGGGCAGAGCTAGTTAACAGTTTAATGTAGATTAGAGTCTATTCCTGTAAGCTAGTGGAAGTTGATTTGTACTGTGGGGGCCCATATTGGATATTCCATTGCGAACTGTAACATGATGTGACATGTTCATAAATGTGTGTTCGAAGGCCCCAATAATTGACTATAAATGAAGTCATGTAAACATTTACTTCATAATGCATAACGTTAAATTGCAGGGTGTTCCTTTCATTGCTCTTTGGTGCCTTTTATTGTTAGTCACTTGTTGCTGCTGCGTTTATCAGGACTTTTCTACTGTCTCCACTCTCAATATGTATCAACACTGTGCATGAATCAACTGTCTTCCGTAGGTCACCATTGTTCCTGCAAACTAGTTACGGATGATGCTTTTTGCATGTTATTATGCACATGTGATCTTTGATGGACTGCCACTATCTTTTCCAAAAAATAGAGCTCGTCGCCTTCTGGTCAGAATGTACTTTTGATCTGTATGTTTTTGCATCACAGGTTTCAGAAGTCAGTTCGCTTTTGGGCAGAGCGGGTACTGCTGGGCTTGGAAAGGCAGTAGAAGTTCTGGATACACTTGGTAGTAGCATGACGAATTTGAGCCTCAGCGGTGGTTTTGTTTCGGGAGTAACCACAAAGGGAAATAAAATCTCAATATTGGCTTTTGAAGTAGCGAACACAATTGTTAAGGGTGCGAACCTTATGCAATCTCTTTCGAAGGAAAGCATTAGACATTTGAAGGAGGTGGTGCTTCCTTCAGAAGGCGTGCAACGTTTGATATCGAAAGATATGGATGAACTCCTTAGAATTGCTGCGGCTGACAAGAGGTTGATACTGCACAATCGCTTAAATCCCGCATAGGTGCTTAAGCGTTTCTTGTTATTTCAGAAGCATAAAATAATTGGCTTTTAAATATTGTACAGGGATGAATTGAAAGTTTTCTCTGGGGAAGTGGTCCGTTTTGGAAATCGTTGTAAAGATCCTCAGTGGCACAACTTGGACCGTTACTTTGAGAAGTAATTCTAGCTAGTATTCTTTAGTTTGCTCCTTTCTTTGACATCTCAAAGAGTTCTCTCATTGGCTCTGGTTCTCTCTGTCGTCATCTTTAGGTTGGGCTCAGAACTTGTACCCCAAAAGCAACTGCAAGATGAAGCAGAAACTGTGATGCAACAATTGATGACCTTGGTCCAGTATACTGCCGTGAGTAGTTCTTCACCATTGTATTCAGAAAGCTGATTCTTCTAAGTTGTTTTGTGCGATTCATTTCCTTTCCGAACTTGCTACGACTTTGATGGTCTAAACCAAGCGGAGTCTATAGCGAGTAATAATTCTCATGAGTCTGAGTTCGATCCTTCATGAAAGAATAAAAACGTACGTTGAACCGTTGTCTCATGCGAGAGAGCAAATTGAACTGTTTGATTATTTTGCACTAGGAAAAGGAGCAAGAGAATGGTTGTGAACGAACTTTTTGTGAGATACATAGGAATATTGGGATTTAATTGGAGAAAAGTGCTGGGGTTTCAAGAGTTCACCTAGCGATGTAATTTGCTTACGACATCATTACCACAACAAGGTTAAAGGATAGATCCATGTGTGAAGCAGATTGAATGTATTGGCCGATGAGAGGTTTGCACCATAGACATTTTACAGGGGAGCTCATGGATTTGGTACACAAGGAAATCAGAAGTTATGTATTTTTGAAACCAAAGTAGATGCAAAATGTTCAATCATCAAAACCTGACAAAACGCACTGATAATCTCATCTCAATGATAATATTGATATATCTCATCTCTAGCCCTGGCTAGACGATTAGGTACTCATAGATATGAAATAGGGATCCATAAACGTAGTGCTAAGTTTTTTTTTTTTTAAATGTAGTGCTAAGTTGCCAACCATCCTTGGAAAGAAAATTGACGAAGAGGAGTGAACTGCCAATACTCTGTGCACCTCTTTGCTGCTTTTATCTTTTTGTTTTTCTCCCCATTTCTAGGTGAAACTCTCATCCTTTCTCCGACTTGTAAAACAAAGGTGCAAAACAGGGACAAAAAAAGCCCAATCGGATCTGCTAATTCCTACTTTTGCAACTGCAGTCTGACTCCAACTCATTTTTGGCGTAGAAATTGTTTTATTCACCAGTAACATGAAATCCAAAGTTGTATACTTCTTGTTCTAATGCGCTGACTCACGTGTCAATCCCTTTTGGAGTAGAAAGTTGTCGCCAAAATACTATGACTGTCTCAAACCTTTGTGCCCCAAATCTGGGGTTTTCCTTAATAGCCTTAAAACAGTTGACCCGACTTGCTAAAGCCCTGCTATAGTAACAATGGCCAATAAAGTCACAGAAAATAGGATAAACCAATCATACAAGGGAATTGTTCGACTTCCCAATGCCATCACTTTGTTAAAGCAAGAATGGATGTAAATGCATGCAATTGAAGACTAGAAAAGTGCAAATATGCCACTCGTCACTTATGAAGCAAGTTTGCAGACCACCCTAGTAGCTGACCACCTCTTATGGTAGACAAAAAGCATTTTTATATTCCAGCATGTTGAATTGTTGCCAGCAGCTGCATTTGATAAGGTATCAGCACACCAGCAAAAATATCCCAGACCAACATCCAGATATGTCACTATTTTTCCAGTGTCCCTCTATAAACGCCTCTGTCTAATTCCTTTCTTAACCTAATTGCTGGAGAATATCTCACTTCATAAAAAATCCAATCTCTCTTATCACTCATATGCTTTCCAGTTTCCACCCTCCTCCAAAACCGCTTTCCTCCATACCTGAGTAGTCACTACCCTTGAAGGTTTTTCTTGGTGCAACCTGTTTGCAATGTGCTGGAATTCTTTGCCCCTAACTGGTAAATTACAACAATTTTTGAACCTTTCGGCTAAGTATTTGGCATGCTAGAGATTGCGCTTTATAAGAAATTAGCTTCAGTATGGCAATTGTAGATAGTCATAGCCTCTTTGCCAAAGGCCATTATCTTTTTATTGTTTTTGGTTCAGTTACTATTTCTCTCAAACCCCCCCCCCCCCCCCCCCCCCCCCCCCCCCATTTTGGTTTCCACAGAAAACTATTTGTCCATGGTTTCATCTATGAAGGTACCCATATGTTCCATTCCTAATTTAGTTTTAAAGCGAGCAGAGCACATGTGGAAAATATTGTTTTATTAGCTCATACGAATGGGGGTTTTGGTCACAAAAGGCTTCCTCGAGTTATGAGCAAAGTGAAGAAATCCAATCACATCAAATGAATTGATGGCTAAAAGGCATGACTTCGAATTACTTTTCTGGCAGGCTTGAAACTTGTGTTTTGTTCTCTTTTGCAAAAGCTTGCCTCGTGCCTGTATTGGGAAAGAAGATTGGCAAATTCTTCAATGCAAAGGCTTGGGCTCGTCTTAACCCACGTCCCCCAACCTTGGCCAGATTCTATGTCTGTGTTCTACAAGTTGCCTACTCGCTAGGCGGACCCCCAATGCCTAGATTTTTGGGTGTAGGTGGTAATAATTCCCTCCGTCCCATTTTGTTTGTCCATTATTCCTTGTCTCTTTTATGTGTCTATTGCCTATATCTTTCATCCTATAATGTTTTTCATGGTTTCGACAACTTTGTATTATAGAACAAATTGGAATATATCAAATAAGACCCATATTGTATATTTTTCAAGATCCACATTGAAAGATATAGGCAATAGACATGAAAGAAACAAAAGGAATAATCGACAAACAAAGTGGGACGGAGGGAGTACGCATTTTTACATTAATCGGCTAGGCGGCGATTTGTTGGCAGAGTATATGTTGTAATATTTAGAAAATTAGAAGTATTTTGGGTTAAATGTGTAATAGTGAAAAGTATAGGATCTTAAGTGTTAGTATTTAAACATAACAAAAGGTGTGATATATACATGATACATGCCAAGGCCCTAAATTGGCTAACAGACGGAGATGATGGATGGGAACTCCTACTCTGACTATAGTTGCGATCTCTAAGTGGGATTTTCAGTCATCTATCCCTTTTCTTTCCCTAGCAAGGGAAGAATGAGTGGATGTTTTGAACGAGTGTTGAGCGAGTGAATATACATTACTATCAAAAAATATATTCTAGGTGTTGCTTTATTCTTAATTCATTTCGTTCTCATCTTATGTCATTTCCTAAATTTGGAGGAGGGGAAATATTTATTGAAACAATAGTAAAGCCGACTAATATGTTGGCACCGATTAGTCAGCACTGGGCGCCCCTCTCCCTACCGACTAGTGGCGAACGATTGGTAGAACATTGAATCTGGAAGGATTTTGGCTCTCTTTCTTGTGCTTTGCGGTGCAAAATTTTCTGGCGGTAGGTGATGTAGATCCAGAAGATAGAAGGAATATATCGAAGAAGAATAAGAGAAAAGAAGAGAGAGGAGAGATTGATTGATAATATTCTGGTAAACTATAATAAATGGCTAGAATCAGGAGGTTTGTAAATTGATTGAGTCTCTAAGGGCAGGATTAAACTGGACCAGAGCTTATATGTTGGGTGATTCTGAAGTGACTAGAGATTTGGAGGAAGTTACAAATCCTTGGGACATTGTTCTCCCTACCGCAGGTCTTACAGAAAAGGAATCCTAGCATCATGATGTTGGTGAAACTAGGATGGGGATAATTTTGGTGCCCCTTCAATGATACAATTGTAGAAATACTTTGACAATCCTATGTATAGATAATGTGTACAGAGAACATTATCTACGAAGAATCTCTGTTCTAAAAATCGGTCTAGGCGGGCCGACTAGTTAGTGCCTAGGCGCTAGGCAGGGCTCCAACACCTAGATAAAAATCGGCCTAGATGCCGACTAGTTGGCCTCTAGACGCCACTGCCCGACTAGTGCCTCGCGACTTTTAGAACAATGCAAAGAATGTACATAAACTACTTCCTCATGAGATTTTTTTAAGGATTACTAGGTGCAGTCATCCAGAACCTAACTCACCTTCCTTTTAAAGTAGTTCAAAAGTCCTCCAACCTACCAAGTGATGCAGAGAAGTCATCTTGCCGTCCATCACCCCATGAATCTTGTCATCTTCATTGTCCTCTTCTCTTCCATTACTCCTACTCTCAGTTACGGTAGCCCTTAAATAGACTATCTTTATGGGTAGAGCTTTAATCTCTTGAAAACTTTTGCTAATTCCATCTTCTGTATCTAAGGTGATCTGTCAAGTCTCTTCTACTCGCATATAGCATCCACCAAACAGAACCTTGGAGAGGAGGAAAGTTTTACCAAATACGTTCTTTATATCAAACAGAAGGAAGATCCATCCATCATCCCGATCTTCAGACTGCTACATGTTCCATCCTTACACCTGGAATGGTATTTATGAAGGCTTGCTTTGTGTTGATATCATCAACTCCATTAAGAGCATAAAAATGGTTAGACATGGGTCCATAATGAATCTCCTAATCTTTAATGTGAAAGAACACATGTCATATTTAGATATTCTTTCTTGGCTTGGGAGTATAATGATCACCACAAAATTCCAAGGACATTATTCTATTCAAAAATTGCAAAAGCAAACTAGAAAGGAATGTCAAGTAATCATGATTGGACTACTGAATTGGCTGTAACGACAGGGAACAGTTTTACAGCACCAGCCTAGAATGCTAATGACTCAGGAGGCTTACAGATATAAACCTACTAATTTATATCCCTTGTAGTTAGGAAAATGCTACCATTTTGGATGGGGCGATCGGAGAGTAATTCGAAAACGTGAATTGTAATGCTTGTTTTTTCTTGGAACTTATATACTGAGCCCAAAGTTGTCAACTTGAGAACTTTATCGTGTATCAAATCCTAATTTGTAGACCATGCATCCAAAGAATGAGAATAGTTATAGTCAACATCAGGTATAAATACTGACTTTAAGAATTCATGTCAAAAAATAATTTATAGCTGTAGATTTTGAGAGATGGTACAATATTTTCGTTTTTCATACAAGGACATGATTAAAGTCATCTACTTTGGAAAATATTTGCTTTCAGCACAGGAAATGTGGCAGTCCAATTCTGAGTATATCGTGTCATGCAAACAAGGTGTGGCCTGTATTGTTGTTTGGAGAAAGTAAAAATGTGAAATGGTGTAGAAACATTGAGTCCAGCAAATCTGACTGATATATTAGCATCCAAATAACCATAGATGATTTGTGGCTACTAGTTATTTTAGCCTTGACCATCCCCAGGATACGTGTTTCACTTTTTTTCTTTAAGACAATGAAAATAAGAAAATACTATCACAAGCTTGTTGAGTCTGACTTAATCCTCTTAATCCCATTGACCGACCATTGTCCACTTGGTAGCAACATCTGATAAACAGATTCCTGCAACTCTGGAAGCGACAAGAATATGATAACTTATTTTTTGGCGAAAATGGGGAGATTGAGTTTCTATTGGTTGCAGGAACTGTATCATGAGCTACATGCCTTGGACAGATTTGAACAAGATTATCGGCGCAAGCTTCAGGAAGAGGATAACTCAAATGCTGCTCAAAGAGGTAATTATGCTTTTGATTCCGGAAAAATTTCCTTCTAATTAATCGAGTTTATGTCCATTTGTTTTTACTGATTTAGTTCAACATGACTGCCTGTTGTTTATTTCAGTTGAGAATTCAAATCAGGACTAGTAAGTGAATGCTAAGATAGAGCCTATGCACACGACTTTTGTAGCTAACCTAAGCGAAAGGAGGGCCAATGAATGGTTACTCAGTAATATGCTAAGGAGGATAGGAACCATCTTCCTGTATTGTTCATGCAAGCAAATATTCGAAATAACTTCCATTGTCAAAAATAGACGGATTAGATGATGTGTTTTTTGGTTATGTTATTAGAGAGATCAATAAAGTGTGTAGGTAACACACGCATTGTATTTATAGTGAAAGAGACAAAAATAATACAATGACTCTTGTACCCTCTCTCACTACTAGTTATTAATACCAACATAACACTACACTGCCCTTAAACTGGAGGCAGAAGAGGTAGGCAACTTCTGTCCATCGTCCTTAGAAATAGTAACCTGATAGGCAGATGTGCGACCATGAAGATCCCAATAGTATGATTATCACTATTACAATAAGTGCAGTGTCAATGAATATGGCCTCAGCCACGTCCATCTTGATCACCTCGACTAGAATCATGACCAAAACCACATTCGCCATGGCCAGTCTCCCTACCACCACGGCTAATAGGAGAGAAGGAACCTCTAGAGACAGTGGTGGCCAAATCAAAATGATCCACGGTTGCGGCGCATGTTTTACTATGAAGTTTTATATCAAAGTTCCCTCGGAGTTTCTCTATGGTACTGTATGTATAGTTACACTTTAAAGGTTGTGGGAATACTAGAAGTATCCTAAAAGGGGAACACTATGAGAATGACAATGATTTTTCGCAAGCCGAAACCAAAGTTGAAACAATTGAGATGATGCAGCAGCTGCTCTGTTTTCCTATTTCTTGTCAGATTGTGTAATGTGGGTTGGTTTTGGAATGGTAGAGAGGGAGCATTGGAAAAGGAGGTCATTGTCAGAGATTAGTATAAGTTCTTCAGGAACAATGTGGTGATAAACAAAAGCTAAGATATAATTGTATGGCGACAGTAAAGGTCGTGCAAACTTTTCGGGCCGTTGAACATTTGCACGCAAACACACACAAAAGGAGAGAGAGGCCTTTTATTGGTAGCAATTTTGAGTGTTGGTTCTACGAGTAAGTAGGTAAGGTATAGGTTTGTTATCCTTACTGAATCTGTGGCGAACAAAAAAAAACGTGACAAACTAGGTCTCCTCCTGATCAGGCCTCTTTCTTCTCTCTCTTCTGGTTTTTTGCTTTTTTGTTTTGTGGACTTATTCACCACTGTGAGCTTACTTTACTTGGGACTTCCAGTTGTCATCAGAGGAGGTATAATAAAATCTACCATTCTTTTTTTGGTTTGTATTTTATATACTTTTTGGGAATAAAAATAGGGGGGGAGGTATTATCCATGTGTATAAGCATGCGATGCTGTATGCATATGTCGAGAGAGAATGTGTGTGTGGAGTTCAAGAAGAGGTGGAACGTCTCTCACTCTCTGTAACATATGTTTGTGTCAATGTACTAAAAGTAGCTAGGCGCTAGTCGGGCAGAAGAGAGGCGCCTAGGGCAGACTAGTAGTGGACTAATCGAGCCTCAAGATTGGTAAGCTTTTCTATCTTTTAAAAAGTATCTCCCCAAAGTTTCAGTAAGAAATAACGTAAGATTAGGAAGAGAAGAATTAACACTAAAGTAACCACTTAAAATAAGTTACTAGTTTGAGTGAGACATGACATAAGACTTGGATGATAAGAATTAAGAATAAAGTAACAACTAAAGTTTGACCACTTTTTTCTTTGACTTTTCTACGAAGACTAATATTTTGGAACACTCCAAAATGGAGAAGTAGACTGGCAATATGGGACGGGGGAAGTTTATTGTGGCCCAATACTTTTGAAGTTACGAACATTTACTGTGGATAGCTTTTAAGATTTACAACAGGTATGCTTTGTCCCCTTGTCTCAGACATGTCCCCGACACGTCCCACCATAAAAGATACTACAATTTAGTGTATACACCATGTGGCGTGTCCCATGGTATTGTGTCCTCATCTTGTGCAATACGGATATGGTGACCTAGGTGTCGGTTCATTAGAAAACTGATGGAGAAGGGGAAAACATAAATTAGAACACACCCCAAATGTGATTCAGAAAGCTTCTTTTTCACTTGAAAGAGTACGATATTTTAAATTTTTGTTAATTTAAATATGACAGAGTGGGACCAGAATAGGTATAATACTATGTTGCATGGATCTTACAGTTTTTGTGAAATGACCATCTTAACACGACAAAGGTGCATATACGGATATGATACTATATATTTATTGGACGAGAGAGAGAGGTTACCCTTTGAAAAAGATTATTTCAACTCAAATAATGAGGTGCTAAAAGGGAATTGTGTAGCTTTTGATCCATTAGTCTTTCAAAATAGACGAACATTTCATGGAAAAAGTCAAAAAGTAGACAAAACATACTAGGATGGAGGGAGTAATTCTTTTTGGTATTTTTGGAACCAAATCTATGGATAACATGAGTCCATGTGCATTATGTCTTAGTAAATCTATGACATTGCAACTTCATTATTTTACTGCTTGTCTTGAATTTTATGGCTTTCTAGTAATGTTCAACTCTATGTTTTGGGAGCATATGAAAATTTGGGTGTTTGTATCTTATAAAATAAACGTGTACTAAGAATAATTACATACAAGATTAAGTGAGTAGTCGTGTATCCATATCCAAATTTGGATGCATATCCACATATCCTCTATTTTTAGAGATGAGTTGCTCGACTCTTAGATATACGAAATACCCACGCAAGGATGCAGTGGTTGTAGAGAAGAGAGTAGGAAAGTGAAAAAAAAAAAGTATGGAAGGTTTCTGTTAAACAAAATAATTCGGAAGGACCAACTTGCAAGGGTTTGCTTGAAATATCAAAATGAAAAAGAGGTTTGGGGAATTTTAGAGAGAATTTGAAAACATATTTCAATGAAGTCCAAATTAAAATTTCCAAAAACTTGAGGACGTGGCTCTTTCATTGATCCTAGTGATCTGTCCTGTGTAGTCACCTGGGATTAAAACTTTACCCAGATTAGTCCCCTTTAACGTGGTCACCTTGGATTTAAGCTTTGTAAATCCTACTTGTTTTTACTTTTTAGTATATGTTAGTATGTTACTATTCTACTTTTGTGTCTGTCTGTCTATTCCTTGATATTTCTTTTTGAGTGACGGGCGGAGGGTACAAAGGGCAGTTACGTATTCCTTGATATTTCTATTCTCATAATATGTTTGTTAGTACATGCTTGTAACTTGTTTTGATTGTTCAAACATTTACAACATGTAGGAGATACCCTTGCAATATTAAGGGCCGAGTTGAAGAGCCAAAGGAAGCACGTGAAAAGTTTGAAAAAGAAATCACTTTGGTCCAGGATTTTGGAAGAGGTATCAATTCAGCACTATTTATGGCTAGGGTAGTTAATGTACTTGTCTTATTTTGAAGTTTCTAGGTATTCGGCTGGTTTCAAATTGTACTTTTGTTCACTGAATTATCTTATGTAGTACATGCTCCATAGTTGCATGGTGATTATGCTTTTTGACTTTTTTGTTCTAATGGGATCTTAATGGGTAGAAATTTCCGAAGTTAAATTTAGCGATCCCTTATTGATTGCATCTATTGTTTTTTAGGTAATGGAGAAACTTGTAGACATCGTCCATTTTTTCCACTTGGAAATCCATGATGCTTTTGGTAGTGCCGGTATGAATTCAAAGCTTAAACTTCTTCCTCAATGTTTATCTGAAGCCTGATTTGCTCAATCCAGATGGTGATGGTATGGTCAGAAGACTAAGAACAAAAGAGATTCGTGGAAGCTTTTTTATTTTATTTTTTATTGAGCCACTTTCATAAGAAATTTGCAACCTTTGGCTCTTACAGTTTGGAATGGGGATAAAAAAACTGGACATTTGAATCGACGTTAGTGGATAATTCTGAGAGCACATATATTTCAGTATTGGCCCAAAAGAACAAAATAAACTTCACAGGGTAATTTCCAAAAGGGGTTTTAGTGCAATTTAACACCATCTTAGGGATGAAGTTTGGGCAATCTATGTTTTGGTTAAATCATCTCTTTGGAATACGCGTTCTAAAGGTGATTGATTAGGTTGTCTGTAAACTTAGTGAAGGAGTGAGACTTTAATTCTTTGGAATATACACCAAACTCATGGGAAATTGCTGATTCTTTTTCGGGGAAATTGTAAAACTTGTCAACTATTGTTTGCTGCAAAATTGTGTCTATATATTGGTATCTCTGAGTTAATTCATTTGATGCTATCTCATGTTTAACTTTTTGTTCTTGGTTACCTTTTCAGCTGGAGATAAGCCAGTGAAAAACTATAGCCAGAAATTGGGATCTGCGGGTCTTGCATTGCATTACGCAAATATAATTTCCCAAATTGATACAATTGTGAGTTTGTTATTTGGTTGGGGCTTGCTTTTTCATACTTTGTTATCAGTCATTATCGGTGTAATACTTTTGCACCTCGTCGTAATTGTGAGCATCTAAGGTTGTCATTACATGTTCTATGACGTTTAGGGTCAGATTCTCTCATGAAACCATAATTTTATAATGTTCTATGTCTCAAAGTTTGAATGAGAGGGGAAAAGAGAGGATATTGTATGTCTTTACACTCTTTGACAAAAGCAATCATCTAGAGATGGAGAGATCACTTGATGAAGTTATGGCATCATTTTGCCTCACCGATTGTATTTGAAGATCCTGAACCCGCTCGCTGTCGTGTTCCCATTTTGCTTTTGTCTACTATTATTTTCTTTCATATCTCATCGCTGTATCACTTTGGGCATCAGAGGGTATAAAAGACATCACACGTGCAAGCTGAGAAACCTATTAGAAGGAATGAGCTGCCCAATTTACATCATCCATCTCAGCGCTAGGAGTTACCTGAATGAAATCATGTGGACACTCGTTAGTCTGACGACAATCCGTTGACCACACACAAAGATGTTGACCTACTTTATGTACTGTTTCATTTGTTACTATGTCGCAATATACTGAGAAAGTGATACGCACAGATGCCTGTACAATTTGGCATTGAGTGCGTGGTTGGATATTTTAGCAATTGCTTTTCAGATATTTTTTTTTTCATCTTCCTACACAAAAATCACCTGACAATCCAAATTCCAAACCCCCATGCTGAGTAAGAATGACTATGTTTTAAAATGCATAGTTGATGCTTGCCTTGAGTCTTGCATTGATATAATGAGGCATTCCAAAAGCGCCTCAAGATTTTCAAAGTTTTGCATCACCCTTCACGTGTACGCCGTTGGTCTAAGGTGTCTATTTTGCACTTGTCCTAGGCATTTAATGTGAGCATTCTTTTTCTCACGCATTTCATGCGAGGCATATGCTTTTTTTGCCCTCCAAAGTAAGTTTCTTCACTCTCGCTCCATGTTAATCTACAAAGCTTTCTATTGCCCTCTGTCTCAGCATGTCAACCTTTTATTTAAAGTGAGAGAGTACCTATTTGATAGCTTATAGACAAACTATGTGAGAGTGGAAGAGATATGACCGGCGCCCATCGCAAAATTAGCGTATCATAAATGTATGTTTCGTGAAGTTTAGTGTATGGAGTAGAATTGAATAATAGACATAGCTTTTGCTTGTTGCAGTGAATGATTTTTAGTTACATACTAGTGTATTCACACATTTCTAATCTTAGAGGAACTTTTACAAAATTTTGTGCTATCTTTGAAATTTAGAAATAATTTTACAAATAACAAGCTCTAAGCTTTTGCTTATACAGTGTTTCTAAGCTTACACCTTCTTTGTGCAGTCGTAATTAGTATGATTGTGTTTAGAGACTTTTTGTAATGCCTCATGGATTTAACATATCGGTACTGGGAAACAAGCACTGACATTTCCTCTCTCGAGTGTGGAGACTCAGAACTATGCTTCTTGTTAAAATCACTATCCTGAGGGTTTTCCCTGGGCATAACGTTTGATGCTTTCAGGTAACCCGATCAAGTTCCGTCCCACAAAATACAAGGGATACACTATATCAAGGACTCCCTCCTAATATAAAGTCGGCTTTGCGCTCCAAGTTGATGATGTTTCAGCTCAAGGAAGAGGTACTTAGTCTTTTTACTGTCCAACCTTTTTTTTTTTTTTGATAAGTACTTAGTTGTCTTTCCTTATCTTTGTGCCCTTCCCCCCCTTAATTTGCAGTTTTTTTCCCCTCCATTGTTACCCTTTCCTTAATGGTTTATTTCAGCTCACTGTTCCCCAAATCAAAGCTGAAATGGAGAAAACATTGCACTGGCTTGTTCCCATTGCCACAAACACAACCAAGTAAAACTATCCGCTTTCACATACTACTTCTTTTGGACTCTAAACCTCTGGTTCCAATTTTTTTATTTCCTCGGTTCCCTTTCCTGGCAGAGTTACATCATGCGTGTTATTCATCCCTTGAAGAGCAGGGGAGGTGCCACTAGTGTTTGAGGGGTTTAAGTGCTGGACTAAAAAAATGCACTAAAATCTTATATTTTGTACATATAATCTAATTTTTCTTTGATATTGTCCACACTAAATTGCTCATATGTAGCCGAAGTAAATGAAAATTCACTTAAATTTTACGAGTGAGTGGATAATATAGCTCAACAAAACAAAATAAACTATGCCCAATAAATTTTCAACCATAATAAATATGTTTATTTAATATAAAGGTTCGTATTGAAAAATTTTGTTAATGTTTTTGTCAACGCTGAGCAAAAATCCTCGAGCCGCCCCTGCTGAAGGTAAGGATACACCATGATTTTCTCAATTTGCATTTTATGTAAAATTACAGAGTTACTCCATACTTTGTAGCTGGGTTTGGGAACGGTAGGAACAGTAAAAGTTGGTAACCAGAGCCTTTTTCTTGTTTGCCCATCATGATCCTTCTTTTTTATTCACAATTGTTGTTTGCATTCCAGTTTCTATGTATAATGACCACTAATCCTTGTGTTTTTTTCCCCCACAAATTGATCGATACCAGAGCTCATCATGGCTTTGGCTGGGTTGGAGAATGGGCAAATACTGGGTAAGTGTGCGATTTGCTGGATGTTTACTCTTAGGCTCCACTTTTTTTGGCCCTAATATTTTGGTCAATAAAGAATTCTGTATTTTAGTGTGTGGATGTGCAGAAAGTTAAAGAAAATATATTACGGACCCGAATTCTGCGATTCATTGTCCATAACATTCATGAGACCTCACTCTCATCCTGACTTCTTGATACAAGCCCAATATTCCCCATCGTCATGATAAGTCGTAATTATTGTCTAGCCATTAATATATAGGGGTGTGGTTCTGTTTGAACTATCTGACGATGAATTGGGTAGTCCTGTTAGTGGCACTTCAATTTGTATCGAAAGATCCTTGTCCCCTATCTCAGAAACGGGATCCGAATCAATCTAGCCATCACTTAACACTCTCGAGAGCTGGGTTCTATAATTCCACTTTCTCTGACCTAACATTTTCGTTGCAATGTTCAATGCAATTTTTCCTTTTTCTTGAAAGTGAAATGAATTGCTGTACATTTTTTCAATAAATGTAATTTTGAAGTTAGTAACCAAACACCCGAAAATACAGGAAACATACTTATTTTGCACGTGGAAGTTTTACCAAAAAAATTGTTTTCTGACATAAAGCATCTTGCGTTGAAACAAACGGAGCTTGAATTGTGGACTGTTGCCCCTTTTTAGTAAAGCCTATTTAAATTTCTTCAGGTCTGACGCGAGCAAGAAGCCAGCTGGGCAGTCCGACTTGATCCGAATCGAAACCCTACATCATGCCGATAAGGACAAAACTGAAGATTATATCCTGGAATTGGTGGTTTGGCTCCACCATCTTGTTAGCCAATCAAGAGCTGCCACTGGTGGCGGGATCAGGTCACCTGTTAAATCCCCAATTCGATCTCCAAATCAGAAGACAATTCAATTATCCACTCATAAATCAAGCTCTCCATCGCCCACGCTATCTGTGGAAGATCAAGAGATGCTTAAGGATGTAAGTAAGAGGAAACTGACACCTGGAATAAGTAAGAGTCAAGAATTCGATACTTCCAAAATCAGGTTAAGCAAGCATCACCGTTTGAGTAAGAGTAGTAGCCACTCACCGATTAGTGAAAGGAAAAAGGATCCTTTCCCCATCAGAAGGCCATCATCGGTACCTATCATTGATTTTGATATTGACCGTATCAAAGCCTTGGATGTCATCGATCGTGTGGACACGATTCGAAGAGTGTTGAGCAATTGATGGTGTCTTAACACTTATGCAACAAGTCTACTGGCACATAATAAACCACTGAATGGGGTCCGGACTCATTTAAGATGAATGCAGTGTTGTGCTTACTGCATTTCTGGTTTATTCTGTGTTTTGTAGACTTTTTGTTTCGTGTGGGGTTCTTTAACTTGGTTGCAAGGGAGATCTGATGCCATGTGAGATTTGTTTGACGGTGACAAGAGATGTAAGGCTTTTTCCAGTGTTTTGCATGTGATTTTTCCCAATTGATCACCGGGTGGATATGTGTAATCCAATGGCATTTTGATGGTTGAGAGATCAATGGGTGTCGAGCGAGCTGTCTTCATTTCCGCTGTATGTATGTACAGAATGCTCTGCAATCTTCGAATAATGAATAGTTATGGTTCTGTTTCTTCTCCTCGATGATAAACCAAGTTCAATTTTGAAATTCACAATCTACAAGGAGGAACATCAGGTTGAGCACCATGGAGAATCGGAATGACAATAATGAATCTTGAGACTTTAAACTTTAAGCTTATTTTCCTTGGATCCGAAATTTTTTTTTGGATCCGAAATTCTTTTTTGGATCCGAAATTCTGTTGCATGGCAATTGCATGCTCGAGTATTCTCCGGAACTTCCATCAGTTTTGTCTTCTATTTCAGATGGCCGAAAATATCCTGGAGTTATCTGCAAAGTTTACATGCAAATCTCTCTCTCTCTCTCTCTCTCTCTCTCTATTGGCTTATATGGTATGAAAGAAGTTGACATGCTTGTGTAATTGTTGCTGTATAAGTTGGGTTTTGTTAAGGAGAATGGAGATCTTTGCTTGTTTCAAACACCAAAAGCCATGCACACGATTTTGTGACCATCTCATTAAAATTTGCATCGTCTTTCATCTTGTTTCCTCGATATTACTGTACTAGCTAGTTCAAAGTTAAGTCCTTTTCCCTTTATTTGAGGGTGAAAACTTGTTTTTTGAAATAAAAAGATGACAATGACGGGTCATTAGCAAATATCCGGCCAAGATTTTGTAAGGGTCAACCCAATTTCTTGTTAATTTATGACTAAACTCAATTCATTCAAAGTTCAAAGTTTGATACTATATCAAATTTACTTATGTATCATAAATAGCTTAAATATGTATAAACATTATAACAAATGTTATACTTATGATGAAGTACCTTACCAACTCCTCTCTCAAAGGGCCCCGACACAAATTGACTAGCAAAATCTATAACGAACTATTGAGTCATTGACTTCCATACCCACTCAAATGGTATTGATTAGTGATCCTTGGAGCAAAAGGTGATTTGTATGTGTCTAGATGGGCTAATAATGGGTGGTCTTCCTTGGTTGATTCCACTAAAAACAGGCTTTTGAAGTGGGGATAGCAAGCTATTGATGGATCGAGTTTTGAATTATGCAACCAAGAAGATCATCATCATTCATTCTTTGGCTGTTCTTACTCTTCTAGAGTCTGGAATTATTTTTTGCATATGAATGAAAGTGGCAGGGGTGCTTTAGGTGCCGTTCTGTTTTTTTTCTAAACTTTGTTTTAAAAAAGAAGGAAATTTCAAGCTCAAATATAATAAAAATGAAAAATAATTTTTTGATATTTTTTTGCACCGTTTAAAAGATCTCAATGAAATCTATCAAACAAGATCCATATTGATAAAAAATTATTTACGTAAACACATGATTTTTGAGCTTGAAATTACCTTCATTTTCAAAAAGTACTTTTTGAAAGAATTGGAACGGGGCGTTACTTCTCCAGGGGAAAGTGGATTGGGTCTTAGTTCACAACATGGACGGACCGAAAGCGTGGATGAACCCAGGTGACTGTCTTGCTTATGTTTTAAATTTTTATTGGAGTTACAATAGTTCTTGTCTCAAAAACTTACAATTATATAAGTTTGCCTGCCTAACATCGTTTTGATCAATCCAAAATTCCCCAACCCATGATAAATTTATAAGCAAAATCGTAACGTTCTCAATTTATGAAAAAGTGGCTTAAAAAATTTAGCGTAATTTATAAACTCTTACTTTTTTTTGGTAAGTTATAAACTCTTATTAAAATTGCATCTCGTTTATGGATACCAGTCATGGCCGTTCTCCGGCCATTCTCTCCTTTCTTGGGTTTTTTCAACCTAGAATTTTCCTTTTATTTCACATTAAAGATTCTAGTGGCGGTGGCAGTGGAGGGTGAATGGGTGATAGTGGTACAAAAAAGCAGAGGTGGCAATCTCAACCCATATTTCATAATCCACCTAAATCCTTCCACTTTTAACCCAACTCAACCCGCCCATATTGTATAATGGGTTGATATGGGTTGGACCCATATAAACCCATATTTACATGGGTTTAGATGGGTTAAAAATGGTTTCAATATGGGTTAAACCCAAATCAAACTCCACTTTCTACGGCAAATGCAAACCCGTCCCTCGCCCTTCCAACTAACTCCCTCGACGTCACCACCTTCATCGCGTCACGTGCCCACCACGGTAACATCGCCTTCGTGGTCGCCTCCTCCGGCCGCCACCTCACCTTCTCAGACTGATCTACCGTCGACTCTGTCTCCTCCTCCCTCTCCGCCATGGGCGTCTAGAATCGTGCTCCAGAACTGCACCATCATAGCTGCACCCAAGGACGGAACCAAGATTTTATCTTAGCAGTGGCGAAATGTATATTAAAAAAATAAAAATATGAATTACAATATTAATAGTCATCGGCTCAAGAAAAAAATTAAAATAACATAACAAAAACTATAGTAAATGATGTTTTTCATTTGCACATGAAATATGAAAAAAGACTTAACTTTAATTTTGGGTATCGATAATGCTACTCCAACAATAACAACAGAATCCATATAGTCCTTAATCATTGGGGGTATGAGCGGGAAAGGAGTGGAGATTGACTTAACCTTTGGCAATATGCACAAAGTGATTACTCTCAGAATATCATTTAAACAGTAGCCCCATATACTTATTTTGCTGTAGAACCATACCCCCAAATCAAAGCCAAGTGACATCAGAAAGGGTAGACCTAGAGACCCAATTCAATTTATGTGCACATTACCATGTTTCTTTCATTGATAGTGTAGAGTATCGGTATACACAAAGACAATGTCACTCCCCAAATTTATAATATCATTCCCCAGATCCCTATATAAATTTCTCAAATTGATAACCGCACTCCCTTTTGGGAATGACATTATAAATTTGGAGAGTGGCATTATAATTAAATTCCCCTAATTTTTTTAGGTTAAGTTATTTTAGGGTTAGAATGTGAATTTTTTTTTCTTTTTCTTAATTATACATCATCATTTATATTATTTCACTTTGGCCCATTTAATTTAGATTTAGAATACTTTTTTGGGTCTCATTTATTTAAAAAAATGATAGAAGATTTATGAGTAGTATATAATAAAAAAAATAAGAAAAAAACATAGTAGTGGCGAGATTATATACGTTGGGGATAATTTTTTTTTTTCCACTTATAATAATTGCATTTTTTAAAATTCTTGTCGTGGCGGCTGCCGCCACTAGACCCCCTGATCCCATCCTTGGCTGCACCAGAATACATCACCGTCCAATCGCAATTCAAGTCGTACCTCGGACGGCCATGGAAAAACTTCTCAAGGACGGTGGTCATGCAGTCCCAAATCGACAGCGTGATCGACCCGGCCAGATGGGCCAAGTGGATGGGCGATGTCAACCTCGACACGCTATGGTACGCCGAGGTCGACAACAGAGGGCCCGGTGCCGTTCAGACTAACAGGGTGAAGTGGCCTGGCATTAAGAAGATTGCTACCAAGGACGCCGAGATGTTCACCGCTGCCAAATTCATCGGCGGCGATTCTTGGATTCCGGCAACGGGAGTTCCGTACGCCGCCGGCATGGTCATTCCATTCATTAATTAATTGGGTTATTTTTCTTCGTCGCCTCCTCCGGCAGTGTCTTATTTATCTAAGGTGTTGTCTTACTTAAATTTTTTCAAAATCAGTCTATATTTTTATACTTTTCCAATTTGAAAAACGGTTGGTGTACAAGTATTGGTAGCTTTAGGCAGAATTACATAATTAAGAACCACGTTCCTTAATGAAGTAGATTAGATAACCATATTAGTATATAGTAATACTTACTTAAATTTGGAGTACTGTATCTTAAAATGTAGGCTCTTTCTGCTATGCTTGACCGTACGAGATTATCGTTTATTAATTCCTCTTCTTACTTGCATGGACTTTGAATTGCCTGAGAGCCTTGAAAAGCATTGAACTCCATGCATGTAAAAATAACTACATTCGCAATGTGAGGCCCCGATCGAGCGACAAGACTTAACTTGCAATTAGTAATAGACTCGCCCTTTTTTTTTTATCGACGAAAGATGAAATTTTATTAAAATGGGGAATAGGGAAAGGGAATTCAACAGAAAGTTGGATGAACATCATAAGGGCAAAAGTCCGAAACATTTGAGGGTCTACAAGGTCCACAACCCGAAAAGAACAATAAAGCCCAACTCATATCCAAAATCGACTTGCCTTGTTCTAGCTATGCTTTGAACATATGAGCTTATTTTTCGTACGTTCCTCTTCTTATTTGTAGGGGTTTTGATCGAATATATAGCCCGAGAGCCTTGAATAGCGGCGAATTCCATCTGAAAACAAGGACATTGGCAATCTAAGGCCCGAGTGAGAAGAGCTTTTTACGTTAGGTTACGCTTCATTAATAGAATGCATTTGATAAAGGTAGAATATGCCTTATGGTCGTCGATCGAAGGTCTTCTGCTACTTGAACTCAAATCTATCCTAATTACCTTTCTATCCATCAGCTCCGTATTATAAGATGAGAGGGACAGTACTCCGTATAAGATGCGGTCATATATTTGGGACTGGGACTGGGAGTGGGGGGCCGGGTCTCATATTATTTATTGATTAGATGTTCTGTTGAATTTTCATAATCAATCATATATCAATGGTGATGATTGAGACCACGTTCTTGATATGTCGGATGGCTATTAGCCATTCAAAAACTCTCAAGCACACTTTTTAGAACACAACTTGATCACGCATAGTTATATATTTTCGGAATCGTTTGATTGATGCTTATTTACGCATGGCCTAATAAGTGTATTACTATTTACCCAAAAAAAGTGTATTAGTTAAATGGCTTCGGACACAGTTATATATATTCAAGATTGCATGTGCTATAAATATGTGTTTCTACTTTTTTATCCTCCAGTTTTAGATTCTCTATCAATTTTATGTAATCAATATTCCAATTAATAAATCATTTTGTAATAAGAAAGCGTTAAAGATAAAGCAGGTATGTAATTCGGTTAATTTTATTTTACCAGTGATGTACGTTAACAGAAAAACAGAAGAGAACTTGTTCTAAATTACCTAAATATCCTCTCCGTCTCATTTTGTTTATTTAAAGCCCATTAAGGATACAGATAACTACACAAATGACCCCCATTCAAGGGAGAAATAGTTAATCAGTGCTTTTGGCAAGAATTGACCCCCCTGACCTTTAATTTCCTTTGAAAGTGTACAAAAATGGCCAACTAAGCTAGCTCTCGTTGGTTTACTTATGCAACAAAGTTAAGTACCAAATTAAAACATGACATAATCAGTAGTAAATCAATCATTGGGGTAAAAACTTCTAATCAAATGTGACATTGTCGTGCCAAGTGCCTGAATTGATATTTGAATCAACTCCCATGCACCCTCCACCCGTCCCCGAATCCCCCCATCCCCGACGGATATTTTTATTGGTCCTCCATCCCCACCCCAAACGGGGAACGGAGATCTGATTGCAGAGTCAGAGATCTGAATTTGAAAAAAAAAAAAAAAGATTTTCGATCAAGCAGAAAAAAAAAAAACATATTTTCGATAAAAAAAAGAAAAAGAAAATAGATTTTCGATTAAACAAAAAAACCCATATATAACATGCGTTTCCACCCCGTCTCTTTATTCATGGATAAAGAGAGTAAACTATTCTCTGGAAATTGGAAGTCTGAGATTTTTCATATCAAAGTATCTCAAGTGTAAAAGAGACGGCAACGTGTTACAATGTGGGAAAACTTAAAATTTTTGACCTCACAGCTGAAGTGGGAGTCTGGAAGAGATCAGAGAAGTGAATTCGGCTAAGGTGGGATTTGGGATGTCTAAACAGTCAAAACCCTAACCCCTGAATCGGGGACGGGGCGGGGACAGACTAACTCCCGAATTTGATTCGATCCCCGAATTTTTTTTATTATAAAAAAATTCGTATCTGTCTCGATCTCCAAAAAAAAGTCTCCGAATCCCTAATTCATTCAGGACGGATAATGGATCGGATATGGATGGGTCAACTGAGATGGCCATCCCTACCTAAGGAGGAGGAGTTATTTAGGCTCGTCTGTTTCAATGAAAAATATTTACAATGTAAAATCTTTTTCTTGTAAAATATTATTTTAAAAAGCAAACTTTAAACTTTTATTTTTTGGTGTTTGGTTGGCACATGAAAAATATTTTTCAATACAATGGCAGATTATTGGTTTAGAAATATTTTAATTGAGTAAGCTCTCTCTCTCTCTCTCTCTCTCTCTCTCTCTCTCTCTCTCTCTCTCTCTCTCTCTCTCTCTCTCTCGTTTTGTGTCTAATATGATTTGGAAGAAGGGAAAGAAATACGTGGTTTTGGAAAATATCGGACCGTCAGGGTGAAATGCAAAAATGACTTACGGTCAAAATTAGAGGAAAATAATTTCACCCCGTTGGTGCAAAATATTTTATCTTGAAAATATTTTTCTAGCTAAACAACAAAAATTGGGTACATCCTAACAAACGTAGCCTTAGTACGAAAAGACAGAACACAAGAATTGGTCCATTAGTCAGACTACAACCGTGATCCCCAACACTTGGGGCGCATGAGATCGAGCAGTTAGGGCGAAGCACACAAGCTCTAAACTAGCGATAGAAGCGCAGGGAGAAAAACCACTCATAGCGTCTTCGTCGCTTTTGTGTTAGATGGCATTGTGATGGGCGTAAATATTTACATAACCACCCTTTAATTTATCCTTGTTAAATCCGTTTATATTGTTACTTGGAGATTAGTGATGTGCGCTTTTTGTGATTGTAGGTATTCGAAGGCTTTACATATTAATGGGCTTTATTGAATTTGATCAGTGCAATGTTAGTTCATGAGTTTGCGGATTGTTATGTGGTGTTCAACGCATAGCCAATCGTACTAATAACGATTGGTGGGTCCATTAATATTTTAGATGGATTAATTTAATTCCCTGAACAAGAAAGGGGGAATTCGTGTTCAGTGGAACAAGGGGCAAAAAATTTTCAACCCAAGAACAGGTTTTTGGGAATTGCTCAGATATGGAACGGAAAAAAAAAAAATCCTCATACATGGAAAGATAATGTAAAAAGACTAATATAATCCATACACATTTGAAACCCTAAAAATAAGTTTCTCCTTGTTTCCCTTCCCCATTATGTAGCCAACAAGCTCGAGAAAAATTGGGGCAAAAATTGGTTGCCCAAATCCACAGAATCTGTCTCCATCATCTCAGCTTCCAAGCCTCCATCGCCACCATCATCCACCGGCCCCACCGCCGCTCCACAACAACCCCTCTCTCCTTCCGCCTCTCTCTCTCCTACGTCGTCTCCGTCTTGCTCCCGCTCCCCCCCTCCACCCCTAGCGTCGCCCAGCCGATATGATCTCTGGCCCCGGCAGGACAAGAAGAAGGCCTCCTCGAGTCGTGCTGTGGGCGGGATACGGACGCTGTCGGATCTGAATAATCGAGCGGGTAGGGATGGGTCCGGTAGTGACTTTGATGATGGGCCTCACCCTCTCTCTCTCCACACGAAATCGAAAGACTTGACTTCGGTGAAGCGTGTTTACGATAATATAAAAAATCTAGATGTTTATTCATGGACTACGTACGTTGGTTGTTGTATGTGTGTACCAAGCTTGGGCAAGTTGGGTATGCTTGTGAGGTGTTTGAAAAAATGCCTCGTGTATGAACCTAAGTTGCCTACTAAGTTGCCTCGTGTATGAACTTAAGTTGTTCCGTGTACGTGTATGAATCTAAGTTGCCTTGTGTATGAACCTAAGTTCCCCGTATATAAACCTAAGTTGCACCTAATTCAGGACAAGAGGTATGAAAGTGCAACAATTTTAGGAGGAAGGGGTATTTTTGTCTTCAATACCATGTCTTGGAAATTATTGTTTTCCTTCCCATGACTAGACAATTCCAAAAAAATAGTCCATGATCACTGAATGCAATTCCCCCAAGAAGAAATTGGTCAAATGCGACCATGGTTTGGCAACGTGCACTGGTTGAAGCAAAATGAGATTTTGGGTCAAGTCTACAAGGATTCTAACTAATTAAGAAGGAGGAAGTCCGCTGGAAATGGAAAAGGTACCTTGAGTGGCTAACTCCATTCCATTCTAGGAAAAGAAGATCAAGCTCCTCGCCAAGTAACTACTTATATGTATAGGTTTAGTTTTAATATTCAGATCGGTTATTTAACTAGAATTTGTTTCAAATTTATGGAATGATTTTAATGTTTTCAATCTGTTTCGTATTTATATCCGCCGTTTTCAAATACAAGTTGTACAATATTGGTATTCGTTGATTGAGCTTAGGTGATTGAGATGGACGGTTATAATTTGTAGGAGCTTGGATTAAATCCAAACCGTCCATACCGAGATGCATGGATGGTTGGATCGGCTGCACTACATGGTGTAGTGCAGCAGGTGCATTACAGCCCCTCCCATTTCCAGAAGATGTTGTTAGGCGGCTAGTCCGTCCTAGTAAGATGGTCCGTGCTATGGAATAGTCC
This sequence comes from Rhododendron mucronatum var. ripense, assembly GCA_019656295.1. Taxonomy (NCBI): domain Eukaryota; kingdom Viridiplantae; phylum Streptophyta; class Magnoliopsida; order Ericales; family Ericaceae; genus Rhododendron; species Rhododendron mucronatum. The sequence goes on along the minus strand of BPLT01000038.1, from coordinate 1,017,577 downwards.
ATGCCGATTGACAACTCAATATATTTTCTTGATGATTATCGGAAGGGATTGCAAGCTCTAATGATAATCTTTAATGATTCGAATGTTCACCTAACCTATGCATATCATTGTATGTGGTTAGGGTGGATTCGAAACCTTAAATCCTTTCGATCTCCACCATTTTTCAATCAATTAATTAGTTGTTTAGTAATTTAATTAGTTTCCTAAAATCAAATCAAATCAACTCAATCTTTTTCCCTTCAAATTAATCTAAAAACTAATCAAAATTATAGTAAGTCAGTCTCATTGTCCTTGCGGATCGACACTTGGCCTTAACCACTGTTCAATGGAATAGTAGTTAACTTGAAGGTTTTTTAAATTTATTTTTGAGACGGTACGACATGATCACATTGGTGGTTCAGCAAAAGAGAATGAGACAAGTCCCTTCTCTGCAATGCGAGACTAGGATTCTTGCCTTTTAGTCGTAAGGAAATGAGTCAACTACTTAAGTTAAGGCCTCTTTTGGCCAAATAATTCAACTAGATTATTTTTTGGGAAATGATTTTTACATTCGATTCTTTTTTTTTTATTATTATGGCACTCATTTTCTTGTCTCTTAGTGAGAAAAATACACACAAAAGCTTCACAAAAAGACAAAAATGGAGTGTCATTATATAAAAAAGGAGTGTAGAAATCATTTTCCTATTTTTTTGTTCTTATTCAAATATTTTTGAGCTCAATGAGACTTTCCAGCTAGGGATCTAAATTTGGATATTAAGGATTTATTAGTAAGAAAGGGAATGTGTGCAAAATTGAAAGTGTTTGGTATTTTTTATTTTTATTTTTTGTAGTGTTTGTTAAAAATTTGCAATACAAATATAAGGAGTAAAAAATATACACTCTCAGTATCTTTCTTCTTCAGACAAGCTTTTATGAACACTTAGGGGGCTGTAACTCACTTTCCCTACTCTTTGCGGGAGTTGTGTAGATGATAGGTTTTGAATTATGAAAGAACTTGTTTACTCATAGGTGTGAAGTTCAAAACCTCTTAGGTGCTATCGCTAATAAATATTGGTATTGATTTCTAAACATTAATCGAAATGCATGTGAATGGGCCAAAGTGCCTGATATAAAAACAAGGGTGATCATCAATGGAGCGAATAAAGTCTAAACAATCTTAGAGTTAATTATGCAGGAGAACTCTTGAACTGGTCAACCTAGGATAAATCTTATCAATAAGATCAAGTAACAGGTCATATTTTGACATGCCACATCTAAGGACGGAACTAAGATTTTACCCTAGTAGTGGCGAAATGTATACTAAAAAAATTTAGTGGTGGTGAGACCATATAAGTTGGGCATAATTTTTTTTTTTACATATAATAATTGTATTTTCTAAAATCCTTGTTGTGGCGGTCGCCGCTACTAGACCCCCTGATCCCATCCTTGGCCACATCTGTATAAATTTTTGGCTACTGACTGTATATTTTTAGTTGCTTGCAGTAGTTGTGCTGGCAGACTTTTCTAAGGGGTGTTTGAGTGGTTCAATATCTTATTGTTCATTTTGCAAACTGTGGCTGCTTGAGAGTAAATTAATTACGTACCCATTAGATCCTATTGAAATTAATTACTAATGAAGGGCAAAATGGTCAAACAACAGCTTAGAATTTATTTTTCAGATTATACCAAAAACACTATATATATTTGAGTAAATTACACTAAGCCCCCCTCAACTTACCCGCATTTTCACTTTACCCCCTCAGACTACAAAATTCGACATTGTGCACCCTCTAACTATCCAGAGTTGACACTTAACACCCTTTTGTTAGGTCTCCATACGAAAAATGCACCGACGGCCGTCTCCGGCCACCCGACGGCCGATCCGAGCAGTCCAAAAAATTTTTTAAAAAAATCGAGTGGGATAACGCGGGAATCAACGGCATCCAACGTGCGTAGGTGCTCAATCCAAACACGCCATTTAAATTCTTGGGGTGTTTGGATCGAGCACCTACGCATGTCGGATGCCGTTGATTCCCACGTTAGCCCACTCGGTTTTTTTAAAAAAAAATTTTTGGACGGCTCGGATAGGCCGTCCAGTGGCCGGAGACAGCCGTCGGTGCATTTTTCCTACGGAGACCTAACAAAGGGTGTTAAGTGTCAATTCTGGATAGTTAGAGGGTGCACAATGTCGGATTTTGTAGTCTGAGGGGGTTAAGTGAAAATGCGAGTTAGTTGAGGGGGGCTTAGTGTAATTTACTCTATATATTTTGATGCTAATTAAATTTGTTCACCCAAAAATTTACAAAAATTCATAATCTATAATTTATAATTCAAAATCTTTCAAGGATGGCTCCCATGTGTACCCCATGGCCATGGTAGTATAGAAATAGAATTCAAAATGTTGTACTATTGGGACTAAACGAAATTAAGTATATATCTGGGGAAGGGAACTTCAATTCTAACTTCAAGCTTGACCCATAAGTCATAGCTGTCACATATCATACCAGTGGACTTCAATTCTAACTTCAATTCTTAAATTGGTAGGCTCAGCCTGGCCAGCCAATTTTATGTTGTCGGCTAGATAATTTTTGTTAGGTCGATTGCTGGATTTTAGTGTTGAGTTTTAATAGGAAATGTTTAGTAAGCCAAATTAAATATATACCATCCGCGATGCATGTTAGGTTTGGTCATAGTCATAGAGAATTAGACAGCCAGCCGGTCTCAACTACATTTATACCACATACAGTACATGCAAAATAATAATACTACTACTACTACTACTACAAAGATATTTGAGAAAGAGAGAAAGAAGACCACGTTTCCCAAAGGAAAATGACAAAATCGACAAGTATCGCAACTGCCATATATTGACTGCCGTGATTCAAAAAAATGATTTTTTCAATTTTGATAGTTCAGTGTCCTTCCTATCTTGCCTTCTTTTGGGAGTGCGGAATTGAACAGGTTATCTAATTCCGATGCTCAAGGTATTTGGGCCAAATTATGCGCATTTCGACTAATACTCTCCACAGTTCACGAGATATTCATTGTTCACGTACGGTTCAGGATTTGGATAAATTTAATTGCTCATAAGGGGGTTGATCTAAGTGGAGTACCGCGATAAGAGACTTATAAGTTGAGTTCGTATGTTTGACTTCTAAGTTGTTGTTGATTGTTGATGTTGGGCCCAGAGTGCCCATGAATTTGGTTATACAATGTTACTTACTCCTGCGATCACTCTAAAAACAGACTTGCAGGTGCGATGTTGAATGCCATAAAAGACTAAATTGAAGTTTCGCAAAAAGCGGTCCGACAATTAAAAATTTATTTTGATTGTTATTGAATTTGAAAATTAATCTAGGTTCAAATAAGTTATCCTACAAGAGTTTTGATGCTTTGATACCCCCCGCCCCCCCCCCCCCCCCCCCCCCCCCCCCCCCGCTTCAGATCTATCCTACTTGATTTCAACAAGCTCCAACGTCGACGAAGTCGATTGTTGCCATAGCAGTCTGCTTGTGTGCTTCTTTGTCCAATCTTCCTCGCCGTGTGCTCTTCTTTTTGATCGTCCTGTAGTTCCATTGATGTTTTCAGGCCAGCCCCATTCTTGTTGTTATGGGCATCGTATAGGTTTGCGCCCTGAAGAGGGCGTATTTTTTTTGGGACGAAGGTAGCAGTTGATGTTTTTGTACGGTAGGGTGTGGCTGCTGTGGTGATCAAGATGTTTTTTTTTTTTGTGGTCTTTGCTGTGTCTTGGCCACCTTGTGGCAGCGGTAGTGAGGGTCTTGATCGGCATTTTTTGGTGATGGACTTAGGGGTGTGGATTTGTTGTTTTCTTATAGGTTTTGATTTAGTTTTTGTTTGCTGTTTTTTTATTGGTTTTCTTCCCCTGCATGAGACTTTCTCTCACTCCTTGTGGGTAATTTCGTGGTGGATTTTCTACATTGTCTTGATGACTTTTCGTGGTCGAAGACTAGTCTTGTCTGTGTAAGGTCCTGAATGTTTGTTTGCGAGTTTAGGCATCCTTTGTGGTTGCTTTCCTCTCTCTTTGGGGGAGGCTACCCGTTCTCGATGTATGATTTTCGTATCAATGAAACCACCTCTAAACTTTGACAAAAAAAAATAAAAAAATAAGTTTGTCCTATACACCTGGTAATAAAATTGATTATATTGGGTGGTGAAAATTTACTTGAAGTATCTGATAGTGGTACTTAATATACACACTATCACATGACACCAAATCGAACATCTACGGTCTATTTTCTTGATTATATCTCTAGGAAGTGTTTGAGAATCAATTATTTTTTCCATCATGAATTGTGGGTTAGAGTTTATAGGTTTTTTGAATTCTAATCACAATATGTAACGAATCTGTACAAATACTTAGATGAAATGTGCAGAATAAATTTTGTAGGAGATTTATGTGTGAAAGACTTATCAGAATCCTAAAAACTCATTCGGATGTGATTTTTAAATTCAGTGATCTGTAGTTGATTTTTGATGGTGCATTTAGAAAAAAACGAATATCCTAATCATTGAACAGCTACCAAAAATGAAAATGCACCTAAAATTGTTGGGATTGCGGGTCATTTTAGATTGCTTATATCTTTTGATTTACTATATAAAATTGTTGGGACTGCGTGCCATTTTAGATTGCTTATATATATATTTTGATGGGGAGTGATTTTGTCACTCTCTTTTTTGTTAATGCCACTCCCCTTTGTATTTATATAAGATGATTTATTTTGTGAGAGAAGGAAAGAGACATTAACAAAAAGGGAAGTAGCAAAATTAATTCCCATTTTTTATTTATAAAATTTTATGTGATATTAAAATTTTTGTTTTATAGAATTAATTAAAATTTATTAAATAAAATTTATATTGCATATTTTTTAATATTTACATTAAAAAATATAGACAATTTAATATCTCGAAAACGACAGAGTTAATGATTAAGCATCAACTCTTTACTTCTCGGCACACCGATCGCTGCTCTGCCAATTAAAACCAACTATCATACACACGTTTATTGACCCACGACTAGCTCCAGAGTCCAGAATCTAGTCTTAAAGGGATATTTCGTCGAAAAAAGTGAAAATCTATCAACTCAATTGAAAAATCAACGTCGAGATCGTTACTGTAAAACATTTTTTTTCCAACCGATAACAGATGATAATTTATAACTCTAACCAAAGAGTACATCAAGATGAAAACTCGTTTTTAGACAAAGGATCAAGTAATCACGATGGCGGGGATTCATCCCATAGACTATATCCCAAACGAACTAAACTTTTTCCTTCAGAAACAAGAAACAATCCAAAACAATCCGACTGAGAGAAACCCAGTCGGGAGAAAAATTCACGGCAAGAAACCGGAGAGAAAACCTCCATAAAAGGGAGAAGAATAAGCAAAGGATCGCAAACCAACAAGAAAATGAAAAAAAAAAAACCCTCGCCATTATCATCCACCAACATAGAACTCCAACTCCAGCGACCTAATCATGAATAAAAGCTCTGCACCCACAGCAGCACATTTGAAACTCACTACCAGAGACGAGTCACCGGCGAACAACGAATATGATGGAGGAGGTCCGGCGGTAGAGGAACTGGAGAGGCCAAGGCGTGAGGGGAGGATGAGGGTGGAGAGTAATGAAAGGAGAGGAAAAGAGATTCCAATCGGAGGCTGACGTAAAAAAATATTATAGATTGAAAGATGTTATACAAAGTTTGTTTGATAATTTCGATTAGTTCTATTATACAAAAATTTTAAATTTATGAAAAATATTATAAATTGAAAGATATAAGCGATGAAAAATGACATGAGTTTCAAAAATTGTCATTCATTTTGAAACGGAGGGAGTATTATTCAAATAAATCATTCGTAGTACAAACTACTCTCGCCACTCCACATTTAAGGCCAGCCTGAAACTCTAGGCTTGCGTAAGCTGAGTTTAAAACATGGGTTCTTTAGAGCATCCAAAGTGGAATATCCAAAATCATAGAATTGTTAAAGTTAGCAATATTTTTTTTAAAAAGTGTTCACAGTGGTATAATCAAACTTAATAACCTCTTAGCAAGTTATCAAATTTTGGTCATTGAATAATCAAAACTAGCAACATTTTGCCAATAACCAAAACCTTCTCTCTCTTTCATCTCTCTCTCTCTCTCTCTCTCTCTCTCTACAATGTTTTTAAGAAAAATATTTTTAAAAGTTTTTGTTTTTTTTTGCAAAAACTGTAAAACTGTTTTTTAAAATCTGTCCTTTTTTTTCAAAAACTATAATTTTATAAAAAAATTAAAAACTTTTTCCCAAAAGTGCTTTTTTTAAAATAAAAGTTTTAAAAAAAATTATTTTATATTTCTAATAACATGTTTTATTAGTTTGAAAACTATTTTTTTTAAAAACTATTTTATATGATGAAATTTTTTAGATTTTTGTAAGTTAAATGGGTGATGTTGCAAGTTTTGATTATTCGCTTTTGATTATACCATTGTGGACATCTACATTGGTAATCTTAGCAACCTCTTAAAAGGATAATCAAAAGATGATGTGGCAACTTTTGATTATTTCACTACGGATGCTCCTATATGTTGAATAAAAACTACTACGTACTACATCCCTATTGAATTTCCATTTCACCAAAAAACAAGAAAGAATAAAAACTGCTAATAATCGTCTGAAGAAAAGTTGTTAGCCCAATATGTTTGCAAAACGTCTATAAAAACATTTGAAGTGTATAAATACTCATGAAAGTGGTTTGGAAAACTATGATGCATGTATGTATTGACAGGTCATCAGAATGTCTAGTCTACAGTTTAATTACTGGTAAGCAATGCCATAATACAAATCATTACGTATAAGATAAGAAAGAAAGAAAGAAAGATATAGTCCGTCCTAATAGACCTACAAAAATAGCGGACATTAATTTTTGTGTGAGTCGACCCAGTTTGTTTTAGAGTTACGGTCACCTACCAGAAAGAAAGACTGGGAGTGCCAACTGCTACTTCGTTCTTTACCCACGCATCCCGCGTGGCGTGGCCTCCCTCAATAATTGTTGGATTCCATTAACGTCACGTTTGAAAATCCTTTTTTTTTTTTTTGGTCAAATTGGTTGTTGGAAATCCTTTACTTACTGGTCAACAATGCTAATTGCTACGCACAATAATTTAAACACAAAACTAAACATAATTTCTTACATACATGTAGGATTCACGCATAATAATATGTTTAGAGCCAACAAAAAAAAACCCTTTAAATGAGAACCAAACTCACCCCACCCGTCAAAATCATTTAGAGAAATGGTAAATGCAAAAAATACTCGTATATATAAAGAAACGACCCTTAAAGTGTACATGAGCAGCTCAGATGCATTACACAGTGAATTTGGGCCGTTCATGTACACTTTAAGGGTCGTTTCGTTGCCAATTTTCTTTGTACCTAACATTCATCGATCATTTAAATAGCACTCCTTGGTGTACCAGTACAATCAATTCACTGTACACAAGGATAGAGCAAGATAACTGCAAAGTTGGAGAGAGAGAGAGAGAGAGAGAGAGAGAGAGAGAGATATGGAGGGTGGTGCGAGTGTGGAAAATGGAAAGGAAAACAGGAGATACCCTCCTATGTCTACGGAACTACAACGACAACCACCACCACCGCAATCTGCGCCCATGCGTAAGATAGTCGCGGTGGCGTCAATAGGCGCAGGGGTCCAATTCGGTTGGGCACTCCAGTTTTCCCTCCTAACACCCTACGTCCAATTCTTAGGAATCCCGCACAAGTGGGCCTCCTTCATATGGCTCTGTGGCCCCATCTCCGGCATGGTAGTCCAGCCCCTCGCCGGCCACTACAGCGACCAGTGCACCTCCAGATTCGGCCGACGCCGCCCATTCATCGCCGCCGCTGCCGCCCTCGTCGCCGTCTCCGTCATCCTCATTGGCTTCGCCGCCGATATTGGCCGGGCCTCCGGTGACCCTATTGGCCACGGCGCCAAACCGCGCGCCATCGTGATCTTCGTGGTGGGGTTCTGGATCCTCGACGTGGCCAACAACCTGCTGATGTCACCCTGCCGGGCTTTCCTCTCCGACCTCTCAGGTCAGATGTTGTGTTTTTATGAGTAGTGTTGTACTTCACTTTTTTACTCCCTCGTTCCTTATTTCAACTTTTTGAAAGTATACGTAACGATTACAATAACATCAAATCTTAACATGTCACCACTTAGGTGGTGGTACAGTCGACAGAGTTCACTATCCTCCTCGACGAAGACATGAATTCGAGTTCCGGCAAGTGGCTTCGCCTCATGCCAGCGGATGAGTCTTTGGACCATTGGGGGGGAGAGTTTATGCATGTCAATTGTGCACCAGGTGGTACCATGGTGACGGTCCATCCTCTCGGACAGTATCTATGACTGAAACCAAACATTCCATCAGCAGCTAGGGAGCCTTTATGGTCACGTCTAAAGGGGCTTGCTATGCTGGTTGCCTCCTCCCACCGTTTTGCTAATAAAAAAAAATCTTAACATGTCATTTTTCAAAACTACTCGTTGAATTAAGTCATTTTATAATACTCTCTCTGTCTCATTTTTATTGTCCATTTTTTAAATTACGTTTCATTTTTTAATTGCTTATATATTTTAATCTATAATATTTTTCATAATTTTAAAAATTTTGTATTATAGAACTAATCGAAATCTATAATTACATATTTTTCAAAATCTACACTAGAAGACAAAATAATGACCAATGAAAATGGAATAGAGGGTACTGCAATAATTAAATAATATAGTAACACATATGTACAAGGACAATTTTAGAAACTATCTATTTTTAGTTTTTTGATGTTTCAAGAGGGACACAACATCCAAAATGGAATAGTATTTCAAAAATTAGAAATGGAATAGTATCACAAAAATTAGGGATGAAGGGAGTAGTTTATACATTAAAGATTTAAATACCGACCGGGGGAAGAAAAATCGTACCGACGGCGGTCGGCGGGCTATCTCAGGCCACCGGACGGCCGATCCGAGCCGTCCAAAAATTCTATAAAAAAAAACCCGATATACATGAATATACACGAAAATGGGTGATCGGATCAAGCACCCTACACACATCGGATGCCGTTGATTCCCGCGTAGGCCCCATCGGTTTTTTTTATAGAATTTTTGGACGGCTCAAATGGGCCGTCCGGTGGCTGGATACGGCCCGCCGGCGGCCGTCGGTACGATTTCTCTCCCCTGTCGGTACATATAGCATCACTCGTTTATATATTTGATTTGCTAGAAATTGTGCATTATCCTACTAATTTTTCCAACACCACCAGGCCACAGCCAGCAGAAGATGCGCAACGCCAACGCCTTCTTCTCGTTCTTCACCGGCGTCGGAAGCGTACTCGGATACGCCGCCGGTAGCTACTCGCGCCTCCACAACCTCTTCCCTTTCACCCTCACCACCGCTTGCGATGCCTACTGCGCCAATCTCAAATCCTGCTTCTTAATTTCCATAACTCTCTTACTCACTCTAACCGTAATGGCTCTATTTACGGTACGGGAAACCCCGATTTCCAAACCCAACCCGAGTGTCAACGGGGAGAAGGGGACAAAAGCGGTGCCATTTTTCGGGGAATTATTCAGTGCGCTGAAGGACTTCCCCAAGGCCATGTGGATCCTACTCCTGGTGACGTGTCTTGGATCGCTCTCTTGGTTTGCTTTCCTCTTGTACGACACGGACTGGATGGGGAGGGAGGTGTACGGCGGGGCCGTCGGAGAGAAGTTGTATGACGCCGGAGTTCACGCGGGGTCGTTGGGGCTGATGCTGAGCTCGGCGGCGGCGGGAGTGACGTCACTGGCGGTGGTTTTCCTCGCTCGTGACGTCAGGGGCGGGAATTTGATTTGGGGAGGGAGTAATATCTTCCTGGCGGGTTGCTTTGCGTTGACGGTATGGATAACTAAAGCCGCCGAGTCATTTCGGCGGCGTGAGGTTGCGAGTGGTGGTGGGCCGAATGCTGGTGTTAAGGCGGCGGCGATCACTCTCTTCGCAGTGTTGGGTATTCCTCAAGCGGTGAGTGTTATGTTTTTTCCGCGGTAATAACTTTCTTATTTTTTGGGAAGGGTGGAGTATATGGATAAAGTACAAGAAATAGATTTGGTGATAGGTCCAACATCACCGAATCATACAAACAAAATGAAGAACCGGAGGTAATGCTGTGCACCATTTAAATCGTCCATCTCGATAATTAATTAATAGTTCAGATTTTAAAAAAATTCTTACATGGAAGAGTTTAACTCTTCATTGGAAGAATTTTTTTTTAATCTGGACTATCCAAAATACTTTGAGACACAGCACTGCCTCTCCGTTCTAACAAGAAAGATAATGTTTTTTTTTTTTTTAAGATGAAAAAGAGAACGTTTACTTCTAGAAGAATTACATTAGTAACTAAATACATTCACGAATAAAGTTCTTCTAGCACTAGAAAAAAACAATTAAGGAATCACGAGTTGAAAAAGATACTAGTAAAGCATACAATGCCGAGGTGCACGAAATACATAAAGATCGTTGCAAGTATCCTCAATGTATGCACTCGTTTGCACTTCTGCCATGAATAATAACTTTCGTATGAATAGGTAATAATGATTCAACAGTAAAAAGAAAAATGATTTAACGGTAACTTTCCAAGCGAGTGGGAAAATGTGCCTCAAAATGTTGGTAACATCATGGTAGTGTTTACCTACCAACACACTAAAATAGAATAGAAAGTAGATCAAGTAACCCTGGTACCTGCCCCATGTGATCTGTACTGGTGTGCCAGGTGGGTGTGTGACTCACTACGAAGTCTCACATGAATGATTTATATATGTCTTTTATCAACGTTAAAATATTTTTTAAACTTATTCTGCAGAAAAAATAATTTAATTCTCCTATTGTAAAATAATTTGAAGTATAATTGCACTGATGATTGAAGTCAAAGAATGTTGGACGACTAACAAAATCACATTTTCTTACTTACCCAAAAATGTAAACAATTTTTTTTAATGCTGGTGCAGATATTTCAAACCATACCCTTTGCTCTCGCTGCCACTTACTCTACAACCGCTGGTATAGGACAAGGTAAATGTTAAATGTTTTTAATCCACTTTCCAAATATTGTAAGAGCCTCCTTCGGAGATTGATCTCTAATGTTTAAATTAATTCTCACAGGTCTCTCAATGGGAGTTCTGAATATTGCTATAGTTATACCGCAGGTAACGAGACTTCGTTATCATCATCACAATTGCAGAACCTATATTATATATATATATATATATATATATACACACACACACCCACTGCTTGCTTTTCATCTCTGATAGGATAGTATTATATTGTCAACCTACGGTAGCGTTACTTAGACATATGATTGGTGGTTTGTTTTATTTAATTTAAATTAACCGGTTTAATAGATGCTTATAGATTAATATATAACGCCATAATGAAACTTAAAAGATGCATGTTTCTTTTATTCAGAAAATTATGGGTTTATTGTTACATGTCCTACATGTCTCGTCGACATGTTAACCCCTTCGCTAAGTCAGTGTTTTCGAATCAGTGACGGAATCAGGATTTTGATCCGAGGGGAACTAACTTAATAGACATAATATATTTTTTATCGGAACGTATACTTATTATCTCATAGAGCTTTTGCTTTTGAATACATTAAATTTATACATTAAAATGATTAGTCTAGTCTAAGGGGTGATTTCGGTTCGGGTCGGTTGGTTCGGGGTGGAATTCTTAAAGACCGATTCGGTTCGGGGTGATTTCTTCCAGGACCGATCCCGACCGATTTGAAGTTCGGTTCGGTTCGATTCGGGGTGGGGTCGGTCCATTCGGGGATTTTAGTCGGCCTGAAATGGGCCTTAGATGGGCCAAATATAAAAAAAACAGTAGGCCAAATGGCCCAAACCCATCAATTTAAGCACATATTTACCCGGTTTTTAATCCCAAAAAAGAATGCCCAAAAAAAAACAAACATAGTATCACCAGATTCAACAAATTTAAAGATTCAACCTTTACAACTAATTGAATAAGGTATTACAACTAGATTCAACATCACTGCATTTTTTTTTTATCTGCAACGAATCCAAAAAAAATAAACCTAAGATCACCAGATTGTATCACCGGCGGGGAAGAGATCGAGGAGCTGCGGAGGAGGGATGCGCGATCTACTGTCCTATGAGAGAGAAAGGGTAAAGAAAAGGGGAGAGAGGCATGAGAGAGGCAGAGAGGGGGAGGGGGAGAACAGATTAGAGAGAGAGAGAGAGAGAGGAGAGAAGAGAGTTTACCATCCACCGGTGGAAATAGAGGAGCTGAGAAGGGGCGGGAGGTGTGAGGGAGCCAGAGAGGGTGAGAGAAGGGGAGGGAGGCGTGAAATGAGATGAGATGAGTGATGACTGCTGAGGGATGAGAGTTAAAGATAGAGGAGAGTTAAGGTTTGTGATGGACGGTGGAGATTGAACAAAAAATATATGAACGGTCATGATTAATGTGAAATATAAAAAATACATAAAATATATATTCAGTCTGGTTCGGTCTCGGTTCGGGGTCGGTTCGGTTCGGTCGGTCCAAAATTCCAGAAAACCGAGACCGAACCGAAATTAGTTCGGTTCGGTTCGGTCCACCCCGAACTGGAAAATTCCGCCACCAACCCGACCGAAAACCGAACCGATCGGTCGGTTTTTTTCGGTTTTTTTTCGGTCCGGTCGGTTTTGTAACACCCCTAAGTCTAATGCAGTTAAAGTATACCAATCACTTTGCTTTTTCTTTAGACTACTTTAACAATCACGTGTTTATTTTTTATTTATGAAAGAAATTGAGGAATGAGAATGTAAAATAACCAGTTTTTATCAAATCGAATCAAAATTATTAAAATTATAAGTATCTATAGATGAATAATTTTTGATAATATTCAAAATCAGATGTATATATAAAAAATAAAAATTTTAAAACTCGTGATGTTTGCAGCTAAAGAAACACTCCTGAAAATGATAGGAGTATAACAAACATGACATGTAGCTGACGTTTATAAATTATTAGGTATCAAATAGCGGTTGGTTACGAAAAATTATTATAATGTACTAGCTAGTTTATGAAGCGACACAGTCAAAGAATGACTGTACTTTATCATTGTTGCACGATTTTATTTAAGCCGGTAGGTGTCAATAATTGAAGATGCATGGCCAAAAAGCTTAGTCTTTCCTTATGCTGAAAACTCAAACTCAAAGTTGGACTTGTGCTACAATTTGATCGATCAGTTGATTATGATGTTTGATGGGAAGAAAAGAAAAGAATTAGATGACGAAATACCATACAATTTAGTCCTTATCTTTGCATCTCATCCCAAGTCAAAAGTTTTCTTCCAATCAAATTATATTTAACTACTACTACCATACCTTTTCAGTAGAAAATTTCAAAAGTATTGATATTATCCGAGAGGAAGATAAATGTTTGATTTTTAAAACCTGGTTTGACTAGTCGATGAATGGAGAGAGGGTAGACCAGCGTGAGCCGTGAGGTCGATCAGTACGTATGAGATTAAAAATTCACCTACAATACTTTTCATTTTTATTTAATTCTGAGCATTTGATGACCAATTTTTTTTATTTAATTTAAAAAAAAACAGATTTTGTGTTTTGTTATTGCAAAACTCCACTAAATCCTTGATGGCTCTAGGTATTTGAGCTCAGTGCGTATAAATTCTGGCTCCACACTGGTGATATGTATGGAGAAATTTAACTATTAAAAAAACTTGCCTTTCTGTTGATGGAAGTATTCTGAAAGAAACTAATCCTGATTCGCATTGATAGATCATTCATTCTACGTATGCCAAATAGTTAGCGCAACTGGATGTTGTGTTAGCCTTAAGGGAAAGAGAGCAGTGAAAAATTTAAACTATCGATCCAATCTTTGACATATACTATATAAGTTCATCAGTCCTCATGTGGAATAAAATATTGACTAAAGCGTGTAAAACGGATGTTGGAGGGAACTTCTTCCAAGCCGGCCCGATTGTCACCGCATACCCGTCCAGCCCCACCCTGCGTCACCTTCTTTCCGCCCAAGCCGTGTTTCAGGTGATGTACCCAAAATACCCCCACCTTTATTACTCGCGTGCATCTTGGGACCTACCTTAGTTTCTGGCTCCTCTAGTATTGTCATCGCTTTGGGCCACGAGCTCCTAATCCGGTGCAATACCACCAGCGTTGCCGCCGCACACATAATTACAGACCACAACTGCCGCCCCACCCTAACCGCCACAAATCACCTCAATGGCCTGGTAGAGAGAGGGGCCGTCCACGATGGATCTCATGTTGGAAGACCTCGTGGCCGGATCTCAAGTTGATCTATTGCAAATTGTTGAAATTTGGAAGTCCTAGTGAATTTCAATTTCGAAGTCCTAGTGGATATTCATGCCGATAGAATTCACATGGCCCTATTTGACATAATTTACACCCCTTAAAAACAGAATTCACCCATCTTATTTGATAAAATTCACACTCCCTAAAAATAGAATTCAAAACCCGTGTTGGACACAATTCACACCCTTCAAACAGAATTCACATCCCATATTTGACAGAATTCACACCTACTAAAAACAGAATTCACTCCATGTTAGATAGAATTCACACACCCTATTTGACAGAATTCACACTCTCTAAAAACAAAATTCACCCCTATTCACATGCCCTATTTGACGGAATTCACACCCCATAATTCACCCCTCAAAAAGCAGAATTCACGTGCCCTATTTGACAGAATTCACGCCACCTAAAAACAGAATTCAACCCCCCCCCCCCCCCCCCCCCCCCCCCCCCCCCAATTTGACAAAATTCACGCCTCTTAAAAACAAAATTCACCCCATATTTAATAGAATTCACATGCATTATTTGACAGAATTCACATCCCCTAAAAACAAAATTCACCCATATTCCCTATTTGACAATTCACATGCCCTATTTCATAGAATTCACACCCCTAAAAATAGAATTCACCTCCTAAAAACAGAATTTAATCCCCTAAAAACAGAATTCACATGCTGACAGAATTTACACCTCCAGAATTCACCCCCTTATTTCACAGAATTCACACGAGATGGACTTTTATGAGATTCACCAAGACTTGGAGCTTGAGGAACTTAAGATCGATGACTTCAGCTTCCAACTTGAGATCCACCAGGACTTCCAATTTGACATCCACCAAGACTTCCAACATGAGATACATGGTCAAACTGTTGCTGTTGTGAATTACAACTGGATAGTTATAATTTGCTCACCATTGCTTACGATTGTAAAATGTTCTGTTCAATCACCATTTTTAATCGTGGTGATCAACTCCTCTGGCTGCAATCCTCACTCCTCCTTGCCCCCGCCGTAAGTAAAGGGATCTACTACTTGCCAGCCATCATAAATGACGAGCATAGGAAAAACATTAAAATAAGGGCAAACTTATAAAAGCACCTTTAAAAAGGGCCGGATGGGATAACTCTACAAAACGGGGTTCCTTGGGGTCCGCAAGGAACGACAACAAAAAAATAGGACCGGCTGGTAATTTCCCCAAAAAAAAAAAAGTCAATGGTTTAGACCTGATGGACGACATTCCAAGGTCTTACGTCCGATTAGTTTTGAGATTGAGAAGGTGATATATAGTTCAATACTGTTTTAAAAAAAAACGTGATATACAGTTTATTAAGAAACCTGTCTTGGTTGGGAGGATGGAGAGTTGGGATTAACGAAGGTGGAAAGAACCGAAGGATTTTATTTTTTGTTGGAAACCGTACGTTGGCATGATAACCGGGCCGGACTAAGACGGGTTGAGGATATACCTTAAGCTCAGCCCAATGATAGTATTTACCAGGACGAAGTTCAGCCTGTTTCTGATTGATATTCACTTTGTTGGTCGAGCTCAATTTGTTTAATAGATTAGCTTTACCCAATTACAGGGGCGCCCCAAATGTAATTACTCCTATTAATAGACCGATAATGCTGTGATACAGATGTTTGGACATTGATGCGTGTGAAACCGTTTGACACGCACACATTGGTTCTACATGCATATGACGACTACGAAACAGTTCCGTGTCTAGATTTGTATCAGTTCGCAAAAGGATTTCCACTTCTAAAACCTGTTGCAAATGTATGTACCATTCATATAGCATCTTTAAATTTCCCAGTGAACGAAATATGAAGTCCGGAAGTTGCAATGAATCCTCAGTTAAAGTCCTTTGATTGGTTACTACTTAAAAAAGCTTCAAATTGCCTAATTAGTTTCCAAAGTTTTGCATTTCACTTAGAATGCTTACTAACCAACCTGTGATCTGTTGTGATGGAACAGTTGTTTGTGTCTCTAACAAGCGGACCATGGGACCAGCTGTTCGGAGGTGGAAACTTGCCATCATTTGTGGTTGGAGCCATTGCGGCTGCAATTAGCGGGATTTTTGCGCTTACCTTGCTCCCATCTCCTCGTCCTGGCGATGCACCTGTTAAAATTGTTGTTGCGGCTTCCCATTAGAAATTTCTAGGTTTCATAGTCTTGACCGTACCTTCTATGTTCTTTTTCTTTTTTCTTTTTTACCAGGTTTCCTAGGTTGTATGTGGATCTTGAATTTATAAAAGATGTGTGAAGGAAAAGATAAAGAAAGATATATGTGAAGCTTATTTGTGCTCTCGTTTGCTTTTCCTTGTGTTAGAGCATCTCGAACGCATACTCTAAAACTCCATTTGAGAGTATGGGAGAGCTCTAACCCATCCTCTATATCTCTTTTCTTTTTGAGAGCATGAGTTTTGGTCCTCTATATTTAGAGGATTGAGGTGCATCTTCAATCCAATATTGCAATTCTTTTTTCATTGCTCCATTTGAGAGGTTTCAAATATACTTTTATATTCAAAATGTGAGTTTGAAGGAATTCACATACTTTTCCAAATTCACCCTTCATATAAGTCCAACCCACATATATATCTCTAATTTCATCTCCAAAAGTTTCCTCCAATATTTTTACTTCCAAAACTCCCTCCATTAACTTCCCTCCAAAAGTAGACTAAAAAATTCCACTCCAATCATTTTCCTTGCCATTTTTCGTCTCTAAACAACTTACTAGACTTGAATCAAAAGAGAAAAAGGGAAAAGTACTCCATTCTTTTTTTTACCCTGTGTCTAGAGTTTTCATAACCAATTCACCCCCCCATGTCAAGCAATGGCTTTTAAATTTTCCAACCTCTAGTCCTCTACTGCTTGAAAGGTGCATGTGGTGCCTAATTGGCATCTGAGTAGGTATGTCTTACGTTTGTGAAACATGCCGACATGGTATTTAGGTGCAAATTTATTTATTTTTATCGTGATTTGTGTGTTGATTCCAAGTTTTGATTTTCGTGTATATTTGGATTGTTTTCAAGGCACTCTAGATTATGATTCTAACTCATGATGCTCAATAAGTTACAGGCATTCTAGGGTTTTGTTCTGATGGTGTTTATGGGCATTCTAGGGTTTGTGTGAACACAAGTAATATGGTGCTTCGATACGGGAATTTCTTTTGTTCATCAGATGATTCGATTTGGGTATTTTAAAAGATGCCTGTGGGGTGTTTGTTGAAATGCATGTGTAAGATTAATTCTTATGAGGCCTAATTTTGTTTCCAGAGTAGAGAGTAAATTACTTCTAGGAGGAAAAAAACTATTTTTATGGTAGTTTTGAATCTCTTATAGATGTGTTTGAATCTCTTATTCTTTTCTTAAGGATAAAGGAAAAGGCAAAGGCAATGACAAAGACAATTTGTGAAGGAAAAGAAAATTCAACCTCTGCAAACAAAGGAAAAGAAATGCTGCACCTAAAGTGTTATTATGATTTTTTACATATTCCTTCATTCACCATGTAGGCACCCAATGATATGAAAGAAGATGTTGCAACTAAAACTTTTAGAGACATCTTGCTCGACAAAATCTAAAGTTATTTCATACACCGTGTAGGCACCCAATAATAATGTTTTATCAAAAACTATGTTGGCCCAATAATGCTTACGATGTGAACAAGAGAGAGCAGGAGAATGCATTCAACTGAGGCAGCCTACATTTTTTTTGTCTTTAACACCAAGTCGTCTCCGACGTGCATGCCTAGAATGTGGCATGATGGGCAGCAAATGGCAATCATTGACTTCTAAAACATCAAATCGAGCAATGGTTTCATCAGTTGTTGTGCAATTGGATAAGCAAGTGACTCTGTGATATTGAAGAAAAGCTTTTTTTTTATTAAGAGCATTCTGTTCTTGGTCTTTTCCTCCATTTATTTAAAAAGTTTCTCTAACATATGTCTCTTGCTCTTTGCCCTTCATTTTTTTGTACTAGGTAAAACTTTGCACTTTCTAAGGTAGATTGTTGGCTTCAAGATTCTGTTTTTCACCTGGAGATGAGTTAAGTTTTTGTTGGAGTTTGGTTATGTAGTTGTGTTTAATGTCAGGTTAGCTTTGTAGCATTAGTGTAGTAGTATGTAGGGGGAAGTATGAATTGGGAAGATTTTGTACTTTGTTATTGCCTTCTTTATGGAAATTGAAAAAGATGGTTTTGATGGCTAAGTTCTTTGTACCAGGTTAACTTTTTATCTGGTATTTACTTTGGTTCCATAAGAAAATTGATAGTACTTCATTGTTGATCATACTCCATAATCAATTTGTATCTACTTAAAAATTGTTGTCAAGGAGTGTTGTAGGCACTGGTAGTTCTCTCAAGTAATTCTATTTCGTGTCACCAAGAAGTGGATCAAATACGCACACTAATTCTCTTTTGGGACACCAAAAAAAAATCCAATCGAGATGGGTAGTGCCGTAGGCACAGACTATTCACATTGTTAACGTGAAATTATATTAACTCGCACTCAAATCGATGTGTTGCCTAACCGAAGAATGTAATAGGAATTAATCTGATTGTTAACGTGAAATTATATTAATGTGTTTGCTTAAACACCAAACTAATTAAAGCTATTCAATTTGCTTGTTTTGTTTGGCCTCTCTTTAATGTGGGTATTTGTGCTTTTGCTTTCAATTACATGCAATCGATATAATCTATAATACAAAACACAACGGTGTGGATCCTAGACAAGTTGTTAGATGGGCTGAATCCAAGGTTGAGGTGTAGTTTATCCCTCTTGCTCAAACTATCCACCCCCTTTAACTTAATTACACTATTGCTAGGTCATGCGAGATGGGGATGGTTGTGCCATTGGGAAAGTCTAATGATATTTTGGAATCCGGCGTGGATTTTAAAGCACTGGTTTCAGCTAATGAAACAGAGCTTGTAGAAGTGGGAAATACCATGCCCAATGAAAATTCCCCTAAACCACAGAAAACCTTACAGAGGACTTTCTGACCATGGGGTAGCAAATGGTGGAGACAACTCACTTGAACGATCCAATTCGAACAGGGAAACTTAAAAGCTCATTAAACAAGAGGAGTGAGAAAATGGTAGACTTAGATTACATGTTTGCAAACAATATATCATTGAGGCTTTTGGTTGGTGGGGCATAGTAATGGTTTTGTTGATATCGTTACTCTGACAAGATTTGCTAATGATGAGTGAGTGTTGATTATTGAGAGGGGACTAGCTAATACCATCTCCTCATCTCCTCTCATGGTGTTACGTAGCCCTATATATGGTGGACTAATTGGGTGTTCGGGAGCCGGATTTTCACATTTGGGATGTTTCTGTTTTGGGGTTCTGGGTGTTTGGGAGAAATTGCAGAATAACATTCTAGTGGAGTACATGGGACTAATTTCTGTCCACCTCATCTGTTGTCAAAACTATTACAATGCTACAAAACCATTATAGTGCTACAAAACTAAGCCTTCTCTCAAAATATCTTATATCTCAAGCAGTACAAAACATCACAGGCAAACAACAAATGCTGATAAAAAAATCACAAAACAGGCAAAGAACAAGTGCTGATCAAATTACTTGAGTTCACAAAATAGCTTGCAAATCCGGCTTGTTCTTGGCAGAACCCTTCTCTTTCACCTCAATAGAGGCTGCGACCAACTCCACCGGTAACTCACCCCAATTCTTCTTACTCCCCTTCTCCGACCCCACAAGTGCCTTCGAAACCTTCGAATCACAGCAGCTATGCTCGCCATCTTCTTCTTACAAGCCAAATCCAACATCGCCGGTGAAACCCTAATCCTACCCGACAACCTCCTCCCTGGTGAAGTCAACAGCCTCCTCGTGCTTGGCGACGACTACCGGTACCTTGATGACACCACTATCGCCGCCTCCCCCAGTAATGGTATGCTGTAATCAAAACAAAAGACAAAAAGGGAAGGGGTGAACATATTTGTACACTAAATGGACAGAAATATAGCTCTCGTTCACCTTTGCCACAAAACACAAAAGAAAAACATAAGCCAATAGTTAGATCAAACTCACTTAATCACTTATCATTCAATATGTTCAATTTTAAGTAATGAATTGGTTAAAATTAAAGTCACACATTCATCACAAAAATAAATTTCAGTCGTATATGCAATCGCAAGGTGGACGGAGGTGACGGTGAGCGGGAGCCAAAATTATGTTCTTTCAACGGGGATCTATGTTTAACAATAGAAAACAATAATGAAGACAATTTACTAGTTAGGTTACCAAGAGATCATGAAATTCAATACTTGGAAATGTACATGAATAACTAAAGAGAAAGATCTTTTTAGTCCTTGGTTTTCTTTGACCATCACAACCAAAGTAGTGAAGTAGTAAGATAGTCATTGTTGCGAACTAATCCACATAGGCACACCCAGCATACTTATTCATAGAAACAAATACCATTTTCATAGATGGAGAGAGAAAGAGATATATGTAACATGATCGATTCAAACGTCCATGAGCATTTGTGGTCCCTGCTACTGTAGAGAGTTCTAAAGCGTTCTTTAGACGATTAACAAACTAAGCAATACATTCCTGCAATATTTCCACTTCAAGACGAATAATTCACGAATGTACAATCCAAACATAGCCTAGGGAAAATAAGAACCGAAGGGCAAAAGAGAAATATGACACGAGAAACTATTAAAAGGACATCACGGGTAGATACCGGTCCATGCAACTTGTAAAATACACTGACTTGTGGCAAAATAGGAATAAAAGAACACCAATAACTCCACAATTACCCAGCTAAAACTGTTTTCAAATTCATTTTGAACATGTTGTAACAAGCTTCAAACCTTTTCATTCAAAATGACTGTGGTTGTGTTTGGTTGGGAGTTTAGTTTAGTTTTGGTAGTGGGTGGAGAGAGAAATAGAGTAATTATTGAAAATATGGGTAATGATTGGAGAGAGATAGAGAGAGATGAGAAAGTAATAATTGAAAAAATAGGGTTATGATTGGAAAAAGAAGTAGGGTAATGATTGAAAACAAAACTAAAACTAAAACTAAAAAGGGAACCGAACAAAGCCTGTATAACTTATGCAATGCTGAATAGGGAAAAGGAAGAAAAATATTCAAGATCAAACTCAAAACAACATTAAATAACCAATACAGAAAAGAATTTTATTTTTCCAAATGGATTCAGGTCTTAAATAACGCTCGTCATAGTAAAACGGTTCCCCTATTTTTAATTGAAGGATAGGAACCAGGAAGAAAGAGGTTCTCATCCTCTGTCGCTTAATGGGCAAGAATAGATTTGTAGGTAATAGTGATGTATATGTTGTATGCCAAGCCACGTGTGACTTGCATAAGGTAAGTGTTCAACACTATAATCCCTCGAGGTGAACCTTTTTATAGGCACTTAGGTATTTTCCTGAAACTTGAATACTCCCAATTAAAAAGGGACACAAAATGAGAGCCAAACTTGCTTAACCCTCCCACTCTAGATGTATATCTTAATGTTAGGTTAATAATGAACGTATTCACCTTCTTTTCCCAATTAAAAAGAACATCATCTAATTTGTAACTTAGCTAGCAAACGCAACAAAAAAGATTCAACAAAAAATGCAACCAAATGCAAATGTAACAAAAAAATGCAACAAAAAAAGCCGATTATAACAGACCAGTAGTCCAATTGCAAATGAACATATTTACCGTCAAAAGAGAGAAATTTTGGAGAATGGTGTTAGTTTTTGGGCTAGAATATATTCATGGAATTATAGCTGAAGATAGGTACCTGGGAAGTGGCGCCACTTTGAGTGCAATAGTTGCACCAGAAGTCACCATCTCCATATGCATTTGTGCTCTTATTGCAGATTGAACAAGCTAAGTATATTAAATTTTGGTTGAAGTTGGTGACTTCAACAACGATGCCTTGCATATTTAGATACTCAACCTGAGTGAAAGATAGGAGGTGGAGGAATAAATAATTGGATGATTATGCTATGAAAAAATAGTCTAATTAGTCTATATCATGCACACAAGCATTATTAAGAACTCAAACACAAGTAATTCCATTTTGCAGATTCACAAATTGGATAAAAACTTAAAAGCCGGAAAAATAAGGTAGCATAACTCACCAAAGAAACTCAAGAGACCAAGGCTAAGAGGAAAACTGCATGAAGAAAAGAAAAAGATACACCATTTTTGTAGCACTTTTGGTCTACAAACTTAAATATTTTCCCATCATATCATTCGAGAGAAATGGAAAATGGAAAACTAATAACTATCAGTATAGTTACCAATCAAAACTTTAGGCATAAAAACTTTTAACCATGACTTTAGCAGCTCAACATGTATACTTATAATGTTCCACTAAAATTAGTAAACTGTCCCAATTTAAGCACTGGCTACCACTGAAAAGCCACATAAGTAACAAGCATAATGCAGCGTCATCCAAAGAAACCATATTAGTTGTGATGAAACAATAGTCTGAAATTTAGCTATTCATAGGAGCACGTTTAACATGATAATGCTTATCATTCCAATGGCAAGGGTAATGTCCGCAAATATTCCAATGGCAAGGGTAATGTCTGCAATTATAAAGCATTTAAATTCCAACATTGCTTCATACCAGTACACAAAATCCCAAAAGGAAAAACCATAAGGTAAAAGAAGAACAATTTTAATAAAAGAAGAACCATATTCATATTTTCAAGGACCAAAGCATGTAAGCCATAAGGTTAATCAATTAGTTACAACTTAAAAGCGACAAACCTTTCTTGCTTGTTCTTCCTTCATCTTTGTAACTTGAATGCTCTGAGTTGACAAATTAATTTTCTTTCTCATGTTCAAGAGCTTAGGCTATACAACAGAGCAACATTCATAAACATCATAACTGTACCCATAACAAGAAAAGAAGAGGAATTAACAATTTTCTAAAAGCAAGTTATGACAATTACCCAACGTGCTTTTTTAGGTCCAGCTATTAGCTTCATCTCCGAGGAAATTTTTGCCAGCTCTCGTAGTCTCGTTCAACATCATAAATTTTCAAATACTTTTCTTCAATGTATCTGATCAAATTTATTACAAAACAGTGAGCTAAATGTTACACATACTGAACTTCAACAGCAGAGAATCGAAAAGTCAAGACTACTTCACCCACCATTGTTCTAGACTTATTGATTCAAGGGAAATGAATACTCCCTCCGTCCCAAATTGGATGTCAATTTTTGATATCTATACCAATTTCAATTCTTTATATCTTTCAATATGGATCTTGTTTGAAAGTTCTCGATTAGTTCTATTATACAAAGTTTTCGAACGCATAAAAAACATTATAGATGGAAAGATATAAGCGATGAAAAATGATACGAATTTCAAAAATTGTCATACTTTTTGGGACGGAGGGAGTATATCAAACTTCAGTTGACAAGCGTTATGAGAAGTAAATCAAACTGGGTTATAATAGATCATATGAGAAAGTCCAACTATATAGACACCTAGTGTTTGCTCGTGCCTACGGCATTACGCACTCTGGTTGAAATTGTCCATACTTACGGCACTTGCTAGCTAGTGGCTTCATTAGTGTGTAGTATGTGATCCTCTACTGAGTGGCACGAAAGAGATTTACCCGTGCTTACGGTACTCCCCCAACTAAACTTTTAAGCTAGCTACAAAGAACTATCACTTTGCTTATGCAATCTAAGTAAATACCACGTAAAAAGTTTAAACCAAGCAGCAGCAACACATCCAAAGTAGCGACAGACATAAGCATATTTCCAATAGAGAGATGGGATTTCATCATATATGGTAGAGACACCATCATATCACATAGAAGTAAATTAGCAGTTGAAATACACTCAACTATAGCAGAAATGTACACCATTGATCAGCATCAAAGATCTTCACAACACCCTAATAGACTCATATGTAATGAGGACTGTGGGGTGGGGTGGGGTGGGGTGGGGGAGGGGGAAGAAGACAAAAAGCCAGAAACCTCACTTTTTCAGTTTTCTTTTCTTTTGATCCTCCGCTCAATCTATGTCTCTCTCTCTCTCTCTCTCTCTCTCTCTCTCTCTCTCTCTCTCTCTCTCAGTTTTCCATAATAAATTAGTTGCAACCATCAATCAATCAATCATATTAGGAAAATGCATTAGCCAGTAAATTCCAGTGTTCTAAAACAATTAATTAATCGGCGATTAATCATCGATTAATAGCTGGTGGGGCCTATCCGATTAGGGCCGATTAATGATTAATCGTCGATTACTAATTAATATGCACCGATTAATCGCTTGAAGGTGGCCAACCGCCCGACTCGCGCCGAGCGACTTTTAGAACATTGGTAAATTCTTTCATTCACAACACAACACAAAAAAAACTGCTGATCTTGAGTTCTCACCTTTAGTTCTACCATCTCCTGCTCCTATTTTGCAAACATTACAATGAATGCAGCTTTCTACTTTTTTGCCTTTTCTAGCTGGTAGACAAATTGAAAAAGGATGATGTCTTGCATTATTGCCAATTTCTATTGCAAAAATAGAAAAGCAAAAATGACCAAATACCTTGAAGCAAATACAGATACAATAGCACAAAGACAGATAGCACAAAGGATATTTGCATGGAAACATTAAGAATTAGGCTTTACAACTTCATTTTACCAACCAATGCTCCAAGATAAATTGTACCTGAAGATAAATTGCCTAAAAATGGATCTAGAGAATCAATTCTCCAAAACCCAAAACTGAAGAAATCGGTTTAGCTTTCTTTAGTAAATGAGAAAAAAAAAAGCCAATAAATACACCCGAAGTTGCAAGGATTTTTCCATTCTTCATCAGTTGAACCAAAAGAATAAAGGGAGTCGGTCTACTGCACTTTCTCTGTCTACGAAGAAGACATCAAACTATGGCAAGCCGGCGATGCTCCAAGAGCCTGAGTGAAGATAATACCAAAAAAAGGGAAACAAAATATAAAGTCATGTTATTGCAGTAGCCAAAACTTGTACTGATACAAATAAGGAAACAAAGAAAGGGTATCAATTAATGACGCACTCAAATTGATCTAAATGAAGGTACAAGAGGAAGGGGAAAAAACAAAATGAAGGTGCAGTAAAAACTTTCGATTGTAAATTACGTTTCTAAAGTGATACGCTCCAAACAGGTTTGGCTCAATACATGCAAACAATGTAGTGGAGAAATTAGCAACTCAGGAGCAAGTGAATATACACCATTCAAAAACGGAAAAAATTCTGTAGAAGCCCTTTCAACAGATAATAAGAAAACCCATAATATACCTCTCAAAATTAAGTTCAAGCTGCAAAATCCCTGGCACTCTTCTTCTAAACTATTTGTGAGAGTTCACGGAAATACACTAATTTCCGTATGTGATGAATTGTATCCTTAGGAAAAACATGGAAACTATAATAATAACCAACAATGTCGTATAGCGTTAACGGTAACGCTCAGAAGCTTCCGTTGGCCATGAAGAATACAACGGAGCGTAGAGTGGCTATGGTGTTGGTTATGACAAATGCTTTAAAAGCTGCTGCTCTTGTTAGGATTGCCATACCTTGGCCGTTCTCGACCTTGGTTGCCACCTGGAATTGTGAAGGTGGCTGCGAAAGTGATCGTGGCTACAAGTGCAGCCATTATAACATACTTGTTTTTGTGTGGAGGCCCACACCCTTATGTTTTATTAGGTAGAATATTAGGTAGAATTGCTGATGGCCCGATTTATTGGTTGTCAGTTGCTTTATTTTTTCTGAACTTTGATTTTGGTGAGTTGAATTGAAATACTTATTCAGCAACTTGGTTAGCTCATTTTATTGGTTAACACGTACATTAATATGAGTGACATCTACATTAATCGATACACAAAATAAAAAACACTACCTTCTAGATGTTGTCCCGAATATGAAAGTTTATAGGACATCTCACAATAATTGTAAAAAGCAATAAAAAACAGCCAAATCATGGTTAGTGGCTCTGTGAGCTTATCTTGGTAAGATATTCGATAAGCACTACTTAATAAGACCAATAGATTTGTAAATTTCACCTTTCGTTCTAGAAAGAGGGTTCTAGACCTCTGAATGAGACCATCGATAGTCTGAGACGAGCGAGAGAGATTGTTCTATGAAAGAACAATGGTTAAAAAAAAAAGGCAAATTCTACAAACCACCCACTCGCGATGGGCATTGCGAAGTATACATCACGCGCCCAAAAAGTAGCATAGTGTAATAGGTGTCAAATCCTCCGTTAGATTGCAGTGAGACTGATTAAAAAGCTCTTAAAGAGAATGACAAAGTTGCCGCTCTTTGACTTTTCCTCCTCACCAATATTATCCTATCAAACCTGTTCTCTTTTACCTTGTGAGCACTAGAAAATAGGTCGCCACGTGTCAAACCCATATGTGAACAATAGGAACAAAGACACATCTACTACGTTCCATCGTCTTCCTCTCTCTTTCACCATTTGCTCATTTTTCCCCTCCCCAGAGCTCTTTCTCATCTTTTAGAATTATTTGTTGACTTTATTTAAATTGTTTGCTTTTTTAATTTTGCATAAAGCTCTTATAAATTATATTATATTATTAACCACCAATTCATTTAATAGCTTAAACTATTACATAGGCGAGACTTCATTATTTATATTTTCAACACGTCCCTTCACATGTAACCAGACTCCCTTTTATAAACGGATTAAACACGTGCAAATTTTAATCATTATGAAAGAGAATTTAACAGTGAGATTCGAGCACATGATTTATTGTTTGCTCTAATACCATATTAGATTGTTAACTACCAATCCATCTAAAAACTTAACTATTAAAGAAGGGCAAGTTTATTATTTATATTCTCAACGAATTATTGGTTCATCTAAAAGAGAGAAATTTAAAATTTAAAAATTATAATAAAATCTTTTAAAAAATCACTAAAGACAAAAAATTCAAAACATACAGACTTTTGAATTATATTTACTTTCATCAACTTTTTTTTATTTTGGTTCATACTTTTTTATTTTCCTGGTTATTCTTATCGTGACGAATTGATAATGCAAAAACATTGACACAGATTACCAAAAGCAAAAAATTAATAAACAAATAAACTGAAAAGACTATTAAGTCAAAATTAACAAATGCGAAAAATTATTGTTGATGAGTCATTAGGTATTTTCACTAACCAATAAAATTGTTGGAAAATGTCAAGTTGTTTCCACTAATGAATAAATTGTAAATGACTATGTGAGTGAAAACTTATTGAAAAATATTAAGTTATTTTGACTAACTAATAAATTGTTGTCAAATGTCAAATTGTTTCTATTAACCTATAAGACTATATAACTTGTGGCTTAGTGAGTAAAATGCCATAACATGTTGCCTAAAATTGTTAGTAGAAACATAAGCTTAGTTTTTTTTTTTGGTCAACCTTGTATACATCAACGAGGGTTAGTGGGGGTGTTAGAGTTAGCACATGAGGGTTTAGAGGCTTTTCATAGCCATGGTCCTCAAAGCCCTATCCCCCGTGGGACTCGAACCCTGGTCACCATTGGGGGAGGGAGGTGAAACATAAGTTTAGTTAAAAATGATAAGATTGGACAAACCAAACGATTACCCCTATATTTAAGTTATGCGTGAGAATCCGTGAATTATTGGTTGATTTGATTGGTCTATTTGTAAGTAAACTGGAGAGAGAAAGGGCGAAGAGAGAGTACAGAAGATGAAGGATAATATTGTCATTTAGAAAAGTTTAAAAGATTACACTCTGACCATTTGGGAAACTGCGCTGGTTAAACAGTATAGTACAATTTTTTTGTGCGTGATCCCGTTCACAATGACGACGAAGAGGTACTTTATGTCCCTAGCAGGACCCTAAAAAAAAGTAGGGAAAAAATTGCATAGTGTAAATATAATAGTAGTTGGAACTCCGGAAAATCGAAAACCTCAAAAGTACATTACAGTTGAGTACAAACCAAAAAAATCATGTTGATGTTACGGATAGCGGCGGTGGAAGTTGGCCGCAGGAGCATCTTTCGGCTCGTCAAGGAATCGATCCTGGGGGCCCTAAAAGCACCGTGAATGCAAAATATAGTGATTCCAACCATGAGGGTGGAGCTCAGTACGGATCTGACGTTGATGAGGAAGACCACGACGATGCTAGAGAGGATATGGAGGCCTAGTGTTTCGGTCTTGGAGAAGGCGTGGCCGAGGATGACGAGGGGGGGATCTGACGTGTGGAAGAGGTAGAGGAAGATCCAAGCGAAGAGTTTGGTGAGGAGGGAGAACCCAGAATCGAAATCGACGAAGTGCATTGGGAATAGCAATTGCTTCTGCGGTGAGGAGATATACACGATGGGTATACAGAAAGTCTGTCCACATAGATAATCTGCGCATAGATTTTGTTGTGGGGCCTATCATAGGTCCCACAAAAATGATCCGAGCCGTTTATTAAATGTAAAATATTTTTTCATAGGTGCTTGAAAAAAATTAGCTCAATACAATTGGATCGAATATCTATAGGTATTACATTGAGCTGATTTTTTGCGAGGACCCTTGAAAAAATATTTTAAATTTGGACATACATTTTGTTGTGGGACCTATCATAGGTCCCACAAAATGATCCGAGCCGTTTATTAAATTAGCTCAATACAATTGGATCGAATATCTATAGGTATTACATTGAGCTGATTTTTTTGCGAGGACCCTTGAAAAAATATTTTAAATTTAATGAACGACTCAGATTATTTGTATGGGACCCTTTGTGGGTCCCACTACAAAATTGTGCACAAATTGTCTGTGTGTGTAGCAAGGCTCGTATAACTGCTTGGGAAGGCACAAGAAATGCTGGCATTACGTAATCACTGGACAAAATATGAAAAGACCAAATTGCCCATCATCACAAATCTAGCCAGCTTCAATAGAGGGGCATAATTGGAAAAATTGGCAAAAATGCCCCACCCATCCAACGTTCTTTTATTAGAAGGTTAGATGAGATATTTGAATCAATCAATCAATATATTATAGAAATATGTACACATATGTGCATGTGTTGATATATCGTCATTTATATGTATGAATTGTATTTGTCTTTGATTATGTACGCAATTGGTAAAGTCTATGGTTTTCCTTGAAGATACTGGCTTCAGTTACGTTTATCTGATTTTAATTCGGCAATTTGGGCATTACAAGTGGCATCGCTTGAAATTCTTAGCAGAGCATCTAACCAAACTAAGTCTTGTGTCCCATCAATTGGGATAGGCTACATAAATTCTATTTTTCTCTATCGAGGGCTACCTATATATTCACTTAGATATAGTAAGTCCTAATCTTTTCGTATCACGACATCCATATTAGTGAGGCACCTATTAAACACAATTTCATTAAAAAAAAAGAGTTTTCAATAAGAACACAATCAATATGTCCTTATGGTTTGTCTTGTTTATTTATTCAATTTTTTTAGAGGAAAAAAGCATCTTTTATGAGCTTTCTGGATATTTATCTTACTGTAATTGTTTTTTTTTTGTTTTATATTTTCAGATGAGGAAGATTTAAAAAATATCAAAATTTGCACATTTGAAAAATGGACCAATAAATAAGTAATATGCAAACAACCCCATATTATTGTAGTCATGACAAAACAATGCTTTTCTTGTGTTATCATTGAGTTCCATGATCGGTTTACCAATTGCCTAAGTATTGCAAAGGTTGTGCAATTGCCAGGGAATGTTGTTCCTACTATGCCCTGGTGGCTGAGCAAGTGTTAGACATAGTAAAACTAGTTAATGAGTGAGTTGGGATCACCTTTGTTATTGTTTGTTGGATTATATTGTTGTTTTCATTCGTCCCATGGCACTTACATATTGCGCCAATTGTAGATGTCTCGAATTGAGGTCAGAGTATTCTTACTGTTAGAATTCAGAAGAAGTACTATCACTGTCTTGTAGTTTTGTGACCATTAATATGTGGCCTTCTATGCTTAGACGAGATATGCATGAATTTGTCGCTATTGGTTCACTAGCTGACTAAAATGTTGAAATTGTTTGCGAACATACTTGGGAATCCAAATTTTCAGGTTTTATTTCAAATGCAAGAAGTGTTCTGTAGAGTTACAATAAAGACAGTCCCGCAAAATTTAGACTATGTTGTTGAGGCAGGAGCAATGTGGAATTTTGAACCGTCGCATGCAGAGGATAAGGTATTGAGTTTACTTGTTTTCATACGGGATGGTTGTTTATTTTTTGGATATCCTTTGCTGCAAACTTGATTTTTGGTGCTTATACAACTTGCATGTTCTATATGTCAGGAAGCAGATAGTCAAAAACTTAAAAGATAAAAGGAAGAAATAAGATATGCAATGAAATCCTTGGAGAGTAAAACTTTGGACTAAAAAAGAGAGATGGACATCCTTGCTGTAGTGGATGAAGTGATGATACTTTTAATAAATTTGGACAATTGATGGTAGAGATGGATGACTTAGATCGCGCACTACATCCTTGTAGTGCACCCTTGCACTACAACGTCTGCACTGCAAGATCCTCGATTTGTTAAATTTAAAGCATTTATTTAAACCTATCTCATTTTCCGGTGCAAGAAAAAAGACTTAGACAATATGACAAGTTTGATAATTATGAAAGTTGATGTTAAATTAGAATTGCATTGCCAAAACTTAGTATTGAAGTTAGGGTGAGATTGACGAGGTTTTTATCATTCTTAATGTCAATTTCTAATTTAGAATATGGGGCATTTTGAATTTTTTCATTTGAATAGTGTATTGTCGGGTAAGGGGGTGAAGGGGTTGTTTCTCTTAATTTTTTTTTTGGGTTTTTTTGGCATCTTATCCTTATTTAAAAAATAATCATGTTTATTAGTTTTGTGTCAAACTTGGGCTTTTATCTTGAATATTCCAAAAAACAGTCCTCTTCTTATGCGGGATCCCTTACTTAGCTTACGTGCGGAACTCATAGATCAGAATATGATTTTAAGGGTCTCCGCGAGAAATTAGCAAAACATATGACCGGGAAGTGCTTCATTTGAGCAGTTTTCATTGAACGTTCTAATAAAAACTGCTCAAAACAAGCACTTTTCGGCCATATTTTTTGCTGATTTCTAGCGGAGACCCATGAAATCATATTCTGCACATATTGAACAGTTCAGATCATCAAAATTCAATTAGGAAAGGGAGGTTCGCCCTCACTTAAGGTTCTCACAGGAAGAGAATTGTTACAAAAAATATTTGGGTAAAAGTTAAAAATTTTACTTTTTTTATTTGTCACGTCGAGACGAATAAATAATTCACAAAAGTTTGACACAAGACTAATAACAGACATGAAAAAAAAATTGAATAAGAAAAATTCAGAACCCCCCCCCCCCCCAAAAAAAAACCTTCAAAAAAAGGTGAGAGAAACAACACCGATTAACCGTCCAAACAAATCGTAAATGAACCGCGGTACAAAAGGTATTTGGCTTCAAAAAGATATACTTTTTCCTGGATTCATGAAATTAACCTTTGGGTTGCCTTCCACTTTGGACTGTAATGATGGTTTGAAACATATTAATCAACGAGATCTAATCCTCTTTCCATATAATCAGATTTTTTTACTCAATACTATCAACTTCTGAGCACATATTCTTAAATTGAATAACTTCGTTCCATACAAGTTTGTTAATTTATTCTATTAAGGTTAACGTGTTGTGAAAGTTTACTTAAAAACAATAATATTGAAATCAACAGGTTTCAAAAAAATATTTGAATCTACTTTATTATAAGATAAATGAGTTCAGAAAATTAATTATTAATACAATTTGTGACGTCATTAATTTTTTTTGACAAGCTATAGAAACTGTATTATTACTGATTTCATCATCACTTAAATAAACACAAAAAGACTCACAAAGTGGCCCTTCTAAATCGTATAATGTAAAAACAAAATCCGAGAGAATCTTAAGGGATCCGAATCTCCTGTGAGGATTTTCTTTTGCTGTGGGCTTGACAACACATCAATGGGGAAATCTAAATGATCCACAACAGCCTTCTCTATTTTCTCAAGCAAAACGACACCGTTTTACTTGATAAAGCCGTTTTCTTCTTATGTGATCCTCTATTACTACATTTCTTCTTCCTTGTTTCGTCGAAAGCAAAGAGACCTTTCTCAGATCTCACGTACTCTTCCAACAAGGCTGAACAATCACCTCTTCCTCAGGCCATTGCCGACGGTGACGAGGTAGGAGGTTGATCTAACCATCCCTCGTTACTTTTTTTCTCACCAACTTTCTGATGTTATTGAGATCTAAATGTTAGGGTTTTGAATTTTTGCAACCATCACTTGATTTGTGTGCATGTGAGGTTCAATAATATTATGTTTGGTGAGTTTTTTTTTTTTTGGATGATTTTAATAGTATATAATTGGTAATGCTCTACATATTGTTTAGTTTAAGAGTAGTTAAATTATTGAGTGATTTTTTTAAAGTTCTTCTACAGGTTAAGGTATGTGTAAAATATTTGACTCATAGAGTAGTTAAATTATTGAGTGATTTTTTTAAAGTTCTCCTGCAGGTTGGGGTATGTGTAAAATATTTTTGAGTCAAATATTTTTTTTTGGCTTAATTGCAAAAACACCCCCTAAAGTATCACTTTTTGGCAACTTCACCCCCTTAAGTTTAAATTTGAGCAACTTCACCCCCTTAACTACCAAAATCGAGCAAGTACACCCCCTCTCCCATTTTCCTTTAAAAAAATGGACGGTGAGCAAAAAAATTACTTACGTACCCTTTTAAAAAAAAATACGTTGATACCTTCTCTCTCTTCCTTCGATCAATATTTTTCATTTTTTCTCTCTCCCTCTTCCGCCTCTGTCTCCCTCGTCTCTCTGGAACCCACCCACCCACCAAGAAACCCACCCAACGCTCCTCCCTCCAGACGTCTCCTCCAGACGACGGTGATGACGGCCTGCACGACGCCGACCTGATTCCCCAGTGAACGACGACGACGACCTGCTTCTTCCCCATCCGTAAGTTCTCTGTTTAGTTAAGTTGGTTTAGGGCAAAATAATTGGAAAGCCGGCTGTTTATTGACATGCATAAGGGCTAAAAAATTGTTTATTGTTGTTTCTTGTTTTCGAATTTAATAAGCCCTAAATTTCTGAGTTGAATATGAGATCTGGAATTCATTTGATGCTTCTGGTTTCTCTTCCAAATATTGAGGGGTTTTGGTTTCTGAGGGTGATTTCTTGTACATAGTTCAGTTGATTCTTCTTTTTAATTCTGATTTTTGTTGGAATAAATGGGTTTAGTTCACACAATTTTGGGCAAGTTTGAGCCAAAAATTAAGTGGGACCCGGACACCTCGAGAGGTGGGTCCAAGTGGATTTATTATCTCCTTTGTTAGGGGATTAATCCACAAAAGAAGTGAAAAAAAATCATTGAGGATTGAATGAGAAATTGTCAATCAAAATAGGACCAGTCCGTTTTTTGGCTTCAACAGTGTGCTATTGAATGCAGTTGCTGTTGCAACTTGCAGAACCAAGTTTGGTTTTTGCTGCAAGAGCTGAAGCACCTTCCCTCAGTTTTCAAACTATATTTATGGAGCTTGTCTGTCCACCTATTGCCCAACTGTGGAAGAAGGGGGTCAAGCATTGAATTCTTGTTTCAATTCCTCGGTTCTCTTTTGCCTATAAATAGGCATCTTCTACATGAGATGAAGAAAAAGGAATAATATTCCAGTGGAACCTACCACTTTTTCTTGTAAACCTTTTGATGTTTTGGTTTTTTCATCCGAGAGAGTGCTACGCACATAAATATGTTTGCAGCAAGTTCAAGTGTGGTGCACACTTAAACTTTCAACCGGTTAAATCCTAGGTGATAGACGTCTACTAAAACCTCTAGCACCCCGGTGAGGCGGCGAATCTGTTTGAAGAACACCGTGTGTAACACGGGTGTCGGTCTGTATCCAATATAATTTTAGATTCTATATTTTCCTTATGTTTTTCAGATTTGAATAAAAGTTAGCTAAACTGTTTTTATACTGCATGCGAGTAACAATCTTAAAACGGATTCTAGTTTTGTCAAAAACAGTTTCGGCTTTTATTTCTGCTTTGGTAACAGGAAAAGGATTTTGGTAGTAAGTGAAAATACATCAAAACTGTTCCTTATTCTTTTGGTAATTGAAGGCAGTTTTAGTTCGAACACAGAGGACTATTGAAGTTTCATAATCTGTGATTTTAGAAAACAAATAGTTAGTCCTAGCACTTTTCTAAAAAACAGTGAGTTCGGTCGGGAAGAGTAATTAGGTACATGACTTTTTTTTTTGATCCGCAGGTACGTGACTTTCAATCAAGTAATTTTGCTAGAAAGGAATGGAAAAATTGTTGCGACTTTTATTTCTTACAAAAAAAAAAAAAGGTTTTATGCGTACTTTGAAGTTAATACATCTGTGAACAATCACCGAAAGTTTGTCAAAACGACTAGCTTCGCGCTGTCTTAGAAAGGAATGGTGATTCTAATTGGACTCGTCCGACCATCCGGCCTGGGACTTTCCCTTTGATTGTTCACTTATGTAGTATTTTTCAAGTATGGGCGCGACAGCTTCTATATTACCAGCTAGAGTTTTAATGTTTTGAAATTGGATTACTAACTTGCGGTTGTGTCTAAATTTCAGAAAATGACAACTCCTGAGAACACGGTTCATGGTGTGCGACAGGGGTTGCTGCGATCCCTTTGAATGTTGCTTCTGTTCCAATGAGTCATACTAATGCGCCGAAAAAATTCCAGGTTGATAACTGGAAACTGGCAGACTACATGTGCAGATTTTATCAAATGCTGATATTTGGAAATGGGCAGACTACATGTGCAGGACCTATGTTCTGAACGGGCTTCAAGATTCACTGTACAATGTTTATGGGATCAAGAAAACATCCAAAGAGCTGTGGCTGTCTTTGGAGAAAAGGTTTTCAACCGAGGACGCTGGAACGAAGAAATTCGTCATCTGCCATTTCCTTGATTTCCTACGCTTGGGGCGCTCTTTACTACGTCACACTTCGGTCGCGCAAGCAATTATGGACTAAATGTGTAATCTGAAAATACATTGTGTAATCTGGAAATACATTTGTGTAATATGCAGGCTTTGAAGCTTAAAAAGAGCAGTTTTTTTTATTTATGAAATAGTAGGTATTTTGTGGTTAAAAATAGCAGGTTTTGTTCTCTCTCTCTCTCTCTCTCTCTTGATGAATATCTATCAATTATTAGCATCAAAAGGATTACACGAGTCATACACTCTTGTAGTTACCTGAAGTTTTCGTTCTTTGAAATGATGGCTGCAAGTATACTATTTCTAAGGAGTTGTCCAAATGGAACAATTGAAGACATCTGGTAACACCAAAACTCCCAAAATATATCAACTTTGGATTGAAACGGGCATGAAAACGATTGCAAAATTTTTCTTCAATTCAGCATTTTCTTATTAATGGGGTCTTTTTAAAGCTAAATTCTGATTCAATTAACATATGTTCATTGTTTGGAGGGGTGTTGCAAGTGTTTTTAATGTTGTGAGGTGGTTTGGGACTGTTACGGATGTGGGAGAAATTGTTGGAAGTGGATCCGGGGGATGCAAAGCAAGAACCAAATTCTACCCAGTCGCTACCCGTAGCATCAAAAAATTCCTACCCATAGCCACATATCAGAATCTGTGCAATTTTACAAATTTGGGATCTCTGCCCGTAGCCTAAAAAATTTGCTACCCGTAGCCACTGGGAAATTTTTTCGAAAAAATAAATGGAGGAGATTGTTGGAGGAGGAGGAGGAGGAGAAGGACAAATTAATAAGTTACAATAGGAGGAGAGGAGGGGTAATCGGGTGGTGTACCTGGGTGGTGAGGGGAGGAGGAGGGGGACGAGGTTGAGATCTCCTGAAAGTGGTGAGTGGAGGTCGTGCTAGTGGTGTGAAAGGTAAGAGTGGATAATTCTGGGGTAGGGTTGGAGGAGTATAAATGGGTTTTAAATTTAGGGTTTTTTGGTGTTACATAGGTGCAGAGGAGAGGATAGGAGGGAGAGAGAGAGAGAGAGAGAGAGAGAGAGAGAGAGAGAGAGAGAGAGAGAGAGTTATCTGGTGTAGAGGTGTAGAGAGTTTTTAAAAAGGGTGTAAGGGCATTTTTGTAAATTCATTTACTTTTCCATCCAACTTTGAAATTTTCCATCCAAATTCATAACAGAATTGGACGGAAAATGGGGGAGGGGGTGTACTTGCTCGATTTTGGTAGTTAAGGGGGTGAAGTTGCTCGAATTTAAACTTAAGGGGGTGAAATTGCCAAAAAGTGATAGTTTAGGGGGTGTTTTTGCAATTAAGCCTTCTTTTTTCAAAATATTTGGGTAAAAGTCTGTTACTTTTTTCGATTCTTCTAGATGAGATCAACCAATAATTCACAAAAGTTTGACTTACAACTAAGAAATGAATTTTTTTTAATAAAAGACAAAAAACTAAAAAGCTACTTAAAAAAAAACTAACGTTGTCGGTGTTGCCACACCTAATAGAAACAAGCAAGACTTGGTGAGTCGGCATGACACGGTAAGTCGGTGACAATTAAAAATTAAAATGGACATATTGTAAAAGTAAACAAATAAATAATGAGAAGATAGTTACTTCAGGAATTATCAAAGAGAAAGGCTCGTCTTCAAGTCTAACGAAATATTATTGGAGTATTTCTCATAACCTTACTTTCACTCTTTTACACTCTTTTATAAGAGCATCTCTCTGATTTTCTGAATATTGAAGACCAAGAACTGTGGCCTCTATTCATAGTTGAACAGTTGAAGTCTTAGGAGCCTAACTTATGATTACACGATCTTCGGAGAGCTAAAGTGCAAACGGCATTTAATCTCACCACTTACACGAGGACACTTACTTCGGCTACTTCAGGCACTTTAATTTTGCATTAACTGGGATTTCAATCACACACACACAAGATCCACACGATTTCTCCTATCTAAACCGCCTACACTCTCTCTCCCTTGCAATTCCACCGTTCTCTCGCGCTCTCTCTCTCTCTCTCTCTCTCTCTCTCATCTTGCATTAATTGGGATTACAATCACACACCCACACAAGATCCACACGATCTCTCGTATCTTAACCGCCTACACTCTCTTCTCCCTTTGCAATTCCACCGTTCTCTCTCTCTCTCTCTCTCTCTCTCTACAATGTCGTTTCTTCAGTTCTTCACCGCTCCTGGATTTCTTTTTCAAATTTCAAAACCCTCATTCTCTCTCCCTACAATCTCTCCCCTCACCCTCTCTCTTGACGCCTTCCAGCGATTCCTCGTTTTAGTGCAGGCCAGGCCTTCCTAAATTGAGGGCACTCGGCCGAGTTCGTCGATCAGAAAATTACAGTGGAGAGAGAGAGAGAGAGAGAGAGAGAGAGAGGGAGAGGGAGAGGGAGAGGGAGAGAGAGAGGGGCGTGAATGGAGGATTCGTATTAGAGATACGGCGCTTCTGCAGACAGGTTCTAATTCTTTTGCCCTAACCCTAACTCTTTCTTCGTTTCTCTTATCTCCGGCACGAATTTTAATACTCAGAAATATTTCAATGTCACGTCTGATTCATACAGAGCTTAACAACGACTCTATATTCTGGATCGTTTGTTCGTTCACAGTTTATAGGCATGTTTGAACTCGGACCAGGAAATCTTTACCTTATTCCAGTGGTGTATATAGTGTTACGTGGACAGGAAGTGGTGATATTTTGAAGAACTTGTAGAAATTTTTACTTAGGTTACTTTTGAAGGCTTGGGGGGACTGCGGCTTCCGCTCGCCATCACCTCCGTCCGCCCTGCGATTGCATTTGCGACTGAAATTTGTTTTTGTGATGAATGTGTGGCTTTAATTATAACCAATTCAGTACTTAAAATTGAGCATATTGAATGATAAGTGATTAAGTAAGTTTGATCTAACTATTTGCTTATGTTTTTCATTTGTGTTTCATGGCAAAAGCGAACGAGAGCTATATTTCTGTCCATTTAGTGTACAAATATGTTCACCCCTTTCCTTTTTGCTTTTTGTTTTGATTATTGCATACCACTATCGAGGGAGGCGGTAATAGTGGTGCTGTCGAGGTACTGGCAACTGTCACCGAGCACAAGGAGGCTGTCGACTTTGCCGGGGAGGAGGTTGTCAGGTGGGATTAGGATTTTGCCGGCGAGGTTGGATTTGGCTAGTAAGAAGAAGATGGCGAGCATAGTTGCCGTAATTCGAAGGTTTCGGAGGCACTTGCGGGGTCGGGGAAGGGGAGTAGGAAGAATTGGGGTGAGTTACCGGTGGAGTCGGTCGCTGCCTTTTTTGAGGTGAAAGAGAAGGGTTCTGCCAAAAACAAGCCGGATTTGCAAGCTATTTTGCTAACTCAGGTAATTTGATCAGCACTTGTTCTTTCTTTGCCTGTTTCGTTAGTTTTTTATCAGCATTTGTTGTTTGTTTGTGATGTTTTGTAGTTTGTACTGCTTGAGATATAAGATTTTTTGTGAGAAGGGCATAGTTTTGTAGCACTATAGTGGTTTTGGAGCACTGTAATAGTTTTGAGAACAAATGAGGACAGAAGTTAGTCCCCTGTAATGTTATTCTACAATTTTTTCCAAACACCCAGAACCCCAAAACAGAAACATCCCAAATGTGAAAATTCAGCTCGCGAACACCCCCTTAGGCCACCATATATGATTTCATTTACTATTCAGTGGGCCCTACATGTTCTCTTCTAAATTCATATTTCAGGTTTTCCAATCCTCCCATAAATTATAGTCTTATTATTCTTGTGGTGTGTGTTACATGGACCAGGGATAGGTGTTGGGCACGGTAACGTGTCTAAGCAATTCATCTCAATCATGTTTCCAAGTACATCGAATACATACCAAACTCTCCTTATTTGTTTATTTATCTTCTTAGTTCTATGTTATGAAAGAGATATCAAAATAAATTATAACCAATTTTGCTCCTTGATTGATGAAAGCTTGGCTTTGGGTTGTGGGTATGTCAGTCTTTTCGTCGCTTTTGGTGGTGGGCCATAACCACTGTTACATCTATTTCCAAATTACTTTAACAGGTTTTCTTACTTTTTGGATTTTCCCTCTGTATCCCATTTTTCTGTTGGTATTTTGTCTTTCCTTTGCCGATTTGAGGGATTTTCTCTTAAAAGCAGTTTTTTTATCTCAGAAACATTATCTGTGTCTTGCTTTGTCTTGCATGTTCAGTGATTTGTTTCTTTCCCTTTTCGATTGTGTGCGAGCTTGATTTCGGTTGGAATAATGTGTTATTGTCATACAACATTGGTTTTATTGTCTTTCATAATTGAATGACCAATTTGGAGAAGATTTATTGAATTCAGTAGGATGGAGTTTTATTTGCCTCCATCTCATGTCTCATTTTCCTGTAATTAGAATGCATTAACTTTTAACTACTTTTTTTTTGAATATTTTGACTTCCCTTGATTTCCCCTCAAAACAGAGTAGCATGACACTGAGAACAAGAAGGCAATTTTTAGAAAATGCAGGACATAACATGCCTAGGATGTTATGTATTAAAATTTTAGAAATTATTATATGCATAAGAATGAATAGTTTTTATGCAAAGGTAATGTGAAATGATGAGGTCTAAGTGTTTTAGATACCATTCATGTAGTAATTGCATTCTGAGTGACAAAATCTATAGCGGAACATTGTAAAACATATGAGATATTCATCTTATAGATGATTTGAAATGCATAATATTGGTTTCTTGTCTTCCAAAGATGCAGAACATTCTTGCTATAAAAATAGATTACATAGGTCGTGTATGGATGGCTCAGTAAATGTTGTGAAGTGTCCACTAATTTTTGGTTAAATATGTCCAAGGCGACACTTGACACTCCTTAAGCATCAGTGTGACTTAGCTTGGCGATGATAGATGTTTTATTTTGGTGGAGATTTTTCTAATCTTGTATGTCACCAAAATGCATTTAATTATCTCCACTCTAGGCAAATTCTTTTTTATTGATGGGCGGAAAATGTTACGATGTTTTATAGCTATATTGATTTCTTTCTCTCGTTTCAATTTTGATGTGATAAATAGGAGGCTTGGAACAAGTTTCAGAGGAACTCTTTTGAATTTTGCCATGGTCCTTTTGCTTAATTTGAAGAGGAGAAAATTTTCGAGCTCTTCCAGCCGACATATTTTTCTCTGCTGCTACCGTGTGCAAGCTTCTTACTAGGTTGCCGTCTCTTTCAGTTCTAACAATCGTGTACAAGTGTCTTACCAGGTTGCAGAGAGGAGTAAAGGTTGCATTACTTCGTTGTCTCTCTTCAGTTTAAGATTCAGATGTCTCTTCTTTTTTGTCTGACATGTTTTCCAGTTCTCTGTCTTGGATTTCCTGTGAATCAATACAGCTAGGGCTTATGTTCCGTTCGAATCATTCCGATAGGCAGGTATTTTTTTTGTGTTTCTTTATTTTCCATAATTTTGTTTGCAAATAGGACTTTGCGTTTAGGGTTTTCCAGGTATTCGTTTTTGTGTTTGTTTATTTTCCATAGTTGTGTTTGCAAATAGGGTTTGGTTTTCACCTGTGATAATTGTTTCAGGTGTGTGTTGATTTCCGCATTTGGTATGATGTTTTGATGTTTCCATTGGTTCTTTTGGTCGTCATTTTGGTTTAGGCATTGTTGTTTTACTACTTATGTTAGTTCGATTTTGTGTTCTATCTGGTGTTTTGAGATCCAAAAAAATGAGCTTCATAAGCAGAGAGACAATGTATTTTTGTAAGGGTGGTTGGCTTCTTTGCAGAACCATCACCAAATTAATAAAGAGAATAATTTTAGGTTCATGAACTGCCCATAAGCAGAGACAGAATTGTGTTTATGTTTATGTGTGGATCCAGTTTGTTTTTTGATATGCTTTTTCTGTGTGCTTTAGTGTGTATTTAGTTATAGTGTTATGCATAGATTAGGTTTTGATGTGTTTTGTCGGAGATACTTTTTGTTTCTCAAAGGTTGGAAAATTAGGGTTTTGTTCTTATGGTCTTTGACAACCATCGGAATTTATCAAAAATTCGTTAATGGTTTTTGTTTGGACATAGGATTTTTGAAGAGGAAAGACTAGGTTTTGAAGTAAACATACTATTTGGCTATGATGCACGGACACGGACACGGACACCGAAACCGACACCGGGACTCGGGAATTCTAAAAAATGGGGACACGGATACGGCGGGGGACACGCCACGTGTATATATATATATATATATTTATTTATATATATAAATAAATAAATTATTATTGTTTAGCACCCAGAAATTTTTAAAAATTATAATTTGGCCCCAAATTTTTTTAAAAAAATTACAGTTTGACCCCCAATTTTTCCAAAAATTATAGTTTGGCCCCCAAATTTTTTAAAAAAATTACAGTCTGGCCCCTGCCGTGTCCCCAGCGGTGTCCCCGCCGTGTCCCCATGAAAAATTCAAATTAAATTATGGGACACGCCACGTGGCGTGTCCCGTACGTGTCCCCGAGGTATCCCCGTGTCCGACACTGTGATACCTCGACCTCTAGAGGTGTCGGTGCTTCATAGCTATTCGGATAAAAAAGAAGAAGAAGTAAACATACAATGCCTAACAGATAAAAAAAATAAGGAACGTTGCCCTTTGTCATGACCAAGTGCGACCTAATGGTCCTAATCCTTTTAGAATGTGCTTGGATTTAACACGTAAACAAATCTTAATTCCTCTCTGTCTCTCTCTCTTCCAAATCCTGGGTGTGCCCTTGGGTTTTGGTTGTTTGGAGTTAAAGACCTTGACAAAAGAGAGTTGATGTCAATCTCTGTCCAACTTTGGTGTTGCATACACTTCTCTGTCAGTGGGATCGCCATCAGCCATTGACTAGACTTCTCCATATCATATTAATATTTGTGTATTCAAGCATTGCACTGAGATTCTATATTGTAGGTCTCCCGCCACTTCTTTAGATGGACCAAAGAAATCGCATATGCAGAGTACTATGAAAGAGCACTCATTAATGCTATATTGGGCATCCAAAGGGGAAGAGAGCCCGGAGTGATGATCTACATGCTCCCACTAGGCCGTGGCATTTTCAAAGCCATAAGTTACCATGGATGGGAAACGAAGTTCGATTCCTTTTGGTGCCGCTGTGGGACAGGTTTGGACCTGAAACCTCAATATTTCTCCAAAACGTGTTCTACTTTTCCTTCTCATTTTCCACGGGAAAAAATCCCCAACATGGTTATTTTTTAAATAAATTCGTAATATGCATAAACCTTTTGACTTCATCATGCAACGTTTGATTCCATATTCTGTTATAGAAATATATTTACTAGCTTCCTTGGTGGTTAGTTTTGATTGAGGACACTTTATTAGCCTGCCATCCACATTTCACTCGTGTCCTTGTTTCTTATTCAGGCGTGGTATTGATTCTTTTAGTTAACCCACTATTGGATATTTTTGTCTTTTTCTAATGGTTACTTGTGCATCGTATTTTGTACGTACTTTTATCCCTCTTCTTCTTCTTCTTTTGGTCTGACAATGTTATTTTCGACTTGTCTAGGAATTGAGTTATTCTCAAAGTTGGGAGATCCAATAGACTTTGAAGAAGAGGGCAAAGTTCCAGGGATTTACATCACCCAGTTCATATAGACCTCACAATCTGGGCAAATTCTTCTAAATCAGAAAGTAGAACCTCCTGTTGCATGGAATTCTCTCTTTCAAGTGTTCTTGACAATTCTGTCGGAGGAGGTAAATTCTACTTGTTGTAATTTTTTTTGTTGGTAAGCTAAACCTCAAGTACCAGAATGATTTGACAAAAGGAGGAGCAAGTGTGTTTTTGGGGACACTCACGAGAGTAGTTATTTTGAACAAGCATGATGTGAATTTCAAAGTGGATATATGAAAATAAAATTGTAACAAAACATATGTTAAATCAAATGCACAGCTTAAGTCACTTGGAAAGAGAGTTGATAAGGTGATTATTATTTATTACTCTAAACAGAACTAGCTGGAATAAAAAAGACCAATACATTACAATGTTCTTCAAGATGGTGCTTGTCCCAACAAGAAAGACTGAAAGAGAAGACAAAAGTTGTATATCAGAAGCTTGCATTCTTTATAGCATGGATCCTCATAGGATTAATAAGATTCCAAGCCTTTAGTTTCTGCAACCATATGGAGCATTCTAAGATACTATTTGGAGTTAAATTTAGTAATTTTTTTAGTTCAAGAGCTTGGTCCATGATGCAGGAAGGGTTCGGTCTGCAAGCTACCTTGCATTTTTGTGTACCACTGTGGTCATTATTGAATGGTGCAAAGGCGGTATTAAATGGTCAGGAATTGTCTCTACCAAATCCAGGTCTGAACATTGTTCTCTCTTTTCCACATCCTTACTGAATTATGTCCTGCTGTTTAAACATATCGTTTCTGCATCGTGTATCTTCTATTCTTCTGGTTTCTGACATGTCATAACAGTTTTTTGGAAGGCCTCAGTGTTCACTTGTCTATGTATTTATGCTCTATGTTTTGACTTTTTGAAACTGATTCAATTGATAAAAAAGCCTCATTTCAGTAAAATGGCCTCCCAAAAAGACGTTTCAAGTTCACCTACTCTTTTTGTCAGGATTAATCTTTCTATAACGTTGGTAACTCTACCATGTTTCACATTTCTATGTAGAATTGAAGCCGCTAGAGACAAATATTCTATAATAGCTCAAACGCAAAATTATTAAATTAAGGACTTTAAGATCTATATTTAAACTCTTAAAGGCCTCACACTAAGATTGGGCTGTCTCTGGTCTTGTGAGCCCTGTTGTTGCTGGAGAGGTGATGGTTGCTTATCACCCCCCAACACCACACCCCCCCGCCCCGCCGCCCCCACCCCCCCCACCCCCCCCCCCCCAATCCCGCGAATGAGTTCATGAAAC
Source organism: Rhododendron mucronatum var. ripense (assembly GCA_019656295.1). Classification (NCBI taxonomy): domain Eukaryota; kingdom Viridiplantae; phylum Streptophyta; class Magnoliopsida; order Ericales; family Ericaceae; genus Rhododendron; species Rhododendron mucronatum. Next base: position 973,332 of record BPLT01000038.1, on the reverse strand, counting down.
TGTGGAATAGAGAGAGCCTTCGTAAGAACATTAGCAATGATCAGAGGAAGAGACACGGCGAGCGAAAAGTTGTTTCCCAACAACCTTTTCACGAACAAAGTGGTAAATCTACTTCAATGTGTTCAAGCATGGAATACAGGGTTTGAAGGCAAGGAAATGGCATTCAAATCTGATGATCATAAATCTGTTTGATTATGGCATTGGTAATATACTTTTGTTTAGTTCACTTTAATTGGTCTTTAAATTTTTTGCGTTAGTTGTATAATTCATGTTTATGCCTTCAGTATGTCCCCTTCATGTTGCCCACTTGCCCTCATTACAATAAATAAAACGGATTGTCCACATTAGTTCACTCCAGGATATACCAGAAATTTGAGCATGTCATACTCTCACTGTCTTACAACTACCATTACATTGGTCATCATCGATTGCATTGTTGATAAATATTCCTGCAATAGCTTAGATGTGATGAAGTTCCGTCTTCTTGATGTGGGATGTTCACACATCTAGAAATCCCTGTCCCCTGTTTCACCATTGGTTGTGCCATTTTCATATTTACTCGTGCACAATGCTTATTACATTGTGTTATTTGGCTGTCGTGTTCCTCCTTTTCCAAATTACTCATTGTTCTATTTTTTATTAATTTTTGCACTTTGATTCCGAATTGACCAATTGCACGATCCCGATGACTATGAGAACCCTGGGGAAGAAATGAAACCACATGCTGTCTACCATTAGTACTTGAGCATGTTCTGTATGGTGTTGGCTTCTTGAAAATTCTAAATGAAAAAAAATGAAAGGATAGGAGAGGCAAAAAAATTTCATTCGGTTCCCTTTCCAGAAATCCATAATTGGAAAAAATCTTAAAGGATGATAATTTCCAATTTGTTTGTTAAGTAGGTCTTAAAATAGGAGTTAAGGCTACAATATCCACCCAGAAGCAGTTAATAGGTTATTGCTGGTATGGGTGTTTGTGCAATCTCGTTCTCACGAAGTGGTTTGAATTTTGAAACTTGTGCTTGTATGAATCTTTATTGTGTTGAATGTATTGCATGGCTGTTACTGTAACTGCACTTAGATGTTTATTTTCCTTGGGCAGAAGAAACTGTTTGCTCTTTTATGCAGCCATTGAAGTTGTAGCTGCAGCTGTGCAGCTACAAGTTGAAAAAAAAGCCACTTGAGGCACTTCCAATGAGTCTCAACATACTGAATCTATAACATTTACTTCATCATCAACCTCTGAGAAATAGATTAATGGAAGCGGTCTCACGTTTTTTAGTCTAAGGTATGCAACTAAACATGCTTGTATACTCGTTTTCGGCTCTTCAGCTTGTAAACAGAATTTTCCTGGAAATTCTGGCTCATTGGAGTTGTTCGGCTTGGCTCTTCCCTCAAGGGTGGAAGGAGTTTGAAGAATCGTGTGGCATACATTCTACTTACGAGAAGTCATCGCGTATGTAGAATTTGTCTGATACTTTTCTTCTTTCTGTTGATTGTTGCAGTTGCTTCGACTTGGGGAGGGTTTCAGAAACAACGTAGGCAGTTGTGTAAGTGATTTGTAAAGTTGAGAATACTCCACGTTAGTTTGCCTTGTAAAAGTACACAGTTATTGAATTAGTTCGTTTTAAGAGAGAACACTTAAACAAGGTGGAATTGTTTATGTGAAATTAATTGCTAAGCTTCCAGTGATCAAATTCCATAAACTTACACATTTTGGCAACTTGAAGTGTCTTTCATGGTATATGACAATGAGTCGGGGCTCCTTCACTAATTCTTGGTTTTTATTTGACTATTATGTTTTACGTTAGTTACTTTACTGTTAATCCAAGAATATTGAATGACCCATCCCTTCACTAATTCTTGCTTTTTATTTGGTTTGTTTACAAATGATTGCCTGTTCGCGGTTGGACAATGTTATTTGCTTCAGCTTGTAACTGTAATTATGTCTAAAAGTCTAAAACTATGTGTTTGCAACTTCAATGTGTACTTAAAAATCTTTGATCTACCGGCCGCAATAATAGCCCTCAAAAATAATGGGCACGACCTAATTGTGCCCATTGTCTTTTGAAGTTTCACATAATGCAGGAAATGCATTATGTGATGGGTGATAATAAGTTTTACTGCCCCTTCATGATTTATTTTGTGCTTGCCTATGACTGATATAATAGGACTACTTTCATTGCCATTTTTTCAGTTACCAACACAAGTATATGTTAGTAATAGTCTCACAATCATCTTGGTAGGTACCAAATACGATTGGATTTGCTGACTGGATTGATTGAACGAAACAAAAGAAAATTCGTGTAACCGGGTAATGTAGCTTGCTGTGGTAATTAATATTCTATTCTTATTCTCTCTTATGTGGGTCCTTCTGATGGATTTATCTTCGCCGGCTTAGCCACCACATGCTTGGAGAATGACACCTAGATGACTTATGTGTCAAAACTAGATCAAATTAGAAAGCCTATAAATAGGACTTCTATTCTAAGAGCATGGGACCAAAAATAACAAAGAATTATATTTATTAAGTATGGGAAAAAAATGTGAGGTTAGTGTTGATTAGTAGTAGATTAGAGTTGGCAAATAATAAAATAGAGGGGAAAAGAAGTAATCTACTCCAAGCCGTGTTTTATATTTTTCGTCAAGCTACCACCATGTCATCCAGAGCTTAAAAAGGATACAAGTTAAGTCTCCTGTTAGCTTACACGAAGTTCCAAGGTGAGATACTTATACTTGAGTGACATGATTTTCCTTTATAAAAGTAGCATGATTTTATGTTGAGAAAAGATTACGATTTTATTTAAGATATGCCATGGAAAAAGATATGATAAAATTTTCATGTTAAAGCCTAGAAACACGTCAGACAAAAGGTGATGACGTTGTAAAGTTTAAGCTTAGAAAATGAAGCGGTCATACAAAGGTGATGGCCTCTTGATGCATCCAGACAGTTGTCTCGTATGTTTGCCACCATCTCACCCAATTCATGGATCTGAGCTCTTTATCTCTATCAGAAATGCAGGTTGAAAGAGGAACCTTTAACCTTTAACCTTTGGTGCACTTTGTGTCTTAAAGCATCTACTTCCCAGGTTTCTGTCGTCTCGCCATTTGTTTGCTATTGATTTCCTTAGATGTCCTATATCAACAAACTTTGTTTACTGCTTGTAGGTTGTGTGAAGCTTGGCATAGTAAAAGGCCTTCACTTGTTGAAGCTGTAAGGTTGTTGCTAGAGCAACAAAATTTGGCTGTCTGTAAAGCTCTTTCAGAGGTATGCTATGATCTTTCAAGTCGTTGCATATGGAATGGCACTTGATAAAGACTTGGTTATTAATTTCTGATATGTTCTCTTATTGCTTTTGTGTAGTTGATTGTTGTCATGGCTTCACATTGTTACTTGGTCAGTCCATTCTGGGATTTGTTTGTTGAATATTTTGTGCCCCACTGTGCTATATCAGATAATGATAGAAATGATTTGGAAAGGTCAAAGGAAGTCGTTAGGCCAACTGACACATATTATGTTCTCCCTCACAGGAGATATGAGGTTAAGATCTGACTTTAAAAATGGAATCATTGGTTGACTATTGGTTTTCATTTGCTATAGACTATTTGAAGTTTGTTACATTGTTCGGATAGTTTTGCAACAGAGAACAATCAATGCATATTGCAGTGAGGTAATTACAAGATGTACAAGGGAGATAGCAAGAGCATACAAAACCCTAAATATATGTCCACATGTTCATCAGAAACTTGTTTAATTATTTAGTCATTATAAGGAAGGCACATTTAGCCCCCCTTACCCTTAATGGACTTTTTTTTGGCACAATCAATTTTTGACATGTTACCTTGGAATATGGATCTACAAATTCATTTATTTTGTTTCTAGAGGTGCTCTGAAACAATGTCCTTGAGTTTGATCTCTTTGAGTGTCATGATCATTATGTGGAAATAGTCATTTCTGATTCACTTTCTGTTAACAATCACTATGATTCCCGTTGAGTTGCTTTGTCCAATAGAGCTACGGGGAATTTGTGAAAAAAGGTCTACATCCAGTGACGATTACTGATCCTGAAATGGAGGTACATTAGATCTTTCCTCTATACCCGTTCAAGCAACTGTTCTTTTTGCTTATTCATTTTCATACTTCAATTTCTTGGTGATATTGCTTTTCATCCTTATATAGTCATATTCGTGTCAAATTCAGAATATCGAACTTTGTGTAATCTCCATCTTACATTTGATTTTGCAGCATGTCCTCTGGCCTTTCTATTGAGGATGATTATTCCACAGGTCTACGTTGGTGCAAGTTCCACGGTAGGACTTTTTGTGCATCATTGCTCTGTCTGTTTGTTGGATTGTACTTTGCATTGTTCCAATGTTTGTTGGCACAAGAGTACAAATGGCTTGCTGCCATTGCTGGTTTGCAGATGCATCTCTAAGTTGTGTAGACATAGATCTTCTTATATTAAGTACAATGCTTACTGAGTGTAAAGCTCGAGCTGATATTCCGAATCCTGAGGTTAGGTTTAATCTAGTGTAGTTGATATCCCAAATAACTGATTCTGATTTCTACGTAGGAAATGCCAACATTGATGTGTTTTCTTTACTTTTAGGAACGCTTTGCTCGGTTAGTGGTGCCCCTGCATGATCCTCTTGCCTGGGAGCAGCAGGCCGCTCACATTTTGACTGTACGTGTTTTATCCTTGACTAGTGAAGGTTGATATATCAAAATCTAGACATGTATCTCTTCCTTTTTGAACTCATGAGGTTATCACTAGTGTTGCATTAGACTTAATTTAGCTATTTGGGATTTACAATCGTTCTCACCCTTGATATTCAAATTAGAGGTTCACTCGTTATGCAAAGTCCTATTATAGTAACCGAGCATGGCTGCCAAATGCTTAAAACTTGAACCATGGTACATGGTGCGATGAATAGGCAAGAATTATAAGAAAAGATATGTAAGCTGATAGCAATAACTCTCCTCTCGCCTTATCAAAGGAAATGAAAACTTCTTCAATGTGATGATCTCCATTCAACCGAAAATAAATAGGATGAAGTACTTCGGGCAAAATTGTAATGATTGCGATGTGTGTTACCCTTTCTTGGGAGTTTGTGTATAAACTATATGAAATCAGAAGGGATCTTGCCACACTGGGCTCACCTTCTTCCTCCCCCTCCTTCTATGCCATGGTGAGGCATGGGAAAAAAAATATCTACGCTAACATCGAGTGGCAGGAAAATAAAGTTTGGATAATCCTCCCTCAACAAATCATCAATGTTCATGAATAATATCATGTACCATAGAATGCTATTTGGAGGGAACTTTTTCTGAAGGGATTTCTTGAAAACCCGTTTCATCATAGCATCAACAATTTATGGGAAGACTGTACCCCAATTTGTCCATTGTTGGAAGGAATCCTAGTGCCTCTTTGTAACTGCCCTCCAGAATGCATCAATCAACTATCCTAACAACCATCTGTGCACCAATGCTCATGGCATAACCTAATTCTTTTGACCATTTTGTGCAACTTATTTGTCATTCTTGGAGAACCCTTTCAAATGCATGAACTTACTGCATGCGATGATCAAACTGGGGTTGGTATAACCGTTAAATAATCCTCCCTAAAGGGCCTTCCCAAAAACTATTTCTCTTGGAACGATTTCTTCGATGGATGTTGATTGAACTCCTTTTTGTTAATTAAATCTCTGTTGATTATTTCCTTTGTATTGGATTGATGAGTCATGAGTGGAATGTAAATCCACTCGATTGTTTTTCATGTCTATCTGCAGGTTTTGTGTTACCTTGCACCTCTCTTCCCAGAAAATATCAACTTGTTTTGGCAAGAGGAGGTAAACTATCATGGACTAACTCTTAAGATCTATTAGTCTTGGCTTTTGTTATGTGATTTGAATGAGTCATGCTATTACAAGTGAATGTATTAAGATATTTAACATGATTTCTGTAATATTTAATTTTAACAGAATTTTCAGGAGAACTAGAATGATAAATGCTTTTTCCAAGCAAAATTTTTAACAAATGAGAAAATATTTGAAAAGGCATCAAGGGGATGCCGCCCATGTAGAGAATAAAGCGAGGAATAACCAAAAGGTCAAGTTGCAAAATATAGAAAATTGTAGAGATTAGGGTAGTTGATTACGTCAAGAGGCTTCCATAAATAAAATAGTTTATGGTTTCGTTGGCCCTTGCATTGGTGGATGAAGACAAAAGGGTATTGGTCTTATCGAGGGATCAAACTTCGAAAAACAACACATTTTTTGGGCTTCATTGGTCACTGAGGCGTTACAAGTTGTATTACCCTAAGAGTTAATTGTTGGAACAGAATAAGAGGAGACATGAAGAAATTGGTGCTTTCCAGACCATGAGTTACTCTACTTACTCTTTTATTCACTTTAGAAAGAAAGCAAATTCACCATTTCATTTGTGAAATTTCAAAATATATGCGCTTGATAGGTAGGCATTGTTTCAGTATCAGGGAGTCAAGGGAGGACTGCTGTGCTGATTTGTACCTATATGATAACTTATGTGATTTTGTGTTCTACTTTTCGAATACATAGTAACTATTTGAATTACCGTGACAGAAATTCATGAATGTTCTACGCTTGATGTAGTTTCGTGCAAATTTGCTCTTGGGTCAATAGTAGAGTTTGTACTATCAAGTATCAATAGATGCTTCTTGTTGGAAAGAAATTGGGTTAACGTAGATCTTTTCAAGTGATTATGACTTGGATTCTAACTTCCTTGCTTTGCAAGCTCTAGATTCCAAAATGAAAGCCTATGTGAGTGACACTGAAGGCCTAAAGCAAGATCCTTCATATCAAAAACATGGGATGACATGATAATCCATGTAAGTTTATAAATCTTTCCCCATATGAGTAGTTTACCATGCATGTTCTTCTCCTTAGCTGTTTTGTTTGCATACTTGGTAGAAGGACTCAAACACTTTTCATTTATTGATTTTATCTTGTAAAACTCATGGTTGTAATTGAATCGTTTGGAAGAAATATTAGTGTTCACAAGATCCATAACACTTGTTACATTGTTATTTCAATGAGCTCATAAAATCAAAAGCACCTCTTTACCCTTAATGTACAAAAGTCGTGGGTGGGGTGGGTTTGGAAAGATACGTGCGCTAATTTATGGACTCTTAAGACAATAGTGAAGAGGCAATGAACAAAATATTTGTTGGTGTTTTTTTTTGTGTTGGCGGCAAATTTATTATTTTGAATAAATGAGTGCTAGGTGTACAGTTGATAAAAGAAAAGATTTGTCTAGTGCTTTATAATTGACAATTTTTTTCATGTACTCTTCGAACTTGTAGGATGATGAATGTCCAAGTTTTATATAGTCTTGTTTCGGGCATCCTTTTTGTCTTGGTATGAAATGGTCTCATTTGATTTGTAGTCCAATCCAATGTTTTAATCTGGAAAACAAACATGTCTTTGAGTAATTTTAATGTTGTGAAAAGTTAGGAGGATGGAAAAGGGGACTTTCTTCAAGGAATTTGAATGGCCGAAAACAATTCCGCAGGGTGAAAAGATAGGTGTTTACGGGAAAAGAAAGGAGAATAGTTGGTCAAGCGGTGAATGAAAGGCTAAAGATTTGTAAGAGAATGATGATGTCCCTTGTCAGGCGGTTATATATGAAGTACAACAAGAACTTGGATGAAAAGACACAGATGAGATTGGAAGCTAGGGTGTGGTTGACGATCTAAGTAAGCAATTTAATACATCAGGGTGTGATTGACAAGATGTGTCTTTCAATTGGAGAGATAAGATAAAAAAGAAAATTGCGGTAAAGATGCAAAATTTACTATTTAGGACAAGGAAGATGTAATGCACGGGGCATGCATTACATAAATGGTCCACTTTGGTCTAGCTCATAGTTATAGACATTTCACAACAACGATGAAGGGACAAAGGAATAGTTATAAGAGATTTTGCCACACATTAGGTTGAACAATGCATGCCATGGTACATGGAGTTGGTACTTTCAACTTGCCTCATTCCTCTTTGGCCCTAAGCTCTCATGGATCTTGGTCACCACAATCTACTTCACTTAGGACCATACGTATTCACTTTAGCTAGCCCACATGTTTGGCTAATTGGGCGGTTGGGCGGGATTGATTGGGGGTTAAATACTTAAATATTTAATTTTTCAAATCTAAGTGGTTAATTGTTGCGGTAATATACTTTTATGGTTTTAGAGTAGTTTTAATTCATATACACTTATACACTATGCAATATAAAACAATTTAAATTTAAATCTCGTATTCTTTGCTCGTTTCTGCTGCAAAATGTCCCATCTGTTCTTTTGTGTCTCTGTGTCATCTCTCTCTTATTTCTCGTCTTTCTCTGTTGTCTCTCGTCTATGTTCGTACGTAGTCACTATTTTTTGGGGAAGTGGGGGAAGGCGGCAGCGGAAGCGACAAAGAAGGCCGAGGATCCTGCTGGGGATATGTGGCAACATTGTACTATGTACGGCGGACTCATTGATGCACGATTTAAGAGTCAAGACCATGGTGTTAAGTCAGCATTGCCTCACTCCACCATAGAGAAAACCTTCGGCAGCAACCACATCTCCACCACCACTACTCGGTCGGAATTTGGTTGTGTATGATGAGGTGAAAAGAATGTATCTTTCTTTCTACGTCAAGGCTGATTTTGATTTCTATTTTTGATTCTTCTTCCATTGGGGTGTCTTCTCCATTTCAGATCTCATTTTGGGTGTTGGTAAAACAGAAATACTCTTTGGTCTCCCTGATTTTGGCAAAAAACTATGTTCGCAGATTCAATCCATGAAAAGGTAGTACTCCCTAACTTTTTTTTTTCTTCATGATTTTCATACCATACTGGTTTTCTTTGCTTGAGTTGGGAAGGGATGTTGGAATTCTTATATTTCAGTGATTTCTAATGACATTAACGATCATGACCCTTCGGTGAAGAACAAAAGGAAGGATACGAAAGGTTTATAGCACGGACACAAACACGAACACGAATACGGGACATGACAATTCTTGAAAAATGGAGATACAGACACAGCGGGGGACACGACACGTGTATAAACAAATAAAAAATTACTCCCTCTGTCCCTATTTAATTGTCCACTACGGTTTTGCATGCATTTTCAACAGCTTATATCTCTCAATGTATATTGCTAAAATATGCAATATGGATCTTGTTTGATAGATCTCAATTTTTTCTATTAGTCTGATTTCAAAAACATAAAACATAATATACGTTGAGAGATATAAGCCGTTGAAAATGCACGCAAAACTGTAGTAGACAATTAAATAGGGACGGAGGGAGTATTTTTTTTTATGAACCATTGTATATGAATAATTTCACAAATTGTATAATTTTTTTCGAAGGCATAATTATAGTGCAACCCGGCCGTCCTGTGCCCGCGTCCAATACATGGATACAACACCCTTTTGGAGTGTCGGTGCTTCATAGTATGAAAGGAAAGGAAATAAAAGAGAAGTTTGTGATTGAGTTTTACAAGAACACAACTGAAAAAATTAGTGGGTTTTGAGAAGTAATGGGACCTCACTTTCAGCTATCATCTATGTATATTGGTTTTTGATGGGATTTTAACTGAACATGGTAATATGACCGATTATGGAACTTCATTGTGGTAACATTTCTTCTTCCTAACAAAAAAGATATATTTATTTATAAATTTTCATTGATATGTTGTTCGTATTGCTTATTGTATTGGCAATTACTTGCAAACCATTGTTGCTGCGCTTGCTTGTGATCAAGAGAAGTATTGTGTGGTTCTAATAACTCATTCACCTCACAAGTTTTACCCAAAAATCATTTTGAATTTGATCTCTTTCCTTTGGTGCTATATTTAGTAGTGTAACATACTGCAATTGGTTAGTTGATTGATTAGGATTTTAAGAGAACCATTTATGAATCACTGCGGGGACTTTGGGCTATTGGATGAAAAGGTAACTGCGTAGGTTTGTTTTTTTTGGTGTTAGGAATGGTAGAAGTGTCCATGAGGATGTAACCTCCGTATTTAGGTTTCACGCATCTTTTGTTCTTTATTCTCGAAAGTTTTTTCTCTTCCTTTATTCTCGAAAGTTTTTTTCCCTATCCTTTCGTCTTCCTTTTTGGGCTTATTTCGATTTTTTAAATGGAGACACTCGATCAAAACTATTTGGCTCTATTGGATGCTGTTTTTGGTATCTTTTTATCTGGATTTTTTTATTCATAGCACTAAAAACTTGTTTGTTTAACGGTTTCAAAACTTGACACCCTTTTTGGCTCAAATTTTCCAATTTGGCCCTTTGTTGTGGTGATGCAGGGCAAAACTATGAATCAATGAGCAAAAGTGTAGCAAGGACATTCACAAATGGGATAGATTTAGAGAAACTCTCTAGAAAGATTCAATAATAATAAAAAATTGTTTAGCCCGAAGGCTTACAACTCATTATGTAGGGAGCAAACCTTGACCCTAGTTGGAAAATAAAAAAATACTAATTTTGGAAAAACCCGAAATTATTACAAATTCAGAAAATATAGAAAAATCTAAGATTTCTCCAGAAAGAACGGACTAAAACAGAAATTCCTACTAAAAATTATAACGAAAGCACATATTTCCTTAAACGGCAAAATTTCTCTTCCGGAGGTTTTAAAGGCCTTAAACGGCTAAAAAACACATGGCACATTGCCGAAGACAATGTTTCTTGACCATTGAGCCATTTCGGTTCAAACCTAGGTAGGCCCGACTCCTAATTCCATCGTCGCATCATTACATATTTACGATTTTGCCCCTCTAGGGTTAAAATGTCTAAAGTGATATTCTTCCTCCATGGCAACCACATTATGTGGTTTCCACCTATGTTGTAGGTGGGGGTTTTGGTCATTTCATAACATTTGCGAGGATTGCCATTATGCCTTTTTAGACTTTTAACATTTTCTTATTATGTCCTTTTTAATTACCTAATTTTTGTTGGCTTCTCTTGGTTTTTACGAGGGTATCTATGGAAAAAGGGGGTGGTGTTGGTTAGTGAATGGTGGTACAGTGGTTGGCGGTATGTAGACAGATGGTGGCAAAGCTGTGGCAGTGATGGTTGCAGCTTTCGGCTGGTGAGGTAAAACAGGAAGTCAACTTCATAGAACTTGGCACTTTCTTCTCCAATGTATTTTGACTTCCCACCCTTTCTTATTATTATGTAAAATGCTAGCGGATGCCCGTGCTTAAAGGCATGTCCAAACGAAATACAGTCCCAACTTAAATAAGTTGTATGCTCCACCAATCTGCTCTACCTGTCCAACATAACCTACTAACTCTTTGCCTCACTTAAAAATTAAGCTCATGCCAAGGTATATACAGAGAAGAAATAAAAAAGGCAATAAGTTACAGATTAATTATCAACCCTCTTAAAATGGAAAAATCCAAAAGATAATAAATTGGAAAGAAAAGTGTATATATTACCATAACAACAGGTCAAAATATAACTTAAGGAACATTCTCTTAATCAGATGACTAGGATCTTGGCTTGAATGCGATCAACGGCTTTAGAGGTGCTCATATTTGTATGTATAGACAAAAACTACTCTATTTTATAATATAGATGGGTGGTTATTATTTAACGCTTTCGGCAAGTGGTGAATGATTATAAGTGATGATTATCTTTTTTCTCGTACTAATGTCTAGAGTTTCTATTAAGACTGCTAGAGAATGATTGGAGACCATTGCCTTAATGATTCTGCTTTATTTGGGCTCCACATTCAGGTGAATTATCTATGAAATGATCTATGGAACAGTGAAGGGTTAGATATGTTGTGCTGAATAGTTTTTCTTTTTTGACCATATGTTTGTTTGATCACCTATTTGAGAGACCTTATTCTTTCTCCAATTTTTATTTTTATTTCTGTAGATTCTTAATTGGGCCTATGCTTCACTGTAGGCCACTACCCCTGCGCATGAAATCATTTTGCAGCTGAAATTAGGCAACATCTAGAATCGAAAACCAAATCTGTTACCATGGCTCCCAACAAATTGATTTAATCAAATTAAGAGTATGACACACCAGAAACCATTCTTATTCAAGTATTGGTGCGTGACCTCTCTTTAGCTAAAATTCTGCTTATTCAAGAGAGATCACGCTTATTGTGGTCAGCTAAAACCATGCTTATTAACATTGCTTTGGTCCGTGACCTCTCTTGAATAAGCAATGTTACCACTAGAAACCATGCTTATTCAAGTATCTGTGCATGACCTCTCTTGAATAAGCAATTGTGGAAGCATGACCTCTCTTCAGCCTTTTGAGATGGGCTATGAGCAAAGATCTTGTATGCATCAACATTTTCACATGTTGAACTGAAGTGGTCCATGCTTTGCAAAATTTTTATATTGCTGCAAAACGTCATATTAGATTGTAGGTTGTTAGCCTTAGCCTTCGAGTTTGTTTGTGTAATCAAGGTCACCAATAGTACGTGCACCTAGCCCACGATCTTGTCCAGACAAGCCTATGTAATAGGTATTTTATGTAATGGATGACTTATGCTGTTTGGTTCTGAAAAATATGAACAATTCATACGTATATAAATGTAAATTATTAGATATCAATCTACCCACTGAAATAAAAATCCTTGAAAGCAACGGGCTCGATTTTATCGTACCAAGCAAAAAGTCGAGACTGCCCCCGAGCATTACCCTTCAATCTCCCCCATTAAGGGGCTCAATTGGAAAAATCACGCCAAACTTTGACCGACCAGAAATTCAGCTTCATAACCCAGAAATACAAGGAAGGGGCTATGTCTATTCTTCAGTTTTTCTTTGAATTTTGTAGGCATCAATGATCTAATTAGTAATTTGTTAGAGTAAACTTGCATTTCCTTTGTCATCTGAAATTGAATAGTTTGGCACCGTTTTGTTTCAATCCTATTGACTGGTGCAGGTCATCGATGGTGTTCATCCTTGAAGGCTCCAAGGTAGATCTTTGTTATAGAAACACAGTCGTGATACACTTTGTCGAGATTTTAATACTTTGTTCTTGTTTATTATGAAGTTCTAAAAATGAGATATGCATGTGTGCTTTGTGCAACTGTATTTTGTTCGGGAAAAAAGGGTACCTGTACGAACTACATTTGCTAGAGTAATAACAAAAAAAGAAGGAACAAATTAATTGTCTAAAGGGGAGGGTATGTGTTATCAATACACTTGTATTAAAAGAGCCAACGTTGCCTATCCAAGCCATGATAAAATACAAAACTACCCCTTATAGGATTACCCTTGTAGCTTGAGTTGGAGGGTAGGATCGTCCTTTTGCATTGTTTGGAAGATCTATTGGGCAAAAGGGCCACACCGAATAGTTTTCCGTGTAAAAGCTACCTTGCCGTCGGGGTTGAGAGAGGAATTTTTGGTTCCGTGGATTTTGCTCGACCAAATTGTATTGGCTTTGTTTGGTTGAGAGTTTAGTTTAGTTTAGTTTTGGTAGTGGGTGGAGAGAGAAATAGGGTAATGATTGGAAATAAGGGTAATAATTGGAGAGAGATAGAGAGAGATGAGAAAGTAATAATTGGAGAAATAAGGTAATGATTGGAAAAAGAAGTAGGGTAATGATTGAAAAACAAAGCAAAACTTACAAACGAACATAGCCATGTTTTCCGGATTTTAGGGAAATTGTGTACTTCAGTCGATCCAACGAGAGAGAGAGAGAGAGAGAGAGAGAGAGAGAGAGAGAGGAATGCTCAGTTCTCTTTAATTTACTCAATAAATTGAACTTTCTTAGCTTTTGAACGTGGCTTTTCAATGTGAGTTCTACTGAAATTAAAGCTTGGATGGCAGAATCGGCAATAGGTATATGTTTTGTTTACATATGTGTATTTGGCTCTGGTTTTCTTTTTCTAAGATTGCATTCTCTTTGGATCTCAGGTTTGTCATCTACTTATATAATTTCATCTTTTAGGAGTAAAGCGTCCTTTTTGTCTTGACAGATGAAGAATTGACGTAGGGTTTCCAGTAAGCTTCCATAGAAAGCATTTCTCTGACTTCATGGTTCGCAAGCACAATTGGGCTCTACCGTACTTCAATTGAATTCACTGGGTAAATTTTCCCTCACTCTCTCAATAGGTCTATGCTACATTGTGGTTTTTAAGGTGCAGAACTAAGAGAATTTGGGTTACCGGGTTGTCGATAAAAAAACAATGAGAATTTGGGCATTTTGAACTGGAGTTTTGCTCAATTTTTATGTTCGAAAGATCTTGCATTTCCTGTGTCATCCGGAGCTGAGTAATGTTCATTTGGGAAGACCCATTGTTTCAAGGTACATTTTTTAATTTTCTTTAATTGTTTTAAGTAGTAGAAAACCCCCAACATTGGTTAAAACAACTTTTTATTTTTTATTTTTTTATGGATCCTTTGGTTGAAACTTCTTTGTTAAAGCCCCTTGTGGGAAGAACTTGTTAACACAAGCTTCAAACTTTTTTGGATAGGCATGTTTGAACTATTTATGAATGAATTTTAACCACCAAGTTGTTTGGTGTATCAATTTGAAATATTGTTAATCTCAATGATTTAATGGGACATTGGGGAGGTGTTTGATTGTGTAAGCTATGATTTTCCTTTTTGATTTAGTTCTTTTACTGGGGGTTCTCCTAAAAGGAAGTTCATTAGTGAACAAATGTCGAAAGCAAACATTTACAGTACCCATTTTGACTAATTTAAGTATGTTGGTTCAAAAAAAGACAAGTTGATTGGGTAAATCCAAAATTTAAGGATAATAAACTTCATCTTCCATGCTTGGTTGGTGCCTTGGTGGGGTGCAGGAATTTTTGAGGGAAACCCATCAAGTAGGATTTGATATTTCATGCCCTTTTTTTTTTCTTTGTAGGTGTGATGGAGCTATTTTGTGGTGATCCAATAAAGTAATGGACACTCTTTTTCTGTTTCTTGTACTTCTTTTCTGGTTTATGTTGAGAGGAGTAGAGTTATTTTGGAGGCTTGGTTGTGGTTGGTTGATTTTATTCTTTGCATAATACTCTGAATGAATTATGTGATTATCTTTGTTTGAATTATTTGAATTTGGCGAGTTTGTACAAATTCAACTCATTTGCTGGTCATGCTTTGTAGCCCCTCCAAAAGGGGCATAGGGTTATGTATTGTGATAAATTTGTATTTGGTTAATATGTAAGTTTTAGGTGCTATTGAAATATGTGAGACTCGCATGATAGGTAATTAGAGCTCAAACTTTAATCGTCACTGCTTTTTTTTTTTTTTAGGGTTCTTAGATCTCTCTACCTCTGAATCCCTCGTTGAAACCCTCTCATTGGATGTTCCGGAAGCATTCCAGAATTGAAGGTCAGTTTTGTTGAAATTTTCTGGTACTTTATTCACTCACTAAACTTATCTGACTTTGATGTGCTATTTATTTTATTATGGGATTAGATTTATTATCTTAATTGAAATTCTGTGTTATATTCTGCTAATATAACTATGCGAAAAAATGATGGTTCTGATAAAATATTTTTGTATATGCATTATTTTAGTATTTGCAGTATTTGGTTTGCGCCAATGGCCGAGGTTTATTTTGTTGACTCTATACGTTTAACTTACTTAGCTTTGATGTCAATTTCTAAAGAAGGATTTGGAGGTTCATTTTAAACATTTTCTTGGATGCTAAGTGGAGAGCCAAGAGCTTTAACTTTTCACAGGGAAATCATGTTGTCATTACTCATGAATGTATTAGTGAATACCAAATTTAGAAAGAAAAGAACTCACAATAGCTGTTATTTGATCTTGATAAAAAGGGAGTTCTTTTATGTTACTTAAGAAAGGTCTAGTTTGGAGTAACCTACTTCTTTATCAATGTTGTGTTGGGGACAATAAACATATAATCTGTTTACAAAAGGGTGCTCAATCCATGGGAAAGGAAGGAAAATCATTCCCATTCTCCATTAACACCAAAAGTGTTCTCAATCCACAGGAAAGGAATGAAAATGATACCGTTTCTCCATTAACACCAAAAGGATTCTCAATTCTTGTGTAAGGGTCGAAAATCACACCTTTTGTCTCAACTCTATGAAGGCTATTGGTTGCATTTTAGATAACATTGGTACAAAGGACTTGGTTGAAGGATATGACATGGCTTCCAAGTTCTGAGTGTAACAAGTTAGCACAGTGCTCTTATTGGAGAATTTGGTTCCCTTAGAAGTCAGAATGAGAATTTGGTAATCACAAATGCTTGTGTTGTTAGATAGAGTCTAACACTCTTCGCGGCAACATTTCTTGAATAGATTCAATGGCTTAAAGTTCTGATGGTAGATCACCATCAGTCCGTCATCAGGGTAAAATTATGCAAGTGAAGATCTTTTTCCAAATCTCATGTTAAATGCATTTTACTATATTCCTTTAAACTTTACATCGGCGTGGGAATTTCTATGGCTACCAAGTATCACTCTTACATGTCATGACTTATGAAGTACATAATTCTCACTATGGAGAAAAGGGTTCGTCTTTCACTGTTAGTACTGTAGGCGACATAGATTATTTTTCTAATTTTTACAGAATTGTTGTTAAATAACATCTATGAACTTAGAATGGGCTCTGTGTCTAACAGGTTATGCATTTGAACTTGATATGACTGCAAGGGAAATTCAAGCTTTTGCATAGGTGAGACTTTTGTGCCTTAAGCCTTCAATAAAGTTTATTTGGTGGCAAACCTTTTTATGAAATTTGTATACACACTTTTAATAGATGTTCAAAATATAGTAATGACTTGGTTTCGTTTTTAAGCTGGTTTCCTATAAAGATATAAGATTTCAATCTTTTTCCGTTGATTTGCCAGAAAGAACTAGGGCAAAGAACTATATCTTATAATTACAATTGCTTTGGAATCAACCGTTATTTTCCTTTGTTGATAAGGTATCTCTTTTTCATTACATATGCTAGTCTGCAGGTGTAGGGAGGTATTTCCAAACAGGCTCAGTAAGCACCCGGACACATGGTACATAGGACCACGGAATAAGTAAGACGAACCATGCCGCCGATAAGGGCAGTGGTCGGTATAAAGGGCAGGAGACATTAGAGGTCGTTGGTAGAAGGCAATGAGATGGCCGAACAGATGAAAGGCACTCGAGAACGCTACCTTAAGAGATAAGGCGGTGGGGATATTCCAGAAGGTACCAATGCGATAATACCACGTGATAAGAATAAGATCCCGAGAATAAAGGATTTGCGGGAGACACCCAATGGGAAGGGGGTGTTCGGCTCGCTATGGGAAGGAGTCTTAAAAAGACTAAGGAAATAAACTGATAAGGGAACGCGAATCCTGAATACCCCGATTTTGTTAGACGAGGTAGGAAAACTAGGGCGATAAGGACGCTTGGGCAGCAAGCAAACGTATGCCTATATAAACAAGGGTAACCTAGTGGTAAAAGGTACGCAATACACAACAATTATACGTTTTTTCCTACTAATAATTAGGGTTCACTCTAGTACGTGATACTAACTTAGGCATCGGAGGGCTTATGCCAACGAGAGGCAAAGGTGTGCTCACCCTTTGTCTGTTTTGCAGATTAAGGTTCTGGCAGCTAGGGTTCTGACCAAGCTGCATGAGTAGCCGTTACGATCAAACATGCTATTGCGAGCACCACCGGTTTTTGTCCACCTACAGCTGGTCTTATATAGCCAAAGGGCAGGACACGTTCACACCAATTAGCTTTGTTGTAAGAGAACTGACTTTTGATCTTGTGTAGTTTGTCATTATTGCTGATATTTTGGTGTTTCCCTTTCTATTGGGAAGATTGATTACTCACAAATTAAAATCAGACTGGGTGGCAACACCAATTGGCAGATATTTGCTCTAGCAAAGATTCATTGTTTAGTTAGTTTGTTCTTTGTTCTTTTTTTTTTTTTTTGCAGAACGGGAAGGCGGAGGTGTCATGTGGAATGGTGGAATTACATGACTGATGTTAATTAAAGTTTACTGAATTGGCTAGTGAATGTAGGTTCGAACTAACAGCTATACTTTGCATGTTTAGGTGAAAGGAAGTGAGGAATTTTTAAAAAAATGAAAAATTGAAACGAAGCATGTAATAAACCTTTCCTATAATTAGTAGAATTGATTTTATACATAAGCTCAATTTGTTCAATGTCATACCTACACAAGGGGGCTATGTATTAGCTATCTAATTGCAGCACGTTTTGGAATATTACTCAAGGGGCAATGATATCAAGGTCTAAGCTTTTTAGATTGGTTTCCGTCTCTTGACCAATTTTTAGATTGGTTTGAGCTTTTTCAGTCGAATAGGAGTGCAAGTGTATAGTGCTTTTTTTTGTCTTGTGGCCTTTAATTGTATATGGGCGGCATTCCCTTCATGCCTATTTGGTATATTCTTATCAAACAAAGATATCAAGGTCTGAACAAAAGGATACAGAAATATGATTACATGTATTGGTGTGGTTGCTCTTGAGTTTCCTTTTCATGGGCATGCTATCAGATGTAGGCTTTCAACTTGCTCTATCGGTTAACAGCCCGAAATTTTCTCTGCAGCTACCCAAATCTGTTGTGCTCGATGCATATAACCTAGAATTGTGGTTAAAAGTAGCATTTTTCATGCTTTCTTTTCTTCATTGTGCTTTTTATTTCCTAGATTTTTTTGAAGAGGTTTTATTTCCTAGATGTGATTATCTCACATCCAAACTGCTTGCTGTATGCATGTTTTTCTTCTCAGGTAGATGGAGAGATTCGACAAAACGGCTCAACAGGGGATATGATATTTAAGATCCCGTATTTGATTAGCCACATAAGCTCCATTATGACTCTTCTTGAAGGAGAAGTTATTCGAACAGGTAGAGAGGGTTGCACGTTTTCTTTTTTTAGTTTAGCTCTAGAACAGGTCTTTTTGAAGTGGATGAATATCCACCTTAAGAAAGTGGGCTACAAGAAAACTATAACCAATTTCTCCATTGACTTGAAGTTATTTAGCACTTCTATCTGTATTGTAGCATTGGAACCATAAAGAAAGCCCTGGTTCATAAAAATTGTAAGAATTGTTTGGGCTGATAGCATGCCATATATACTTAAAAATTGTAGCAAGACGGGGAAATTGTTGAATTAAATTCAGCTTACCTATGAGGAGATCAGCTGTGAGGATTTTGTAGTGGCAATGCATGTCAGAGTTGATTTCCTGTTTGCCATAGAGCCAGAATATTAAATAAAATCACTTGTTCGATTTTGGGGAAGGGGAAGTCAGATGGCAAAAATAGTAGGCAGTTATTAGTTTCATAAAAATTTGGCGGAATTGTTGCTCTTGTTTGTTTAGTTGTATAAGACAAGGATTTTCTCAAGCATTGCTATCCCTTTTCTTTAGAAGTACTAACCAAAAAGAGAATATGGCTGTCTATGTTTGTTTAAGAACTATCCTTTTTCTTTTTGACTACAAGAACAAAACACCATACATAGATTTACTTTCCATCCACCAATTACACCAATGAGCGCGTAGAAATGTGCGAAGCACAAGGCATTACACTAGTAGAATGTATACAATGGAGAGCTTTTACTTCGTGGAACATAGCAAAAGGGATGGAAGTTGAAATGGGAATGGAGGCGGAAAAGCACATAAAGCACTAAATACGGGGATCGCATAGTAGGAACTAACACATTCTATGCATTGGTATAATAATAATTGTTTTCATACGAGTATGTGTAATAAATGAATATACATAGACACATGAAAATATTTTCTTTTCATTGCAAGCAATTGCCACATGATGACAACATATATATGAATTCACATCTTTCGAGCTAGCATTATCTCTCCTCAACTTGGTAGGTTTCTATAGTCTGATGGCTGCTACAGATTTCTTTTTGGGTTAGCAACTGTTCTCTTTTGAATTTACAATCAAGATGCTGCTCATCGAAGTTTTAACTGTGATACTATCTCAATGGGAGTACAAGCATTGTATTACTGTGGTTGTTCTACTTACATTGCATTTATAGCCATTGTTCTTATAAGTATATTTGTACATGGATAGTTCCCTCTAATTTACTTGTTGCACTTCTTGATTAGCCATAACATTAAAAAGCACAAGGATAGTGGATTTGAACTTTTAAGATGCTGTATAATTTCTTAGCCAGCACTAGGTTGCGCAACGCGTAGATCCATAAGGCACTACTCACGTACATTTTGGTCCTCCCTTTTTGATATATAAAGGTGTGGGTCTTAAAGTTATATGTGTTAATGTTACATAAGACTTCATCAGAGTTGACTTATATAGCTATTTGACAACTCCATATGTGTTTACAAGGAGGCTCCTTAAAGTCACTCAATCAATTGAACATATTCATAATATCCAATATTTACTAGTTTTTTTTCTTTTTGAAGGGTGATTCAATGGAAGATTTTGGAATGGTCTTAAACTAGCTAGAGCTTTCTGTCATGAAATGCTCAAGTTCCCACCATCACTTCTAGCTGCTATAGTAGTCTTGTTGCCTGTGTTACATGGACTTGGGTGCGGTATCGGGTGCGGGTGCAAGTCCAAACGTCGGACCTTCAAAAACTTAAATCTTAGGATCCTTGGATATGTGTCCCTAACTTGGGTATGGGTACAGGGACACGTTCTGGACACTTGTTTGTAGTAAATATTCCATAATTTTTCAAGATTATGTACCGTAAACTATATTAACAAATGAATTTAAACAAGGGGTTACGAAAAATATGTTTTTGCTACTCCTTCAGTCTCTATTTAATTGTCCACTACGGTTTTGCGTGCATTTTCAACGGCTTATATCTCTCGACGTATGTTGCTAAAAATATGCAATATGGATATTATTTGATAGATGTCAATTTTTTCTGCAAGGCAATGATTTCAAAAATATAAACATAATATACGTCGAGAGATATAAGCCACGTTGAAAATGCACGCAAAACCGTAGTGGACAATTAAATAGGGATGGCGGGAGTATTTTCTTATTTCCTATCCATGTGAAATACTCGAAATCAATTTTCTAGCCAATTTGATATTCCTTTTCTGAAAGTATCTTAACAATTAGAGGATCCGAGTGTCCAAAAGGATACAGGCGTCGGACACATCGACACGGGTACTTGAGCCAAAATGAAAAGTCCATGTAACATAGCTTCTTACTCAATCTGAAGATTTACTCATGTAAGTACCCTATGTCTTATTTCTTTTGTCAAAAATATTTTTAGTTCGTTAGAGAGTGGTTTGCCTCTAAAAGTATTGCGTTAATTGTGAACAGTGTAGTAAGACAAATAGATACTTACCCGAGCCTTTCTCTTCTCTATTGCGCTTTAAAGTCTTGTCTTTTAGATAGTTTGAGGTGTTTCATCCCTCTTTTCATGAAGTTAATTTTTGGATAATTCTTTTCAGATTCTTTTGTGGTTTATCACGATTTCATTTGTTCAGATCCTTTGGCCTCCAATTTTATTTTTACATAATTTGTTTAAGTTGTCAAGAAAACTATTAAGTTCAACTCACAATGAGGGAGAAAAATTCCATAAAATTGGATCATGAAAAACCGATCAAAAGGTGGCCTGGCTTATTGAGGGATTTGTGAACAGAGCTCTATCATATCCATTAACTTTATTCCTTGCTTTAGCCTTCTGAATTACCATTAGGTTCATGGATCTTTAGGAACCAGTTCCATCTTATAGTTTTGGGCAGCCTTGGTGTTTTCATATTTTCTGCTGCTTATTTGAACGTATTCGATTTGTTCACACAATTCATCATACCCCTGCCACTTGTATTTGGGCTTCTTTCTTGATACAAATTGTGATATGCAAACATTGGATTCCTTGAAAGAAGTCTTTGTGATACATTCTCTATTGGAGTTCTTTTATTCCTATATTGCCACAAGCAAGTCTATTTTACAAGTTGCATGGACTGGTGTGCGCCTGTGATGTCCTTTTAATAGTTTCTCGTGTCATATTTTCCTTTTGCCCTTGAGTTCTTATTTTCACTAGGCAATGTTTGGATTGTACATTCATGGATTATTGGTCTTGAATTGGAAATATTGCAGGAATGTATTGCTTAGTTTGTTAATCATCTAGAGAACACTTTAGAACTCTCTACAGTAGTAGCAACCACCAAACGCTCATGGGCGTTTGAATCGATCATGTTGCAGGTATCACTTTGTCTCTCTATCTGTGAAAATGGTATCTGTTTCCATGACTAAGTATGTTGGGTGTGCCTATATGGATTAGTTCGCAACAATGACTATTTTACTACTTCACTACTTTGGTTGTGATGATCAAAGAAAACCAAGGACTAAGAAGATCTTTCTCTTCAGTTATTCATGTACATTTCCAAGTATGGAATTTCATGATCTCTTGGTAACTTAATTAGTAAATGTCTTCATTATTGTTTTCTATCAGGTTGGGCCCTCTGTTAAACATAGATCCCTGTTGAAAGAACATAATTCTGTCTATTATCAGTTAAGAGTTGCCATGATAGATAAAAGGTCTTGAGCAAGCAAGAAGCAAGAGAGGCTCTCGACATTAGGAATCACATGGGATGACTGAAAGGATTTGGTGACTAACTTGAACCGACTTTTATTTCCAGGTACTACTTTATTGCAACATTCTTGACTAATTCAGTAGGTTGGTAGCACCAGTGGTAGTGCTGCTATTTCTTTTGATCTATTTTTTTTGTAATTTGGTAATTATGTGCACACATATTGGTGGGTTCTTGCTTGACTAATTTGACAATCCTCCTTTCTCTTGGCTTTGTATTGAATTTGTAGAGAGGTTGGGTCAATATTTGGAGGTTTAAGCACTGTAATGTTTGATAGTTGCATTGGGATAGGAACTCCTAATTCTTTGGCCAATACAACTCTTTTGATCATTTTGTGACATGTACTTGCAGTAGTATTTAACTAATGCCCTTTGATTTTACCTATTTCCGCTTGTGCTTTATAAATTGCTTCTGCACGAAATAAGAAACGCTCTCTCCAACACATAAATGGTTGGGAGTTCATTTTGTCACATGTACTTGATCATTTTGTCACATGTACTTGCAGTAGTATTTAACTAATGCCCTTTGATTTTACCTCTTTCCGCTTGTGCTTTATAAATTGCTTCTGCACGAAATAAGAAACGCTCTCTCCAACACATAAATGGTTGGGAGTTCATGCTCTCATCTTCTTTGGTAAAATCAAGTCCACCGTGGAGACATTCATAAACATCTAAAGGCATGAAGAAATTTGGCTCCATTCCATCGTCTATTTGGTCTATCATCTCAAAAATATAAGGCTTAGACACCATTTTGGGATTAATTCGGCTGGCAATAGATATACACTATCAAATGTGAGCATAATCTCCCCTTTAGTTTGGCAATAGATATACACCATAGGACATAAATCTTGATGTAAGGAGGATTATACCCGGCTGATTTGTTTGGGGAACGGTTATGTTGGATTGGTTTCACAATCAGTTGTAGGGGCTGCAGAGCCTATTGACCAGGACGCAAAGCATATGAAAAGCTGCTGGTCATCGATCAATCCGGGCGCGGTTCTTCAACGGAGCCATCCTCGGGGATCGCCTTCCTCTCAGAGGGGATTCCGGTCCTTGATAAAAACTTGTCATGTGTCAATGTCACTAGGACAAATGCTACAACAAAGTAAGCTCAAATCATGTATCTTTTGATTTGTATTAGATGGCATGGTTGTGGGAACTTCCTTTAAAATTGCAACATTCTAATCTGATGAGTTGAACGTATTGTTTCTGGGTTTTCCTTGCAACGAGGCATTCAACTCCATTTTCGTTACATTGGTAGTGTGGTATTTTAGGCTTTTCGTTATGATTGCAGAGGGGTTTTTATTTTGTAGTTCCGAAATAAGCTTCCATGTTTTCTACTTCTTGTATAGATGTTCCCTGTTAATTTTCTCGTATTTGATTTTAGATAGCAAGCATCACAGTAGTTTCCCAAACTCTTTTTTTTTGGTCAACAACTTTCCCAAACTTGTTCTTGAGTGTCGTTTATGTTGAACTGTAAAGATGGAAAGGTAAAATAAAAGCGGAGTCTTGACTTGATGAAGAATCAAAGGCTAAGAAAATTTTTATTATCACTGACGAATCTTTTGCTTTAGTTTGCGGAATCAATATTGAGCACTCAATTGATTCGGTTAACAACAAGCCAACAATGCCTTTTGGCATGCTGAAACAAGTGGTTGTTTATATTTAATGTACGAAGCAAGATTATGACAACCATCATCGAATTAGGAAAGTGCTTGAGGACTACCCTCAATTAGATTTAGTTATTGAATTTGATAAAACTGTGCAGACTAAAATCAAAATGGTGTTCTCTTGTATTGAGGGAGAATATGCACACCGGTAATGGGTAAGCGATTGAAATGAGAACTTCTATATCTTGAGTTTCTCTCTTATTTAGTTGGAGTAAAAGCTAACTGAGTTCCTTAAATGAGATGTCTCTTTTTGGGAATTTCCTAAATGAATTTCTGTTTGTTTCAACTCAAGAATGAAAATCCACTATGCAGTTTCATGTATCAGTTTTAAAATGTGAAATACATGAATTTTTGTCATTTCTTCGCTGTAAGTTCTAGCCATTCCTTCAAGTTCCATCCTTTGAAACTCCATCTATCACAATGTGAAATTTAACAATATATTTAGTACCTATACCTCACGAAAATTCTTAAACACCAACAATAACACTGAGAACGCTCGCGTGACACTGGTTAACATATACAAAAGGGAGGAATGGAATTTAGGCCTAATTTGGTTAAAAAAAATGGAATTGCATAGCAAACTAAGCAATTGCATTATCGTTGCTGGTGCATAGAACTCACAAATGATTTGGACCATTACGTTGTGGTTTCGTTTATGTGTTTTTGAATTCAAATAATTTCTAATTTTTAAAATTTGAGTAGATTACAACCTTTGGCGGCTCATTGGCTAAGCATCGGAAATCAAATACCTTGGAGGCAAAGGACATACTTCTACATCTTGGTAAGTCATGCAGGAATAATTCTGTGGTTTGTGTTGTTTCATTAATTAACTTTTGGTACTTAAAAGTAAAACGCCTTATGTCAGAGAGAAACTTGAATACAACTCTACCTGGGTTTTGTGGAGATGAGATCAACATTTACTGAAAACACGTAAGAACTTGACTGTCTGTTGTAATTGTGTTTATGCAAGCTGGTTTGATTCTTCCATCTATTTTCAATTAATTACTCATTCCATGATTCTTTGTGTATGGTGTTTCGCAGTTTCTTGTGATATTACAAAGAACGACCTGCGGCGGTACGTTTTGAATGTATATCTTTGTTTCTGTCAATTCAAAAAGCACGGACACCTAAATCGTTGACATATTGTTCAGAGGTCTATGATGATTGCTTAGTTCACTTGGGTTGAGAAGGTCTTGGTACATTAGTTGCACAAGGGGATGATTTTACGAATTCCTATTAAGTTGTTTGTCATATACCGTCCTTTTTACATTTGAGCTGGTAAATAGGTCAATTGCCTTGGTGACATAGCAAATACAAGGAGCTCTGTAGGACAAGCTGTTGGACACGCCAAGAGTCATATACCAAAGGCATAATTAAATGTTATTGGTTCCCCAAATCCAAAGAAACGGGAAGCTGCATGAGTTGATAAAATACTAATGATTAAAGCTTATTCTATGAAGAAGGCACAATATTTAAACCTCTTGAACAGTCCATCCCCTTGACAAGTGTATTAGTATATGGAAATTTGGGGGATTGTTAGTCGTGTCCATGTTACTTGGAAGGTCAAATGGGAATCATGGACCCCTCCCCAAAGGGGCATCACCACACAGTGACCATCACCACGTGTTTTTCAGTGTAAACCGAAATCGTGGATGCGCCCATGGCTAGAATTATTGCCACATGATAACAGTTGCATTCAAATCTAGTCGCCACGTAGTTTTAAGAAAACTAAGAAAACAAGTAGAGATTCTGGGGTTGGAAGCCAAAAGTACGGTAAGGGGAAGGTGTTAGGCCCCCCTCCCTGCCCAGCCGCGAGGCTGACCCATAATTATTCAACATAAAATTAACTATTGTTTTATTTGATTCCACATATAAACTATTTATTAGCCCTTAAACAATTAATAGGGTGATAATGAGAAATAAACAGCACGGGATACCGAGGGATAGGAGCATGCACAACAAGCAAAACAACATATAATAGAAAAGAAAGCTTTCACAACAAATCGATCTCTCTCGGCCGATAGATGGATTCCATGGCCAAGACATCACCTTGTCTTGATTTACTGGCTGAATAATCGAAGCTTCTGTCGATGTTCTTCCTCACGCCGGAACATAAAACTTAGAATAATAAAATACAGGGTTAGAACGATAACAAAACATAAATTAAACAAATCGAAGGCCTTGTAGCCTTCCAGCCTTGATCCCTCAAAGATTGATTGCTCGGATTATGATTGATTGTGGTTGATTGCAGTGATTGACTCAGGAAAACCCTAAGAAACTAAGTGGGTTCTTTGGGGGTTTGCTCTCTCGGATGTGGCTACTCATGAGGTGTCAGGGCTTTTGTAGAGAATGGAGGAGAGGTGATTCTTGCAGAATTTTGGGGCATATTATGGAGTAGATAGATGTGTATTTCGAAGCTCTAGAGAACCCCTATTTATAAGGCTTCGAATGGTCGATCAAACGGACGAGATTAACCCAATTGATATTGAAGTTTAGGGCTTTAAGACCTCTATGGTAAGTGTATTGTAGCCCCAAAGTAATGGCTTGTGGCTGCTAGGGTTTGGGCAAACAGATCAAAAAGTTGTTGAACACTCCATAATCTAGAAAACATCGATTCTTTGGCCGAAGAATGGATGTTTCGGTCGAGAAAAGGATTTCTCAGCAAGAGACCAACTTTGCGGGCTTGCTCCAAACACTCCCGGTTTTGCGTGTTCTTAGGACCGTTGGAAAGCTTGTTGAGTATATTTTCTAATTCAAGTGGTCTGGATCAAAAATATTTTGTACATCAAAAGATATGATGATTATACCCTTAGTGGGTCAGAAAATGGATCACTTTGGTAGAATCTTTGTATCTCCTTTATTTCAAATAGGATTAAGGCTTATTATATATTAATAAAGAGAGTTTTGAAAGTTCTACTTGATGGTGGACTCCAACCATAAAAGTAAGAAAATTTGATTTATGAAAAATGGGCTGAAAGCAGACTTAATTGAAGATCGACGGTGCTACTAAGGCTAAAACACGCGTCAACACATTTCTATCAACAAGTGTCGTTTGGCACACGTATCCCTCGTTCCGAAGTGTTCCTTCGTCCGCTATGTAACACCCGCCCGTAATATGCAGTGCATCACACGTGACACATGTTACATCGCATTTGATAGTGCATCTCTTACGCTATTTCATCTCATTTGTCATCCGGTGCACCAAATAGATGTGTCTTGTTAGTTTGGGAAAAATTAAGTAAAAGAAGATGACCCAACTGAAAGAAAGAGTTGCAAGGAAATCTAGATTTGCACCTCATGCTTTAGCTGTGGATATTTCGTTGGACTGATAACTATGGGAACACAAGTAGATAGTTGTATCTACAACCAAAACATATTACTTGCATGGGTTAAGACAAGATTTTGTCCAATTGTGTAATACATTAGCCGTATGGAATCAAAGAAAAAGATAAAAGGGGTGGCTAAGATAGCCACCTCATGCTTCAAATTAAAAGACACTTAGATAGTCTTGATTTTGACACCTCATGCATGCAACTACTTTCAACTTCATGCTTCATAGAGTTGTGAGTGAAAAATGTAGAGAACTTCTTGTTCTTTTCTGCTACTCCACCAGAGAGAGAAGTTGCAACCTATTCTATCGGTAAGAGATTCGGATTTCTTTATTTATTTGAAAATTACGCATGCCATTTTATTTACTCGTAAGTTGGGTCACAGAAAGTATAGATCAAAATGTGAGATTAATAGTAATTAGTTGAGACATATAAGGTTTTTGAATGGAAAAATTCTTAGTAAAGTTGATTATGAAGAATATTGTTTCTAGGATGGTAATCTGCCATAACTTTGACGAATTTTCTCCGACAGTTCCTGAGCTTTTAATTTTATAAACTTTTACGTGAAGATACCTCTATATGATTTAGAACTTGTGTTAAATTCTCAGAATTTTTCTCAAATTACAGAAATTACTAAAAATGTTTTACTAATCTGCTTCAGCTTTCAGACACGTATAGCTTTCAATATATGTTAGCCATGTAGCTTAATTATTTGTGAAATAAAACAGTTTTGGGATTGAAGTTGGATAAAATTTGTTTCTCCAGAAATTATTGCAGACTTTTGGTTTGATTTTCAATTGTTTAAAAATAGTTTGCGATCTCAAAAAAGTCTGAAATCTTAATATGATGTTTGTATATGGGTGTCTAAGTTTTGTGGTAAAAAGCTGGTAGCAAACAAATGAATAAAAATATATTAGAAAATTCATAGACCACACGGATGTCTGGTTGTGTAATTGCATTGTCATGCATCTCACCAACATTTGCGCATAAATGTTAAGTACGTTATGGGGTGGTGCATAACTCATATTTTAGGTGAAGATAGCATAAGGGCTATTACTATGATGTCTCTTGCAAGTAAGGAGTAGAGTTAGTAACGGAGTTGGCCTTCTTGTAAGGTGAGAATGTACAGCTTCAATAATAAATTGAAATGTCTCTTTTCTACTTACTCAGTTGCGGTATTATTTTTACTGATCTAAAAGTCTTATTTTGTTTTGAGAATATTTTGGGAGACAATCTTTGCTGAGATGGATCAAATGCTATTTGCTGAGTTGAAAGTAAATTTTTATACCTCTTGTGCCAATGTTCTAGTTTGCAAGTTTGGTTGCTACTTGCATTCTGTTGCTTAGCAAGCTTTGGTTGTTGCTTGCCTTTGGTTGATTGGCAAACTTGGTTGCTATTTGCCCATAAGCTTGGTTGTTGCTTACCCTTTGGTTGATTACTAATCTAACTTGCTAGCACCCAACATTGGTGATAAAGAATGGCCCTTGTGACCGCTGCTACATGCAAGCCTTTGATTGAGGTCACGGTACCATCTTAACTTCTGGTCGTGAGGTAGACGACTCATTGGCAAATTTGGTAAAGTGATATACTATTATTTTGGAGTGGTGATGGAAGATGTGTTTACTTGCGCGCAATCCTTTTGGATAAGCTGTTGGAATGAGTTTACTGGTTGAGAAAGTTTATAGAAAAATGGAGACATAATTTTTGCTAGTTTCTGTTACCATTTTAATAAAATGATGTTGGTCGGACCTTTTTACCTCGATCCATCTAAAGTGTTTAAAATACATTTCTTTTTATTATGTTGCTATATTGTATATTCTCTTGTAACCTTTTTGGTTGCAGATGTTGGTTTGAGATAGAGGTTGGTCCACTACAGTGCAAGCATGGTTGATAGGAGAGGTTGGTCTTGCAGAGGTTGCTAGCTAATTAGTGGCATCTATATAAGATTAGCTTGAGATTCATTTTGGTGATGTTGAATAAGGGCGATGTACCCTAGTATTTATGTGTGGGTGGAAGCAGTTGTATATAACCAGTATATTCAAGGTTGTGGGTTTGATATTATATAACCTATGGGTTGGTCTTCATGTGAGTCACAATTGATCTTTACTTATTATTGGTGCGCTAGTCCCTATTGTTGCGTAGGTTGTGATAGGTGTCATGCCACTATAGGTGGGTCTCAGACTTGTTGGAGTGGGGTGTGACAAGTTTTGGTATCAGAGCCTAGGTTATAGATTCTGTAGACTTGGTAGGGTTTGGTATCAGAGCCTAGGTTATAGATTCTGTAGACTGGGTAGAGTTTGGCACTTGTGGTGGACCATAGGAAGTGTGTGTGTCTAGATATATTCACAAGATTATTAAATTTTAGAGTTGCAGAAGTCACATAGTTTGGTAAGTGCTGTGAAAATTTGCATATCTATTGCTACCTAGAATACATCATTGTTATGTGTGGTACCTGCAAAATGGGAAGATATTAAGGAAGTTATGTTTGGGCTAGTTGTCGATTGGTATTCAATTTGCTGAGATTATGTGAGACACATTGTTGAGTTTGTGGTACTAGTGTAACCCTTTGTTCCTTCAACATGGTGAAATGTTAGTCTCTTTAGATATGTTTGGTTATTCACCTTTTGCGAAAAATTGATGTAAAGTGTGATCATTGGAGCTTTCCTATATTCCATCTTTCTTTGCACCTGTGTCAGGCGGCTAGTGTCTGGTTTGAAGTGCGTTTCGGCTGGCGCAACTTCAGAGTAGATATCTAGATCAGTCCCTACCAGTCTTGAACCCAATTGTAAAAACTCTGAACCTTTGATCGAACTTTTTGTTCTAGCACTGAACCTTTTGAGGACGAATTTCTTTTCTTCCTTCTCTAGGCATTGCTAACCTTTGGGTATGTTGGAGTGAGAACCAAGTAGGCAATGAGGAAGGGCTAACTCTGTACACAACTAGCGCATAATCATTGTGAGTCTTATGCATCTTCTCGCGGAAATTATTTGACTTGCTACCAAGGTGAATGAAGGGTTCGTAGTTAAACTTTTAGGTATTTGCTTAATAGCATTTGATGATTTTGCTCTTGTTTTGAGGCATAGTCCAGATAGATATGCAAATTCTTTGAGCTTTGAGGTGTAACCATCTTCAATTCAGGAAGATTTTTCACATTGGAGTAAAATTGCTGAGGCATGAGAGACATGTCATAAGGTTTCATTCTTATGCAAAAAAATTATTAGAAATGGAAGTTGTAGCCATCTATCACACCCCCTGTTTTTTTGGGTTTGAGCATAGACGTGGATCACTAACAATTTACTGGTGTGTGGAGAATCCAATTTGGGGTAATGTGACCTTAAGGTAAGTCGGTCTATTTTATACAATTAAGATTGCTATACATGAGCTTATGTTTGGGTTTATTATAGGTATGACTAGGTTTTCAATATATATATGATAGTATTGGTAGTTTATCAAGTCACAATCTACTGGGAAATGAGTAAGTCACAATTTGTATCATTCATAAAGGAAAAGAGAGGTCCTTATTTTGAGTTATTGATGTGTTAGTTTGATTGCACAGTTATGTCATTTGGGTAAATGTGGGTAACATATATAATTTGTAACCAACTCTTTTTGACAATCTGTGAGTTACTAAATTTTTCTTTCGGCGGATTTATTTTAATTACTATCTCCACGCAAATCTGTATCTAGAATTGATGTTATTTCGGGAACAGTGTTATTTTGAGTGTCTCACATAGGTTAGCACCAGCAGGATTCAGGCAGTATTTGTTCAACTTCAAGGGGATTTGGGCTAAAGGTTTAGTTGAAAAAATATATATAATAAAAAAATTGTCTGGGGAAACTCAGTTTTGGGTGCCAAAAGTGGGGGGAAAAAAAGAGAGGATAAATCCTAGTAATCTATATTTAAAGAGTAATGTTCAAGAATGTATCATGTTCTTTAGTTGCTTAGTTAATTGTGGGGGTGAAAAATCTTTATGATTTCTGAAGGTGCAAAGGAGATAGACCCTATGTGGTTGGAGAAGACAACTGGAAAATTCCAGTGGTGGAAATGAGTTGTTTTATTAAAGAGGGAACAAGTGGATAATGATCAAGTGTTTACAACAGAAATTCAATATGTGTATCGTTACAATTTGTGAGGATGGTAAGCGTACAGATTAAGTTTATTGTCACTAATGTTTTGTTGGATCTCGGAGTTACAAACAATTATCAGAGTGTTGAGAATATTTCTACTGGGGAGTATTTTGGGTTTGACTATAGGATTGGGAAATCGATTAGCATACTTTATGGTGATAAGAGGTGGGTTTTGTGTGTGCTCATGATTAGTGTTAGCAAAGGACTAAATTTCCAATTTTGCCAAAGAAGTGAGCTAACTAGTGCAGAATTCTATATTAGAAAAGTAAAATACGACAGTTGTTTGGATCGCACAGTGCTACCTAGTAGAGAATTAGTTTGGTTGCCAATAGAAGTCTAAGTCTGCAAATGCAAGTAAAAGTTTTGGAAAAACTGTTTACTAGCAAAATAGTAGAGGAATTTGTGGTAGGAGATGGTGTATCTTAAATTGTGTATACTTGATTTTAGTGACTGTATTTTAATTTTAGTCGACGTAAATGCTTGTACAGAGGTTGAAATAGAGCAGTCAAATTATGCAACTATTGTAGTTTTATCCAACTTTGGGATAATCTCTATTAATGAAATTCTACCAGGGTATTGTTGGCATAGCTAGGACTTACTCTTAACCATGGGATATGGTGGTTGATTAGAAAAATAAAATAAAATCATTAGATTGATCCGTAGTATGTTGGCAATACGAAGTAGGGCTGATCAATAACTTGGTGGTAGGGGAGTACTAAAAGCTCTTGATTGGATATAATTCTTGAGTTAGCATGCACAGTGGAAATACGTAGTCTATGGCTGGGTTAGCGCTACGACTCATATGAGGTTTAAAACAATAGAGGAAGCAAAGACTGAGGTTGAAGTGGAAGAACCGAAAAAAATAGTAATTATAATAATCAACTCAAGAGTATCCACATTGTTGCCGATCAATGAATTACTTTGGGGAAGATTGAAAGGAAGAGTTAGATAGGCGAGTAATGTCTTATCCTTATATAAGCATAGTAGATGCTAAAGTGATTCCATGTTCTTATGTAAAATATTTTGATCTACTTCAGAAAGAAGTAGGAAAAAAAATGGAGTCCTTTTGCATTATGGATGTGTGAGGTTATCTAAGAAGCTGACATTATTGGAAGGTAACAAAAAAAAAAAATGTTGTCTAGGTGGATGAACTATCACAGATTTTAGTAAGAAACGACTAGTTGAGAATTTGGTATTGAGATGATAACCGAAACCGTTATTGGGTAGGATTTGTTAATCCGCCTATATATTTTGTATCTAGGATTGAATAGAAATGATAGATATTTCCGTTCAACTGGTGGATCAATTCCGTACAAGGTTGGATGCAATAGAGAGAAAAGTAATCAAGGAAGGTAATCGAGTCAAAGATATTCTAGTTGTCACAAATAAGTGAATGTTTTCGGAGAAAAAAAAAATGTATAAAACAAGTGACGAAGAAGAATGAGAATTAGGAATTCGAGGACCTTTTGGATTTGAAATATTTGAGATATCAAAGAAGTTATCACAACAATACTAATTTGCTACCATGCATTGTCTACACATTGCCAGAGTACATATGTATGAATTAAGATGGTAAATTTTGTGGTGAAGGAAGGGCGGGTATATGATACGATGGATATATGAGTTCGAACTGAGTCAAGATGTTAGGGAATCGTATTTTAGTTAAAGTCTACTTAGATGGAAAAAGGATGATTAGCTAGTGCATGTGATACATTTGGGTGTCCACAATTCTTGGAAAGCTTTTCTTGGATGGTGTTATGAAGCTGGAAATTGAGGGCAAGCTAAGTACTATGTGAACCTGTTGAGATGATTAATGTGTTAGAGCAACAACTTGTTGGTTTGTTAACACAAGATTTGATCTTTAGTATGATGTATCTAAGGAAACTGTGAGGATGAAAAAAAAAAGAATAGGAAAAGAAGATTGTTAAGATTAGCAAGGGATACTGAAAAGCTAAGATCTCGTGTTATCCGTTTCGGGTCAATTAAGTGCTCCGTATAATCTCTTCATTTGGTTGAAGAGAAGATTGATGAAGTGATGGCATTGGTATCCTCATCTTGATTTATGTAGGTAAATTTCGAAGATGAAATTTTATAAGGAGGGAAGCTTTGTAACACGCGCCCCTAATATCCAGTGCATCGCATGTGACACGACATGTTATGTCACATTTGATAGTGCATCTCATACACTATTTCATCTCATATGTCATCTGGTGCACCAAATAGATGTGTCTTCTTGTTAGTTTGGAAAAAATTAAGTAAAAGAAGATGACCCCACTGAAAGAAAGCGGTACAAGAAATCTAGAATTTTGTAGAGGCTATAGACGAATTGCACCTCATGCTTTAGCTGTGGATATTTCATTGGACTGATAACTATGGGAACACAAGCACAAGTAGACAATTGTATCTACAACCAAAACATATTACTTGCATGAGTTAAGACAAGGTTTTGTCCAATTGTGCAATACATTAGCCGTATGGAATCAAAGAAGAAGATAAAAGGGGTGACTAAGATAGCCACCTCATGCTTCAAATTAAAAGACACTTAGATAGTCTTATTTTTGACACCTCATGCATGCAACTACTTTCAACTTCATGGTTTATAGAGTTGTGAGTGAAAAATGTAGAGAACTTCTTGTTCTCCTTTTTTGCTACTCCATTGAGAGAGAGAGAGAGAGAGAGAGAGAGAGAGAGAGAGAGCAACCTAATCTATCGGTAAGAGATTCGGATTTCTTTATTTATTTAAAAATTACGCATGCCATTTTATTTAGGGTTATTTACCTAGATACCCCTTAACGTTAACCCGTTTTTCAAGGACACCCCCTCCACAAATTCTCGCTACGGCGAGACCCCTCATTAAAGTTTTTTTTGTCCCGTACACCCCTCCGCTAGAGTTCCGTCCAGTTTTGTTAATTTTTTTACTAAAATTATTTCAAAAGTAATAAAATGTTCCAATATTACCCTCAACCCTCGACCAACCATGTTTCCTCTCTTCTCTTAATCCTTCCTTCCTCCCAGCACCGACCACCACAGACTGCAATTCACGTCTCTCTCTCTCTCTCAAAATCCAAACCCATCCCAACACCTCCAAGACCAAATGCCGCTATTTCCGCGAAACCACCACCGCCTCTCAGCCTCCACCTAACCACCATCAGCGTAGGAAGCAGGCCCCACCATCGTCGTCTCACCCCACCACTACTGGTGCTGCCCTCACCACAACCGAACACATAGCCTCGCCACTCAGAAAAACATGGTGCTGCCCTGGCGGAAGAGGAACCAAGTCCCAAGTGCCATTGTCATGAAGAGTAGACATCTCAGTCTCCATAGCTGTCCGCCACTCAGAAAAAGATAAGACCGCTTGAACATTATGAGGAACAGAAATGGACAATACAAAAGTAGTAAAAGCACGAAGGGACGGAGCCAGATGATCATAGGAAACAAACCGAGCAATAGGATGAGAAGTGCAAGACCGAATACCTTTACGAAGAGCAATAGGAGGTGCTGGTGGTGGTGGTGGTGGAGGAACCGGATCTGGGGACATAGGAGGCGCAGTGGTAGGCATCGGTAGGGCTGTTAATACATGTCGCCGACGAACATATACCTGCATGGGTGGCACAGGAATAGGAGGAACATCTACAGGAATAACATACTCAGATTTAGAAAGTTCATACTCAGACTCAGGTGTACCCGAGAAGAAGGGCAATGACTCATTAAAGGTGACATCAGTACACAAAAAGTGACGACGAAGAGAGGGTAACACTTGTACCCTTTTTGAGTGCGCAAATAACCAATAAAGACACCTGATTGACCGGGGGTCAAGTTTGTCTCGATCAGGATCAAGCGCATGAACATAACATGTGCACCCGAATACCCGAGGGAGTAATGAGTGGAGAGGACGACCAGGAAATAAAACTTTGTGAGGTATCTGACCACCAAGAACAGTGGAGGGCATACGGTTAATCAAGTAACATGCTGTAAGAACAGCATCACTCCAGTAAGATTTAGAGACCTGCATCTGTATTAACATGACACGCATAACCTTAGATATGTGTCTGATCTTACGTTCAGCAACCTATTTTGTTGTGGAGTCCAAGTGCAAGAAGACTAGTGAAGGATTCCATGATCATCAAAAAAGCGAGAAAGAGGATTATGAAAATATTCGCGTGCATTATCTGAACGAAGTATACGAATGCAAGTATCAAACTGAGTCTTTACTTGGGTATAAAATGACTTAAAAAGAGAAGACAATTCTGATCTTGTTTTCATAAGATAAAGATATATAACACGGGAGAAATCGTCTACAAAAATAACATAATACTGAAAACCAGCGATAGTGGGAACATGAATAGGACCCCAAATATCCGAATGTATTAACTGAAAAGGACGCGACACACGACGCTCAATCCTAGGATAAAAGGACACTCGACAGTGTTTACTAAACTCATAGACCTCACATTGCAAATCCTTAATATTGCTACATGATGGAACTAGATGCTTCAAATTTGAAAAAGAAGGATGACCCAGATGACAATGTTGTTGATATGGTGATACTGATGACCGAAGGGCAGCAGATGCAGGATAGATGTCATCGGAAAAATAATATAGGCCGCCATGTTTAGTACCCCCACCAATCTTCCTCCCCGTCTTCAGATCTTGAAACACACAACCATGAGGAAGAAATGTGACAGAGCAATTTAAGGACTTTGTAAGTTTACTAACCGACATAAGATTAAATGGAAAACTAGGAACATGTAACACAGAGTCCAGAATAAGAGATGAAGTGACAGGAACATAACCCAAACCAATAAGTTCTGTGGTAGAATCATCTGCTAAGGTAACATGAGAGGATTTACCAACAGACTGACGACGAGAAAATAGAGTAAAAGTAACAGTCATATGATCAGAGGCACCAGAATCAATAACCCAAGGATTAGAAGTGGAGGAAGATGCAACACAAGTAACGGATGGACCTTTTTGAGCAAGCGTAGCAGTGGAGGAAAAACCCGCAGCTGAAGACTGAAATGACATAAGGCGCTGGTACTCCTCGGCAGAGATAGTCACTACATTGTCGACAGAAGAATGAGTAAGCTGTCCAGCATCCTGAGAGATAGCAACCTGATGAGCCTGAGGGAAACCATGAAGATTATAACAGAACTCTACCGTATGATTAGTTCCCCAACAATGAGTACAAAACCTGGAATCACGGCCGCGACCACGGCCACTTCCTCCGGATATGCGACCCCCACGAGTACCAAAACTAGAGTCAGGACTAATAAAACTAGGGATGAAAATTTTAACCGAAAAAACCGACTGAACCGACCTAACTGATCAATTTTTGCTTAATTCGGTCGGTTTTAAGTATGAGTCGGTTCGATTCGGTTTTGATTTTTTGAAAACCGAATGGTTCGGTTCGGTTTTGGTTTTATATAAAAACCAACCGAACCGAACCGATTATATTAAAGAGATTATGCTTTCAATCCTAACCGTTGGATCAATTACATATATATCCCCATTACCCACGATCATCTGATCCTAAAATCCCTAATACCCACACATCTGTTACTCCTCTTCTTCCCACCGACCTCACTTCCCAGTTCCCATCGCCGACATCACTCCACGACTCCACGTTGAACACCTCTCTCTCCCTCTTTCCTTGCGAGAACGAAGAACAGATTGTGATGGAGAACAAAGAACAGATCACAAGATCGCGCTGGAGAATGAAGGACAGATTGCTTCTCCGAAAGCACAATCCACACCTATCTCCGTCTCATCTCACTTTAAGATCTCGACAGTCAACACTCAACAGGTTTGAAACACAGCAGTTTTTTTGAAAAAAATAGGGTTTTTTTGAAAAGAATATTTTTTTCTGTTTTGTTTACACGATTTGGTATGATTTGTATTGTTTATGGATGGATTTGGACGTGATTTTGTATGATTTGTGTTATTTATGGATGGATTTGGACATGATTTTGTATGATTTATGTTGTTTATGGATGGATTTGGATTTTGGACATTCAACTGTCATTTTAGTCAAAAACGATGGAACCGACCGAACCGAACCGCCAAAACTACCAACCGAACCGATCGGTTACTTCTAGGCTTGGGTCAGTGTCGGTTTGGAAGATACAAAAACCGACTTGGTCGGTTCGGTTCAAAAAGGAGTAAAAAACCGACCGAACCGAACCGATTTCATCCCTAAATAAAACCACGACCACTATCTCCAGAATCACGACCACGACCACTGAACCCAGAATCACGACCACGGCCACGACTGAAGGAAGGGCCAGAACCACCAAATACAGCAGAAGCTAATGCTGAACAATCAGGAGGTGGCACAGGCACAGATACAGAAGACTGACGTAGTCGACTAAAACCTCGCTGAGAGAAGGTAAATCTCGAGACCCCAAAAGCTGATTACTGATAGGACCATAAGTAGTTGGTGATACACTAGATATGAATCGAGTCACCTGCATACGCTCGCACTGGCACCGCATAACCTGAACATCAGTAGAAATAGGCTCACAGATATTGATCTCATCACAGATACCACGAAACTTGGCATAATAAGACTCCAAGGATAAATCACCCTGTGAGATAGAAAAGGACTGATGAAGATCATATGTGCGACGGAGATTGTTTAACACCAGAATACAGCTCCTGAGCCTGTGTCCATACTTGTTTGGCTGTAGGTAAGATGACCATTGTACTAGAAATATGGTCTTCCATACTATTCCATAACTCAGATCGAATCCGGGCATCCTTGGACACCCATGCCCCATATTTGAAAATATGATTCAATGTCTCATCCAGATAATATACCTCAACTGCTTTAGCCCAAACAACATAATTCTTGCCATTCAAAAGTGTAGAGGTAATAGACAGCCTCTCCTGAAAGCGAGAAGAACGAGCAGAACTACCAGTAACAGTGGAAGAAGAAGCAGACTTAGTCTCCTCTACAGACATTGTACCGTACAAAATAAAGGCAACAAAAAATAAAGAACTATCAAGCCTCAACCAACGAAACACCAACCAGAACAACTAATTACCAACCAATAATGAACCACAGAGTAATCATGCATCAACCAACCACAACTTATTGCACCGCAACCGTGAATACCCAACTGACTGTAACTAGGTTGGACATAATAATCAAGTATACCAACTCCATAATAATAATCAGGTATACCAATTCTCAATTCATATTTGTGATGATCTTGCACTCAAAATTCGTATCTAACCCATCAGAGGCTCAAATTGAGGACTTTGGCTTATATCTTTTAAACCAATTGCTTCAAGAATCTGGCAAGACCTTGCTTGATCGACTTCCCTCCTATGCCATAACCAAATGAAAATTGGAGTGCAATAGTTGGGAGCTGATTGATTCTTGAACATCGACAACTCCAGATTGAGGCTCAACAAGCACATACACCAATTAATGTTCATTGCCTTAATAGTGGACAAAGCACTACTTACAATGCCATCACTTCTTCAGTCTTTGCAAACAAAAGGACTATGTTCTTTTCGAATGGGGTTTATGGAACTCATTAGATCCAACTGGGCTACCACCTTATAAGTTAAAGTTGAAAGTGGGTTGTCCTATAATTCTATTAAGAAACATTGCACTGAAAGGCAGTCTTTGTAACGGCACAAAGATGATGGTTATCAGATGTGCCCCACGCATAATTGAAGTTCTAATATTAACAGGAGGACATTTTGACAAATTTGCATTCATTCCTAGGATTTCCTTGACTCCCTCATCTTCAGATTTTCCTTTCTGAATGACAAGACATCAATTTCCAATTAGATTGGCGTATGCTCTGACCATTAATAAATCCCAAGGGCAATCGGTGAAATTTGTTGGGGTTGATTTGCATACACCCGTATTTAGTGATGGACAGTTATATGTGGCGCTATCAAGATGCACCTCTTTTGATAGAGTTAAGTGTTCTTCTCCCAAAAAATGAGCCCGATTCCATGACGACCATTGTCTATCCCAAAGTGTTATTGTCGTGATGTGCAGTCAAAACCACCACTAGACAAAAGATAAAGGTACCACTAATTTTTCAAACTCTATTTAAATTTGTTCAATCAACTCTTGAAAGGGTACTCAACAGTCTTGGTGTATTTTTTGTAGGATTGGGATGAAAAGGGCTATGGAGCTCAAAAGGAAGAATACAACATCAATGCTACAATGGAAAAGTAATAAGGTACTTTCATACTCAAACGGTGTCCATAAATATGTGTTTGTTGCATAGTGACACACTTTATTTTCCTAAATACCTAGGTTGTCGTGCATTCACCTTGATGGAGGTACTTCATCCCCATTGATACATGGACATTTAAAGCATTGGAAGACTTTTTCAGAGGCACATTGAGGCATATTTTTTAGAGACGACTAGGCGTATTTTTTAGGTTTGACTTTAGAAGCAGTTGAAGATTTTTTGAGAGGCATGTTGAAGACTTTTGAACTATGAAAGCAAAAACATTTTGTAAAGAAAACACTATATTGGAATGACACTATTGTAAAGCCTTATTGCCATATTTGTTGCATAGGCAATGTCATGACACTTGCGATGTGAAGACACTCTTGTGTAAAGATATTGGCACTAATGATGGATTTTTTTTTCCCGTCACAGATTAGATTTAATCACTACATGGGGCTCTATGTTTTGTTATTGACTACACTTGCTTATTAGCCTTGATGTATTGGACCTTTATTGCATCTTTGGTTTTGGACCTTAATTGCATCTTCCCTACGTATTCTTGGGGTGTATAAGGCGTGCGTAGACACTATTTTATTTAACGGCACAAACTAGCACTCCTAATGATGTTCTACGCGTACTACTTAACCCCAGTGTTACCGCCTTGTCCCTCCCGTGTGACTCCCTAATGTGGCAGACACGGATACGGCAACCTCTTGGAGTGTTGAAATGTGTGCTCAAAATCTGGAATAGTTACTGCCTCAAATCGCTAAAAATTGTTCCAAATGCTGAACATGGAATAGTGACTGCTTGAATTCAATGATGAGAACCTGAAGTAGCTTCTCCAAGAGTTGCTTTGATTTATAGTTGCTTAAAATTGTTAAAATCTGGAATAGTTATTGTTGAAAATCGTTTCAAATGCTGAACATGGAATAGTGACTACTTGAATTCAATGATCAGAACTTGAAGTAGCTTCTCCAAGAGCTGCTTTGATGTTTACTTGCTTAAAATTGCTATAATCAACAATTTATTGCTGAAATTGTGTCTTGAAAAATGCTGAAGCTGTAGGTTGGAAGCTTGAAACTTGATTTTTGTTTGTTGAGAAAGATGTTTAAACCACAAGCATTTTGCAGGTTTAAGTTCTGTGATTTTGAGGATCTAGGTCATAATAGCCTCAATCAGAGCATTCTAACCTCTGAGAACGTTCCCAGCACACGCCTAGATCTCAGCACATGCCTAGACTTGGTGGTAATTCATTCTCAGACGTTCACAGTTCTAAGAAAATTCTCATACGTTTTCAGTACTATGAACATTCTCAACGCACGCCTAGACTTAGAGATAATTCATTCTCAAACATTTTAAATTCTAAGAGCATTCTCATGTTCTCAGCACACTTAGACTTGGTGATAATTTGTTCCGTGACATTCTCAACACATATCTAGACCTAGTGGTACTTTTTTTGATCCGCTTAGTGGTACTTAAAAAGAGTGTTGTACCTCGATGAAAAATTAAGGTACAATTTTATGTATATCTAGTGAAGCTAATGTTAGTATGAACCAAAGTCTTATGGTATACAATACATTTTTGAAAGAATCGATGCACGTTGCAAGCAGCCTTTTGCACTTGCCCATACGTTCTCAATTCCTCGTAGCAATGAAATTTGTTTGGCCTATTTTCAAATATGCTCCTCGGAAATGCAAAATTAATAGTTTTCGAATTGCGAGAGAGGGACTATACTACTTTTTGGAGTCGCCACCCACCCTGGTTAATTTTCTTTCTTATCTATTTGAAGTATCACAAATTATATTAGTTCTGACAAACTTGGTAGGTGTTAGTTTTTTTTTTTTGATCCGCTTGGTAGGTGTTAGTTACTCCGTACTATCTAGTCAAATTAGTAGAAATAGGTTCAAACTTCAAACATCAGAACGGGGAAAAAAAAAACCCATTATATAGGAAGACAAAAAATATAGAACGGAACTGATTTTTGCGCTCCACTTTTTACTTATGTCGCTTTACTTTTAACTTGAAGTTACTGATAATGTCATGAACAAAGTGGAGCACCCTCAGCAAAAAAATGGAGCGTGAAAATCAAAATCTACTCGTATATAACATCAAAACAGAGTCAGTTTACAAAACTCTCTATAACATCAAAATCACTTTCTTCCAATACTGAAAGACAAGAACAAACAGAAGCAAAAGACTCTAGTCCTCCATTCTATAGCACAAGAAAACCCTAAAATTTGCCAAAATTCGTAAAACCTGTTTTGCTGAACAACAATCTACTATAATCTCTGTAAGACCAAAACACAGGAAAATACGCAAAAACTATCGAAACGTACATTAACAAACTAAACCCACTGCGTAATTATAAACTTATAGTTTAAGGTTGCGACGAAATGACCATATATTTGGACCACCTCTTGTGCTCATTTCTGTGTTTGAGGACGGGATTAGGAATTGGTGTTCGGGTGCCAACAGGAGTGGAACCAGGATTTAGTTTTGGACTTTGAAGCGATATGCTCTTTGTTCCGCACCTTTGGACCGACTGTAACCAAATTACTTAAGACGTTCACCACTTCTAGTCACAAAAGACGAAAACAAAACAAACAAACAAACAAACACAATTAAAACTTTTAAAACTAATCTGATCAGCTAGATATCTTGTGCCATCAACTGTGTGCGTCCAAGTATGCGTTTTTTTTCCCATCATTTTCTCTCACTTTCTCTCTCTTTCCTCCTTGATCTTGTTCTCGTCTCCGATTTCCTCTGTATTTTGAGCTCGATCAAGATAAAAACGGAACTGGATTTCAGACACCGCTGGGCCTCAAGATATTCAGATTTCATCCAATTCAGCTGATATTGATGAAGAAGAAAATCGAACGCACTAGTTTTGTTGAAACTTGAAAGAGAGTGCTTTAAGATATTCCTAGGGGGTTTTTCATCTTTTATGTATATATATACTCGTACTATTATAGTGGATCTCTCCTCAGCTATATATGTATGTATACACCTGCAGTAACTTTAACATTAAGTTTGATATCTATCCGTCGGGATATTTTCTAGGAGCATTGAACCTTTGTACGGAGTAATACACTTACAAGGCAAATTACTTACTCCCTCCGTCCCAAAATGATTGTCCGGTCCGCATACCGAAGTGTTAAAAATAATACAATTTTTGCAAGAAAAAATCAAAAGTTTTTTAACAATTTACTAGATATCAATGAGTATTTTTAATTTGTGAAAAAAGTTTAAATTTTTTCTTGAAAAATTGCATTATTTTTAACACTCCGGTATGCGGACCGGACAATCATTTTGGGACGGAGGGAGTACTACAGAGAGAAGCTTCGTTATTTGCGGTGGTTGGGGCATTGAACCCTGCTTCTCGGGCCCGCTTGCACATACCGCAGGACTAATCTCTCTAGTCTCTGCCAGTCTTTGCTAACCCAAAGGGTTTTTACGCATGGAGTGGCCCAATGGCTATATTCTATAAAGTTCCAAACACACGGCATTTATTTTGTCTCACAGTCATAGAGATTATACTAGTGAGAGAAAAACTTTTTCATGGAACTTTCCGTGAATGGTTGTTTACGGAGGTGAATCTCAATCAAGCGTCCAAAATGTTTTGGACGGTCCGGATTCTAATGAAACTTTTCCGGGAATTCTTCTCCGGAAAAGTTTCATTAGAATCCAGACCGTCAAAAGCCAAAACGAACGCCAAGATCATGCAAATCAGTCAACAACCTGTTTACAATAGCTCTGTGAATAAATCTATCTTGGTCGAGAACCTAGAGCTGAGCACTGCACTCGCTTCACCACAGAGTTCAGATAATTGAAGACGATTATAGTGAAACCAAAAATTGCTCGCGCAATAATATAATGGCGGTTGCCGATAATAATAATAATAATAATAATAATAATAATAATAATAATGGCGGTTAGAGACAGCGTATATTCCTGACTTTATTACTCTACGTGTCTCCATACACTTTTGTTTTTTTTTTTTTTTTGAGATATTGGTTACTACTGGATTTTTTTTTTTCTTCACAATTTAGGAAAATCATTTGCATCGTACATGAAGGTATAAAATACAAAGCTGGAACACAACAACATCAATTGTACCTGAAAGTTTGATCCGATCTGTTACGACCCAAATTCGATTAATTTGATCTGATAATCTGTTCAATCTTAAAAATTCACCCAAAAAAGAAAAAATCCTCTCTTAATCTGGTCGATAATCTTCTGACCCGTTTTAAGCTTTCAAGGAATGAATTGTTGGGTTGGTATGTTTGTGTTTTGAATAGGTTTGACGAATCAGATTGGATATTCGATTTTTTTAGTTCGGATCCAAATTGGTTTAAAACGAATTTGCGAAAGTCGAATTCAAATTGAATTCAAATTAATTTCTTCGTAGTCAATTTGAATTCAATTCCTATCAGATTTGGACAGAATTTGATGCATTGGCAGGCCTTATAACTTGAAGACGTGAGCTTTCCTGTTATGATTAATCGAAATAGCAACAGATTAATTAAGGTGCAAGCATATAATGGATGACTAAACTTGTT
The DNA here is from genome assembly GCA_019656295.1 of Rhododendron mucronatum var. ripense. NCBI lineage: Eukaryota > Viridiplantae > Streptophyta > Magnoliopsida > Ericales > Ericaceae > Rhododendron > Rhododendron mucronatum. The sequence continues at coordinate 928,936 of BPLT01000038.1, read as the reverse complement.
TACAGAAAATTTGAAAACAAAAGCAAACAAACACTTTCCCTCACAAAACCACAAATTTCTTATTTTTGCCAATACCTGGCACAATTAAGAAATTGTGAACAAATGTTTTAGAATATGAATTAGCTCATAGTCTTTAATTACAACTTCTTTCGCTCAGTAAAGTCATTGGAATGTTTTCTTATGGACTCTCACGCAATGGATGCATGTAGTGCGCGTACCGTAATTTGTACTTTGTATTTCATACATGATGTAATGATTTCTTCTACTAATTAGCAAAAAAAAAGTCTTTGAAATAACACGGATTTGCAAGTTGGGAAAATTACATTAACCCCCCTTTAACTACCACCTGGCCACACATTGCCCCCTTTAACTTTAAAATTCAACACTTAACCCCCTTAAACTACCAATTGCTGAAATTGTGAGGCCTACCGTTGCAATCTGTTAAGTATTTGGACGGAACTAAAAAATTAGACTACTTTGCCCTCATCTCCTCCTTTATATGAAAAACCTAGTAAAGCTCTCTCCCTCTCTTTTTTTGAACTGCTACTGCAGTCTCTCTCTCTCTCTCTCTCTCTCTCTCTCTCTCTCTCTCTCTCTCTCTCTACAGCGGGTCATGGTACTGCACCCATGGGAGTACGGATTGGCCTGTGCACCGGCTCGGCAGTTGTAGTAGGAGGCGCCGCGGCGGGAGCAAGTGATGGTGTTCCGTGAGAGCGCGCCGTAGCTGATGTACTTGCTGGTTGCTAGAATGTGCTGGCTGACTTCGGAGTGGAGATCGAACTCCTCGTCGCCGTCGGCGATGGTCCCGCTGCAGCCGGATCTAGCGGCCCCCCACCCAACCAGTTGCCGGTCAAGGTCCCTGCTCGCTACGACGGCACTTGACAGCCAGGAGAATATCAGGACCTTTTGGAACTTTTCCAATTTGACCAAGAAATGGGTCCCAATTTTGCAAGGTTCAGATTTTGGGTACCTGCAAAACAGAGGGTTTGGGACGGCGCTATTGAGCTTGACGGCGACTGCGAGGGTCTGATAGAGTCCGTTCATGGCGACGCTGGCTGCGAACACGACGTTTGTTTCGGGGCTGTTTGCTTGGATGGTGGCACAGTCGGGAGTTGAAGGTGATTCTGAATTTCTTTGTGGAGAAGAAGTGGGATTTGAGGATTATGTTTGTTTGCTTGTGCCATGTGAAGTGGTCGATGAGTTCATTGTGGAACTCGTTAAGACTCGGCGACCGGGGTGGGTTAGTAGACGAGTTCGGCAAGTTGAACTCGGCGGAGGGGTCGGGGAGGGAGCCCATTGTGGGGATTCTTCCTCTCAGTGTTTTCTATCACTTTTGGAATTTTTTATTTGTGAATTTTTTTTCTTTTATTTACCGGCTTGATTTGTGAAATTATATATATATATATATATATATGTACGTATATATACCAAAAGAAAAGGGGTAGTAAGGTAATTTTATGACTTCTGTTAATGGCATCCGGTCAATTTCAGCGATTGGTAATTTAAGGGGGTTAAGTGTTGAACTTTGTAGTTAAAGGGGGTAATGTGTGGCCGAGTGTCACGCCCTCGATTTTCTACATAAATAATAATAATATTTGATAATTAAAATCCTCACCGGAGTTACAATTAATAGCCCAAAAGATAATTCAGTTCCCAATTCCATAAACTTGCCCAATAAATTACAAAGTTCCACAATAGAAAATACAATACCATGTAGTTTAGTTTACAAAGATAGACAAGTATTCTCCGAAAATAGCTTTAATCGGTAACAACAGCATGCACTCCAAGCATTCCATGACAATGACTTGCAACGTACCTGAAAATGATAGGTTGAGCTACACTAGCCCAATAGAGAAATCTATACGCAAGTTATAAGAAAACATAATGAGTTATACGTCTAAAGTGAATGAAAATAGACAGATATGCCCAAAGTTTTCATGGCTATCAACAAGCAGCTCACGATGGCTAGAGGATTCTAGACAATTCTATATGTAACACCTATCATCTCACACGCCATACCAGTGACACAAAAATTCCCCACGTCAATAACAGATAATCACATTTGGTTCCTCAACCATTTCATCACATCATGTGTGTTTCCACATTCATTCCCATTTTTTTCAATCTTTCACATTCCTTGATTCATCAACAAATCTACTTCCTCATTCTCATCTATCATCAAAAACTCTTTTGTTTTCCCAAATAGATACAATGTATAGAAATACGTGATCTATAGTGGTCAAGCTCCGCCGATTCAAGCTTGAATAGCCGGAATCCGTTGATTCTGCGCACGAATACCGGAAACCGCTGATTCGCTCAAGAATAGCCGGAGGATTTTTAATAGAAAATTCTTTTCCCTTTCGAACAATCCAAATTAGTGAAAACGAATCTTTCTTTCCTTTTCCGATAATCCCATATCATAACATCCAAGGTTCTCGCATGTATCGCTTGTTTCCGGTCATCTCACCGAATGTCCATGGTGATACCCGTTCATTTGCGTGATTCCGGTCGTCTCACCGAATGTCCATGGTGATACCCGTAGTGTCAATTCCGGTCGTCTCACCACTGAGTGGTGATACCCGTAGTGTCAAGTTTTCGTTGTGTCCGTAACCTCAAATAGTCATTGATATATCATTATGCTACAAACCATCAACCGTCACATATACCAACAAATAGATAAGCACACACATTTCCATTAAGTACATCACCATAACCTACACAGCATACTAAACTCATAGGTAACTTTACGACACACTAACCACTAGCCTTTATGCTAAAATCTCACGAAACGAGAGCTCAAAGAGTTTAGAGTGGTCAACGAGATGAAATCACAAGGATACGAGTTACTAAGTACCCTTTCGGATCACTAACCAAACTCACGACTACCCATCACACTCACCACAACGCCTCATATAACCTACGGTACACCTAAACAACCTTATGGTTCATTTTCCATTTACGACGGTACTAAGACTACCTTTAACGAGTATTGAATGGATTAGAACAATCAATGAATCATTGGAACCGGAGTAATTGAGTTTAGAGATGATTAGAATGTGATTGGAGAGTGTTAGAAGTGATCGAGAGCTAATACAATCGATGAATGATCACAAAATTCAAAAAACAATTTTCTGAGTCATTGGTACCAATACCTCAAAAAGTAGGTATCGGTACCAGACCAATCCAGAGAACAATCAGAGTCAAGGTATTGGTACCTCAAAAATTAGGTACCGGTACCAAAGGTACCGGTACCTCAAAAAAGTGGTATCGGTACCACTGCGTTACAGTGGGCGATTTTGCAGAACACCAAGAATGAGCACAAGGTCAAATTCCAACCAACTAAAGCACGATTTAGGCACATAATCATCACATAAACTCATAACAAGAGTAAGAAATCCCTACCTCAAGTCAATGATCGAAACCCACGCGATTTGAGCAAGCCCTAGACTCCGAAAACTTCAAAATCAACCGAATCTCCTTCCCCGAGCTTGACCCACGAAATTAAGGCTCAATAACACCAATAGATGGACGATTGGAAGCTAGTTGCCATGGGCTTTGAGTGATGGTTGGAGTTTTGAGTGTTAGAGAGGGAGAGAGAGAAAATGCCGAGAGAGAGAGAGAGAGATCGGGAGGTAGAGAGAGAGTGAGAATGAGAACTTTGTTCTCCTACACACACACCCACACTTATATACTAGCACCCACACAAATCACACTTGCACTCCCTCAAATAGCAATCCTAACACATTAACCCCAAATCAAATAAACTCAATAAATCTCGTATTTTCCTCAATTTCTAACATTTATAAAACTTTCAAATAATATCCAGAAAATACGGGTCCTTACACCGAGTGGTAGTTAAAGGGGGGTTAATGTAATTTCCCCTTGCAAGTTTACAAGTGCCTTTCAATATCTGGTATATAACCAAAGCTAAAGCGTGCCAAATAATATTTCTTAACATAATAAAAGATGATCGAGTCAATTATTTTCTAAAAATATCTTAGGAGGGAGGTTGATAATTTTTTAATCTTCAATGGGCGGGTGTAAATTCTTCTTCTGCAAATTAAATAACGGAAAAACAAACCTAAAACTAACCACTATGATTCCAGATTTGTACATGTGTCTAAATTTGGATATGACGGTCATCCGGGACTCCGGGCGTTGAATTGTTTTGCCCAACAACGGAGAGACCAGTGAGGGATTTTTGGCTCAGTATTCCTTGTAAAAAAACCTTAGAAGTATGACAGTATTATATTCCAACATGAAAAAACGTATTGAGTACTCTATCTTGGGACGCCGTCACATGGTGTCTCAATACTCTTTTGCACCACATGGTGACTAAAATGTTGGAGTCCCATGCATCTAAATATGTTATGGAGAAGGATATTGTTGGGCACCATGTAACGATGCCTTAAATCACTAGATAATTAATTGCTCTCACAAGCAAGCCTCTATTCACTAAACTTTCACCTCCAAATTAACAGGTTAATTTGTGTAGAAATATAATTACTATTTTATCACAAAAATGAAAGTCAAGCAAGGCTCTATCACCTTGTCCCTTATTTCCATACTTTTCCTTCTTAAATCTATCAATAACACTTCTTTCTATTGTGTTGAAGATGATTCATTTTTAGGTAAACAATTGAATTATTTTACTTGGAGAATTCAAAATTTTATCTACAACACATTTTGATTTTTATCTTAATTTCATAGCTATTTAAGATAAGGCGACAATTAAATACTTTTCAAATAGGAATATGTCTTGAAGAAATAGTGCAAAAGAAAACTAAGGCATGTCAGGTTCGTAAAAAAGAGATGGATAATTTTTTGTTATTCACAACAAAGTCGAGTGTACGTATGAATTGTGCCCCTATAGTTATTAGTTTCTGGTTACGCCACTGATTTCGTGCTTGAGTATGAATCATGAAATCGTACAAACAATTATTAGTAGAATACAGGTTTTCTCTAATTTTGATATCTTATTAATTTTATGTTTCGTCGAGAGATACTTTGACAAGAAGTCAGAAATGTAAATCAAAAAACAAATTAATTAAACTAGGACCAATTCTTCTTTTGCCGTGTTACAGGAGAAGTTATTGGTGGTAACCCTTCCCGAGAGTAGGGATGGCACGTAAGATTTTTCTCAGTACCTAACTTCCCTTCAATATTAATATAATGATAATAAATTAATACGTAGAGAATTTTTAGGGGGTGGGGTGGGCTAGGTTTTGCCATACTCCGCGCTGACCCCGAATCACGACAGGGTAATGCGTGGGTGAACTCATTTCCGCATTAGCGGAGCCACTTGAGGACTAGTGGGGACAAGTGCAGGCCCATTTTTTTTTTTCCCCTTATAAATTGGTTTCTTGTTTAATCACTTTTTTACATTTTGTACGTATATCATTTCATTCTCAATTTTTTATTTCAAAAATTCCATTATACTGGCAAATTGCAATGTCTAATGCGAAAAATAACCATCACTTACCCAATGAAACTCTCCAATGAATAACGTCCAAATTCATAATTGGCTAAATCATGAGCTATATAAATATATTTCATTAATTATTTATAATTTAAAAGTATATTATTGTGTTTGTTGATAGAACTCACAACGCACGACGAAGTGAAAGGTGTGTAATTATTATTATTTTTTTATAATTGGATCAAGAATGCTGAATATTGACATTAAAGTTATTATGTATCTAATTGCTTTTAGACTTGATCCGTTGAGACATGCAGTTTAAACAATTGATTTGTTTTGATTGTTTATGGAATTACTACGTACCTTTCTCAGTAAATGTTACTTTTGTTTATTATTTTTAGCACACGCATTCTTTTATTATTTTGGCGCTCCTTTATACAATTTTTTTTTTAAGTGTGTCTAAACGGTGTCCCCACTATTGTCAATTACTGGCTATGCCACTGCGTTCCCGTCTCGGCAAGGGACCCATTCACCCTCCCCGCCCCACCCCATAAAAATTGAGAAATAATTGTGTGTAAACTAAATATAAAATGAAAGGAATAATTACATTGACCTTTGGGTGTAACCCAGTTGGTCGTGTAGCTCCCATTGAAAGTGAGAGGGCGCGGGTTCGATTCCTATAGATAGGAGATCAACCCCTTGTGATAATACTAACTTCTAACACCCCCCACTAACCTCCGCTGCTGTATGTAATGAGACAAAAAGAAAGGAATCGTTATATAACAAGTATTATTTTTATTATAATGGTGATCAATAAATAACGATAAAAATATAACTTAGTAAATAGAGAAAATACATGGATAAACTTATACACCCACCATCCCTTTTATTGTAATTATAACTTATTAATGAGACATTATCATTTTTTTTATCAGCAATGAGACATTATCATTACATATTTCACATAAACTTTTACCTCCACTTTACAAATTTATCTTTCATTTTTTCCATTAACTTTTTAGAAGGACAAAATTGTACAAATTTTTACCCATTATCTTTTCAAAATAGACACTTATTAAAGAACAGCCCAAAGTGGATGTTGAACTTCCATATAGGGATGACGGGAGTAATTTATTTAGTATAATAGTCAAATGTAAGGGTAAAAACAAATACTATAGGTTTGCGGTGGGTACTAACGGGGCGGGGTAATGTCATCTCGAACCCTGCTCGACCTCAATTGGGTTTTCCTTATTCCTCATTTTCTCTTGAACCTGCCTCGGTACCCCAAAATTTATCGAAATCCATCCCAATGGGGTTGGGTTCAAGGCCAGGCTGCCCCAATTGCCATCTTTAGTAGAGAGTGCGCGTACAGACAAAGTGTAATACACAGATTACTGTCTGGGGGCCACTACGTACAGATCCCACACAAACGATCTATTAATTAAATTTATAATAAATTTTCAAATGGCCATCCAAAAAATTAGCTCAATCGTATAGTTGTAAGTGTTTGACCCAATCTTCTTAATTTCATTCAGAATTCTAAATCTTAAAATCGGAACAAAAAGTTAGCATATTAGACTAAGCACTTGTAGTTATCCAATTCAGTTAATTTATTTATTATGAAAAAAATATTTTAAAATTAATGAACAAATTAAATTGTTTGTGTGGGACCCCGGGTTGACCCAACATAGTGATCATGCACATTCCTGACTAAGCCCAAAGCATTTTATCTAAATTTTGACGACTTGGGCCGAGAATTGGATGGGGGGTCATTACGATAAAGGCTTACAACTTCTTCTTCATTATTTTTTGGGCTTCTTTTTTCAAAGTAATATTTTGGGCCGAAGACTGTGGGTTCTTGTGTGTTTATGGCCAGGGTGGACCTGTACATAGTATCTACTTTATAAATAAAAAAAAACGGCGAAGAGAACTTCATTATATTAATTATAAAAGATCAAATAGGAAATCAATACAGTACAAAGAGAAAAAATACATTGAATCAACCTCGAAGAGAACGATTACTCTTCTACTAGTGCTACTCGTATAAAGAAACTCTATATCCAAGCCACTCAAATTTTTATTTATAAAAAAATGCCAAAGAACTATACGAAACGAGACACAAAATTAGTGCCATGATGCCAACCAGAGAAAAAAAAAATCGAAATGCTCCCCATCCTCCCCCCGAGGCCTATGCGCTGCCCATGAGTGCTCCACCAGCAATGCCCCTGAGATCAACCATCACTCTAAGAGCATCACAATGGCCTAACCAAAATTTGTCACATAATCACTTTTTGGTTATTTATTTAAGGGATTGCTAAGGTTGGCAATATAGAATTCTACAAATGACATATTCAAAATTGAATAGCCAAAACTCTTGCCACAGCCCACAACACCTTAATTTTCAAACTAAAACAAACTAAAACCTGCTAACATAGAAAATAGTTTTCAAACTAATAAAAAAAATGTTTGTCAGAAAGAGAAAATCATTTAACTGTGAAAGAAAAATATTTCATTTTCAAGAAAAACTGCTTTTTTAAACAGAAAATATTTATAAAAAAAACAGTTTTTAAAGACTCTGTTATAGTTTTTGAAAAAAAAAACAGTTTTGTGTAAAAATGGTTATAAAAACCAATTTTCTGTGTAAAATAAAGTTTGAAAAAATTTGAAAAAAATAGTTTTTGTGTAGATTTTTCAAAAACCGTTTCTTAAATTAATACTTTTGAAAACATTGTTGAAGAGAGAGAGCGAGAGAGAGAGAGAGAGAGAGAGGGAGATTTTTGTGTAATGATGGATTTATTTAATTGAAAAGATATTTGAAGGGGAAATTACTGTAACCTCCCTTTAACTACCACCCGGTCACACTTTACCTCCTTTAACTACAAAATTCAACACTTAACCCCCCTTAACTACCAATCTCTGAAATCGTGAACTTTCTGTTAACAGAAATGATGAAGTTACCTTATTACCCCTTTGCTTTTGCAGCATATACATACGTACATACATACATGCGGGCCTGAATCCCTTTTACCACCATCACCTCCATTCCCACCGACGAAGCCGTTTCAACTTTCTCCGACACCCTCCTCCTCTCCGTCGCCTCCTTTTGCCCCAAACTCAAACACCTCCGCCTCCGGCTCCCCCTCCCCAGTCTCTCTCTTCGGCCTATTCTCTCTCTCCACCTCCTGTCCTCGCCTTGCCTCTCTCTCCATCTCCCTCTCCAAACCCCTCTCCTTCCATTGGCTCTTCTTCTTCCCCTTCCTCAAAACCTTGACCGTCGTCGTTCCCCCTTCGTTCCCCGTCGAATTCGAACACATTGCTTTGACAGCGAAGTGCTTCGACGCCGAGCTGAAACTCCAGACCCTAGTTCTGTTCTGGATCCGGCAACAGTTCCGATGGGTTGTGGAGAAGCTGTAAAAAAGCTTAAGAAACTGCAGCTACACAGCTACGAAGGAATCGGCGACGATACGTCGGTCTCGTTGTTTGTTAATTGCTTGAACGGCCTCCAAGAAGTGGAATTGAGTTGTCGACCCATGGTTAATGATATTTCATCGAAATTGGCCGAGAGAGAGACTGAGATTGAAACAGAGAGATGGAATGAGAGAGAGAGAGGGAGTTGGAAGTTAACATTTATATATATATATATATATATATATATATATATATATATAGAAAGGGAAGATGAGGGCAAACTGGTCCAATAAATAAGTTCTAGTCAACGTGGCAGCACTTTCCATCCAAATCCTTAGCAGATTTCAAACTGAAGGTTCATCTGGTAAACAATTGGTAGTTAAGGGGGGTTAAGTGTTGAATTTTGTAGTTAAAGGAGGTAAAGTGTGACCGGGTGGTAGTTAAAGGGGGGTTACAGTAATTTCCCCATATTTGAATTCATTTTGTTCGGTTGCCTTTTCTTTTTAGTTTTAGTTTTGGAAACCAATCATTACCTTACTTCTTTCCCCAATCATTCCCCAATCGTTACCCTATTTTTTCAATTATTTCTTTCTCATCTCTCTCTATCTCTCCCCAATCATTACCCCTATTTTCAATCATTACTCTATTTCTCTCTCCACCCACTACCAAAACTAAACTAAACTAAACTAAACTCCCAACCAAACACAACCATTAATTTAAAGTCCACTAAATTTGGTTATTATCAAAATGTTGCTAATTTTTGTTACGGCCAAAATTTGGTTAATTCCTATTAGGTTTGCTGTGTATTTTACAAATACCGTTACTAACCTTATCAACCTTTTAGTTTTTGTTAGTCGATTGTGGATGCTAATCCCTTGCGACCACTTGAAGTGCAAAATCCTTGGTGGGTCCTCTCCATCCTGGGTCTTTAACCCCTAAACTTATTATCTACCATTTATCTCTACCCCGTTCTTATTTCAATTGAACTTGATGAAATTTTAACTTTGAAAACCAGTATTTTTTCCTGTTAATTTCGCAAAGCTAATTTTCTAAAGTAGATTTGCACATTTAGCATAGATTCGTGAGGTTCCAGATCATGTCGTATCCTATTCAAATTTCTTGTCATCATGTTTGTTGTAGCCGTAGGATTACTATAGTGAGTACTGGGATTCTTGTTTATCTGTTGCCATCTTTGCTCGGATTTATTCTTTAAATGATTCTTTCTTTCGGCTTTCATAGTGCCTTGCAATACCAAACTTCTGTTATTGGTTTCGTGATTCCTTGACCATTATTATTGTTAATTCATCAGTTTTGTGGATGATTATTTTTTGTCTTTATTAAAAAATTGTATTTGTTAGTTTTGCGTAAATTTTTGTGGGTTATTGGTTCCTCTCGACGAGAGGAATCTAAAACGTGAAAATTTACTTTCAAAATTAATTTTTTTTAAATAAAGACCAAAATAATCCAAAAATGTGTCAGTTTTGTATTATTGTTTTCTTTAATCAAAGAATTTGTAGCTTTGAACATAACTTCTTACTTTTTTGATGAACCAATAATCAAGATGAATCCCTCTAGTCAAGATGAACCAATAATCCACACACACAAAAAATAGACTCAAAACTAACAAATGCAAAAAAAAAAAAAAAATTTTAATAAAAGACAAAAGAAGTATCTTACGGGATCGTTGTGATAGCAACTTTATTTGTTAGGTTAAAGCATTGTGAACCAATAATCATGTATGTTGAATGTTTTTTGAATTTTGGAAAATTGAACTAAGAAAAATTTGTTTGATATGAAGTTATTTTACATTAAATATATGTGTCTGCACATGGATTTGTCCCGTACATAACACAGATTTTACGCTAGAAAAACGTTTTAGTTGACATATATAACGTTGTAGTCGACATATAAGGGGACTCTACACAGTCATTTTCAAATGAGGACTAAAATAAGGACTTCCCCATTTCTCCCATTTTCCGTTCGAATTTTGATGATCCAAGCCGCTTAATGTGTTCAGAACGTGATTTTAAGGGCACTCGCTAGGAATCGGCAAAAAAAAAAAAGACCAGAAAGGGCTTCTTCCGAGCAGTTTTAATTTGAACCGTTTGATAAAAAACAAACAAAAACTGCTCGGATGAAGCTCTTTCCGATATTTTTTTTTGCTGATTTCTCGCGAGTACCCTTAAAATTACGTTCTGAACACATTGAGCGGCTCGGATTATCGAAATTTGATCGGAAAAGAAAGATCCTTATTTTATTAAGTTAAGATGGCCCTTAGAAGAAGAGGACTCTATATGTAAGTACGTGTCATCACTTTGGACACATAGACGTGTCACAAAATCTCTTCGGTCAGAAAAATATTTTACTGATACATGTTTTCTCTCTCTTGAATATGGAATTGATATATATACATTGGGATTCATCATTGATCTTGTGACCACTTGTAGTTTTTAATTAGTGAGTATAATACGGGTTTGGGAATATCCCATCCGGTGTGAAAGTATCCAAGTATATATATTGTCCAGTTTGTGGCCGCTGGCCGGTGAGTATGAAGTACTACATCCAACCACGTTGAAATCAATTGCTATTTTTAGGCCCCACCAGGATTTGAGGGCCTGTGGTGAACCAACTCACCACAAGATTGTAATGCTCCAAAATTGTGTCATTTTGGGGTGGCAAGGTACAGGAAAAAAAAAGGCTGAAAAAAATAATAATTAAGTGTTTCAAATTTCAGTCCGTTTGAACATGTGGGAAGATTTTATTTTTCTGACCATTAATTTTATTCTAAATGGTCATAATTAAATTTTGACTCGAAGGCTTTCGTTTATTAGCCCTAAGAAAGTCGAAGAACTAAATATCTCTTAGGGCTAACTAACGAGAGCTCTAGAGCAAAAAATTAATTATGACCCTTTAAGATAAAATGATCAGAGAAATAAGATTTCGTACCGGTTCAAACGAATTGAAAATTAGAGCACTTAATTTTTTAACCATATTTTCTAATATATAAACTGTCTAAAGATGGTTGAAAAATTAAGTGTTCTAATTTTCAATCCGTTTGAATCAGTACGAAGATCCTATTTCTTTGATCATTTTATTCTGAAGGATAATAATTAATTTTGGCTCTAGGGCTCTCATTAGTTAGCCCTAAGAGATATTTGGTTCTACGACTTTCTTGGGGTTAATTAACAAGAGCCCTAGAGTCAAAATTTAATTATGACTCTTTAGGATAAAAAGATCAAAAAAATAAAATCTTTCCAGCTGTTCAAACGGATTGAAATTTGGAACACTTAACATTTTTTTCTCGACTTTCCCTCAAACCGAGTCTTACAGCCTTTTTTCCTCCACGTACCCCTTTGCAGACCCAAAACGACAAAGTTTTGGGACACTACAATCTTGTGGTGAGTTGGGTCACCACAAGCCCTCCGAGTCCATCCTACAACATTGAAATCAATTGCTATTTTTAGGCCACACCATGCCTTCCCACTAACCATTCAAACAGAAAGAAAGCAACAAGTATAAAATAAAATCAACAACTCTTATTACTTCCGTTTTGGCCTAAATAATTCATTTTTTTGTACTTTTTTTTTATATTAGTTAGTTTTGCGTCGATATTTTTGTTAATGATTATTGGTTCTTCTCGACGATATGAATCTAAAAAGTTAAATATTATGAGCAAAATATTTAAAAAGTTCAAGCGATTCTGAGCTTGATTTTGTTTAAGTGACATGGCTTAATTTTTTATCTTTATTCGAAAATAAAAACTTGCATTTGTCAGCTTTATGTAAAATTTTGAGAATTAGTGGTTTGTCTCGATGATAGGAATTGAAAAAGTAAAATTATGAACCCAATTTAAAATAATAAAGACAAAAAAAAAACTATTTACCAAATTAAATTTTTTACTTTTTTGATTCATATCATTAGACAAACCAATAATTACATAAAGCTAACAAATGCAATTTTTTTTGAATAAAAAAAAAGAAGCCAAGTCCCTTAAACATCAAGCTCGGAATCACATGATCACTTTTTAAATATTTTGCTGATAATGTTTAACTCTTTAGATTTCCATTGTCAAGATGAACCAACAATCTTATAAAAATCAACACAAAACTAACTGGTATGAAAAAAAAAAGTAAAAATAATAATAAATGAATTATTTAGGCCAAAACGGAAGTAAGTTATAAGAGAGTTGTTGAAGCCATTGATCGCGAGACTTAGCCAAAAGTCCCTCATATTTACATTTTTTGATCTTAAGGACAAACACCTTTTGTAATCAAATATAAGGACAAATGTGCTTATGAAAGACTTTGGGTATTGAACTTAAAGGAGGGAGCTAGCAGAGGCGGCTCCATTCATTCCGGAGACGGGGGGGCTGCTGCCCCAAGGGGGGAGCAGCGTCCTGCTGTCCCGGCTTTTCGGGCCCACTCCGGTCTCGCTCCGATGATCAGAAACGTTCACTTTGTAGAGCTCGTCGAGTAGAACAACTATGCAAAAAATCATCTTAATTGGTTATCATTAAGTACCTGATCGGAACCTTTTTATCTTAAAAGGAATGGATCCGAAACACTGGATCAAATCCACTGTAACCCATGGACCGAGAGTTATATGGGCTCCGATCAGGCACTTAATGATATCCAATTAAGCTGATTTTTTGCATAGTTGTTCTACTCGACGAGCTCTACAAAGTGAACGTTTCTGATCATCGGAACGAGACCGGAGTGGGCCCGGAAAGCCGGGACAGCAGGACGCTGCTCCCCCCTTGGGGCAGCAGCCCCCCCGTCTCCATTCATTCCCTTCCATGGTCAACTAACCACCCAAATTTTTTATTTTTTGCTTAGAATACATATAAAAAATTTGGACTAACCTTACTTGGAACACCCAACCCAAATGTCAACGAACACCCAACCCAAATGTTAACGAACACCCACCCCAAAAATAGCCCACAAATTTTTTTTGATAGGCAACACAAGTTTTATTAAGAACACTTGACAAATGGTACATCAAGTGAGGGGAGAGGGCGAGGGGAATCCAACCAAAGGTTGGAACAAAAAGAAAATAAAATGATAGGTCAAAACCCACCAACACCCAAAGGGCTAGGCCCCAAAAAATTAACCTATAAACCACATGGGCCTGGCCCAAAAGAGCCAAAACAAACTCTAATCCAAAGTCTCTTCCAATCACCAGCAAATGCACGCACAGCCGCCCCTGCCGCAACACACAAATTCTCCACCAACCCAGGTCACCACCTCCGGCCACCAGAAACCCAATGAAACCCAGCCCCATAAATCACACCACCTGCCTCCAACCACACCACCACCTGCCCAAACCACCACTAGCTGCCCCCACCCTAACCCGCAACCTACGGCCGCCACCACCCACCAAACAGATGACAGGTGAGAACTCCGACGTTGACGCGAACCCCGTGAGCAACTGGAACCTGAGAATAATCGCCGAGGAGCCGGCGATTCGGTCCTCACAAACGATTTGGGGAGCCAGAAACTGAGCACTTCCATACGTCAAAATTGAAACCCCCGCCGTGCCGACCACCACCTCCCCCAACCTTCCACGGCCAACCTCCGGCCGAAAAGACCCACAAAGCCGCTAAGCATCCCACGCCCGTCTAGCAACGGAAAACGTGGTGGGATCCATTCTACCTCGACACCTCTGGCCGCCGTTGGATCCTAGCCGTTAGGACAACTTAACACCCCCAGATGTGGTGTTCGGCTGAAACCAGAGCGGCAAGCAGGAGAGGTGAGATAGGGAAGTCAAAACGGCGGCAAGGAAAGATTGGTGAGAGAAAGAGAAATTAACCTTGAGTTTGGAGAGAAAAAAGAAAGGAGGGAAGAGAAGAGAGAGAGGGAGGGAGAGAAGGGGGAGCCCGAGGGAGGAGGGAAGAGGGCACCTCCCCCCCCCCCCAGGCAGCGACTGCTGAGATGAGATCAAGGGTTTTGAGTTTTGAGTTTCGAGAGAGAGAGAGAGAGAGAGAGAGAGAGAGATGAGGATTTAAATAGCCCACAAATTAATCCACTTGAAATTTCAGCCCACTAAATTTCAATAGCATTACAAAAGAAGTCACAAGCTATTGTAAATGCCAAGGCAATTGTTGAAATGTCTAGGCAACGGTGGCAAGTGATGAGAGATAATGGGTGGAATTCTTTGTTGGCCGAAGTGTCTTCGTTTTGTAGCAAGTATGGTATTCCTTTTCCTAACATGAGTGAAATGTTTGTATCTAGTTGTTAGGATCGTCACACACACGCACACGATTTACAAGTATAAACAATAAAGAATCAATACAGAGATATACGTGGTTCCCCAAAACCGGTACGTCCCCTGGAGCAAGAGCGACTGCTGTTCTTTATTATCACAGTACGAAATAGGGTTTACAACTAGAGTATTTATACTGACTATATTCTAACCCTAATCTGGTATTTGGTCTGTATCCCAAAAATAGAATTCCTTAGTATCTCTTCGTACTTAACATATGAGCCACAGTTCTAACACTAGTGATCAACCACAATGCAAAGCCCCACAAATAACGATTTCTCATCTTTATCGTGCTGAGCTATTTAGTACAGTCTTGGATTTGCAATTTCATGAGTTGAACAATCGCTTCACAAAGGCAAATACGGAGTTGCTACTTTGTACGAGTTGCTTGAATCCTAGAAATTCATTTTCTACTTTTGAAAGGAAAAAGTTGATTCATCTTGCGGAACTCTACCCGTGTGACTTTTTAAAGCTGAACCTAATGGCATTGGACATTCAACTTCAAAATTACATTGTTGATATTATATACTTAGCTATTTTTGGGTCGCATTTTAGATGTTATGTATGACTTTTTGTTTATATATAGTTGTGGTTTCTCGAGATAGTATAGTGCATTTTCTGAACACCCTAAGAAAAATTCTTGGAGCCGCCACTGGGAAGGAGGAATTATAATCTGAAGAGATTTATTGAAAAGCAAAAGAAAGAATTAAAAGAAAGGATCCAAGCTCTAGATGATTTTGAGGAAGAGGATATCTTGGAGGACAATGTTGTTTTCGAGGAGGATGACTCTCTATCTATGGCTTTTTGAACTCAAGATTGGGCGGGTTTGAGGTGTTTGGCTTATTTTAATTTTGCTTAGTGGCTATGTAGTTTTGGTTTTGGCTGTGGCTGTTTATTTGGTTTAGTTTTGGCTATTTCTTTTTTGTTTGGCTTTTCGGCTTGTTGTGGATGGGGGCTTAGGTATAAGGTGTGAGGCTCGTTTGGATGTTTGGTTGTTGAGGTCTGTGGTTATGGATTTCTTTGGTGTTCAGTTGGCATCTTGCTTTCTTTTAGGTCTCGGGTGGCTTTTGCTGGTGTGCTCTTGATCCTTTTAATCTTTGTAATCCTTTATAAAGATTAATAAATTCTTTTTGCTTAGCAAAAAAATAAAAATATGTGCTTATAAAAGTGCCTAAAATTCTAGGGTATCTATAAAAGGGCCTAAAACTCTAGGTTACCATATATATGAAAGTGCCTAAACCCCAGAGTATCCTATGAAAGTGCCTAAATTCCAGGATATCCTATAAAAGTGCTTAAACCACTAAAACTCTACTCCCTCCGTCCCGTTTTAAGTGTCGCGTTTCGTAACTCCAACTTATTAAGTATTATCATTACGCTTTTCACATCAACTTTTACTTCCAGTTTCCTTACCTTCTATGGAGATATCATTATTACACTTTTACTGACTAACTTTTCAAAATGAAATATACTTTTAGGGGCAAAATAGAAAATGTACTAACTTTTACCCACTAACTTACATAATGGACACTTATTAAGGATAACCCAAAATGAAATACTGGACTCTAAAAAGAGGACGGAGGGAGTATAATAAGAAAGTGCACCCTAAAATCTTATGAAAGTGCCTAATTACATGTTTTGCCCTTATGACTAAAAAACTCAAAAAGTTAAAGGAACTTCACTGAAAACTATTTTGCTGACGTTATTCTCTTAAATGAAAACTATTTTACTGTCCTTATGACTAATTTTTCCTTTATTTTATTTTATACTCAGTATTTCCTTTCTTTCCATTTGAAGGGTTAGTGGGAAAGCAATGTTGTGGCCCAAAAATAGCCATTGATTTCAATGTAGTTGGATGGAGTTCATCCTCACCACAAACTGGACAATACTGGATACTTTCACACTGGATGAGATCCCAACCCCGTGAGTATAAAGAAAGCAATTCTCTCTCAATCAATAATACTCCCTCTTTTCCTTTTTTAGAGTCCAAAAATAGTGTTTGTTGACAACTTTTTTGTTAGTGGAAACGAGATGGTAAATTATTAAAAAAATTTGGTAGTGAAAATGAGATGGTAAAATGCGTTAATTTTTTAGTGATTTTTGTTAGTAAAAACGGGACCTAAGTTATAACCATGTAAAACAGTGGATTGCTATTTGTTTCTTCCTCCTATTTTGCCTTGCTCTATGATCCATGTGGTTATTATTAAATACTCATAAGACAACAAGCGTATATGTAATAAACACATACTAAAGTTACTTTGTTTCTATCCATTTTGTAAATGAAATTTCAAGATTTTAAATTTAACATCAAATCTTGAAATCGTGCATAGCACGGATCTTTGCTAGTAATAGAGTGTTACCGGTTAGTCCGGAAATAATTTTTTCTCACGTGACAAATATTTTGGAGAAAATTTTATTAAGAGGAGAAAGGAAGTACAAGAAAAAGAGGAAGAGAAAAGCGGCATCACAATCCCAAGAATACATCCCAACGAAATTGACACCTATTCCAGCGACAATCATATGCGAAGGACCCCAAGCTAGTTGATAAGGAATCAACTAAATTGTCACAATACAAACCCCAACAACCATGGAAACAAATATAACTTGTGGGTCATCATAATGAGTAAATCTAAATTTACGCCAGGTGCTCATTAGGGTATCCACAATGCTATAATTAAAAATGGATAACCAAAAGTTACCACATCAGCTTTTGATTATCCATTTAAGAGATTGTTAACGTTAACAATGTAAAGGTCCATAATGGCATAATCAAAATTAAATAACCAAAAGTTGTCACATCACCATTTTAAATTAAAGAAAAACTAAAAACTGTGAACATAGGAAATAGTTTTTCCTAAAATAATTTTAAGACTAATAAAAACTATTTAAATAGAAAATAATTTTTAAACTTTTTTCAAAACTTCAAAAAAAAAAAAACAGTTTTAAGAAAAACAGCTTTTGTGTAACTACGGTTTTTGAAAAAATAGTTTTTATATAAGAAAAGATTTTGAGAAAAAATATTTTCTTATACAAAACAATTTTTCAAAAAAAGAACAATTTGTTTTGTATAAAATGTCTTTTTTTTTAAAAACAGTTAAAAAATAAATTTTGGGGGAAAACAATTTTTTTAAAAAATAGTAAAATATTTTTTTTTGAAAACATTGTTGAAAAAGATAAAGAGAGGGGGGAAAATGGAAGAGAGAGAACATTTATTTTGTAATGATATGTGTATTTGATTGAGAATATGATTTATTAAATTTGGTTATTGTCAAAAGGTTGTTAGTTTTGGTTATCCAAAGTCCAAAATTTGATTATTTCTAAGGAGGTTGCTAAATTTGATTATAGCATTGTGAGCCATATTTTGTATAAACATGTCTAATAATTTTAAAAACCTATCACTTTTGATTATGCCATTGTGGATACTCTTAGCTTTTTCGGCATTTGTTCTTATTCAAAAAATAATCGCATTTGTTAATTTTGTACCAAAATTTTGTGATTATTGATTGATCTCGACGAGAGAAATTGGAAAATTCAAAAAAATATTACTTTTACTCATATGTATTTTAAAATATTTAAGATTAAGGTTCCGTTTGTTGGGCGTAAAATATTTTTCGGTAAAATATTTTACCTATTTTTCGGTGTTTGGTTGTGTAAAAAATGAGAAAAATATTTTCCATTAATTGGATGAAAATGAGTTACGCTTAAATCTTCCGTAAGTTATTTTTCGAAATGAACCCGCTGTCCTCTATTGCAATTTTTACTGCTCAATTTTCTCGATCGTCAGTCCTGACCCACGTTTAATTCCAATATTCACAAATCTCTCTTCTGATTAAGCCCACCTCTCTCTCTCTCTCTCTCTCTCTCTCTCTCTCTCTACATGAATATTTTCAACTATCAAAAAAAAAAAATTTTAAGTTTGTTTTCAGAAAGAAACATTTTACATAGAAAATATTTTATATGGTAAAACATTTTACATCGAAACAAACGGAGCCTAAGCCGCAAAGCTGGTTTTTGACAAAACCTCCAAAGAATAAAAAAACATCATTCCGCTTTGGGAAAAAATAGAGCGAATGTTTTCCTCGCCAACGAAAATCATTCAATGGTCCAAATTAAGAACCATATTCTCCTAATCTTCTCAATCCCTTCAACACTAACGGAAATTGCGTATTATGCTCGCCTTCAAATCAATCCCATATATGCATGGCTGCTTTATTCCACCTATTAGGATGACCAATTTGTGGCGGCTCTAATTGAATTATCAGAAAATTGATTTTGTACCGTGTTTCATTTTGATTTTGTTTTTTGTTTTTCTTAAATGGTAGAAGTTTCATTGCCAATCAGACAGAATAACCGAATACATCAAAAAGGACTGTTATCTCTCCCAAAAGAAGTCAATAATCAAACATGAAGCATAGGTAATAGGTTCCCAAGTTCTTACGCCAGAACCAGGGACAGAGCCAGGATTTTCGCTTGGTAGGGGCGAGAATATACACAATCAAAATGATTAAAAAAAAAAGACTCAATAATGTGAATTTTTACTAACTCCAAAAAATACAAAATAACATCAATCTATATAATAAAACAGAGCTGCTTTTAAATCCCAAACATAATCAACGCTCTAGATTTATCTCCTCCTTCTGCATAAATCTTCACCGTCCATTATACAAAATGGTATTTTGGTATATATTGTACTTTGTTTTTTTATGACAAAAAAAAAAAAAGAGAGCACATTTATGGTGGAACTGAAATCTTGGACTCTATGTTTGAATTTTCATTATTTTCAAACGGGTAAGATTCGAAACTGAAATGGAACATTACTTTACCAAAACTTCATCTTCTTTGAATAAGGTAATGTTAATACATAAATCACATCCCGCTTAACCTAATGGAATTTTCAATCTATTATCTCATTCAAATTTTGTCATAAAATATGGAAAGCAAGATAATTTTGTGATTGATCCCATAATCTCCATATGCATATAGGTATCCACTGATCAAAAAATTGTTTAACTGATAGGCTCACTTATAAGAAACTTTTGAAAAAAGAAGATTTACAGCTAATCATTTCATCCTTAACTTATAGGATTTCTAAGAGAGCGATGGTTAATTTGTTCTTATAGGCATTCAATGGGGAGATCGTGTGCAAACAAAGTGAGAGTGATTTACATAACTTTTCTATGATTTTACTTTCTTACGTATCCAAAAAAATTCATGTATATTTGTGGTTTTAGACATCGTTTATAGATTTGTTGAGGTTCTTCTGAACACACCAAACATCAACCAACATAATGGCATGAATTTAATCTATTGTAATGTTTACTCATGCGATGTGTGATTTTTCCCTAATCTTAATTTGATTTTTGCCTAATCTTAATTTGCATCAAGCTTTTGTTAATTGGGAATGGGCTTTCTCTATCATCTATTGACAGATATCAATGTTTGAATTTGCCTTTTCATAATTGTTTTCTGGGAAAAATTCAAAATACCCCCCAACCTATACACCCAAATTCAATTAGACTCCCAACCTTTTAAAAACTTCAATTTTACTCCCAACGTTATATTCCGTTATCAAAATGCCCCCTTCCGTCCAAATTACTAACGGATTCCGTTAAAGGCTCCGTTAAATAGTATTTTGATCGAATTTTGATGATCCGAGCCGGTCAATGTGTTCAAAACGTGATTTTAAGGGTACTCGGGAGAAATCAGCAAAAAAAATGATCGGGAAGGGCTTCATCTGAATAGTTTTTTATTGAACCATTCAATAAAAAACTGTTCAGATGAAGCCCTTCCGATCATTTTTTTTTTATGATTTCTCGCGAGTACCCTTAAAATCACATTCTAATCATATTGAGCGGCTCGGATCATCGAAATTCGATCGGAAAAGGGGAGGTACAAACCGAAGCAAAATTCGGACGTCCGTACTTGAATAAAATCCGGATGGATCCACATCTCCCCTTTTCCAATCGAATTTTGATGATCCGAGCCGCTCAATGTGTTTAAAACGCGATTTTAAGGGTACCTTCAAGAAATCAACAAAAAAAATGACCGGGAAGGGCTTCATCTGAACAATTTTTTATTGAATAGTTCAATAAAAAACTGTTCAGATGAAGCCCTTCCCGGTCATTTTTTTTGTTGATTTCTTCCAGGTACCCTTAAAATCACGTTTTAAACACATTGAGCGGCTCGGATCATCGAAATTCGATCAAAATACTATTTAACTGAGCCTTTAACGGAATCCGTTAGTAATTTGGACGGAAGGGGGCATTTTGATAACGGAATATAACGTTGGGAGTAAAATTGAAGTTTTTAAAAGGTTGGGAGTCTAATTGAATTTGGGTGTATAGGTTGGGGGGTATTTTGAATTTTTCCCTTGTTTTCTAGGGACAAATCGTAGGCAAGAAAAATGGTATACAACCATATATTGTCATTTTATTATTATTGATTTTTTTTTCCCTACCCAAAATCAATATTGTCAGTTATAGTTAATGAAGTTTAAAACCCTATCAAATGCATGGAATGTACGGTACCTACCACTGACTAACACTCCACTTGCTATTATTGATCTTTTCCATTTTTGTTTTTTCTTTTTTCTTCTTACAAATCTATATTCAAAATACTTCTTGAAGAAAGTTTCTTTTTTCCTTTTTGGTGAATGATTCAGCCATTAATGCTCATTCATGCTCTAATTTTTGTTTAATCTCGAAAAATTCTAAAGAGATTTTTTCTTAACAACAAACATCTCTGTTTTAACTTTTGTTATTTTTGTTTTATAATTTTTGCATTACAATGTTTGGATGGGGTGCATTGTAGGGTGAATTTCTTCGAGGACACATAAGATGGTTGTATTTGTGGTTGAACCACTTAAAGTCATATTAAGGAGCAAATAGATAAACTCTCAATTTTCTATAATTTAATTGTGAGATATTTTTATGTTGTAATTTAAAAGTTTAAGTTTGAAAATTAGGTTTGTTTCATGTGACACTTCAGAAACATTGAAACACCCTCATTATATATATTTAAGCCCATGCGTATTGTTCACAAATATGTGTAATAATGTTTCTCTTTTCTCTCACAATATTAATAAAAGAACCACCTCCTTGTATTTTGCACAATTTGTTTCAAAAGTATCAGTACTATACAGTCTTGCAATTTTATTCTATGTACATTATGAATCTTGATAGTTGAAGGCAAAACGGTTAAAAGTTAAAACTCATACATTCGGTTTGTATGATCCATATGTAGGGTTTTACGAAGTATTTTTCTGAGTAGAGACATGAGAGAGGTAGAGATCATTTTCATTTTTTTTTATCGAAAGCCCATTTTATTAACAGCCCAAATAGGCTAAAAACAGCGAATCCATCCGATTACAGGGAAAGGGAACCTACATCAAAACCATCACCGAAAGAAAAACACTAAGCACAGGTGACCCAGGAGCAAAGGTAAAGACCGCAAAGCTAGCAACTAGACCTGTGCACGACTCACCGCCACAAAGGGTCGAGACACAAAGGGTCAGCCATCTAACCACTAGCCGCCCCAGCCTGATAAAGGAACCCTATCAAAGATAAACTATGCAAGCCGATGGAAACAGGGGTAATAAACAGACCAGAAAGATAAACATGACCACCATGGATGGAATTCACAAGCACGCCAGCCGCCTCCAGCCGAGAGGAACCACCCGGTGCCCGCAATGGAGGTACCAACTGTTCTCGAACCGAAGGGATGGAGAAAATATCTCCGGCAAGCCTACGCTGGCACGACAGGCTCCGAACACGGAAATCGAAGTAGGAATCCCGAGCAGGATCTCCGATCACCGGGTACACGGCGCCGATGGCCGTGGTAGCTCCCTAGCCGATCACCCCCTAAGTTGATGACGAAAACATAGCCTAGGGCCATGCCCTTGAACCTTATTAAGTCACCACCAACACCCGCTCCAACTGCCGCAGGATCACCGGGCAACCGGATTAAACGCCAAACACCGACTCCATCCAGCCCCCACACAACACCACACCAGAAGAAACGAGGGATAGCAGCAAACAGCACACAAAACTTATTTGCCCACCATCACCACCCACCGGATCTGGGGAAACCAGATCGGTACAAATCTGGACTGGGGAAAACCAGCCGGAGAGAACCGGAAAAACATCGGCAGAAAACAGCAACGGAAAAAAACCCCCCAAACCCAACCTCACCAACCACCCACAGCCACCACCACCTACCACCGCCACCGCCACCGCTCGTCGGCCACTGCTACCAGATCAAGTGGCTGAGGGGAACCGAAAAGAGCGAGACCACAAGCCACCAGCCTAGGATTCGTCTCCCGAACCACACCCGAGACCCATCCCAACCGGAGAGGGGTCGAAACAGGGGAGCAGAGAGGAGAGCAGAGGTAGAAGAGGAGGAGAGGAAAGGAGAGAGATGGGGGGGGAAGAAGAGCCTGGAGGGGAGGAGGGGAGAAGAGGAGGCGGCGGCCCCCTCCCCCAGGCCAAACCAAACAAAAGTTTTGGAGCTCTGGATAAGGTAGAGAGAGAAAAGCTTAGAGAGAGAAAAAACCCAACGTTAGATCATTTTCATTTAGAAATTCAAAATGCACATGTATCTTTGGTGTTAAGATCCTTTTGTTGAACTCCCATTCATAGCATGGATTTGTTGCTAGAAAAAACCCAAAAGAAACGAAAAGAAGAGAAAATCATTGGAATATGGCAGTGGAGGTGGGTGGGTGCATGAGTCATACTATTGCTGGTTCCAGGCTACAAGGTATCGTCAGCAGAACATGAGTTTTACTATTGCTAGAGGCAGATGAGGATAGAGATTTGATGATGGAAAGTATTGGATAGGGATTCGACAAACATCTAATATGGGTTAGAATCTTATGGAAAATTTAGATGTTGAATGGTATCAAATTTTCTTGCAAATCCTAATTAGTACACGTAATGCAATATATGTATCTCTTAACAGGAGATACAAGATACATATTTTTTTGTGTTCTTTTATGTATCTACTCGAGACATGCATTTTCAGTGTTATGTATTATTTTTTGTTTGCATTGATGTTTGGATGGTGTTTTTTATTTTATCAAAGCTTTATGCATTTGAGTTTATGCATACAAAAGTTAGAATTTGAAAAATTATTTGCTCTTCACTTGCTAATTCAAGTTAAACAGGTCAATAAATGTGTTTGGGATATTGTTTTCCGCAAAGTTGAATTCATTGGCCGGGTAGGGGTTGATATATTAGGTTGAATGTCCAGTATTTGTTTGCATGTGCTGATCGTTCAATCCGTGCCTTCAGGCACAAGCATGCACTAGTGTGTGTGTGTGTGTGTGTGTATATATATATATATATATATATATATATATATATATATATATATATCTAAACACGTTTCTCATATCTAGTTTAAAAAAAATGTTTCTCATATCAACTTAGATTGCAAAAGTATTAAAGTTTACCTAATCCTATCTATTAATTCAGGCATTTGAACTATACTCGACGCTCTGTCATTCACTAAAAACATCTATAATAGAGTCTGTGTCAAACCCTCAAGCAATATCTTGCTAGATATAAATGATCAAGAAACTTGCTAAAAACTCATCTTCCATTCTATTCCAGAGTCTTGTCTTCACACATTTCATAGCAGAAAATGCACATTCCGTTGTAGCTATTGAAACGGATAAAGTCAATATAAGCCGAATCAACCTATCGATAGGAGGATATATCTTGGACTATCCTGTCTACATCAACGCTTGGCTCAACTCCAAAATAGGAGGATATATCTTGGACTATCCTGTCTACACCAACGCTTGACTCAACTTCAAAATCGTTGACAGATTTTGAAACTCAAGATGCTTAGACACATAAAGCTTTTATGGTAAAATCAAATAAGGTAAAATTTAATTAGGCTTTAGCCCTCCAAAAATATAAATATTGCTTTTGAAATTAGGCTTTAGCCGTCCAATTCTTAGGAATTAATATAATTAGGTTTTAGACCCAAATTCTTAGGAATTATGGCTGTAGGTTAAAAAAAAATTACTAAACACTTTCTCCCACTCTTTTTTTAACCAAAAAAAAATATAGGGAGGCAAGTTATATTTAATAAGTAATGTTTCCGCTTTTCTTCCCTCCCCCCTAGGGTTTCTACCTTAAATGGGGCGGAGGGGGGCTATCATTTTCTCTCCACTTGGGCATTATCTCCATGGGTTTGATTGGAGATCTATCTCCTCCCTTCGCCGTCCTCCAAGCTTACCCTACCCCTATGCTTCCAACCGCCTTGACCCTTTCGTCTTCTCCACCGTCGTGCCTCTGCCATTTATTTCACAAAGTCATCAAGGCTCCATCACATGAGGCGAGTCTTGGGTTTGTGGATTAGCTTGTGGATGTGATTGATCTAGTCCGTTGAGCATGCTTGGTCCGCCAGAGTAGGAGTGCTAGATTGGTTTGGTGTTGATTATGAGGAATATTTCTTTTTCTTTTGCTTTTTGTTTTTTCCTTTTGTGTGAATCTCTCCCCTGCGTGGACTCTCTCACCACTTGTGGGTGTTGGCTGCCGTTTTCCTTAGGGATCTCTTCTACTATTTCTTGGACATGTCTCTATTCCTTCGTTCCATTGGAAGGTTTCATACGGTCGTGGTGGATTTTGCAAAGAGGAGTGGCTTTTTATGCAGCTCATAGTTTTGCTCTTCAAGCTATGAGAAGTGTTGGTTGTAGGACTTAAGAGTTTAGTCACCTTTGTGGCTTCTATCTCCCTTCCATGGGGATGGATGCCCGTTATGATGTTTTTCGTTATTGTGAGACCCCAACTCTTAGTCCCATATTGGTGGGTTAAGGGAATTCGTAGTGGTATATAAGTAAAGGCCAACTAGCTACTATGAACTTAAAATTAACCTTTTGAACCACGTGGTAAGGCTAAGAGTTAAGCAGGTCAGCTGGTGCGGGTCATCATAGGTGGTATCAGAGCCGACACCAATTGGAAGTGTGAGGCGGGTCCCACAAGTGAGGAGCTTGAGGTGTTTGTAGTGCTTAGGTGGGCCCAACAAGTGAGGAGCTTGACGTGCTTAGGCGGGACTTGTCACACATCGCTTGGTGGATGGAAGTGATGGACCATGTGGTGCAATAGGGACGTTGTAGCCAAGTGGGAGAGATTGTAAGACCCCACTCTTAGTCCCACATTGGTAGGTTAAGGACTGGAATTTTTTGTGGTGTATAAGTAAATTAAAGGCCGACCAACTACTATTAACTTGAGGTTAACCTTTTGAGCTACGTGGTTAGGCTAAGAGTGGTATCACAGGTGGTATCAACTATAATTATAAAATCTTATCTTATTGTTTGAAAAAAAAAAGGGATTCAAATCACAATGATGGAATTTTAATAAAATCCACAGAAGTGCACCATCCGTCGTAATGCAATAGTGCACTATGATAATTAATCAGTGGCAACATGGTAAAACTCTAATTTATAATCTATATTGAGAATTATTCTCTCAAACACTATGCAAAATCTATTATACGCATATCTTTTAAACACTCTACCAATTCATAATCTATTCTGACCCACAATTCAAAATTTTACAATTCACAATTTAATATGCAAATAAAATAGGTTCCCAAAACGCCTCCTGGTTTTCTAAATGCCATGATTGTCAAACAACCAATAAAATATGGTTTGGCTTTGTACAAACCAATAAATTATGGCAAAGCATTGAGGTCTCCAAAAAAGACATGGAACAAGAAAGATTGACAAACCAATAAAATTTGTTAGTGGCAAAAAGTTTTTCCAGGAACAGAAAGAACCATCATATCAAAAAGCAGATAATGAACTCAAATTAAGTTGTCATGACTCAGCAGCGAGAGGTGCTTTTCCCCCCTCCCCTGACACAACTCCCCCCCGACCCCACCCCCTTCTTTCCCGTTCTAAGAGCATCCCCAATGGGGATGTATTTTAGAAGGGGATGGATAGTTATTTTAGATGTAAAAAGTGGTTAAAAGTTAGTTTGATGTAAAATAGAACCCACCCCTATCCAATGATGAGATGTAATAAAAAGATGGATAATTAACTAATTTTCCCTTCTCCTTAATTTTCCTCAACTTTCTTAATCCTAATTCAAGTACTACTTCCGTTGAAAAATAATTTTGGTATCTGGTAATCGAGGACTTAAAAAAAAAAGTATTCCAAAAAAAAAAATTTACTTCTGTCCCATATATATTTTTTTACTTCTCATCCACTTCAATTACACCATTTACTTCATCAATTTACTCCCATCAATTCTCAACCACATCATTTACTTGATCCATTTATTCCCCACTCTCAACTACACCATTTTTATCGAATAGTACCAAATGATTACATCAAAGTCATAATTGCTAAAAACTATTACATATGATAATAAAAAATTACTACAATCAATAATCGGGAAAATCAGGAAAATAACCATTTGAACTTGAGCTAGCCGTCCATTTAGCTAAGATTTCACCCTTGCGAAACTGGTAATAAGCCTTCATTTAGAGGTCTTGAACCAAATCCAAGTCCATTTGCATAATCCTATCTTCCATCTCTTTTTCCTTCACTGCAGCCTTCCTCTCCTCAAGCGCCTCTTCTAGTTTCCATTTCAGCTCTCCTACCTTCCTTGTCAGATGTAGTTTGGTTGAATTTTTCTATCAAGTTTATCCATGCATGTTCCTCAGTTTCTGTTTTTTTGGTCTTCAATAATTTTGCCTTTGATGCCTTACGTCCAGGAGGCCTCTTTCTTGGAGGCTGAACACTACCTCCACTCGTAGGATTGCTATCTTCCAATGTAGTCGCTGTGTTTGGAACTTGAGAGAAATCAGGAGACTCCGAGTTTGGATTTTGAGAGAAATCAGGAGATAGAGGGACCGAACTCGTATCCATTTGTGAAGATCTTGGGTCAGACCGGGCGGGGGTTAAATCTGCCCACTTCATACTGTGTTCTAAGATTGCCCAGCAACAATCCAAATTGGCGAAATGTTTATTCTCAGTGTCTTTATTATGTTTTTTCGCTAGATCAATCTATACACATGATAACAAAATAATTTAATTAATTATCAAAATAATAATATTAACAAATTATTATCAAAATAACAACAATAATAATATTCTCGGTTTATTACCTCATTTTATTATGTCATTCCACTTTGATGTTGCCTTTGAATTTGCCTTAAATGTCCACGATATTTGTTGCAAGCCTGCTGGATGACTTCCCATCGAGACTTGATAGAAGCATCCGATCGTACATCGCCTTCTGTGAATTCGGTGTATTTTTTTTGCAACCCAATCCCATAATTTAGATCGTGGTTGGTTGGTACTGACAATCGGGTCTTGACTAACGCACAAGTAAGAATTACAAATTGCTTCATCTTGATTGGAGTTGAACGATTTTCCTCTCGCACTAAGATTTTCCTCTGCCATAATTGATACATTATTTTTTTTGGAGGATGTTTGTGGAGAATGGAGAAAATTTTTGTTGGGTAAAATTCTATTAGAAACACACATTTATAGGTAGGGAAAAAAATTACCGTTGCTATTTTTTGTGATCTGTTGGCAGCCAACGGTCGGCTTCCCATAATAAAAAAAAAACCAACGGTCGGATCAAATGGCCTGTTGGCTCACATTACAACCCGCTTTACTCTTTCTCTCTCTCTCTCTCTCTATGAACAGAACCAGACCTCCATCCCTCTCTCTCTCTCTGAACCAGGAGAATCCCCTGCCACCCCCCCTCTCTCTCTCTCTACGAATGGAAGAGAAATCTTGGCTGGGAGGGAAATTTTGGCTGAAACTTTGGAACTTGACAAGGAAAACGAAAGGGGCTGGACGAGGGTTTTGGAAGGGGCTGGACGAGCCTTCCATCTGCTCCGTACATGAATTGTCAAGAATCGGGGTCGGAGACAGTGATCTCTAGGCCTGGAATCAGTTTTCAGCGAGCTTCCGGAGTGTTGCAGATTCCAGCGTGTTCATCAAAATTCCGACGACTTCCCGATGAAATCAGGTAAATTCCGGCTATCCAAAATTCTGGTATTTTCAATTGGGTGATGATCTCTCTCCCCCCCCCAAACAACTTTCCCGACTCTTTTTCTATATTTTCTTCTAATTTTCAATTCTTTTCTTTATTTGTCTCATCTCTCGTTTTCCCCCCTTCTTTTTTTTTTTTTTAGGGTTAACTCATAATGAAAGAGGGCAGAATATTTAGTGTCTGTGAGTTTTCGGATAGGTCAGGGAGAGTGTGTGTGTGTATATATGCAAGTATGTATAGTGAGTAATTTCTCTGCAGAAGGCAAAGGTGAATTATAGGTATTGAATAGGTATTGAAAAGAGGAATCACTCGAATCAGCAAATCAACATTTCTTCTTTCTTTTTATTTTTATTTTATCTGAATCAACATTTCTGATTGGAAATAGTAAAGGTAGTATTGGGGAGTATTGAAAAGAGAAATTTCACTGCTTTATCTTGGCACCTGAATCAACATTTCTGTTTGATCTATTTTTTTGGTCTTTTGTTCACACTCCAAGCATTCACACTCCTAGCATGAGGTGTAAGAATTGCCTCTAATGAATCCGACGGTTTTTTTTTCCTTCTTTTCCTTTGTATATTAAAAAATATAGTTAAAAAGTAGTGTTTCAAATTTTAATCCGTTTGAACCGGTGGAAAGATTTTAGTTTTTTGATCATTTTATCTTAAATGATCATAATTAAATTTTGACTCTAGGGCTCTCGTTGATTAGCTCTAAGAAAGTAGTAGAATCAAATATCTTTTAGGACAAATCAACGAGAGTCATAGAGTCAAAATTTAACTATGATCATTTAGGATAAAATAATAAAAAAACTAAAATTTTTCCACCAGTTCAAATGGATTGAAATTTGGAACACTTAATTTTTCAACCTCTTTAGAAAGTTTATATATTAAAAAATATGGTTAAAAAATTAAGCGTTACAAATTTCAATCCGTTTGAACCGGTGGAAAGATTTTAGTTTTTTGATCATTTTATCCGATATAGTCATAATAAACTTTGACTCTATGGCTCTCGTTGACTAGCCCTAAGAAAGTCGTTGAATCAAATATCTCTTTGGACTAATCAACGAGAGCCCTAGAGTAAAAATTTAATTATAACCATTTAGGATAAAATGATCAAAAAACTAAAGTCTTTCCACCGGTTCAAACGGATTGAAATTTGGAACACTTAATATTTTTAAAAAAAATTGAATTTTATAATTCAATAAATAAAAAAAGAAATTCAATAAATAAAATAAATGCAATTAAATAAGAGTAAATTACAGTTAACCCCCTTTAACTATGGCTCGGAGACACTTTTCCCCTCTAACTATTATTTTTGGCACTCAACCCCCCCTAACTAATGGAAACTCTTATACCGTTTACTTCTGTTAGAAATTGGATGGCAAAAGACATGTGCAAGTCACATGCACCTCCCATTTTATTTTTTTTGACAATATTGCCCTCCCCTCTTCCAACACTACAAAACATGTCTTTCCCCTCTTGAGCCTAGCCCAGACAAATCCACACCAGTACACCACCTCACCACCGCTACACCAGATCGACCAAAATCCGAGCTGACTGCTGGAAATCAAAAGCCCCACCATTCTCTCTCCACAAGCCCAGCCACTCTCTCTCTCTCTCTCTGTCTCTCTCTCTCTCGCGATGGCAACTCTGCCGCAGCTCTGTCATCGAAGCCGACTCAGTTGGCGGAGTCACTTGGAGACGGCAACTCCACCGTTACCATAGCCGGAGCCTTCGATTCATCTTTTTCTTCGCTGCCGTCTGCCAGATCTTAAGTCGTCGGGATCTGGAGGGTCTCGACCAAACTGACCACTTTGGGGAATGGGATGGGATAGACCTAGGTTTCTCTGGTTGCAAGGTTGGCTACGAGGTCAAAGGAAGAGGAGATAGTGGTAGGAAATAGGAGGTGAATCGGCGGTGGTGGTGGTGGGCAGCGGAGGTTTGGTTGGTGGTGGGTTTCTGTCGAAGCTCTGAAATCAGAGATTTCTAGTGAGGTTTGTGGATTCATGGTTCGCTTCGCAAATTGGTTTGTGGATTATATGATTTGTTGCTTTGTGAATTTGATTGGTAGGGTTTTAATCTGAATTTGTGTACTGCTAATTTGATTCTTACATTTCAAGTTTGGAGTTGTGGGTTCAGTTTCAAAGAGAGAGTGCCGATGCAGGGGTAGGGTCAACCGGATTCCGGTGCCGATGCGGCGATTTGTTTTGAGTTCCGAGGGAGAGAGAGAGAGAGAGAGAGGAAACATGTGTTTTGTCTGTTAAATGGAGTTGCAGAGTGGTAGAAAAGAGAAAGGGCAATAAGCCAAAACAGATATGTTTTTGTGAAGGATAAAATGGTAACTTAAGCCCTCTCCGTTACGGAAGTTAACCGGATAAGGGTTTTCATTAGTTAGAGGGAGTTAAGTACTAAAAACAATAGTTAGAGGCAGTAAAGTGTCTCCGAGTCATAGTTAGAGGGAATTATCTGTAGTTTTTACCCATTAAATAAACAAAGGAATTGCGGGGTTTGGGGGGTAATTTGGGAAACGGCGGTGGGGTCGGGGGTGTGGTGTCAGGGAAGGGGGAAAAAGCAATTTGCCTCAGCGAAATGTTGCCCTACCTTCTTTGTAGGCTTCAGGAAAGTGGATGGGGACATTGCACTGGCATTCTCATGTGATTTGTTGCCCATTTGTAATCTATTTGTAATCTTGTGTGACTCTGACTGTTTCATTATTACATTTTGTTGTTTCTTCATTGTTTTTAATTGATCGCTATTATTCATTTTTTGTTCGCTACTGAATCTTACTAAATGGGCACAAACTGAAGTGCATCATCAAAATAATTGCAGTAGCAGACTAGGTAGCGGGGTACCGAATGATGCGTAATGGACCAACGGTATCGTGATTATATTTTTAAAAAAATTTGGCGCCTTGGCACCTGCAGCAGTCAAAAAATTAGATTCAAAGAGATAAATATTTTGGGAGTATGATCTCCTTGAGGTTCTTCCGAGTGCGCATAGATGTTGGGGAATCCACGGAGTCTATGCCACATCATCTGGACCCAATATACAGTAAATGACTCATATCCACTTAAAAGACCAAGTCTTGTAAGTGATGAATCATCTAATTGTATATTAAAGTTCAATCTTTTGTCTATTTATCCAATGTGGAACTCAATCTTTCACAAATGTCCGTACAACCCCTAATGTGAGAACCATGTATGCATTGGGCCATTGGCGGACACTGGAATCATAGTAATTAAAGGGAGACCAAACCTCATATATTCATAATTTAGCAACAAAATATCATCCTTATATAGTATATAAATATGAGATACATATATGTCAAAAAGTTCAAAAATGCTATATAAATATGAGATACGTATATGTCAAAAAGTTCAAAAATTGAATTCCATGCAGCCCATTTCTAAGCTTGCACACGACAAAAATGACCAAAGTGATAGATGTTCTTTTCCACTTTCAAAAACAAAATATGTAAAGCACTTCACAAAAATTCAAAGTAATACCAACAGTGTAGCATAACCATTTGACCAATCAACACAATTATGTTAGGCATCTTCAATGATAGAAGAGAGAGAGAGAGAGAGAGAGAGAGAGAGGTGTACATATTGTTTTCCCTTGTTCGGTTTGTATTTTTGGTTTTGATTTTGGATAATAATTGTGGAGAGAAATAGGGGTAATAATTAGGAGATTTAGGTAATGATTTGAGAGATATAGAGAGAAAAAGTTAAAATAATAATTGAAAATAGGGATGATGATTGAGGAGAGATAAGAGTAATGATTAAAAATAAAAATGAAAGTGAGAGTTAAAAAGGAACCCGAACAAAGGCACTGTAATACTATTACTAACATTGGTCCTAGCTCTTCCTCGATCGATTTGATCCATTTATCTCTCTTATTTCTTGATTTATCACCATTCTCCAATACCGTGTTCGAAGTCGGGCTTATTACCGCACTCACTCCATCGAGAGTCACCATATGATCTCCATGAGAGCCACCTTACTGCAACAATCTGCCGCATGCATCAGGAATTTCCTTGTTCCATCGAGAGTTACAATGGAATTTCCTGCTTCTTCGAGAGTCTCCATGCAAGCTCAGGACCACTGATGCATCTAGGAGAGTCCACCTATAGATCAACCATTGGCTCTGATACCCCACTTGTTGGGAGTCTGATCCGCCGACATTCTCCAGAGTGTGCAAGCCCAATCCATTGGGGTATCTACAGAGTCCATGCTATATCACTTGGACCCAATATACATTGAATGACAAGACTAAGCCTTGTAAGTTGTGAATCATTCAATTGTATATTAAGATTCATTCATTTTTTTATTTATCTGATGTAGGACTCAATCTTTTAACACATGTTTCTAACAAAGTATCGAGAATTGGTCGGTATGGGAATGTTTTGGATAACAGTGGACCAATACACCGGGGTGTAGTGGTATCGGAGGGCCAAGAAATCGGCCACTATGTAGTGACCAATATTTAAATCTACGTTCTAGAAACTTCCTTGGATAAATTGAATGAACACAACTTAATTGGGAAGTATATGCTCACATATGGTGGGTTAAGATGCACAAGCAAACACCATTTACAGGGCAATCTCTTTTCTACAATTACAATTGTACTTGTTATTCCGAATAGGATAGTGGTAATGCCAAAACTATTTTTGTTGGTATCAAAATTTCAGTGCGTAAAAGTCTTGTATATTGCAAATGGTACAAACCTTTTGTGCAATGAAGTTTTGGCACTAACAAAAACGATTTTGGCACCAACAAAAATAGTTTTGGCATTATCATTTCCCTAATATACTGGAGAAAGTAAAAGAGTGTTTAATATAGACTACTTCTTTTTTATCGGCAAAATAAATTTTATTAAAACTCAACAAAGGGTAAATCGAACGACCAATAAAAAATTGGACAGAAAACAAAAGAGCAAAAGCCCATACCATACACTCAAGAGACAAAGCCCGTAAAACATCTAATGAAGCCCAGCCTCCTAATGGGTCAAAGTCCAAACCCAGAAACCAAACCCTAAAACACAACCCAAAAATGCCGCACGCTAACAACTGTCCATCAGAGTCACCATCGCCCACACAGCCAACCGAAGCATTCCGCAGCCACCATAGACAAGCAAGCCTCCACCAGAAGCCATAAGATGGAAATCTCCCATGAACTCTGATCATGACCCAAGCATACCTTAGACTGATATTCATCAACGGCACAAATCGCTGGATGCACGGAGAAACTAAAGATCACTGCATTGGCATCTTGCAACCCCATCACCATAGCCGGCCTCCACCAGCAACCAAGAACAAACCTTGCCGTAAGGCCCAAAACCGGGAGCACCCCAGAAAACGACTCATCAACTACATTCTCGGAGTGCATTAATATAATCTAAAATACCTTCATAATGGATGGGCTCAAAAGTATTGTATAAATCTTCATGCCGAAGACAAAGAGGGAAGGTGGGCAAAGAAGGAGATTCAAGATTGCGCAAGGATTCATGGCCAATGATAAAAGTCGATCTGGGAATAAGGAGATGGTTCATTCCTATAATTAAGTTGACGGCTACATTATATCTTTTAAGATGGGTTTGCTTTTTGAGAGAGTTAGGCGATCTTGTTTATGGCTTTTGTAGTAATATCGATTCTGTGATTGGTCCTTCACCGTAGGGAATGACTCTTAATTGCAATGTCGAAGTACGTAATGGTATCAATGAAATGATCATATATCGACTGAATTTGGCATAAACGTAGGTAAATAACAATATCTAAGGTGTGCAATCTTGTTATGTAAACAGTGATATGATTCGTACCCGCCGATATTTAAAAACCTAAAGTAGAGTTTAGGTCGATCAGCACATAACTCCTTAAATAATACTCCTTCCATTCCTTTTTTAAGAGTTCAATATTTCATTTTAGATTGTCCTTTAATAAGTGTCTATTTTATTAAATCAATGAGCAAAAGTATTTTCTAGTCAACGAAATTATTTTTCTTATATAGGAATTTACAAGAAAGAGGGAGGAAGGAATGATAACAGGGAAGGAATGCTTGGAGAAATGCGAAGACAGTAGAGATGGTGACAAGACGCTGCTTCAAACGCATGACCCACAAGTTTTGTTTTATTACATAACATGACCATTTCAAACTTTCATCACGTCCATCACATGGCCATTAAAGAACAGAGACCGGCTTGATTGAAGATTTTGGTCTAGACATTTTATGAGGGGAAATTCTAGATGTGACAAATGTGACAAATGGGCGGATCTGAGTGGATTTAGACAAGTTGAAACTGGTCGTAGGTTAAATATGGGCGAGTTGAATATGGGTCAAAAAACAAACGGGTTGAAAATGATCGGGTTAAATATGGGTCAAACCAAACCCAAACCCGCCCGATCCTTTTTTTTTTTTTTCCCCTTCCCCTCTCTTCTCCCCCCACCCCCCTTCTCTAATTTGTCTTAATAAGGAGATTCAGAAAAGTTAAATTTTATGATTAAAACTCAATTTGTATGTTCCGCGTCAATTTTTTGTTGATTATTGGTTCTATTCAAAGAGAAGAATCGAAAATTTAAAAATTATGGTCCAAACCCACCTGACCTGTTTTACTTCCTTTTCTCCCTAAGCTAAAATATCCAGTATACCAATGCCGGCTTCGGGTGCGTTTGGATTAAAAATTGAGTGACTTTTTTTTTCTTTATTTAATTTTCTTTTGTATTTGTTTATTTTGCGTTAAACTTTTGTAGTTTATTGATTCGTCTCAACAAGATGCATCGAAAAAGTAAAAAATTATGATCAAAACTCATGATTTTTTGGAATAAAGACAAAATAAGTAAAAATAATAATTTGAGTTTCAATAAAAAAAAAATACTTTTCCGATTAATCTTGACGAAACGAATCAATAAGTTACAAAAATTTGAAGCAAAATTAACAAATACGAAAAATATTTGAATAAAGACAAAAAAAAAAAATCATTTTGACTTAACAATCGAAATCCACCCAAAGTCTTCTTCTTTGTCCTTTAACAGAAAATCTTATTTACAGACTATTCCGTAAAGAAGATTTTACGGAGACCAATCGTGCACGTCCAAAATGTTTTTAGATGGTCCGGATTGAAAATCAATTATGACCGGTAACAATTAATTGTGATTGGTCATAATTGAAAACGAATCTTAGCAAATTAATTGCGTGAATGAATGACTGAAATTGCACAGCTTCATGAACATTGTTCACAGAATCTCTTGGAATAAGTTTTTCTCGTCCATTAATATTCTTCGTTTGCAACTGAACTTCAGTTCCTCTCTCTCTCTCTCTCTCTCTCTCTCTCCTAATTTGGGTTTGGGTCAGTACTGTGGATCTCAATTGCTGTACACTAGTCAAGACTACACGTTCATTACATATATACATACCAAAGAAAATCAGCAAAACCACAAAATCCATATTGAACCCATTTTCAACTCATTTAAACTTATGTAAATATGAGTTTTATATGGGTTCAGCCCATATAAATCCATGTAAGAATATGGGCGAGTTGGGTTGGATTATAAGTGGGCGAATTTAAACAGGTTAAAAAATATAAATTGAGATTGCTTCTTTTAGGAAATTCTATGATATGATATCGCCCGAGCAAAAACGGCCTACCATATCTCCCTAATGAATGGACCATATAGCGCCACCAAAGAAAAAAATGACCTGTTGGAACGGTCATCCCCAATAGGTCACCACCATTAGTATATATCATAACCACAAAAAGGCATAGCATAGTCTAAAAACAGCATTACACTTTCTACCATATAGACATAATATGGAATTTAAGGCAGTGGCGGATCCAAAATTTCAGATAGATGGGTCAACTGTCGATCATAAACTTAATAAAAATACTCATAACTTGATATAAAGAGAATATGCCTTGCAAAAAATATAACAGAATAAAAAATGAATGCACTATGTTTTTACATTTTCAATAGATGATTTATGACAATTTTATTTGAGTAATTGGTAGAGTTATATGGTTTGGCTTTGTGGTACTATTTATTACACACTCCACACAAGAAAAGAGCAACAGAATTTCCAGAAAGCACGGGACCATGTTTCGAACACTGGCTTTGTGGGGGAGTTGTATGGTTTGGCTTTGTCAGGCAAAAAGAAATAACCGAACAGCATTAGCAAGTTTTGAACACGGGACATCCCGTGTGGAAAACACAAGTTCTGACCATTTGATCTAGGCATACATTATGCTCTTTATTGGCTAATTTAATGTATAATACATCCTGTTGCGATTCACACACAAAAAACTCCCAATAATTTCAGATGGGTCACGTGACCCGCCTATGCCTACATTGGATCCGCCTCTGATTTAAGGGGTGTAACAACATTAGTATAGCGTTTACCATTTTGAGGTTTAATAATAATCTACTAACATTTACCGCGAAATGGCCATAACAAGAGTCATAACATTTGGTCCTGGTTAGCCAAAAAGCGTTATAGCATGAACCATATAAATCCTAACATGAAAAACAAAAAATTAACGGCATGATACTAAATCACAAATGGTGTATGAGATTTTAAGCAACCGAAGTAGAGTAAGAGATATGATGTACTCAAATAAATAGTTATAAAATTTGATGAAAGATTAACTACGTACTTAACAAAACCAAAAAGAGTCATGAATAAACATCCTAGTCGTGTGGCACTTAATTAGTTGACTCTGATCGGGCCAGGGGGCAATTTGGGCATGAGACAAAATTTACATTACTTGCGCGTTACTATTTAAGAAGTAACTAATTTTCAAACCCTACATCCTAAAAAAGCTTTATCCTACACACTGCACATTGATTTTAATTCTTTGTGCTTCAAAATTGGAAAGAAATCTTTGATGCCCCAAATTTAAAAAAGCTTCAAAAAGTAGTTTGAACTGTATTAATTGGAGATGACTTAATATATACTATGTTAGAATCATTCAGTTTATGGAAAAATGATTTACTCTTTCGACTCGACACATACGTACATGAGTTTTCTTCTTTTAATTCCAAAGGAGATTTTGTTTTTGTCTTCAGATATAGAGAATTTGGAAAGGTAGGACGGGAAAAGAATAGTTATCCCTTTCTCAGTTCAGTCTTCATGCCATGCCATACTGAAGGATGGTACGTGCATGGTGAAGACATATGAGTTGGGACACTAGCTAGCTAGTTGTCCTTGCTGTTGGGGCAGTGATCGATTGAATAACCTCGCGATCGAGTAATAAGTGATTCTGTAACAAAATTGGCAATAGTACCACTCCAATTATCATTCTTTTAATTGATCATTTTCCTTGTCATTTAGTCCCCTTTTTATAGGTAAAAATGAGACAAGAGTTGAAGTTGCATGATTAGTTTTTTAGTTGCGGGGGGACTAGCTACCACTTATCCAGTGCAGTGGAATCAAATCAGTTCGGCCGGCCGGCCAGTACTTCTCTTTAACTTTCTCCTTGTATGGAAGGCAGGCAAGATCGATCTAAATTGATGTCACGGAATCGCAGATTTCATATTTTATTTTCCACTAAGCGAATTAAAGTGATACTCATAATTAAGATGCTATGCAAAGGAAATGATAAGTTTATAACAAAAGGTTGATCATTTGATTAGATATATTGTTGGAATCCCTTCAACTTGTTCCCAAGAACGTTGAGATTCTGTTTACAAGTCTTTTCCTTTCTCTCTCTCTCTCTCTCTCTCTCTCTCTTTTGTACCATTAGATATTATTGTTGGAAAAGGTGTCAAGAACCTTAAGGAGTAATTAATTAAATACTCCACATGCATGTAATAAAGGGGAGAAAGAGAGACATATTTAATCAATCTACAAACTGTAAACAACATACACACACACACACACACACACATATATATATATATGGGGAAAAAACCGAAATGATCCTTGTACTTTAGTTTTTGTGTCAACTTGATTCCTGCAGTTTGAGTACTTTAGTTTTTGTGTCAACTTGATTCCTGCAGTTTGAATTGACTCGATTTACACTCTGTAGTTTACATTTGGTTCCAACTTGGTTCAATTACTAACTGTCATTAGCCTCCGTCAACCCCAGACACAAATGGGTCCCATTTCTAGTGAATTACCAAATCCTTTCTTCTCTAACTTCGCAGACTTAAATCTTTTTCCTAAAAAACAAAACGGAGTCAATTTTTCTAAAAATCAGGTTCTCTGGCCGGTGTTCTTTTTTCCAAAATACTTGAATTATTCTTCTGATATTTAAGAGGTGACCAGGCACACCTAAACTCTATCCCCGGTGGAGACTCAAATTTTTTTTCTATACCCCTTTTGTGGCCCGAACTTTGGCCGGACCTAATTCTCCTTTACCCGGAGATATGTAGACAGCTTGATGAAAGTTCGGTCCTTTTTAAAATAAAATCGACTTCATTTTCTAAAATTCAAACATTTTTCAAAAATATCCGAACCCCTTTTATAGAACACAAAACTCCTCATTTTTCCTTTTTTTCTCAAGAACCACGTCGCAATCCATAGGAATTGGATCACTTATTTAGGCCCCAATCCCTCTCACTCCTTCCCCCGAAGGCAAATGAGATACATTTCGGTCGAAGGTAAAATCTTGGGGGCGACAAGTGGAGAATGAAAGCTGTGAACAAAATTGGAGAATGGAACAATGAGGCTCTGTGTTTTGGTTTAGGGGTATATTAGGGTAAGAGGAAAATGACTAATTACGATTTTAACCCTAGAAAAGGGGCCCATTCGTACTTGTTTGAAATTAACGGAGTCTAACGGCAATTAGCAATTGGACCAAGTTGAAACAAAATAAAAACTACAAAGTGTAATCGAGCCAATTCAAACTGCAGTAACCAAGTTGACACAAACACTAAACTACAATGACTATTTCGATTTTTTTCCTATATTTTTTGTTTTCGAAACTTCACTTTATGTGACAACCAGAAGAGTTAAGAGGAAGGAGAAATTTGCAATTCAGTGGGTGTTGGGGCAAATAATGCCTGACTCATGGAGAGATTTTTTGGAATTGCATAAGTATGGAACCGAAGAAAAAAAAATTTCCCATACATGAATCGGAGGGAAAAAAAATTCCCCATACATGGAGTCGGTTGTAGTCGAATCTGGGTTTCGTAATTTGCCCCTTCTTTGGAACTAAGTTGCCTCTTCTATGGATCTAAGTTGCTCATTCTATGGACCTAAGTTATTCCTTCTATGAACTTCCTGGGTGTTCAATTTATTAAGCATTTCTTCAATCTCATACCATTTTCATTATTTTCTGTAAAATTTGGAATCTGGGTTACTTGTAGATCTGGTTTTTAAAATACTTTGAGATTAGTGTCTTTTGAGTAATCTTTTAGAAAGAGAAAGGAGAGAGAGAAAATAAGTTGTATATTTTCTAGCATCCACTTTATACTTTTGTTTTTAAATTCTACGAATTGCTTCTTGAAATTACTTGTTTGGTTTTACTTAAAAATGTGAAGAAATTATGCTACTAGATACCAATTTGCTTCACTTGCTGCTTTTCTTAGAAAAAATAATTTGCAACTTAAGTCTGTAGAAGAGGTAACTTAGGTCCATAGAAGGGGTAACTTAGGTTCAAACCCAGATTCGACTACAAACCGACTCCATGTTTTGAGATTTTTTTTTTCTCCATTTCATGTATGGGGAATTTCAATTGGTCTGTTTCATGTATGGGGAATTTTTTTTTTTCACCGTTCCATATTTATGCAATTCCGTAAAAACCTCTCCATGAGTTGGGCATTATTTACCCCAACTCCCACTGAAATGCAAATTCCCCTTAGATGAAAGACTTACAGATCGAGGCTAGTATTAAATATACTTTTTTTCACAAGACAGATTTGTTGGAATATATTCATTTAGAATTGGTAATAATGTTAGGTACATCGATAACACAAATTACTGTATTAGGTACGTGAAGAGTTTTGTATCTTGGTGTACGTATGTGTCTCAGTGTCTATGTGTGTGTTTGATGCATGTTCAAAGTACACATATTTTGTATCTTGGCGTGTGTGTCTCAATGTCTGTGTGTGTGGAGTCTAAGCGTCAGAGTCCTTAGTGTTATTCATGTATGGAGTCTAAGTGTTATACTTGAATCTATTTACTATCTAGGATTGCGTACTTGACGAGATACGTGAGAGGAGAGTCTTATAAATTCTATAAGGGTTTGAGTCAGTTTGTAATATCTCGGTTAACTTGAGAAAACATATAAAGAGTATATTGTCGAATGTTTAGGCGCGTGTGTTCTTTGGGAGCTCTGTACATCTCCATTTATGTTCTTGTTATCTCCTACAAACACTTATATATGTCACCCTTTGCCTGGATTAATTGTTTTGGTTACTGAGTATTAATTCCAACATATTCCACTGTGCTCCCCAAATATAGCAAATCATCATTTGCTCTTGTTCTTTTGTTTTTCTAATTCACCATTTTACTGTGCTTAGATTCCTTGGACATCTATTTTCCCTAGAGAAAAACGATCAGGCAGGCATAAATAAGCAACACTATAGTAATTAATATTTTGATGCACGACGAACTAGAAACCGTACGTACACCACTTTCCCAATGAAGGGAAAATTTGACTCTTAATATGCTCGGAAGATACAAGGGATGGTTTTCTTACGATCTCATGAAGGGAGGGACATATTTAGAGACATGCTAATAGTTGATCAGAAGAGAGCAACAGGCAGGCAGAGTGTGACTATTGGTGTTAACCAGTGCAACGAACAGGTACAACAAGAAAAACAGTTTGAGGCCTTGTGACCATCAAAATATTTCAATAAACCTTTTAAAGCGAATTTTTGGAAAGTGGACATGTTATCCAATCAATAAAGCTATAGGTACATATGAGTTTGTACATACCATATACATATGAGTTTTGTAGGATCCACCTCGAGTCTTACAAAGATGATTCGAACCGTCTATTATTTTTAAAATATTTTTTTATGAAGCTTTGTAAAAAATCATCTCAATCCGATATCGATAAGGATTTTTTCTGAATTTGTAGGGCGAAACTACCTAACTGCCCAGTTTTGCTCTTACAAATTTAGAAAAAGTCCTTAGCGATATCGGGTTGAACTGATTTTTTACAGGGTTCTATAAAAAAAATATTTTAAAAATAATGGACGGTTCGAATCATATTTGTGGGATTCGAGATGGGCTCAACAAAACCCATATATATACACATGGTATGTACATTGCATATGTACATATAACAGTATTCTTATCCGATACCCCTCATTAGTGCGATACGTGTAGGCTTAGCTCCAGGCCACCTGCCAGCAAGAGCAAAGATGAGCTTTGCATGTGCCAAGTCTTTGAGAACATGGATACGAGAAGGCCAGAAGGGGGAATAAAATTGAGAATCTTACTTTCAATGAAAATTGCTTTGCTTTTGAGTATCGTATCCTTCAATACTACGGAGGCTCCGTTTCAGCTACGAGTTGTAGATTACAATTTTTTTTATTTTGTCCTTATTTAATTTTTTTTGCTCTTGTCAATTTTGTGTCAAATTTTTATATATAATTGGTTCGTCTCGATGAAAAAAATTGAAAGAGTAAAAAAGAGAAATGAAAAGTTTCTCTAAGGTAAGACTACCCTTCCACATTAGGGTGGTGAAATCCAAGGGGAAGGGAGGGGAAGGAAAAGAAAAAGCAGCTGGGGATTTTATATATATGTATGTATATATTTTAGTCAATGAAATGGTTGACCTGACTTATGTTTGAGGCCAATGATTGAGCTTCTATAATTAAAACGTTATGTAAGTAATAATTTTTCTTATGTTTGAGGATAAGGGGTAGTATTTTAACAGAAAAGCTCCTTCTATGGTATTTGTTTTTTGAATTTCGCATTACAGAGAATGTTTTGAGATTGCATATTACATTAATCAAAATACATATGCACACTTAAGCCTCTAATTAAACATAGATTTCTATTTCATTTGCAACTTAATTTCTTTGTTACATATATTTTAATGAATCGTTGCAATAGGATATATAGGAAAAAGTATCAAACCCGCATCGCATGTGCAAAAACCGTCTCATTTTTTATCTGAAATTTTTTGTTTTCTGAAAGATACACGTGGTTTCGCTTCTAAAGCTTGGGATTTGGGTCTATCAAACCAAACGCAGCTTTTTCTTGTTATACATTTTGACTGTTGAAAGATCCCAAGGCATATAGAACCATAAATTATTTTGGTTAAATAATTATATTATTATTTGTAGCTATGCCAACCACGTACGTACATTTACTTTCGGCCTTGCAGGTTCTCCTTTTCTCACACTAGCTAGTTTTATAATAATGATGAAATATATGAGATGCTATAAAATGCTTATTCCTGCCTGTTTTTCTAATCTTTTTCACTTCACACACTTATCTTCATCTCTTGTTGGGTGGGCTATATATATACTAGATCCATGAATCACATAAAAAATTAATATATAAATATATTCTCGTTGCTGATATTTTGTTGTGGTAAGTTAATTTTAATTTTCTATTGCCAATTGTCTCATCATTTCACTTAGGAATGCCTAAAGTGAAGCTGAATTAACCAGGCATTGGATGCCAACCATTCATGATTTGACACCGATTAATTACTTTTAGACTTTGTATGCGGTATATGCTAGCTGATCAACTGAATCAGATGCATGCATGCACAGAGAAATTTTAGTTTTATACTACTCTATTATTTGTCTCGATGACAGAGAAATTTGAGGTATTGAACATTTCATCCAAAATCTTGACACACTTGAATAAGAAAATAAGGGTAAGGCATAATTTCAATCTGAACATATATTAACATTGGGGGAAAGACTATAATACACACCCTTTATTTGGGTGTGTATCATATGCACCCCCCAAAATGTTATGAATTATAGATAAAATGTTACGAAATGTATTTCTAAAAAGTTACGAATCGTATAAAGATTACGAGATATATTAAAATATTATGAATCATAATGAAAATGTTACGAATTATACTGCTGAAAGGTTATGAATTCTAGAAAAAAAAAGTAACGAAACACAGTAAAATATTATCAATAAACCATAAAATAGGTGCATATGGTACATCCTTTTAGAAGGTGTGTATTGTAGACTCTCCCCATTGGTCCATATTTGTATATTTGTTGATTTCGAAAAAAAAAATTTGAAAAAAGTTGACCATAAACCAAAAATATTTAGTAAATGCAAACAAACAAAAAAAAAAACTGATTAAAAGTACATCCGAATACAATACAAACACAAACAAGCTTCTATATATATATTTGTATATGCCTCCATTAGAGGTTGTGAAACAAACTAGCCTAATTTTTAATATGAAAAATAATTTTAACAGTCCCTTTTTTAATCTAAATGCACTTTTTTCTGTGGTTATTACTTGTGTGAAATTAATATATATATATATATATATATATATATATATACGGGGCGGTTCCGGGGACCCTTAAAAAAACCTCTAAAAAAAACCCCCCAAGTTCCCGATTGAATTTT
This sequence comes from Rhododendron mucronatum var. ripense, assembly GCA_019656295.1. NCBI lineage: Eukaryota > Viridiplantae > Streptophyta > Magnoliopsida > Ericales > Ericaceae > Rhododendron > Rhododendron mucronatum. The sequence continues at coordinate 884,334 of BPLT01000038.1, read as the reverse complement.
GATAATCCGAGCGGCTCAATGTAATCAGAACGTGATTTTAAGGGTACCCGCGAGAAATCAGCAAAAAAAATGACCGGGAAATGCTTCATCCGAACAGTTTTTTGTTGAACTTTATTGAACGGTTCAATAAAAAACTGCTCAAATCAATTCCTTCCCGATTATTTTTTTAGCCAATTTCTCGCTGGCACCCTTAAAATCACGTTTTGAACACATTGAGCGGCTCGGATCATCAAAATTTGATTGGGAACTATGAGATTAAGATTTGAGGGGTTTTTTTAGAGGTTTTTTTAAGGGTCCCCGGAACCGCCCCGATATATATATCTTTCATAAAAATTAAAAAAAAAATCTACGCAAGAAAAGCATCTTCTTCTTTTTTGAAAGGCTAAAAAGATTTCATTAATCAATAAACATCTTTTTGTATCTCCATATGAATCAATCAAGGGTGGACATGATTTGGATTACAGGAGGTGTGAAATACAATACCTGAAAGTTTAAAGTTTTACGCCACATTGTAAATATCCTACAATTGTTCTCTCCGACTCTGCAAGGGCACTGGATAACGCAAGAAAGAGGATACATTCTCGAGTGAGATGTCAAATATATATGCCTAGGGCAAAAAGTAGGAGTAATTAATTATTTAGTTCTCCTGTAAATTAAAGAGTGTTTCTGTTATTGGTTTTTCAATTCCTTCCTCGTATGGAATTATTTCTTGAATTGTTTTATTTATATGTAAAAAATAGACCTAATTTAGTTTTTTTCGGACCATACATGATTGAGTCGCGTGCAGTTATTGTAACTCTTTGAACGTAGCTATCCTAAGACTTTTTTTCGTCAATCAATATAAGAAATCATTTATAAAGTACAAAAGTACAGACTTACATTAATTGTGAGAGTCCACGAGAGTCGAGACACAAAGTCCATCAACTCAATCAATACAAAAAATAAGCTCATTATAGGATATGATCAAATAAAGAAATGAAAAGCTCCTCTAAAGAAAGAACACCCATACGCAGGTGAAGAAATTCGAACTCCTGATCTTCTAGTGTGCAAGAGTCCTGACCAACTAATTTCCATTCATCCTGATTTTGAGTAATGACGATAAGCATATCGAGGGCTACACCCACAAATTGAGTTGAGAATGATTTCCTCTATCTCTGATTCCACGATGGCATTGAATAAATTCCGTAAGGAATTTTAATTTGAAGAGATCGATTAATTGGTTGTATTGGAAGAGGAGGAAATTACACACAGGGAGGATGCCTCAAAGAATTGTACCCAGGATTGGAAGAGGGAGATGATTATGATAGGGAGAATGAGGCCTCTTTGTCCTTGGAGTTTTAGCACTCTTCTGTTTGGTGTCTAAGCTTTGGTGCAGTGTGTTTGGTTTTTCTTTGGTTGGCCTTTGGGTTCTCGGTTTGTTTCGGGATTTTTAGTTTGGTTTTTGTTCTGGTTTTTGTTGTCTGTTTTTCCTAGTGGGAGGTCAATCATAGGTGGTTCATCTTTGTTTTTTTGGGAGTTTGTAGTTGGATTTTCCTTGGGTTTTCTCTTGCTGTTTTGGCTGGCTTTTTGGCTTTTCCTGCTATTTTGATTGGCATATTGCCATCCTTTTTAGGTCTTGGGTGGCGTTTCTGCCGGTGTGCTCTTGCTCCGTTTAATCTTTGTAATTATTTGCATTGATTAATAAAATTCTTTTGCTGAGAAAAAAAAAATCCCGTAAGCCCGATTGCTTGTTGAAAATATGACTATTAGAATCATTTTAATTTTTTTAATAATTTATTGTTGATAGTACCAAGATGAAACGAAAAAATAGTTTAATTAATGCAGTAAAGTTAGAATAGAGAGCCTAATGCAATGTGTTATTAAAAAAGTGACTACCTAAAGTAAAAAAATAATTTTTGAGGTTAAATTTGGTCCAAAATTTGCTAAGGTTGATGAGGATGCTCTTACCCTGTTAATTCCTGCTACTACCCCTATTTTTCTCTTATGTAATTCTAAATACAATTACATCCCATTTCACGTTATACCCCACAAAAATTTTAGAACTTTCACCTAATTTCTAAATGCAACCGAAAACAAAAAAAAAAAAAAAAAAAAAAACCTTCCCAACATACCCTTCCTACCTCACAACCAAATTTTATTTAACAAAAATACCCTAGGCCAAAGAACAGTACTAATGGAAAAATATCCCCACCCCATCCCCCTTTCCCTCTTGTTGGTCCAAAAGCAACGTAAGAGGGGTGAATACATTGGATTTCTCAATAACTATAACAGATTAAAAACGAAGTGCAAGATAGAATCAAATCAACACTGCAGCAAGATTGAGCAAACTCAAAATAGTAAGCAAACTAGTAAACTTAACAGACGAAGCAAGCTCAAAACCAGAAACACAGCACAATAGATAACTATTTCATCCCTTCAACTATCATACCGTTAGCTACTTATAGTTCAATAGATAACGGAAATTAGAAATGTGGACGGAAAATGTCACGTAAGACCCTATTTGGGATCCTGTAAAGCAGATACTTGATTATGATAGCCTTATAAATAAAAATTAATTATGACTCTTTAGGATAAAATGATCAGAAAAATAAGACATTTGCATTAGTTCAAACAGATTAAAAATTAGAGTATTTAATTTTTTTACAAGCTAGGTTCATATATTAGAATCTTACGTGACATTTTATAGAAACTAACATATACATACATACATATATATATATATATTAAAAAGACTGAGTTCTTTATATAGAATTTAGACTGTTTATATATTAAAAATATGGTTAAAAATTAAGCGCTCTAATTTTCAATCCATGTGAACCGGTGTGAAGATCTTATTCTTCTGATCATTTTATGTTAAAAGGTTATAATTAATTTTTCTTTTTAGAGCTCTCATAATCAAGTATATGCTCTAAGGGGTCCTAAATAAAAAACAGATATTTAATTATGATAGTCCTAGAAATAAAAATTAATCATGACTCTTTCAAATAATATGATCGGAAAAATAAGATCTTCCCACCGTTCCAAACGGATTGAAAATTCGAGCACTTAATTTTTTTAAAAGGTTTATATACTAAAAAATATGGTTACAAAATTAAGTATTCCAATTTTCAATCTGTTGAAACCAATGCGAAGGTCTTATTTTTCTGATCATTTTATCCTAAAAGGTCATAATTAATTTTTTATCTTTAAGGCTCTCATAATCAAATATATGCTCTACAGGGTCCCAAACAGACCTTACATAGCATTTTCCGTCCAAATTTCTAACTTCCGTTATCTATTAGACTAAGTAGGTAACGGTATGATAGTTGAGGGGATGAAATCGTCAAATTGATAGTTTAGAAACTAAGTAGAGAAAATGTGAATATTTTGGGGGATAAAAAGGAAAAAAAAACTCTTAAGAAATTTCTAGGACTAATAAATGAAACTAATCAACTTATTATGCAAGCTATTTTACTCCAAGTTTCATTTCAGAGATAATATCACTTTATTTACGCAACATAGATATGTAAAACGAAAGGTAAAAGAGTAAGGGAAAGAGAAATCAAACACGGGAATTTTATAGTGTCCACAACTTCATGGCCTATTCCATTCCTCAAGTGTCCTACATGAGAATTGTTGCACTATCTCCAATAGTTGTTACAAACCTCTAGTTTTGCGGGTGCTAGAGAATATTATAAGGAGCGAGTACTTCGAATCCACTCCCAACTAGCTAAGATTCCGGCACTAGTCACACCTAAAACCCAAATGATTTTTCTATCCAAAAATCACTCACAAAAATGGGATAAAATTTCAGAAGAAGTGTGTGAAATCCCTTTTATAATAGGGTTCAAAGACAATACTCAAACTAGTGTAAGAATATTCAAGATAAGGCTTTGAATTTTACTGACAGAATTTCAAGAATATGCTCAAAGCAGTTTGCTTCAAGAATGGTGTGTATGTCTGCACTTGTCCTTCTTCTCTTTATAATCTTTAAACACCCAATTGAACGTTGAAGTTTTTTTCTCCTAACCGTTGCAAGGAATCAGCTCTTATCTTATTTGCTCCTTCCTCCAATCTCTATATTCTAACAACAAGATTTCCTATTTCCTCTACAAACCCTTTTCCACATTAGAAAATAGGAAGATATTTTCGGCTTTTTTAACCTTTTTGGTCCCTAATGTATCAAATTCGGACCATTTTGGTCCCCAATAAATGAATTGGAGACATTTAGTCCCCCATGTTTGTAAATGTGTACCGATGTAGTCCCCACCAGTCACACCGTTACCTCTAACGTTAAAACAAAGGGCAATCATGTCTTTTCCCCACCCCCAACCCTATTATCCCGCCAAAATCATACACCAACCCACCTGCAACTCCTTTATCCCGCCAGAACCATACACCCATTATATATACATTACTTGTGGAAAAAAACAGAGTACACCAGTTTATTCTCTCTCTCTCTCTCTCTCTCTCTCTCTCTCTCTCTCTCTCTCTTCCATGGCTTCTTCTTCCTCTGCAACTACCCAATATGAGTACCCCACTTGCTTGTGTGGGAATCCAGCCCCCCTTCGAAGGTCACAGACCATTGCTAATCCAGGAAGACGATTCTTAGGGTGTGCCAATTACGAGGTATGAAATAAACCCACAAACTATATACTGAAAATAAAAACTGCAAGTTTACACAATAAACTGCAGGTTTACACAATTTGTTAATATTTGCAGATAAAAGAGAAAAAATGCAAATACTTCTATTGGGTTGATCCACTGACAAGGGAGAACGAATTGGATGCAACGAATGCTGAGCTAGAGCACTGACTAGAGGACATGGAAAAAAAAGAACCAACAACTAAGCAAAGAGAACAAGAAGCTGAAGAAGAAATTGATGGCAGTGGAGGCTAAAATGAACTCCTACAAATTATGGTGTATTATTCTAATGGTTGTATGCATCATGTATTGGTTCACAACAAAAAATGGTCATGTTAGAAGTGTCTAAGTATTTGCCATGAAATATAAAGTAAGATATGTAATGACTTTATATGCTTTGAATGAATGAAATTATGGTGCCAAATGCCTTTAAGTTTATGCCAAAATGATTGAATTGAAATGTAATGCCTTCATTTTGTGAAGAGAGCATGCAGTATGTGTCTATAAGTTCTTCCAAATTTTAACTGAAACAGAACAAAGTGCACTGAAAATGTATATCTGCACCAAAGTGTACTAAAACAAAAAAAATTATGCAGCAAAGTGGGCAAAAAAATGCAACAAAGTAGATAAAAAAATGCAGTAAAGTAGATAAAAAAATGCAGCAAAACAAATGCCATATTGTTCCCAAAGTGCAGGTATACAATCAAAGTGCAGGTAGCAGCAGTAGCATGCAGAATGCTGAATGCTAATAGTAGCAAAAGCATATTGAATCCAAGTGTTCTTCAGCCTAAAACAGCAACAGCATATATGTTGACCATAGCAAAGCCGTAACATAAGCTTGGTACCAAAACATAAGTTGTTCTTCTGCCTAAAACATTGACTTACTGTCAAAACATTCAAACTGAATCAAATGCCCTATGGCATACATATTGAGCATAACAACATAAGCTTTAATCCCATAAGCATGGTACTAAATCCAAAAACAAGTTCATAAGCATGGTACCATATCCAAAAACAAGTTCACAAGTATGGTACCATATCCAAAAACCAATTCATAAGCATGGCACCATTATGCCTAATCCACTAGGGCCTAATCCCATGCAAACCTGACACATTAGCATACATGTTGGTAGCTCCCCTTCGAACTTGCTTACTTGTGTCACAGTTGAGATTTGGGATCCTTGTGTTGCTTGATCATAGTTTATTGGAGTATTGACCTATAAAAAATGAGATGAAGTGTATAATATAACGTGACTAAATTATGAGCAAACAGAAGTCAAATGTGTGAGATGAAGTGTATAATACTAAATAATGAGCAAATAGAGGTAAAATGGTGAATTTTCACCTGAGTTGCAAGCCCCCTCCCCCCCTAATAGCAGGCCCTGTTCTTCCTCCTCTACCTCTGACAGTTGTTCCTCCTCTTCTTACACCCCTTCTTTGCATAGCACCTGCACCTCCCCGCACAAGATTGCCTCTACCTCTTGCTTACAAAACATTGCCTCTGCCCATTGTTTGAACAGCATGTCCTCTTCCCTTTTCTTGCATAGCAATGCCTCTGCCCCTTGTTTGCACAGTTCCACCTCTGCCCCTTGCTTGTACAACACTACCTCTACCTCTGCCCCTGCCCCTCACAGGTATATCTTGCACATTAGTTGCACCTCTGCCCCTCCCAACATTACCTTCGGTTGTCTCACCTTCCTTTTGTTCTGCCAATGGTACACTGCGAGTCCTCCTATTATGTCCATGTTGCCCACATCTTCTACAAAACACTGAATTCTGCCCAACTTTCAACATCTTGTGTGGGTACAATGGATTAAGGTACTCCTCTGGACCTCTTAATCTCTTCATTCTAGGTCTTCCAACCTTCCTTCTGGCAGATGGGGGAAGCACTGGAGTGAATCCAGTCTTTGGCCACATCTTGTACCCATTGATGGGGTTAATCAATGGTTGATATGCTTTCATGTACGTTGCCTTGGAATAACAAGCATGTATGTAAACCTCTGGTTTTTGGTGTCTTTCTTGCATTGCTGCCATGGCATGAGGGCATGGCAGTCCACTCAAATTCCATCTCCTACAAGTGCATGACCTTTGGTTCAAGTCCACTGAGTATTGTTCACCATCCTGTCCCCCCACTTTGACTTGAAACTATAAATCACCAAACCATGTTGCGTAGCATAGACCAGACTCATTACTCAAGGCCTCAATCTTGTCATAGATATTCGGTAGGAGGGGATTGGGGTACTTCTTGATCCACTCTCTCCTAACTAGCACACGTTTGCTTAAATAGCATATTATCCACTCAAGCATCTCTATGATTGACTTATCTCTTGCCTCTAGGATTCCTCTATTAAATGCTTCACACAAGTTCTTGCATACCATATCACATTTAATTGTTTCCCTAAAATGTGACCTACTCCAATATCTAGGGGGAATATTTGCTAGCCAATCATATGCCTTTTCATCCTCCTCCTTGACCCTTTGCATTGCTTCTTCAAATTTGGATACATGTGATGCTTTGGAACATGCCCAAAACTTGTCCTCAAATGAAATGCCCTTAAATAAATTCTAAAAATTACTTAATATGTGCTTGCAACAATACCTGTGCTCTGCCCTTGGAAGCATTTCATTTAGTGTTGGGATTATACCCTGAAACATAAAAAACAAATTGAGTGTATAAGATAATTGAAAAGATAGAAAAATACAGAAAAAAAACCATTTTTTTATAAAAGAAAAGAACATACAGTACCTTCTATCAGTCATTGATGAAGGTCCACTCATGTTCATTGTTGTCATTAATGTTGCAATCCATCTTAATTAATGTAAGAAACCATCCCCATGTATCCTTGTCTTCTTTCTCTACCACAGCCCATGCCATTGGATACATAGCGTTGTTTGGATCAACTCCAACTGCAGTTAAAATCTGTCCATTGTACTCTCCCTTCAAATGGCAACAATCAACACCAATGATCTTTCTACACCCATTAGCAAAAGCAAACTTCACAGCCCCTAGGAATATGTAAATTCTGTTAAATCTTGGTTGCCCAAATTCTTCATCCACTGGTGCATCCATTACAATTGTGGATCCAGGGTTGGACCTCCTCAACTCCTCACAGTAATCCCACAATCTCCCATACTGGTCAAGATCACTTCCATAAATTAAGACCGCATCCTTCCTCTTTGCTCTATGCAACTGATTTCTTGTTACATCTACTTTTAATTCTTTCCTCACTCTCTTTTGGAATGCAGGAATAGGTAGTCTTGGATTGGTTCTTAAATCATCTTGGTACTTTCTTGCCATCATGGTTGAAGTTACATTCCTATTTGAATAAGTTTTAATGCAGTTATGCTTGCTAGTATAAATTCTCACTTAGTATGTACTCTCTCCCAATACCTTAAATACATACACCTCCCAGTTGCAGTCCTCACCCTGACACCTAGCCCTCACCCTTCTTTTGTCATTTTTAACAAGCTTTAAAGGCCTTCGGTGCTTGATTGCTTGCTGCTTCACAGCTGCCTTGAAGTCTTGTGTTGTGCTAAATAGCTGGCCAACCTTGAATCTGGGATCTTCCATGTCTGTCTCAGGCCTGAAAGTCTTGAAGTTGTACTTTCTTCTATTGTGCCCATTTTCATCATCAGATGAGTTGGAAAAACTGTAGTCTGAATCATACTTGGAATCCCCATCACTTAAGATCTCATCTTCACACACCTTTGGCCTTTTGAATTTATCTTTAGGTACACTAACAAATTCTTCTTCCTTATCAATGTTCTTCTTCCTTATCAATGTAGGCCTCATACAACTCATCATCATCAGTCTCTATATATGAGTGGTCACTATAGTACACACCATCAGATGAGTCATTGTCTGACAAAATAACCCTATTGCCCTCAAACTCCAATATATCTGTGGCATCAAACCCTAAATCCCCATTGCCAATGTCCTCATTTAAGTTAACATAATCTGATCCAATCCCAAATTCAATGTCAAACCCAACACTAGGGTCCATAAGCAGCATGTCTTGAAACCCAAGATCAGTATCTACATCAAACCCAGTCCCTCCATCAGTAGACCCAAACCCAATCCCTCCATCATTAGGCCCAAACCCAGTCCCTCCATCAGTAGGCCCAAGTCCAGTCCCTCCATCAATAGCCCCAACATTATGCTCTGTTTCTAAGGTTAGGTCACAAACTTCGACTTCAAACAACTTTTCCAAATGTGGGTCACTCTGATGGGCTGCAATTATATTGGAACTACCCACCTGGCTCTCAAGTAAAGTCTCTCCTCCTTCATGGTCCAAGTAAACTTTAGCAACCCTATCTTTATGCAGAAAATCTAGCATTTCGACTACCTCTTTATTAGTACTAAAAGGCACAAGCCCTTTGTTCAAACTAAAACCAGGTTTTTTATAGTAAAAGGCCACATGGCCAGAGTACCCAAGATCCTGGGCCATGGCCTCCATTTCCAACATCAATATATAATCAGGATGTAGGTCATGGAATGTGTCAATTTTACCCCCAGTGTAAAGTTTCATAGGCCTAACACTAAACCTACCCCCATGATGCACTTCCAGTGAATACAAAGAAGGGTCTGAATTACACCCTGCAAAAAGGCCAAAGAATATATGCAAAGTCAAAAGACACAGCTTTTGGGACCACACCCAATGACAAAAGTAACAAAAAATGGCCACAAAGCAATAAAAAAAAAAAAAAAACATTTTTTTTACCCTCCACTACATATATTCTCAGAAAGTAAGACATTAAAGAACTCACATGATTTTATACAAAGTACCCATACACATTCATACATATATATATATATATATATATTATACAAAGGGAGGAGTTTGTTTCTTCACATAAAAAAAAATACTTCTGTATACTCCTACGGCAAGTGAAATACTCCTACCCACAGTTGCCGTCACTGGCATGATGTGTGATCCCCGACGCAAGCAACGCTAACTCACACGAAATCAATACAAACACGAGCCAAAATCCATGCTAACGAACCAAATATTTCCAAATACGAGAGCAAAGAGCAATTTACGTACCTTTACCTCCAGCATTGTCCATGATCCAATCTCGGATTCTTGTATTTTCAATCCATACAAACACGATTTTGGGTTGAGAGTACGAGGGTTGAGATTTGGTAAAGCTACCCTCCGTCTGAGTTTTTCTTTTTTAATCCGTCGTCTAAGGATAATAGGGTTGGGGGTAGGAAAAGACAAGAGTGCCCTTTGTTTTAACGTTAGGGGTAACCGTGTGACTAGTGGGGACAACATTGGTACACATTTAGAAACATGGGGGACGAAATGTCTCCAATTCGTTTATTGGGGACCAAAATGGTCCGAATTTGATACATTAGGGACCAAAAAGGTTAAAAAGCCGATATTTTCTTTAATCTCTCTCCTTCTTCAATCTTTAATAGAACCGAATCCCCTTTCATTATTCAGCAACAATTCTCCTTTCCTTTGATAGCTTCCATTGTCGTTCTTGCTTTAATAGCAGAATTAGCTATTGGAAAATCGGAACCACGCGCTCAGACTCACAACGAACAAACACACTCAGGATCTTGGGATACTATCTTTACAAAAAGCAAACTAGAGAAAGAGGAACGAAAAAATAGAACACACAAATATACGAGGTTTGGCAACTTGCCCACGTCCCCAGGAGCCACACCAGTCCACTAAGAACAAAGAAAACTAAAGATTACAAGTCTTCTTTTTTCTCTCTGAGAAAAGTTCTCTCTTGCATTCTCTCTCTAGAACTCTCTCCGTACAGCATCAAGAAATAAATGAATATATCAACTGATATTTATAGGTAACCCTAAGTGACAGCTGAACACCTCCAAGTGACTTAGGCCACGAGAGCTCTCCTGGCTGCGAGCCCCAGCCGGGGGACCCCTCCTACTGCAGAACACCTGCCGCGGAACCCTTTGCATAGGTCGCGGATCTCTGTTGCTGAACTCTATTGCTGAAAGTTATCTGCATCCCTAACAATCTCTCACTTGAAGATAACTGAAGCAAACCAACATCAACAACCTTAATCAATAGTGGACGTAGTGAACTTCACCGCTCCTAGTGTGATTCCGGCCCTCCAACTCCTCACGCGGGAAGGCCAATTACAGCTGAGCACAACTTCAGTTTCTCGATGGTGACTGACTTTGTCAACATATCTACCGAATTTTAACTCCCCAAAATCTTCTCTAGTAACGGTTCCCCTTCTTCCAAAAGCCAACAGATGAAATGGTACCTCAAATCGATGTGCTTCATTCTGGCATGAAACACTGGATTCTTCGCAAGGTGTATAGCACTCTGGCTGTCAGTGAAAAGAACACTGTTCTCTTGCTTGAAATCCAACTCACCCAGAAAAGCCTTCAACCAAATCATCTCTTTAGCGGCCTCCGTGACTGCTACATACTCAGCTTCTGTCGTGAACAAAGTTACCAATTTTTGCAGGTGCAAGACCCAACTCACCGTTGTTGATCTCAAAGTGTAGACATATCCTGTGGTGCTTCGCCTTGTATCATGATCACCTGCGAAATTTGCATCCACACATATCCTCTCACCACCAAATCTGCTCTCCCAAAACACAGCGGTACATCCGCGAACCCACGAAGATACCTTAGGAACCATTTGACAGCTTTCCAATACTGCTTCCCTGGATTGCTTGCAAACCTGCTCACAACTCCCACTGTATGCGCGATGTTCGGCTGCGTGCAGACCATCGCATACATTAGACTATCAATTGCCGAGACATACAGTACCTTGGCCATGTGCTTATTCTCAGCATCTGTCTTAGGAGACTGCATGTCAGAAAGTATAAACTGACTTCCTAGAGGCGCGCTAATTGCCTTGGCGTTGTATATACTGAACCTTTCTAGAACTCATTCAATAAACTCAGCTTGACTCAACTTCAAGACCCCTTGAGTTCTCTCCCTGTTGATCCTCATCCCAAGTATCTACTTCGCTGCACCCAGATCTTTCATAACAAACTATGCTACCAACTGTTGTTTCAACCTGTTTATCTCACGTAAACAGGACCCCGCTACAAGCATATCATCTATGTTGAATAGCAAGATTATGTAGCTCGCCTTACATCGTTTAAGGTAGCAATAATGGTCCATGTGGCACCTTGCGTAGCCTTTGCGCTACATGAAACTGTCAAACTTCTTGTATCATAGTTTAGGAGCCTATTTCAACCCATACAGACTTTTCTTGAGTCTGCACACCATCTCTTCCTTGCTCTTCTCATTGAAGCCAATAGACTGCTTCATGTAGATTTCTTCATCCAACTCACCATGAAGAAACACAGTTTTAACATCCAACTGCTCAAGGTAGAGATTTTCTGTAGCCACCAAACTTAATACCACCCTGATAGTGGTCATCTTCACAATTGGGAAAAAAATCTCCATGAAATCAACTCTTTCTTTCTGTTGGAAGCCCTTCACAACCAATATGGCCTTAAACCTCTTGTTGCCGTCGCTCTTCTGCTTAACGCAGCATACCCATTTGTTCTGTAGCACCTTCTTCCTCACAGGAAGCTTCGCCAACTCTCAAGTCACATTCAAGTGAAGAGAATCCATCTCCTCTTGCATAGCACGTCCCCACTTCACAGCATCTTTGACCTGTAAAGCCTTGTCATAGCAAGACGGTTCCCCGCTATCTGTCAAAAGCAAGTAATCCAGCGATGAAGTTATTTTGTATTAGGTACAGGTACCCTGGTTGATCTCCTTATCGCGGCAGCTGGTGAGTTAGACCTTGTCTCTGGAACTGACCCAGACTGTGTCCGCGAGACTCCCTCTGTCCGTGGGATTGCCACATCCGTCCAGTCAGTCCTGACTTATCCCCACTACTTTCTGGAAGATCCTGTAAACCAAAGTATTTAGGTCCATCATCTCGCGGGACCACTCTCGTGGGACCTTCGCGACTCTTAGCAAAACTCCCACTGCATTGTTTGCTATCCTTGTCCTTGTACAACACCAACTCATTGAATATGACATCCCAACTTCTGATTATCTTTCGATTTTTTTCATCCCAGAGGCGATAACCAAACTCATCGCCGCCATACCCAATGAACGTGCACTTCATTGACTTATCATCTAACTTGTCTCTGACTTTGTCATTGAGGTGAACATAAGCAACATAACCGAAAACCTTCAAGTGTGAGAGATTTACCTCTTTACCATTCCAAACCTCCTCCGGTATCCCAAAGTTCAATAGAACTGATGGCCCATAATTGATCAAGTATGCTGTTATACTGATCGCATCTGCCCAAAATTGCTTAGGCAACCCCGCGTGTATCCGCATGCTCCGCGCACGCTCTGTTAGAGTCTTGTTCATTCGCTCCGCGATGCCATTCTGCTGCGGAGTTCCTAGAAGAGTCCTCTCTAAATGGATCTCAAATAGAGCATAGGCTCTCTTGTACTCTCCCAGTTCATACTCTCCCCCATTATCTGACCTCAGACACTTCACCTTCAAGTCTGTCTCGTTCTCTACTCTGGCTTTCCACTTCATGAAAATTTCAAATACCTCTGACTTGTGTTTCATGAAGTAGACCCATACCTTCCTCGAGTGATCATTGATGAAAGTAACAAAGCACTTCAACCTGCCGAGAGAATGCACTGGTGCGGGACCCCATACATCAGTATGAACAAGCTCCAGCTTGCTTAGCTTGGGAGGTCTATTACTTCTTCGGAAACTAACCCGCCTCTGCTTGCCGAAGATACAATCTTTGCACATGTCGAAATCCACTGACTCAACTGACAGCTTGCCGCGTGTCTGTAGAACCTTCATTCCCTTATTGCTCATGTGTCCCAACCTCTCGTGCCATAGACTTGAACTCACCTAGCTTTTCGGCCATGGACCATCCGCGAGCCTACCATCGTTGTCCTTCCATGGGACTGCTCCCGTGGAACCATCGTTGTCCCTCCACGGGACTGCCCCCGCGGGACCATTGTTGTCCCCTCGCGGGACCACCGTGAGTCCCTCCGCAATACCAAGTGTATGACTTCCAAGTGAAGTCAAATAGAGAGTACCGACCTTCTTTCCGCGTGCTACCACCATGGTACCGTTGGAGACCTTCCATGTGTCTCCTATGAATGTTGAGGTATGTCCTGTTGCTCTCAGTTGCCCAACTAAAACAAGATTCCTCTTCAGCTGTGGGACATGTCTGACATCCTTCAAACACTATTTTAACGCCTGCGGTTTAATTTGCATATCACCCATTCCCACTATATGGCTCATCATCACCCAAGTATACTTGCCCGAAGTTGCCTGTTACATAGTTCTTCAGAACCCCCTTACTAGCAATCGCATAGAATGAGGCGCCCGAGTCAACAACCCATGACTCTGCAATACTGTCACTACAAGAAATTTGGGATCTCCCAATGGTTTTTTTAGTAACGCTTGAAAAAACAGTCGGTATAGATGGTGTATCGTAACGATTTGCAAAATGTTACTAGAAACAGGACTATAGCGACCGTTTTCATGCAACCATTACTAGATTACGAGACTATAGCGACAGATTTTAATAACCGTTACTAAAAACAGGACTATAGCAATGGAAATTAAAAAAAAGATATTAGTAGGTGTTTGCATGTATAGTATAAACCGAATTTAAAAAATTGGATTAAGAAAAATTAAGTTAGTACAGTATAAATATTAGTAGGTGCTTCAAGTAAGACAAGTGCTTTGCTAGTTTACCTAGTTTGCGCGCGAGCGCGAGTACAGGAGGTCCCGAATTCGATTCTCAGGAAAAGCAATATTTGTTACGCTGTCATGCGGGCGACACGTGGGTGTCACGTCAGCTCCATGCAGGTGACATGGGATTGCCACGTCAGCACCACGTGGAGGACACATGTCCATTAAATCACAAAATGGTGATTTTTCCAATAAAAAAAATTATTTTAAGTATCGGTTATAAGCGTTACTAAAGAAAACGGTACTAAAAAAAAATTGTATCAATGCTCGTCAAAACCGTCGCTATACCTCTACAACGAAGAGTATCTCGCGACGCTTTGGCCGACGGTTGGTGAACCGTTGGTATAGCCTTTAGCGACGGTTTTTGTGTTTTTTAGTAACGCTTTTGACCGTTACTAGATCCCGATTTTCTTGTAATGTGTCCATCGAAAGAATAAGTGCATTCTGCACGATGTGGGCCTCCTATTCACCATTATTTTTCTTTGGAGCTTTACAAACTGAAGACATGTGACCTGTCTGGCCACAGTTCCAACATTCACCTTTGATTCCGCGAACCTGTGTCTTGCCGCGAGACTTCTTGTCGCGCGACTTCGACCGGCTCTTGTTCTGGTTTTGACCACCCCTGGTCTGGCCTCTTCCCCTCTGCTGAAAACTCAAAGCTGAGCCTAAACCGCTAGAGCCCAACGCTCCCTCGAGCGATTTCCCTATAACTTCCTCGGTCAAAATAAACTGACTATATCATTCAATTTGAGCTTCTCCTTCCTAGCCGAATTACTAATCGCAGTAACCGTGCCCTGCCAGCTCTCTGGCAACTGAGACAGAATTAACAACGTTTCAATCTCATTGTCGAACTCAATACCAACAGAGAGTAACTAGTCCACTATTGTATTGAACTCGCTAAGATGTTTCGTAAACGAACATCCTTCAGGCATCTCAAAGTTGAACAACTTCTTTATCAAATGCACCTTGTTTGTCACGGACGGCTATTCATACATCTCCACGAGCACGTCCATCAGGTCGGACACCATTTTTTTGTTCAATATATTGTGTGCCACCGACTTAGAGAGTGATAACCAGATCAAACCCGTCGTCTTTTGATCAAGAACCTCCCACTCCGCGTCAGTCTCCCCTTCTTTTTTCTTTCCTTCTTCTAGGGGTCGGTAGATCTTTCTAATTCAGATAGTCCTCTATCTCCATCTTCCAGAAAGCAAAGTCCGAACCATCAAACTTCTCGATCTTTGATTTTCCATCTTCTAAACCCATAGCTTCCACAAAAGTCCGGACTGCCCAAAAGTTTCAACTGTAAAACTGTTGAACACCAGTACTGCAACCTGTGGCTCTGATACCAGTTGTTGAGAAATCGGAGCCGCGCGCTTAGACTCACAAGGAACAAACACATTCAGGATCTTGGGATACTATCATCACAGAAAACAAACCAGAGAAAGAGGAACAAAATAATAGAACACACGGATATACAATGTTCAACAACTTGCATACGTCCCCGGGAGGCACACCAGTCCACTAAGAACAAAGAAAATTAAAGATTATAAGTCTTCTCTTTCCTCTATGAGAAAAGTTCTCTTGCACTCTCTCTCTCTCTCTCTAGAATTCTCTCCATACAGCATCAAGAATAAATGAACACAACAACTGGACACCTCCAATCGACTTAGGCCACGAGAGCTCTCCTGACCGCGAGCCCCTGCCGTGGGACACCTCCTGTCACGAGACACTACCTCGGTATCCCTCCTGCCGCGGACCACCTGCCGCAGAACCCCTTCCTCGGAACCCTTTGTGCGGGTCGTGGATCTCTGTTGTTGAACTCTATTGCTGAAAGTTGTCTGCATCCCCAACATTAGCCCAATAAAATACTCCTATATTATTCCAATGAAGCCCAATAGACTAATTAATGTATGTTTGTTATTATCAAAAGGGTGATTTACTTATACAATACTCCAACTTTATCTGTTTTTCACGATCACCCCTTCCCTCGAATTTAGCTACGGCCAAACCCCGTCCGTTATATTTACTTTACCAATAGACCCCTTCTGTTACCTTTCCGTCTAGAACCGTTACTTTTTTAACAAAAAAATCGTTTAAGCTTCCAATATTGCCCTCAACTCTAATCCCTTCGTCACCCTCTCTTCCCGACCATCACCACCATCACTGCCACGGGCTGGTCCAAATTGAGATGTCAAAACTCGATTTTGACTGGTGGGTCTTGTGCGTCTCACTGAGACGAGCTCAGTGGTGGTGACGGGGTCAAGTTTCGTCACCGGAGGAAGGCGCACGGGCTGTTCGAACATGGAGGACAAAGGCGGCGGTGTCATTTACTGGAGCTTTGATCAGGAGTGGTTGAACGGAGGTTTTGAGCACAGGGTTGTGTTCGTCTCATCAAGACGATCTCAGGGGTACTCAGATTGTCACTGGAGGTGGCCGGAGGAGACCGCACACGTTGGTTAACGGTGGCGCCCTGTTAGTGCTGACCGGCGCGTGCAGCCTCCTTCGGCGTGCTCCGGTGACTTTTCGAGCACCCCCGCAATCGTCTCAACGAGGCGCTCCTAGATCTGTGCTCAAACCTTGAATCCGAGCAACCACGACCTCGGGCTTTGCAGAACCGTACCCCGCCGCCACTCCACCGCCTTTGACCTGTGATTGCCGCCACCTCCGAGCTCCTCCAGCGACAAGCTACCCATATCTGTGCTCGTCTGAATGAGACGAACACAAGTGCTCAAAACCTCTGTCGAACACTCCTACTCTGAGCTGCAGTAAATTGCACTGCCGCCTCCGCCTGCCTCGTTCGAACAGCTCGTGCACCCTCCTCTGGTGACGAAACTCGACCCCGTCACCACCACTGAGCTTGTCTCAGTGAGATGCCCAAACCGCCGTACTCTAGTCATCTTCTTTGGCGAAACCGAAAACTTTGGGTGGCATTGACGTTGGTGGCGGACTTGAATTTTGAGTGTGTGAGAGAGAGAGAGAGAGAGAAAGAGAGAGATTGTGTGAAGTGTGGACTGCTGTGAGTATATAAGAGAGGGTAAAATGGTCTTTTCATCGATTCAGTCCAAAGGCGTTAGGCCCCCGAAACGAAAAAATTAATGAGGGGGTCTGTACGTAGCGAAATTCGAGGGAGGGGGTGACCATGAAAAATGGATAAAGTTTGAGGGGTGTATAAGTAAATCACCCTTATCAAAAATCTAAAATCTTGGGGCTAACAACCATCACCACATCCCCTCCAACAAATCATCACCAGCACCACCCCCCTTGCCACGAGCACCATCGAAGGGCCTCTCCTACCCCTATGCATGCAGTAGTGTAGCACCATAGCGCCGCCACTCATGTTCTTGTCCGATTTTTTTTTTTTAAATCTCTTTATGTTATGTATTTCAAACACTAACATCAACAATATTTAGGTAATATCGAACTAGATATGTGCTAAAATTTAACCCTAAAATGAAAATGGTATCCTAAAATCTCAAATTGAAATGAAGAACAATGTCCAATCGAAAAACTGCCACCGAAATCGGAATTCAACTTCCGAGTTCAGTCACTTATATAGGAAGCTGATTCCAAATTGAATAAATGAATTCGGAAGTTCAGTTATGAATCTTGTTAGAAATTTAAGTTTCTTTGGAGGCATCACAATCACTACAAGAAAATCGGGATCTAACAATGGTCAAAAGCGTCACTAAAAACACAAAAAACGTTGCTAAAAGCAATACCAACGGTTCACCAACCGCCATTGCGAGATATCCGTTGGTGTAGAGGTATAGCAAAGGTTTTGACGAGCGTTGGTACCGATTTTTTTTTAGTAACGGTTTCTTTAGAGGCAAGTTTTTTTTATTTTTAAATCTGGGGTAAAATATGACATGGCAGCCACGTGGCGCTGACATGGCCCCCGACGTGGCCCCCACCCGACGCCGCATGGCACACGGAAGGCAACACAACAAATTTGCTCCTCTTGGGAATCGAACCCAGGACCTAGCGTATGCACACGCGAGTGCAAACTAGCTGGGCTAGCCTAGCACTTTTGTAATATCAAGGGCCTTCTAATATTTATACTATGCAAACTGGCTAGGCTGCTTATGTCTTTAGAGTTTTATCGATTTATTCTGAATCCAAGTTTTTAAATTTGGTTTATACTATACGAACACCAACTTTTTTTTTTCCGATTGGAACCGTCTATTTTTTACATAGTAAAGAGTACATTCTTCATATGAAAAATAAAATTAATCGGATATCATTACATACTTGATCGGGCAGAAAAATTTATTTTACTAATGAAATTTTGTCTCAATAGAGAAGTTCTCTAAACTCGATCAAGCCAAATTTTTATGAGAATGATTTAATCAACAAGGAAAACAAAATCAATGGTCTCAATCATCATACTTGTGTTGTGGTCGAGTTGCTACTGTATGTTCAAATACAACACAAGACGTAGTTTAATTGTTATCATGAATTACATAAAACATATATATTTTAAATGTAATTACAAATCCGATTGAGTCAAATTTTTACTAGAATGATTTAATCAACATGAAAAAAAAGTCAACCGTCTCAATCGTCACTATCTATACCGACGGTTTTTTCAACCGTTACTAAAAAAAACCGTTGGCAAATCCCAAATTTCTTGTAGTGAATATTGGTGCCTTCGGAAGTTAATTTATGAACTATAGGGCTGTAATCGGAAGTTAACTTCTGAATTACTGTCTGTTACTTAGAAGTTATCTTCGGATTTTTTTTTTTCTGGGATTGCATATCCGACCATGTCATGAACAGATCTGGAAAAAAAAATTAGTGTGAAAAACTTACCTCTTCGCATGTATTTGGGTCTGAAATGACAATGTCCGTTGCACCAATTCCTTGTGGAGAGCCTTCGCAACAAGGACGAGGAAGATGCAGGAAGAGGAAGGTGAAGATGATATGTTGTTTTTAGAAATTAGAACGATAAATTAGTTATTTTCATAAATAGGGCTTTTAGTCTAGAAATTGTCATTTTTAAAGGGGTTGTATTGGACATTTTGTCGTTATATTTAGAATAATTACTCAAAATGGTTATAGGAGTTAGATCGTGGTTATGGGTTCCATTGGATTTGGTTTGGTCCAGTGTTTCGAATCCATTCTTTTTAAGATAAAAGTATTTTGATCAGGCACTTAATCATGTCTGATCGAGTTGATTTTTGGTAGCAACTTGACGAGCTCTGCGAAGTGAACATTTCCTTTCATCAGAGTGAGACCGAAGCGGGCCACACTTGCGGGCAACAGCACGGTGCTTCCTTTTTGAGAGACAGCACCAACCCATGAGTGGAAAAGAAAGTATGAGCTAGCGTAAAAGCGCCTTTGAAATACATCTCAATCCTCTAAAATCAGAAAGAGCGCGATGCTTGAGAGTGTGATGACAATGCAATGATTGAAGGCGGAAGCGCCGCTGCGTCGGGCCATTTTGCAAGATTACGTGACTAAAGGGTCTGGCCGACGGGCAAAACTGCCTACTTCAACTCTATAAATGGCGGATCTACTTTTGGCATACGTGTTAAAAATTAAAGCAGAGTTATAAATTGACAGACAACAATATTATGTGGGGTCAAATTGCTTACCTTATTAATCTCATCGACAAATCTTTTCATAGTGTCTTTGCATAACTTGCACCGACAAAAATACCGACATGAGAGAGAGAGAGAGAGAGAGAGAGGGAGGGAGGGAGGGAGGGAGGGGCGGTGAATTCGTCCATATAAAGATGAACGTAATCAGCACGACTGCACTAGATATACAAAATGGACTTCAATGCAATTAGAGATCTGCTTGGATTGAAAGTTGAAACATACCACAAAATTTTGCCAAGTGGTAAGAGCTCATGTTAGAGAGCGCGTCCATTTTTGTACCCAAATTAGGAAAAGTATTAACTTGCATAATTTTATAGACGGAGTATACTAAATTGAGCCTTTTTTTGGTAAATAAATGATATTGACATTCTAAAAATTGATGTAGGCACTCCAAAATCACTGTAATTCCAAAACAACTCTCCTTTGTTTTTGGAGTGTCTCTATCAATTTTTGAAGTGTCAATATCATTTTTTCTTTTTTTTCTTTACATAATCAAAAGCAAATGAATGCATTTCATGGAAAGCCATCCCGCAAACTATAGCACAATCCAGCAAAAGGTAAACAAATTACTGCATCAAAAGAAAATTAATGTCTAATATCCGGACATGAGTATCAAACTCTCTTCAACCGAAATTCGGGGATAGTGGAGTTCACGATGAGACACTTTTAGTGTTTGATATCAAGTGAGAGCCACCTCAACTTTCGAATATAGAAATTTATTATGTATTAAGGTGATTTGATTAATTATTTACTGGTATGCAAATAAATTACTACTTTGTCCAAATATATGAGCAGAAATTGCAATTTAAAAATCACCAGTTCCGATAAAAAAAATATCTCAACGACTTATTTGAATACCACAAGAGAGTTGGAACATGCTTTCATTCTTTTTAACCAAAAATAATGCCCACAACAAAGTCTAATTACTACTATATGATTTTAGACTTGATCCTTTCCCTCAGACTTTTTTTTTTTGCTAACCAAAATTTTTTTATTAATCTTTATAAATGATTACAAAGATTAAACGGAACAATGGCACACTGGCAAAAGCCACCCAAAAATACCAAAAAGGACAGCAAGACGCCAACTAAAACAACAAAAAAGCTGAGAAAAACCTAACAAGAACATTTCGAAAACCTAAATGAAAAACTCCAAAACAAACCTCAAAACCCATAGCTCCACATAAAGCAACAACAAACCGAAGCAAGATTCCGAAGCAAACTGATTGACATCAAAACCTAACAAAAACTCACTAAAACCTTAGGCACCAAACAAAGGAAGCTAAAACTTCAAACAGATAGAAGCAATGTCCTCCCAATCAGAAATGTATCCCTCTTCTAACTCCGCGTACTTCTTCAAGGCATTCTCCCTATTCGCAATTTCTTCCACTTCCATTTTCAACCAATCTCTTCAAATTAAAGTTTCTCCCTCCTACAATTTTAATTTCCAATTGAGTGCCAAAGTCCAAAGTCTTACTAGCATTCTTGTATGGACAATTGTACGCACAATTGCAACAATATAAGTAGATTTTCATTAAATAGTGTTATATTCTCGTGTTCAAATCCTGACACTACAAGAAAAAGTATATATGGTGACAAAAAAGTGGTGACGAAATTAAATTTCGTCGCTAAATGAGTATGTTCGGTGATGAAAAAATAATTTCGTCAATGAAAGTATTTCATCATCAATTATACCTATTTAGCAACGAAAAAGATATTTTCGTCACCAAAGGTACCCATTTGGTGACAAAAATTAAAAAAAAATTCGTCGCCGAAAGCGTAAAAAATGAGACAAAATTATTTTTCGTTGCAGAAGATAACTATTTGGTGACAAAAAAAATATTTCATCTCCAAATTGGTCCCATTCGGCCTCGTCAATAATTTGTTATCTTTGGTGACGAAAAATAATTTTGTATTTTTTTTTACGTTTTTAGTGACAAAAATTTTATTTTGTCGCCAAATGGGTACCTTTGGTGACAAAATTTATAAATTGCATTTTATCATAAAATATATTTTGGGCATAGCTCTTCACTCAGAAATCCGATTGAAATAATTTAAATTGGGTTTGAACAATAACACAAAGAGTTACAACTTTCATGTTTATCAAAATTGCTAATTTTAATGTTTAAAGGTTAAAAATGCCATTCGAAATATATCTCAATGTTAAATGTATGTGTTATATATTAGATAGAAATTTTCAGATAAGAACCTTAAAATAAGGACCTTATATGTGGATCTTCCCATTTCTCGCCTTTCCCGATCTGATTTTGATGATCAGAGCCGTTCAATGTGGTCAGAACATAATTTTAAGGATACCCGCGAGAAATCGTCAAAAAAAATGACCGGAAAGGACTTGATTTGAGCAGTTTTTTTGAACTGTTTAGTAAAAAATTGTTTGGAACTGTTCGGATGAAGCCCTTCCCAATCATTTCTTTTTGACGATTTCTCGCGGAGACCCTTAAAATCATGTTCTGATCACATTGAGCGGCTCGGATCATCGAAATCCGATCGGGATCCATGAGGTCCTTATAAGGACGTCCTTATAAGAAAGTAACTCATATATTAGATATTTCAAATATATATTGAAAAGTGTGTGTGGTGTAGTTGATTGAAGCTTGTGTGCAAAACCAAGAAAAATCGGGGTTCAAAACGCAATAGGGGCAAGAAAGTGTAATTATTTTTTTTCACACATGAGAATGTATTTTGTGACGAAAAACTTCGTCACTGATATTGGCGACGAAAAATTTCATCACCGATGGGTCACCTTTGATGACGGATTTTTTCATTGCCAAGGGAATAATTTGTGACGAAATTTTTTGTCGTGAAAAAGCACAATAGGTGATGAAGAAAATTTCGTCACCAAGTCATTTTTCTGTGACAATTTTTCGTCATCAAAAGGTACTATTTTTCGTCACCAAATGGGAATCTTCGACAACCTTTAGTCGAAATTTTTTTCGTCACCTATATTATTTGTGACAAAAAACATACAATCTATGATGATTTTTATTCGTCAGCCAATGTAATTTTGATCCCGGAGGGCCTGGCTTAATAGACATATATTTTTATCGGAACTTATACTTACCATATCATAAGATTTTTACTTTCAAATCCATTACATTTGTACACTGAAATGATTCTTAGGCTACTTCAATAATCATGTGATTATTTTTTATTTATGAAAAAAAATTGAGAAATGAGAATGTAAGATAACTGACTTTTTATCATATCGAACCAAAATTATTAAGATTGTAAATACCTATTCAAAAATAATTATCAATAATATTTAAAATTAGATATATATAAAAAATATTTAAAACTCGAACGTTCGAAGAGTCGGGGCATAGCCCCACCCCTAACCATAGTTTCATGTCTTGCTCATATCTATCTATCTATCTATCTATATCCTATAGGAATGTATTTAGACCTACTAATCCTCCAAACCTCCATCCCTAATTTTCTAGAATTTTGTTTTTTTTTAATAACGTGGGAGGGGGGAAGGTAGAGAGAGAGAATGTGGGGGGAGGGAGAGATTATAGGAGAGTGAGAAAAAATAATTCAATGCTCTAGCGACATTTTTATGTGGTGGCCCAACTTATCTTTGCACCACACGTTTGAGTGGTTCTCACTACAAAGTGTCGAGCCTACATGCACAAAATTTTTTTTTTGTCCCATGCATCGAATGTGAAAAAATAATTGAATGCTTCAGTGACATTTTTATGTGGTGGCTCAACTTATCTTTGCACCACACGTTTGAGTGATTCTTGCTACAAAGTGTTGAGCCCGCACAAATTATTTTTTTGTCCTATGCATCAAATGTGAAAAAATAATTCAATACTCCAGTGATATTTTTATGTGGTGGCTCAACTTATCTCTGCACCACACCTTTGAGTGATTCTCACTACAAAGTGTCGAGCCCGCACAAATTTTTTTTTTGTCACATGCATCGAACGTGCACAACGCTAGATGATAAAAAGATAGTTTAATATTTTTTTTCCGGTTTTGTGTTCAATGAAAGCTAGCATTGGTCACACTTTATGCACCGAATGACATGTGTGGTGGAAAATAAATTTGGGGTATAAATTTGATTTTCTTTTAATTTGTTTAAATTGGGAGGGAGAGAGAGGGGGGGACGAGAGAGAGAGAGAGAGAGAGAGAGAGAGAGAGAGAGAGAGAGATTTTAGGAGAATTGAAGAAAAATAATCCAATGCTCCAGTGATATTTTTATGTGGTCACTCAACTTATCACTCCACCACACATTTGGGTGCGTGTGGTCACTATAAAGTGTCGAGCCCGCACAAATTATTATTTTGTTCCGTGCATTGAACGGGCACAACGCTAAATGATAAAAAATATAGTTTAATATTTTTTCCAATCCCCGATGCAAGCAAATTTATATTGGTCTCTCTTTATGCACCGAAATACTATTTAAACAGAGATCGGTGTTGAACCTCCTTTACTATTTGGCCTCTCTCACTATTGTGTTTGATTTTAACACATGTGTTTAAATGGAGATGATTATGAAGAAATAGTGAACGCATGTTGTACAATTGGCGAAGAATTTAAAGGTTAAATCACTTGAGTAAATGTGTACGTATCAATTTTTTTTTTGCCCATTCAATTAGACTGTTTTTCCATTCTTAATTGATTAGTACTATTGTCGTTTCCTTCTTCGTAAATTAGGTAGTTTCATTTGAAAGTGACCAAGTAATGTAAGTGGGTGTAGATATACAATTTTAAATTAGCATTGTTCTCGTTCTATTGCACAAAAATGGAAAAAACTCACACTCTCATTTTATCCAAACTAACATCGTTCCCGTTCGATGCATGAGACAAAAATATTTGTGTGGCTCCGCTACAAATTATCGAGCTCGCACAAAATTTGTTAGTCATTAATGACAATCCAGGGCTGTTACCATTTTGCTCATTGCTCCCATTTTTACTTTTAACATATTGGATGGCCCACACTGTGGATCTGCTTTAACCATTGTCCTCAAAGACAAATCATCGCGGTTTGGCTGCTGCTTTTATTCCTGCTTCATATTATGAACCTTTTTCTTTTTCACACATTAGTGCTATCAGTAATTAGGTTTAATGTTCACATGCTACCATTATATTTTTTTCGTAAACTAGCATTCAACCCGTTCTATGCACGGGCAAAACTAACATGCTTAGGCGAGATTAACATACATGATGTGTTCATCATGGACATTCTCCATACGATTAACTCATTCTAGCATTGTGCCCGTTTTTCACCCATGTATGTTAATCCATGCATTGAAAGGATACCACGCTAGAATGGGTTAATCGTATGGAGAACGTCCACGATTAACACATCATGTATGTTAATCTCGCCTAAGCATGTTAGTTTTGCTCGTGCATAGAACGAGTTGAATGCTAGTATTTTCTAATACATTGTCATTTGAATGGTTAACTACTATATCACGCGTCACACAAGTACTTCATATCTATCTTCTTCTTCTTTTCAACTGCACGACGTCACACAACAATCGGTTGCATATTTTACTAAAAATTTAATAACGAAAATATATGCCTAATTAAGTATATTATGTACTAATTGGTAAGCATGATTAATTACTATGAAGAGCAAATTTCAAGATGGTATCCTTTTTGTTTACCTTTTATTTTTGTTGGAACGAAATATCAATAAAACGTACGTTAAGAAGAGTAAAGTTCTTAATCATAAAGAAAGATAGAGTAGCTAATGGACAAAATTAATAATAATAAAAAAGACCAATTAATACATTAATTAAACTTGGAGATGTCCCACACCCAAATAATTAATCATCCTGTATCAACCGTATGCATGGTGTAGAACACAAATTTCGAGTTTGCGAAAAAGACGGAAAAATGTTGAACAATGGTAAATTTTATTGATATATGAAATTATGGTTTACAATCTCTGATGTATTTTCTAATCAAAGAAAATAAAGTTTTCTGATTCTTCTCTTCGGTTGTTGAAACGAGGGCTTGATGCTTGACCTAGAATCAAACGGCGGAATCTTCTCCGAGATCTGTGGAGAAGTTGATGACTTGGGTTGAAAGTTCTTCGAGGCTTTGAAGCTTCGATTCGAAGAACTTCTTGGTGGATGCAGACTTGAAGAATTCTGAAGGGCTTGAGGGCTTTGATCTTCAGAACTCTAGAGCTTGTATACTTCAATGTGCAGATGAAAAAATATGAGAGGGAGCACCTCTATTTATAAGGATTTGGGTGGAAACTCCAACCCTAACCTTCTATATTTATCTCTTTAATTATTTCCTTTATTGAATTTAAAAGAAATAATTATTATTTGATAATTACCTTTCCTTTCCTTTTATTTTAGAAAAGGTAATTATATACAAAGAGATACTCCCTCCGTCCCAAATTGATTGTCCGGTCCGCAAAACGGAGGGTTAAAAATAATACAATTTTTGCAAGAAAAAATCAAAAGTTTTTTAACAACTTACTAGATATCAATGAGTATTTTTAATTTGTGAAAAAAGTTTGAATCTTTTCTTGAAAAAATTGCATTATTTTTAACACTCCGTTTTGCGGACCGGACAATCAATTTGGGACGGAGGGAGTATATTATTATTCATCGAATAGCCTAATTTGATTGGCTGGACTTGATAAAATAATAACTGTGTCATTTTGACACGTGGCACCATTTGATTGGTCCATTTACGTGTCTCTGACTTTTGACCACGGACACTTGGCATCACTTGATTGGCCTGTCCATGAAACTTTTACTTTGACGTATAGGCACTTGGCGACATTTGATTGGCCAATTTGTATGCCCTAGCAATACGTGGCAATTTGTGATCAAGTCAAAACGTAGTTCAAAGGTAAGAAGAATCCTTTTTTATTTTTAATGAATGACTAAGCTCGAAATTCAAGCTGCCTACGTACCCAAAATGGGTTCAAGTCAAATGTAGTTCATTTTTTTGTTTTTTGTTTTTTTTTTTTTTGAGGCTATGCACAGTTTTAGCTCATGCTGGCCAGGAGCAACATGCAGTTTAGGCTCATGCGTCATGGAGTAGCGCTTGCTCTTCAAGGGTAGTAGCGCTTCAAGAATTTGTCATTTATGGGGCCAACTCTTTAGCCATCTTCAGCAACCAGTTTATAGGCGCCACTTGAGTAAACTTCTTGTACCACATATGGTCCATCCCACTTGGAAATGAATTTGCCACCGATTTTATGGGTGGTATTAATGGGCCTTCTCACAGCAAGAACCAAGTCTCCTTTCTGAAAAAAACAAAGACGAACCTTTTTGTTGAATGATTTTGACATGCAGGCTTGATAGCACTCAAGACGTTGTTGTGCCTCAAGTCTCTTTTCATCAAGTGCTTCTAGTTCTTCAAGGCGCAAGCGAGCGTTGTCTTCAAAAGTGAGACCTTCTTGAATAGACATCCTTAAAGATGGAATTTGACGTTCGAGCGGTAAAACAGCTTCCACGCAGTACACTAGCCCATATGGAGTGACTTGAGCAGGTGTTTGATATGTAGTTCGATACGCCCAAAGAGCTTCTTCCATTCTCTCAGCCTAATCCCTATTTGCTTTGGCAACCACTTTCTTCAATAAGTTCCCAAGAGTCTTGTTGAATGCTTCCGCAAGACCATTTGCCGGCGGGTTGTACATAGTAGAGGTATGCTGCTTAAAGCCAAATTTCTGGCAAAGTCTGGTAACGGCACTGTTGAAGAAATTCTTTCCGTTGTCCGTGATGATGCAACGGGGTACGCCATATCTAATGAGGTGAGTACGGATGAAGTTGACGACATTTTCCTTCTTTACCTCTTTCAGTGCGATTGCCTCCGCCCATTTGGAGAAGTAGTCAGTTGCAGCCAAGATGTATAAGTGACCATCAGAATACTTCGGCAAGGGCCCCACGACATCCATCCCCCATGCATCAAAAGGCCATGAAGATGGAGTAATTGTGGCGGTTGATGTATAAAATTGGCATGGACTTGGGAAGCATGACATCTCTTGGCGTACTCCATGCAATCCTTGACCATGGTTAGCCAATAGTAGCCCATTCTTTTTATTCGAAAATGAAGTTTAGGGCCAGATTGATGAGCGCCACATATTCCAGAATGAGCTTCTTCTAGAGCTTTCTTGGCTTCATTTTCTTCAATGCAACGGAGGAATAACCCTTCAAAAGATCGGCGGTAGAGTTTGTCTTTATAGTAAATGAATCGAGGAACTCGATGCTTCACATCCGCTCTCCTATGTGGATCTTCAGACAGTTTCCCATGTTGCAGATAATCGATAAGGGGTTGGCGCCAATCCTCTATTTCAATTTCAAGCACTGAGACAACATTCACTTCCCTTTCACCATTGTCTTCATCGTAAAAAATTGGGGGTGTGACCCAACTTCGACATATCGAACATGTGTCTCTTGGCCAGGAAAAGCAAGTGTAGAAGCAAGTTTTGCAAGTGCGTTTGCCTGCCTATTTTTGCCTTGCGGTACATGCTCCAGAGTGACACTACCAAGCCATGCGATCAAGCGACGTGCGTAGTTGTTAAAATGCATGAGTTCAGGCTTCCTTACTTCATAGATGTCAAGGAGTTGGTTGATGATCAACATTGAATCTCCATATACCTTGAGTTGCAAATGCTTTGCTTCAACTGCCATCTCCAGTCCAAGGATGAGAGCTTGGTACTCAGCTCATTGTTTGAACAGTTTTGTGTGAGGGTGAAAGCATAAGGTAAGATATCTCCTTTTGGGGAAACAAACACTACGCCTGCGCCTGGGCCACTTTGATGTGACGCGCCATCAAAGTACATTGTCCATGGGGGACAAACTTCCACCACCATGACGTCTTCATTAGGCAATTCTTCGAACAGCTCCCACTCGGCTGGTATAGGATGATCCGCCAAGAAATCAGCTAGAGCTTGCCCCTTAACAACCTTTTAAGGTACATAGATGATCTCGTATTGTTGAAAGAGAAGAGACCATCTTGTCAATCGATCAGTGAGGACTGGCTTTGTCATGAAGTATTCGATTGGGTTAGCCTTGGAGATGAGATGCACAGTATGAGCTTGAAAATAGTGTCGAATCTTTTCAATTGCAAACACTAGAGTTAGGCACATCTTCTCAATTGTGGAATAGTTTAATTCATGAGGCAGCATCATTCTACTCAAGTAGTACAAGGCGCCTTCTTTCCCTTCATCATTCTCTTGAGCAAGCAAGGCCCCAACTGAACGCTCTTGGGCTGCAACATACAAGATTAAAGGTCTTCCACGTTTAGGAGCGGTGAGAATAGGAGGTCTCATCAAATATGATTTAATGCTCTTGAAGGCATTGTCGCATGCTTCATCCCAATTAAAAGGAGTCCCTTTCTTCATGAGGCGGCTGAATGGTTGACATCGCCCCCGCCAAATTTGATATGAAGAGACGAAGATAAACCAATCATCCTTGAAGACTTTTCAACTCGTGAATTTTTCGAGGTTCAGGCATTTTCAGGATAGCGTCAATTTTAGCTTGTTCGATCTCTATGCCGTAGTGGCGCACAATGAACCCAAGAAACTTTCCAGACATAACCCCAAAAGCTCACTTCAAGGGATTCATCCTAAGTTGGTACCTTCGTAGCCGCTCAAATACTTGCCTCGGATCATGAAAATGATCGGCTCGTTTCATGGTCTTCACGACTAAGTCATCGACATAACACTCCACATTTTTGTGAAGCACGTCGTCGAAGATCTTTTGCATTGCCCTTTGATATGTGGCACCTGCGTTCTTCAAGCCAAAAGGCATAACTTTGTAATAGTAGATGCCTTTTGGAGTACGAAAACCTGTGAGCTCTTTATCTTGCGAAGCCATGCGGATTTGATTGTATCCAGATGAACCATCCATGAATGATAGGACCTCATGTCAAGTAGTGGCATCAACCATGAGCTCGGGTATAGGGAGTGGAAAGTCATCTTTCGGACATGCGTTGTTCAAATCACGAAAGTCAACACACACTCGGATTTGCCCATTTTTCTTCTTCACTGGGACAATGCTTGAAATTCAGGTGGGGTATTTGACTTCTCGAATGAAACCAACTTCAATGAGTTTATTGATCTCTGCTTCGATTTTGGGGACTAAGTCTGGTAGGAAGTGTCTTTGAGATTGCTTGATAGGTCGGGCGCCATGCTTTACCGCTAAATGATGGACTGCGACTCTTGGGTCTAATCTAGGCATCTCCTTATAACTCCAAGCAAAGACCTCCCTATACTCGCGTAGAAGCTCGGTGTACGCAATTTCTTCTTCAAGGGTGAGCAAAGCGCTGACGTAAGTTGGTCACGGGTCATCTTCAGTCCCTAAATTGATCTCCTTTAGATCGTCGATAGTGGACTTCACTCCTTCTTTTAACTTTAGTGGAGCATCTTCCGCATCTTCTTCTACTTGAATTTCATTACAAGTTGCTGTGATATGGAAGGAGGAAGTGACAAACTCATCATCGAGACAATGATCCAATTCCTTAGAAGGCATTTTGGTCAACATTATGGTTTGTCGCTTTACCCTTAGCAATGCATCATCAGTTGCCACAACTAGAGTAGTTTGGCGCTTCATGCGAGAGGGTATTTTACTCCTTAATTTCTTGTCATCTTCTGACAAAAGAGCAGTCCTCCATTTTGAAGCCTTCTCGATGGCACTACTTGAAACATGCAATCGACTTTGGACAGACTTTCGTGGAGCGTTTGTTGAAGATATCTCATTTGGTAGACTCAATCTACTTTGGATAGGCTTGCACGAGATAGAATGTGTGGAACTCTTGCTTTGTGGCCCTAGTCTGTCTTGAATGGGTCCTCTCGTTGGGGTTGGAGAGACATTTTCTTCTTGAAGAGTTAATCTGTCAAAGACTGACCCTTTTGATTTCGGAGCACTCAAGCGATCGAAGACCGATGCCTTTGGTGATGAAGTGCATTCTTCCGCTGTAATGTGGTTTTTGCTCGATTTCTTTCTGAAGGTGCGAGCAGGAGTAGGTGCGGTGTATCCAAGGCCTGCTTGAGACTCCTTGATAGAATATCCCTTTTGCTTGAGCATTTTCTGAGTCGGGTTCAAGCCGTGTATCTTTGCCAGTCACTTCAGGCAAGAGTCTCCCTAGATTGGTTGAAACTTTTGGATTATGTCCAGCTTTTGCGAACAGTTTGTAAGCATTGGGATCAAAGCCATTTGTCCGCTGTGAAGGTAGGTATTCATGCTCCACTTGAGGGCCATGTGTGGCTTGAACGAATCCTTTCAGGGGTGGAGAAACCTCTGCTTCGTTAAGGTCAGTGACTGGGAGTGTTAATCCTTTCAAGGCCGGCTCTTTAATTTTTTGCAACTTTGGTACATAACGAAGTATTGGCGTGCCTTTCTTCTTTGATGGATCTTCCACGTTATGCTTGCCACCTTGACTATTTTCCTCTTTCGCCTTAGTAAGAATGTTGGTCTTACCAATTTGAAGGTCATTAGCGTTAGAGGGTTTGTAACTTGATGAAGAGGCAATTGGCACCAATTCTGTCAACACCATGTTTGCCAAGTAGAATTTAACATCAGCAAAATGTGATTCAGCCTGGCTAAAGGGTTTGTCATCGGCTACCACTTTCTTTGTCACACCATCTCTGCAGTACTTAAAGCATTGATGGAGGGTTGATGGGACAACGCTATTCTCATGGAGCCACGGCTGCCCTAGCAATACATTGTAAGAGGTTTTGGCATCAATGACATGGAGCAGTGCATTTGAAGTCATATCATCGATGAGTAGGTCAAGACGAATGACGCCAATAGCTCTCTGCCCCCCTTGATTGAATCCCTGGATCATGAGACGGCTAGGTGCTAGTTCTTCCATAGAGATACCGAGTTCCTTCAAGGTACAAAGAGGCAAGACGTTGACTGCAGATCCACCATCCAGGAGTATCCTGTTGACTCTTTGTTCGCATATGTATCCAGAGACAAAGAGCGGACGATTATGTGGAGTGGCGCCAAGCAATAAATCTTCATCGGAGAGTGTAATGGCTCTAACGCAAGCAGAGCAATCTTTGGCGCAAATGGTAGAATCAAGATGTATTAAAGAGTGTTTATATGCGGGAGGCGACTCTAGTCCCGTCTCTTCAGTTTCTTCACAACTCATAGTATTGCATGAAGCTTCAAAAAGACTAGTATTGCGAATTGACTCAGGTAAGAAGTCCCATAAAGTAAATGGAGTGCGTAGTCTTTGGACAAGGATGTCTTCTAGCAAGTTTGAAGCTATTTTCTTCAGCTTTTTCCTTCTTTGTTGCCTCCTTCTGGGGCTAGGCTTTGGGGCCACGGATTAAGGATGCTTTGTACTTGACTTGCGCTTCTTCTTTCTGCCATCCATGTCATCTACTTTTGCCTTGGCACAGATGCTGCCCCCAAGCTGTTGAGTAGAATGACATCGCACTACCTCCATTGGATTGAACGATCCAAATTGAATCTTCACACTTTGTGGCACTTCAAGCTGTTGAGTTTCGTCTTGTAGAGTAGCCACAATTTGATTTGTAGCTACGGTTTCTTTTTCTTCCTCCAAGACGATCTTTCCTTGGCTAGCGAGCTCCACTACCTTCTTTTTGAAAACGAAGCATCGTTGGGTTGGGTGACTAACCAAGCGATGGTATTTACAGTAGTTTGGAACATTAACTTTGTTAGCTTCCTCGGGTCACTTCATCTCTGGGAGCTCAATGAGTTTCAGATCTAACAGTTGATCAAACATTGAAGGGACCTCTGAATCAGGGAAAGGATACACCTTTTCTTGCATCTCCTTCAACGTGAGTCTTTTCTTTTCCTTCGTTTGTGGCGGAGTAGACCTTTCTACTTGCTTTTCTTTGGGTTTAGTAGAAATCTTGAATGGTGCAGCAGTTACAGTCTTGCATCGGTAGACCTTGCCTTCCATTTGCCGTGATGGTGAGCTCCATGTCATGAGCTCGAGTAGCCAATTCTTGGAAGGTTTTAGGTAGGATTCCTTGAAGAATGTATTGTAGGTCCCACTGCATGCCTTTGATGCACTTCTCGATTCCAGAAGTTTAAGACAGCCTATCCTTGCAGTTTAGACTCAAGTACCGCCATGTATTGATGTAATCAATGGCAGGTTCATCCTTCCATTGGCGAGCATTCGTAAGCTCAAACATACTAACAATACGGCAAGTGCTGTAGAAACGGTTAAGAAATTCTTGTTCCAACTGCTCCCAACTGTCAATCGTGCCAGGCTCAAGGTCACAATACCAGTCGAAAGCATTGCCTTTGAGTGTTCGAACAAACTGCTTGACGAGGAGATCTCCACCAGTTCCAGCATTGCTACATTTTTCCACAAAGTGAGCAATGTGTTGCTTTGGATTGCCTTTTCCTTCGAATTGTTGAAACTTTAGTGGTTGATAACCAGCAAACATCCTCAAAAGATCGATCCTCTGAGTATAAGGCTTAGCATAAGTAGAAGAAGATTTCGGAGTCTCCTCATACTTTTGCTTGATAGTGCCTAGAATGAAATCCTTCAGCTGGTCCATGGGAATCAAACCATCACCAGAAAGCGAAAACTCTTTTGGTACTTCCTTCTGCTTTTTTGAAGACCCAACTTGACTTGAATCCTCCATAGTTTCTATTTTGTTCTTGAGGGAGGCAATTTCAGAGTCGCGCTCTTCTACAGTTTTTGACAATGCCTCAATTGCTTTGGCCAAGGAAGCAACCTGCTCTTCTAGATTGACTGCATTTATCGTCATAACATCCATGATTGAAGAACTATCAGGCTTGGTGAAGGCATTGAGGTTTGATAGAGGGATGCTTCGAGAAGAGGTGGAATCAGAACTGCTTGAATAGCCTTCTTCCGTGTTCTTCTGAATTTCTGAAGCAGACTCATGAAGCATGGGAGGATAAACAAAAGGATTCTCAATGATGGTTGCCATGTCTTTCATTGCCTCCATGGTAGAGACACCTTCCTTCCTTTTTGGTGAGCTTGTGAAGGTTGGCGACGCTGTCGGTAGATCAGCACCAACGGCGGAGTTTGGTTTAGGCAGAAGGGAGGCTTGTGCAAATGCTTGAGCTGCAGCCTTTGACTTGCTTCGAGTTATTGGACCACCACTTCTAGCATGAGATCCAGAGCCAGGATTTGCAATGGTTGAAGACTTGAAACATGCAACCTTAGCTTGAAGAGCCTTTGAACTGTTGTTCTTAGGAGCCTTTGAACTGTTCTTCTTAGCGGCCATTGAGAGTTTGCTTGATTTGTTGAAGAGAAGAGATGAGAAGCAGAGATTGTCCCACCGGGCGTGCCAAAATCTATTGAACACAAATTTCGAGTCTGCGAAAAAGACGAAAAAATGTTGAACAATAGTCAATTTTATTGATATATGAAATTAGGGTTTACAATCTCTGATGTATTTTCTAATCAAAGAAAATAAAGTCTTCTGATTCTTCTCTTCGGTTGTTGAAACGAGGGCTTGATGCTTGATCTCGAATCAAACAGCGGATTCTTCTCCGAGATTTGTGGAGAAGTTGATGACTTGGGTTGAAAGTTCTTCGAGGCTTTGAAGCTTCGATTGAAGAACTTCTTGGTGGATGCAGACTTGAAGAATTCTGAAGGGCTTGAGGGCTTTGATCTTCAGAGCTCTGGAGCTTGTATCCTTCAATGTGCAGATGGAAAAATATGAGAGGGAGCACCTCTATTTATAAGGATTTGGGTGGAGACTCCAACCCCAACCTTCCATATTTATCTCTTTAATTATTTCCTTTATTGAATTTAAAAGGAATAATTATTATTTACCTTTCCTTTCTTTTTATTTTAGGAAAGGTAATTATATACAAAGAGATATATTATTATTCATCAAATAGCCTAATTTGGCTGGCTGGACTTGATCAAATGATAACTGTGTCATTTTGACACGTGGCACCATTTGATTGGTCCATTTACGTGTCTCTGACTTTTGACCACGGACACTTGGTATCACTTGATTGGCCTGTCCATGAAACTTTTACTTTGACGTATAGGCACTTGGCGACATTTGATTGGCCAATTTATATGCCCTAGCAATACGTGACAATTTGTGATAGGGTAGAATTTTACATGTCTACACATAGCACGTACGTAGCAGTTGGCCGAGATTTCACATATGGGTGAGATCACGGTTCCAGATTTAACTAACTTAAGTATATTAAGCTGGTGATTCATCATGATTACTATGATCGAAGTTTAAGAACGGAAAATTCCAATTGACACGTAGTAAAATAATCAAAATTTAAGGAGTAGTGTATATATATATATATATATATATAAGTTTGTTAAATGTAAGTAATTATTACATCTACAGGAAACTTATAGTAATATTTATTTTAATTGACCGAATTAATTTTTTCTAAATTTTTAGTTTTGCGTCAAATTTTTTTTGACTTTTTGATTCGTTTCGTTGAGACGAATTGGAAAAGTAAAAAAAAAATTATTTTTATCCTAATATTTTGATAAATGACCACTTTTAAGATTAAAAAGTCGAAAATTTTGACTTTTTGAGCTTAAAAGTGGTTCTTTATCAAAATATTTGGGTGAAAGTAAAAAAAAATTACTTTTTCGCGACGAATAAAATCGGAAAGTCAAAAATCATTGGCGCAAAACAAACATGTGCGAAAAAAATTAAATAAAAACAAAAATGTTAACTTTAAGAAAAGTTAAGCGGAACGGGTTCCACCAATGGAGTGTCCTTGAAGAAAACTAGTCCATAATGTAAAACCGTTAAAGGTAAATGCTAAGATTTTCTACAATACTATAATCAAAAGTATAAAATGTTTAAAGTTAATAATGTTGTGCAAAATAAGACTTAGGGTATCCACAATACTATAATCAAAAATTAATAACCAAAAGTTGCCGCGTCAGCTTTTAATTATTCATTTAAGAGATTGCTAAAGTTAATAATATATGTGTCTACAATAGTATAATCAAAATTGGATAACCAAAACTTATCACATCATCTTTTCCAAACTACAAAAACCTAAAAATTGTGATCACTAGAAATAGAAAATAGTTTTTTTGAAACTTTTTTTTGGAAAAAAACTGTTTTCTAAAAAATTATAAAATATTTTTCTTTCAAAACTATTGTTCGAAAAGAAAGAGAGAGGGAAAGAGAAGACAGATAGAACATTTTTGTATAATGATTAATGTATTTGATTGAGAATATGTAAAGTCTATTAAATTTGATTATTGTTAAAAGGTTGATAGTTTTGGTTATCCAAAGCACAAAATTTGATTATTTTTAAGGAGATTGTTAAGTTTGATTATAGCATTGTGAGTCATATTTTTTATCAACATTGTTAACTTAAAAACTTTTTACTTTTGATTATAGCATTGTGGATATTCTTATAATGCTAGAATTAAATTTAGCAACCAGCTTAAAAATAATCAAATTTTGAGTTTTGAATAATCAAAACTAAAAACATTTTTTCAATAACCAAAATGTGTGGATCCCACGCCACATCAATTATATTATATCTCACTCTCATACCTCTCGATCAACAATAGTTCAACCCAACTTCGCCAGATTAAGGTAATTCACTCTTCTTTTCCGTTTCTATTTTATTCCTTTTTCGTTCCTCTCCGTGTAGTTTTTTTTTTTTTTTTTTTTGAATCAGTCACAATTTCATTTAAGCCCGAAGGCGAAGATTACATCGCAAAATACAGGATTGTACCAAACTATCTAATCCGGGACCCTAGGACACCCTGCAAAAGCAAATCAACACTAGGTGCCGATATGAGAATCCCGTCCGGGACAAGACAGAAAGATCTCAAATGAAATCCCAGCACAAACCACTACACAACAAAGAGCAAATGTAATCGAAAACAACAAACAGAAAACAAGTGTAAAGGAAGAAACCGCCCTCCTGGACAGACCACACCGGCCACCGGCCGACTGAAACAAAGACCATTCCAGCAGAGGAGAAACTCCGGGGATGTTTCTGGGCGCTCTCCATCACACCCGATCTACTGTTGACGGCCCAAAGCAACCAAACCAGTGCTGAAAACGGATACCCCCAACACCGGCAACCCAACTGCCACTGCCGGAGCACGCCACATCACCACTGAACCAGCCGCCGACCGCAACCCACAAAACCGACCACCCACCAAAACCTAAAACCTAACTAAAATTATTTCACCCACCACCCAAACCGCCGGACCTGGGGGAAACCCAGACCAGCACAGGCCATTCTCTGGGGGACCCAAATCGGAGCACACCCGGACTGAAAACAGCCAGTAAACGAAAAGAAGACCGAAAGGGAAAAAAAACCCAACCCAACCGCACACCTTATTACCTCGCCGTCGACTCCGAGCAAGACAGAACAGGAGTCGCCGTGTGGAACAACGGACTGTGAGCCACCACCACACGCCGGACGAAGCCGCCAAACGGGGGAGCCACGCCGGGCCAAGCAACGGAGGAACCCTTAACTGTGCGCACGGAAAGCCAGCGGCGGGAGACCACGAGGCGAGGAGGGCGGGGGAAAACGAACAGGAAGGGGGGAGGAGGCAGAGAGAGAGGCGGAGGGCCTCCCCCCCCTGCGGCTGCGGCGGCTAGGGCTTCTGAGTTGAGAGAGTTTTTTTTTTTTTTTTTAGAGAGAGAAAGAAGCGAAGGGTTTCCTGTTCTTGATCCCTCTCCGTGTAGTTGAGTACATGAAGAAGGTTGCACTTGTTTTCCAAATTCAAGAACTCATCTAATTTTTCTTGAAAGATTAAGAGAGTGGTGATTTGTGATACTTTGGTAAGATAGGTTCCAGGAATACGGGGGAAAAAAAATTAGTGTCCATTTAGATAGAAAACACTAGGAAGAACACCATATGTTTGATAAAATGCGTAAACCAGAAAAATGCCTAAATTAGTCATCCCTGACTCAGCTGTGTCCTTTCAAATGCTTGGCCACATGAAATTGCATTTGGCTCCTTATTTTGGTTATGGACCAGAAGTAACCATTATGAATCTCAATATTATTAAACTTAACAATGTTTAAAATAAATAATCAAAAACTAATGTGACCATTTTTTATTACAGCATTGGAGACCACTCTAACTGGTGCATAGATGCAACGGTTAATACTAGCGATAACACCTACAACTTCTGGGGAGGCTAGCTATCCAGTCATCCGACACTCGGTATTGGGATCTCACATCCGAAAGTTTTCACTTTCCTCTGACACAAATTTTAAAAGGCATTACATAGCATTAAACTCTCGGGGGAATTGCTGTCAGTGGGTGTTGGGGCAATTTATGCCCAATTCATGGGACACTTTTTCCGAATTGTCCAGCCATGGAAAGGAAAAGAATTTTTCCCAATACATGGTGTTGAAGACAAAAATATCCCTCTCTATTGTAACACACACTCAGGGAGTAATGAACACATACTCAAAGAGCAATGTACACACACTCAGGGAGCAGTATTATATGATTGAAAGTGCAATATTATGTGATTAAAAGAGCAGTGAAGCTACGTCCAACGATTCCCAAGTCGATGAACTTTCACCGATACTTTATACATGATGTCGTTTTGGATTTTTTTTTGTTTTGTTTTGTGTTGAAAAATTTGGTTTTATCATTCTCTTAGGACTCTTCAACGAGAGTCCTAGAGCTAAAAATTAATTATGATTCTTTAGGATAAAATGATCAAAAAAATAAGATCTTTGCACCGGTTCAACCGGATTGAAAATTGGAACACTTAATTTTTTTCATTTGGTTTTATGGTTCTCTTAGGGCTTTTCAACGAGAGCCCTACAGTTAAAAATTAATTATGATCCTTTAAGATAAAATGATAAAAAAATAAAATCTTAGTATCGGTTCAAAATGATTGAAAAATTGGAACACTTATTAATTTTTTCATTTAGTTTTATGGTTCTCTTAGGGCTTTTCAACGAGAGCACTACAATTAAAAATTAATTATGATCCTTTAAGATATAATGATAAGAAAAATAACATCTTTGTACCGGTTCAAAATGATTGAAAAATTGAAACACTAAATTTTTTTATTTGGTTTTATGGTTCTCTTAGAGCTCTTCAACCAAAGCCCTAGAGTTAAAATTAAATTATGATCTTTTAAGATAAAATGATTAGAAAAATAAAACCAGCTTTTCTCTTAAATGATCATAATTAATTTTTTGCTCTGGGGCTCTCGTTGAAAAGCCCTAAGAGAACCACAAACCAAATGAAAAAATTAAGTGTTCCAATTTTTAATCCATTTGAACCGGTACAAAGATCTTATTTTTCTGATCATTTTATCAAAAAGGATCATAATTAATTTTTAACTCTAGGGCTCTCGTTAAAGAGCTCTAAGAGAAGGATAAAACTAAATGTTTTAACCAAAAAAAAAAATTCAAATCCAGATTCAACTTAAATCCATAGAAGGGGCAACTTAGATTCATAGCAAGGGCAATTTAGGTCCAAACCAAATTCAACTACATATCGACTCATGATCTTATACAAGGGGCAACTGCTTAGCCTCCGAACCTCGCCTTCAAATAAGGTTGAGAAAACCCCAAGTGTAGGGCTAGGTCATCGATAGCATATTAACCGGAAAGTCCGGGATCGTACCACAGGGAATTCGCAAGATACCTTAAATGGATTGTAGGTTGAAATGGTAGAATGCGGCGTTCAAGACGGCCAACTAGGCTTTGCTTTGAAAACGGAGAGAAACGCCAAGGCAAAAGACTAGGAAAACACTTAATTAACTAAAAAGAGGCAAGTTTAGGGATCTTCTAACCCTTGACAAAGGGAGTTACCGGTTCTCTATATAACTCAGGCGAGAGTCACGACCGCGTGCTCACGCCAGGAGGATTTAGCGTTAACGATACATTTAATGAAAGATGTGATTAAACGGAGGCGAACCAACTTGTTTGACAAATTTATCTAACACATAGGAGGCCACGAGTCCTCAATGAGCCGCTTGCCTAGACCGCTTGACAAACGCCTTACCAAGGAGTTAACACCCCTTTTTTAGACCAAAAATGCAAGTTAAGCCCTATTCCTAGAATCATGCTTTTAGCCCTATTCCGAGAATCATGCTTTTAGCCCTATTCTGAGAATCATGCTTTTAAGCCCAAAAATTCAAGAACCAAATAACAACCTAAGTCCTCGGGAAAGATTATCCCGAGACTTGGCCAACCGACTACTCACACATCCTTAAAGAATAAACCAAGGCATAAAAACAAGTCATAAGTTTTCACCGACAAAACGAAAATAAACCTGATTTTATAAAGGATCTAGTCCGTACGAACAACTTTAATAAACGAGAAATTAACAAACGAGAATTACTTACTTGAGTTCTAAGAGATTACACTAGGAAAAGTTTCAAAAGCATTAATGGAGTCTAAGAACAAAAGGTGTAATGAGCTAGCTATAAAATGTGAGAGATGACACTCCTATTTATACAAAATGGTTTCTCTCTCATCAAATATCTAAAAAAGTATACCAATAAAGGCAACTATTCCAAAAGTGGAAAGTCCAAAAAGTAACAAATATCTGGCCGAAAGCTCATAGTATCGATACAAAATAAGCAAAATATCGATACCACGCTGTTAAGTTGAAAAGGGTCATTTCCACGTAGCTCTCCGTATCGATACGGATTAAGGCCCTATCGATACAAAACACTCTGCCTTGCCACGAAGCTAATGCGTATCGGTTCAAATTAAGGCTATATCGATACACGTAGCTTATCTCCAATTCTTCAAGCCAACCTCCCAGTTTGGCGCCCGACGTCTCACCGCCTTGCCCGATGCCTCACGCCTTCACTCTTGGGCCTCCCGGGCAGAAGTTCCACCGGCCGTGGATACCTGAACTAACTTGGGGTTGGTCTTGCGATCAAAACACGCCCTTTAAAGACGTTTAACCTGAAATACTAAACGAACTACCTTACGAGTAAAATTGCATAAAAACAACGATATTAAATAAAAACACCACAGGCTAGGAAACTTTTAACACCACGATCTTACAATCTTAGGTGCTAATCACGCCCCCCCAACTTGAACGTTGCTAGTCTCTAGCAACAGCAAAATCATAGGAAACAAACAAACAACCTAGCAATCCTTCCGTAAAAACTACTTAGCGCCTACTCATATCGCAGCTAATTAGCAAGAGTTAAAAACAACTTAATTATTCCGAAGCAACTCGTAGCCGAAAATTTAGCGATCAACTAAACATTGAGTGAATTATAAACAAGTATCCAAAACGAGCGTCCAAAGACAAAAGGTGGATACAAAGTTATAACTTACATGCAAAGTAACCATATCCCACAAAAAGGTGCTCAAAGCAGGCACGGAGAACAAAAATACCAAGCCTTTTTAAGTGGAGAGCACCATAAAACAGAACTTAAAACTAAACAATTTAACACTTGATTGCCACAAGAAACATGCCACAAACCAAAAATGCTAACTATCATGCGATAAATCAAAATGGAATCAAGGCGTACTAAAGATCTACTAAGGGCTTCATAGTATATATTGACTTTGGTTTAATCAAAGAACGGTTAGCAAAATGGGGTGGCGGCCATATACTAGCTAGGTTCAACTACCCTTGGCCGCCACCAACTCCAACTACCAAGTCACAGGCCACAAGCCGGCCTCAACAAAAACTTGCTAAACTACCATTAGAGTTTCAACTAAACTAACTGAAAACAATGAAATAAAAGGATAAAAGGTGGACTGTCAACCACCATGCACCCCGACCAAGTATAGGGATTTCAAACTACTCCATCGACCCTACTCATCATTCGCGAACTCCGGCTCCCCACCGGCAAAATCATCACTGTCCTCGCCCCAGCTCAATTGGCGGTGGCTCATACGGCTTACTAGCTTCCCCCATCCCGCGACTAACAACCCAATCCAGCTTGTGATCGATCCTCCGTTGCCTTCTCGCATTGTCCCGAGTTTCCTTCTTAATTTTCTTCATACATCCCATAATGGCCACCCCTTGGCAAAATAGTAACTTGTTTCAATAAGCCGCTCGGGAACCCTTTGGAGGCAAAGTAGTCAAGTACGCCCCGCGTGCAGCAGAAGCAGCGGTAGGTCGAGACTGAGAAATGCTCCGAGTAAGAATGGAGCTGTTGATATCACCTGGATTTAGTTTCTCGCGTTCCACAAACTTTGATTTCGGGACTTTCTAAGCAAAGCAAATAGTGGTCACCAAGCACGGGAAAGGCATCCTTGAATTGGCCGGGGCTCTTGCCTTGAAATCGATCATTTCATGAAAAATGTATTTTGCCCAATCACACACCACATTCGGATTCATAAAAGCATGTATCAGACCCCCGTTGTGGATATCCAGCTTGTTTTCAGTCCCCCTAGGCTTGAAATTGTGGTGCACCAGCTGATTGACAAGACGGTAAACATCTTTAAATCTTTCAGGCACATGCGGGCGGCTCGCCTCCCTAGGGTTCTTGTACAACTCCGGGACTATAGCTTCATCTGCAACATACTCATCATCCGGATAATTGGCATCATTGGCAGGCGGTTGGTGGTAGTTTAAAACATGTGCAATGAAACCCGGGGTGACTTCTATAGAGACCTTACCAATTTTTGAGGTAATCTTAGCATCATCCTTCCCCTCGTCCTCCTTGGACGGAATTTTCTCATTCTTGTAAAATTCTATGACTAGCTCTTTGTTATAACCAGGATTGGGAGCAAGGTAATAGGACAAACCTTGATCATGGATGCGACAAACAAATGGATCCTCAATGCCGATATTGTCAACATCTACATGACGCTCATTTTTAAACCCCCTAGCTCGAAGACCCTTTTCCCACTTCTTTTGACTGGCTGCTCGAACCTCAGCGGCTGTCCTCTGCTTAGAACGGCCCTTTTCCGAATTTGCAATCATTTCTTCCTCCTCTTCCATTTCTCGAACTATGCCCTCAGCTTGCCAGGAGGCCAAAGCTGTAGCTTTACCTTTACCCTTAGCAGCCACCATTTTTGTTTTCACCATTGCAATGAAAACCTACCACACAGAGCAACACCCCCAAGCCTTGAAATAAAACACTATATGAAACAAACCGAAATGCAGCCAGAAAACCAAAATTTCAACGAAATCTGGCAGCCATCTAGATCTCAAAAATGCTTGGGATTGTGCAAAGTAACTTTAACCCCAAGAATCAGTTCAATAATGATAACTAAGCAGTGCAATTCCAGACCCCATTACAATCAAAACCTTCAAAACTCCAGGCTAGGGTTTAGGCTAGTTTCAGATGATAATGCACGGACAAAATGGTCGATAGCTGAGGGTTTTAAACTAGTATAAAGAAAAAGTTGAGAAATTTCGTGTATATATAGAGAGAAAATGGGTTTACCTTGTAGAAGCAGGATTAGACTCGAAAACCTTGGAAATCCCTTGGAATCCTTGAAAGTTTTATGAAGGATTATGGAGTTTTTGTGGAGATTTGAGAGGATTTGGTGGAAAAAATGGTAGTATGGGGCAAGGGTTTTTGAAGAGGTTGGGCGGTTATGAAGGATAAGAGAGAGAAAATGGTTTGGGAAAATGTAGATGATCGGATTTGATAACTGCAGATTTCCCGATTAGCCAACGCGTATCGATACAGGGCCTAATCCGTATCGATACGCATTACTCTACCTCCCCACGAAATTAAATGTTATCGATACGGCCTTAATCCGTATCGACACAGAGAGCTTAACTCCAGAACTTCAGCTTTGCCACCCGATTACCTATGTCGATGCCCAAAACCAATCCAAAACACACCCGGAGCCTTGACAACATGCAGCCTGCCAAACCAAAGCACAAAACCAACTTCCCAACCATCCATCCTAACATCCGGTTCCCTATGGATATGAGTGAGACACAGACTTGGCTTTATTTTACAGGACAACGGGACTCTCTTGTGGTTTAATCAAACAAAGATTGCCTTGTATCATTTCCTAAATATGCCATAGATTCCGAAATGATTTAAAGCAGATAACGAACACACTTAGGCATGACATGAGATGAATACCTAAACTAAGAATATAATGTGAAAAACAACGGGATATGGGTCAAACTTGCTCACAACACACTCAACACCTCATTTCTCATTCTTCCTCATGCATACGAGTTGGATTGTACAAGTTCAACTGAAATATTTACAACGAACTCTTGCCAATTAAAGAACTAATGAGTATGTGCTAAGTTGCTTAATTCCATTAAAATTTTGTAATAACGGAAGGATTGCAACCTAAAACGAAAAATTTGACCGAAAATGAAAACAAAGAAACAACATATAACTATATCTCTCCCCCCAACTTAAAATATGATATGCCGTCATAGCATGGAGAACAACAGTAAGGGAAAAGGGAACAAAAGATCGTACCAACGAGGGAATGTCAACCCCCTTATACCTCGACCAAGTTGGAGGCTTTTGCGTCACTGCCTCGTTTCGTCATCCGAACGGCTTCCAAGGTCAACTCATTCGGCTCTTCCAACGGAACCACAGCTAGTCACACAGGATCATGGCCAAAGCTTTGTTGGACTAACAACCGCGACACGTAATCGCACCCATGCTGAGGGCTCCTGAATGCGGCAATCACTCCGACGTTAGATCCAAACCACCAGGGCTGGTGTGGTAGCATGCACACCCTGTAAAAGACTTAAGCCCGAACTACCTACTAAGAG
This sequence comes from Rhododendron mucronatum var. ripense, assembly GCA_019656295.1. NCBI lineage: Eukaryota > Viridiplantae > Streptophyta > Magnoliopsida > Ericales > Ericaceae > Rhododendron > Rhododendron mucronatum. The sequence goes on along the minus strand of BPLT01000038.1, from coordinate 839,836 downwards.
CCAAATGACATTAGAACCGCCCGGCTCATGTTATCTGGGCGCCAACAAACAGATAAACAAAGAAAAACAATAAAGAACACCACCCAATTGTCACGCAATCTCACGAGTCATACTTTTCTTCCCGTGTCCCACCAAGTGGACAAGACGTGGGTGGCTATACTAGACCGTCAAATTTGTTACATCATGCCCGAAGTAAAATTCACAGCTTGACCTCGCCAAGCAATTAAGCCCAACGTTCCCAATGATCGAAACAAAGTTAAACAAGGCAGAGCCTAGCGCCAAAGCACGGGAATACCGAGTCAAACCCAAAGACCTAAGCTGCTCCCGGTAGGGACATATCTAGTGAGCATGGATCGTTAACGGCAAACTACTACAAAGAAGGACTAATAAAAGCCCTAAACAATGATGCATTGGTGAAATCTCATGATTTAAAAATCCCAAAACAATTAAAACACGCAAATATGTACAAGAAACGAACATTGCCCTTACTAACTGGAGCTGGGCACACGATCCTTTTTTAGTAGCGGCGTGCGGAGCTACAAATACCCAAGTGAATGGTGGGTACGCCCTACCCGGGGGCCAGGTCCGACAAACAATTAAGTTCAGCGGTTACGCTTTCGCTCCCCGTGCAAATTAAAGTAACACCAAACTAAACCGACGGACCATCCGTGTAAACGAGATCGGCCAAAACCTCATCAGGCTCGCCAGCTTCAAAGCCACCGAGGAAAGGCTTAAGCCGTTGACCATTAACTTTGAAAGAGGAACCGTTACTCATGCTCTCTACTTCTATTGCCCCGTGAGGGAAAATAGTTTTGACAACATAAGGTTCAACCCAACGTGAGCGCAACTTTTCGGGGTGCAAATGCAAACGAGAATTATACAATAACACTTTTGCCCAGGCTCAAAGTTTTTAATCACAATTGCCTTATCATGCTTGGCTTTGATTTTAGATTTGTAAGTGCTGGAATGGTCGTAAGCATTGTACCTCAACTCCTCAAGTTCCGTCAATTGGAGCTTGCGGCGGGCACCTGCTTTTGCCATATTGAAATTCAGCTTTTTGATTGCCCAATACGCTTTATGCTCAAGTTCTACCGGCAAGTGGCACGCTTTCCCATAAACAAGCCGGTACAGTGACATCCCCAAAAGCGTCTTGTAAGCAGTACGGTAAGCCCACAAAGCATCGACCAATCGAGTTGACCAATCTTTACGGGTAGGATTAACCGTCTTCTCCAAGATGTTCTTGATCTCCCGATTCGCCAATTCCACTTGGCCCATTCGTTTGAGGGTGGTAAGCCGTTGAAACTTTGTGAACGATGGCATATTTCTTCATTAGGGCGGCAATTGACCAATTGCAGAAATGAGACCCCTGGTCACTGATGATAGCCCGCGGCATCCCAAAATGGGCCAATATGTATTCACGGAGAAAGTCAACCACGACTTGGGAATCATTGGTACGAGTGGGAATGGCCTCTACCCACTTGCTTACATAGTCCACGGCAAGCAAAATGTAAAGGTAGCCAAATGATGTAGGAAACGGCCCCATGAAGTCGATTCCCCAACAATCGAACACTTCGATGATCAAGATGGGCGTAAGCGGCATCTCATTCCATTGCGTCACACATCCCAAAAGCTGGCAGCGAGCACACACCCGGCAGAAAGCAAAGGTATCCTTATACAACTGTGGCCAGTAGAACCCGCTTTGCAAAATCTTGGTGGCGGTCTTTTTGAACGAAAAATGGCCCCACATGCCTCCGTGTGGCAAAACTTAATAACACTTTGTTGCTCGGAGTCAAGGACACACCGTCGAACTAGTTGGTCGGCACAATACTTGAAAAGGTACGGATCGTCAAAAGAGAACCGTTTTACCTCCGCCAAAAATCGACGTTGCTCTTGCAAATTCCAATGGGCAGGCATCAGACCGGTAACCAAGTAGTTCACAATATCCGCATACCATGGAGCCGTGGTTATTAAAAATAGCTGCTCATCGGGAAAGGAGTCACCGATAGGAATGTGCAATGTATGATCTTCGAATTCTAAATGAGGCAAGTGGTCGGCCACCACATTCTCTACGCCCTTCTTGTCTTTAATGGTAAGGTCGAACTCTTGCAGGAGCAAAATCCACCGAATTAACCTCGCCTTGGCATCATGCTTTGTGAAAAGGTATTTGAGGGCTGAATGGTCGGTGTAGACGATGATTGGTGCTCCCACTAAGTAAGACCGAAACTTGTCCAATGCAAAGATTATGGCAAGCAACTCCTTCTCAGTAGTCAAATAGTTCATCTGGGCCTCATTGAGCGTCTTGCTCGCATAATAAATCACATACGACTCTTTCCCTATGCGTTGTCCCAAAACAGCTCCAACCGCGTAATCACTGGTGTCACACATTACCTCGAAGGGCAATTCCCAATCCGGAGATCACACAATAGGTGGAGAAGTGAGACTTGACTTTAACTTGGCGAAGGCAGCCTCACAAGCCGGCGTCCACTCAAACGGGACATCCTTGGCCAACAGATGGCATAGAGGCCGGGCGGTGGCACTGAAATCTTTGATAAACCGCCGATAAAAACTGGCATGCCCCAAGAAGGATCGGATGTCCTTTAAACACTTAAGAGTTGGAAGATTTCCAATCAAGTCAATTTTGGCTCGATCCACTTCTATGCCCATCGATGACACAATATGGCCGAGTACTATGCCTTCGGTCACCATGAAGCGACACTTCTCCCAATTCAAAACCAAAATTTTCTCCTCGCACTGGGCTAACACGAGCTCCAAATTGGTAAGGCAAGCCTCAAAAGAATCACCAAAAATGGAGAAATCATCCATAAAAACATCCATGATTTTCTCCACCATGTCGCTGAAAAGGCCCATAATACACCTTGAGAAAGTACCAGGAGTGTTGCAAAGCCCGAACGGCATACGAGTCCCGAATGGGCACGTGAACGTAGTCTTCTCCTGATCTTCTAATGCCACCTCAATCTGATTATACCCAGAGTAGCCGTCGAGGAAACAATAAAACTTGTGGCCGGCCACCCTTTCCAAGATTTGATCTATGAACGGAAGAGGAAAATGGTCCTTTCTCGTGCTTGCATTCAACTTCCGATAATCTATGCAAACCCTCCAACCGATTTGAACTCGCGTTGGGATTAACTCATCTTTGTCATTCCTCACGATCGTCACCCTAGACTTCTTTGGAACCACTTGAATTGGGCTAACCCATTTTGAATCTGCTATTAGGTAATTTATGCCCACATCCAACAATTTAAGCACCTCCGCCCACACAACATCCTTCATTATCGGGTTCAATCGCCATCGAGGTTGGCGAGATGGCTTGACATCCTCTTCAAGATATATGTGGTGGGAGCAAAGGGAGGCATCAATGCCTTTAATGTCGGCAATAGACCACCCAATTGCCTTGGGATACTTCCGTAGCTTAGCTAGCAATTGAAACTCTTGAAGTTCGGTGATGGCGGAGGAGATCACCACCGGGTATGTTTGGCCTTCGCCAAGATAGGCGTACTTAAGTGTATCCGGTAGTGGTTTAAGTTTGAGCATCGGGGGTTCCACACTAGACGGAATGGCTCGCTTCTCAATAGGAGGTAGCTCCTCAAATTTTGGAACCCACGGGTTTATACCACACGCCTCCTCCTCATCCAACAAGGAACACAAATACGATACTGCACGAGCATCAAGAAAATCGGCCTCGGCGGAAGTAAGTGCTAACTCCAACTCATCCTTGCAAATAAACTGATCGACATGATCCTGGACAAGCGAATCAATCATGCTAACTCCACAAACGTCCTTATCATCTCCCATTTGGCTCCCAATATGGAACATGTTGATTTGCATCTTCATGTTGCCAAAACTCATGTTAAGTCGCGCATCCCGGCAATGAATCATAGCATCAGATGTTGCTAAGAAAGGACGCCCATGAATAATTGGAACAGATGATTGAGCCGCCGGCACCGGGCACGTGTCTAGAACCACAAAATCAACCGGGTACACAAATTGGTCGACTTGTACAAGCATATCTTCCACCATCCCCTTAGGAACTCGGATACTCCGATCCTCCAATTGTAACGTCACCCGAGTCGGCTTCATTTCCCCCAACCCAAGTTGTTTATACACTGAGAACGGTAGGAGATTCACGCTTGTGCCCAAATCAAGAAGCGTTTTCTCAACAACCTTGCCCCCAATGGTGATGGATATCGTAGGACACCCCGGATCATTATACTTGGGTGGGAGAGTGGACTGAAAGAGTGAGCTAACTTGCTCGGTCAAGAACACCTTCTTTTGCACTTGGAGCTGCCATTTGTGAGTACACAAATCCTTCAAAAATTTGGCATAAAAAGGAATCTGTTTAATAGCATCGAGCAAAGGAAGGCTAACCGTCACTTTCTTGAGCACTTCATAGATATCACTATTCAGATTTGGCTTGGCCGGCATCCTTAGGCGATTGGGATATGGAGCGGGAACAGTGAAAGCTGGCGGGACGTTGCTTTCCTTGGCCTTTCCTTTCTGATCTGCAGTAGGAGCTTGCTTGGGAGATTCCCCATCTGATAATGTCAGCTTTGATGGAATTGGAAATGGTAGCAAGATTGGGGTAACCGGCGGTTCCACTTGAGCATTGTCAACCGTCTTCCCATTTCTCAACAAAATTATGGCCTTTGCTTGCTCGGGGAAAGTCACCAAAGAGCTTTGCGCCAAGTGTTGGCCTTGAGGGTTTGGTTGAGGTTGGATAAGTAGCTTGCCTTTCTCTTGTTGTAATACACCAATCGCCGTGGTCAATTTGCCCACTTGATTACCAATGTCATTCATCGCTTGAGCAATTTGCTCGTTGGTGGTAGTTTGCATCTGACAAAAAGCATTCATAGTATCCTCCAAAGAACGTCGTGGAGGCGGTGCTTGATGTTGCTGAAATTGATTTGGCCCTTGGAATTGGCCCGGTGGTATGAATCTTGGCGGGCCTTGGATTGCAGGAAAACGGGGTGGACCTTGAAGTTGAGGTTGCCTCCAAGTTTGATTCTGAATGGGAGGAGGAGCGTGAGAAGTTGACGAAGTTCCCATTTCATTCTGATTGCTCCAACGGAAAGCCAGATTAGACCGCAACCCCGGGTTGTAAGTATTGGAATAGGGGTCCCACCGTTGATTCAAGGCACACACTTCGTCAGGGAGTTGATTATAGTGCTGTCAGAGGGTGGGGATGGTATGACAGTTGTCGGTCGAATGACCCGTAGTCTCGCAAATAACACACACGTCCTCCACTTGTCGAACCTCATTTACTTCCTTAACCTGGGCCGAGTCTAACTTCATCTTATCCAATTTTAATGATAACTCATCCAACCTTATCTCAAGTCCATTATGCTCGCTTACCGAAAACTTGCCAGAACCTCCCGGACCTTGATTTCTCATTACTTGCTCACCCGGATCAATGTATTGCCAAGTTTGGGCCCTTTCTGCCAAGGCGTCCAAGAACTCACAAGCTGCATCGCGATCTTTCCCCATAAAATCTCCACTCCCCATAGTATCGAGAAGCTGCTTGGAATCTCGATCACAACCCAGATAGAAATAGTTGATCACTTGGTACATGGGAAAATTATGGTGTGGAACAGCGGCAAGTAGGTCCTTATATCGCTCCCAAAGCTTGTAAAAGACCTCCCCCTCCTTTTGCTTGAAGTTCTGAATTTGGTCCATGAGAAGCTTAGTTCGGCTAACGGGAAAGAACTTTGTGGTGAACACATCCTGCACTTCCCCCCATGTGAGCAAAGATCGGGGCTTCAAAGAATGGAACCACTGCTTACCCTTGTCTTTGAGCGAGAAGGGAAATAACTTCAAGCGAGCTTGACCTAGCTGTCCCGGCCCGGTCACGAAGGTGCTAACAATAGTCTCAAATTCTCGAATGTGAGCATAAGGATCCTCCAATTCACGCCCCGGAAACTCTGGTATAACCTGATGATACTCTAGCTTAAAAGCAAACGCGTTGGCGGCAGTGCAAGTGGGAATGGCTATGGGGGAAACATGCGGACCTCTTTCCGATGTTAGGTAATCACGCAAAGTACGGGCTGCCGGTTGATCTGCCATTGGCCTTAATGGAGGTGATAACTCACGAGATACAGATCGATGTAAGCGATTCGATAAAGGGCTACAATAGATATTGTGCATACAACCTGCACGAGCGAATTAAGCAGACTAGAGGGGCTATGCCGCCGCCTCGTTCTCAAACAATCTCGTGGGGTTATGCCACCACCACGGTTATATAAGCAATAACAAATAGAAAGTAGAAAGGCAATTGACGCTCAATTTAGCTTCGTTAAACCTCAAGTCGAATTGGTGGCTCAGTTAGAGGTATCCGCTAAGTCGAGTTCAAATTACACAAATGAAAAAATAAACGGAGTACTTACAGTGGTTTATTGATCCTCCCAATAAGCTATAATAAGAAATCCCCGGCAACGGCGCCAAAAATGCTTAGCCTCCAAACCTCGCATTCAATTAAGGTTGAGAAAACCCCAAGTGTAGGGCTAGGTTGCCGATAGCATATTAACCGGAAAGTCCGGGATCGTACCACAGGGAATTCGCAAGATAGCTTAAACGGATTGTAGGTTGAAATGGTAGAATGCGGCATTCAACACGGCCAACTAGGCTTTGCTTTGAAAACGGAGAGAAACGCCGAGGCAAAAGACTAGGAAACGCTTAATTAACTAAAAAGAGGCAAGTCTAGGGATCTTCTAACCCTTGACAAAGGGAGTTACCGGTTCTCTATATAACTCAGGCGAGAGTCACGACCGCGTGCTCACGCCCGGAGGATTTAGCTTTAACGACTACGTTTAATGAAAGATGTGATTAAACGGAGGCGAACCAACTTGTTTGACAAATTTATCGAACACATAGGAAGCCACGAGTCCTCGGTGAGCCGCTTGCCAAGACCGCTTGACAACGCCTTACCAAGGAGTTAACACCCCTTGTTTAGATCAAAAATGCAAGTTAAGCCCTATTCCGAGAATCATGCTTTTAAGCCCAAAAATTCGAGAACCAAATAACAATCTAAGTCCTCGGGAAAGATTATCCCGAGACTTAGCCAACCAACTACTCACACATCCTTAAAGCATAAATCAAGGCATAAAAACGAGACATAAGTTTTCACCGATAAAACGAAAATAAACTTGATTTTATAAAGGATCTAGTCCGTACGAACAACTTTAATAAACGAGTAATTAACAAACGAGAATTACTTACTTGAGTTCTAAGAGATTACACTAGGAAAAGCTTCAAAAGCATTAATGGAGTCTAAGAACAAAAAGTGTAATGAGCTAGCTATAAAAGGTGAGAGATGACACCCCTATTTATACAAAATGGTTTCTCTCTCATCAAATATCTAAAAAAGTATACCAATAAAGGCAACTATTCCAAAAGTGGAAAGTCCAAAAAGTAACAAATATCTGGCCGAAAGCTCGTAGTATCGATACAAAATAAGCAAAGTATCGATACCACGCTGTTAAGATGAAAAAAGCCATTTCCACGTAGCTCTTCCGTATCGATACGGATTAAGGCCGTATCGATACAAAACACTCTGCCTTGCCACGAAGCGAATGCGTATCGATACAAATTAAGGCTGTATCGATACGCGTAGCTTATCTCCAATTCTTCAAGCCAACCTCCCAGTTTGGCGCCCGACGTCTCACCGCCTTGGCCGATGCCTCACGCCTTCACTCTTGGGCCACCCGGGCAGAAGTTCCACCGACCGTGGATACCTGAACTAACTTGGGGTTGGTCTTGCGATCAAAACACGCCCTTTAAAGACGTTTAACATGAAACACTAAACAAACTACCTTACGAGTAAAATTGCATAAAAACAACGATATTAAATAAAAACACCACAAGCTAGGAAACTTTTAACACCATGATCTTACAATCTTAGGTGCTAATCAACAACTTAAATTCATAGAAGGGACAATTGAGGTCCCAAAAAGAGGCAACTTAGGTCTAAACCAATATTCAACTTAGTTCCAAACCCATATTCAACTTCGGTCCATAGAAGGGGCAACTTAGGTCCAAACTCATATTCAACTATATATTAACTCATGATCTCATACAAGGGACAACTTAGGTTCATAGAAGGGGCAACTTAGATTTATAAAAGGGGCAACTTAGATTCATAGAATGTGCAATTTAGGGCCAAACCCAAATTCAACTACATATCGACTCATGATCTCATACAATGGGCAACTTAAGTTCATAGAAAGGGCAACTTAGATTTATAGAAGGGGCAACTTAGGTCCAAACCCAGATTCAATTTAGATCTATAGAAGGGGCAACATAGATTCATAGAAGGGGCAACTTAGGTCCAAATTCAGATTCAACTACATATCAACTCATAATCTCATACAAGGGGCAACTTAGGTTCATAGAAAGGGCAACTTAAATTTATATAAGGGGCAACTTAGGTCTATAGAAGGGGCAAAAATTGACTCTATGTATGGGGAATTTCTTTTTCTCTGTTTCATGTATTGAGAATTTTGTTTTCTTCGTTTCATTTATGTGCAATTTCACAAAAAACTTGAGGGCATAATCATCATTTTAGGTGGCCTTTTCCATGTATTGGCTATTTCTTTTCCCCTTTTCATGTCTAGATGAATTTGGAAAAAAGTGGTCTATGAGTTAGGCATTATTTGCCCCTCTTACCATGCACACTGTCTGGTAATACCCCCTAAACTCTACGATTGCTACTTTGTACTTTTTTAGAATTACATCTTTAGCCCATATAGTGTTACTTTTTTTATTGAAGCTTCATTATTGTAAAATTAATTATTTTTTTATTTCGTGTATTTTGTTCGTTTTTCCCAAGTCTTTGTTAGATTCGAGTGATATTTTTTAAATTAATCATCCATCTTGACGAGATAAGTCTAAAAAGTAAAAAATTATGACCAAAAATAAAATAAAAAGTTTACTAAAGTCAAAAAAATTACTGTCTTATTTGAATTGTTTCACCATCGGTTCATATTTTTATACTTTTCTGATTTGTCTCATCGAGACGAATGATTAACCCCAAAAATTACAATGAAAACCTAAACAAAAAGTTAAAAAAAGTAAAAAATACCAATATAAGCTTTAGACTTATAAGTTTATAAGAACGCAGCCTATCATTTACCACTCTTCTCCTTTTTTTCTCTAAACAAAAAATTGATTTAATTTAAAAACTAAATAATTTTAACTAGGAATTTTAACTGTATTTTATTCATAAAATATCTAAATTTTTATATCTGGCTTATAAACATATTTATTTATACTAGCTTGTAAATCTAATTTGTGTCTTCACTCACCACTATCTTCCACTCTCGGCCACCATTCCAACCCTCTGTCGCTGCAAGTGGAGTGGAGTGGAGTGGAGTGGAGTGGAGTGCAGGTGGTACCTTTCCTATACTCTCATGCACATGAGTAGGGTTAGATTCCCGTAAGCACCTATCTCCCTTCTCAAGTCCCCTAGGATAAAATAGATTAGGTTTATGAATGGCCAAAAAAAAAACCTTCACCTCATGCCAATCATCTCCAACTATTCACATTCATTTGAGATTTTGCATGCCAACCAAGTGGAGAATAAATAATATTTGACATTGTGATATTTCGAATCAAACTTAAAGTGGGTTTGGATTGAAAAGTTAAGTAATTTTTTTATTCAATTTTTTTTTGTATTTGTTTGTTTTGCGTCAAACTTTTGTGACTTGTGCCTTGTTTGGATAGTGATTTGAAAAAAAAAATTCTCAACTCAAAAAATACTCATTACTCCTATTTTCAATCATTACTCACACTTATCTCCAATCATTATTCTCATTTCTCTCCAATTATTACATCTACTTCCAATCATTACTATTCCTACTTCCAATCATTACTATTATTTCTCTCTCCACTCATAACCCTACAAAATTTTCAAAATTTTTTAACTCATCCAAACATAGCATTGTTGATTCATCTCAGTGAGAGGAATCAGAAAATTAAATTTTTTTGATTGAAACTCATAATTTTTTCATTAAAGATAAAAATAAGTCAAAAAATAACTTTTTTCTTGTTTTAAATCTTTACTAAAAAAATTATGAGTAGAAAGGAGGGGGAAAGACAAGAAAAATAGAGAAAAGTTTGTCTTTATTCAAAAAAAAAATTCGCGTTTGTTATTTTCACGCCAAACTTTTATGTGATATTTGATAAGCACCCAATAATGCCTATTCTTGGTGCTTAAGTCCTTCCGTTTTATCGTTTTATATATAGTTAATCAAGCTTTTTAGTTGATATCGCACGTAGGGTTTGTTTACCTTATTTTGTAGATAACCGTTCAATAAGGGAGTCTTAAAGCCTAAAGCAAGCTGAAGGCATCCAAAACTCAAAGGTGACAAAGCAACGAAGCTATCGGGGCCAAAGAATCAAGCATTGAAGACCCGATGGGTGGCCAAGGACGTTGGAAGCCAAGCCGGAGGCCGGAAGCTGAAAAACCCAAGCATTTGAAGGCGGAATTGATACTCAGAAACCCCGTATCAATCCCATTTAAAGATAGAAAGATTGGGAATTGAAATTGTGATAGGGTATCGATACATAATTTTGCTGTATCGATACCGGTTGGTTTGAGCGGCCTAGTGGAACTGTACAAAGTGATTCGATATCGATACTCCATTCCTTAGTATTGATACCGAGTGTCTACGTGGCAGATTTTTAGGGCTTCTTTTGGGATATTTTGTGGAAAAAGGTGGGCTTGTATAAATACTCCATTATGTCATCATATCCGGGGGGAGATAATAATTATTGCACTTTTTTAGATCTGGATAGTATATTCCTTACTTGTTGCTCACTCTTATTAGGGTTCTTCATTGTTCTTGTCTAAAACCTTCATTTCCTTAGTAATTAGTTGTTATTTGCCATTTTAGCCTTCATTAAAGTTGTAGCTACTCTTCCGATCTATCATAATCTCTAATTTATTTCTAGTGTTGTTATTTCAATTATGTTAGCTAGATTTTTGCTTGTTTTTATCTTTATAGATATGTGTGAGTAGTTTTCTATGGTTAGGTCATGGGGTGATTAGCACCTCATGGCTTGAGTTAAAATTGTATTTTTCACCAATAAATTTTGAATCTTTGGTTCGAAAATCGATGTGGGGTTCGGGTTTGTTTGTCAAATTGTTAAGGTGTTAATCTCTTTGATCATGTGTAGATAAGAGTATCGCCTACTTACCAAGCATGATGCTTAGAGCTCTGTTGCTTGAGGTGTTTGCCAAATGAACTCTAGAGCTAGCTTGGTAATCGAACCATATATCTTCCGGGCTGCTTACCACGCAACCTATCCTCTAATAAGGTTTGCACCCGAGCAAAGGGCTAGGTCGTTGAAAGCATATAAAACCGGTAAGACCGGGATCGTTCCCACAGAGAAATCTTCTTCACCGTATTTGGATTAGATAGTAAGTATGCAGCGAGGCCTTCGAGCGGCCAACTAGGGGATTGATTCGGTTAACGAAATTAAACTTGAAATTAAACTAGATTAACAAGGGTCGAGTCAAAGGGATTGATTGACCCACGACTTAGCCATAAAACGGTTCCTTCATCTAACTCATGAGTGAACCGAAACCGTCCGGATTCCACTTGAAGAATTAAAAACTGAAGACTACTTATAACTCAACTCAAGGCATTAATTCAAACTGAACTCATTTAACGCAAGTGAGAGACGAAAATGGATCGTTCGCACGCGTAAGATTATCGAGCATATAGCACAGGGCGATAGACTCCATTGATCAAAGAAGCCACCGACCCCATGATTAATGCAGAAAATCATGGGTTTAATTCATTCAAAACCTTGAAATCAAGCTAAAGTTTAGGCGAAACCGTTTAAACGACTAATCCATAGGGTTCATCTCACCCCATGACTTAACCTTTTAACTACTCACTTATAGGAAAAAGACTAGAAAACATACTCAAGGAAGAAAACATGATTAACCGATAGAAATGGAAATAAACTTGATTTATATAAAGATCCAACTAGTAGCTACAACATTAATAAACGGAAAATTAACAAACGAACTAAACTTACTTGAGTTGTTAAGGAATTAAAGACAAAAGCTTGAAAGCAATGAAAATGGAGTTCTAGGAATAAAAAGACTTAAAGTTAAAGTGTATCTACCTATTCTATCTATATGAGGAAGAGAGAGAGAGAGAGGCCTATTTATACAAGGCAACTCATCCTCTACCAAAATATCCCTGAACTTGCCAAAAGTGGCAAGTATTCCATAAATGGAAAGTCCAAAAACCAGTAAAAATATCTGCTGGAGACCAATGTTATCGATACCATAAGCAAAGGTATCGATAACATCCTTCAAATTCTTCCCCGGAGAAAAGAGTTATCGATAACTCAAACCAAATGTTATCGATACCCTCAGGTCTGGACAACTTCTGGACCAAAATGGGGCCAATGTTATCGATAACAAATGGAATGTTATCGATAACATCCTTCAAAACTGCAGATTTCAGGCTCAGGCTTCAGCTTCAGCAAACAGCTCCCAGCAACTTCACAGCTTCTCAGCACTTATTTTCATTCTCTAAAGTTAAGTAAAGGCTACATTTTAAACCTTTCTTTTACCTTTCCTTTACTTTAATTTATTTAATGAAAATAAGAAAGTACCCCCCATTTGGAAACAATGGCATTACCAGAATTTCAAGATTCCATTTAAATCAAAATGTCATCCCCCCACTTTTAGTACAAAATGGAAAACTGCACATTTTTCTCAAGAGAAAATGGCTCAAAACATGACCTTGCTCTTCGAATAAAACCTTGTAACTTTGTAGTTACTCTTAGAAAAATTCAAGGATCAATTACCGCCATTTTTTATCTCGAAAATCGAAACTTTTTCAGAAAGTCATTTTTCCATACTTAGACAGATTTTAGGAGGCCGACAGGGTCTTCGGGTACTTAGAAGCTTCCGGAGCATTCTTTGGCCTTCAAACGTGCCTTATTTATACGAATTACCTGAAACACACAAAAACCTACCTTACGTGCAATATCGCTATAAAAGCTAAATAAACGTAAGGTAAACCAACTTAAAGCGGGACTAGTCGCACCAAATATCTGCAATATTGGGCGCTCATCACACCCCCCAACTTGAACTTTGCTAGTCCCTAGCAAACTAAAGCAAAAACATAATTAAGTAAGCTATGCAATCCTCCCAAAACGAAGATACGAAACCTATGCTCAATAACTACAACTTGGCAAGAGTCCAAAACACCTCTTCAAATTCGATCACGTGCAATCCACGCGCAAACATGCCATGAATTAGGACGAACAAACTATGCCATATTAGTGTAGTCAAGCATGCATGCACCACAACGAGTTTTGACTCCAAAACTCACAAGGATACGCTCTTATTCGACTTTTCACACATTAAGATACAAGATACATCCCATGATAAGCGCTAGCGAGTAAATGCAATAGCCAGAGACGAAAAGCTACGCATGCTATCAAAAGAGCGCTTAGAATGAAAGAAAAGCTAATTATTGACAACTTTGCAATAGAAGGGACAAATCATACTCAAAAAGCAATAAATATCAATCATGCATCAAACGGAGTTAACTAGCGTACAAAAGATCAACGGAGGACTTTATTAGCTTATAACGACCTTGGATACAAAGGGAAAGGGACTACAAATATGTAGTGGCCATATACTTGCATGGTTCATCTACCCTTGGCCACTACCGACCCTAAACTACCCAAGGCATGACCACATATCGGCCAAACACCAAACAAAATACGAAGAAGAAATAAAGAACAACTACTATATAAAACCTACAAAAACTACTACCACTGACTCAAACACACATAATCGTCAACCACATCCGGCTCCTCAAGGTATTAAGTATCGAGCTCCCCCTTTCCATTGGATTCTTTCTCATCCGGAATGTAAGCTAGACCGGAGACACACCAATCCTCTCATCATAGTATTTAACCCTCTTTCGAATATGATTTTGCTCTTTCATAGCATTTCTTTGATCTTTCTTTGAGGAATAGGGTCATTTGAGGTGAGATTTGTAGTGAGAGAGATTGAGGGGCCAATTTCGAGGGCTTTGGAGAGGGAGATAAAAATTTGGGCTTTAGCATTTGTAATGGGAGAGGAGAGAAAGGGAATCACACACAAAATCTTCACCTTTTTTCATCCCAACCACTTTTATCACATTCACATCACTCCCAAACCTCCTTGAATCTTTGAAAATTATTGACACACAACCCTCCAAACATCCGGTTACCTAAGTTTGAACAATGGAAGAGACTCGGACTATGGTTCAAAATAAGGACAAGGTGACTCTTATGTGGTTTAATCAGGCAAAAATGCCTTGAATCATTTCCTAAATACGCCAACAACTCCAATAAGATGCATTAAAGATATATACACAACTCAAGTATGAACAACAGATATTATTTACGCAATTGCGAGAAATGAGAACAACATGGGATGCTTAAGAAATGAATCTCTACTCAAGCGATGCACAACATTTGACATAACTTTTAGGCTCAACTTATTCATCAAAATTCATGTATATGCAAATGACATGGATTCAAACACACAACCGAATTCGAGGGGATACATGACTCTTGCCATTGACACAATTGAGCATAAGTAAAGTATCTAACATACGAAATCATTACTAACAAGGGAGGATTGCACAAAAAAAATTTTAAAAAATGTAACCAAAAGCAGAAAAATAAGACAAGTCTCATGAACATATATATAACATATATATCCCTCCCCCCAACTTAAACGGTGCTATGTCCTCATAGCATGAAGAACAATAGTAAAGAGAGGAAAAAAACAAAAGATTGTACCTCCGGGAGAATGTCAACCCCCGTATACCTCGACCAAGTTGGAGGCTTTCTTGTCATTGCTTCCCTTCGTCATTGGAACTGCTTTCAAGGCTCACTCTTTCGGCTCCTCCATCAGAACCATAGCTAGTCACACAAGGTCATCGCTGGGGCTTTCTTGGTCTTACAACCGTGACACGCAATCACACCCATGCTTAGGGCTCCTGAATGCCTCACTCACCCTAGCTTTTAGACCTAAACCACCAAGGCTGGTGTGGTAGCATGCTTACCCTGCAAAAGACTTAAGAACCAACTACCTACTAAGAAGCAAATGACATTAGTATCGCCCGGCTCGTGTTATCCGGGCTCAAAAACTTGACAAGTAAAATTAAATCCACCAAATTGTCACGTGATTACACGGGTACTACTTTTCTCCCCATTTCCCAAGTGAGAAACAGGTGGCTATACCAGACCATCAAAAGAGAAAAAGAAAAGAGAGGGAGAAAAAGAAAGAGTTTATGTACGTTCAGCCAAACGCGGGCTTTGAACATTTAAGATGCCAACAAGAGCTAATAAAATAAACATAGCACTGTACTCCACACTTTACTTCAAAAATTGAATCCGACCATACCATAAAAATAGATACTTCGAGTAGAGCAATTGTCGAATTCGTTTCAAAAATTTAAGTGCCACCAAGTGAATAGCCCAAGGTAGATCAATTTTCAAATGGTTGAGAAATTCTACTATAAGAGAATTGTAAACCATGACAACATCCTCAACACCAAGAAAATCAATTAGTTCTATGATTGGTAACTTCGCAAAATTAGGCCCACATGCATCTTGGTTTGCTAACAAAGAGCGTAAGGAATCTACCTTGCCATCCATTTCCTTAGTGGTGAGAAGATCAAGGCATGGAGACTTCGAAGGGACAATTGTAGCTTCCAAGGGCTCCAACTCTTCAAAGATTGGATTATAAGTATCTTGTTTAGCCAACAAAGAAGACAAGTAATCCACTTCAGCATCCATTTCCTTAGTGGTGAGAGGTTTTGCTAATGGATCTTCATAGTAGACGCCCGATGCGTCAAGCATGTTCATCTCGTGAGCAAGGAGTATGTCCTCTGGGGAAGGATCAAGATTCGAGAGATCGAAAGAGACAACCTTAGCGATGAGGCATTTCTCCCCCGGATTATCACGAAGAGGGGGATCCATAAGAGAAGAACTCTGGACCTCACTTTCATCAATAAGCTCATCACTCCATGCAGACTCTGAAGAGCTGTCACAATCTAAACTAACAGTTGCAACAAAGATGTGTGGCTCTATATCCTCTGCCATGGCATTGGAGTTGGACTCTTGACAATGTTTAACAAAAACCCTAGAGTGTAAAATTTGAGCCAACCGATCAAAGAAATCTAAGGCTTCAGCGGGTTCTTTATCAAACAGTTTTCCATCGCACAATATGTCAATGAAAGCATGACTCTTTGGAGAAAGTCCGTCATAAAAATAGTTAGCAATTTGAAAGTTTTCAAAGCCATGATTCGAGACCGAATTGAGTAAGTCCTTGTATCTTCCCCAACATGCATAAAATGACTCATTCTCTCTTTCAACAAAGGTTTGAATTTGTTTCTTACGAACCCACGTATAAAAAATGGGAAGGAACTTGCTATAGAATGCATTTAGCAAATCAACCCACTTCAGCGGAGATTGAGGGTTCAAGGAATTGAGCCAAGTTTTGGCACTATCCCTTAAAGAGAGAGAAAAGAATTTCACCCACGCGGACTCTAATTTCACAATGGCACCAAGGGTACCAAGTTTGTCCTTGAAAGCCGCAACATGTTTGTAAGGGTGTTCATGATCCATGCCATGGAAGTGGGGCAACAAATTGGAAAATTTCATTTGTATACTAAATAGATTCACGGTAGGAGCGGTGGGGGCAACTATGCAAGAAGATGGATAAGCATGATCGGGATAAGAGTATTCCCACATAGTCATGGGAACTATTTCCCCATTTGCCGCCACCATTCTATTAGATAGATAAGACATAAAGTAAACAAGTTAGAGGAGCTATGTTACCACCTCTCTCAAAAAAAAAAAAAAAGTTCCGTGGGGTTTAGCCACCACCACGTTATATGGACAACAAAAAGAAAAGGCAATCAATACTTAATCTAGCTTCGTTACACCTCAAGTTTGATAAGATGATCGGTTAGAGGTCTCCGCTAGACAAAGTATGAATTGCACAAAGTAAAATAAAATGGAATACTTACAGTGGTTTGTCGAACCTCCAAATAAGCTATAATAAGACTTCCCCGGCAACGGCGCCAAAATTTGCTTACCACGCAACCTATCCTCTAATAAGGTTTGCACCCGAGCAAAGGGCTAGGTCGTTGAAAGCATATAAAACCGGTAAGACCGGGATCGTTCCCACAGAGAAATCTTCTTCAGCGTATTTGGATTAGATAGTAAGTATGCAGCGAGGCCTTCGAGCGGCCAACTAGGGGATTGATTCGGTTAACGAAATTAAACTTGAAATTAAACTAGATTAACAAGGGTCGAGTCAAAGGGATTGATTGACCCACGACTTAGCCATAAAACGGTTCCTTCATCTAACTCATGAGTGAACCGAAACCGTCCGGATTCCACTTGAAGAATAAAAAACTGAAGACTACTTATAACTCAACTCAAGGCATTAATTCAAACTGAACTCATTTAACGCAAGTGAGAGACGAAAATGGATCGTTCGCACGCGTAAGATTATCGAGCATGTAGCACAGGGCGATAGACTCCATTGATCAAAGAAGCCACCGACCCCATGATTAATGCAGAAAATCATGGGTTTAATTCATTCAAAACCTTGAAATCAAGCTAAAGTTTAGGCGAAACCGTTTAAACGACTAATCCATAGGGTTCATCTCACCCCATGACTTAACCTTTTAACTACTCACTTATAGGAAAAAGACTAGAAAACATACTCAAGGAAGAAAACATGATTAACCGATAGAAATGGAAATAAACTTGATTTATATAAAGATCCAACTAGTAGCTACAACATTAATAAACGGAAAATTAACAAACGAACTAAACTTACTTGAGTTGTTAAGGAATTAAAGACAAAAGCTTGAAAGCAATGAAAATGGAGTTCTAGGAATAAAAAGACTTAAAGTTAAAGTGTATCTACCTATTCTATCTATATGAGGAAGAGAGAGAGAGAGAGGCCTATTTATACAAGGCAACTCATCCTCTACCAAAATATCCCTGAACTTGCCAAAAGTGGCAAGTATTCCATAAATGGAAAGTCCAAAAACCAGTAAAAATATCTGCTGGAGACCAATGTTATCGATACCATAAGCAAAGGTATCGATAACATCCTTCAAATTCTTCCCCGGAGAAAAGAGTTATCGATAACTCAAACCAAATGTTATCGATACCCTCAGGTCTGGACAACTTCTGGACCAAAATGGGGCCAATGTTATCGATAACAAATGGAATGTTATCGATAACATCCTTCAAAACTGCAGATTTCAGGCTCAGGCTTCAGCTTCAGCAAACAGCTCCCAGCAACTTCACAGCTTCTCAGCACTTATTTTCATTCTCTAAAGTTAAGTAAAGGCTACATTTTAAACCTTTCTTTTACCTTTCCTTTACTTTAATTTATTTAATGAAAATAAGAAAGTACCCCCCATTTGGAAACAATGGCATTACCAGAATTTCAAGATTCCATTTAAATCAAAATGTCATCCCCCCACTTTTAGTACAAAATGGAAAACTGCACATTTTTCTCAAGAGAAAATGGCTCAAAACATGACCTTGCTCTTCGAATAAAACCTTGTAACTTTGTAGTTACTCTTAGAAAAATTCAAGGATCAATTACCGCCATTTTTTATCTCGAAAATCGAAACTTTTTCAGAAAGTCATTTTTCCATACTTAGACAGATTTTAGGAGGCCGACAGGGTCTTCGGGTACTTAGAAGCTTCCGGAGCATTCTTTGGCCTTCAAACGTGCCTTATTTATACGAATTACCTGAAACACACAAAAACCTACCTTACGTGCAATATCGCTATAAAAGCTAAATAAACGTAAGGTAAACCAACTTAAAGCGGGACTAGTCGCACCAAATATCTGCAATATTGGGCGCTCATCACGGGCTAAGAACCTTAATTGAGTGTCTTGGACCACGTATTTGGGTGAAAAATGTAGTTTTACTTGAGTCGTGGGTGTTAGTAATTCCTAAACATAACCTGCTTTTTATACTAGTTAATTCGCCATTTAATTTAAGCCTTTTAATTTTCACTGCATACGTAAAAGAAAGTTGGCTGTCTAAAAGACGAAAACCCATGCTTACTTCTACAAATCCAATCAAGTCGTATTAATTATTCCCGTGGGTACGATCCTGGTTTTCCGGATTATTATTGATAAGCACCCGTTATTGCAATATAGGGTGCGCTAGGTCTCTAGTTTAGTCTACTTTCATTGTTTATTTTGTTATCTTTATCTGCTTTTACTTGTAAGGTTTGTTTATAGTATTTTCAGGTAAATCATATGAATAAGGCATGTTTTGACATCATGGACGGCCCGAGTGTGTTCAAGTACCCGAGGAACCAAGGAAGACCCCGTCGGCCCCTGAAAATCTGTCTAAGTATGGAAAATCACTTTTCGAAAAAGTATCAATTCTCGAGATAAAAAATGACGATAATTGATCATTGAATTTTTCTAAGAGCAACTTCAAATTTTCAAGGTTTTATTCAAAGATCAAGGTCATGTTTTGAGCCATTTATTCGATAGAAAAGTGTGTTGTTTTCTGTTTTACACTAAAAGCTGGGGGTCAACATTTTGATTGGATTGAAATCTCAAAATTCCGATAATGCCATTGTTTCCAAATGGGGGTTACTTCCTTATTTTCATTAAATAAATTAAAGTAAAGAAAAGATAAAAGAAAGGTTTAAAATGCAATCTTTACTTAACTTTAGATAATGAAAATAAGATGCTGTGAAAGCTGTTTGGTGCTGTGGAAGCTGCTGGGAGCTATGAAGCTGAAGTGTTTGAGCTAATGGGCTCGGCATCGATGGGATAAAAGAAGTTACATCGATGCCGATGGGCTTATCCAGGAAGGCTGCTAATGTGGTCGGCATCGATGGAAAGAAATACATTACATCGATGCCGAGGCCTTTAGCACAGCAGTCTAAGCCCGTTGCCATCGATGCCGAGGGCCTTAGGGGTGAATCTTCAGAGCATCTCGCGGTATATTCTGCGCGTGGATCCCCGGAGTATAAAAGCTAGTGTCATCTTTTTATACAAACAAGTAGGATAGATTGAGTAGTACATTTTCTAGATCTAGGATTAGATTCAATTTGCTTTTTGAATTGTTCTTGTTGTTCTTCCATTTTTCTAGCACTTATTTTTTAATTTCCAGCCTTAATTAGTTTTCTTTTGCTACTTTTGTCTTTATTAAAGTTGTTGCTTTACTCCCGATCTATCTTAATCTCTAGTTTAATTCTAGTGTTGCATTTCAATTATGTTAGCTAGATTTTTGCTTGCTCTTATTTCTCTAGATATGTGTGAGTAGTTTTCAAGGGTTAGGTCATGGGATGATTAGCATCCCATGGCTCGAGCGAAAATTGCATTTTTCACCAAATAAAGTTTTAATCTTTGATTTGAAAATTGATGTGGGGTTCGGGTTTGTTTGTCAAATTGCCGAAGTGTTAACCTCTTTGATCACGTGTAGGTGGGAGCATCGCCTACTCACCACACATGATGCTTAGAGCTCTGTCGCTCGAGGTGTTTGCCAAATGAATTCTAGAGCCAGCTTGATAACCAAATCATTTTATCTTCTGGTTTAAGAACTTTACTTAAGAATCTTAAATTGCGTAATTGGATGAAAAGTGTGATTTAGCTCGAGTCGTGGGTGCTATTAATTCCGAGACCTAACCTCTCTTTTTCCTAGTTAATTCACTTTTAATTTAGCCTTTTATTTTCACCGTTTTAAAGCAAAACAAAGTTGGTTGTTTAAAAGTCGAAAATCCGTACTTGCATCTACAAATCCAACCAAGCCATATAATTATTCCCTTGGGTACGATCCCGGTCTTCCGGATTATTTTGCTTCAACCGACGTATTAAACCCTACGCTTGGGGTATTATTCCAAGACATCGGAAAGATTCGAAGCAATTATGCTTCAATTGGACGCTTATACCCTACGCTTGGGGTGATCTTATTTGACATATTGACGAATGAAGCAATATTGGTTTGTATTAACGAGAGGAATTGCAAAAGTAAAAAATTATGACTTTTACACAAATATTTTTAGAAATATCTAAGAAAAAGTCCAACAACTGACTTTTTTAGTTTTTCTTTAGATGTTTTCTAAAATACTGCGTAAAAGTCATAATTTTTTTACTTTTTTGATTTCTCTCGTTAAGATGAACAAATATTGGATAAAAGTTTGGCATAAAACTAAAAAACGCGATTTTTTTAATAAAGACAAAATCAAGAAGTTGTTGTGCACAACTTATTCATTAGAATGAAGGGTAAATTTCACTGACCTCCCCTCAGGTTTTTAACAAAGACAGAAACCTCCCCTCACATTTTTAAAATTGCACTGTCCTCCCCTCTGCTTCTATTGTCTGTTGCACTTTACCCCAACCGTTTGGTTGACGTTACAGAAAGCAACTAACGGTGATGAGGTCAGCATGGAACAATTTGTAAATGCCAATTTTACCCATGGAAAACACGGGTCTAACATTTCCCCATTTTATCTCTTAGTACTAACCAACGAGAACCCTATAGTCAAAATTTAATTATGACCCTTTAAAATTAAATAATCAGAAAAATAAAATCTTCTCACCCATTCAAACAGATTGAAATTTGGAACACTTAATTTTTCAACCAACAGTTTATATATTACTTAAAAAATATGGTTAAAAATTAAATGCTCTAAATTTCAATCCGTTTGAACCCATAGAAAGATTTTATTTTCTGATCATTTTATCCTAAATGGTCATAATTAAATTTTGACTCTAGAACTGTTATTGATTAGCCCTAAGACAGTTGTATAACCAAATATCTTAGGACTAACCAACGAGAGTCCTAGAGTCAAAATTTAACTATGACCATTTTGGATAAAATAATCAGAAAACTAAAATCTTTCTATCGGTTTCAACAGATTGAAATTTGGAGCACTTAATTTTTTAACTATATTTTTTAATATATAAACTGCGGGTTAAAAAAATTAAGTGTTCCAAATTTCAATCCGTTTGAATGGGTGAGAATATTTTATTTTTCTGATGATTTAATTCTAAAAGGTCATAATTAAATTTTGACTCTAGTACTCTCGTTGGTTAGTCCTAAGATATTTAGTTGTACAACTTTCTTAGGGCTAATCAACGAGGGTTCTAGAGTCAAAATTTAATTATGACCATTTAGGATAAAATGATTAGAGAAATAAAATCTTTCTATCGGTTCAAACGGATTGAAATTTGGAGCACTTAATTTTTTAACTATATTTTTTAATATATAAACTAAAGGTTGAAAAATTAAGTGTTCCAAATTTCAATCCGTTTGAATGGGTGAGAAGATTTTATTTTTCTAATCATTTAATTCTGAAGGGTCATAATTAAATTTTGACTCTAGGGCTCTCGTTGGTTAGTCCTAAGAGATATTTGATTCTACGACTTTCTTAGGGCTAATCAACGAGAGTCCTATAATCAAAATTTAATTATGACCCTTTAGAATTAAATGATGAGAAAAATAAAATCTTCTCACTCATTAAAACGGATTGAAATTTGGAACACTTAATTTTTCAACCTTTAGTTTATATATTAAAAAATATGGTTAAAAAATTAAGTGCTCCAAATTTCAATCCGTTTGAACCGATAGAAAGATTTCATATTTCTGATCATTTTATCATAAATGGTCGTAGTTAAATTTTGACTCTAGAACTCTCGTTGATTAGGCGTAAGAAAGTTGTACAACCAAATATCTTAGGACTAACCAACGAGAGTCCTAGAGTTAAAATTTAACTATGACCATTTTGGATAAAATAATCAGAAAACTAAAATCTTTCTATCGGTTTCAACTGATTGAAATTTGGAGCACTTAATTTTTTAACCATATTTTTTGATATATAAACTGCATGTTAAAAAATTAAGTGTTCCAAATTTCAATCCGTTTGAATGGGTGAGAAGATTTTATTTTTCTAATCATTTAATTCTAAAGGGTCATAATTAAATTTTTACTCTAAAACTCTCGTTAGTTAGTCCTAAGATATTTAGTTGTAAGACTTTCTTAGGGCTAATGAACGAGAGTTCTAGAGTCAAAATTTAATTATGACCATTTAGGATAAAATGATCAGAAAAATGAAATCTTTCTATCTGTTCAAACGGATTGAAATTTGGAGCACTTAATTTTTTAACTATATTTTTTAATATATAAACTAAAGGTTGAAAAATTAAGTGTTCCAAATTTCAATCCGTTTGAATGGGTGAGAAGATTTTATTTTTCTGATTATTTAATTCTGAAGGGTCATAATTAAATTTTGACTCTAGGGCTTTCGTTGGTTAGTCCTAAGAGATATTTGATTCTACGACTTTCTTAGGGCTAATCAATGAGAGTCCTACAGTCAAAATTTAATTATGACCCTTTAGAATTAAATGATAAAAAAATAAAATCTTCTCACCCATTCGGATTGAAATTTGGAACAAGAGGAGGCTGTGTGGAGAGGGGAACGTGTGTTAGTAGATTTAATGCCGCAATGGGGCTAGACTTTCTGACTGACAATTTACCCACAAGGCAAATTTTTATTGGTGGGAGGTACTACCAGGCAAAGTAAACATGTTGCCCTTGGAGCAACCAATAATTTCTCAGTCCTTTTTATCTTTTGCCCTTTTACTCATTTATTTTATTCATTACAAGTACATAGGCATAAAAGTAAAGTCAAGTTCCCCGTTAACGGGCGTTACTCGACAAGAAGCAAAGGGGAGTACAGTGCAATTTCAGGAATGTGGGGGGAGATTTCTGTCTTTGTCAGAAACCTGAGGGGAGGTTAGTGAAATTTACCCTAGAATGAACAACCCTTAACGTCAGTATCCAAGGTAACAAAACAGGAGTATATTGCCTACAGAGGGTAGGGCGTAAAGCCAAAAACCTGGTGTGAAGATCGAAGTATACAAAATTATTGAGTTTGTCGCTAATTGTTCCTATTAGCGATGAAAATAAAATTCGTTGACCGGAATTGATAGCATGCATGTGAAAATCGAATTCGAACCATCCATTACACTTTTCGTACACTTTCATGTAGTGTCTCGATCTCTTTTGATTGGGGAACACGAACAATAAGTGTGAAACCAGTGAATTTGGACAAAACTTTTTAAGGTAAAAATCCGACACTGACCTACTTTAGTACTTCGCTCACTTTACTCAAAGAAAGGTGAAGAAGGCCGAACAAGAAACGTGAGAATTTAAGAACAAAAGTCATTCTATATCATAATAATTACTCCTTTATCATTTTATAGATAACCCCAGTTGACTAAAAATGACCAAATTTTATCCCCACTCTCTCTCCCTCCTGCCGTTTCGGACTTCCAACTGATTTAGTTAATTTATATAAGGAGATTCTGTAAATTACCCACCGGCTTTCTGCTTTTGGGTTCTTTCTTTTGAGTTGTGATTCTGGATAATTGGTTTTGTTTAAAGAATTGAACCACGTGGTAGGATTTGGGTCCTCTTCGGTTGAACAATGACACGTACAGAACCCAAAGAGTCGGCAGGGTGTTAAAGGCATAGACTTTATGGTTGCTCTCTCTTAAAGTCTAATTAGGTTCGAATTGTTTAAGATGCTATCAACTTCTTTTGAATCAGTACGTACATAGCTTTGTTCTAATTTTAGACGAGGATGCTGCAAGTAAATGATGTGTAAACTGACCCAAACACCTAATATAATATGAGTCCCTTTCTTATAAGAACTATCTTATTTTAATAAAATGCGGACCTCCCTTTTCCGATCGAATTTCGATGATCCGAGCCGCTCAATGTGTTCCAAACGTAATTTTAAGGGAACTCTTGAGAAATCAGCAAAAAAAAAAGATCGGGAAGGGCTTCATCCGCACAGTTTTTGTTTGTTTTTTATCTAACGGTTCAAATAAAAACTGCTCAAATCAAGCCCTTCCTGGTCATTTTTTTTACCGATTTTTCGCAGTTACTCTTAAAATCACGTTCTGAACACATTGAGCAGCTCGGATCATTGAAATTCGATTGGGAAAGGCGAGAAATGGGGAGGTCCGCATATAAGGTCCTCATTTTAAGGTCCTTACCTGAAGGTCCTTACGTGTTAAGGTCCTTAACACGTTGAGCCATCTTAATGATCCCACACAAGGATGGGCAAGGCCTGAGCATCTTTATGTAGCTCTTCAAACTCCTAGGTTAAAACAAAGAGCAAAACAAAGAAAACAACCTCACTTCAAGCTCAATTCTCTTCTCTTTACTTTGCAAAATTGTAAAGTTTGTTATAGTACCTTGTCTTTTTTGAAGGTGACTATTCACTCGTTTGAGAGTTTTTTAATAGTTTCTTAACAAAAGTATGAATATTTAATGTTCACTCGTTACAAAATACAAAGGCTCTTTTCTTAAAAGTGATTTTTACTGCTCATTCGTACAAAAATATGAATATTTAATTGAGTAAAGAGAAAGAGAGAGTAAAGAGCTTGTTGATTTCGTGTAATTGTGAAAAAGTGATAAATTTTAAAAGAGAAAAGTGAATTTTGAAAATTAATTTTGTCCAAAATCAACTAAGGCTCCGTTCCGGAACGAGTTTAAAAACTTATTTTTTGTTCAATAATAAGGCTTGTTCCACAAAATAAGGAAAAAGTACTTATTTTTTGGTTAAGGCAATTTCAAGCTCAAAAATCATGTGTTTACGCAAATAATTTTTTTATCAATATAAATCTTGTTTGATAGATCTTATTGAGATTTTTAATACAGTGCAAAAAAAATTAAAAATTATTTTTCATTTACGTTATTTTTGAGTTTGAAAATGTGAAATAAGCTGCTTATTTGAGTTTTGTGGAACAACTCTTCTTATTTTCTTTGAAAGGATCCAAAATAAGTACTTATTTTTTAAGAAGATTTCTGGAATGGGACCTAAGAACGACAAAGATGCTCTAAGCACGTTTGAATTTGGCTTCTCACTTGAGCCTTCTTTGACTGCATTCCGCGCTTTTTGTGTCATAGAAAATCATGAGTGTAGATATAATGGACGTACTGTTGGAAATGGGTACGTAATCATTTGAAGGTGTGGACTATTTTCTTTGTGATAAACATAAATCGTAGTGGCCACCAATAAAATCTTTGTAAAAAAAAATTATTACGATCAGTAGCATACACAACTTCAATTTTACAAAGATTAAAGAAGCAATGTAGTACTACTTCATCACGTAACCTAAATAACTACTGTATGTATGATTCTGCTAATCATCCCTTAATGGACATACACTCAGGATATTGGAACATTGAAATATCGATACACTCGGTGCATATTGGATTTCAATTTTAAAAAACCTTTTTCTATTTATCATAAATGTCGGTACACTTTTTCAACATTAACTAATGACAAGAATTACACTATTTCATGATTTTTTAAAATCCATAATGGATTATGTAAATCCAAAATAATAGGATCAAAAAACTATCCAAGAAGAAAATTGGACGGTTTCAGTTTCCTGAATCCAGTCTCTTACACTGTATCAGGCCAATCTATGTAAATTTACTCTGTTTGTGGAAGTATAAATCATTAATATCTGGATAAAATTAAGGAGAATTCTATCATCAGCCCACAAGGCTAATTATAGTGCTTCTCACGCGCCGTGAAAAGAGAGTCAAACCATTTCCTTATTTAATGCCTGGCAGGCTTGTCGGCTGATTTACTTGGTTAAAGCACAATGACCATGTTGGCTTTGTGTGTTCCCCACTTCGTCTTCCCCCTTAATTTTGACTTCCAAAATTTCAATTTATGTGCTGAACGAGCGTTCCTCCAAATAAATGTTAGTTCGTCCCCAATTAAAAAAGGCAGCGGGCTAAAGCATACTTGCTCTGTTCCATAAAATTAGTCGAAACTACGTAAAATTTTTGAACTTAAAAGTAATATACTTAATGAAATAATTTTTGTACAATATAAATCTTACTCTGTACTTTGCAAAAAAAATTTAGGTGAAATTACATGAACACCCCTTCATCTATTCAGTTTAGACATGGACACCCGCTAACCTTTAAAAACGCCCATACACACCCCCTCATCTTCTACCGTTACCTAAGGAGCACCCTTCCGTTTGAGTACCATTTGTTGCAAGGTACATGTCAATACTTTTGCCAAATTTTAGATAAAAAATGCCCTTTAACGGCAACATATACCCAGTTGTCTTTCATACCTCATACCTCATTCTCATTTTATATCAGAGATTCCCTTTCTCACTCTATCTCAGAGATTCCCTCTCTCACTCAGTATCAGATCTCACTCTCTCTCTCTCTCTCTCTCTCTCTCTCTCTCTCTCCCCTACGGCAGCCATGGAAGTTGGCAAGTGGCAACAATAGCTATAGTAGCCACCATAGCCACACCAACAACATATCTAATAGCTGCAGTTAGAGTTACAACTCCAACCAAACCCAAAACCGGGTTGATTCCTACTGCCGTTGTGGAGAAAAAGCCCCCTTGAAGACTTTAAATACAAAATGGATGACAAGCAAATGCAAAACAACAAAAGCTCCAATTGCTAAAGGTTATCGAAGTCACCACTGTACAATACCTTTCAAAAAATCCTACTATTCCCAAACAAAAACCCTAATGTATTCATATATCATGCATATAATATGAACATATAAATCTACATTTGCCCCATTTAATAAGAAAATCTAGGATTTTTTTATATATAAAACATACCTTCCAAAGTATGGTTTGCCACGATCTAGAGTTGGCAATGATCTACAGCTTTTCTACAGTGTACACGATCCGATATTCTTTGAAGCTTAGGTTTTCTTCATGATCTAGGGTTAGCCATGATCTACAATGCAAGTTGAAGAGGGAGAGGAAAAGAGACAGAAGCGCCACGATCGAGTAGGGTGGAGAGAAATTTCTGATCGAGTGAAGTGTGGCGTATGCTTGTTGCTCCATTTCATAACAAAGGGTATTATTTGACATTTCGTTCATTCTGTTAACGACGTTGAGGTTTTTTTTTCCCTTTCAGTAGATGAGGGGGTGTGTATGGGCGTTTTTAAAGGTTATGGGGTGTCCGTGTCTAAATCAGATAGATGAGGGGGTGTCCATGTAATTTCACCAAGGGTATATTTGACATTTTGTTCATTCCGTTAACGGCGTTGAGTTTTTTTTCCTTTTCAGTAGATGAGGGGGTGTGTATGGGCATTTTTAGAAGTTATGGGGTATTCGTGTCCAAACCAGATAGATGAGGGGGTGTTCGTGTAATTTCACCAAAAATTTAAAAGTTATTTTAATAAGTACACTATTTTTAAGTTTGAAAATTTTACGTAATATTGTAGGGAACTAATGGGACGTTGAGAGTAACAAAAAGTTTGTTGACACAGATGTTTTACCCCGATCTTGTACATATGTTTTTTGTGTGGTTCACCTCGATTCCTCGGGTCCCGCAAAGATGATTAGAACAACTCATTTCTAAAAATGATTTTTTAAGTGTTTATGTGAAAACTCAACTACATCAGATATCGGTATGTGTTTTTTCAGAATTCTTAGGGTGAATTAATTTTTTCCCTACGAATATAAAAAAGAACCTACCGATATTCAATTGAATTAATTTTTTACAAGAACACTTCAAAAATTATTTTTATTAAAAATGAGCGGTTGGAATCATCAGATTGAGTTTATTTTTATAAGGACCCAATATAAATCATTTAAACAAAAATCAACAGCTCGAATTATTTTTTAGGGTCCGAAACGGGTCCAAAAACACGTATGTAATCTATTTACTTATTTAGTTATGTGTAGGTACTACAACAATAACTCCACATGAAGGTCAAAAAGACAGTTGCTACGGTCGCCTTTCTTTTTTTCTTTTTTTTTTCATCGTTCTATGTGGGGGCTCACTTCGAACCCACAAG
The DNA here is from genome assembly GCA_019656295.1 of Rhododendron mucronatum var. ripense. NCBI lineage: Eukaryota > Viridiplantae > Streptophyta > Magnoliopsida > Ericales > Ericaceae > Rhododendron > Rhododendron mucronatum. The sequence goes on along the minus strand of BPLT01000038.1, from coordinate 810,917 downwards.
AATACTGTACAAAATATATCCATAAAATATTAATATAATTTTTTATGGGGTCCTATTAAAATCAGCTCCAGGACATGTTGAAAAATTAATTATGTGCCTTGCTGCTGATGTGTAGACACCCCAATTTAGGCTTCCAGATTAGTTTACTTACGATTTTTGATTCCCCGATGATGAAATGAATCAAGAACACCCTGGGAATGATAGCGTGTTTGAGTTTTGAGTGTTTGCAAAACCCTTGAACCTAACCTAGCCTAAGCCGCTTCAAAAACCAAAAACCTAGCTGGTCCGCGCCAGGGCGCAACCATCCCGCGCCAGACTCACTACATCGCGCGACAGTGCGCCCTGGCGCACCATCGCGCGACAGACTGACTCCGTCGCGCGACGGTCCAACCTACCACCAATCTTTCTGAAGGAGGACAGTTGGCCGCCAATGCAACCTCAGCCAGGCCTCGTGGACTAGCTGAACTCCTCTGTTTGCAGCCCGAACCTACCTCCATCTCCCCCTATTTATACCCCCATGGTTCATTCATAAAAAGGGTTCAAGCTTTGGTAAAAGATTACACTCCATGCATCAAAGAACATAGCTTGTTCTTCCTCTCCCATTTTCACTCCATAATCATTCAAACACCTCAAACAATCTCAACCTCAACCTCAAAGCTCGAATTCGTTTCAAACTCAACAAAAGGTATAGCATACCTACTGTCTTTCTGTTCTGATCCCTGAGGGGGGCTGGCAGGGCCAAGGCTGGTAATCAATACCAGTACTGGTCCTAAAGCTGGCAAGGTGTCAAAACCGTCATGGTAGGAACCAGCGCGCGATGGTCCCACTCTCTCGCGCGACACTTCGATGTTGCACGCGATGGACCGCGTGGGGATTGGTGTCCTACTGTTTTATGTTGTATTTTGTATATAGATCACTGTTAAGCATGCTAACAACCTGTCTATTGCTTTTCCTTTGTTAGAAATTGTTAGCGGTAGTTCAATATGCTTATTTGTCGTTTTGGAGTACCCCTGAGGTCTTTCTGGATATGTACTAGAACCTAGAAATGTGTAAACCAAGCACTGGTCTTGTTGCGCCAGGGCGCAATTATCCTGCGCCAGGGCGCACCATCGCGCGCCAGACTCACTCCATCGCGCGACAGTGCGCCAGGGTGCATCCTCGCGCGCCAAAGTGAGTCCATCGCGCGACAGTCTTCTCCGACCAGTGACTGGCCTTGCATGGGTAGCTCGGCCTTAGGCCATTATTTTGTCCCCACACTGTTTATGGGGTGTTTTGTCAATTTCTAGGGCTTTTAAGCCTTTAAAATGTATATTATGCTGACTATAAAACTGCATGGTTTGTCCTGGGTGTGCACTGGTCCTTCCAGAGCCCAGAGGTTTGAGAATAAGAGTTATGGGTTTGAGCTCACCGGCGTGCGCTTGTCTTGGAATTATGCGCGCATGATTAAGCAGCATGCAGTGACTTGTTCAGTGCATCCTGGTTTCTTCCTGCGCACGTCACTCCAAAACAGGGGCCCTCCAGTTTGTTTAAACTCCCACAACAGTCTGTTCCCATCCTATACTAACTGTTCATCCATGCTATCTATCACATCCTGTAAACATGTTACAGTTTTAATCCCCTTTAACTGTTCCCCTCCCTAATTGGCTAAAAATTGATTAATCAAACAGAATCACAAACAAACAACATTTTCGCAAATGCCTAAGTAGAGACCGATCTCCGGATTGGGCGAGAGGGGTGCCATAAAACCCTTCCCCTCTCGTAACCTGACTCCCGAACCCAGATATGGTTATGACGGACTGGTTCCTTAACTTTTTCAAAATCAAACAGCGCGACAAGTGCTTCGAAATACGGTTCCTTGGGTGTCGGACCTTCAAACCCGAGTGACGACTCTGTATTTTCGCGAGCACTTGCCGTCCAGCTTAAAAGCGCTCCCGCGAACCGGCAGTATCTTTTCTTTCTCAAAGGGTGGGGAACGGAATCCCTTTCCCCGAGGAAAGAAAGATCGGGCAATCGCATTGCCCACATGATGTTCGAAACACGAGATTTTTTTATGAATTTGGAGCATTGAATAGTTTAGTGTAAGATTCTATGGTTCATATTTTTATTCACTTTGTGATTAATTCTGAAAAAATTACAAAAGTAGGCACTCCTAAGGGCAAAAAGAAGAAGAAAAAAAAAGGGCAAAAAAAAAAAAATTTCAGCCGATAAAAAAAAAGATACCCAATTGTAAGTTGAATTTGATTATAATTTGCTTTTTATATTTGTATGTGCCTTGCTACTGACGTTGGAAATGTGCTATATTTGTGTGGATTTAAAGCCTTGAATAGTTAAGTATACGATTTGGTGAATTTTATGCATTTTGTGATTAGTTTTGAAAAAATCAATCTAGGAATTAGTCTAGTAGGTAAAGTTTGAAACTTAGGATTTGCTTCTTCCAAATGTATCAGGCTCGAAATCACACAAGTGCTATTAATTTTTTTGTGGTTAGTCCATATAGGGCGGTGGGAGTAGGCTTCCATGATTAGTTGAAATGCGTGTAAAATAATGTAGACACCTGAGTTATAAAAAATAAATAAAAAGTAGCCGTGAATATTAAAAAGAAAAAGAAAAAGAAAAGAAAAGATAAGATAACCGTGAAGGAGTATAATCAAAATAGGTCCATACTGGGTAAAGTTGGAGGGCTATTTTGGTCATTTACTTTCTTTCTTAGTTGAACTTTTCAACTTTTATCCTGACATTGCAAAAGGTACTGTCCTTGTTTCGTGCCAATCGTCAGCCTCCTGGGCGGAGCACAGAAGAACCGTAAAATTAATATCCGCGAGGTAAATTTTACTTTCTCACACGTTATCCAGACTTTGTAGCAGTAAAATCTCTGGATAAAATTAATTAAAAGCTCTGAATACATCGATCCAATTTGGATACAAAAATTCTACAATCACATCCAAAATTACACACCCAAACACACACCCTCTCACAAAACATAAGAGTCCCACACATACTATGTGTGCAGTGTGTATGGGACCCTTATATTTTGTGAAAGGATGTGTATTTGGGTGTGTGATTTTGGGTGTGATTGTAGCACCTCTCATTTGGATATAGGTAGTTTTGACCCACACAAGGGGGGATTTTTAACTTTTAACTTTGGACCCAATTGCATTTACTTTGCCCAGAAAGCTGAACAGTGAGAATTTATGGCATTTCTTTACGTGGCGGTCATGTGTAGAGATTTCGAGTAGGAGCGGATAAGTCTATCCCAGTTCCCAGTCACCCCTCCCCCAACCCCACCCCCACCCCCACCCCTAAAATGCTAAAGCTATGCCGCCAAAACCCTTATAAAATCCCCAACCTCTTCTCACCCAAGCTACTCAATTCTCCTCTCTCAATCCCCCACTCACAATATACATGATATATACATGATATATACACACAAATAGCTAGAGAGAGAGAGAGAGAGAGAGAGAGAGAATGGAGGAGATGAAAAACAATACTAATAAGCAGCAAACGGGGCTGGAAGTGCAGCAGACGCCGCCACCACCGTCGCAGTCGCCGCTACGGAAGATAATAATGGTGGCGTCGATAGCGGCGGGGGTGCAGTTCGGGTGGGCCCTACAGCTGTCCCTCCTGACGCCGTACGTCCAGCTCCTCGGCATCCCGCATACGTGGGCCGCCTTCATCTGGCTCTGCGGGCCCATCTCCGGCATGATCGTCCAGCCCCTCGTCGGCTACTACTCCGACCGCTGCACCTCCCGCTTCGGCCGCCGCCGCCCCTTCATCGCCGCCGGCACCGCCCTCGTCGCCGCTGCCGTCTTCCTCATCGGCTTCGCCGCCGACATCGGCGTGGCCTCCGGCGACCACCCGGACAAGACCCCCAAGCCCCGGGCCATCGCCGTCTTCGTCGTCGGCTTCTGGATCCTCGACGTCGCCAACAACATGCTCCAGGTAGCTAGGGACCCACTTGATTTTGTAAAATTACATTAATATTCATAAATATTTAAGTAATACCCATTATGTTAGTGATGAATAGTGTTCTAATATAATTGTGTTAGAATTTTTTCCGAGAATATTTGTTTGATCTATTTTTTAGAGTACTAAATCTTTTATATCATTTCATTTTGCAGACACAACCATTTCGTTTCTCTTAATTATAAGACAAAGTTACGTATATAGTCAGCAATATATTATTTTATTAATTATTTCATCCATTCCATATTGAAAATTCACCACGAAAAGTTGTATTATTTTTCAAATTAAAAAATTAACTATTTTCGTATATAATTTTTTGAATTTTTTCGCACAAAATTAAAGTACTAATCGAAATTTTTAATACGATGTGAAAAAATTTAAAAAATTATACACGAAAATAATTAATTTTTTTATTTAAAAAGAGGGAAGAGAGAGAAAGTGAGAGTGGAATGGAGGTAGTAAGAAATTATTAATGCACAAGTTTACTTTAGGCTTTGTTTGGACCTATGGATAAGAAAAGAAAAAAGGAAAAATAATTTTTTTCATGTTTGGTTTTGAGAGGAAACGAAAAGAAAAATAACAAAATAAAGAAGAATTTTTCTTTCCTATTTTTCTCCCCACTTTTCTTTCATTTCATTTTTTTCTCTAAGTTCCAAACAGGCCTTAGTTTACCTAATACAAATTTCTACATCTCCAGGGCCCGTGCCGCGCCTTTCTCGCCGACCTCTCCGGCGACAACAACCAGAAGACGCGTACCGCCAACGCGTTCTACTCCTTCTTCATGGCTGTTGGCAACGTCCTCGGTTACGCCGCCGGCAGCTACACCCACCTCTACAAAATCTTCCCTTTCACCGCCACAAAAGCTTGTGACATCTACTGCGCGAATCTGAAGAGCTGTTTTTTCATCTCCATTTTTCTGTTACTCACTCTAACCACCATCACTCTCATTACTGTGACCGAAACCGTGATTTCCTCACCGGAACCGGAGATGACCGGTGGGATAAACGGGATCGACAAGGAAGGGGAGCGGGCTAAGCCGTTCCCGTTCTTCGGGGAAATATTCGGTGCGCTCAAGGACTTGCCTAGGCCTATGTGGATGTTGCTCCTGGTGACGTGTCTCAACTGGATTGCGTGGTTCCCGTTCCTGCTGTTCGACACGGATTGGATGGGGAGGGAGGTGTACGGTGGTAAGGTCGGGGAAGGGACGGCGTACGGGCACGGCGTGCGGGCCGGCGCGCTCGGTCTGATGCTGAACTCGGTGGTGCTGGGGGTGGTGTCGCTCGGGGTGGAGCACCTGTCGCGCGGGCTCGGCGGGGTGAAGCGCCTGTGGGGGGTGGTGAATATCCTGCTGGCGGTCTGTCTGGCCATGACGGTGGTGATCACGAAGCAGGCCCAGTCGACCCGGCACGCGGCCATGGCACGTAACGGCGGCATCGTGCCGTCGCAGCCGGATGCAGGGGTGAAGATCGGCGCGCTGACGCTGTTCGCCGTGCTCGGAATCCCTCTGGCGGTGAGTGAATTATACACAGTAATTTTTAGTCTTCAGATAATGCATGGGGAATAATTATAAAGCATGGTGCGTGGAGGACATGTGTACATGTTTTTTTCGCATTTTTACGCTTCTTTCAACGCACCATATCTTTATTCTGACACAGTAGTTACGTTTCCCTGAATTTTATAATCTCTTTTTTTTTTTTTTTTCCTAATAGTGGATAAATGCAAAATAGGAGTAAAAAAGAAGTCTAAGAACATAATTTTAAGGGAAAAATTCAAAATACCTCCCAACCTATACATCCAAATTCAATTAGACTCCCAACCTTTTAAAAACTTCAATTTTACTTCCAACGTTATTTTCCGTTAATCAAAATGCCCCATTCCATCTAAATTACTAACGGATTCCGTTAAAGGCTCCGTTAAATAGTATTTGGATCGAATTTCGATGATCCGAGCTGCTCAATGTGTTCAAAATATGATTTTAAAGGTACTTGTGAGAAATCAGCAAAAAAAATGATCGGGAAGGGCTTCATCTGAACAATTTTTTACTGAACTATTCAATAAAAAACTGTTTAGATGAAGCCCTTCCCGATCATTTTTTTTGTTGATTTCTTGTATGTACCCTTAAAATCACGTTATAAACACATTGAGCGGCTCGGATCATCAAAATTCGATTGGAAAAGGGGAGGTGTGGATCGATCCGGATTTTATTCAAGTACGGACGTCTGGATTTTGCTTCGGTCTGTACCTCCCCTTTTCCGATCGAATTTCGATGATCCAAGCCGCTCAATGTATTCAAAACGTGATTTTAAGGGTACCCATGAGAAATCAGCAAAAAAAAAATGATCGGGAAGGGCTTTATCTGAAAGGTTTTTATTGAATGGTTCAATAAAAAAACTGTTTCAATAAAAAACTGTTCAGATAAAGCCCTTCCCGATCATTTTTTTTGCTGATTTTTCATGAGGACCCTTAAAATCACGTTTTGAATACATTGAGCGGCTCGGATCATCGAAATTCGATCTGAATACAATTTAACGGAGCCTTTAACGGAATCCGTTAATAATTTGGACGGAAGGGGGTATTTTGATTAACGAAATATAACGTTGGGAGTAAAATTAAAGTTTTCAAAAGGTTGGGAGTCTAATTGAATTTGGGTATATAGGTTGGGGGGTATTTTGAGATTTTCCCTAATTTTAAAACAAAACTACGGATACAATTGTGTTTAGAACCGTTCGATACATACAAGTTTGAGTGCATCCAACTGCTTCCGTTCACAATTTGGATATCCGAAGAAGATGTGTTTTAAAATTGGGTTAGAAAGCATTGCTTGTAAAATTAAAAGTACCACATTTAATAATTACTCCTGTTTATTTTGCTGAAGTTAGGCACGTGGTAATGGATGGGGGGTAAAGAGTCTGGGTTTTTATTCACACGTGTAAAGGGTAATTTGGGGGTGGCCATCATGTGGAGCCCATGCAGTGAAAGTAAACAGTCATTTGACTTTAAGAGGGGGGCAGTTGTGTAAAGGCATAGGTCATAGGATAGGAATACTAGTACAAGTAGAAGCCAAAGCACAAGGAGACATTGTACGTAGTCAATTCTTTTCTCAGGACTAGGACTCTAATAATTGAAAATTTTGGTCATAGAAATGTGGGATTGTGATGGAGGACTAATTGTTGTTGGTGTTGTTTTGGCAGATAACGTACAGCATTCCCTTTGCTATGGCATCCATTTTCTCTAGCACTGCTGGCGCAGGACAAGGTATACACATATGAAGGGCCCATTTATTTGACGCGTGAGCCTAATAATGATAAATTTTAGTAGAATCTTATAATTAAGTTATGCAACTGTAGAAATTTCAACTAAGCACCGGATATATATCTGATTTTCTTGAGTTATTGAATCCAAAGCTCATATTCAGTCAAATAAATTAACAAATTTCAAGTTATATATATCTCAGTTTTAACTTTGGTATTTTTTTATGATTTCAGTAACCATCTCTTTTCTTTTCTTTGTGTGTGATGTATGAATTTGATAGGTCTCTCACTTGGAGTTCTGAATCTTGCAATTGTTATACCTCAGGTATAATATTTCATGACTCTATTATGATTGTTTTTACTCCAGTATAATACTAGTACAGTGTTTCATAACTACTTATCTAGCTAGGAATGGAACCAGAAACGGTTTGCGCCCATCCTCCAAGATAACTACACTTGGGTTGCTTCCTCCTAGCTGCTACACCATATTAATTTGCATCTCTACATATACTCACATAGGCATGGTTTGAAATATGATCGAGTTACTTATATACTTTATATTATCATAAACTGCGTTGACATGTCTGATCGATCTTTGCTCTTCTCCCCTTTATTCCATTCCTCCACAAACCAGTAATTACTTCTACGAAATTTTGTTTACATCATTTTTTAGAATTCTTCTTTTCAAACTATCAATAGGCAAAAAAAAAAAACCCCAAATAAAGTGAAAACGATCGCTCAAAGTATTCTATAGCTTCGTGATTGAGGTCCAATTCAAGTAATATCCCAGAGAGCTATCAGAACACATAACCAGCATGTCACATGGTATAAAAGAGTAAATTCCACCATCAATTGTGGGCCCCACCGTGCATATATTATAGTAATCTGAACCGTTTATCTTGTAGGGCTTACAGAGTAGTATATTTTCACACAAAAATCTGCTTTATCGGACTTGAATATATAGGTATATAAAAAATTGAAGTTTGGTTTAAAAAATCGACGGTAGATAAATTTAAAGTTAAACTATCCATAGCCATCTATTTTATAAACTAGTACGATTTAATTTTTAATATACTTATTGATATCCGATAAATATGATTTTTTGTGTAAATGTACTACTATGCTGGTCCTCCAAGACAAACGGTTCAGATTATACTGAAAAAAATACACGACGGGCTGGGCCCGCAATGCGTGATGGAAACCCCATGGTTGAGGTGGGAAGAATTTTTTCTCCATGTTATAAAGGGTCATATATTTAATAAAAAGTAAACAATTTTCTTTATTTTATTTATTTATTTTTGCTTATGGTGATCCCAATTAGGACTAGTTTTGAATGAAACCAGTTGATTATGAATACAATCATATTGAAAGAGTATCAAGTTTATGATAGGTAAGAATGTGGTGCGGATCACATGGAATAAAGGGTCATAGTCAATTATTTAACTAAGTCAAACAATTTTCGTTCTTTTTCATTCTTTTTTTGTGTATGATTGGTTTGCCCAATGTGGATTAGTGTTGAATGATACGAGTTGATTATATATGTTCACATTCATAAAGAGTAACATAGTTTATGTAAGGTAAGAAAAGGCTGCACAATATATTTAATTACTAGGGTTTGTCCGTGTCTGAAGGCACGGCGCAACGTGAGATTTAATTAGTGGCAATTGTACAATTAATATTGTTTGAGAGAGAGAGAGAGAGAGAGAGAGAGAGAGAGCCGTAGGATTTATGAAGCAAATCAATGGTTAGGATTTATAGAGATAAGATTTAAAAATCGTTCTCTCTTATTATATAGATAATCATTGATATTTTAATTATCATCTTATCTCTAAGTTTGTGCATAGTAAAAAAGTGAGTATTTGTTAAACGTTTTTTCTTTCTTTTATATTTGAACCACATGAATACTCAGCTAATTTGGGTACTTCAACTCTGAAACAGATGGTGGTGTCTGTGCTTAGTGGACCGTGGGACGCTCTCTTTGGTGGCGGCAACTTGCCGGCATTTGTTGTAGGAGCTATCGCAGCTGCAGCAAGCGCGGTGTTTGCATTTACCATGCTCCCATCACCACCACCCGATGCGCCATCATTGAAGATTCCGGCTGGTGCATTTCATTGAGTCTAACTTTTATTTATTTCCCTTGTTTTTTTGGTTTTCTGTAATTTGGGGCTTGTAACAATGACCATTTCGGGGTCTACTAGCATCATTGCGTCACGGACTGTGCCCATTCGCTAAAAGCGTGGTACAGTTTCCTGGTGTAATCATAGAACTTTGTGTGTGATCTTGTGTTTTAATATCAATGAAAGAAGGTACTTCCAAGTGGTTAAATGTGAATTTCTGGCCTCAAAATTTGCTTGAGAATACAGAGCTTAGCTTTGACATCGAAATTGTTTGGTTTCTGTTGAAAGTCAAATGACAAATTAAAGAAAAAGATAGGAGCATGTCCTTAATAATTGGTCTCCAAATGGAGGATCGTATTACTCGAGCGCGGAATAGATTATGAATCTGATACAATTTGAGAATTATGAGCTTTTTCATTCTCTTTTTGGATTATCTTACTAAATTCAAAATCTATTTTTCAGTGTTATGCTCAAAATACCCATTCATAATTTATTTTGAGCATTATCCTCTCATACCTTCAATTATTTGGGGACTAGATGTATTTTGTTATGTTGTTGTTGTTGTATTATCCTACCAAACACTACTCGGTTGCAAAATCCATTCTGAATATATCTCTAAAATATTATGGGGGTGTTTGGGAGGTTACTTTTTGACTTTGGGGGTGTTTGGCACATTCTTTTTCAACTTCTCATTTTCCTTTTTGACATTTTGGCTGTTTAGTTGTTGATTCTCAAAATGAGTTTCAGAAAATGAGTTCTGGCACTTGATTCTTATTATTGCCTTTTCCTATTTTGGTTGTTTGCCACCCCATTCCGAAAATGGATTTTGGAAAAACACATTTGCTCATTTTGCTTAAGGAGAAAAGAAGTAGGAATTAAGTGGTGTTTGGAAGTTGCATTTTCATCTTCTCATTTTTTGGTTTTTACATTTTTGGTGTTTGGTTGCTGCTTTTTAAATGTGTTTTGGAGAACACATTTGCTGCCCACTTTTCTCATTTTCCAGTTTTTACATTCCAAGTGTTTGGCAGCTTTTTTTAAAATGAGTTAAGCCAAAATGGCTTTGCCAATTTTTGGTTTAGAGAGAAAAAGTGAAAAAGAGGTCCGAAGGTGCTTTTCCCATTTTACATGCAATTACGAAAATACCCTAACCTGAGTTACCTTAATTTCATTCTATACCTTCACCTTACTCTTGTCTCTATCCAAACCCTGCATGTGTTTTTTTTGTTCAGTGGGTTGGTACTTGTAAATGGAGAAAAAGTTCTTTCCGGATCAACCGGACAAGGGGCTGTCTGGACAGCCCTCGTGTGGGCTCCCTTCGCGTGTTTTTTTGAAAAATTCGAACCGTGCATCTCTTAGAGCCCGCAAAATAATGTATCAACGCAAAAAATTAGCTTGTCCGGACATCGATAGGTATCTCAAAAGTTGAGTTTATACACAGAAAAATGGACGACCGTGATCTGTCAACTATTTTTAAAGTTAAACCGCTCACAGTCATCCATTTTTCGTTGTAAAAGCTTAACTTTTGACATACATATCGATGTTCGGACAATATGATTTTTTGCGTTTGATACATTATTTTGCAGGCTCTACAGGATGCATGGTTCGAATTTTTAAAAAAACGCGCGAAGGGGACCCACACAGGAGCTGTCCGGACAGCCCCTTGGCCAATTGATCCGGATAGAACTTATTCTAATAATAAAGTTTGTGTGGTTTATTTTATTTTATTTATTATTTTAGTGATTCCTTAATTTAATCGTTCTCTTATTTCTATAAAACTTACACGACAATATTTAATTTTTTTTGTATTAGCAAATAAAAATTAAAGACTGCATAAATTTATTTTCCAAAAACTATATAAATATAAATTTAAATTAGTAATTATGATTACTTATGATAATTTTATATAATAATAAAGAATCAAGGGCAACATGGTAAAAAACCAACTCATAATTCATATTCATCATATATCTCTCAAACACTATTCATATTATAAAATACATTCTGCACATAATCCAAACATTACAGATTCAAAATACATTCTGACCATAATCTAAAAAGGCAAAAAGTTGAAAATAAAAAGACAAAAAGTAGGCTTCCAAACACTCTACTAGATTCAAACTACATTCTGATCAAAAAGCTAAAAAGTCAACAAGTTTAAAATGAAAAGCCAAAAAGTAGGCTTCCAAACACCTCCATGGTATAGAGAAGCTTTTTGTATTTTTGGCTTCTCTCAAACAAACACTACTCTTCTTACAAAATGCATTCTGCACATATTCCTCCAAACACTTATCAGGATTCAAAATATATTCTGATCATAATCTAAAAAGTCAAAAGACAAAAAACTGAAAATGAAAAGTCAAAAAGTAATCTTTCAAATACTCTACCAAATTTAAACTACATTCTGCCCAAAAAGCCAAAAAATTGAAAAAGAAAATTTTGACTACTGAGGAGTTTTGCCTCTTCTCCAACTTGGTTATGTTCGAAGATTGGGCTATGCATGGTTTTGGGCATCAATTCCCCCAAACCTTCCTGACCGTTAGATTCATATATAAAATTGGTCTTAGCCGTCTATCACAAATGACAACGAAAATACTGGAGTCTGGAGTAGTTGGAAGAGGTGTGTATAGGATTTCTCAAAATGATAAAATAATCACAAATTATGACAAATAAAGTTGTTGAACCACCAACCAAAATATATTAATTCGGGCAAATCTACGAACACTTGTAGTGCATTGTAAGCCCGATCTCTAACCAATCACTGCTTCGTAAGAATATTTTGATACAAAAAGGAAAAGAAACTCTGAAATGAAACAGAGAAGGCTACCTTGTCTCCAACTATGCCCCTTGGTGGTAATCAAATGGGGGCTTTTGAATCAATTGGCGGAGATTACCGGGAGATATCACAACCGAGATAACAAGAGTTGCTCTCAAACCTGATCACGGTCAGTTGATTTAGGAGAGAGAGAGAGAGATTTTTCCTGGTTTTCAATTTAAGGTGGTGGGTTTGATTTGTTTGACCGGAATGTTTTGAATTACAATAAAATACTTCATCGCCCGCTCAATTTAGCGAGAGAGGGAAAAGCTGGGTTTATTGGGCCCATTATTTCGGCTTGGACTGCCATGTGGACAGCCACATATGCGTTCGTGCGAGATCCGATCCTCACGGACGTACCTGAGCTAGCGAGCGCGAGCTAGCTTTCGTACGCGAATTGAATTGGGGGTTGACGTGGAATGGCGACAGACTCCAGACGTCTCTTCCCTCTCTGCCATTAATAGCTTCATCTCGTTCCCACCTCTCACTCTCTCCTCAACCACCTCTACCCAAAACTCAGATATCCCTCATTTCTTCCTGAATTTGCTCACCAAATCCAACCATCAAATACTACTTGCATTTCGTGGGATTTCATTTTTCTCTCCCTTCTGACCATGGATTGCTCTGATAACCCTTACGGACTTCTCTTCGAGGCGATCTCGATGATACCCATTTCGCACTACGCATTGGGTCTTTTGTGTATTCTGATTGTTGTTCTGTACAACTTCTTGGAATTCCATTTGCTTGAAGATCTTCTCACGGGATTCCGTGGAAGTCCCGTGTCACTGACGTACAATTCGTGCTCTGAGATCTACGAAGGTGTGGCCTCCAAGTGTAAAATTCTTCATGGAAGGTATGTATGTAATTGTCCAACATTTTTTTTTTCTAATTTTGATTTCTTTTGGTGTTTTCTGATTTTTCGAGTAATGGGTTGGTGTGCAGTTTGAATTTTTCTCAATTCGTAGGTTGTTAATTGATTTTGGTAGTGATAGGTTCGCGTGGAATTTGAAAAGGAAGAGAAGTTGATGAGGGGAGGATTGAGTCTATTAGTAGAATGGCTTAGTCCCGTTGGCAGATGCAAACCAATTATTTTCTTAATTAGGAGAGTTGCGAATTTCTGCTGGGTGTTGGGTCCACCTGTAGTGGGCCAAACCGAAGCACCTGTTGGACCTAGCATGCGAACAGCCCAAAGCACAAAGTGTTCGGGCAGCACGCTGGGATGGGTGTGCGGCCCAAGTCAGTGGTATTGTGGAGCTAGGCCCAAGTCGGACCGGGTTGAATTACGTCCGGCTCGGGCCATCCACATGGCACTTGGTCACGTGAAGGCCGTCTAGTAAAGACGAAGGATCCGCATGGAAATCAGCTCGGCCGCGTGAAGGCTGTCCACTTCTTGCAAACTTCGACCATTTCCTTTTCACATAGACTTCGAATTCCGATATTAGCAAGTCCTTGTCCTTTTTCTTTTCTTTTTTCATGTACTTTGTCACTTTATTCATGGCAATACAAGTAGCTTTAGTTGTTTCTTGTTTCATTATTGTTATTCACTAAATTGTTAAGTCCTTCAAGGCAGTATCAAACCAACTTTCACGGCCCTTCAAAAAGGGTTGTGCTGCATTCCTCTCAATAGAGGTCCAAAACACGTACTACACGATCCCCTGTCCGTGCACGTTACACTTTTGGAGGTAACACTTTCCATCTCTTGAGTTGAGATTGACTGTGCCTTCCGGCTGCGTACAGTTGGTTAGGCACTAATTGGTGGTGGTGGTGGTTGATCTTGCAGGCTAGGTTGGTCTCGGAGAGGAAAGTCCAAATTAAGTACGATCCAAATCAGAGACTCCGAAGGGAAGTGAAGTCGGATCGCTCCTGACACCAACCATGTTGGTCAAATATTTGGGCTTGGCGAAGGAGAATTAAATCACTAATTGGGTTGGCAAAATCTTCAATTAGTTGGTGTTGGGGAGCAAGATTGTGTTCTCATTGAAATATTGTTTTCCCAATAGGTACATGGCTATCGTCCTATTGCATGGGGACCAAGGAAAGGTAGTGGCAGAACAGCATTTTGGATTTGCACTTGAGGAGGCATATGGCTTATAAATAGCCCAAGGCATGTTGGTCTTAAGGATATTGGGATGAGCCACAACTTACTTACCCTTGAGGAAGGGGGTGTGCTTCAAGTATTTTTCCATCTCACACGTATTCTGTAGGTTCCACAAGAATTTTCATTAGATCGCTTGACATACATTATTAGGCCCATGGTGTAACAGTTTAAACTTTTGGGACAATTTGTAACTTAACATGGTATCATAGCTCACGTTGAGAGATGTCTTGCGTTCTCGTATCTCCTTTTGCATTTGTCCGCTATTTGCATTCTTTTTCATTCAATGTCTAGAGGTTTGCATCTTCACGTGTAAGACGGGATAACACGTGAGAGAGGGTGTTAGATAGCTTGATATGCATGGTTGGACCCAGCTGTTGGACTTAGTTAATTTATCTGTCTCTATGATGTTGGCAATTTGGGCCAAGCTTTGCAACATGGATGGGATGGTGTAAAAATCGCAACAAGTTGGATCAGAGCTCAAAGTTGTTAATTCTGGGTGCGCGGTTGGTAGTGGTGGTGTCAGCAACTTAAAGAGACAGTGAAAAGCAGGTTGGAGGAAGGAACTGGTAATGTCAAAACCATTGTGCGATGCGTTCCCTTGTGTAAGATTTCATTAATTTTGGCTTAAATGCATAGCATGGGAGGTTCCCTTTCAACATCAGAGAAGGCCTCCTTTTGTAGGTGGAATCATAATTGGATTGGTTAAGGAAGCGTATACGTGGGGGAATGGTGAAATTCTATTAAGACAGCATTTGTGTGACAGATGAAATTCTAAGTAGGCATGTTCCCAAGGTTACTGTATGGGTCAAAGTTGTAAACTTCTAGTCTGTAGACTTGAGTCATTTGACGTAAGTGGGAATGGTCAATGATGTTTGAGTTTTATCAAGGATGATTAAACATGTTTTGGAAAAATCTAGTTCATTCATTGGGGAAGATGCAAATGATTGGCAATTTGTACTAACTCCTGGAGTATGTTGTTGCAAGTGGAGCTACTCTTAAACGAGTAGTGAAAGTAATGGGTGAGCAGGGGAACCAATAAATGTGGATACTGGCCAGAGGTTCCTGTATGTTTACCAAAGAAACTCTTTAAATATAAATTAAGATAGAAGAGGTGTGCCAACTACCAAGGAGCCGGGTATCTTTCTACGTAGGTTTAATGTGTGGCAGTGGTCACACTTATTAGGAGAAGGTGGACATATTGCAAGATGGGCTCGAGCATCATCAGGAGTGATGGAGCCGTGGTACTGTGGTAGACACTTAGTGTGTGGGTGCGGGCACCATGAGGTGAAATTCGTGGGCACTCAAATCAAGCAGTGCAAGAACCTAGGTGAAGGTGTAGGTCACGCAAGGTTAAATTACTCAAGGAAGGAGTGCAGATATACAGGTTCGGGGATATGGATGTGAACCACCCCATGTCCATACCTGGGTGGAGAGGGTTATTTTTTGGTCCACCCAAGTTGCTCAAATATTTGGTTATTTAAAGGACTGTTCTCACACTACGAAACGCTTATAGAGTAATATTGTGTGTGTTTGAAGGTGAAGCAATGCCGGAACCCCTATTTGGATGGGGTTTTTCAATTCGCTCAAGTGGTGCATGGGCTTCTAATTGACGTAGCACACGTGGAGGCTCAATTTCATGATCAGCTGGACCGAGCCAAGCCCCGGAAGTCCAAACGGTGTTTAATTTCGGACTACCCAAATTGGCTAAATTCAGACGAGCTTGGAATAGGCCCAAACTTGGTGGGCTGAATTATTTTCGCGCTCCGGTCCATACACATTAACCTTAAGGTTGATGATGAACGGTGTTTTTCGGCCTAATTCCTTCATTTAGGCTTTCAATTCCGTTATTTTGCCGTTTTAGGAAAGATTTTTTCGTTAATAACTCCTAGATCATAATTCCTTTTTAGTTGATTCTTTTTGGGAAAGTCTTGTTTTTCTTTCCCGTTTTCAATTTTAGGAAAAGCCCCAAATTCTGGGACTTTTTAGTTTCCAAGTATATTTTTAGGGTTTCGACCTATAAAAAGGTTTGTAACTTAGGGTTTATGCAGCTTTTGATTAATAATATTACATAGAATTTCTCTTTCATTCTTGTGCGCAAGAATTGCTCGTTGCGACGGGTTGTTTATCTCGTTTGGATTAGTACGCTAACTAATCTCTTGTGAATTCCGCTGCGTCAAGTGGTATTAGAGCAAGGCTTTACCTGGTTCGATGGGATCAAACGTAGAAGAAGACACACCCATTGACGTTGGTCGTGGGCTTACTGACCTAAGGAAGGTGGTGGAGGATCAACAAGCACATACCTACGCTCAGTTCGCTGAGATCCGTGAGATGCTGCAGGAGATGACTCTATAAATCCGCCAAAGGCCAGAGAGGGTTGATGGGGATCGTGCGTTGGGATTTTCCCATCGCCAACCTCGTAACCAGGATCGGAATCGTGCCGGAGGATTTGCCCGAGGCGCAACTGGTCGTCGTCAGATGGTAATACATGACGCTGAGAGCGAAGAATTCGAACCTGAGGATAATGAAGAACAAGAAGACCGTCCCGTCGGGCGACAACAACATAGGTTCGATGATTACCGCATGAAGGTGGACCTTCCCACGTTCAACGGTAATTTACAGATGGAGGAGTTTCTTGACTGGGTTTTAGAGGTTGAGAGGTGCCTTAATATGATGGAGGTTCCCGAGTCGAAACAAGTAAAGATGGTCTCTTATAAATTGAAGAGCGGCGTTGCAGTTTGGTGGGACCAATTGCAGATGAGACGTCGGAGGCAAGGAAAGGAATCTGTGGCAACATGGCGCAGAATGAAACAGCTTATCATGGAGAGGTTCTTGCCATCTGACTATGATCAACATCTGTTCCGGTCATACCAGAACTGTTCGCAGGGATCCAGGTCTGTTTTTGATTACACAACTGAATTCAATCGACTCTCAGAACGTAATAATCTGAGTGAGACTGAAAGTCAGTGGGTAGCGCGGTACATGAACGGGTTGAAGCCCTCAATTCAAGAGAGAATAGGGTTGCAGCCAGTTTGGGAAGTTGACGACGCCCTTAACCTGGCGATAAAGGCCGAACAGATGGAACGTAAACCAGCCAATTCAGGGTACCGTCGAGAGTCGTTTGTTCCTGCTGCTGATAAGGGGAAGGAGAAACAGCCAACAATGCCTGCTTTTCAACCTAAGGTTACAGTTGGTGGTGGTTCTAAATTTGGAGGAGTAAATCAAGCAGGTAGCTCTAATAACAGAAACGTGACTAAAGCCCCTAATCCATATGCCAAGCCCTTTGGAGATAAGTGTTTTCGGTGTAGCAAGCCTGGACACCGCTCCAATGAGTGTCCAGATCGGAAGGTGGGCCTGGTAGAAGAGGGTGACGAAGAAGATGGGCCTGATGAGGATTGGCCAGAAGAAAATTCTTATGATGTAGATTATGCAGAGGAGGACGGGGAACGAGTGAATTGTGTGGTGCAACGGGTGTTGTTTGCGCCGAGAGCAGAAAATTCCAGTCACCGTCATAACATCTTTCGGTCAAGTTGTTCCATCAATCAAAAAGTATGTGACTTGATCGTGGATAGTGGGAGCTATGAGAATTTTGTGGCAAAAAGACTGGTGGATCATCTGAAGTTGCCAACCGAACCTCATCCCTCTCCATACAGCATCGGTTGGATAAAGAAAGGCCCTACGGTGAAGGTAACTGAAATCTCTAAACTTCCTCTTTCAATTGGAAAAATTTATAGATTTGAAGTTATCTGTGATGTAATTGAGATGGATGCTAGCCATGTACTGTTAGGTAGACCCTGGCAGTTTGATGTTGATATTATTTATAAGGGTCGTGATAATACTTATAGTTTTAATTGGGAGTCACATAAGGTTGTTATGGCTCCTTCCAGTCGTAAGGAGCCTATCAAACCACCTAAAACAGAGGGGTCTTCGTTTATAACAATTGCTAGTTCCGAAGCTGAGTTTGTGAAAGATTTCAAGGAGTCGGAACAAGTTTATGCTATGGTGGTGAAATCTTTAGTTGTGGAGGAAAGGGACAAAGCAAAGATTCTGATAGTTCCTGTACCTGAAAAGATACAACCATTATTGGAGGAATTTGAGGAGCTTGTTACTGATGACGTGCCTAATGAGCTCCCTCCAATGAGGGATATTCAGCATGCTATTGATTTGGTGCTTGGGGCAAGTCTACCCAATGTGCCACATTATCGGATGAGTTCGAAGGAGAATGAGATTCTGAGGGAGAAAGTAGAGGAGTTGCTGCAGAAAGGGCACATTCGGGAGAGTTTGAGTCCATGCGGTGTTCCAGCCTTGTTAACGCCAAAGAAAGATAGGAGTTGGCGTATGTGTGTGGACAGTCGAGCCATCAACAAAATAACCATCAAGTATAGATTTCCAATTCCTCGTCTGGATGATATGCTTGATATGTTGGATGGGTCGAAGTGGTTTTCGAAGATTGATTTGCGGAGCGGATACCATCAGATTCGCATCCGACCAGGGGACGAATGGAAGACGGCATTCAAAACTAAGGATGGCCTGTATGAATGGTTGGTTATGCCATTCGGCCTTTCTAATGCGCCGAGCACTTTTATGAGGGTGATGAATCAAGTTCTGCGGCCTTTCACTAGAAAGTTTGTCGTCGTTTATTTCGATGACATACTGATTTATAGCAAGTCCGAAGAGGAGCATGTGCGCCAAGTGCTGATGGTGCTGCAAGAAAATAAGTTGTATATTCAACTCAAGAAGTGCAGTTTCTTGACTCGCAGCTTATTATTCTTGGGCTATGTGATGAGCTCTGAAGGTATTCACGTAGATGAAGAAAAGGTTCGAGCTATTCGTGATTGGCCAACGCCTAAATCTGTTACGGAAGTGAGAAGTTTCCATGGATTGGCCACTTTCTATAGGCGATTCATTCGAAATTTCAGCACTATCGTAGCACCAATCACAGAGTGCTTGAAAAAGGGCAAGTTTATGTGGGGAGGTGAAGCGGAGCAAAGTTTCGCACTGGTTAAAGAACGGCTTTGTACTGCACCGGTATTAGCTCTGCCTAGCTTTGAAAATGTTAGATGATGGGTTTATTTGTATCTAGTATAATTATGTGTCTTATCATGTAATTAGTTTAAGTATCTAGGACCATAGAGTAATTAATTGTACAGCTTGTATATATACGTTATGCTGAATGAAATCAACCCTAATGGGATTTTTCCTCTGAATTACGTTATCTCTCTAAATCAAACATGGTATCAGAGCTTTTGATCAAACAAGCTCACCACTGCTGCTACTAGCCACGATCCTCCAATCCGCTGTCGACTCGCTGAAGTCTGCCGTTGCCGTCGGTCACAATCGCCCAGGTCTCGCGGTATTTTTTTTTTCTGTCAGCCTCGATCACCCAGATCACGATCACGATCGTCGATCTGTTTCTTGCTGTCGTCGTTATTTGGTTCCCGTCGTCGTTGCTCCTCAGGCTTGGAGGTGGTCCGGCGAGGTCGTACGCGACTGGGTCTTCAAGAAACGCCACCGCAGGTCGGAAAAAACTCACCGGAGGCTGGGTTTTTTGCTCCGAAGGCTGGTTTTTTGCTCCGAAGATTGGTTTTTGCTCGAAAGATTGATCGAGAGACTGGTGAGTGTCAGAATAGTGTCACCGGAGGTCGGCAACTGCAGCTGCTCGTTCGTTGATGGTCAACAAAATTTGGTTTTGCTCTGGATCTGTTTTTTTTTATTGACAGACAGGTGAATAAAGGCTTCTTTTATGGTTGACAGCTGCTGTTTTTGATAGTCGACATCTGTTGTTGGGATCAGAAAAAGTTTTTTTTAAACATTTGCCTACAGAAGTATATAAACAGAACATTAGGTGGTCTACTTTTCTCCTGATTATTTTATTCATCAAGCCCCAGTGTGTTATTAGCTATTTTATTGAAAGACTATGTCGACGGGTTCAAAGGATAAAGATGCTCAGGTTGGGGAAACGAGTGGAGTGAGTAAGGTTGTGATTCTAGATCACTCTCCACTAGATATTTGTCCCATCAAACTGGATGGTACAAATTATTTACTGTGCTCTAGAACTTTTACTTTAGCTATTGAGGCTAAGGGGATGTCTGAGTTTATTGAAGGCCCTGTTACTGAACCTACTATTGCTACTGAACTTAAGACATTTAAGTCTCATCGATCTTTGGTCATGACTTGGTTGTTCAACTCTAT
The DNA here is from genome assembly GCA_019656295.1 of Rhododendron mucronatum var. ripense. Lineage (NCBI taxonomy): Eukaryota > Viridiplantae > Streptophyta > Magnoliopsida > Ericales > Ericaceae > Rhododendron > Rhododendron mucronatum. Next base: position 790,487 of record BPLT01000038.1, on the reverse strand, counting down.
GAAGGCTGATATTCGTAGTCCTTTCTTGCTTCTTGATACTCCGTATCAGATTTGGACTATTGCCAAACAAACTTATTCTCAGCAGGGCAAGGATGCTCAGTGTTTTGAGTTGAGGAAACGACTTCGTACTATGGATCAACACAATCGATCTGTTGCTGTTTACTTTGCTGATCTCAGTGGGGCCTGGCAGGAATTTGATTATTATCAGGGGTTTCAGGCAGTCTGCGCTGTTGATGCTACTGCTTGGTTAACACAAATAGACAAAGAGCGTGTGTATGACTTTCTTGCTGGTCTTGATGTCGAGTATGATCCAATTAGAGTGCAGGTGTTAGGTCGTGTTCCGTTTCCATCTTTGGGAGAGGCCTATGCCATTGTTCAGCAGGAGGAGAGCAGGAGAGGTGCTATGTTGCAAGCTCCTGCTTCTGATCGTTCTGCCTTGGTTGCTATTCCGCAGGGACAGTTTGGGTCAGGCAGTGGAAACTCTCAGTCTGGTACTAGCAATGGGGCTCTAGACCGTATGTCACTCCAGTGTGATCACTGCCACAACACTGGACATACCAAGGATTTCTGTTGGAAGTTACATGGTCGTCCTTCTCGTGGGCGAGGCAGTGGACGTGGAGGTCGAGGTCGTGGTCCCGGGCGTTCTCAGACCCAGGCACATGTTTCTGAGCTTGCTACCTCGTCCAATTCTGGGTACAATACAGGAATTCAGTCATCGTCTGATTCTGCTGGTGGTTTCTCCCAAGGGGAGATGCAAGCTCTCAGGCGTCTTATGGCTCGGGCTGATTCTTCCTCTACCATAGCTCCTACTTCCACTGCAGCTCCTACTGCATCTTATTTTGCACATTCAGGTATTCCACCTAGTGCATTTACTGCCTCCTCCGGTATCCCTTGGATTATTGATTCTGGTGCCTCAGATCATATGACAGGTTGTTCATCTGTGTTTTATTCCTATTCCCCTTGTTCTGGTAAGGATAAGGTACGAATTGCCGATGGATCATTCTCTGCTATTTCAGGGAAAGGTTCCGTTCGCTATTCTCCCTCTATCTCTCTCTCTTCAGTTCTCCATATTCCCAACTTTGCCACTAACCTTCTTTCCGTTAGTAGTTTTACTCGTTCTGCAAACTGTTCTGTGATATTTTTTCCTACTCACTGTGTCTTTCAGGAACTGGACACAGGGAAGGTGATTGGCAGTGGTAAAGCCCATGGTGGTATCTATTATCTAGAGCATGCACCTCATTCATCTCGGCCATCTTTATCATGTGGACAAGCTCTGCATGCAGATATGAGTTCCACTCTTTCTTTGTTACATCGGTGGCACCGTAGATTGGGTCATCCCTCTTTTGGGATATTAGAGAAACTATTTCCCACTTTAGTTAAACATTGTCCTAAGGATCATTTTTTTTGTGAAGCTTGTGAGTTTGGGAAACACAAACGCTCCTTTTATGCACCTATTAATAAACGAAGTGATTCTCCATTTATGGTTATCCATTCTGATGTTTGGGGTCCTTCTCCCATTACTTCTTTAAAGGGCTATCGATGGTTTGTTACTTTTATTGATTGTTATTCTCGTGCCACATGGGTGTATTTACTCCAATCAAAAAATGAAGTATTTACCTGTTTCAAATCTTTTCATAAGATGGTGTGCACTCAATTTGATACAAATATTAAAATTCTTCGGAGTGATAATGGGACTGAGTATATTGATAAGATTTTTCGGGCATATCTAGCTGATAATGGAATTCTTTTTCAGACGACTTGTGTTGACACTCCACAACAAAATGGAGTCGCTGAACGCAAAAATCGTCATCTTGCTGAGGTTGCTCGATCCCTTTTGTTCACTATGAATGTTCCCAAATACTTGTGGGGAGAAGCTATTTTAACTGCCACGTATCTTATCAATCGCATGCCATCCCGTGTCCTTAACTTTAAAACACCCATTGAGTGTCTGCTAAGCAGTTGTCGAGTTACGACTCTTCCACCTAGAGTGTTTGGTTGTGTATGTTTTGTTCATGCCTCCAAACCTTCTGGGGGCAAACTGGGCCATAAAGCCTATAAGTGTATTTTTGTTGGGTACTCTCCTACCCAGAAAGGCTATAAGTGTTATGACCCTTATTCTAGGAAGCTGTTTGTCTCTATGGATGTTACTTTTTGGGAAACAGAGGTTTTTTATCCCTCCAAACCATCTCTTCAGGGGGAGCATCAACAGGAAGAAGAGATATTTACTTTTTATAATCATAGTGAGGGGGAGAAGGAAAACACTGGAGAGGAACCAGTATCTGCTGAAAGGGAAACACAGGATATTGGTGGTGACATTGAGGAACAACTACCTGCACGACTGCAGGGAGTTGGCTTACAGAGGTATGCTAGACGGAAAAATAGACAGTCTTCATATGCTTTACCACCTAGTCAATCACAATCACCCACTCCAGTTCCAGATTCCTCAGCTGACTCTTCTGGTAATGATTCTTCTCTTATTGAACCCCCTCCTATGGATCCTGACAATCTTCCTATTGCTATTCGAAAAGGTGTTAGATCTTGTACTCAACATCCTATCTCACAGTTTGTCTCTTATGACCGTTTGTCTCCTTCGTACTATGCCTTTGTTTCTTCTCTTTCTTCTATATCTATTCCACAGAATTGGCAGGATGCATTCAAGTTACCTAAGTGGAAAGGAGCTATGGTAGAAGAGATGACAGCTTTGAAAAAGAATGGCACCTGGGATCTAGTGTCACTTCCAGAAGGGAAGAAGCCAGTGGGATGCAAGTGGGTGTTCACTATTAAGCAAAAGGCTGATGGTACAGTTGAGAGATATAAGGCAAGGCTTGTTGCCAGAGGTTTTACTCAAACTTATGGTATTGACTATGAGGAGACGTTCGCTCCAGTAGCGAAGATGAATTCTGTGCGAGCTCTCCTCTCGTGTGCTGCCCACTTGAATTGGCCTCTTCAACAATTTGATGTGAAAAATGCATTCCTCCATGGTGATTTAGAGGAGGAAGTTTGTATGGATATTCCACCGGGTTTCTCTTCTCCTGCAAGTAAGGGAAAAGTATGTAGATTGAAGAAGGCACTTTATGGGCTGAAACAGTCCCCTAGAGCCTGGTTTGGCAGGTTTTCTAAGGCTATGTTGAGTTTTGGTTACAAGCAGGGCCATGCAGATCATACGATGTTCACCCGACAAAGTAATGATAAGCTTGCTGTTCTTATTGTTTATGTTGATGACATAATAATGACAGGCAATGATGTGAATGAGATTCATAATCTTAAGTCTCGTCTGGCACAAGAGTTCGAGATTAAGGACTTAGGATCATTGAGATATTTTCTTGGAATGGAAGTAGCGAGATCTGATAGAGGTATTTTTATTTCCCAACGCAAGTATATACTTGATCTTTTGGAAGAAACAGGTATGTTGGGCTGTAGACCTGCAGATTCTCCTATTGAGGCGAATCATCATCTTAGTGGAGATGTGGGGGAGCGTACTGATAAGGAGAGGTATCAGCGACTTGTGGGTCGACTAATATACTTGGCCCACACTCGACCAGATGTTTCTTATGCAGTAGGTATTGTTAGTCAGTTTATGCATGATCCTCGTACTTCACATCTAGATGCAGTTTATCGTATTCTGAGGTATCTGAAATCAGCTCCAGGAAAAGGAATTTTGTTCTCTAATCATGGCCATTTGCGATTGGAGGCATTCACTGATGCTGACTGGGCTGGTTCTGTGGATGATAGGCGCTCTACTTCTGGTTATTGCACTTTTCTTGGGGGTAATCTGATTACCTGGCGAAGTAAGAAGCAATCGGTAGTTGCCAGGTCTAGCGCAGAAGCTGAATTTAAAGCTATGGCTCATGGTGTTTGCGAGCTCTTGTGGCTTCAAACTTTGTTACGTGATTTGGGATTCACTGACAGTTTTCCGATGAAACTCTATTGCGATAATAAAGCTGCCATCAGCATTGCTCATAATCCCGTTCAACATGACAGAACAAAGCACATAGAGATTGATCGACACTTCATTAAGGAAAAGTTGAACGAGGGTTTGATATGTATGCCGTTTGTGAGATCTGGAGATCAGTTAGCTGATATATTCACAAAAGGGCTGGGTAGCAAGAGTTTTCATCCTGTTGTGTTCAAGTTGGGCTTAATTGATATCTTTGCACCAACTTGAGGGGGAGTGTTAGATGATGGGTTTATTTGTATCTAGTATAATTATGTGTCTTATCATGTAATTAGTTTAAGTATCTAGGACCATAGAGTAATTAATTGTACAGCTTGTATATATACGTTATGCTGAATGAAATCAACCCTAATGGGATTTTTCCTCTCAATTACGTTATCTCTCTAAATCAAACAGAAAAGATTTTTGAGGTTGAGTGTAAATGCTAGTGAAGTTGGTATTGGGGCTGTTTTGTCCCAAGAGAAGAGGCCAGTGGCTTTCTTTAGTGAAAAGCTGAGTGAAGCTAGACAAAAGTGGAGCACTTATGATCAGGAATTCTATTTTGTGATTCACGCTCTCAAACATTGGAGCATTATCTAATTCAGAGGGAGTTTGTGTTGTACACTGATCATCAAGCGCTGAAGTTCATCAATAGTCAAAAGAAGTTGGACAGTATGCATGTGCGCTGGGCTAAGTTCTTGCAGAAATTTCCGTTCACTATTCGGCACAAGTCTAGAGTGTCAAATAAGGTGGCTGATGCATTGAGTCATCGGGCTGACTTGTTGGTGACTTTGGCCCATGAAGTTGTGGGTTTTGAGTTCTTAAAGGAGTTGTATCCAGAGGATGAGGACTTCAAAGAAATTTGGGCAGTATGCGTTCAGAACCGTCCTGTTAGTGACTTTCATGTTACTGATGGGTACTTGTTTCCTGGCAATCGTCTTTGTATTCCTCAATCTTCTTTAAGGGAAAGCTTAATCCGAGACCTTCATGGTGGAGGGTTAGGTGGACACTTAGGGAGGGACAAGACTATTGCGAGTTTAGAGGAGCGCTATTTCTGGCCACAATTAAAGAAGGACGTTGGAAATTTTGTGCGGAGGTGCTACACTTGTCAGGTATCTAAGAGTCAGTCTCAAAATACTAGTCTTTATACTCCTTTGCCTGTGCCTGATAATATTTGGGAGGATCTGTCTATGGATTTTGTGTTGGGACTGCCTTGTACCTAACGAGGGGTAGATTCTGTTTTTGTGGTAGTTGACAGGTTTTCTAAGATAGTGCACTTTATTGCTTGTCGAAAGACATCGGACGCCTCACATGTGGCTCGATTGTTCTTTCGAGAGGTAGTTCGGTTGCATGGGGTGCCACAGTCTATTACCTCTGATCGGGATGTGAAGTTCCTTAGCCATTTTTGGGTGACTCTGTGGAGGATGTTTGGAACTTCGCTGAAGAGGAGTTCTACTACACATCCACAAACTGACGGACAGACTGAGGTGACTAATCGGAGTTTGGGAAATTTGATTCGCAGTATCTATGGTGACAAGCCGAAACAATGGGATCATGCTTTGCCGCAAGCTGAGTTTGCTTTCAATAGTGCAGTTCACAGTGTCACAGTGTCACAGGAAAATCACCTTTTTCCTTGGTATATGTGACACCTCCAAAGCATACAGTGGATTTGGTTCATTTCTCGTGGGGTCCCGGGGTTAGCGTTGCAGTTGAGGCAATGGCTAAGCAGGCTCAAGAGGTGCATGAGCAAGTAAAACAGAAGCTCGCTGAAACTAATGCGAAATACAAGAGGGCTACAGACAAGCACATGCGTGAGAAATTGTTCAAGGAAGGGGATTTTGTGATGGTGTTCTTGCGAAAGGAACGGTTTCCAGTGGGGACCTATTACAAGCTGAAGCCCAGGAAGTATGGTCCGTATGAAGTTTTGAAGAAGATTGGTGACAATGCTTATGTGATTGATCTTCCTGATTCCATGAAGATTTCAAAGGTTTTCAATGTTGCTGATTTATCTGAGTATCACGCTGATGAGCCGCTTTATCCAGACTTGAACTCGAGGTCGAGTTCTTCTGAAGAAGAGGGGACTGATGTAGCACACGTGGAGGCCCAATTCCATGATCAGCTGGACCGAGCCAAGCCCCGGAAGTCCAAACGGTGTTTAATTTCGGACTACCCAAATTGGCTAAATTCAGACGAGCTCGGAATAGGCCCAAACTTGGTGGACTGACTTATTTTCGCGCTCCGGTCCATACACATCAACCTTAAGGTTGATGATGAACGGTGTTTTTTCGGCCTAATTCCTTCGTTTAGGCTTTCAATTGCGTTATTTTGCCATTTTAGGAGAGATTTGTTTCGTTATAACTCCTAGATCGTAATTCCTTTTAGTTGATTCTTTTTGGAAAGTCTTGTTTTTCTTTCCCGTTTTCAATTTTAGGAAAAGCCCCAAATTCTGGGACTTTTTAATTTCCAAGTTTATTTTTAGGGTTTCGACCTATAAAAAGGTTTGTAACTTAGGGTTTATGCAGCTTTTGATTAATAATATTACGGAGAATATCTCTTTCATTCTTGTGCGCAAGAATTGCTCGTTGCGACGGGTTGTTTATCTCGTTTGGATTAGTACGCTAACTAATCTCTTGTGAATTCCGCTGCGTCACTAATAGGTCAGGTTTTCATCGGCTTCTTGTTGGTGTGTTTGAGTTTATTTATTGTTGGTGCTTCATTTGGATATTTACTAGGGGTGATTTTGGTTTGGGTTCGGTTAGTTCGGAGTGAAATTTTCAAGGACCGATTCGGTTTGGGGTAATTATTTCCAGGATCGATCCTGACCGGATTATTTCGGTTTGGTTCGAGTGGAGTCGGGGATTTCGGCCGACCCGAAATGGGCCATTTGACAGTGGGCCAAATGGCCCAAACCCATAAGGTGAAGTTGTGAACCTGTTTTTCCACCTGTTTTCACCATTTTTTTTACCAGTTTTCACTAGTTTTTTCAACCATTTTTTCAATCACATTCCACCTGTTTTTTAATCACATTCCAAATTTGGAGTTCCATTTGGGTACTAAGGTTGCAAAAACAGAAACTACACACGCAGCTGTAACATCTTAGGACTTAATTACCAAAAAATAATAATAACCTTAGGACTCAATGAAATCCCTCTATTCCACCCTATAGCATTTTGATATAAGCAGGCCCTTATTAAAACTTGCTTGATTGCCATGATAACTTTGTAAAAATTTCCTTCCTCCAACCTATTTGTCACTGAGATGTGATCAGAATTTTGAAATGTCACTGAGATGAGAGATAGAGATGAAATGTGTGAGAGGAGAGTTAGGGTTTGTGATGGACGATCGAGATTAAACAGAAAATAGATGAACGGTCGAGATTAATGTGAAATATATAAAAATATATAATTATATAGTTGGTTTGGTTGTCCATTTTCGGTTTGGTTTGGTTGGTCAAAATTTCCAGGAAACTGAGACCGAACTGAAAATGAATCGGTCCGGAAAAATTCTGCCCTTACCCCGACCGAAAAATGAACTGATCAGTTGGTTTTTTTGTCTGTCGGTTTTATTTCACCCCTAATATTTAAACTTTCATGTCTCTCTACTATTTCCCAGCATTGGCTTATTATGTTCGAACAGATATTTGGCTCTTTGTACATGAGTATACGTCAACTTTTGGGTGATTTTGTTTGGTTGATTTATTGGTACTTGATATGTGTAGGTATTTAGCGACACCTTGGCTCGCGAGTCCTCATATTCAGACTACTTTCTTGAATTTCTTTGGGAGGCCTCCTGCTTTTAGCTACAGACGGTGAGGCTTGCCTTTTATGATCAGGAATGTTAGATTTGGATCCTCATGTTCAACTGGATGATACTTTAAGTACACTTTCTTTTAAAAACATGGATGAATCATTCTTTAAAATAGTTCTGCCCAGAATGAAAACGTTATGGAAGGAATTCATGTCAGGCCAGGTTATTCTAAAAAAAGGAGAAAGGAGAAGGAAACAAAAATAACGTCCACCATGGAAATTGTGGTAGGTAATGCTCCAATGGAGTCATGAGTGTTTTTTCAGATTAATCTGGGAGGCAAAACTTTGTAAATCTGAATTGTTGTAGGACTAACATGTGCAACAGTATGAGGCATAGATGGAATATGTAGTTCTTTTGGAGTGTAGTGTTGGATCAAGAACTCACAATGCATCTGAACATTTTCGGAAAACAATATCGATCAAACAATGACTCTGTTTATCTAATATGGAGTGTAGATTATACAGCTTTGACATTTTCTCTTATACTTTTCCTTATATGCTGCTTTGCCCAAAGATTTGTTAAATTTTAGGATGAACACTACCTCGATCTTGCTGTACTCTCTACTTGTCAGTAGTAAGGAGCCTCTGTGGCCGTTACTGTGGGCAGGGTTGCAAGACCATTCTCTGATGTGCCTAAGCACTGTGTATTTCGTAATTGCTCTTCATGTAATAACTTTTTCAGCTTTACTTCAAACATCACTGTCTCATTTTTAGTTTCGAAACAATGATATTCTTGTGTACTTCTAAGAGGATACTTCTTTCGGCATCGAAATGATCATCCTAAATCAATATGTTTGATTTCCTAATTGTTTTTGTTTTATTAATTAATTTATTTTTTGTTTTGGCTTTCAAATCTCTTGGAAAAGTTTGTGTGTTTGCCAGCCTTAGTCTTTGAAGGTAATCCGGTGTCTCCCTCTAACATCTATTTTAACTTGCAGACATTTATTTCATGCATCTGATGGTGGTACAATTGCTTTGGATTGGCTGTTGAATACTGACGGTAATATCTAACAACAACACTTCTTAAATGACTCTGCAGCTGACGACACTTGCCAAATACATTCACATCAGACATTGTAGACTAGGCGTGTTATTGTCTCCAATGTAGATAATGGCACCCTTTCAATAGAAACTACTTGGTTCTGGCTTTTTTCTGCGTGATTTGGTGACTTTTTTAGATTTTTACCTGGGAAGGATGAACTTCAATGGTTTGTTGGTTACTATTCCATATCCTTGGACATAGGATGTCATTTCCATGCGAAGATGTTGCATTTTATGATTGTCATGCTGTAGTTTCTTAATCTTATCCATCACGAATTGGTATACTTATCCATCATTAAACATGTTTGCCCCAATTGTTTATGGAGTTTGGGTAGTACTTATCTTGGACTCTGTGGTAATTACCCATGGGTTTACGCCTGCAGCACACTGAAAGAGCAGGAAGCTAATGTTCTTTTTTTGGTAACAACCCATGGATTTACACCTGTGGCACACTGGCTGGTAAAGAAGGAAACCACATTATCTCTGTCTGTGTATTGTGATCAGAATTTGTTCTCTCCTAGATTGTGCTGTTTCTATGCGGTGGCGGCTGTGCTATTCACTCATGGTCCCTGATTTGAGATTAATATATATTTTGGTTTCCCAAAATAATTTGTTTATAATATCATTGAATAGAGTATACTAGATGTTGTAAACATAATTGTCGTGTTAGAAGCTTATGTTGCAATGCGACTGGGACCATGAACATTTTGATGAATACTCGAATATTACACAGTTTTGATGCGCATGTAATTGGTGTGATGCATGATTAATAGTTTACCTACGTCACATGGTTAACTGCTAATGTTCCATGCATTTATGGGTCCATTTATCATACAGTTTCAGGAGAGGGCGTATACCAGAATAGCTCAATTGCTAAAGATGACACAACTCCTATTATGGTAGTCATACCTGGACTAACAAGTGATTCTGCTTCTGCTGTATGTTTTATTTATGTCATACCTCTTTCTATTAATGTCTTCAAGTGCTTCCTTGTGTTTCAGGTACTTTGGATATGTGGTGTTGCTTAAAATAGCACTCTACCCCTTTAAGTTTTACTATTATTTCACTTGTACCTTTAAAGTTATTCTGTCTCACCTTGCCCTTTAAGTTTGCTTCTTTTGTACTTCAGCTCTTGGAAGCATTTTTCTTCAACTTAATGCTCCCTCCATCCCTAAATAAGTGTCCAAATGCATTTTTTCATGTTATTTTTAAATTAATTATATCTTTCAATTTATACATTTTTTTTATAATTTTTAAAACTTTGTCTAATAGAACTAATTGAGATCTATCAAACAAGATCCATATTATATACATATATATAAGAATATACTTTAGAAGATATAAATGATTTTTTAAAATTTCCGGAATAGGTACATGGACATTTATTAAGGGACGCAGGGAGTACAAAATTTTTTGAGTTTTGAATAAATCAACTTCGCCTCCTAGGTTCTTAACTTTGCTAATTTTCTCGAATTGGTTACTTCCGAGTTTGTAGATGGAATCTACCATGCAAGCACCACTTGTTACTTGTGGATGAGTTTGGATTACATATAGTAGGGGTTTTGATTGTGCGTCAAGATGATATTTTAGGGGTTGGTGTAGGAATTTTGAAGCTGCTGCTGCAGGGATGGCACATCCATTGGGTGGTCATGATGGGCAAAACTTAGAAGAAGACAAGGAGGTTATCGGGTGGAAGGGGGTGAAGATGGGGGTAGAGATAAGAGAGACAAACAACTCAAATTTGAACGAAATTCAAATGTTTTTAACTTCATCAAATTACCAATACTTGAAAAGGAAAACAAAAGAAGAAGTTGTTCATGAATTCTCTTGTTATCAAAAAATGAAGTTATAAAATCATCTCTAACAACTAAAAATAGAGTAGCTATGCAAATTAGAAAATCGGGGCGGTTCCGAGAACACCTAAAAAAACACCCCGAATCTCAATCTCATAGTTTCCGATCAAATTTTGATGATCTAAACTGTTCAATATGTTTAAAACGTGATTTTAAGGTACGAGTGAGAAATTGGCAAAAAAAATGACTGGGAAGGGCTTGATCTGACAGTTTTTCATGAATGTTGGCAGAAACTGGTTTATGAAAAACTGCACGGATTAGCCCTTCTCAATATTTTTTTAAGCTGATTTCTCACGAGTACTCTTGAAAATACCTTTTAAACATATTGAACGGTTTGGATCATCAAAATTTGATCGGGAACTATGGGGTGTTTTTTTAGGTGTCCCTATAACCGTCCCGTTAGAAAATACTATTTTGAGGGGCTAGTTCTTCTTTTTACTGTATTTGATTAAGGAAGACAGGAAAAGAAAACGAGGGTTTAAATCAACGCTATCTTTTAAAAGAAGTACTTGGAGAAAGAAGCAAATGCCCATTTGATGATCTCGAACAAGACTTAACGTTATACTCTAAATACCATGGGCTCCTCCCAACTAGCACTCTTATACGTCTGGGTGTGTTTTTCTTAACTTGGTTTCAATTATGGTGCTTTGTAGGTAAGTTGTTTCACTTGGTTACTAAGAAAGTAGATTTAGAGCATCAAAACTTTCTCCCGGTTTTTGAAAGCTCAACTAGTAAATTCTTAGAATCTCAGTTTATTATTTTTAACAGTTGATGATCGACTTATCCTTTCTGATTGTTACATTAACCAATAACTCTTGTTTTACTTTTCTAATGTTGTCATAGTGTTGCGTATTCTCCATTGCAGTGTCATCATTCCTCTGTGCATTTGCTCTCAACTTGAAATTTGAAGTACTTATGGCTTCTTGAAATGTGAATCCACCAATCATGTCCAACTATCTGAGTTTGGGACAATGGCAAGCTACTTTTTGGCTTGTGGATCTTCAGCGTACTATAGTTAGTGGTGATGTTTTAGAGTATGATTTGTCTGAGAAGTAGGTAATGACTTCAAGACTGTTCGAGGACCATTAAAACTGAGTCTTCTTACATTGTAACTTTACTTTTTTTTAATTGCGATGTCAGCCGTAGGGAAATTGAGTAATTGAAGGTGGCTGCACTTTTTGGTTTATTGTGAGTCTGACTTTCCTTCCCTACTGTCCATAGTGGTGTGAACTGTATGGGTATAAGTGATGACTCCAATTTTGGCCTGGTTTCCAAACCTTTTCTTTGTACACAGGATAGTTTAGACTTTGTATTTGAATTACTAGCTCGGGAGAGATTCAGGACTCAATAAAACGAATAAAGAGGAATAAAATGTAAATTCCTCTCTTAATGATTATACGGTAGAACGGTTAAATTGCTCCGGTTAATGATAGCGAGTTAGAACCTGCCTTTATTGAGCTGTTATCATGTTGAGATTGCTACTAATCAAAAGAATATGATGTTATTTTATTTCTTTTTGATATGATGCAGTATCTGAAACATCTCGCTTTCAATATGGCAAAGCAAGGATGGAATGTTGTTGTTAGCAACCACAGAGGATTGGGTGGCATTTCTGTGACTGTAAGTGGTGTTGTAGTTGAGATTTTCATGCTTTAAGAGTTTGAGCGAATATATTGTGAGAGTATGCATCCCATTTATTCTTCGTCAATTTCCAGAGTAAATAAAGTTCTTCAAGCCTCATGTTTGGCATGTTTGGGGCACAAGAAACACAAAATTTACGTGATTCACACAATTAGGGTTGTTGGACTACATCCACGACCAATGCTGCTGTTTCACTATGAAGAATAATAGGAATTGGTACATTAGAGTTGCCCTTGCGATATTTATTGCTAGGGTGACAAGTCTGGAAATACCAAAAGCAACCTTAGTGAAATAGCACCTTTCAGGCTCTACAAGTAGCGCTATTGTATCCATGGTGGCAATATATTGAGTAATATTGAGATTGAAGTCCACCGCCACTGGGCATGCTACCAAAATGTACAGTGTTAAAGTGATTTCTGTTATATTCAAATGATTTGGTGAAGAAATGATTTTCACAATGTGTTGTTTGTAAGATTCTGACAATTTGATTGAGAAGAACATCATAGTCATACTCATTGCTAGTATTGGGAAATGGGAACTCTGACCTCATTTCCTTCCCACTCTCTTACCATAATGGGGGGACATTCAACGTGAACTATTTATCAGTTCCCCTCTATCTCATCTTTCTTTGCCTTTTCTGGGAGAAACTCCTAGGCTTGGGCCCGGACGTTATCGAAAGGAGACAGGTTCCAAGTACGAAGCATGCCACAACTAAAACAAATAAAAAGCACTGTTACCATGATACTTTGACAACTTTGTTTAAGAAAGGGGTTGGGATAGGGCTTGGGCTGAAGATAGTGTAAAGAAGTCAGGGAATATGGATGGCCTCTGTTGAAAAGAGAGCGATCCATACTCATGTGTGCAATTAATTGACTAGATCGCTTTGGGAAGCTTCCTCTCTAAGAGCGTATGCAACAGAAAAGCCATGAAACCGCATGGAAATGGACAGATCAAGGAAGTGTAGGCCTCTTAATGTTCCATATTCGAATGCTGTGAAAATTCATAAAATCTTCCTGTGCTACCCGTCTTATCTCTGTATGTATGTGTGTGCATGTGCGCGTACACGCTCACATGCAATGAATAGTATGGTAACTTAGAATCTCCTGTTTCTGCAGTACCTATTGGGTTAATGTGAAGGGAACTTTTCATCTTGGACAATGTCCAGAGTTAAGTTTTTGGCATTATTATTCTATGAGAACCTAATGTTACTTGATCTGAAAAGGATAAGCCCGTGTACCTCTCTCTCTCTCTCTCTCCCCTCTGCTTGTGTGTCTGCTAAGTAATACTTCTTCTCCATTTTGGTCCTTGAGTCTAGGTTATGAGTTCAAATACTATGTGCTGTACGGACATGGCTAAACTTCAGTCGAAACGCAGTTGAATATAGGACAGGAATTTTGGATTGTATCTACGTGCTGAAGTTTTCTCTTCTTTATTTGTTAACTGATTTTATTTTCATATGATTTATAAATTATACTGCCTCTATCGATTCTTCCCAAAACAGTTTATACCAAACAAAAACAAAAGAAAAATACGTGGGTTTAGATATAAATAAGTCTCATGGAGTTGGTAATATCTAGGATACGTTTACTGTAGTCTCCATTTACGTGGATACTTCTTTTCATGTTTCAGACTTCTTGTAAATTTATCTACCAGCAAGGTATGCTGAGAAAGCTGCTGTTGTTGGTTTTCGCTTAAAATTATCTTGTGGCCTCTCTTACAATCTATGCAGTCCGATTGCTTTTACAATGCTGGATGGACTGAGGATACAAGGGACGTTATTGATTATCTTCATCGCGAATATGCCAATGCTACACTGTATGCAGTTGGGACCAGCATTGGTGCCAACATCCTGGTATGTGGGCTCCATTCTTTCAATACTTGCATGTATGAACGTTATTTTTTACATTTTGAATTAATTAGTTTGATTCTAATTAAGTTTGGGTAGTTTTCCTGTTCTGGTAACCTATAGGGATACATACTGTTGCCAAAGCAATGTAGAAAACATTAGGATACAACATTTTGGTTTGGTATGGCTTAGGTGTTTCTTGGAGTGGGATGGAGTTACTTCACTGTTGATGATGGTCTATGGTGGGAAAGTGCAGAAAAAATTTGTCACAATGATTTCTTTTTGCTTGATATGGTGCATTTCATGGTAGAGGAACTATGGGCTTGTTGATGTGTTAAGAAGAGTTGTTTGGTTAGCCTTTTGCATTGCTGGGAGTTGAGGATGTGTAGTCCAACCGACCAATTCTTACCTTGTAGAGCTTTCCAATAAGGATGAACAAGCTTTTAGGGTCTTTTTGTTATGGTGATTCTTTCCGTTTATAGATGTGTTCCTTTTGTTGCCTTTTACTAATAAAATGTGCTTATTTACGAGGGGGGAAAAGTTGCGCGTTGGATGCTTCACGGTGGAGTGTTTTTGACGGCAGACTTCTCCATATTTTCCGTCAGCTCCCTAACCCTTTTCTCCAGTTGCTTCTCGTCGCTCTCTTCCTCGGCCTCTCTCCTTGCTTCTTCATCTGCTGCCTCTTCTGCTACTGGGCCTCGGTTCTCCGTTGTGGTGATCGATCGCCGGATTTTCTGTTGGGGTCTCTAGTTTGTGTGCCTAACGGCCAGGTCATTTTCTGCTGCTTTCGGGGGCGAGGCTTGCACGTCTCCACCGGTCTTTGCTCCTGGGTTTTGATCGGTCCTTGGCCTAACGGCTTGCGAGGCAGCGACGGGAGTCTGGTGGTCCTTTCGTGCTGTAGGTTTTTCTGGTGGTGGTGGCGGATCATCTGGGATGTCCGCTTTGTGGTGTTGGTTAGCTGTCCGCTGTGGACGTTGTGAGGCGTGGAGGCTGCAGCTGCAGGTGGTGGTCGGCAGCTGTGTAGCTGTTAGGGTTAGGGTGTTTTCTTTGGGCTTCATTTGTTTCCATTTGGGATTTCAGGCCTATTAAGGGTTTTGGGCTGCGTCCCATTTGAGTTAATTGATTTATCTGGGCTTTTAGGCCTTTTAGGTGTTGGGCTTGTCCCCTAGGGTGTCTCCTAGGTTGGCATCTTGCCAATCTAGGGATTGGGTCTCGGACTGGGCATTTCATTGCCTTCTCCTTGCTCCTGTTAATCTTTGTATCATCTTCAAAGATTAATTAAAAAAAACTCGCCGTTCAAAAAAAAAAAAGTGTGTGTGCACGCATGTGTGTCTGTGTGCGCGCGCGCATATACTGAAAATAGAACCTCTGGTCTGCAACAGCTCTGCATCATAGAGAATGCAACACACAAACAGTCCGCTAACTTAACCATCTCCGCATCATAGAGAATGAGAGGATTTTTGTTTACTCCTCTCTTATATCTGTGTCTGTGATCTCAGACAAGATCAAGGCAAAGAAATGTGGCAATAAACGCTGATCATCATACTTGAAACAATAAAGGGCAAACTTCACTTGGCCCCCCGTGGCATAGGCCATCTGTGGATTACCCCCTCTGATTTTTATTTACTACCACATAATTCCATGTGGGTTGGTGGACTGAAGTGCACCATCTTGTTTTTCCAATTTATTGTTTATCCAGACTAACGACCAATCCACCTCACTCTCCTATAGGGAGTGAGCCATTTTTGCATGACTTAAACACCCTGAATAATTATCATATTTTCATAACAGAAACCACTGCCTTCTTTCTTCCTTTATCCACTCTTTCTCTGTCACGGTCCCTCCACCTCCCATGGACTTGGCTAGCTTCTTCTCTCACACGTCAGCAGTTAATCATGATTCATGACATTATCGATTAGGAGGATATAAGGTTCTGTATTGTTTGATTCTCCAGCCAACCTTATTTTAGGTTTTAGAAGGATGTGTCAGATGGGCAGAATTTGCTGTAAATGTTTAGTTGCCATTGAACGAGCCATTGCAAACTATTTAAGACAACTTGCAGTCGAAGAACACATAATCTATGGAATCTGCCTCCAAAAAGCATTAGAATTGCGTTTTTTAATGTGAAAAGACAAAGTTCATACTGATGGTCTGAAGCAATTAATGAGTTTTAATAACCCTCCCTGATTTTGTTAATTATACGAGCTATAATTGTTCAAAGTTCGGTGTTATCCTTAAAGAATAGAAGTCATGATGTTCTTGAAGAGATGAGTGTTATTTAACGGTCTTAACTTTGATCTTCACAGTTCTATGATTGTGATTGCATGTTGTTTTCGAGGAGTGAGTAAGATAATAGTACTATTGACTTTCCCTGTCAACATAGGCCATCATGGCCAAGCCACGTATACCATCTTTCTCTGTTGCTCTTGCATGTAGTATTTCTTATAACTTTTTTTTGTACATTTTTTAAGTAACAGTTGTTTTGCTGCTTTGGTACTTGATTATAGTTGTTTGTGATGCTTTTATTACATATTTTTCAGCAGCATATCTCCATAGATGTTTCTATCCATTATTGTCATTCTTTATATTATATTTCAGAGCTATTTGCTATCACATTTACTAGCATAAAATTGTAACATGTCAGCATGTTGATATATACTATGTCTAAATTATTTCTTTCAGGTAAAGTACCTCGGGGAGCATGGGGAGAATGTTCCTGTTGCTGGGGCTGTTGCCATCTGCTCTCCATGGGACCTACTGGTTAGTGTCTTTGCATAAAATACCCGATACTTGGACTTCTACTTTGGGAATGGCTTGCGGTTGTACTGTACTGGTGATCATACTTTGTGTTACAGTCAGACGTGAGGTGGTATCATTCTGCAGTGTATTTGGAATTAAACAGGATGTAGAGGGAAAAGACAGTGTTATCTCCCCTCAATGTGGGAGGCTTGAAGTTCTCTTCCCCTCCCCTCAATGTGTGAGAGAGAGAGAGAGAGAGAGAGAGCGAGAGTTGGTTCTTGGGAAGGAACAATTGACAGAAGCCTAAATGGCCGTTAGTTTCACATCATTAGTTTTGAAGGGCTAACGGTTGATGTGATCATATACTGACTCAAGCTGACTTGGAGAAGAGTTGTCACGCCATCATTGGTTTATGGGTACCACGTAGGACTTCTACATTGGTACCCTATCCGCACCTAAAAATTTCTCCAAACAGAGAGAGAACCTAGACTGCTAAGAAATGGAGATGCTTGAAACCAGGACAACCCCCAATCCCCAGTCCTATAATGTGTTACATTTGGGTGGAACTCAACCCAAAAACGTAGCTATGTACTCCACATTACTACCACACTTATACTGCATATCACTTCCAGACCTCGATGATGTAGGTCTTCGCTTCACGTGCCGCACGCGGACTAGGGGCACGCACACTACCCAACTTTGGGTACTTCAACTCTCTATGTTACGTAGATGTGTGTATGGGATAAAATGTGTATTGGATTCATCTAATTTTGGATGCCAAGGACCTAGAGACACGCCATAGTGTTTATATTCATCATTATATAACTTTTATTTGCTAGGATAAATTGTATTACAAGGCGCCTTAGGACATTTCATACCTCATATAGGAGTTCTTTGTGTTGATCATTATAAAATTCAATTTAGTAGTATGCTTGCTCAGTGAATGTCCAACAAAACATTTTGGATTTGGATCCCGTACTCTTTACCCGATTGCTTTGTGTTTGACACGGGTATACTACAATTAAAAGAGTCCGTGTTACATAGGGTCACGGGGCTGTTTTTCGCCTAGAAATTTTGCCCGTGATGGCACTAAGTTTGCCAGCAACTTGGTTTCAGCCAACTATTGTTTACTCATACACCTGTTATGTTTGAACGTCTAGAACACACACAAGAATTACGGAAACCGTCCCAACCTTTATTAAGCACCAACTTACAAAGGAAACACTCAAGAGTCTAGATAGAACATCCCTCTGCCTTAAGCTACGAAAATGCCTTGCCTAAACAGGCTATACATTAAAAAACGTGGCCACTAAGTACATGAGATCATGGGGCAAACCCATGATGTTGCAGTTGACACCCCCAACTGCCCTAGGGCTGTGCTGGCTTGCCTAGAATCTGCCAGCACACAGAAAACTGAAACTGCCTGGCCGAAACTGCCGATAACTGCCCCTTTCTGCCTTGGACAATGCTCCCAGCAACATGTGTAGAATGTTGTTAACCGTCAATAACGTTTTTGCCTGAGCCAACTCAAGTCTGCCTCCGTTTTGCCTGAGCCAACTCAAGGCTGCCGGGGCAGCTTTGTGATCCAACCTCATCTCCCAATACTTAGCCGTTTTCTTGATTGCCTTGTCCCACAAGCTTGCTTCCTGTTTAGCATCCATGCCTCGATATCATCGGGCCTTCACGTGCATCACAGCTGCCACTTACTTAAGGGACCAATGCCGACACCAACCAACACCATCGGGTTACCTTGTAAAGACATGCCTGCCTCATGCCTTTGATTCCACCGGTTGGCTAGGGTGCAAGGTGCCACTCTAGCCAAGCTTAGCAAGCCTTGACGATCAAGGTGCTAACACATAGGCAACTAGGAGGCCGAGTTGAAGGAGGAAAGATCGAAGCTTTTGGTGACAAGTGAATCCCAAGTTCAAACCCGCGTCCGTGTGAAAAGCCTTTGTCTTCTTTCTCGCCCGAAGGCAACCTGGGGTTCCACTTCTTACAATTGTGATTGACATGGGTTTGGTCCGCCAAGGCTTGTTAGAGCTCTCTTCAGCCTGCTCATACCGAGACTAAAAATTTCATATTGAGCTGTTTGACACCCGTACTGCCTTCACATAAAAAAGCATAATACAATCAAGGACCAAAGGCAGATGGAGAGGCTTGAACCCAAAACTTCTTCGAACTTGGTTGTGATACCATATTACATCACCAATTGTTCCATAAGCTTGAGTTGCGCGTGGAAACTTCTTCGAACATGGTTGTGATACCATATCACATCACCAATTGTTCCATAATCTTGAGTTGCTAGGAAATGGTGTAAACGTTGTATATCAAGTTTAAGACCAAAATCTTTCAGTATTTGGGTTAGGAGAGATCTTGAGCTCTGTTTCTATTCAGAAAGTGGTTAAGGAAGTGGAAATCGTGTGAGATTTTTCTTTTGGTCTTGGATCGAGTTAAAGAAGGTGCGAAGATGAGTTGCAGCTCTATTTGCACCACTAAAGAGGAGGGATGTCTGGGGTTCAAAGAGTTAAAAGATTGGAATAAGGCCTAAATGTCTAGGTACTAACAGGTAGTTCAAGACTCCCTGCGTGGTTTTCGTGCGGTCCTTCTGGTCGTCTGTCTGGGTTTTGTTTATTTTGTGGATTTTCTCCTTCAAGCTTATCATTCGCATGTTCGTCTATCCATGTGCTGATGGTATCATTTTTTATTTAGTGTCTGAGAGCTTGGTAAACGTTGTCGGCCCATTCCTTGATACAGCAATGTTATATAGCCTACATAGGCAATGTATTTGATGAAACAAATATACATATTTGCTGTAATCCTTGATTCTCTAATTACATCTGAATAGTAGTTACCTTCTTCAAATAGACATGAGTAACATGTATGGTTCCAGCACTAGATCTATTCGGTACAGATCTAACATCCTTTGTTGTATCCAATGAATATTTTACTTCCTGTGAGATTTCCAGACAACTCTACTATCATCAAAATCTCTTACTTCCTTTGTTGTACATCTGAATCGTAGTTACCTTCTTCAAATATTTGTTGGAAGCTTATTCAGGGGTCAACTCTTCCCTGCTGGCCTAAATGTTTGTTGGAAGCTTATTTTTATTTTTGTCCCTAAGGACTTTAGAAGGAACAATAACCATACAATTTGAATTAGTTGTTATTACATGTTTTGTTAACGTAACATGAATTCTCTTTCGGTCTTCCTCCCAGATTGGTGACAGGTTCATCTCGCGGAGGCTTGTACAGAAGTTATATGACAGAGCTCTTTGCATTGGCCTTCAAGGTTATGCGCAATTGTAAGACATTTTCCATCTTCATAGTTGATTAATTCAACATGCAAATGTAATACCAATTTAAATAAGCAGTCCCAAATCAATGAATCTTCAACTAACCAAGTTTCCACTTTCATAAAGAAACCTTGTAAATGAGTAACTGAGTTCTGGGCATATCCTGTTGCTTGGCATTGTGTAACAGGATCTAAATGTTTGTTTCAGGCATCAACCTCATTATTCACGCCTTGCCGATTGGGAAGGCATTAGAAAGGTACGGTTTCCTCTCTGGAAATGAATTGTCCCGCTACCATGTAGGATTTCAGCGATGTAGGTGTAAACATTTCAAGTCATGAGCATATATTTATTTGTAGACTAAAATTGCTCGTAGTTTTGCGCCATTCAGCTTCAAATGATCTAGAAGCTCATATTATCATAGGTTGTTGAGGACATAAAATATGATCTGGTTTCCTTTAAAATTGACTAAATATTTCTACTTCTAGACAACGGAACATTGGGACATTACCTTAATTCTTTATTGACAGCAATGTTATAGCTTAACAATCTACTCATACTGGTTAAGCTATACAGTGGTCAAACATTATTGGATTGCTTCACTTGAAAATAGAACCTGTTTTAAAGCCCGTGCTTAACAGTCTACTCTATCAGTGATAAAACGATATTGGATGTCTTCCCTTGAAAATAGAACCTGTTTGGAAGCCCGTGCTTCAAATTTCTGTGACAGAACCTGTTAGATATGTATTTATTGTTCAAGTTTTGCAAAAGTAACAAATGCCATTATTTTCTCCTTTTGCACACCCCATTACGTTATACAGAAGAGAATGCGTGGGGTACAACCGTCATAGCAGTTCAAAAGAGGTACAATCTTCATATACATACGGTAAATTTTACAAACAGTCATGATTTTATCTGAACATATGTACATAGCCCACAAATCTTCACCTTCCTCTAACTGTCTTAAGCTGCAAGTCATTAGGTCTTGAGATTCTTCTATGTTTAGGTTATATATGATGCATACTTACATTTTTCTTTTATAATTTTACATCTGATGGTGCTTTTCTTTTTTCCCGTTTGGCAAGTGGTTTACTTAATTTCTTCGTGCTTTGTTCCGACTGATGATTTTGTTTTTTGTATTCTTGTGCTTTAAAGTCCCGTTCTATTAGAGATTTTGACAACTATGCCACCTGCCTTGTTGGGAAATTTGAGGTCTCTCTCTCTCTCTCTCTCTCTCTCTCTCTCTCTCTCCCTCGTAAGTTATTGACAATTACATCTTACCTTGTCAAGACCGTGGATACATACTACAGACGTTGTAGCAGTTCTAGTTATGTGGGAAATGTTTCTGTCCCACTACTCTGTGTCAGTGCTTTGGACGACCCACTCTGCACTGCAGAGGCCATTCCATGGGATGAGTGCAGGTGGTGATGCTCCTCTAATATACTCTCCCTTTTCATAATCGGCATCTTTCCCTGGCAACAATTCACTTGAGCTGATATTTTCTCCATCATAGAGCAAACAAAAATATTGTCTTGGCAACAACAAAGCATGGGGGACATCTGGCATTTTTCGAAGGAATTAAAGGATCTGGTCTCTGGTATGTTACAGTTCCATTCTTTAATAGATGTTGATTTTTCATGTTTACTTAACGAGCTCGTTACTATTGCATTTCAACTTTATATATTTATCAATATTGGACAAACAAAAGTTCATAGATTCATGGACATAGAGCCACGTATAAACTATGATGCTTCCAAAAAGTATGCCAGTAATTACATTTCCTATTTGAGCTAAGGTAAATAACTTACGCATCCCTTGAAGCCTTTAACAAATTGATGGACCTCGCATGCATGTATATATACTTGCATATAGGTAGGTTATTGTGTGCGTGCTTTGACTTGTTATTTCCCATGCAGGTGGGTAAGGGCAGCTTATGAGTTCCTTAGCATTCTTCATTGCAGTCCATTTCTGCATATACAAAAGAAGGTTCGGAACTTGTTCATTACCCTTGGTGTACTAGGCAATTGGTTATCGATTTTCACATACGACAATTTTGGCAATTCTCTTCGCTCTTGCCCAGATTGTCGTCAGCATAGTTAAAAATCTGCTATACATGATACGTATCCTACAATTTGTATCGTCTCCTTCGGAGAACGATGCGTACCCCACCCTGTATCCTGTTTGTATAGAAATCCTACGATACGATTGCGTATCCTACGATTTGTATGTGTATCCTAAGTCGGTACGTATTGTACGATTACTTATTGGAAAAAAAATTGGACCTTATTTCAAGAAGGGGAACCCCAAGTGCATTAATCTAAGCCATTTGATCTAATTATGGCATCTTTCAAACCATTTGATAGGAATTCAACCTCAAGGTAGGGCTTGTATAGAAGAAAGAACCATACTTCGATTGTGTGTTGTCTGACTTTTCTTTCCCTACCAAACAGAAAGCCTTAATGTAATAAGCCCCAGTTGAAAGACTTAAAATTTTGCTTCTTAAAAAAAAAAAAAAAAAAAAAAAAAGATGTAAGCATAGTTTGTTGGTGTTATTAGGTGTATCTACTTTTTAATTGTATATTAATTTTGATTAATGTTGTTGTGGCATAAACTAAATTTAGTATTTTGGCACAAGCTATGAAGCACTAACACCTCTAGAGGTCGACGTATTGTAGTGTTGGACACTTGTCCCATAATATAATTTAAATTTTTGAAACGGATACGGCTTGGGACATGGGGGGACGCCTATAGGGACACTACAGGGGTCAAATTATTATTATTTTTTAAATTGGGGGTCAAACTGTAATTTTTCAATTGGGTTGTATTGAACTTTTGGATGTCTTGTTTTGTTTGAATGGTATTGGAACTATGAACTTTTTGTTTTGTCCACATGTTGCCATTTAAACTTGGGAAAAATTTGAAAAACAAATATATATATATATATATATATATATATATATATATAATATACACGTGGCGTGTCTCCCGCCGTGTCCGTGTCCGTGTCCTTATTTTTTTAGAATATCCTTGTGAAATATCTAGAGTTTTCTTTTTGAGAATTAGTCATGTGTACTTCTAGATATAAATAGGAATGAGTTCTAGCCATTTTATACCAAGCAAAATATATATATATATATATATATATATATATATATATATATTTTAGTTCAAGTGTAATGCAAATACTTACTCTTGTCTTTAGTATTCTCCCTCCTCTAAAAATCTTGTCAACTAAACAATAGAAACTCATACCCTTCTAACAAATGTATCTTATCCCGATACGATCTATACAATTGAAAAAATGATGCACAATACATATCCCGATTTGAAAACACTTGTCGTTAGTAGTTTTTTTTTTTTTTTTTATCGGCAATTGTCGTTAGTTGTTAGGGGCAGGTAATTGTAACATTTTATTCTAATTGTGCAAATAACCCTAAAATGTTATGTTATGCAAGGAAATTTCCATCCATTCCTTTTATGCCAATCATTTCTTCGGCATCAATGATCAGTACAAATGACTATTGGGTTTTTGTTGCATGCAATTCATTGATTGTTTCTGCATGTCTATTTGTTTTTCTGCTCATTTTGCAGACACAGAGTGCCGCTCCACATTCTTCATTGGAATCATCAATTGATCAGGGCCCGTATATTAATCTTACCGGTGGAATGGTGGCTGCAATGGGCAATGAGCTAGTTACAAATGATGTGGTAGAAATAGAACACCTACCCAAAGTGCGAAAGAGTCATGATATAGTAACTGAGGAAATCATTTTAGATTCTAAAGAAGGTGAGGTCTCAATCAGAGCAAACCCTAATTTCAGAAACACTGTACCCGGGACCTCCAAACAACCTGAAGGAGCCAAGGGGAGAAACTCTGTTGAATCAACTAACCCGATAAGAAGATGCTTGAATCAACTTTTCCAGCAAAACAGAATTTTGATGTGGCTTCTTGGTTACATTGCTATTGTATCAACTTGGCCATTGGTAGGAGCCGCTCTACATTTTGTCTTCAAGAAGAAGCTCAGAAGTGTCTTACCGGCAAACAAAGCATAGATCTCCATGCTGGTAAATTATAAACAATGTTCAATACCTGTAGCTTATTAACTTTAAATTTCGATATGTTGTTTCGCAGTTGAGGAATGTCTACTTGCCATCTTTCTAGTAGTGTATAAAATCCTGCCTATTGTTCAAAGCATGGAGCCAACTTTGAAACCTACCATTAAAAATAAGTTCTCTCAAGAGTCACTGGTCAGTTACATCAACATGCACTTTGAAACGGTGGTGCTTCTAATTCAACTAAGTGTTTGGGTAATTACCTAAGTTTTACTAGATTCTTCTCAGAATTAGCAGTACTTTTTAGATGATCCTGGTTCTTCACGTCTTATGGTGGAGATGGGTGTCGGAATGGATGGGGAACATGTATGTAGCATGATTGGGAATGGTGTATACCTGTAGAAGAAGCTATTAGAATAAGATATACCATCAATCTCTAAAAGCGAGCAATTTTCTCTTTGATGATTAGACTTTCAATACCTACAGCTAATTGTTCTTGAGAATAATCATGTAAAAACATGATTCTCATCAGGGGCCTTTTGTTAATCTTTTACAAGAAGCAAAGCCAAAATTCCACCCTGTTTAGATTTATTTTGTTGCCCTCCCTACATATGGAAAAGTTTTGCAGCAGTTTTGGATGGTGAGGTCGCCATTCCGATTGTGATCCAAAATGTGAATTTCTCGTTTGCTAACACTTGTGTAAAGATTTTTTATTGTATATTCGCAATTCCAGTGAAAGGAGTGCATTCTGAACCATGTTTATCAGGTATAGTGCCCGGTTTTTTTCGAGTCATACTTTCTTTTGTTAGCCCGAAAAAGACTGTTAAAATACTGTGAGAATCCACAACATAACAGCAAGTTTAGTTTGTTCTTTCTTACTATTGACTCTATCAAGTATCTCTAGGTGCGAGAACTACCTCTATTGAAGTTGGTAACTCATCTCCCTCCCTTCAGTGGTGACCAAGTTTCGAGTCTCACGGGAGGCGGGGATTTGGAGGCCAGAGCTATGGATAACCTTTTACCCTCCTATGCTAACTCTAACACCCCCACTAATGTATACAATATTGACAAAAAAAAAAAAAGTTATCTCTAGGTGCTACCACCAAAAGATTTAACGCCAAAGTACCCCTTCAGGCTTCATCCTCCAAAGGTCTTAACTGTCGAACTGTATCACGAATTCCCGAAACACAACCATGTGAATTTAGAGATAACAAATCCTTTAATCAAGCCATGTTAGCAAGGTTGCACCGGAGACTTCTGAAAAGTTCAGCCCTTACTTCAGGAGAGTCTAATGGCGACTCAGTTTCTAGCTTTGGGATGTGATTACTCTGTCAGGGCCTCATGCAAGTTTATAATGGCAACTAAAGTTTATAGGAGTAATTATTAAGTGGTTCGAAAGAGCACAATCTAGTCTAATCTAGACCCCGTTTGATTGGATGTAAAATATTTTTGCGAAAAACATTTTACATGGTTTCCGATGTTTGGTTGTTGAAAAATCTGAAAAATGAATTTTATGGGAAAATCTTTACCACTTTCGGCTTAAAATGACTTACGACCGTAAACCCCGCAAGTTATTTTACAAGTTCGTCTCTGTTGGACTAGTTGCTTGAAAATTCTATTTACTCTCGTGTGGCCAAGTGAAAACTACGCACCTACTAATTCCCAATCCAACCTCTCTCAAGTATGGATGGGTCCCACCTGACAATTGTAAGAGGAGCCCACATATATGTGAAACGAGTGTGGTTAGTAGGTTCGTATGAAGTATTCCTGGGGCAGAAATTTTCTTCCTCTCTCCTAAACATTCTCAAAATACCCATTGCTACAGTAGGCCGAGCAGATGAGTTATTGAGTTGTAAAAATATATTTGGACTCCAACCAAACACAGAAAAACAATTGGAAATTTTTTTCTTTTACATGGAATTCACTACAACAAAAAAGGTCCAAGACGATGAAAAAAATTCGTCGGCAATTACATGCTTTTCGTCGCCAAAGTGATTGCTAGCGAAAAAAATTCTCGCCCCGTTCCTCGATTTATGTTTCACCCAGAAGGCTCCTCACGACGAAAAAGAGTTTTTCCTCGTCAATGGCTTCCCAAAGGCTGACGAATTAATTCCTCGCCAATGGATCCCCATGGCCGACAAATTTTTTTCTCATTATTTTATTCCCATTGCCGATGAATTAATTCCTCGCTGTCAATTCTCTTACCGACGAATTAATTCCTCGCAAAGTAATTTTTGCTTTTTCTGAAAAATCCAACAGCGAGAAAGTATTACTCATCCAAAGTTATAATTATCTAGTAATTTGAGAGAATTTATTTCGTCACTAATTTACGAATAGGCAACGAAAAAATTCGTCTCTGCTTAGCAAAAGAATATGCTAGACTAAAGCTCCTATGAGATTGTTTTATTTGGACTTCAGACTAATATGCCGAAAAAATATTATCACCTCGTTCATTTTAAAGCACTCCCAAATCCGATCAACAAAATTTTACACAAATAAAAAAAAAAAACGGCTCAACGTAAGAATGCATCCTTTTGACATCGCACTAATAACCTTCATATTACCATTAACAGCTCAACAAAGGTTTCAGGGTGTCCATTCACTGTCCAAAAATAACCGAGGTAACTAAATATTGAAGACACGAAACAAAAAGGAAAGTTGTTGGACGGCGCATCATAACAAAAAGAACTATCGACACAAAAAGATCTTGGCGTTCTCATATATACCACCAACCTTGTGCATATCCAATCTACAAACGCGAAACAAAAGAAAAGAAAATCATTACCATGTTTGGATATCAACTAGCTAGTGTACATATAACTTGAGCCTAAAGCCAGTTAAAAATGAAACTTATGAGCAAAACCTAACACATAGTAGATTCAATACATTCTCATTTTGATTCGACCAGAAGCCGCTCTAACATTAAATATACTAGTCAAAAATAATTTCATCATATCCAAAACATAAGGTGCACATACAAGTTAACACCCAAGAAAAAAAAACCTATGTTACCATTAGATAGACTTTCTCATTTGTGAGAGCACCCAACATGAAAGTCCTAAATTATAAGATGCAAAAAGATTTCCAATCATATTCTAGTGCGTTGTGTGGACTCTAGATATATGGCATTTACCCCCAAACTGCCACATCCAACTTTAGCAGCCGACAGTTAACTGCATGCCCGGAATCCTTGTGTACGTACTCACAAAGTACTAATATAGAGAGGGAGGGGAGTTAAGGATACTTGTCGATTCAGTGACGAGGAGGAATGTGGAGTTCGATCTTATAAACAAAATTGCAGGGTAAATTACTAACCATCCAGCATGTTGTTCATGTGCTCCTTGAACTCTCAATATATTTGTTGAATCCATTCCCTTGGTGTTGTCATCAACTCCATCTGCTTGTTTGACTCTGAAAGCACATCTATCTTTTGTTGTTGTGCTTGCATTTCCTTTCGAAATTCTTGTACTGGTGACTGGAGATGAGATACATAAAGATTGTTGGTTGTAGATGCAACAATGGTCCTAAAAGATGAGGAAGGCCTCATACCCAGTCCTTCAACGTATCCTTATTTTGCCTTGAGCAACTTGATTGAAAGTTCCTCTTGTGTCATCGGCGTCACACCAGCCTCGGTACAATGTTCAGTCTCTATCTCTAAGATCTTGTCCTTTTAAAATGTAAAACAATATAAAGTAATAAGATTTAAGGTTCAGATATTTTAGCAACTAAAGTCAATAACCAAATATACGTACATAGTTTTTCTTGGATTCTTCAGAGATCCATTATTGTGTATCGTTATTGAAGTGGGTGGATTTGTAAACGTCTTTCAATTTCGGCACACGATTTCCATTGGTTGCATTTGATCAATTAGTTTTTGAACCAGTAACTAGATTAAGCATATTTGTATTCTAACAACTACAAATTTAAAAAACTCACCATTGCATCTACCCTCACTGGGATGGACTTCGAACCACATCTATATATGTTTGGACTTCATTTCGCTCCGGTTCTTTATGTTTTTAGTTGATTTGTTCTACAAAAATAGCACACAAAAAAACGGAGGAACAAGAACTGCAATTGATTAATTGCCCATAGCATTACAAACTGAAAAGAAAAGTACCATGAAAAAAACATAACCAACCCAATTAAACTTGTTGAAACAATTTTTCCACATGTCCTATACAAAATGAAACCAAAATAAAATGAGGTCAAAAGCAATAACATGAATCACTAACATGTGCACTTCGCTGACCTAAAACTAAAAATGTAGTCTAAATTGAAACTGATGTAGATACAGAAAACGAAAACAGGTTTCTTCCAAATTGATGCAGAAACAGAAATAAAAAAAAGACATCACAAATGCAGAACAAATAATATAGAGCTTCTCTTTAACTTGTTTGATTCTATATGAATTAAACTTTCTCAAAAAGAAAGATTAGGGGTTTGTGAATTTTTTGTTAGGATGCTTTAATAGGACATGGATATTTCCTTGATCAACGAGGTTACCAGAAATTTGGTATCACTCCATTTCTTATCCATTAGACTGATCCACTACTTGTCATTTCTTATCAATTAGACCGATCCACTGCTTGTTACTAACGCCAGATGGTGGGTGGCTTCTAGCATACTCTACCCCCTTAGTAGTCTTAAGCTTCTTGTACTTTCTGTAAAGCTTATGGTTGTAATCACTCAGTCTACGCCCAAATTGTCTTGCCACTGCCTTACCAACATCTATAGGATCTCCCTCCAAGTTAAATCGATCCTACCAAAGCCAATAGCAAAGGTATTAATTAATATACATTGTAATTTAAGGAAATAAGCAAATATTGTAATTACCTTAATGCGTTGAAGCATAAGTGTCTTCACACTTTCATCTACTGCTTTCCATCTACAGATAGTTCTCTTCCAAATTTGTCCGAACGAAAACATTTTATGTCCAACCAAACGAAGCCCTAATGTTGTCAAGCTCCTTCTATCCATGATAGGAAGTTCGCGTCATTTCTTCTATTTGTCATTCAACTGGCAGTTGGTGCAAGTGTTTTTTTTTTTTTATCTTTTGATGAACAAGATCACCCATATGGTATGTAAAGTATATCAAAACAAGAACAAGTACAACAAAATACACTGAAACAACAAGAACCAACAACAAAAAAGCAAAAGGAAAAGGAAAAACTGCTCAACTTTGATGTCGATCCCAACACTCCGCTCATAGATGTGAGTGGAGGATCGCCACACCGCAGTATTACCATTAGATGCAACGCCCTGATTTTCGGACACATTAATTAAATCATTTCTAATTGATTTAATAATCAATAAAATTGATTTAAGAAATAAAATTTTAGTAAACAGAGTTTAGCAGCGGAAATCTCAAATACTAGATTCAAAACTACTTAACTGTCTTACAACCCAACGAAATAAAACAAAGTTTGATAAATATGATTTCACTTTTGGAAATTCAAATAACATAACAATATTTTAAATTAACAGAGCTTCTAAGAGTAAGGTATCCAAGGCTCGACAAACTCTCCTTCCTCAGTTGCGATGTCTTCTTCCTGATACTGATCATCTTGAAGAAAATTATGTTCTTAGGTCTTCGAATTACCTGGCATGAAACGCCAGCCTAAGGGCACTATAATGAGTTTTGAAACTCAGTAGATAATCTCAACCCTACTAACTCGTTACCTCACAATTAGCAGATTAACAATATAACAATTCACATGAGGTACAAAATAACAACACATTGTCCCTTTCTTTACTATCCATTGTCTTACATGAAATCTAAGGATCCTCTCCACAAGGTCCTTTCCTCCTACATCCACCAACTTTGACCGTCTCATGGAATAACTCTTCCTTTATTTATTTTACACCAGGGTTCTAAGCGGATACTACTAAATTATGTACTCAGTTTGGATTCGCCTACAACCATAATAAAGGAACAGCTCACCATGACAACTTAGTATTAGGGGTCACACTATCTCATTGTCAGGATCCCTTAGTACCGTCTCCCAACTCTACACACAGGATGCTTTACCATACCCCTAACCTACACACTCAGTACTGTACCGTATTCAGGAATCCTTTATCGTTTTCCAAAATACTGTACCAAAAATCCTTTACTGTCCTTCACACACACATTGGGTATTGTATTGCATTTGGAATCCTTTACCGTATCCCAAATCCTATACCCGGAGTCCTTTACCGTCCTCCACACACTCTGAGTACTTTACCATACTCGGGGTCCTTTACCGTTCCCCAACTCAACTAAAGGTACTTTACAATAGTAGGGTCCTTTACTGGCACCCAACATCCTTAATCAACTTTACCATATTATCCTTTACTTAACCATGTCTACGTGAGTCACTACTTGTAACCACCCATGAACCTAAGTCCATTTTAGCACGTACAACATGATATAGTCAATAACAGCTCAACTCATAACATGATACATTTCAAGGAGATAAAAAGTACATATCAAATAATATTGTGCGAGTAAGTAAACACATAGTATTTTATGATGGCCAATGCCTTTGAGTTATTTAAAGTTTTTGTCGAACCAGTGAGTCCATTAGAAATTTTATATTTTTAGGGTCACATCTAAAAAGTTACGACATGCAATGACCAAATTTGTAAACTAAAATAAACGCAGGGGTAAACTGTAATTTATGTACAATCTTTTAAAAGCCAAACATATAGTTTACTGTAGCACATATTTCTATTTCGATTTTTCGAGTTCCAAAACAGGGGATAGTCGGATTCCATGGTTTCGATGCATAGGCAGGATTTCCTCCAATTATCACTTGCTTAAATCTACATATAGGAATTATTTTATACTTAGGAGAAAGTAGGAGAGCGATTATTTTACCTTTAATCCAGACAAAACGATTCGGTGGAGTCCGGTGGGTTTTCGTTTGGCGGCAAAAGATCGGTATTCTAGCAACAACTTTGGACTGGAATAACTTGAACAAACCTCTGCTGTTTTCAACGATTCTTGTGTCTAACACGAAGATCTTGAAACGCTCTACAACTTTCATGAAGAAGTCTAAGCCCGAAAACCATTCGAACTAGGAGAAAAGTGGGGGTTTTCATAAGTCCTGTGTGCTGTCTGGAAACAAAAATCCGAATCACTGAACTTTGGACCGCGATAGCTCTATCAATCCTTGACCGTTTTGGGTGATTCTTGGGTTGAAATCAAAGCTCTCAATGCCCTCTACAACATTCATGAAGAAACTCAGGCCTAAAACGTCATCAACAAGGAAGAATAGGCCATGAACAGAGGTACGTGATATAGATGAAAAACGAAATGGTGTGATCTCTCTTTTCTTTTTCTCCTCTTCTTCTTTTTCTAGATTTCTTCTCTCTCTCTCTCTCTCTCTCTCTCTCTCAGCCGAATAAAATGGAATGGGAAAGATGGATTTGGTTTTGTAGTAGACATGGAGTAATATAGAGGGAGTAGTGGAGGAAGGTGGGAGAGTGGGATGTTATAGAGATTAGAAAGATATATAGTTTAGGAAGAGTTTGAAGGGGAGTGGAAGATTGGTTTTGATAGAATTTTAGTTAGATATGATAAGAGATGAATATGGATCCTTGTATATCTAAAGTATAAATATATATCCTATACCAGTGTGTAAAAAAAAATATCAATTATACAAATAATAATATATTTTAATTATTCAATCTAATTAATTATTGAATTAAGAGTTTAACATTATAAATTTGTATAAAAAAATAAGGCAAAAATCCGGATCGTTACATTAGATCTGCATCTTGACGATTTCACCATCATCGTTGGAGAGCTCAAGAATAGCAAGTGAACAAACTTCTCAAGAATAGCTACTAAGAGTGCAACCTCAGGAATTGACTTTATGGAGGATGGTTGGAAGCGTTTGAAGTGCACTCACTTCCTTGGCCTAACGGCTCCGTAGGGCGGCAGCGGCGGTCTATCGTCTTTTTGGGCGGTGGTCTACTCATATGGTGGTGGGCGGTGAAGTTTGGCGGCGCTGGCAGTGTGCTGTGTGGAAGGATTTGTTTGGGCTTAATTGTTTCGGCGTCCCTTGTATTATGGGCTTTTAAGCCCTTTAGGGGTTTGGGCTGTGTCCCATCTGGTTTAATTGTTGGGCTTGTTCCATGTATTTGGGCTTTAGGCCATTCAGGTGGTTAGGCTTGTCTCACTTTGGTATTTGCATGGTTGGCAACTTGCCAATATAGAATTTGGGTCTCGGATTGAACACTAGCTATCTCCTTGCTCTAGTTAATCTTTATAACAATTTGAAAGGTTAATAAAATGCAATTTCTTTTCCGCCTTTCAAAAAAATAGATAGAAAAGCCAAAACCTGCAAGCTGGTTTTTCATTCATGTACACATTAATAAAAATTAAAAATGATGGTGAAAGTGCTCTTCTATATATGGTTTTGGGTTTTCAATTAGTCATAATTGTTCTAATATTTAATTTTGTAAGCATCCCGCAAAATAATTGCATGCTCCACCTCTTTATTGGTTCGGATAAATCAAAATAATATTGAGGAAGTGAAAAGAAACAAGGAAGGAACTTTTATTGGTTTGGTATGAAATAGTAGTAATTAACATTTAGGAAACACTCTCTACTATATATAGGGTTTCAAATTTTCTAGCACAGCGTGAACGAATGAAAGAGAGATCAACAACATACCAAATCTGAATTAAATGATCCCTTGTTCAATTATGGAGAATCAATGGTCAGCAAAGCAACCTTTTATTAAAATTGATGATTTTTTTTCATAGAGGAACACCAAAATTGACATCCCTTCAAATCTATGATCATAGTGAACAACTCATTGACACCATATAGAACAATCTGCTTGCATTGGACGACATAAACTTTTCCTTTTACATGAAAAAAAACTAAGTTTACAACTGCAAAATTCAAGCTGAGTCATTTTCTCTTATTTTCAAGTAAGATTGGGAAGAATATAATCCCAAAGATTCAGAGAAGATGAAGAAAGAATAAGATCGAGATTGCCAGTGGCGATGATGAGGATGGATCCTTGAAAGAGAAAAGAAAATCAGCTATTCATAGGTCGTGGACTGAGGACGATGACAAGAAAAAGAGGGTTAATTAAATTCAGTTATTCATTCGCTGCCTATGCTGAATGAAGATCATGATCGCATGGGAAAGGGATTGGATTGTGAGCTTGTTAAAGTTTAAGAATCCAGATGAGTATTGGTATATATACCTTATATGTATGTACCCACGGTTGGAAGGATCTTTAGATTTAGAGAATTCATTTGGATCTATCAAATTCAGAGAAATAGCAGATCGAATTTTATCAAAAGTGGGAGAGTGAAGGCTAATGAGTCAGAAAAAAAGTGGGAGATTTCAAGACAAAGTTGCTTATTATACCTGAGGTGGGAGCTGGAATACATTCAGATGAGCTAGGTATAAAGGAGGGATAATCCTCCCACCTCTGGTATAAATTCGGGATGATCAAAATGATTGAATACGCGGATCAAAGTAAAAAATGATTGAATACGTAAAGCTGGCGGAATTGATTAGGAGGAAAACAATCAGTGTTGTTTTTCTAATGCATGCAAAAGTCTGCAAAATCAAAGGATTATTTGAGGTACTCTGTACTCACTTGGGAGCGAATGTGTTTTTCTTGGAAATTGGTTTGATAGGGTCACTGCTCTTTTCAGAAGAAACGTACGTACATTTATCTTGCTATATATATCCTCGGCGCGCGCTTTGAAAAAAATTGGTTACAAATTAGTAGAGTAATTAACTTAAAACTGATTGCATGCATGAATGCATACATACTAGCTAGCTTGTAGTTCAAATGCATGCTGCTTATATTATGAGATCGAGTGAGATTAATTGTTTCATTTCGTCTTTATGCAAATAGATCTCGAAGCTCGCTAGGTCGTACGTGGGTTATCAATCCTGACAGTTGTTTTTAATAAAGTAGTTTTTGAATATATATATATATATATATATATATATATATATATAAAACAGAAGGGTGTGGGGACAAGTTGTTGGAACGGCTTAGATTCATTTTGCATCCTCCTAATTCCCAGTTAAGTGCCCATGATTTTCACCTAAATCACACAACTGTCATCCCTTTTCAACAAGGATGCGTAGTGCCGTAGGTACGGATTAACACTAATATATATATATATATATATATATATATATATATATAGCTGCTTAATTTATATATGATCTTTCTTTCTTTAGCCACATTCTGTCCTTAAGCTAGCTTGCTTAAATATTGGTAATTGGTTGGTTCCATATATATCCAATCATTTAGCTAGGGCCGGGTTAACATCAAGCTGATCAGAAATGGTCTTCATCATCAATAATTGATCTCTGGTCATGATGTGACAAAGCCAATCACATTAATTTGGAATTTTTTTTACTACTCCATCACATTTGGAATTGGTGCTTAATTATAATCTCCAAACTTTAATTGGAAATGATTGATCATGCCGAAGTCGGAGTTCTTTTTTTCTTTTTGCTTGGATTTGAATTTTTTTCTCTCAGAAGTTTCACACCTCATCTTGTTCTTCCCGTACTCCAGGAAGACCGAATGGATTCCAACTTCTTCTTTTTTTTCTTTTTCTTTTTCTTTTCTTCACTTGATTAATGAGTTAGGCCCCGTTCCAGAAACGAAATAAGAACTTATTTTTTGTGTAATAAGAAGGCTAATTCCTGAAAAAATTGAACAATTACTTATTTTTTGAGAAGACAATTTCAAGTTCAAAAATCATGTGCTTAGGCAAATAATTTTTCCTATCAAAATGGATCTTGTTTGATAGATCTCATTGAAATCTTTAATACGGTGCAAAAAAATTGAAAAATTATTTCTCATTTACATTATTTTTGAGTTTGAAAATGTGAAATAAGTTGTTTATTTAAATTTTGTGGAACAAACCTTCTTATTTTTCTTTGAGAAGTGGCAAAATAAGTACTTATTTTTTAAGAAGGTTTCTGGAACGGAGAGTCTAAAATGATCCGGATTTTTGACACAAATTTTTTTAAAAAAATTAAATATTTTATTGAATTATTTTATTAATTATACTGTTAAACTAAACCAATCTCCCCATTGTTTTTGAAATTTTCGGCAGCTAGAGGAGGGAGAAATAAATGTAGGGAGAGAGAGAGAGAGAGAGCTATCAGGAGAAAGGGAGAGAAGAGGTGGAGTGTCTTACACCCAAACTCATCACATGCCTATGTCATCCTATCCTATTGTTCTAGCCTTGAAAGTCTACTGGTAAGAGAAAGAGTGGAAACAAAATATTTATCCAATCATCATTATCATCCTACACTACCCTAAGTTCTAGTCATCATGTACCCATGTGCCTAGATGTGTGGAGAGAGAGGGAGAGAATGGAGGCAAAGAAAGAAAATGGAGAGAGAAGGAAGGTGCACAGCCAATAAATAACCCATACTTCTCACATTTCAAACACACCGCTAATCATCCACTTCACTTGGTTCATTAGAGCATCCCCAATGGGGATGTAAAACTGGGTTCTATACTTGTAATAGAATCTGGAGGCAAAAAAAACCCCTCCAATTGGGATGTAAAATAGCATAAATTTGGATGTAAAATGGCATAGATGGAAAGGGAGATGTATATTTCCATCCCCTTTTGGATACAACTATAAATTACAGGTCATCAAACATCATCAAATCCAACTGCAATACCAGAAAAATGAACGATCGGAATTATCTATATTCGCCGAATAGTTGGCCGGAATTTGTTCCTCGTCGCCGGTTTCTGCAAATATTCGCTGAAGTGACCAAAAAATGCTGGAATCGAGTGAGAGAGAGAGAGAGAGAGAGGGTGAGAGAGGGAGAGAGCCGATGAGAGGCAGAGATATCAACGGGAACAGTCGGTGATCATCAACATAGGGGAGTTAGGGTTTCATCTCAGTATTCAACGGGAACAGTCGGTGAGAGACAGAGATATCAACGAGAGAGAGAGAGAGAGAGAGAGAGAGAGAGAGAGAGAGAGAGAGAGAGGTTTCATCTCCTCTGGTTCGAAGAGAGAGAGAGAGAGAGAGGGGGTGGGTTTCCCCAATTCACCGACTAGTTCTCTTAGAGAGAGAGAGAGAGAGAGAGAGAGTAAAGTTAAGAGGAAGGGATTGACCGTTGATCAAGTTTTTTTTTTCGTAAATTGTGTAATTGAAGTGAATGAGAAGTAAAAAAAAAAAGTTGGGACGCATTTTTTTTTTAAGTCCTCGATTACCGGATACCAAAATTATTTTTCAACTGAAGTAGTACTTGAATTAGGGTTGAGAAAGTTGAGAAAAAATAAGGAGGAGGGAAAGTTAGTTAATTATTCATCCCTATTTTACATCTCACCATTGGAGAGGGGTGGGTTCTATTTTGAGAGAATTTTTTATAGAGTAAATTACAGTAAACCCCCCTCAACTAACCTAAATTTTCACTTAACCCCCTCCGACTACAAAACCCAACAGTGTGCACCCTCTAACTATCCAGAATTGACACTTAACACCCTTTTGTTAGGTCTCTGTAGGAAAAATGCACCGACGGCCGTCTCCGGCCACCGGGCGGCCGATCCGAGCCGTCTAAAAATTTTAAAAAAAAAATTGAGTGGGCTTACGTGAGAATCAACAGCATCCAATGTGCCAAGGTGCTCGATCTAAACACCCAATTTAAATTCTTGGGGTGTTTGGATCGAGCACCTACGCACGTCGGATGAAGTTGATTCTCGCGTTAGCCCACTCGGTTTTTTTTTTTTAAATTTTTGGACGGCTCGGATCGGCCGCCCGGTGGCCGGAGACGGCCGTCAGTGTATTTTTCCTACAGAGACCTAACAAAAGGGTGTTAAGTGTCAATTCTGGATAGTTAGAGGGTGCACACTGTTGGGTTTTGTAGTCGGAGGGGGTTAAGTGAAAATTTGGATTAGTTGAGGGGGATTTACTGTAATTTACTCTTTTTTATAAGTCCACTATAGCACTTTTCAGACCCATCTAGTCCACTTCTAAATTTCATAACCCACTAAGTCCACTAATAATTTTAAGGGAGAATTTTTTATAAGTCCACTATAGCACTTTTCAGACTCATCTAGTCCACTTCTAAATTTCATAATCCACTAAGTCCACTAATAATTTTAATGACAAAAATATCCCACCTAAGAAACAAGGGTCTTGTTTGGCTAACATGCAAATATATTTTTTTCACTAATAATTTTTTTCATTTTTTTAGTTTCATAACGTTATATGTGTAACAAAAAACGTTATTTTTCATTTTTTTTTTATTGAACCCGTTACACTTAACATTTAACATTAGGGCAAATTTTCGTAGTAGTCCCTGTAGTTTTACGGTTGTCTCACTTTCGTCCCTCTAGTTTTAAAGTGTTCGAATTTCGTCCCTGGAGTTTGTTTTACGTTCCAAATTGGTAAAATCGTTAACACCGTTAACGAAACTAACGAAAAAAAAAGTAAGTGTTCCAATTTTCAATCCGTTTGAACCGGTGCGAAGATCTTATTTTTTTGATCATTTTATCCTAAAAGGTCATAATGAATTTTTTGCTCGAAGGCCTTTCAACGAGCACTTAAGACTCCTTATTTAGTTTCAGGACTCTCTTAGGGTGCTCATTGAAAGGCCTTAGAGTTAAAAATTCATTACGACCATTTAGGATAAAATGATCAAAAAAATAAGATCTTCGCACCGGTTCAAACGGATTGAAAATTGGAACACTTACTTTTTTTTCCGTTAGTTTCGTTAACGGTGTTAACGATTTTACCAATTTGGAACGTAAAACAAACTACAGGGACAAAATTCGAGCACTTTGAAACTAGAGGGACGAAAGTGAGACAACCGTAAAACTACAGGGACTACTACGAAAATTTGCCCTTAACGTTATATATGTGACAAATTTATCTTTTTGTTTTTTTCTATTTTTCTTGTATTGATTTTTTAACGTTATATTAGTGATAAAAATTTCCTAACATACAATATTATATGAGTGGCAAAAATTTTCTAACATGCAACATTTCTTTTTGGTTTTTCTTGTTTTTAGTCTTTAACGTTATATGTTGGTCTATACAAAACATATAACATTATATATGAGTTTTAGAATATCTAAATATCGTAAAAATAAAATAGAACATATAACATTATATTTGAGTTTCTGCAACTCTGAATCTCACAAAAAAATAGAACAGAACATATAACATTATATGTGAGTTTCTACAGTTCTAAATCTCACAAAAATAGAATATATATAACATTATATCTGAGCTTCTCTAACTCTCAGTCTCACAAAATATGAAATATAAAATTATATGTTCTCAAAACAACATCATATCTTTTTAACAATATTATATATCTCAAAAAATAATTCAAAAAATAATATTAAATGTTTACATATCATGCCACCATTATCTTTATTTTCAGTCGCGCCTTGAATCTCAAGTTGAATGTTGATGAGGCCACAGGGAGTCGAGCTTCATTTTTTCACCGTTTTTTCATCAAATCCTTCAAAATTTGTGATTTTCTGCCTCCGAATAGCATTCCATAACCTCTATATCTATATATATACACAAATTCAAAACAATATAAACAACATTAATATATCTCAAAAATGAGATATAATATTATATATATAACCCTAGGAAAAACACATATTACACATGACAGAAGTTCACATATAACGTTATATGCTCCGTTGTCCATCACTTATTGAATTGGTCCCCGCAGCGGCTTTTTCGACTTGCTTCTAATAATATATGGATATATCCATATGTGCTTTTGAGAGGCCGCTGCGCGGACCTATTCAATAAGAGAACATATAACGTGATTTTTTCCTCTTTTTTTTTGAGTTTCACAGGACAAATTATCATATACAACGTTATATGTTCTCTATGCAAATTAAAATATTTTTTTATGTCAATACAAACTCATATATATAAGTACATATGATCACAAATATTCTTATATAACCATATATAATCATATATGGATATATCCATATGTGTTTTTGAGAGGACGCTGCGCGGACCAATTCAATAAGAGAATGTATAACGTTATTAGTTCCTTTGTTTTGGAGTTTTATAGGATAAAATTAAGTACCAAGGGCAAATTGTCACATATAACATATATGTCTCAATAGAGAAGATCATTTATAACCAAATCACATCGCTAACCGAGTTTCAAATCACATATTTTCACGTATAAATCGGAGAGACCGCTACGTGGACCAATTCAATAAGTGATCGATAATGGAGTATATAATGTTATATATGATAGAAGCTCATATATAACGTTACATGGTACAGAATGTCATATATAATGTTATATATTCTATTTATTAAATAACATAGAATATTTCTAATTTAGAATGATATATATAACAATATGACGTTATATATTATTATATCTCTCTCTAACTAAGAATGTTTTTAAAAATGACATTAAATAGCAAGAAAAATACATAAAAATATATTTTTTGTGTGATACGAAATACACACATATAACCTTATATATTTTTTCAAAAAACTCCAAATATATCAGAAATAAGTCGGAGAGGCCGCTGCGCGGACCAAATCAATAAGTGATTGATGAAAAGCACAAATATAACCTTATATATTTATTCAAAAAACTTCAGATCTCTAACCTTAGGAAAAGCACACATATAACATGAAATTAAGATCAAATTTCCTTTTTTTCTGACCATCAAATGAGACCCATTTAAGAATGATCAGGAAAGAAGAAAACCCAGAGGTGGAATTTACTGATTATCATACAATAGAAAGATTAAGGTTGTTCTAAAAAAGAGGTGCAGTATCACAATGTCTATTTGGTTGACAATTAACTAACAAATACCCCATGAACTCACAAAAAAATAGAACTGTGTTAACCGCGAGAAACAAAACTCGATTGTCGTTTCGTTTGCTTCAGTTTTCTAGGAAACCAAACAGGTGGCAAACCAACTTGAGAGCAAGTTCATCAAAATTGCAGCAAGTCTAAGAGTACGAAATGTAAATACGAGGTTAAGAAGGGGCGGAATAACGTTATTCAATTGACTGAAACTACAAATTCCACACACATAACAAGTCGAAAATCCATATTCGTTCAAGATAGTGCAAGAAATAGACTATAACCTTAAATATCAAAGAGATCAAGATACAAAACAACAAGTACTATTATGAGGAACAGGTATTATACGTACAAGATGAGATTACCGATTCCGAGGTCTGGGTTAATGACTTTTCTCTATGACTTCGCGTATGTTCTCCCTTCGCTGCCTAGTGAATCAATTCACAGTGATTTACGGGCCGATCCATCTCTGGCCATGGCGGCGGCGTCCATCAAGGGTCGACGGCGTCCGGAGGAATCTAAATCAGGATAGCAGACTTTCAACACACTAACAAAAGCTTTAATCTTTGAATTTCAGCCATGCTTTTCCTTTCACTACCTTTATAATAGTACGTTTCTAGTATGTGATAGAGTAAATGAAGGCGATTGAAGCCATGCGAAGAAACGAAAGAGGAAAATATCAAACCTTTTATCCATTGCTGGGTAGACGCTAGGGAATTCCGTAATAAACTGAAAGGCTACTTGAAATCGCGGGCGGCCGCGTCCCTCGAGGGCCATGTTGACAGCAGGCAGGAAGGGGAGGAGAGAGAGAGAGAGGGGGAGAGAGGGGAGGCTCAGATCTGTTTTGTAATCTAGGGTTTCTCTCTATATGTTATATAGGAGGGTTTTTTTGTCTTGAAAAATATCTCTTTTTAAGTAAATTGGAGTTATTAGGTTATATAACTATATTAGTGGACTAGAGGGGTTATGAAATTTAGAAGTGGTCTTAGTGGGTTACAAATATGCTATAGTGGACCTCCCACCAATTTTTTATAGAATAATTGTATTTGAAACTCAAACTTAATTATTGTAGTGACTCAATTATCGATTTTATTTAAAATAAATGTTGAATCGAATTTGTATTTATTTTAATTAACTTTCTGAAAAATCAGGGCGTTACATAGTCGTTGATGGAGAACTCTACAACTCTTTGTCTGGACACCTTGTCTTCCACTTGAAGCCAATTAACTTTTCCAAATTATTAACAAAAAAAACTCTAAAAATTTAGTCCAAATGCACCTTAACGATTATTTTTTTTATCTTTATTTAAAATAATCCTTCACAATTATTATTTTTTGTCTTTATTCACTATTTTGGCTGAATAATCCTTTACGATTATTTTTTTTGTCTTCATTCAAAATATTTTTGCATTTGCTATTTTGTGTCAAAGTTTTGTGGATTATTGGTTCGTCTCGACGAAAGAAATCTAAAAAGTAAAAAAATTGTTCAAGACTAAAAGCTTTTTGTATAAAGACAAATATAATCCAAAACAGATTGATTTTTGGAGTATTTTTGTCTTTATCCTAATTAGTCTTGAACATAATTCTAACTTTTTGATTCTTGTTGTCGAGACAAACCAATAATTCATTAAAATTGACACAAAACGAATTATCACGATTTTTTTTCAATAAAGACAAAAAAAATATAATCCTCCCGAATTATTAGCCTAATCAGGCTTGACTCTGCTATATGATTCAGGATCAATCCAGATTTGCAAACTGACTATTCTTCTGGCCTTCAAATTTTATTGCTATTTCGAAAAGATTTTTGAATCAATCGTTTTATGATGGTCATTAATAAAATTTCCTAGAGTCCGTTACTGTTACATACAAATCGAGTATTATGTTTAAGGGGAGGCCTATAAGGTCCAGCTTATTGAATATCGTGGGTCCACAAGAATAATTTAAGTTTAGTATTGTATTTTTGTCGGTCTCATAAAATAATAATGACAAAAAATAAAGGAAAGAAAGGCCTCCTACTTATTATATATATAATCGTTCCCACCTCTGTAATACGCAGAGACGATTTGTAGAGAACCACGCAGAGAAAAACGCGTTTGGCCCCATTTCGGGTTCCGAAAAAATCTTGAAAAAAATCTATAAATTTTTGAAAATTATTTTATGGGGCCCTGTAAAAAATCAGCTCCAGCGAATATCGGTACGTATTACTTTTGAATTCGTAGGGGCGAACTGCATTTTTTGGGGACCCGAAATGGGGCCAAACGCCCTTTGCAAATCTTCTCTGTTGTTAGAATTTTTGTATATGTTTAGTATCATATTTTTGTTGGTTCCATAAATAATAAGGCCAAATGGACAAATGTCAAAGAAAGATCAAGGACATTAATGCTCTATTTTGAACTTGTAGAAAGTAGGGAAGAAAACGAAAAATAAATAAGAATGAAATTTTTTACTGTCTATTTTGTCTTTTCTTCTCTCTCAAACCAAACAAGGGGAGAAAGTTTTCTTAAACTTTCTCTTCAATTCCCTTCTTTCCCCTAGGTTCCACACAAAGCATAAATATATTTTTGAAGGGGATTAAGTGACATGTTTTGAACATTAGGGTACAAAATGAAATACGGTCATAGTTGAGTGGTTACTGTAATTTACCCAATGTATAGAATACAGGGTAAACTATAGTTAACCCCCTCTAACTAAGCCTCCCATGCATTTTGCCCCCTGTAACTTTTTTTTTGGGCACTCAACCCCCTCTAATTAACTGAAATGCTGATTCCGTTTCTATTCCGTTTGGAAATGGATGGAAA
The DNA here is from genome assembly GCA_019656295.1 of Rhododendron mucronatum var. ripense. NCBI lineage: Eukaryota > Viridiplantae > Streptophyta > Magnoliopsida > Ericales > Ericaceae > Rhododendron > Rhododendron mucronatum. The sequence continues at coordinate 747,661 of BPLT01000038.1, read as the reverse complement.
AGGTCACATGCGCCCAACCTTCCGAAGATAGATTTTGACCCAACTTCAAATGGTCATAACTTCTTCGTCCGATATAAAAAATATGCAAATTATATATCGATTTCGAGGCCTTGAAGTCAGCTTTCTAATGACACCAAAATCACATCACGATTCAAAGCACATGGAAAGTTATGATCAAAAGAGTAAGGGCTGGTACCTACCAGCTAGATAGATTTTGGCAAAACTTCAAACGATCATTACTTCTTTGTCAAATATCGAAAACATGCAAATTATATATCGATTTCGAGATCTTGAAGTCAGCTTTGTAATGACACAAAAATCACATCACGATTCAAAGCACATAGAAAGTTATGATCAAAAGAGTAAGGGCTGGTACCTACCAGCTAGACAGATTTTTTGTCCGATATCGAAAACATGCAAATTATATATCAATTTTTGAGGTCTTGAAGTCAGCTTTTTAATGACACTAAAACACATCATGGTTCAAAGTACATAGAAAGTTATGATCAAAAGAGTAAGGGCCGGTAGTTGCCAAAAATAAAGGAATGTACATTTGGCCCCATCTCGATCAATCGTTGTTCTGTCAAAAGGGTTGGGTTTCTTCTTCTTCTTTTTTATCCAAAAAGGTTGGGTTTCCATGTCATCAATTTCTCAAGTGTTTTTAATAGAGGGCAAAAGTGTAACTTCCTTCCTCTCGGTAGGGTAGATAACGGAATTGACATTTCAGTTAATTAGGGGGGTTGAGTGTCAAAAAAAAAGTTAGAGGGGGCAAAGTGAACACAAGGCTTAGTTAGAGGGGATTAACTATAGTTTACCCTAGAATAGAAGTGGGAAATCTCGACACACAATTTAGTTCGGGCGCTGCTATTCGCAGTCCTTTATTTTATCCCATAACCCGTTAAAAATTTTCAATTATACTCGACAGTTAGTTACCGAAATTGAGATAAATTTTCAGTATTCAATTACCGAAATATAATATTTTTTTCATCAACTATTTATCGAAAATGTATTTTTGACAGTTGTAGTTACCGAAATATAATTTTGTTTTCAACAAGTATTTATCGAAATGTTACTTATAATTTTTAACGACCATTTACCGAAATATAGCGGGTTACAAGAGAAAATAAAAGGCTGCCAATCACAGTGCCCTTTAGTTCGCTCTCCTTTACAGGAAGCTTGGATTTCAAGTCTCGACTCTGCTATACGATTCAGGGAGTTTTTTATCAACGTAATCTCATTTTTAAAACAATTTCCCGGAATACTCTAGTTTTCAAACTATTTTTAAAACTACTCGGTAGAGTCACTTCAAATGGCTCTACCCAAGTAGCGCCACTTAGATTGGCTCTACATGCCATGTGGCGTGAACCCTTGTGTCAGGCAGCTATATGACGTGGAATTAGCGTCTTTTCAAATAGCTCTACCCAAACAAGTAGAGCCATTTGAAATAGCTCTACTTAATCAAGTAGAGCCAATTGGAATGGCCCTACTTGATTAAGTAGAGTCATTTGAAATGGCGCTACGTAATATATACTGAAAAAACACGGGATCAAACATGGACAGGAAAAATAGGATAAAATGAGACAGCGAAAGTAAAATCATTTGTGATGTAAAAAATTTTGCTGTTAAAACGTGAATAGTGTTTTCTATTTTCTTATTTCCTTCGTACTTTAGTTAGGGGAAAAAGAAAAATAAATTCTATCCCACAAAAATTCGAAAAGATGTTCCCTAGTTAATGCCTTTCGTACCCTTCATTTTGTTCCCTTGTTATCGTATTTTCATCTGAACATCAACATGTCATGAGCGGCCCACCACATCCACATACACAAACGCTTTTATTCGATTGTACTACGAAGTATCAACTAATCAATCAAGAGCTCAATCACCGTATATATGGAGGCCTGGAGGCCATTATTCGACGCCTTCAAAAGGCTTGGCGATCAACTTCCAAAAAAAATACAACCTAAAGTTTATCGTGAAGCCATTTTGAAGGCAAAAATGTTGGCCTCTGGATCTCCGTAGGGTGCGTTCCCCATACCGTCACGAAGACAAAATGTTTGTCTTTGAAATGGTACAAAGGGTGCGTCGTACGGAGGCCCAGAGGCTATTATTTGATGCCTTCAATAAGGCTTGCAATCACTTAACTTCCAAATACACCCCAAAGTTTATTGCGAAGCCATTTTGAAGGCATAAAATGTTGACATCCGAACCTACGTAGAGCGCGTCCCCCATATCGTTGCGGACCCATCTTCACAACAGTACAAACAGTGCGTCTTACGAAGGCCCGGATACCATTATTCCATGTCTTCAAAAATTATAAAAAAGACATTATAGCATAATATGCACATAGCACGGTGGGGTAACAAAATCTCAACATGGCCTATCAAAAAACAAAAAAAAAAAAAAAATTCTCAATAGGAAAACACTAAAAAGTAGGAGTATCTAACAATAAATAAAAGATACTCCTAACTTTATTCATATTAAACAAAAAAATCTAGAGCATAATATGCACATACATATGTTACACCCTATCCCGGAAAACACCACATTTAATTATTTTTCAAATGGAATGGACTCACGCCCTCTGGCTTTGTTCAAATAGTAAATGAAATACACCAGACATGTGGAACCCATGAAAGCTTAACTTGCATACATATGGAAAAATCTATCATAGAAGACGTGCCCATAGGTTTTTGTTATAACATAAATAAGCTCCAAAAATATGTACATAACATGTTTATTTTTCTTTTTCCCCTAACCTGAGAGAAAGGAAATAATAAAATGGAAAAAGTTAATACGTTTTAACAACAGAAGTTTTTACACCACAAATGAGTTTATTTTTGTTGATTATATCTTACAATATATAATCTTTTAGGTGATTTTAAAAACTCTGTATAAAAGAGCTCATTGAGATATATCAAACAAGATGCATATTTGATGTAAAAAACATTATAGATTAAGAGATATAGCCAATTTTTTAAACTTCCAAAAAAAAAGGACCAAGAATTTGGGATAGAGGAAGTAACATTCATTGAGCTAGCACATTACAGAAAAATCAACCAACCTTTTCCCAGCAAATGGGAAAGACGGGAGAAAGGTAAAGCCAAGCTTATCACAAACACAAGACTTCAAGCTAAAAAGTGGTTATTTCTCAAAATACCTGGGTAAAAGTGCCAAAATTTTACTTTTCAATTCCTCTTATTAAGACGAATTAATACCCCAAAAAAGTTTGGCGTAAAACTAACAAATGCGAAAAAAATTCAAATAAGGATAAACTTTTCAGATTTAAATTAAGTTTGCAGCCTTAATCAAGTAGCATCATTGCAAGTGACTCTACTTAATTGAGTAGAGCTATTTCAAATGGCTCTACTTGATTGAGTAGAGTTATTTGAAAAAGCGCTAGTTCCACGTCACACAGCTGCGTTCGCGCAACTTATCGTGTAGAGCCAATCCAAATGGCTCTACTCGGGTAGAGCCATTTAAAGTGGCTCTACCGAGTAGTTTTAAAAATAGTTTGAAAACTAAAGTATTCCTGCCAATTGTTTTAAAAATGAGATTACTTTGATAAAAAACTCCGATTCAGGATCAGTCTAGATTTGAAGACCGATCGGAGCCTCCAATGGAAGACCTGAAATCGGCAATGGGCGAGCACATGGATCAAATGGCAGATCTCGTCGAGAAACTCACCGCCGAGCTTCGCTCTGGTCTTCGACCTGCTTACGACAACTTCCTTGGCTTCTTCCACGCCATTGATTGGACGGTCCACCCTCTCTCTCTCTCTCTCTCTCTCTCTGTCTCTCTCTCTCTCTCTCTCTCCACATGTGCGTGTGTGTGTGTGCGCATTCAAATATATTCGTAACTTGTTGATTTGTTTGTACCACGAACTCAGACGAGTGTGATTTGGGTCTAATATCTCGACAAAATTGGGTCCTTATATCTTTTGTTGATGTGAATTTGGTTTCAGTTGGGAGCTGAATGGAAGAAGTGCTTAAAGTTAGCGCATCTTGTGCTGTAGTAGTAAGTCAGTCCTTAATGATAGTATGAGGATAGGGTCAAACCTGAGGTTTTGCTAGTTGTGAATTAGAGCATCCACAGAGTAGCTGGAGCTGTCTAATTGCCACTTTAACTTAGTAGGGTCAACTAGCTGTTTGGTTAGAACGATTTGGTGAGTTATGGTGATAGATGAAAGAGGAATCTCTAGCTTGTTTTGTTTAATGGGGACATTTTGTGAAAGCTAGTTTTAGTTTCGTGACTACAACAAGAAAGTAATAAAACGAAGGACAACCTGTCATTTTAGGAGCGGAATCATAAAGGAGTAGAAAGATTTTTTAGGTTAAGAGCGCACTACTCAATATCAGCGTGAATCTTGTTGTTCAGTTCTCGTATAATGATCATTCCAAATCATGATGGAAGTTAGTCTTACTCCGAGAGTAAATAATCCGCGGAATGCACGCCTCAATTTCCATTACCAAGTCTATAAACTTAGAGAGCACAGCTACCCCAATCTTTGTCTACTACAATGATGTCGAGCGCTTCTAAGGTTTTGGTCCTTTGGCTTTGCTAAGCCTTACTCTCAAGGCCTGATTCCATAGCTAAACCTCGGGCAAACTACACAAAGAAAACAAATCCAATATTTTGAAGGCTCTAGGATTTCAATGTGGCACTGTGTTGCTTATCTGCCTTAACAATCACTCCTTGAGCAAACTTAAATTTATTGGATCTTGTTCATTATTGTTCTTTCTATGGTGTTTACTCTAAGAACTCCCCTATGTTTTGTTTAAGGGGGAATGCCGGTTAGGCCTTGCACAGTTTGCTGTTATCAATTTAAGTAAACTCAAAATGGTTATGAAATTACTGGGATTTTTTTGAAAAACCAGGTGAAAGGGCGGTTATAAAAGATTTAAAAGAAGTGTATGTGAAACATTAGAGGTGACGGTTAGAAACATGTTTCATTATCTCATCATAATTGTAACTACTTAGAACTTGAGAAGGCACACTTGCCCATCCTTGTCCCAACTCCAATGTGGTTTTGCCACTAGTTGGTTAGGACTTTTGATTTATATACGATTCATATTAGAAGAGCACACGCTTTCCAGATCCCTCTTGATGAGACAAGTAGTACTCCTTCAAATTCCCTCTAGAAGCAATAAGGGGTGAGCAAAAATGTTCTCATAAGAAGTTTGCCCCTTTACTTTCAAAATTTAGTACTCCTTCGTCCCAAATTGGATGACAATATTTGATATCTGTGCCAATTTCAATTCCTCATATCTTTCAATATGAATCTCAAAAAATATGCAATATGGATCTTGTTTGATAGTTCTCGATTAGTTCTATTATACAAAGTTTTCAAACTTGTGAAAAACATTATATGAAAGATATAAGTAATGAAAAATGGCACAAATTTAAAAAATTGTCATCCAATTTGGGATGGAGGGAGTACTTCTTTAGAACTAGCACACCCGGCTATTAGTAATGTGAATTCCTCTCTCCTTCTCGCAACTTAATAATTGCCACTTCTTTGGTTGGAAAAACATGGTACGCAAGTTAAATATCTTATAACAAATGATTTAGTTTGTGAGCAATGGAAGGAGCAGCAGCAATGAACTTGTCATTTGTCTGAAAAATACTAGAATTGGGAGACAAATCTATATGAGGCTTCCTTTTTTGAAACATGCTAGAATTTATGAGTCTATGACTTAAAAATATATTGTTCATTGTACTTAAGGTGAAAGATGTAGAAATGTTTACAACAAGGGCCAAGGTAAAACTTCCTAAAGTTGAAAGGGCTAAGGTTCCAGTGAAAAAGAACAGTACGATGGATGTACGGTTGTTGTAACCCTAATTGGGAGAGGATGAGGAGAGATTCTTTATACGCTCAGAAGCATGGACACGTCTGCAGGCCATCCGTTTCCGACACGTGAAATTGGGTCTTTAATTATTTTTCTGTGTCGGGCAAGTTTTGGACACGCTCCAACACGTACTGGACACGTTTTGGGTCGTTACGTAATTTTTAAAACTTCAAATGGAGTAACAATGTACTATTTTGTTCAAGATATGAACCAAATTTAAAACCAATATCAAATAACTTAATGATGAAAACACAATCCGCTATTCTCATTTTTTCATTGGACTTTTCATCTTTAGTTTGAAAAAAAAATTGGTTTATGTAATATTGAATTTATGTATATAAATGTACTTATTTAAATATGTACTGAACGTATCCTCAACGTGTCCATGTCCTAGTTTTTGGAAAAATTAAGTATCCATGTCGTGTTTGTGTCCCATATTTGTATCAATGTTCCAAATGGCGCTTGGCGGTAGTCAAGCAGAGACCCACCTCCAAGCGCCAAGCCGCCTAGGCGGCACCAAGCAATTCGGCGGATTTTTTTTTTTAAACAAACCATTATCCAATCAAACTATATTCCTTGTATCTATAATGCAAGTTCAAACTTCAAAGTACAAACCCAAATGAAATTAAGTTGTAACAACTAGCAAATAAGTTGAATTAGACAATAAGCAGAAATAACCATAATGCAAAGTTTAATGTTCAAACTTCAAAATACAAACCCAAATGAAATTAAGTAGTAGCAACTAGCAAATTAGTTGAATGAGACAATAAGTAGAAATAAACTAGATCGGAGATCCCTAATGCCAAGTTCAAAGTCCATCTCCTTCCTCTAACTCTTCTCCTCCATACCCCTCCAAAACTTGATCTCCATCGGATTCAAAGTCATTCTCCTCATTTCCCTTCTCTCCGGAGTCATCTTCCGATACAAAATCTTCTTCATGTAGCTCTCGCAGCTAAAGTACTCCAACATTTCTACCACTTCTTCTAGGCATAAAGACTTCATCCACGCCCATAGTGGTGGCAAGCAACTCATATGTAAGTCCCAAACCCTGCTCAACTTCATCATCATCACCACCTTCAACAATCCATCCTTGTGCATTGGTTGCTTCGCTAGCAAGTAAGACATCTTTCTCTTTTTTCCTTGCTTTCTTATTGATGAGTTTGGCATTGAATTGGACGTACACTAGATTGCTCATCCTTGTTGCATCTAGTCTATTCCTTTTCTTTGTATGTATCTATACATAAAAAAATCCATGCTATTTCTCCTTATTAAATAATTTCAAACTACTAAATTACTATAATAGCAAGAGAGGGAGAGAAGAGTATATGGACTTACCCCCTCAAAGGTGCTCCAATTTCTCTCACCCCCGGATGAACTTGAAGTCAAAGCGAGAATTCTCATAGCGATTCTTTGCAATTTGGGTGTAGAGTTGGCATAATTAGACCACTAACCAACTAGTCATGAAAAAAAAATACAACTTAAAATTCCATTTGCACTAAGTTACTAATTTACTACTAGCATTACTAGGTATTAGTAAATTAAATGAAGAACTAAGAAGCATAAAAAAAGCCATAATTTAGCCGGATCATAATTGTAATTAATTGCTTCACATCTGCGAAGGGCCACAATTTTTCCAAACATACCCGCTTTGTTCTTGTACATCAACAACTCTTTATTGATGACATAATCTTGGGCATCCACATCTTCCGGATAGAATCTTTCAACACATTCAATAACCGCCACCATGATTCTTGAATCATTTTGAATGTTTTGATCCTTATAGAAGTAAAAAGGATTCTACAAATAAGCCGTCAAATGAAATGGACTATCTAGCCAACCTTGAGATTATGTATCAATGATATCTAATATCAGCTTGTATTGAGCCTCTTTAGATTTGCATGCCTCTATGATCTCTTGTTTTGCCTTTTGTAGTTCTCCATATACAAAGCCCATTGAGGGACGGTCCCCATCAACAAGTTGAAGCACTTTCACTAGCGGAGCAAACACTTTCAAGCATAGACTTACACCATTCCAAAATGATAAACTAAGCACAGTAGCATATGGTGTTTTCCCTTTTGTGCTACTAGGACCCCATTTACTCTTTCCCCATTCATTGCTAGTGACCATTACCTTCAAGGCTTCTTTCTTCTCCGCCAAACTTTGCAAAGTCAAGAAAGATGTTGCAAATCTAGTCACACCCGGCCTCACTATGTCTCTCTTTTTGGTAGCTTTTCTCATCAATGCCAAAGTCGTATGGTGAGCATAAATAAATATAGTAAAGGCCGTTGCCTTCTCTATAACTCCTTTGAATTTTGGTAGCTTACCAATTCCTTTAGCATAAGGTTTATGGTGTGGGTAACACATGAGCTCCAAAAGATGTTAGGCCTCTTGTCCTTCAACAACTCCGGTGCGGCCATGTTATTTGATGCATTGTCCATCACCACTTGAGCTACATTTTTTGGCCCAACCTCTTCAATACACTTGTCAACATAATTGAAGATGTATTCCCCCGTGTGCGACTCATCCGAAGTTTCCTTAGAAGAAAGAAAGTAGTCTCTTCTTTGCAATTGACACACAAATTCATGATGCTTCTTCTCTTTCGATCGCTCCAAGCGTCGGTCATAATAGAACAACCCGTTGAAGCCCACTGTTCTTCTTGCTTCTTGAGACATTTTTTGGTTCTCTCCACTTCCGCCTTCAACAGTGGCTCCCTTAATTTGTATTGGCTTGGAGGTTGGTAGACCACGCCATACTGACCAACCGCTTCACAAAATTGTGCGAAGCTGTTATTGTCAATAGCATGAAATGGGATACCGGCTTCATACACCCATCGAGCCAAGTAACTATCCACTTTCTCACTTCTAGCCTTCCAAAGTGAAGCACTTATGTTTTATTGTCCCGTCATCTTCTTCCCGGGATTGATATCTGATACATATTTATCTGTGGGACCTAGAGTATGGGGCCTCTTTCTTGTCCCTACAATTTCAACTTCCTCATCATCTTCTTCTTCTACTATGATAGTCACTTCCTCCCTAATCTCCTTGGCCACTTGAAGCTTGTCTTTTTTCTTATTATTTCCCTCTTCAATTGCCGCTTTACACTTGACTATGTCTTCCTTTCTTGCATTAGGGCAAGAGGCAACAGACCCCTTAATTTGAGCTATGTGTTTTTTCAGCCTACTAATCCCTAAACTCATAACCTTACCACACAATTTGCATTGTATGTTATCCAAATTCGTAGGATCCACTAGTATTCCACACTCCCATCCCATATCATTTGATGCTCTTTTAAGGGCTATTGAATTGTCGATGGCGGCATTAGAGGCCACTGAAGATACATTTTGAGATTGAGACATTGGTTGAGACATTTACAATAGGCCTACATATTAAAAACAATGGGTTTGTTTAAACTCAAAAAATTGCATCAAACAAATGAGCAACATGCCAACATTACCCATAAGAAAATAAGAAATAATTGTACAAGTTATACAACACAGTGTCACAATCACACTCGCACACAGTCTGTTCAAAATTTCCATTTTTTATGCATAATACAACTATACAAGTTAATACTTCTTCTGAGATACATTCAGAAACTTTAACTAGAAATTAACAACTAAGTACCAATAAAGCATCGGTCGAAGTACAAAAAATTGGTTCAGATCAAAGTCTACAGAAAATGGCAGAGACTCAACACCGACAACACATAAGCACTACAAATCTACAATGAACAAAGGCATAAGTATGTTCTGGCTTTGGTTATCAGACTTGTGTTGTTTTCCCTTACTGAATCAACATCCATACTGCCATAGACAACTAAGACGGGGGAGAGAGAGAGAAAGAGTGGAGAGATGAGACAGAGTCATCAGAAGAGGGAGACAAGACAGAATAGAAGAGAGATGGGAGAAAGCGAGAGAGAGAGAGACATACCGGCGGTCACTGACCGACGCCGACGATGATGGACAATCGATGATGGGACCTCGCCTAGAGACCGGAGTTCACTGGGTTGGGGCTAAGGCTTTCGATTGATCGACTGGAGTGACCAAGTGAGTGAGAATGGTGTGAGATGTAATTATGTAATTGTAGTGTGTGTGTGTGTGTGTGTATATATATATATATATATATATATATATATATATGATTTTGTCAAAATTACATAATAAGCCCTTTTAGTTTAATACTATACATTTTAGGCCACCAAAGGCCTCCAAAGACACCGATGCCGCCACGAAGAACCGCCTAGGCGGCCACCAAACACCGCCAAACCTCCCTGGGCGCCAAATCACACGCCAAGGGGTATCGGCGTGGCAGTGGGGTACCTCCAAGCGCCTAGGCGGCCGCCCAGGCCACCATTTAGAACACTGATCTGTATCCGTGCTTCTTAGTTTGTATGTATTAATTTCTTGGTTGTTTAACAACCATTGGATTAAAGAGATACTGGTAAATGTGAATATGAGTTGGCAGTTGGCATGCACCATTGGTTTTTACTTTTTAGCAACAGTTCTTGAATCAAATTTTTTTTCTACGCAGTTCTTGAATCATTGAAGGCAACGATGTTATTAAAGGCCGAATGAGTTGGTATATAAGAATAAAAATTGGATTTTGTTATTGGAAAGTTGATATTGATACTCCGTATTTTCAATAAGATCACTTGGGTGGGCTTTTTCAAGCTTGGTCTCTCCATCCAGTAGCCGACCCCAAGACCCCGTTCGTTTAAGGGTGACACAGCGGAATTCACAAGAGATTAGTTAGCGTACTAATTCAAACGAGATAAACAACCCGTCGTAACGAGCAATTCTTGCGCACAAGAATGAAAGAGAAAATCTCTGCAATATTATTAATCCAAAAAGCTGCATAAACCCTAAGTTACAAACCTTTTTATAGGCCGAGACCCTAAAACCCTAAAAATAAACTTGGAAATTAAAAAGTCCCAAAATTTGGGGCTTTTCCTAAAATTGAAAACGGGAAAGAAAAACAAGACTTTCCCAAAAAGAATCAACTTAAAAGGAATTACGATCTAGGAGTTAATAACGAAACAAATCTTTCCTAAAACGGCAAAATAACGCAATTGAAAGCCTAAACATTAGGCCAAAAAACACCGTTCATCATCAACCTTAGGGTTGATGAGTATGGACCGGAGCGCGAAAATAAGTCAGCCCACCAAGTTTGGGCCTATTCCGAGCTCGTCCGAAGTTAGCCAATTTGGGTAATCTGAAATTAAACACTGTTTGGACTTCCGGGGCTTGGCTCGGTCCAGCTGATCATAGAATTGGGCCTCCACGTGTTCTACATCAAAGGGTTTTGGATTTTGGATTCTAATCATTATCCTATTTCTCTCCAATCAGTCCTCTCATTTTTCTCTCTATCTCTCTCCAATCATTACTCCTATTTTCAATTATTACTCTATTTCTCTCTACACTCATTACCTACAAATCCAAATCCAAAATCTCAAAACGAACAATCTCAAAACGAACGGAGTCTAGTGATTGGGACGTAAGGCTCGGTTTGGTTTGGTTCGGTCTCTCCATCCTCCGCAAGACTATGAGTAACAAAATTTCAGCAGTTTTTAAATAATTGCAAGAAGTAATGTGTATGTTTTGTAATTTATTTACATAATATACGTAGACGCTCTTGCTTGTGCTTCCAACTTAGACTCTTCTTTATGCCTCCACTCCAGCCCCGCTCCCGCTTCGTGCAACGGAGGGGCAAAAACTAATTGTTTGTTAAGAATACCCAAAAGAGCAATGGGCTCTTAGACTCTAAGTGGAAAATTTGAACTTTGAAGAGGCCAGTGCTTGAGTGAGCGTACCTGAGGTACTCTCCCTCCAGATTTTGGCCATCCTAGGGTAGCCTTGTAGGGATCTCTGAAGAATATTAGGCCCAGATTATAACAGAATCTTAATGTTAGTTTTATGTTAGTAAGAATCTAAACGTTTCCACAGCTCTGCCTTCCCTTATCAGAGTCTTTTCTTGCTCAACATGCATTGGAAATGTTGAGTGACTCGCCTGTGTAAAGAACTCGAATTAGAACTTTGAAAGAAGTGGGGAAGATGGATTTGCTAAATATAGATTGCGTCCTTGCAAATATGCTGAGCATGTTGATTCTAGATCTCTCATCTTGCAAAAAAAAAAAAAAAATTGAATTGTTTTGTTTGGGTGATTATAACTTGTTTGGTTTTGAGTGATTATGCACTAGAATCCAATTTTGCTGTATCTTTTATGAGCCGAACCTTTGAAAATTTGGAACATTGTCTCTAAGCCACTCCACCGACCAGAACATTGAGGGCCTGTGTCAATACTATTCTTCTGTAATTAATGCACATAACATGCATAAGTCGTCCATATCCTTTTCCGGGCATTGATTTCACAAGTTTGATCAATTTCTTCATGCATCTTATGTTTCCTTTTCTTTTTCTTTTTTCCTACCTCCAGGAGCCTTGGCTAATGTGCTTGATGCTGTTCCATTTTGTGTTGCTACTGATAGTAATTATGTCAAGGAAGAATATCAACTTCCAGATGTGCTTGTTTCTACTTGCATGTAAGTTTTTTTGCCTTCATGAATGATTTGTTTTTTCTCCAAACAGTTCATTAATGAATGTGACCACTTTTTTTTCTTCCCTTGTGGAAAGTTGCTATGAGGCTGAGTGGCTGACTATTGTGAAACTGCAGCTCTAATACCTTTTCAGTTAAGGTTATATTTTTGCCAATTTTTTAAAAGAAATATTTGCCCTTCTTTTGGTCCATAAGTTGATTAATTTGTTGACAACTGATATATGTTATTTTCTTCGGTCAGTTTTGCTTCTGTTACCTTTCTTGCTTTATATGTATATATTACCTGATTACCTCAAACCTTTTCTTGTAATATAGTGTAAAACAAGAAATGGAGATGTATAGATAACATGCAATTCCCACTGCCTCTAAAGGTTCCCAAGGTTCAAAAATCTCCAAAGTGATACAATCTTGGGAACTGGTGCATCGTTTTTCTTAAAGCTTGAAAATTAGTCTTTAAAGCATTGTCCATAGTATTTTCCTTTCTATTTTCTTCTCGACATTCCAAACTAGACATATGAGGAAAGAAAAACGTTGAAAAAGCTGGCGTCCAAAATGATGTTACTACCGCCTTCTTGTTAAAGAAAGGAGATATAGAGTGAAGATATAATGCATTCCCTTATCCATATGACTGGTAGTAACATTACTGAAAATGAAGATAGGAATGAGTTATTGAAACCCATGCCCCTAGTTTAGCCGAATCTTTGATTCATTACTTATTTGGCTTAACCATTCGATTCATATTTTTACCCCTATTTAGTTCTAATTGATTTGCCAAATGTTATGTTACAAAAAACCTCAATGATTCTGCATGAATTGTGCACAAATGTAACGATTCATGATACAAATACAGTTTTCGGCAATTTGAAAGTATTTCACAGTCAGCAATCATTCTTTTCTTCTCTTCTCTTTTTTGGGCCAGAGGACAGTATTTTAGTATGTTGCTCCCTCTGTCCGATATTGTTGGTCATGTACTTTATTTTGGGATGTCCCAAAATGCTTGTCCTCTTTGAAAAGTCAAACTAAAAAGTGTGTAAATTTTACAAACTACCTCTTAGAAATGATGACGAGTAGTTTTTAGTGAAGGGGTAATATTGAACATCTAATCAAACTTTTTAAGGAGAGACATGCGTTGATTGCATGTCCCCTTAAAATGTTAGATTCCCCGTACAGGACAAGCAATATGGGACGGAGGGAGTATAAATTATATCTCTACAAAAGAGCCATCGCTGCTTCATAGCTCTCACCCATACCTCACCCAGTCACCCTCAAGATTCAAAACCCTGGGGGAATAGACCATTGAGCTAAAACCCAGTGTCTAAATGCAGCAACCATTTAAAACATCTTTTTTCTTTTTTCCAGCTTGCAGTGTCCTCCAAAAAACAAACATTTTTGAGCTTTTATGTTACTTCACATATAGCACTACTTCCTCAACCCCTCCTCTTTGATGCAAGAGATCTGCAATAGACAGCCCATTAGGCTGTTATTAGTGTTTTCTTTATAAAAAAAAAAAAAAAATGATAAGAACCATATTTCCTTTTCATCCGTCGTCCTTTACACTTATTAACTTTAGGAATGTTTGTCTTAGCTGATGTATGCCATCTATGTATGGAGTGATTCAACAAATTTACACTTGACGAGTTTGGATTAATGATGTATTCATACCTTACATTATAAATATACAGTCTTCTATGTTAACTAGAGTCATGTTTCATTTCTTGGGGAATATATATTGTATATACATAAATGCGTGTGTGTGTGTGTAGGAATTGTCTATATGGTCAACAGCCAACGTGTGCTCATCATCTCACGTCTTTTATTATTTTAAATTGCCCAGTCAGTGTGTCCGTTTGTGTTACTGTCGGTGCTGCTTAGGTAATCTTGAGAAGCCAAGTTCTCTAGTTTCATTCACTTTACTTGCCAAAAATAACCATTTAGAGATGTCAAATGTCTGTTCCACTCACTCTCTTCTAATGGTTAATTTGATTTTTATTTTCATAGCATACAATAATTTGTTCTTCTTACATTCTCTCCTCACAGTCACCACCATTTTAACCACTGATATGGATTACAAGAATCGCAACACAGATAAGATTGAGGTTTCTTTGTTTATTTATTTCTCCACCATCTCTGGCCTAGCCTCTCTCGACCTGGGTTTAGACTTTTGAGTTGATCTCCCGAGTTTTTGGGATTAGGCGGTGGATCTTCCAGATTGCAATATCGGGTCTGATGCTGTAATGTTTGTTGAGAATATAAATAATAAAGTTGCCCCTCTCTAATAGCTTAAGCTTTAGATGAGTTGGTGGTTAATAATCTAATATGATATTAGAGCAAGCAATAGATCATGAGTTTGAATCTCACCGCCTACCTAATGGAGGAGATTCTGGCTATACACATGATGATGCGTGTTGAGAATATAAATAATAAAGTTGCTCCTCACTCCAATAACTTAAGCTTTTAGATAAGTTGGTGGTTAATGATCTAATAATATTCGTTGATTACCGGTCAACAGTTATGGATGGTTAGCTTGAGGAGACTCACAATGACGAAGACCATACGGTGTTAAAGTTTATCCACCAACATTAGAAATGTTATTTATCAGGAATAGAACCAATGTTGATTTGCAGCCATGGTGTTGGGTTTGCCAAGGATTCTAGAGTGGGCAAGAGAAGGAAGGGTGAGGAGAATAGAATAATGAGGTGGAAAGAGTTCCTAAAATTTTGGGGCAAAGAGAGGGGGCAAAACAAACTTTTGAATCTGAAAATAGTTACATACATGAAACGGCAGTGTCTTGGCTTTCTAAGAATAAAACTCGTTGTAATTACTTCTTTGCAAATAGTAACCCCAAATCTTCACTTAAACCAAATCCCTTATTTTTGTTAATTTATTTATCTGTTTTATATTTTGTTATACAATCGCTCTAGATTTAATTACTTTATAATTGGCTTGTTTCCTTGTAAGAACGTTAATCAAAATGAATAGAAACAATTTCAGAGTTGCTTTGGACCACTTAGTTCACCACATCAGAATTAAGTCTTATGGTTAAAAGTGAGTCTGCAACGCTAGGATGTTGAGGGTCTTGAAACATACTACTAGAAGTTTAGTTTTCCATCTTGAGACAAAGCGCTTAAAGAAGAGGTTGGAACTTTTTGACTTCTAGAATTTGTACCAGGGGCAGAAGTCTACATTCTATATAAATTCATCTTCTGTTACATATGCTCTTTGGATTTACATATGCTCTTTGGATTTAATGTGTGCTGTTGATGTGTTGCAGTGGCTGGTGTATATTTTGCTGAGACACTCAATAGTGTTTTGAGAGACAACTGGAAAAGCTTTGCAGGCCAGGATTATTTTGATCCGCGTGGACTCTTTCTCTCTGTGCTATGGTCTGGGCCTCTTCTTGTCATTGCCATCATAATATTGGTTAGTTTTCACAATCACTGTGTACCCTTTTCCCTTCTATATGTGTAATACTCCAGTTGAATTTCAACTCTCAATCCGCAGAAGACGGTGGGAGTTGTTTTAGCACTAGTTATGTAGCTTTTCATCTTAATTTGCTCTCTTTAGTTTCTGGTCTCTGACTTGTATATTCGAGATTATCATCTAGCTTGGCGCTGCACTATACTTCATGGTTCATGTATGAGTCGTTTCTCTGCACACACAAACCAAAAATTAAAATCGATCTGATTGCCCAATTGTTAATGTAAATTTGCAGGTGAATACCCTCTTTTCTCTATGCCATCTGATTGTCAGGTGGAAAAAAGCTGAGCTTCGACACCGTGCTAGACTTTCACGTAACAAGGAGGATTGATTTGCTCTTCTGCTGCTTCACTAACCAAAGAATTCCCGACTTTGAAGTGCAGCTTCTAAAGCCGGATCCATTTTGTTTCTTCCTTATTTGTCTAGGTTGTAACTCTAGTGACATAGTTTACTTTAAATGCTGGAATTAACCGGGCCACCTTGTGTTTTCAATTATTTTTGTGTCTTATCTATCGGTAAGTATAAACCATGTCTTGCTTTGGTTGCTTGATTACCACAAATCATTTGAGCAGATACTTAGCAGTGCATTGTCGTAATGATTTAGGCTTTTGTATGTGACGAACATACATAGCAATAGCATTTCTGGGCTTCTGTTACTGTCATTTTATTTCTTGTTTCTTTTTTTTTTTGGAATTTATTACAGTGACCTTTGCGATACAGGATTACCATAAACCATGAAAATGCAAGACAAATTAGGTAAAATTCTATTTAGGAAATCAAGTTTTGAAGGAGTATCCAATCAAAAAAATTTTGCTCAAGCTTCTAACTGTGCTTTACGTATTTCTTTTGCAGTTAATTTCGTAACTTTTATACTGTAGTTAAATTTCAACTAAGGTAGGTTTTCCACCTAAAACTTCACCTTTATGATACACATCATTTTGCTAAACACGGTATCACTATTCACTTACTACTAATATACCGGGTGAATGAATCTCACTATACAAATGCGATTACTATTTCAAATTTCAATAAAAAAAAAATTTCTGAGTGATTGAAGATTCGTCCAGTCGGTAGTTTTAAGATTTTGAAAGAAAAATGATATCCACACTTCCTTTTTTACCATCCATGCTATGTTTTTGTCATTATTCACATGAATTTACTATTTTGCCCTGTATGAAAAAGTGAATTGGAAAAGGCAAGAAGCTAAATTCATATAAATAAGGACAAAAAAAGAGAGTATAGATGGTAAAAAAGAAGTGTGGATATCAAATTCCTTTTAAAAATAGTCAAAGTGCTTATAAATTGATACAAGCTTATGCATTCACTGCCGTTTAATATTGGATGGTGATATACAACCAAGGGCGGAGGCACCAAGGGACAAGGGAGGGCGGCCGACCCCCCTGGCTGTCAAATTTCTCTTGGGATAGGTATAATTTTTACCCCATTTTTACTAATTTGACCCCAAATTTTCATAAGAATAGGTATAATTTAGCTATTTTGACCCCACAAAAAATCTCTAAATTGTCACAACTTGTTTGAAGTGCATACGAATCTAATTTTTGACCCCACTGAACAAAATTCCTGGCTCCGCCCCTGTATACAACCTTAGTGAGTTAAGTATTATCTCATCGTGGTTGAGTAGGAAAGTAAATTTGAACAGTTGTGATCAAGAGAGTGCTCTCATTATGTTCAATTTCTAGGACTGTCAATGCTGAGGAACGAAGTCATTTTTAGATGGACAGAATTGGAGAGAATTCTTCGAAAGTCTTCCATGCTGATTTTAATTTTTTTCCCACTGATTTTAATTTTTTTTCCCAGTACTGCTTCGCGTCGCTTAAAAAAATATAGAAAAATGTAAAAATACATAACGGTCCACAAGTGATGTTTATACTGGGGGGGAAAAAAAAAAAACAAAAGAATGGCAATTCGACCTCATATTTCAGATAATGCCAAATTTAAAATAAATAAATAAATAAAGGCGTTTCCAGAAAATGGGCAACGGTCATCTTTTCAAGTTTTCAAGATTCAATTCAGAAAAGCCCCCAACGCCCTCCTCCATTCCACTCCACTCCACTCAACAACAATCCCACCCACTGCATTTTCCTGATCCCCACCAATTCCTCTCTCTCTCTCTCTCTCTCTCTCTCTCTCTCTCTGCCCCTACCATGGTTGACAAGAAAGAAGAAAAGGCAATCCCAGTGTTCACTGTCCTCAAGAACAACGCCATCCTCAAGAACATCTTCCTCCTCGACACCCCGCCTCCCTTCCCTCAACACGAACCAATCGAAGATGGTGGTGACCCACCATCACCAATTCAAGAAATCGAGAACGCACCATCACCAATTGAAGAAATCGAGAAAGAAACATTGGTGTTAGTTGGGCGACACCCAGATTGCAACATCACCTTGGAGCACCCCAGCATCAGCCGATTCCACCTCCGCATCCACTCCAACCCCTCTTCCCACCATCTCTCCCTCACCGATTTATCATCTGGTAACTCTTCAATTATGTGTGTGTGTGTGTATTTACATATACATATACATACATTGTGATTCGAGGTTATATGGGTTCTTGAATATAGGGGTTTTCTTGCCTTGTGATTTTGAGCTTTGAAGGGTTCTTGAGTTTTGTGTTTTTTTCTTGTTTCAATTGACTCATAGATAAATTTCGATTCAAGCTTTTGACGGGTTCTTGAATAGTAGGGTTTTCTTGTTTCAATTGACAGCCGTGTGATTTTGAGCTTTAATGGGTTCTGGAATGTTGGATATTTTTTGTTTCAATTGACATATAAGCCTTGTGATTTTCTTGAATTTTGGTATTTTGGTTGTTTCAATTGATATATATGCCTTGTGATTTTAAGCTTTTGATGGGTTCTTTGATTTTTGGTTTTTCCTTGTTCAAGTGACAAATATGCATGTGATTTGAGGTTTGATGTGTTCTTGAATTTGGGTCCTTTTGTTGTTCAATTGACATATATGCATGTGATTTTGAGCTTTGATGAGTTGTTGAATTTCTGTTTTTTTTAGTACACGGGACATGGGTTTCAGGAAAGAAGATTGAAGCGGGGGTTCGAGTAGAGATGAATGAGGGGGATATGATGCAGCTAGGTGGCTCAAGTAGGGTCTACAGGCTTCATTGGGTTCCTTTGAGTCGTGCCTACTACATGGAGAACCCGTTCCCATTGGATGTATCTGGGCCCGTGGAGGAGGGAGGAGGAGGAGGAGGAACGGATCTGGTGAGAGTTTTTTTCCTTTCTTTTGCTTCCATTGGCTTGAAATGTAGAGTGGCCACAATGTGTTTGTATAAATTCTTGACTCATATTATCTTTTCTTTTCTGACTGCAGTAGGATGGAATTGTTTGGTTCTTGAAACTACCCTTATTGAATAACTTGATGATTGCTTCAACTGGCTTGAAATGTAGAGTTCTCAACACATATTTGTTGTCATTGTTGTATTGCTCAACTCGTATTTGCCTCTCTGTTTCCCGTACTTTATTGTATAAAGGTTTGTTTCTTGAATCCCGGGTGGGTGAGGGAATGGTCCTCCCACACAGAGGGGATGGGTTTGGAAATTTTTTGCTTCAATTTGCATGGAATGTAGATTGCTCACAATCTGTTTGTTGAGTTTCTTGACTCATTTAATTTCTTCTTTTTTGGTTATTGTATAGGATGAGAACTGTTTGATTCTTGAAAATAAAACAATTCAATCACTTGATCACAATTTTGAGGGTATGGATTTGGGATTTTCTGACGATCATTCGAAACTGTTGCTGAACAATGTGATGGTACTGTCGGCACCACCTCCATTACCAGGGTACATGGATTCACCTTCGTTTTCTGATGAAGAAATAGGAAACAAAAGCGATTCAAAGACAGATCATGAGCATGAGGAGATTTCTAGCATCTGGTCTGGAGATAACCAGAGCCCAGAACCTTCTGTAACTACAGAAATGGTATCTGAGGTGAAAAACTCAACCGCTAGTAGAGGGTTCGACCAAAATTTCAATTTGCTGGAAACTACGGAGTCTTTATTTCCACGTGAATATTTGGAAAACCAGTGCCCTTTAAGAGAAGACCATCAAATTTCTGAAGTACTTGAGATAGTTGAGAACCAGGATCCATCAGTAAACTATTATGAACAAAGGGAAATTCTTGAATTCAATAACGAAAAGCAGAGCCACCACACTCCCTTTTCCAGTGGATGGTCTCAAAAACAAAACCCAGATAGCCCTTTGATGAATTCAGAGCAGAAGTCCAATTTACCTAGCACCTGGTTGAGAAGAGGAAAACCTTCTAGTGTTCTTCAGATTCAAACTGGTCAGAGCAGAAGAAAGAGCAAACGGGCTGACAGAAATGCTGATGTTGAATTACCATGTCATCTAGATATCGAAGACAAGGAAATATCAAAAGCTCTGTTCTCTAGTTCAGATGGAGATGATGAAGTCTTTACTCCTGACAAAGAGAATTTTACTCCAAATACTCTTATACTGAGGTCCATGAAGAATATGGGTCTTCTCATGTTAAACAAATCATCATCTTTGAAAAGCAAGGTGATCTCAAAGGGTCTTTCCACTGGTTTAGATGAAAATGAAGAACCCTTTACTCCAGACAAAGAGAACTTAACTCCTAATACTCTTCTACTAAGGTCCATGATGAAGAAGAGTAAGATGGGAGAAATCAAACAGTCACAACCGTTAGAAGAAGGCAATCGTGCCCCTTCAGTCAAAATGAACCAGACACCAAAAGTGCTCAAAGAACAGAAATCACTGAAGTGTTACTCCAGGAATCAAGAAAATCTGAAACCAGAGGTGATGCCAATGAAGAGTAGAGTCGAAAGAGTACCATTTCAGCCTCTACTTGAGAACTCCTGCGGCAAGAGCAAGTCAGAAGCTGCTTTTCTTAGTGCCGCAATGGAAAACGGCAATTCTGCTAACTATGTTCAGACTGTGGAGAAGGTCAGTAAACTTTTTTAAGTATGACTGAATGTTCAGATTTTTGTGTAGTATTCACTTTTTTCCAGGTTATAATGAGGTTTTTTGTGCATATGGTTGTATAACCGACTTGCAGAAAAAGTCCATTGCAATGGAAAAGAAGAGGTGGAACATGGTAGTGGACACTAAATGTTTTCTGCACAAGGAGTCAAGAAAGGCATTACAGCTTTTGCAAGGTCTCAAGGGAACACAGTTGATCATTCCACAAATAGGTAATCAACTTTCACGATGTTGTTTTCTGTTCCCTTATTTAAGTCAAGTCTATCCAACAATTTTGTGTGAAGTGTTTAGTCTTCTAACGAATACGGGCAATGCCTTTTAAAATCAGTCATAAGGGAACTGGATTGCTTGAACCGACGAGGTAGCCTGTTTCGAAGAAAAACTGAGGCTGCTTCTGCTTTACAATGGATTGAAGAGTGTATGGTGAATACAAGTTGGTGGATTCATGTTCAGAGCTCAGAGGAGGAGCGAAGGCCTATCGCGCCGACCCCACCTGCTTCTCCTATGTCTCAGTTCAGTGAGGGGAACTGCGGGTTCCCAGGTGGGGCAGCAAGCCAAATACCCTTTTCTCCTTGGGGGAGTTTACTCGAAATTGTTTCACCAACTGCCGAAGACCACATCCTTGAATATGCTCTCCTTTCCAGGAGGACTATGAATCATGGACAGCTTGTCCTTCTTACTAATGATGTCACTTTGAAGATCAAATCTATGGCAGAAGTAAGACTCCAGCATTGATTCTCCCTCTCTTAAATTACACCGTCTTTAATTATGCCAAAACTAGCTATGTAGAGTGCATAAGGCTATTTTATGTACTTCAGATGCTAATAACTTGATACAGAACCCTTAATACTGCTTGCGGATAAAGTGTGCTCCTCCCTACCAATCTCCAACAACAAAAAGAAGGAAAAAAAGCATGAAAGTAAACTAAAATGAAGGAATTCATTAATAACTTGAGTTGATTTTATCTTCTTAGAATGTGAACCTAATGAAGAATTTGTGCCCTCTCCACCCCACCCCCAAGTCCCCCACCCAAAAAAAAAAAGGATTTAAAATAAAATGAAGGGCTCCATTGACTGATGAAATATGTACATCATTCTCATTTTACCCATGTGTTCTGATAAAAAAAATAACAAAATTACCCATGTGTGCAATATGAGCATTATAATATCTGAATTTTTTTTCTTCCAGGGTTTGATTTGTGAGACAGTAGAAGAATTTCGTGAAAGTTTGGTGAACCCATTCTCTGAGAGGTTCTTGTGGACCAACAGCTCTCCTAGAGGACCTACTTGGTCTTGCGTAGACAATGTTATTCTAAGGGAGAAATATTGCTGCTGCCCCACGAAGAACCCATCAAAGTCTGTAGATGGCGCCAAGGGTTTGAAGCTCATACTGCTCCACAATTCTCGTTATGCTCAGACTTTAGTGAGTTAAAAAAATGATATGTTTAGTCCAGTGATTTTGTAGTAGAACCTGCGTTCAACCCTCCTTTTCTGCAAAGTGATTCAGAAATTTGAGGTGGTATGACTCATACCTCGTACGTTACAATCAAATGACCATATTCTTTTTGGATCACAAATTTGTGTGTTTCTGTTATTGCATTATGCATCTTGCGAGTATCATTGCCGTCTTTGAAGGATGACAGTTATCATATCCCAACAAAAGCCTCCATAGTTTATGTTCTTTTGCCCAGTATATACTATGTGTGGATAGGCATATTACTGATGGGGCAGAATTGGGACCTCCCCTTTAAACCAAGACGCCTGTTAGATTGAATCTTAATTGCAAATGTGTTACACTTCTAAATTTCAGGAGTCCAGGAATATTAAAGTAGCCCAATTTTTTTCCTTTCTAGGAATGCATTTAGGAAGAATGAGTTTTTAGATCAGTCGTTGGACGAATGGGTGGGCTCGTGTGTGCGGCCAACAAAAAAAGAGGTATTCCATTTCAAAAAAAAAAAAAAAAAAGTTCTTGTTGCTTTAATTTCAAAGGGAAAAAATGATCCTAGGAGAGATTGTTCTGGTGAAAAAGGAGGTATTTTTACTCCTATGGTCTTGAGAAAGATCACCACCCAGTGCCAATGTGTTTGCATTTAGACTATTTAACTTTATTGGGGTGAAGAAGGCTCACTTCTAGTGTAAATTATTAGATGTGAACCTCTCATCTAACGCAAAAGAATAAATCTTGAATCCAAAATTCCATTATTTCAGTAGTTGTTTTGGCCCTTTTGCGTAACAACTGCTCGTATATTATGCACTAAGAAAGGAGAATATTTTATTAGGCCAGGTTTAGTTGCTGGACATGGTATGGGGATAACAACTATCCTTGTGTTCTCTCTCTCTCTCTCTCTCTCTCTCTCTCTCTCTCTCTCCACACAAAAATTTAGGGTCTATCTGGAACTCATTGTCATGGAAATGAAAGAAAGATAAAGGTTTAACAGGAAAAAGAAAATACACGGCAAGTTTAACTGACGAGAAAAAGGGGAACGAAACCGACGGAAACCTCGACTTTCCAACGCAAGCAGTTTAGCATTTGTTGTTGGATTTCATACTGAACCATCCTACACCTCAGTCAAATTCAAGTTTAAATCCAGCCTAAACCTCAAACTTTCCTTCTCCAGTTGAAAGTCCCCATATTTGGTTGCGGGTATGGGGTAGTCATCTTTAGCATCCCGTGACATCCGTCTACAACATATCTTTTTTCTTTCTTATTTATACTACTACACTTGCTGTTTAATTTGTACTACTTAGGAAATTAATTAGTTCATTGCTTGAAGTTTCGATGCGTTTCAAGATTTCCGCCCAATTTCTTTCTTGGGAATTTGAAAGAGTAACACACAGAAATGGGTACTTTTCCTATGTTGTTTGCCTTAGTTACTGCCGCTGAAGGGTAATTGGAAAAATAACAGTGATAGAAAACTCTTGTAAGAATTTCGAATGACAATAGGATATGATATATATTGTACAAAGAAAGAGTCAGGTCGTTAATGCATGGCATAGTTTCAAAGGTCAAATTGTGCCAACCTTTGCCACATTTTGCGAAAGCTAATAAACAGACAAAAGAAGCTTAAGGATTCTTGCGAAAGAATACCCAACATCTACAAAAGGGTGAAGATTGGCAGTAGAGGTGCTCATCATGTTTTGTAATCTCATGTTCCTGCCAAGGTTAACCCTACTTGTTTAAATTTCGATGTTTTTTTTTATAATTTTTTCCCCTTTCTTCAAACCTAATCTAGTCTATCCTAGGGACTTGGAGAGAGGATGAATGCTTACAAAAATCGAGCCCTGCCCATGTGCATGAAAGTATAAAGAGAGCTCAGGAAGGCACCAACTGCATTCCAAATTTCAGTGTTATCATGTCTTGTCTTCTTGGGTGTGTATTCAATTCGTGTTGTGTTAAATTACAATGTTAATTTTTTTCTCTGCCCTCTTAAATTTCATCAACCAAATATTGTTCTTCCTCATTTTCTCTGTTCTTTTCCTTCGGTCTTGAATAAAAGCATGGTCTTGAAGGGAGGTCACGCACCGATACTTGAATAAGCATGGTTTCTGGTGAGTCGTACTCTTAAGCAAATTCGATTAAATCAATTTGTTGGGAGCCATGGTAATAGATTCGGTTTCCAATTCTAGATGTTACCCATTTCAGCTGCAAAACAATTTCATGCGTAGGGGTAAAGCATAGGCCCGAGAATCTAAAGAAATAAAAATTGGAGATAAAGAACAAGGACTCTCATATAGGTGATCAAACAAACACATGGTCAAAAAAGAAAAACTATTCAGCACAACATATCAACCCTTCATTGTTCCATAGATTATTTCATAGAAAACTCACCTGAATGTTGAACCCAAATAAAGCAGAATCAGTGAGGCAATGGTCTCCAATCATTCTCTAGCAATCTTAATAGAAACTCTAGACATTAGTACAAGAAAAAATATAAATAATCATCACTTATAATCATACATTATCGGCCAAAAGTATTACTCCCTCCGTCCCTTTTTTTTTTAGTCCAGTATTCCATTTTGGGCTGTCCCTTAATAAGTGTCCGTTTTGTAAAGTTGGTGGGTAAAAGTTGGTGTATTGTCTATTTTATCCCTAAAAGTAGATTCCATTTTGAAAAGTAAGTGAGTAAAAGTATAATTATGATGGGTAAGTAGGGAAAGTGGAGGAAAAAGTTAATGTGAAAGGTATAATGATGATATCTTTTTAATAAGTTGGAGTTACGAAGCAGGACATTTAAAAAGGGACGGAGGGAGTAAATAATTATGACCCATGTTTTACATAATAAGAAAGGGTGAGAAATCAAAATACATAGGAGAAGAAAGAGCAAAGTTCTACAAAGCGGACTTCCTCTTTGTCCTCACCTACCGAAAGCTGCAACCATCGCTACCACAGCTCCGCCATTATCTGCATACCGCCAACCGCTATACCACCATTCACTAACCAACACCACCCCCATTTTCCATAGATACCCTCGTAAAAACCAGGAGAAGCCGACAAAAATTAGGTAATTAAAAAGGACATATTAGGAAAATGTTAAAAGTCTAAAAGGCATAATGATAATCCTCGCAGATGCTATGAGTCATGAAACAACCATAACCCCCACTTACAACATAGGTGGAAACCACAACAAAGGGCCGCATTGGAAAAATTGAGCAAAAAAGGGTGTCAAGTTTTGAAACCGTTAAACAAACAAGTTTTCAATGCTATCAATAAAAAAAAATCTAGAAAGAAGATGCCAAAAACAGCAGCCAATAGAGCCAAATAGTTTTGATTGAGTCTCTCCATGAAAAAAAAAATGAAATAAGCCCAAAAATGAGGACAAAAGGTTAGAAAGAAAAAAAATAACTTTTGAGAATAAAGGACAAAAGATGCGTGAAACCTAAATATGGAGGTTACATCCTCATGGAACTTCTACCATTCCCATCACCAAAAAAAACAAATCTACGCAATTAGCTTTTCATCCAATAGCCCAAAGGCCCCAAAGTGATTCATAAATGGTTCTCTTAATCAATCAACTAACCAATTGCAGTATGTTACACTACTAAATACAACAGCAAAGAATATAGATCAAATTCAAAAGGAACTTTGGCTAAAACTTGTGAGCAGAATGAGTTTATTAGAACCACACTATACTCCTCCTGATCACAAGCAAACGCAGCAGCAATGGCCTGCAAGTAATTGCCAGTACAATAAGCAATACAGATGACAAATCAATGAAAACTAATAATTAAAAAGTTATCTTTTTTGTTAGGAAGAAGCAATGTTATCACAATAAAGTTCCATAATCGGTCATATGACCAAGTTTAGTTAAAATCCCATCAGAAACCAATATACATGATAGCCAAAAGTGAGGTCTCATTACTTCTCAAAACCCACTAATTTTTTCAGTTGTGTTCTTGTAAAAATCAATCACAAAGTTCTCTCTCTTTTTTCCCTTTACTTTCGTAAGCTTCCTTTTGTTCTTCACCGAATGGTCATGATCATTAATGTCATTAGAAATAATTGAAATGTAAGAATTCCAACCACATCCCTTCCCAACTCAGGAAAAAGAAAACTGGTATGATATCAAAATCATGAGGGAAAAAAAAGTTAAAGGAGTATTACCTTTTCATTTTTTTGCCAAAATCAGGGAGACCAAAGAGTATTTCTGTTTTATCAGCCCCCAAAATGAGATCTGAAAATGGAGAAGACACCACAATGGAAAAAGAATCAAAAATCAAAAATAGAAATCAAAATCAGCCTTGACCTCAAAAAGAAGATACATTCTTTTCACCTCATCCTACACAACCAAATTCCAAGCTGAGTAGTGGTGGAGGAGAAGGGGTTGCCGCCGAAAGTTTTCTCTATGGTGGAGTGAGGCGGCGATGACTTGACACCGTGGTCTTGAGTCTTAAATCGTGCATCGATGAGTCCGCCATACATAGTACAGTGCTGCCACGTATCCCCAGCAAGATCCTCGGCCTTCTTCCCCCACTTCCCCAAAAAACAGTGACTACATACAAACAGAGACAAGAGACAACAAAGAAAAAGACGAGAGACGAGAGAGATGACACAGAGATGCAAGAACAGATGGGACTATTGGTCATCTAGCAGCAGAAATGAGAAGAGAAGACGAGATTTAGATTTAAATTGTTTTATAGTGCATATTTATAAGTATATATGAATTGAAACACACTAAATCCATAATAGTATATTACCGCAACAATTAACCCCTTAGATTTGTAAAATTACATATTTATCCCCCTGATTAATCCCACCTAGCCGCCTAATCATTCGATTAATCATGCCCAACCGCCTAGCTAATTCATTGCCAACTAATCCGCCTAACTGCCAACTAATCGTCCGATTTGTCCCGCCACCTAATTCATCACCTGGATGTTTGGCTAGGCAATTTTTTTACAACTTTTACAACACTGCTTGTATTGTTTAAGAAAAGGATCGTACTCCTTGCATTGCATGTGTCAAACATATTAACTCACATCAATCCACAAAATGGACCTCTTTATGTTAAGTTTAACTACACATCGCCAATAGTGAGATTCTTGTAGCTTATATAAGTTCATAAGTCATAACGAATACAATAGGAAAAGGCAGATAATACTTTAGATGGTATTAGTACGACGATGTCTCTAGACGAAACATGGATAAAATAAATTGAACACCATCTGAACAACTGAATACAAATAAAAACAAAAACGAACCATATTTCAATTAACAATGCAGACAGAGTCATTGTCGTCATCAAGATATTTATATCTGGCCTCCTCTCAATGCAACATTTTATCACTGGAATTGCAACGATTCCTTCACCTGATCAAGAAAAACAACAATCACAACACAGATAGAACAAAATTCCAATTGACAAACACTACCCCTTTTGGTTTGAATGCAACATAAAACATACTGGTGATAGTATTCCAAACAGCAAAAGGGAGCAAGAATATCCATCACTAACTAACACGAAGAGCTCATTTGGTAACTTACAATGAGAGATGGTTACCAGAAGTGAAGCAGTCTTGCGAGAAGAGAAGCAGACCACAAGGATAGGGGGTCGAAAAAAAAAGAGAAGAGGAGGAGAAAGACAACAGATCCAGAAACCTTACCATTCGCCGCTCCCGTCACCGGCCGAAACTCCCAAAAGGGTGCCGATAAACTAGCAAATCGGCCCCCCATAAACAACCAGGGGAAGACACCGTCGAGAACTAGGACCCCCAGCTCCATCGCCACCATCTTCAGCACCTGTACCTAAGCTAATCATTTTTTAATAAGAAAAAGAAACGAAAAAAAAAAAGCAGGTGGAAGAGGGAAAAAATGGCAGAAACCAGAAGGAAATAGGGAGGAAAGGGGAGAGATAGAGGGAGGAGGAAAGCCCCCGGGCAGCTGAAACCCTAGAAACGACCAAGAACTCTTCTCCTCCTCCTCCTCCTCCTCCTCCTCCTCGAGAGAGAGAGAGAGAGAGAGAGAGAGGTGTTTAAGTATCCAAAATCTTAACTCTTACCAACTTAAAAAATGCTATACATAATAACATTTGTCTACAATTACTTATGTGATGATATCCATGTATGGCATGAGAGAGAAGTATAACCTAGGGAGACGGCGTGGAACCAGATGAGAGGGCTGGCGGGGCAAGGGAAAGAAGGACGGCTGAGGCGCTCAGGCCAATGAAGAGGGTGTTCCAGGCCTCGAACCCTGCGCAGACCGTAGCTCAAAGCTCTGTACATCATATACACCAACTTCCCTCTCTCCCTCACCATTCTCGCCCAACTGCTGTCTTTGTGTGGAGAGAGAAAGAGTTTTGTGTGTAGAGAGAGAAAGAGAGAGGGGGGATTGTGTGGAGAGAGAGAGAGAGAGAGAGAGAGAGAGAGAGACTAAACCTACAAGAACAAGACGACGCTTGGGAAAGATTCGTGAAACATATTTCAATACTGTTGGCATGAACAAAAAAGGGTCAACTTGTAAACGGAAAGATTTTCAAAAAAGGGTCAAGATTTACCCAAAGATTTTATACAAGGTTTACAGCTCTTCTTTTATGAGTATTTTTTTCTTAATTTAAATTTGAATCACTTTCCTAGAGAGTAAAGGAAAAAGAGGTTTTAATGAAATACGTGTAAATGTCAAAACCTATTTTGTTCATGTCAAAATGTACTATTTTGTACAAAATACTTGTACCCTATATATGGTACAAGTCTTCTATGCACAATAATTTTGAATCAACTACAGTTTTCATGAATCAAACCTACAAATCTTTTTAACTTGGGAAAGATTCATGAAACAAGACACACATGGTACAACCCTTTTTCTTTTTACTCCCTTCCTACAAAAGTGATTCAAATTTAAATACAAAAATACTCGTAGGAAAGGACCTCCTCTCCAATGATCTGATTTTCTCTGTCCCGAAACCCCTTGTGCTGCTCAAGGGTTTCCGGTCGTTGATTTGTGTCAATTTTTTAATTACTTTAAATTCAACGGCCGGAACCACCATGTTCATTTCGGTTCTTTTTTTTTTTTGATCGGCAAAAATGAATTTTATTAAAAAGGGGAAAGGGATCCAACAAATGGTTGGATAATACACCTCGGCATAGCCCAAAACACCTAAAGGTCTATAGGATCCACAACTGAAACAACATTAAGCTCAATCCAAACCCAAATTAATCAAATGTAGCCCAAGCACCCAATACCCGGCCCAAGCCTGGACCGGCCCACCCAAACCATCCATCAAAACCCTACCTACATTGGTAGCCACTGCCGTACAAATCACCGGAGCCCAAACCATTCATTTTGGTTCTTTGTACTAATTTGTTGAGTTTTCCCTTTTACCTCTCGGTGTTGGAGTAATCCCTTTAGTTGCCTAAATTGCTAGGGACTAGCAATAAGCTGGTTGGGGTGTGATGAACGGTTAAAAGCGCATATTTATCCTATTATTCTAGGGTAGTATTGCACTTGTACTATGTAAATTCCTCCAATGTATGCTTAGTTGTTGATTAATGGATAATTATTTCTTTGTAGGTGAAACGAATGATTTTGGTGACATTTAAAAAGATTGGAGTTGATGTTGGATCAAGCTTAGTGATGGGTTAAAGCATAAGAAAAGTGCCAAAAAGAAGCCCAAATTATGTGTTCAGGAGTGGAAAGAAGAGTTCGACCCAATAGTTGGTGGTCCAACACTTAATTTCTCATGCATGTTATATTTGATTCATTTACAAAATAAAATCACGATACTAATAGAATTACAAAGTCGTTCTGACGTTAAAGTGACATGAATACACAGAAGATGAGGACATGATCCTAACATGGATTGTTTGAGAGAGAAAATTTCTGTTAAAAGACTTTGTGCTCTTTCTCCAATTTGGCGTTGATAAAATAAATCATCCAAAGATTAACTAAAAACAAGCCATAAAAATGGATAAAGAAACAGAGAGTGAAACTGAAGAACAAGAAGATCAATTGAAGAAGTTCGAAAAATAAGAAGAAAATCAATTGAAGTTGAAAAAGAAAAAGATCAACTGCACAAGAAAAAAATAACGGAAAGAAAAACAAATTAATTGAATGAAGAAATTAAAAAAAACAAATCAATTGAATGAAGAAATTTTTTTAAAAAAATTATCTTAAAAAGAAGTAAAACTAAACATGATCAAATAAAAGAGGAAGACAAAAAATGAATTAGGAGGAGGAAGAGATGAATTAACCGAGAAGAACAAGAAGATCATTTGAGGAAGAGAAGAAGATGACCTCGAGAATAAGAAAATCATGACAAATATAACTTAGGAATTAAGAAAAAGAAATCAATTGAAGAAAGAAGAAACAAATGAAGGAAAGAGATATCAATTGGAAAAAAAGAAGAAAAGAACATCCATTAGAGACGAACAGAAGGAAGAGAAAAAAAATAAGAAGAAAAAGAAAGCAACTGATGAAGACATAAAAGAGGAGAAACCAATAAAAGAAATTAACTTCAAACAAAAAAGACAATAAACTCATAGAGGGAGAATGAGGGAGAAGAGAGGGAGAACGAATTGGAGGTTTCGTGGTGGAGAAGAACATAGAGGGAGAATAGGGAGAATAGAGAAGGGGGAGAACAAGAGAGTGGTGGTGGTGGTGCGCAGTTATGGAGTTAGCGGTGGTGGTGGTGTTGGGTTGCTAGTGTGAAGAGGAGGAGGAGGAGTGGGTAGTTGTATGGATGTGGTTGTATGTAGTAAAAGTATGGGTATTTTTGTCCTTTTTTTTAGGGCATTTTTGTCCAAATGTGATTTACTTAAAAATATGCTGTAAACAGTAAATTCGCAGTTGTATTTATAAACTCCCTTTATTTATCCTCTTTTTGTGCGTGTATTTTTGCATTTTTAGGATTGATAGAAGGGGAAGAGAGTGGGGCAAAATTTTTGTTCGGGACAATGAGACGGCCTCTTCTTTAACGTATTTTGTCACACTTTTTCTTTTATATTTTCCTGTGTGTATTGTTACAAAAATGTATGATTTTCAGAAAGGTAGATAAGCCATTTTTTTAAGAGGGAAATTTGATGGAAGCTAATAGCTGTCCTGATCTCTCTCTTCCCCTCCCTCAACCCTATCTCTCTCTTCCCCTCTCTCAACCCTAGCCACAACAACTTCTCGATCTTCTCCCTTTCCCTCCTCCCCGTTGGTTCCATACCCGTATGCGGCGGCAGGAGGGGGAGGCCATGGTACTATCGACTCCCTTTGTTTATTTTTGTTTTTTTCCCTTCTGTCTCTATAGATCTACGACTTGTAGTATGATCTGTGAGAGTTTTGTCTCTCGTTCTACGAGAGTTTTGTCTCTCGTTCAATGAGAGTTATTAGTTTCGTCTTTGGACGAATTTTGTCTACAAATCGGGTTTTCTTAATCGAGGTTGTTTCACAACGATATATGTTCTTCAGCGTTCTTTCCCTACACGATATCTTTGGCGAAGCAACCCGTGGTGGCTTGCAGATCTGTAGTTCTTGAGAGTTCATTGGTGCGTTCATACTTAGGTGGAGTGCATCTGATTGTCTGGGTATCTGGTGTCTTTTGTTCTTAAGTTTGCACTTTTTCTCGTTTGACACTTCTAATTAGATGTTAGGCAGTTTAAAAGTATCGCTATTGCGTCAAGCCATGTCTAGGTTAGGATGAAAGACATCGATTGCCTTGTGATTTACTTGTTTTCTATTTGTTAGACGATTAGTTTGGCTTTGTCGAAGTTCTTTGTAATGATCTCCGTTTTGTAAGTGTCGTTGGTCGTTTAGCAATACAATCTTCTCACTTTTTGACCCCAAAAAAAAGAAAAATTGTCCTCCTAATGATTTAAGTTTTGTTCTTACCTTGTTTCAAATCTTGATCTTCTATTAGCTATGTCAGAATTGATGTCTCCTGCTCCTCCTCTACCCCTACCTGAAGTCACGTCTGCATTTATTGAACTTCCCTAGCATTACCGTTAGCATACAGGATTTCTTGGAGCAACTCTACAGGTTCCAGATTCAGGAGTCAACTTTCCTGTATGAGCATTCGATATATGTATCAGTTCGTGGAAGAATGAAAGGGTCACCACTACTAAGGATCTCCCCTCAAATTTTAGATAGGTTGTCTGAGGGTTCGGTGAGATTCATTGTTGTGCTTACAACCTAGGCTACCCTTATCCCGAAAGCTCTACGGGACCACCTACCACTAGTCTTCGGCCGGAGGGTTAGGAACACTAAAAGAAAATCATGTATTGGTCCAGATAAATTCATTATATATAAACTAAGAAATAAATAAATCGGAATATCCTGACTTTCTTGATCTGGATTGGGAAAATAAGTTACTTTCGCTTTTATAAATTAAATTTTTAACAAGTATGGATTATTAAAAAGAATAAGACATGAATTTGTGTATTTTCCTTCAACCCCGCAATATTATTTATTTGACATGAATAGTTGAAGGAAATTCTCCAAAGAGAAAAAAGATTATGGTAGTGTCTAACTTCAACTATTGATTGGTTCATGCAGATAGATGCATTAATCTATCTGCCACATTATAGAATTAATAATCAAATGTGTCTTTGGCTCCGTTTGTTTCGATGTAAAATGTTTTCCATGTAAAATATTTTTTCAAAAAATAAACTTTAAACTTTTATTTTTCGGTGTTTGGTTGGCACTTGAAAAATACTTTTAGAAAAGAGACAAAATAATGCAGTGGGAGAGAGGAGGCTTAAACAGTGGAGAGATATGAGAATATTGAAATTGAACGTGGGTCAGGACTCACGATCGAAGAAACTGAGCAGTGAAAATTGCAGTAGAAGGCAACGGGTTCATTTCGAAAAATAGCTTATGGAAAATTTAAGAGTAAGTAATTTTCATCCAATTAATGAAAAATGTTTTACATGTAAAATGTTTTTCTCACTTTTTACACTACCAAACACCGGAAAACTTTTTACCCCCAAACAAACGAAGCCTTGGGTCCAACCATACAAAGGATAATTTATTTGAAGATAGATGTATTTGTTTGTATAGATAGATGTCTTTGTTCACTTAAAGAGAATCTTTTCATCGGATTCAAATTATGTACATGAACAGGCTTCGTAAGATCGAGACAAATAAGTGAAATAGGTGGAGAGAATTGATTTTCACACTCCCCTTTTAGCCACTCACTTTTTTGTCTTTTTCCACATAAATTTACAATATTTTCCTTGGATGTGTGTAAAAGTATATCTACCTAATAAAATACAATGATGTGGGGACCACACACAAAAGTTAAAAGAAGGGCTGAGATTCATTTGATCCAAGGGTTAAGAGGCATTTTGCTCCTTCCAAGAAATTGCTCACATTCTTTTGCTCACATTCTTTTGCTCACATTCTTTGCACATATTACACAATTGCCATCTCATACCTTCACCGGTACCCAATTCAAATCCACCCAAGTCCTCTCTTTCCCTCTCTTCCGTTGTTGCCAAACAATTTTTTTTCCTGTGTTTGGTCCTCTTGAAGCACAATTTTTCTATGATGCCCCAATGTGGTATTGGCGCATGATGCCCCCATCTAATATGGACCTTTAGATCAGATTTTAGGCTAATCTCAACCATTGGATCAAAACCACCCCAAAAAGTAAGCTGGTATCGTGTTTTTTGAGCCAAAAAACGTCATTATACTTACCATGAACACTGACTCTTCTTATCATATCTTATGCTGACATTTACCACAAAATATTGTATACTTACCACAACTAAAGGCTACACTTCAACGTGTTTTGGCCTTTCTCTCTCTAACAGGGTTCCAGGTAGCATGTTTTTACATTTTTGGCGGGAAGATGTACTATTTGGCAGAATTTTATTTTTAAATATTGAAAATTTATAAATTCACACCACTCTAAATTCTATTCACCCTACTTTTTATCATTTTGCTAATCATTTGTGTAATAGACAACCACATATTTGGTGGAAATATAAATATATTAAATAATATTTAATTTGTAAACCAATATTTTTATAACAACTTTTGAAACTAAAATATAAGCAAAAAAATTGCCTTAATTTTAAAATAATGCTTTTAATATATTCCATTAAATTATTTTCTACGTAAAAAGTAATTTACAAATATTATTGTGAAAATAATTATTCATTTATTGTTTAGAATAACTTACAAAAATTCATTAATATTTTATTATAAATATATGCTACTAATTTTTAATTAATATTGTTAATATATAAGATTAAATTATTTTTAAGTATCAATCAATTGATAAATAGTATTGTGAAAATAATTATTCATTTATTGTTCATAATAACTTACAAAAATTACTTAATATTTTTATTATAACTATACGCTACTAATTTTCAATTAATATTGTTAATATATACGATTAAATTATTTCTAAGTTATCAATCAATTGATAACTAACAAATTTACTTAATATTTTTTTAAGAAAAGTTAATGAGCATCGATACAATTAAATAAGTGAATTAATTGCTATATGATCATTGAGCATCGATACGATTGGTAATTATGGGTCATATAATTAGATACTGATCAATCAGTAAGGATGATTGATCATCGATACAATGGACTAAAAGAGTTTTATCAAGTGATTGAACCACTTGATTTGATCACCATGGCATAATTAGCAGATGACATAGTTAACAATGATGTTGGTAGGAGTGACCAATAAGGACTGATACAATTGATTAAAGTGAATAGCCTAATTTGTTTAATTGAAATAACTCATTCATTTAATCATTCATTTTTATTTATTAAAAAGGTAATACACTCTCATTCAATTAATTAATCATAAAATAATTTATTGTGGTAGGTATCTTATGAACTACCTAATTATAGTTTATACTGTTATAGTGCATTAATGAAGATTCATAAATGTTTACCTACCAGTAATGAGTGTCTTACTTACCACACAATAGGGCTACATATACCACAAATAGTGGATGTTTTTACCATGAAGTATTACTACAAGACACAAGTTTTACCATGGTTTTTGGTAATACTTACCACGTTCTTTGACAGTACTTACTCTGTTGAAACAATACAATGACTATAATTGAACCACTTATTTGGTGAATTTTCATGCTCACCTACCTCAAATTGTAGCATTAATTGTATTAGGTTTCTCCATACCTACCTTAAAATCGCCAATCTTATCCAGCAAAATATACTCTACCAAGTTTTTCAACTCTCCCATGGATCTCCTTCCTTCTCTCAAGATATAACTATTGAAGAAGCTCCCTAACTTTCAAAGACAATAAGTTGAAAAAGCTAAACAAGTAAGTTATCCACAATAAGAAACTAATTTTAGTTGTGATTATCTGCTCTTAAACACAATGATTTGATCTAAGTAAAAAAATTCATTGTATAGTTTCTTATAGCCATGATTTCTATCTTGTAGGGAACTACATACCACTGTTTAGGGTAATACTTACCATAAGAATGTAATCGTAACCTTCAATCCCTATTTATTTCTTCCCAAGTTTGTGGTAAGAATGTCCAATTTTAGTTATGAACATCAAGTATTCTTGGTAAGTATGCTTATTGACATGGTAAATACCTTGAATTGCTATTTGTTTTTTCCAAAGTTTGTGGTAAGTATTTAGTTACCACATGGTAAGCATTTTCCAGTTTTTATGGTAAGTATGCGCATTGACATGGTAAGCATTTCCAATTTTATGGCATGCCACTAAAATGGTAGGTATCCCACCATTTCACAAACAGATTTCACAATCAGCGGGCATAAAATTCTTCAACATCTATCAAAACAAAGAAGATCCTCCAAGGCATAGATTTTAACAACATTGATAAGACAAAAAGAGCCACCAAAGCATGACTTCTATTAACAAAAAGGTAGCACGCCAGATACCGAAAAGGCTGTAATTTACGTGAGCTAGATTTACAAAAAGGCAGCAGCTGCATTATACATTCAAACGAGACAACAGCAGCTTTAGCCACAATGTCTTCAGTTTTTCCTACCCACACCTCAAAACGGTGTGGTTTTGAGGCACTGCACTGAGATTTTACATGGAAATTTTCTCTTCTACGGTTTTCGTAGGATTCTCATTAAAAGCCTTAGAGTAAAAAATTAATTATGACCCTTTAGAATAAAATGATTGAAAAAATAAGATTTTCGTATCGGTTTAAACAGATTGAAAATTAGAACACTTAATTTTTTAGACCATTTATATTAAAAAAATATGGTTAACAAATTAAGTGTTCCAATTTTTAATACGTTTGGATCGGTGGGAAGATCTTGTTTTTTGATCATTTTATCCTAAAGGATCATAATTAATTCTTGATCATAGGATTTTCAATGAGAGTCCTAAGAGAATCATAGGAATGAAGAGCAGATGTTTAATTATGAAAACCTTAAAGACAAATATTAATTACGATCCTTTAGGATAAAATGACCAAAAAATAAGATTTTCGCACTGGTCTGAGCATTCTGAAAATTGGAACACTTAATTTTTTAACTATATTTTTTTAATGTATAACAGTCTACAAAAATTAAGTGTTCAAAATTTCAATCCGTTTGAATTGGTGCAAAAATCTTAATATTTTGATCGTTTTATCCTAAAGAGTCGTAAGTAATTTTTGACTTTAAGACTTTCAATGAGAACTATAAGACAGCCATAAAAGATAAAATTTATATGTTTCCACGCCCAAAAAAAATTTAACCCGTGGGTAGGTAAACAGGAGATAGAGGAATGAATCTAAGGGTAGATATTAAAAGAGAAGATCCGATGGTTTAAAAAAAAAAACTTGGGCATGATGCCCCAATACTGCTTTGGGGTATGGGAGTCGGACGCATTGAAGCAAGTTATGTTTTCTCTTTTATCTATAAATGGCATTTTGATTTTTGAAATGGGTTTTGAATGGTAACTGGTTGACATGCATCCTATTCTATGTATCATCGTTGTGAGAGAAGGGATACTTTCTTTAATAAGCAAACTATGAAGAGGCTTTCTCTCTAAACTTTCTGGTAAAATGCTAGGGCCGTTAACGTGTTTCTTTTTTTCGATTGTTACCATTAATTGGTGTTTGGTAATGTAAAGGAAAGAGGAAAGAGAGAGGAAAACTTTTATTTCCTTAACATCTTTTTCCATTTTTCCTTCTCTCACCCCTTCTGTTTTTTTTTTTCTTTTAAAAAATGCTTTTTCCTCTACGAAATTGATCTTTGTTATTGTGAAGAGAAAGAGTGGGGGGCGGTGATTGTGCAATGTGCGTGGCATTAGGTGAGGGGAGCGGTTGTTTTGGTGAGTGGTTGGAGAGGGTAACGATATATAAGAAAGATAGCTGAATTTATGTTCCCTTATTTGTAAAAGCAAATATTCATAGGAATATAGTTAAATTTGGTGGGATCAATATTGGGTAAGAATGGTTGAGTTAGTCTGCTGTAAATATTGGAGAAGTGCCTAAGTATTGCGTTCAAAACACTTTTTTGGGGAATGATGCAGATTGGCTTCTCTTCCAACCTAAATATAATTTTTTTATAATAAACATCAAGAGAGAGCTATGATAGTTTTAGCAAATATTTGTGGTCGAAGATTTAAAAAGAGATGATTTTTTTCTTTTTGTGTTATCCTGGATGATAGTTGTGGAGTGGGATTAAAAATGTTAGAACTTTTTATATTTCTTTTATGTTTCTCCTTTTACATTTTTTATTTTGTTACTAACTTTTATCCATAATTCCGAAGAATTGTACAGGTAAATGTTTTGGGAGTGCCGTAGGCACGGCCAATTCTCTAAAAAATGTCAGACCACTAAATTTGGATCTTACCAATGCATTATTTTTTTTTGAAAGTTACAGAAATTGCCCATGTCTCATGCATAGGTAATTCTTTCAAGTAATTCTTTTTTGTGCCACCAAAAAAGAGATCGATTTAGAGTTTGTAACTACCTATAAATTTGATACCCATTATTGTGTTCCAAGATTCAAAGGATAATTCCAAACGGGGTAGGTAGTGCCGTAGGCACGGGCAAACCCTAGTTGAATTAAAGGCAAAATAGTAAATTCAAGTGGATAAAGACAAAAAAAAAAAAAAAAAGGGAGTATGGGTGGCTAAAAGGGGAGTGTGAAAATCATTTTCCATAGATAAAAGGTTTTATCTATTTCACTTATTTAATTTAAGATGAAAAAAAAAAAGGTTCCGTACCCAATCCATTATTAATTCTAACAATTTCATGAATAAAGCTATCTTTCAAGAATATCTCAAACTACTACTAACATTCATGAGAACAAGAATTGAGAGTGGCGAGGGGGTCTATCACCTCATAGATAGACTTTAGTATGCATCTCAAACCATAAGTTTCTTTTCCGTGATGAATCAGAGATCTCAACATAAATTTCAGAACTCTAGATGTGGGACTTGCCACCCCTTGTCCAGACCACCATTGAGCTTCAAGAGCTTAGTCTATCAAATTGCATATGACTGATTCAGTTTGCCATGTTTCATTTTTCTAGAACCAAAAAGAAAGACCAAGTCTGACTTTTCTCCTTTTTTTTGAGAATTGATGATAATACATAGGACTATTGTTCGTGCTACTGGAGCAACGTATCGACTAAGGACTCACTCCTGACCTCTGCACCATTCAGGCAGGGGACTCATAAATAAGTGTATGGACCAACGAGAGTGTAAGGTAGTTAAAATGTTCTGGAGCGGCGCGTGGCCATGCCAGACCACTGAGTTATTACTTTCCATACATTGCTTCAAGGCCTTCTGTTGCAAAATATTTACTGTTCCCCTCCCAAGTAATGGTGCAAGTGCAATGTTCAGGCCCTTAAACGACCTAGCACCAAACATACAGAAGAGCCACCAATAAACAGAAAGAAAGGAAATACTATTATTAAAGCTCAAGAAATTACTAGTACATGGAATCACATTACCACACAAATACCTATACCAAAAGGAAACAATGGAATGGATTCCTTCCACAAGCCCAAAATCAACTTACCCATATCATTCAAGATCATTAGAACCAGACTCCCCTCCATTCTTCCGCGCATAATTGAACGATCCAGACAACAGAAATGAAAACGAAGTGTCTGAATCATCAAATGGAGGTCGTGGGAACTCATGGAAACCCCCAAGATTGCTCGCATCAAAACTCAATGGCGAGAAAAAACTCGCAGAATCATCATCAGCACTCCCCTTAACATCCCCGACATTTTGAACACCAATCGCATTAGAAATGTTTGAGCCAAAGTTGACACCTAGAAATCCAACCTTGTCCGCTGTTTCAGTAGTCTCCATTATATCAGATGGCCCAACTAGCGAGCCTTTAGTTTCATCCAGTGGAATTGCAGGAGTGTGGCCTTGGAAAAGAGTAATATGCCCGAAAAGCTTGTCTTTTCTTGAGAAAGTTGTGCCACATGAACAAAGCCATTTATCCCTCCCACAATGCTTTTCATGGGTTTTAAGATCCGCAATAACAGAGAATT
This sequence comes from Rhododendron mucronatum var. ripense, assembly GCA_019656295.1. NCBI lineage: Eukaryota > Viridiplantae > Streptophyta > Magnoliopsida > Ericales > Ericaceae > Rhododendron > Rhododendron mucronatum. The sequence continues at coordinate 707,899 of BPLT01000038.1, read as the reverse complement.
TTTTAGTGTTGCATCTACTACAAGTGTAACTCTTGTCACAATGGGTCCTCTTGTAATGGTTTTTGACACACAAGATGGTCTTAAGAGGCTGAAACTTTTTATGATCTTTATTCCGCTTGCAACCGGCATATGGGCATGAATACCTCTTGATAAGCATTGGCTCAGAGCTCGATTCCTTGTTAGGTTTTGCTAGTGCAGCAGCAGTTTTATACTCGTCCCCATGGCCTCTCATGTGCATGCGTAAATTAGCATCCCTCTTGAACCCTTTTCCACAAATCATACAAAAGTGGGTGTGAGGAGCAAGAATTTCCTCTTTCTCTAGTTGCAAGATTTCATAGGAACCGGGTGGAAGGTTTTCCCCTTCGTCACCATCTTCTTCATCTTTTGACTCATGTTCTTCAGTCCAATTTTGTTCAGTTTTGAGATCAACATGGTTGGGCTGATCGGCAACCTTGTTTCCATTTCCATTAAAATTTGGGCCGGATGGAAATACGACTCCACCAAGTTGACCAAATGAGGGATTTGCAGACAGGGTTTGCTTTACAGAAGGGAGAAGACTACCTGAAAGTAAAAACAAGTTGAAAGACAATTGAAGTGAGATAGGCAGCAGCATACTATTTTTTACCTCAGCTAAAAGTTGAACAAAAAGGCTGTGTTTAGAATCTTTCGATCACTGTTACCAGAAACCAATACCCTAGCGATTCACGGTTTTTTTCCTGGCATGCATGCATGCCTGGAAACACAACACCTTGGTGGTGAATTTAGCAATCTGCTAAAGTTTTTTGCAAAAAACTCAAGAGTTAATAAACAAGAAATCTGGAGACACTAGAGTTTTGGAAAGACATCTAAAAACTAGACATTAAGCTATCCTGGGAACATTTTGCACGAATTATGGAAAATAGTATTTTGCAAAGATCGGAGGTCTACCACTAGAACATTATAACACTTTTGAATGTTTAGAAGTCTACCCCTAAAGTACAATGATTTAGGGACGGTGGTGTCCACGTGCATGTTCCTGATCCCTCGCACCCAAATGATCTACCTTCCAGGTAAGATAGGTTCGGAAGATGGTATTTGGAGGGATTTAAAGAGGGAAAGGGAAACCAAAATGTGAAGAACCCATATCTATTTATTTGGTTCCCCTTTCCCTCTGTAAATTCCTATTTGAAATCCATGATCCACACACAGCCTTGATGAATCAATTAGAGTGCAAACCAACATGATACTGATGGGAGAATACTACCTGCGGTGGAAATCAGTTGAACTATAATTGAAGTGAGATCAGCAGTGACAAGCTGTTGTTGCTGAGTTACAAGTTCATCAGCCCGAGAGGGACCCTGGCCTCTACGGCCCATAATTAAACGAACCAAATCTTGCAGTTGATGGATCTTTTGTTCAAGGAAAGACAGGTTGCTCAGCATTGCCCTTGGATCCCATTCTGGGATTTTAGTTTGATTATTTGGATTGGGAGTAACTGAAGATGGGGCTTCAGATGGTTGGTTGAATTCTGGGAACCGGCTTTGTTCAGTGTTCATCTCATAGTCTTGCATTGAAGAATCTTCTTCTTCCCACTTCTGCTGACATTGCTGCAGATTGAAATTGTTGAAAGATTGGTGATCAGGGGGTACTTTCTTTGGTATCTCCTTAAGATCCATTTCAAAATCTTCCCCTCAGATGTATGAAATCGATTCTGAAAAGATGCAATATAGGCATGACATAGAAGATATTCATCAGATTTGCAAGCACAATAAATGAAAAGGAGGAGAAACAAACAAGCAATAGGAAACGCATAAGGATACTAATATGTAAGTCTTTCCAACAGGAAGGCACATGTATAATTGAATTTAGAAGAGCTGAAAATGCACAAGGATACTAATATGTCGTCTTTCGAACTGGAAGGCTGCCATTTTAGATGACAAACTCGTAACGAAAACGTTACATGACAATGAAGTGTCGGAACTTCATTTATTTCTTCGCTTTTGCTTTCCCTTTCCCTTTCCCTTTCCCTCTAGACATCCCTCTTCAAGTACACAATCCAAACACAACTTAAATGAATCACTAAGAATGTAATAGAGGAAATAACATGGCTGCCCTTGACTTTCCTCATAAGGAAAAAAAAAAAAAAAGAGAGCAAAAAACAAGCAAAAAGAGCAAATTTTTTCTTGATAAAAAAAAAAAAACCTCATGTTTGAAGCTATTAGTAGAGGTCCAGAGGAAGATGGGGGCAAACTCAAATCATATCGTCCATTGGTGAATAAAGCTGCAGTGGTTGATTACTCGATTTATTCTCAGAAGATAGCTTATTTGTAAAAAAAGCCACACTCTTTCAAGTATTAACCCAAAAGAAGAAGTATATCAAACATCTATAAATTCGAACCCAAACTTGTAGATCCAAATACTCACACATAAGCTTTACACACCCTCCAGCTTAGAAATTATCAGTAAATCCTTCCAATCCGAATCTCGCCACCAAAAGGAGGGTGTTTGGTTGGTTGGGATTGGGATAACGAAATTCCTACCGAGAAATCGTCCATCAACCTAAAACTAGATCTTAATGAAGATAAAACTAGATCCCAAACATCATTTCAACATTGCCCAAAACCAGAATACATCTCAAATTCTCAATATATGTTAGGTCATGATTTTTGATTGGCCAGTAAGTGGATGTATAACCTGTATGATTAGTTATTATCTGATCACATCTCTAATTCTACCAATCAAACTGACCTAGATGCGTATAAGCTGACCCGGATACCTGAGGTATCAAAAAATAATTCTACCAATCAAACTGATCCTAACATCACATGAAAACCACAGACCTTTTTTTCCCAATTAAAACTAGAAGCTATTTCAGCAATCAAAAGTCAGCACAAACAATAAGAAGTCAAGGGCTAATACATAAACTGAAACTGAAGATATGCAATGAAATCGCTAAAGTAATCCAAACCCTAGCAAAATAATCAACTCAGATAAGTGATAGAAGAGAGAGAAGGGAGGACTCACCGTATTGAAGATGAGATGGATGCTCCCTGTCGGCTGCTCTGACTTGGCTACCTCCAATTAGAGAGAGAAAGAAGAGAGAGAGGAATGAAAAGGGAGATGAAGCTGAAGTGAAGCAATATATGAGCATCTCTAGAGAGGCACAAAAGCAGGTCAATTTTTTTAATCAAAGTGGGACCATATTTGTCAAACCCAATATGCCAGCACCGTTGATCCGAAACCCATCAATCACAACCGTGTGTCCAGGGGTCAAATGTGATTTGATCTACTTTCAGCGTCATATTGGCTTCTTAAAATGCCCAGTAGTGCTAATGGACACAAGCTAGAATGGCTCTGATTGGGAGTTCTTCTACGACCCACCAAACCAACTGGATGATTCTCTCTCTCTCTCTCTCTCTCTCTCTCTCTCTCTCCTACTAGTACTATATATTAGTATTATATGTATCTACACATGTAATTTGACCGGGTTTTGTTGAATAGGATAATGTAATGGGGAGGGTGAACTGGGGTGGGGGATTAACCAGGGGGCCACGCCACCGATACAAACGCTGACCCCAATGACTTCCTCCTTCCTTGTGCTGCTTCTGGGAAAGAGCAGTGCAGGTCGGCAAAAGAAACAAATTAAGGACAAGTAGTAACTTGTTTTCTGTTTTGCCATGCAAAAAAGAGTAGTATTTGTAATGTGATAATCTAACTTTTTACTTTCTTTCATGATCGGATGTCCAGATCAGATCAACTTGCAAAATTAACAATCGGACAAATTTTCTAGTAGAACTAAAGTTTGAAGTGTTTGGCCATTGTGAATTCGAATATGCAACATCATAGAAAACAAACACTTATTTGATTTCCCATACCACTAGGCCATACCCGGGTAATCAACCTAATCTGGTCCTTGGTTCAATTTAATTATTTTTAATTAATAATTGGAATTTTTTATGTTTAGTGAATTTTTGTTTCTTTTTCGTCAAAATTTTCTAATTAGTCATCTTGACGCGAGAAATCAAAAAAATAGAAAATCGACCGAAGTTAAAATCTTGTCTTTTGAACTTTTCATGCTCGGTGAATTTTTTACAGATTTAGAAACTGCATTATGAAAATTCAATTTGAATATGTTTATAGAGATTTAGAGATAAAATTGAATTCATGGATCATCTTAAAATTGGATTCAAAGATTTTATGATAAAATCATGAAAATTCGAGTTTAAAATTTAGTTCAAAGATACAACTAAAATTGAAATTTTTAAAAAGTTATATTGAAAATTATTTCATTTCAAATTTGATTTAGAGTTGAATTTTGGAGATGAAAATTTAATATGTAATTTTAGAATTTCATTGAAAGATACAATATACAATTAAAATTTTGGAATTTTTGAAAATGCAATTTTAAAAAATTCAGAGATAAACTTTTGAGAGTTCAAGTTTAAATTTTGATTTAAAGATAAAAACTAAATTAATTTTCAGAAACTATAAATGAAAATCTAATTTAACAATGTACAGATGAAGTTTAGAAATATTTGATTCTACAATTTAATCGAGAGGTGAATTAAAATTTCAATTTAGAAATTTGATTCATAGATTTAAATTTGAAAATTTGATGATTTCAAAATCATAAATTCAATTTTAATTTTTGAAATTTTATTACAAGATGAACATTTATATTATCCATTGAAGTTTGATTGAAAGATAAAATGATACATTAATTTGAAATATTCAAAATTCAAAGTTTGACTTAGAGATTGGAGGAAATTTTGGAAATTTGATTTGCACATTTTCATTCACAAAAAAAAATTGCAATTGAGATTCAAAATTTCACAATTTGATATGGGACTGAGAGAGGAAGTTCTAAAATTTTTATCTAGATATTCAATTAAGAACATAAGTTTAATCAATTATGAAACTATATTCAGTTTAAAATTTTGATCTAAAAATATAATTTGGTAAAGAATATAATAACTAAAATTTAGAAATTTAATTTATAGAGAAATCCCAAAATATTGAAACCGATTAATTTTCTTTTTTCGAGGAATGATTAATTGCAAGCACAGGCAACAATTGGGCAATTGATTAAAGAGTGAGCCTCCATGTGAAACCATGCACCCAGGGAAAAGACCCCGGGAAATTCCTGGCGTCCTAGGGCTTGATGGGAAGGAAAACACCCAGGGCCCGTTTGGATGCGGGGAAAGAATTGGAAATATTAGTTAATAAGGGGGGATAAGATAGCAGGGGGTATTAGTTAATAAGGGATGACCCATATTGATGTGATGTTTATAGAGGGATGATTAAATAATAGGTTGTTTGGATGAAGTATTAGAGAAGGGGGATTAAATAGTACGACATTGGGATGGAGGATAAATTGGGGGTATAAGGGAGGGTGGATGATGTAAAAAGCTGTTAAATGACTCTTTTGCCCTTGTACAGTATTAAATTAGATTATTCATTAAATTCAATATATAATTATGAAATTCAACCTTTATTTTTTTTCACACATGATTAATCAAAAATTATTTAACTAATATAATAATTATATAAAATAAATAAAATATTAACATTTTGTTTTTTAAGTGCTTTATTATATTTATGTTATATTTTTTAAAATTATGAAATTTTAAAATGTTAAATTACATACCTATTATTTGGATAAAATAAATTTAGTTTATCTTGAAAATGTTTAAACCAGATATTTGTTTGAAAATGTTTAATAAAAATACTTAATAATGTTTAAAGTAGGAAATTTTATCATTTTTTTAAATGTTTAATAAAACCGAAATTTTATGAATTTTTAAGAAACCAAAATTTATAAAATGAATGGGGAATAAATGGTGGTTAAAAACATGTGGGCGTTAGTTGAAATCCTTTGAGGAGTAGATTCAACAAATTATTTATATCAAATTTTCTATAAATAGCACTCATTTTTCATATCTCATCCTACATCTCATCTTCATTTCCTAATTTCCTATTTTAGTTTTTTGTCATCATTTCAATGGCACGCCGAACTTGGAGGAAGGAGGATGCATTGTTAACAAACTTTACGAGCCTTGTAGATTAGAGGGTTTGGCAAACCAAAAACGGAGAGTTTCGCAATGCCCACTTGGGAGTTCTTAAAAATGAGATGCGAGTTTCTTTCTCTCAAGCATGTATAAACGAAAATCATATTGAAGGAAAGATCAAGAAATGGAAGAGTGATTATCACACACTAGACGCTATGCTTAGGCGTCCTGGGTTCAAGTAGAATCCAAATGAAAACAAACTAGTGGTGGAAAATGAAATTTGAAATGAATTCATCCAAGTACTCTTCAATTTGTTTTCAATTTTGTATGAAGTATTGTTTAGTAAATTTTGTTAATGTTTTCCTTAATTTTATATGTAGGATCACCTACATCTGAGACATTTTCGGGACAGGCAATTCGCCAATTTTAATCGATGGGCCTATTGCTTTGTTTGTCAGGAGAACTAAAAGTTCGAATTTCAAGGCGGGCGTTGGAAGAATAAATTGAAAGTTGTGATAATAAATGTATGGAAGATTAAATTTTAAGTACTGCTTGCAAGTATTTAATTTTATTTGAGATTAGTACCGTTTGTCTACATAATTCAGTCTTCATTTTCAAATTTATGAAATTAAACTTACAACTTGATTACGAATCGAATAGATATGCGAACAAAATACAACATACGTAACCTAAGAAATCTAAAATACAACAAAGAAGTTACAAATATTTGACTCCTTAACTTGGACTTCAACTGCCTCCCAAGTTGTATAGAATCCCAGATTACAAAACTGCAATTACACAACAATATTATGCCATTTGGCTCAGACAAATGTCATCATAGCCGCTTGTACATAGGACCATAGATAAGCCAACAACAAAACACCCCACAAAACTGCTGCAAACAGCATGCCAAACCAGCAGTGGCACACATAGCTTGGACACAGTTTTAAGATACAGGCTGGACACAAGTTGGACACAGCACCAGAATACAGCTTTCAAAACCAAGAGAACAGCATGCAAACCCCAAAAACTGAGTCAGAGTTGCAGAAAAACAGCTTGCAAATCCAGAACATAGCATACTAAACCAAACATGGGTTCAGAAAATATATTTTGGGAATCACAGGGGTACTCATGGCTGCAACAAAAAAAGTTACCATGCCACGGTATCCACCTTAAAATTATGAATTGAATTGATTCATCATTACCCATAAATAAAGAGAACACACACATGTTGCAGTTTCTGAGTTTAGAATGCTGTTTTCTGGGTTTAACCTGTGAAACTTGGACTTTGTTTGGACTGGCTCAGCTTATCACACACACACACACTTGGCTCAGCTTATAACACATCATAGCCACCAAATTTGTTGTGCTAACAGCAGAAACAGCAGTAAAATGCATTCTAAACCTCAGAAACTGCAGAAAATAGCCTTCTAAATCTCAGAAACTGCAGAACATGTGTGTTTAAACCTAAAAATCTATAGTAAACTGCATTCTAAACCTCAGAAACTGCAGAAAATAGCATGGTAACAGCAGAAAATAGCATTCTGAACCAAATAAAACTGCAGAACAACATTGTAAACCTCAGAAAGACAGAAACAACATGCTCAAGACTGAAAGCAGGCAGCCACTGGACAGAGGCTTCAAAACAGAATGAGTACCCACAGATTAGCAGCTGTTTTCTGCAGTTTGCACACATACACACAGTGGGTTCAAAATGTAGAGAACAGGAAACTGTAGAACAGAACAGAACAGAACAGAAACAGCCTGGACACAAAGCAGCCGAAAACTGGACAGAGGATTAGTCAATATTTCATCATAGCCCACAAAAACCACTTATGCCATTTGGCTCAGAAAACTATCATAGCCCATACAAAACCAGCCCAAATAACTGCAATAAAACAGGCAACAAACTAAATTGGGCTCAGACATTGGAAGTTAATCATAAGGGCACTCATTGGCTGCAACTAATGTTACCCCGCCAAGGTACCTACCTCAATTAACAAATGAATTGACTCATCATTGCCCTTGTCACACAAACACATTACTTGCCAAAACCTGTCATGCAAAGATTTATAATATTACATCTCCATAAATGCAACACATTAAATGGACTTGATAACATATTGGATGGATTCGATCAACTGTGTTTACAGGACACACACGAGGACATAACTTTATATGAGACTGTTTCTCATCATATATGTTTATCAACATCTTTGTACCAATACACTTGCTGATGCTTGGCAGTCAAGAATTAATATAAAGAACACAGTAGCCACAGAAGGGATTGAAACAGATCATTTGGAATCAAGCAAGAAAAGTCTAACAAACACCATTCACATGAATGATCTTCTGGACTTAACACATAACAGTCCTAGGGAAATTAATGGAGACTTACACAAATCAATTAGTTTGACACCAGTCTCAAATAGAAAATGTTTGTATTGGGTTTAACATAATTAGCTATAAGCCGATGACTTAACCATAATTATACTTAACCGAACAAAGAAGAAGGATGGAAATGCAATCTATGACAAAAGTCTCAATGATGTGTCCAAAAATAGGCTGTGCTTTTTTTCCCAATAATGACTAATTGAAAGTTTGTGGCAATCCACTAGTTGAGTGCTACTTTCATAGGTATGTTACATGATCCTATATATGTATAGTTAATCTATAGCTAAGCCTAAAAGGCAGTACCTGATTTAAACTTCGTGCTTGTTTCACCATCAATTTTTATCTCCTTGAATGTAATCTTCCTGTTTTTCCACTTTACTACTTAGAACAAACTCTTCCAATAATTTTTAATTTCCTTCTCTCATACTTCGAAGCAAGAAGTAAATGTTTGCCTAGTATAATTACTTCATATCTTGTCTTGCTTAGGAGCTCATACTATTTTTTTTTCAGGAATCAAACACGTGAGAGGTTCTGTCCTACTTGAAAACCTGCTCCTTTGTCAATGAGAGCGAGGTTCCCAGGCGGTTCTAGCTTGGAAGCGCGGGAGCAAGGTTCTCGAGTGGATTCCTCTGCCCGACTGAAGGATATTCAAAGAGAAACCAATATCCAACTAAATTAATATATATATATATATATATATTTGCATATCGCTCCAATTTCTTGTTCATGAAATCAAAACCGAAACAAAAATGAAAAAAAAAACCCTAATCTGGGTTTGTCTTGTCTTCGGCCAGCCACAACCATGGGTTCAATCAGAACAATGGAGAGAGAGAGAGAGAGAGAGAGAGAGAGAGAGAGAGAGGTTTCTACACTGGAAAATCACTATTGAATGTCCAAAATCACAGATCCATGGAGTTAAACACACAAAATCGCAGGTACACTTAAACACCTGCACATCAATGTACTTAAAAACCAAAAATAAATCATCGTACAACATTATCAAACTCCATACCTGAGTTAATCGAACCTCCAAATTGCTGCACTCACCAAATCGCCATAAAACCCTCTCTGCTCAGTCGAACAAAACTAGAAATGGGTAGCGGCAGAAAAGGGAAGCTATGGTTGGGAGAAAGGGGGATTAGGAGGGGTGGAATCGTCAGATTTCAAGGGGGATTGGGGGGTATAATTTATGGGGACCTCAGACCCTGCCCAACAATAAGACCGCTGAATCCCCTCATCTCCGGTCTTACCGAAGGAGGAGGATAACCGAAAACCCCTGGGACTGAGTTCCCAAACGAGGGCAACAGATGGGCCCCAGGTCTTGGAGGAGGGGTATTATTTATGCCCCCTTCTTTTACTGCATCCAAACGACCCCCAAGGTAAAGCAGTGGTGACCCTAGACAAGAGTCTCACATCGCTTGGTGAAGTGTAAGTTGTGAGTTATAAGTAATAGATTATAACCATACCTAGTACAAAGCTTTTTAAAGCCGTGAGGGCGTCAAAGCTCATTGAAACTTCACATTAAGCGTGCTCACCCTAAAGTAGTCCTGGGATGGATGACCTACTGAAAAGTCCACGGAGGCGAGGCAGAAGCGGGTCATTACTCATTACACTCCAAATTTACTTCAACTTTTTGTATTATAGAGGGGACACCCATCTTCATTTTCAAAAATTTGGTCTTCAAATTTATTTGGGTCTCCATTTCAACTTTTTGTATTATAGAGGGGACACCATCTTCATTTTCAAAAATTTGGTCTTCAAATTATTTGGGTCTCCAAAAATGGAGACCACACATTCATTTTGAAGACCAAATCTCTAAAAAGGACAATAGATCTCTCCATAAAGTACAAAAAGTCTAATAAAATAGAAAATAAATTACAAAATCTTCCCTCAATATGTCACATCCATTCTCCATTTTGGAGTTTTGGAGACAGATCTGCCTAAACCCTCTCGTCTTCTCCACCGCCGCACCTCCTCTGCTATCTCCATCACATAGTCATCGGTGTTCCGTCACTGAGGTGTGTCTCGATTTTGTGGATTAGCTTGCAGATGTGGTTGTCGGAGTCCGTTCTTGTGAGCGCTTGGTTTGCTGAAGTACGAGTGCTTGGTAGGTTGGTTGTTGTTTATGAGGTTTTTATATCTGATGCTCTTCCATTTGTTTTTGTGTTTTTCTCTCTGATTTCTTATTATGAGTCTTTCTCCCGATTAAGTTTCCTCCACCTTGATTTGTTGGAGTTCATTCAATTGTTTTGGGATTCGTTTGTCAGAAGCTAGCTGATAATCGAGAGATCGTCGTGTTAATTTGTGAGGTTCTGGAGTTATGAGCTTGCAAATCTAGGCCTCCTGATTTTTGTCTCTATTTAGGATAATTAACTCTCTTTGGTTGTATGTTTATTTTGTATCAATGAAATCTCCTAACATTGAAATCTCCTAACATTTTGGAGAAAAAAAAAAAAAACCTATAAAAGACAACATAGGGTTATTTTTGGGCCTCTGAGTCGTCTCTCAATTCCGCTTTAGGGCTACTTTCACTTTTACTTCGAGAATGTCAACTAGCAATTACTCCAATATATATCGAATTACACTTCTAGGAATCCTTGCTCTTACCTCATAATCACATAGGCAACTCATAAAAATAAGGCGTTCAACTCTTAAAACAAGTATAAATCAAGATGTCAGCTCCCTTATGTACACCATCTCTCCATACTCCTCCAAAACACCATTTTTCATGGGCTCCAATAAGAACCTACGACGATGATTCAAGCCGTCCATCTTATGACCCTTGCAAATAGAGATTTCTCGAAAAAATCGGAGTCATAGGACAGTTGTAGGCGCACAAAAAGAATTATATCTTGTTCTAAAAGATGGAGTAAAAGATATTTTAAACTTATCTGTTATATCAAACAAAATATGATTTGTTCATATGCCTATGCATGTCAATCAAGCTGAGTTTTTACAGATACGTTCTTTTCAGCGAGGGTCCGAGTTGAAAGATCCGGATCAGTGGTTTGGACCCGTGAAGGAGTTCAAAAATGACAATTTTGAGGAATATGAAGAGATGGGGTACGCCGGAGAGCTCATCCCAAAATTTTACAGACTACAAAATATCACTGCCTTGGGGTACCTTCCGTCCTAGGGCTCCTAGTCCAACTTCCTTTTCTGGTGTCTTGTGCTGTATACCATTCCGCTTCATCCAGTTATGGAACTTCTGAATTACAACGTCATTTGGTTGCAACATATACAATGCAGATTCCACAAGGGCTTTTTACTAGGACAACTATGAAATAAGTGCCACAAGGGCTTTTTACTGGGACGACTATGAAATAAGTGCAAATGTAAACGAGTAATCACCCTTCAGTTCAACTACAAAAGCACCTTATTCACTTGACAGCCACTAATTCCTTTCCCCGAAGTTTCTGCTTTGCCGAAGAACTCCGAACTCCAAGTAATTCTTTCAATGAGACTTCCAGGAATGGGGAAAAAATAAAAGTACAAGAGATATGGGAATGACAATTAGGAAGCTATTAGAAAGCTCAAATAAGGGTACGGTTACTTCAAAATGTTCAGCCCCCAACAACTCCCCAAAAGCTATGAAAAATTATTTTGTCCTTGAGACCTTCAATCAAATTATTTTCCATCTGCAGACGGTATTAGTATAATTGACAAACTTGTAATCACAGAATAGCTTAGATGATTTTACTGAAACTGTTCTCAATATTGACCAATATCCCTTCTGGGTCTCCAAACCTGGAAGCTTTATATCTTCTCTTCTCATTACCAAAGCATGTTCTTCAACTAGTTCAAATGATCCATGCAAAAAAGGCATCTAGTTTTCTTAATGCAGCATGATTCTAAGAGACTAAGATTGAAGGATCAATTCATCATCCCACCTAGGAGATTCTGGAATTGAACCACAAATAAACAAATACCTCCCAGAAGAGGATAGATCTTCAATGCATCCTTTAAAATGTCTTAGACCTTTTGAAGGTTACCCACTCAAAGAATGGGTTATATTTTCACTGAGTACGCTTCTGAGTTTCGTCCAACAGCTTCGAGAATTCGGTCAAGATAACTGAGTCATTGCAGGTTTCTCTCTCAGATAACCAGTTCTCTTGAAGACGAACATCAACATCCCTGCATCGTGGTGTGATCCAGAAACATCAGCAACCGGAATTATTAAACTCGAAGGATACGGCTACAAGAAGACAGACATTTACCTCCTTAAAGAAAGAACTTCATAATTCCTTCGTAGGTAATCAGCATGCTTCGTTAGGGTGTCTTGAACATATGGTTTGCCCACAGTTCTTACCGCTGCAGCATTTAGTAAGTTTTCCAATGAACCATGTTTTCTCAAGAGTTTGAGTGTAGTCTTCCTACCAAAACTGGGAACTAAATGTTGAATCCCAGGAACTCCATCAACCTCATCGCCCACTATGGATCCTAAGAAAAATAACTATGTTCAGAAAAGTGATACAAATTCAAAGTACATGATCGGCAGAAAGATTCTGAACATCATAGATGTTAATGATGCAGAGCACATGGTTATTATCCCAACTTGGGTCATCGTTGCTGCCAGTCACCTGAACTACTTAAAGAAGCATACGATAGTAGGTCTTACTCAAACAAATATCTTACTTGTATCAACTATATGGTAAGCTGATAGAGGGAACATATAGCTTATTTATCAATTTACACTCCTTTTCGGTTTGTTCTGTCCATGTAAATTAGGTAACCTGTAATTCATCAATGTAGTTGAACCTGATACACACCATAAAGCTTCTTAAACCTACAGATGTACGGATTGGGAAGGAGATACTTTAAGAATCCAACAAGATACTTCTTTCTGCTCAATATGTGTGGGTGCATGGTACTCCGTCTTAAGGACTGAAGGAGTGAGGGTCACCACGAATGAAGGTCAACCCCAAGGTCAGGATGAAGGATGACCTATTCCCTAGCCCAAGTTGCTCGGGCCCGGAGAAGGCTTGTGGAATGGAGGCTTGAGCTCAAGGGATCGTCTGAGGGCCTAAAATCCCCTCAGAGGTTGTTAAGACCCCAGTCTGAAAGAGGTAGATTGAAACGTCACTATCCTTACCTACCACCTGACACCCTTATCACTGACTTCTGATCAATAGACTTTTAGGCCTAGGGCCTAGACGTCACATGACTACTATATCTGACACATTTCTATGAGTCTTAGGTCTGACCTATGGCCTCGTAGGCCTGCGACCTTCCAGCGATAGCCATTAAAGACCTTCCACGTGTCCTCAGTCCAGCGGGACTTCAAGCCATCTCTCTCTCCTATACAAAGGACCCTTGCCTTTGTCCAACACATTACACAACATTGGTCTTGGTATTGGTCTCTCTTCTGCCACTCTCTCACTAGGATCTGTCTTGGGCTCTCTCCTCCTCCGCCTTCGGCACTCCAAGCCTTCAGGAGGCTACAATACCCCATCAATCTATCACACAATATGCATCTTTCATTAGTAAAGGGGGTGGCATCCCTACCCACACACCCTGACACTAGGGAAGATGCATAGCCTATCCAGGCCTAATACTTGCCACATCTCTCCCAAGTTTGGCAATTTGGACCCAAAATGTGTGCAATGTGAAAAAGCTCATTAAACCAAATGACGACCCAGTGCATTAGTTAGAAAGTTAACATTCAGTTTTTTATTGGAAGCTTGGAAGAATATGTAGCATACCAGACTCAATTAAAATCAGGAAATTTAACTCAGTTAAGGAGATTCAAATCAATGCAAAAGATTCTAAGACACATAAGTGTATGTATAAGGTGGGAAATTAAGGCGAAATTGTAAATGAATAGTGGACAATTGAAATCTGAAACCTTCTCCTGAAAATGCATATACACCAAAATCAAATTGGAATTTTGGTGCGACAAGAAGAGAGAAAAACCAGAACGCAGACTATTTCTTTTTTGCTCAGCAAAATCAGAACACAGACTTTCAATGCCAATAGAAGGATTTCACTGGGATTTGGGAAGAATGAACAACTAAGGACTGAACAACGGAGCCTGTGTGAGTCCCCCTACAATCTCTTTTGACAGTTTCCCTATTTCATAAGCAAATTCCCTCCTTCCTGAATGATCCTAGCATCAAATTCCTTTCCCTCCCCAAGATATTTGATCTTCACCCCACTCAATTGAAAAAACAAAGAGAAAAAATGAAGAAGCAAAACCTAATTTGTAGAACAAGCAATAGATATATACAAATTTAATTTGTCTTCAACTTCAAGTTCCCGAATTGCTCCATATTGAATATAATTATACCTCGTTTCAGACGAGATCTCGGATATACCCCATATGGTAAGTTCATGAAAAGGGGATCTGAAAAGATTCGTCAAATACTTACTAAGACTCAAATCAGAGGATGGATCACAATGATACTGTGCTTTATAGTGCTTTATGGTGTAAAATGACCAATTGTCAGACTTATGCAAGGGCATAACAATTTGCACATCCTCAGAGATGAGTTGCTTGAAATCTTTGTCTGGAGAGGCAATGACAACTTGATACCCTCTTCGTAAAACTTCATCAACAAGTGTAGCCACAACATCATCTGCTTCATGCCCTTCAATTTTCACAACCTGCAACAAATTTCATTCTCACCAATGAACCCAGTGAAACTAAAACTATAATATATAAAATCATCAATATCCAACATGTTTAGTCCTTATTCTTTGAAGAATGTGATGGGGAGTGACTCAGAGCGCCGACCGGATAATAGTAGTCAGATGCTTGTAATGTTGAGCTCAATGAAATGTCATTCCTTAAAAAAACCAATAAGAGGAAAACAGTACACTGTTTTTCTGTCATTCCTGCCAACTTGCTGAACCAGCACTAGCCAAGACAAATAATCTTCCAAAATATGTCTACGCAGAAATGGAGACAATCACAGTATACAGATGCAACATGTAATGAACCCATCTCCACACTAGGGCTTTCTCCCAAGGATTAACTACCCCATTTTTGTTGTCCTATTGGTCCAATAAATATGAAGGTTTCATTTGAGACTTGAAAACATCAAATAGTTGTTGTTGGGAATAGTGTTGCCCAAAATTAATCTACAAACCACGCTATCTGAAAGTAAAAATCTGGATGAAGTACTTCGAACTGATAAGGCACTGTGGTCTCTATGTTTATAAAAGAAATATAACCCCTTCCCTCATCACACATCATTGGATTTAAGCGGAGACTCTTTTGTATACTCCCTGTAAATAAAAGAATGCATTAGGAAATGGTTTAAGCTCCATAGGTTGAAAGAAGGGAAAGGAACAAGAGAAAAATATCTCGGCCTCTCGGGGATGGAATGCTTGTGTTGTACACAGTAAACATCCCCGCTTCTCAACTATCATGAGATGCAATTTTATATTTACGAGTTTCCAAGTCAAACAATCCTATTGTACTGACATAAAAAAACAGTGTTCCTTATGACTTACCATAACAACGAAAGTACTGAATGACCTTCGGAGGTAATAAAGCATGATATACCAGATTAACAGCTATTATGACATCCTAAAACTTCAGAGTTCAGAAGCCAATAAGGGCTTCAAAGATATTCGTAATACATAAGAAGTGAATAAGAAGATTGACTCACTGGCACGTTCAATTTCTGGAGCACATCAATGACCGCATGATGTGACCTCCAAACAGGACCTTTCGAGAAGTTTCTCCTTTTTGACTTGTAGGTAGGTAACAATTGTCTTCGATACTCATTGCCTCTTTCCCCGTCTATAACCTACAAACCAATATTCCAGTAGAGAGGTTAAAAAACAAATGAGAAGAATAATAGCAATTTACAGCTATGTAAATCAATATACATATACAGAGGCATAAAAGTGTTGGTGAGCCACCAAGATATCAAGTACTTAACAAATGAGAAGAATAATAGCAATTAACAGCTATGTAAATCAATATACATATACAGAGGCATAAAAGTGGTGGTGAGCTGCCAAGATATCAAGTACTATCTTATTCATGGCACAGGTTCAATTTTCAATTCACGGCCGCCCTTGACAAAAAGCCAGGGTAAGGTTGTCTAGCTATTAGCCTCTCATTCCTTTACCAGTTACAAGCATAATTGTGCACTTAGTATGGCCTCTAAGTATTTATTTATTCGAGATTCTTCCCAGGTGTGTAAAATGATTTGTCTAATTGCTTAAGCTGACTAAACATATCACGAAAAAGGGTCTCGATACATCCAGAGTTTTGTACTTCCTACAGCCTTCGGGGGTAAGCTAGCTAATCATTGACATGATTTCTCAGATCGACATCGCAATTTTTGTAAGTAAGGAAAAGGTCAGAAGAGGAAAGCTGCACTTCTCTCCAAGTTATGAAAAACCCAGTAACAATATAAAAGACTAGCAATGATATCTAGAACTGGAAAAAAAAAATCCCCACATACTTATATCCTCTTTTGCTTTCCTCAATGTTTTAATGTTCAGTAATGAACATTAAAACTAAGGAAGAACTATCTTTTTCGCATCTCTAGCCTTGACCCTTTTTTCAACCCAAATTTGGGTAAAATTTTGGGTCAAAAATCCATTTGGGTATGCCGCTTCCAATATTAAACCCTAATTTTTACCCAATTCTATTGTTTGTATGTTTTCCTCCACATTTTCCCCTCATTTGGGTTTCAAATGGCACATTTATACTAAGAAAGTGAAAATAGGTGTTGAGAAAACGGATTTGGATTCGAGTAAGAAAAAGGGTAAAGCACAAAATGGGTAGCGAAGGGTATGCCACTGGACATGAGTTTTTAATGCTTCCACTCGAATTTTTGAGTTTGGGTAGAAAAATAAGGGTAAGGAATGGAGATGCTCTACCAAATTCATGAACCCCACATAGCATTGTATCAATACACCACAATTTCGATAGTAGGTTCCAACAAAAACTCTAACTACTGCATAATAATTCCACACAAGAAAATAAAGTTGCTTACAGCAATAACAGGGTCGGCGAGGCTGACTTGAGAGAAGAAAAGGGAAATCCAATGAGCAAACGAGAGTAAACTGGGTGTGCTTCCTTTGTAACAGAGAGGATTAACGTCCAAGAAGAAAACCCTCCTCCTCCTCCTCCTCCTTTTCTTCTCTATAATTTCGTTTTCATTCACTTCACTGTAGCTTTCAAAGTTGTTATTGACGTGTTGCATCAATTGCCCACCGACTGTTTGAGTTAGGGCCCCAGATAAATCAGCAGCAGGGGCTCTGAGTTTCCATAACTTTAGCGCTTTGGGTTTGGTTCTTTGGTTGATTCCTAAGGTAGCAAGACATGGGGCAGCGGTGGTGGTGGTGGTGATGCCAACATGAGCCGAAACAACAGCTGCTTCGACCATTTCCAATGACAAAAGCGTTGATGTCGTTTACTACCACATCCACTTCGGTGAGGAGGGCTGCAGTTATTTCTTGCAAATGGGCGAAGTGCACAGCAGGCTATGTGCACAGCAGCTGTGCACAGCGGCCATTTTTTCCCGCCTCGGGTCGAACAAAGATGATCGGACCCGCTCATTTTGTTCAAAATACGTCGGTTAAGGTCTCTGTAAAAAATGAGCTTCGTTCGATATCGTTAGAGGCGTTAACAAAACGCCCAAAATCATGTTAACGCCTCTAACGATATCGAACGAAGCTCATTTTTTACAGAGACCTTAACCGACGTATTTTGAACAAAATGAGCGGGTCCGATCATCTTTTTGTGACCCGAGGCGGGAGGAAAAGTCTGCTGTGCACAGCTGCTATGCACAGCTTGCTGTGCACGAATCCTTTCTGATGGGCGAATTCAATAGCCCCGACCAGCTGCCCAGTTGCTTTTTGGGAAAATTGCATAAGAAATCCTCTACAGTTTCAACGACTTCCAAAATCAAATCCTATATTTGTACTTTGTACAACTAAAACCCCATGGTTTTTTTTATTTTTTTTCTTTTTCAATCGTCATACATCAGTGAGGGTTAGTAGGGGGTGTTAGAGTTAGCACGGAATCCAGAAGCTATCCATAGCTTGGGACTCTAAGGGTATTGATCCAGCAGGAGTCGAACCCAGGACCTCCCTCATAGGGGAGAGATGACATACCATGATACCAACTGCACTAGGCTGTGGTTGTCTAAAACCCCATGGTTAAGCGGTTCCAATTTGGCTACAATCCGTTATTTCAGCTACCTTTGAGCGTGAAACCCCTTTCTCCCCTATATCTATAACACCGTAGGACCTTCGAAAACGCAAACTTGAGAGATAGGCGATTAAGTTTTAAGAATCTTTACCAGTTCGTTATGAGATTTTGGATTTGTAGGTAATGAGTGTAGAAAAAATAAAGTAATGATTGAAGAGAAATAGAAAGAAAAATATGAGTAATAATTGAAAAAAATAGAATAATGATTAAAATCCAAAACGGAGTCTCAAGCTGTCATTGTCTCCATTTTGATGATCATTGAGTACTCATATTTGATGATTATTGAGGATGAGCATCTCCGAGGCACTCTTCTACTCCAATTTTTAGCTTTTGTTGACTTAGGTAGAATTTTGAGGACTCATATTTGTAGTTTTTAAAGTCCTCACTCCAACCAAAAACTCCAAGCAAAAAAAAAAAAGGAAAAAAATGAGTGGGTTGGAGATGCTTTAAGTTCTGTAATCAAATATGCAATCCTAACTTACAATATTTTAGAAAATATAAAATGAGACTGCACAATAAGATTATTGGAAAAATAGTAATTGAGGTTAGTGTTAGACACATCCTTAAAGTAAATTCGGTGTCCACACTGGTGCTAATGAGATACTCGAACATTTGCAGCCCGGGATACAAGGATTATGGACGCATAGAAGCACCACTTCCATTTTCCCGCCAGGCGAACCAAAAGTCTAAAACAGCGTTGAACTCTCAAAATTTATTGTACGCATTATGCAGTATAGCAAATTTGCAGTCAAAATTTGGAAAAATGACGGTCAAGGACATACTTGACTGATATTAATTATCAAAACATGTCATGGACCGTCATTTTCCCTAACAGTTAATGAAATTAGAGGACAAAGATTGCGACTGTTGGCCGACCAACAAGTTCGACGAAAGGAAAGAGAAATGTTACGAAGCCAAAAATAAAAATTTATTTATAGAAAAGAATGTATGTCCTTGGGGGAAGCCCATTTATCTTTGATCCAACCCAAACCGGCTGGGTTCAGTTGGCGTCAGCGCGGGTTGTAAATGGGCCAAAACCCATTTTGTTCACAGCCTCTACCCCGACAAAACTCGTAATTACTCACTACTCCGGGAATATTACTCTCTATACTCCCGAAGTATGGAATATTATTCCCAAAACTTGTGTGCCCGAGGCTCAACTCTTTGGGTCATATGACTCATATCTAAGTATACGTAACCACTTACAGCTCGTTTGGTATGCGAGAGAAGAAAAGAAACGGGGAGAGAGCTCAATCTCTCTCTAGTTTGAAAGGGGAAGAAGGCGAGAAAGTGTGAGAGACGGAGGGAGACCAAAACCCCTCCCAAGCCCAATTTCGTTTCTCGCCAAAAGTGGCGAGATTTTGTGAGAAAGGGGAGTGAGTGGTCCACACCCTCGTCGGATCGTCGTCGGATGTGGCTGTGCGTCGCTGGAGAGAGAGAGAGAGAGAGAGAGAGAGAGAGAGAGAGAGAGAGTACCAGGTTTGCCAGAGATGAGAGGGAGAGAATTTCAGCTCGTCGGAGAGTCGCCGGGACTCTAATAGTCGCCTGTGAGAATTTGATTTCTCAATGTTATTTCACACCCCTTTCTTTTCTTTCCTCACTAATAAGAAAGAACACACCCCTTTCTTTTCTCCCTCCATCCAAAGACCTACTTCTTATTCTCCTACTTCTATCCAAGTTGGGACTCAGGTTTTTTTTCCTCAGCTACCAATATTAATGCAGGTGCCATTAGAGTCAATTTCTCATCCACTACTAAAGGGTTTTAATGAAACCCTGGGACTTTTTGAGGATTATTGTTTTGTTATGATGAGAGGAATTTAAAAAGTAAAAAAATTACGATCAAAATCTAATTTATTTTTTTGAATAAAGACAAAATAAGCCAGTTTTTCGTCTTTATTAAAAAAATGGATTTCGATTGTAATTTTTTACGTTTTAGATTCCTTTCGTCATGACAAAGCAATAATCCTGTAAAAATCGATGAAAAGCTAACAAATGTGAAAAAAATTTGAATAAGAACGAAAAAATAAGTTAAGTGACTGAAAGAGCCCTTAATCTCCTCATAGAGAGTAGACCCATTTATATGTTGGTTCGCTCAAAATAACAAGTGGGATCCACTTTAATATTGTGTCAAAGATTACCAAAATCCATTGTGGCTTACAGAATTAATCCAGCCATCTTGTGGGAATTTATTTTTTTAAATTTCACATGAAGGGACTTCCCGAGAGGTATTGCTCTCGAATGTACGTGCACAGGGCAGAGAATGAATTATAACATGTTAGTTGTTCGAAAACACCAAATCATTGATGTTTTTATTCCTTGCGGGTTGAGGTTGTTTGACTATTTATTTATTTTTTATTGAGAGCTAAATTCTGAAAGAGGAGTGATTTTCAAACTCCTCTCTTTGATATCCACACTCCCTTTTTGTTTTTTAGTGCCGAAAGTGTAATTTTTTTTTTTGGTAAAAGACAAAAAAAGAAGTGTGGATATAAAAAAATGGAGTGTGAAAATCAATTCCTATCCTGAAATTGTAAAATCGGAGCTAGTGTGGTATCCATCTTTGTAGCCTAAAAGAACACTCTTACTCTATTCCTATACCATAAAATACAAGGAAGCACCGAACCAATTCCTGTACGATACTTAGCTTATTCCTATACCATAAAATACAAGGAAGCACCAAATCAATTCCTATACAATACGTAGCTTGCTCGTTTGAAGGCTATAATGGTCCCCAATACATTTTTTCTATCTATCTCTCTCCACTCAAACCTCCTTCAAAACCCAAAACGAACAAGCCCGTACGTACATGACTTTTTCTGGTAGGCGTGTAGGACTACCAATATATAAGTTCACTAGTTCAGTACAAACCAATATAAGAAATATTTGAGCATGAACATTCCAAAGATTCTTAGCAATTAGCAAATGTAAGTACGAATAACATTGTCACTCAGTAGCCGTCGATCAAGCAGCAAAATTGCTGCAACAATCCACATCACCAGTACTTTTATACATTGAGTCTTTTTTGAAAGCTGGCACACACGCACATATACTTTAGTAACTGAAAATGGAACATAACATGGCCAATATATTACAGGCCGGCTTGTTGAATTTCAAAAAACGCTCCCTTAATACCTTAAATGGTTAGAGGCTTCCATTCTTTTGTATCTAACATACTGCTAGGGACATGACCAAAACTCTGGATGATCATTCTTCGTAGAAATTTATCCCACAAGTTTAAGCTTATCGCGCGTTTAAGAGCATCCGTAGAATGCTTTTCGTTTTGGGCCTCGCTTCTGGTGATATGCTGACACAAGCTAGAGCAACCCTCAGAACTGCAAGCATCTGGCTCCTAACTGCAAGTGATGTTCTGCTGATACTGAAATCAAGAATGTGATCCATTTTATCTTGTTTCACCGAATTGCTCAAAACCCACTTGGCTAACTCGGTTCCCTGGCTCACTGCAGATTTTCCGGTCACCAATTCCAATAGAATGACTCCGAAGCTGTATACGTTCCCCGCCATCGTCACCCTCATTGTGTAGGCATATTCTGAAAGCCAAATATACAAAAGTTAGAAGCTTTCTAGAGAGATAGTGACACTTCGATGGTATGTCAACTTGGTTTAGGCCAAATATTTATGAAAAACACTTGTTCAGGGCAAACTCATGGAAGTAATTTCCAGGAAAGAGCATATAATGCAAGAATTTATAGTTCAAGGCTGATAGCATCATATGGAACAATTGCAGCATCTATCAGCACGAGTTCAGTTCCATAGAAGGATTTAAAATGAAGGAATTTGATGTGGACCTTTTCTCAACATGAAGAAGCATTAATATTGAATATGGATTAATAATGACAAGTGCAGGCTTGACTAGGGATAGTAGTTTTTTTTTCCTTGATTGGTCAAAATCAATATCGTTAGAATAGTTACATGAGCACCTTGGACAGGAGTTCATCTATTCTCCTGACACCTATGTGCACTCCTGATGCCATAGTTACATGAGCACATCTTTTCTCCTGAGTCCTGACACCTATATGCACTCCAGATGCCATTGGGCCAAAGGCCTTTTGGAGATAGTAGGTTATGTTTCATAATCCCTGAACAAGTTCATTGGAGGATTTCAGATAGCTTAATTTATGCACCATTTTATTTCAATTCATCAATCTAAAGTTGAAATCCATTCCTAGAAAACGTCAAAATCAGTGATTTGAAAACAAAGGAATTCGATGTTAAAGATTAAGGCAGTTGTACAAATGATAGATATCGGATCTCGATTGATACTGACAACGTGGAGGATTGACCACAGATAGTAGAGATGTATTTTCTTAAAATCCATGTACACTTGCATCAATAACTCAAGGATATCAAATAACTATTTATGAGTTATTTTGAATCCATAACTCAGACCCAAACTACTGCATTTGTTTATGGCTACAATACTTGAATGAGTGATGCAAAATTTGTTCATTTCATATCCATAAATTTGCATGCAACCTAAAATCTCAAGAAAAACTTAGTTATGGAAAATAGAACCATCAATAGTTCACACAGTTAAGGCAAGGTCATTGAGTTAATTACCAGGAGGAATATAGCCAACAGAACCAGCAACAGCAGAAAGGCTTCCACTGCTTTTTGTAGGATCAATCACCTTACAAAGCTCAATATCTCCAACCTGAGGCTCCTTAAGTGACTTCAGCAGAATGCTTTTGCTCGACAAGTCGAGGAGAAGAACAGGACCGGAAGCACCTCCGTGTAAAAATGCCAAGCCCTGAGCCACTCCAATTGCTATGCTATAACGACTCCCCCAATCCAGAGCTTCTCCCAAGCTTCCATGGAGCACATCGAAAAGAGTACCCTTTTGTGCGAATTCATAGAGGAGATAAGCACTGTCAAGGGTCAAGACATAAGCCAAAGGAGTCATGACATTGGAATTGTTCAACTTCCCTAAGGATTCTAGCTCTTCACTGAATTTCTCATGGCTACCCAGTTGGAATATCTTGTCGCTCCAGTTTAGCTTCTTGACAAAGTAGCTTATCCCAGAAGGCATTATGGATTTGTAATAGGTTGAGAACCGAGTCTTCAAAATTATATTGGACGGATTTGTCACCGCTTCCATGGCTTTGTTGAAGTCAATGTTGGATCTGTGAACGGCATTTGGGGTCAAAAGATTTCCCCTAATGACCTGAGGCTGAGAAAAGTGTTCCTCAGATTGAATCCGCTCATCCTTAGTCTTGTAAAACCGTCTGGAAATCAATAGAACAACGATTGTTCCTATGAAAATAGCGAAAGCACTAACAGCAATAGTGACTGCAACAACAAAGCCAACAGTGACCCTCTTTTTCGTTTGAGTTGGGCTCGGGTCTGTGGGCTCTATGAGACCTGTGTTTCCCTTTGTATTAACCAAAACATATGAACGAAACTTGGGAATCAATCCAAAGAGCCGATTATTGGAAAGCACCAACTGTGTCAAGCTTTCCATTGTAACAAAAGAGTCTGGAATTGGCCCGGTAAAACTGTTGTTGGATAGATCCAGCACTTCCAATCCGTTCAATCGTGACAGAGTTTCTGGTATCAGGCCTTCAAATTGATTGCTGCTTAAATTTAGAGCAATCTGCAAACTCTGAGGCATCAAAGGAATTTTCCCGCCAAATTTGTTACTCCCCAGTTGGAGTTCTATGAGAGAAGTCAAATTACCAATGGAAGCTGGTATCGAACCATTGAGATTGTTTCCTCTTAAATCCAAGTTATTAAGATTCTGCAGCCTTGAAACCGAAGAAGGAATCGAACCATTGAGCCCATTCCAGCTGATATTCAACTTCCTCAACCATTGCAATTGGGTAATTTCAATTGGGATTTCCCCCACCAATTTGTTGGCTTGAAGTTTCAGTTCCTCAAGTTTGGTGAGATTACCCAATTCCACTGGTAAAACACCAGTGAGATGATTGTTAGCAAGATTCAACAGTGCTAAATTCTTACAGAAACCCAATTCAGGAGGTATTGAACCTCCCAAACTGTTGTTGTCCAATTCCAAATAGGTCAGTTTTTGAAGGCTTCCAAAGGCTGAAGATGGGATTGTCCCATTCAGATGGTTGTTTCCTAACCTCAGTCTCACCAAACTTGATGATATGCTTTCGGGTATCGACCCTACTAGCGAATTATCAGACAAATCCACAGTCTGCAAATTTGATTGGGACAAAAGTTCACTCGGAATTGACCCATTTAACTGATTATAACTAAGGTCTAGATTCCTCAGAAACTTTGTAATCCCAAGTGGAATATCACCAGAAAAGAAATTCTGATTCGCAGCGAATCGCCATAGTGTTTTCACACTTGAAAGGAATTGTGGGATTCCACCACTCAAACTATTGGAAGACAGAATCAAAACTTGCAGATTTTGAAGCTCTCCGAATCTATTCGGGATAGACCCATAAAGCTTATTTACACTTAGATCAATCAAAGTCAAATTCGAATAATTCGCGATTTCCTCGGGTATTTTACCTTCGAAGTGATTGCCATAGAGCCCAAGTTTTTCCAAAACCATGTATTTCCCCAAGTGGGTAGGAACAGAACCAACGAATTGGTTGTACCCAAGGCTCAAAATTTTCAGACTAACCAACCCATCAAGCTGTAAACTAATAGTTCCACTCAATGAATTATGAGACAAGTCCAAAGATTCCAATTTCAAAAACCCATCAAAAATAGGTAAAGAACCAGACAATCTGTTCCTACTGAAATTCAACTCTCTCAACCCAATGAGATTTCCACAAGCAGTCATGAACCCACTTGGGATAGAGCTCAAGTGGTTGTCGGATAGATCTATAGACTCCAAACTATTGATCCGGCAAAGAACAGGGAGGAAACCAGGGTTAGAGAGAGAGAAGAATTGGATAGAGAATCGGGTGATGGAGGAGTTGTCGGAATTGCATGTAACTCCCTTCCATGAACATGGGTCTCTGTTGATATTCCATGGAAGGGGAGGTTGACCCGTGTTGTTTTGGAGGAGATTGTAGAGGTTGATCATGGTGGCTCTCTGGTTTGAAGGAATTTCAGAGAGAACAAAATGGAACAAGAAGAAGAGGGGCAAGAGGAGAGAAGTAATGGGCACATACCTTCTCATTTTGGGGCGTAGAGAGAACTTGAGCCTGCAGCAAATCTTAGGATTTTATGTGGCAACAAAATTATAAAATTATGTGAGAGTGAATATTCTATTTGGTTCAATCGGTGAAGTAAAGACAGATAGGAGGGATACAGAGACGAACTGAGGGAGGGAGGGAGGGAGGAAGGAAGGAAGGGGGATATGAAGATGGTGGAGCGGTGAGAGAAAAGTTTGAGTGGGGTTTTAGAGAGAGGAGGTTTGTGTTGGTGGTTGTGTGGGTAGATATATTTACATGCTTCGCGAGCACACGGTAACGCGATTTTCTACGGACATTATCTATTTACGTGTGTGTGAATTCTACCATCAAGTATGTGACGAAGAACGTCACGCTATGAGAGATTTTTTAGTATGGAGCAGATATATCCTACGTGGTATCCGTTCGGCGCATCCGAACCGTGCGATACACTTTTGGACGGTTCGGATTGAAACCCCCTCTCTCCTCTCATCCCAACATTTTCTCTCTTCTTTTCTCTCTCCAAATCGGAGCTATTCAAAAATGAAATGGACGGTTCGGATGCGCCAGCAAACACCACATGGTACCCTCTCGATACTGAAAAATTTTCCGTCACACTATATTGCTACCGTACTCTAGGAGTACTGAATAATTACACGGTGGTGTGCGTGTCGTGGGGGTTGAGTTGACTGGGACTCCAAAGAAGTTTACTCCGTATTTTTAAGTGCCGAAGACTTGGACTGACAACAGTTGTGGTTTTTGGTCCTTTGGGAAGACTTTGGCTCTTGACTTTGACTGTCACGATATAAAACACGGCTCTTCTTCTTATATGGTGAAAAAAACTTCAGACAAGTGACACTTAAGCTACTTATATCTCTTTCATCAATTAAAGTCTTATAATATCTAAACAGATGGAAAGATGAAAATAAATATCACGCCCATGAAATCTGTTTGTGATACATTAGGAGGACAAGGCCGCCTCCCCTGGTTGCTCCAACCTACGTACCTATAGCCCTGAATCAATCAATCTCTCTCTCTTAGTCATTTTTCGTTTTCTCATTGTAGGAAAGGTCAATAGGCGCGACCGTTGACTGTTTGACTATCCAATGAGCAGCTGACACGTGTACTCGTCCTCGCGGGGTTGACGATTTGACCAACGAACCCTAGCTCGCCACGTGGCGCCTCAGTCGCGCGACACGTGGCCTTGCGCGTGGGAGCCTCGCGCTACCCATAGCTTTGCAGCGCCCATGTAAGGGTCGCGAGCTCAAATTCCTCCCTTAAGGAGAGAGTTATATTTATCCAGGTGGACGCTTGGCGCGATTAATGCGGTTTAACCAAGGCACCCGAGAAATTGCCCAGACTCTTATGTCTGCTCCGGCCTTTAGGCAGGACCCGAGGGGCCCCTTGAGGCTTGGCAAGCGGTACTGGCGCGACCGAGTAGGTCACGACCTTGCCCTACGGGAAGGAAGGGGATCTAGTGGTTGGGTGGCTGTAAAAGAAAAAGAGGATCTCCGCGAATAAGAGGATACGCATACCGTCATACTCGCGGTCATCGCGAGGGTAGCAACACCTCGGCGGTCAGGGGGTACAGAAGGGACACGTGTCATTTTATCAGCGCGCCACTTGGCGTCCGAGCATTAGCTCGTGTGGGCTATAAATATGAACGTTTCTTCAGTAAACCAACAACAACAGAGCTGGTGAACAGTTCCTAGAGAGAGAAAGTTGGTGAGCACTGATTTCAAAGGAGGTCTTATCCTCTTTCAGGGGCTCTATTGTCTTTCCTCATAGGGATCTCTTGGGTTTGGGTCTCCACTGCCTACCCTCTCTGTTCACCCCTGCTCTTCTTCTTCACCCTTCTAGATCACTCCTTTCATCCCTTTCCATGGCTATTACAACCTCTCCGGCACATCTATTCTCTTAAGGATATTTGTCCACTCAGAAATCAGACCATTCCTACATTGGCGACTCTGCTGGGGAGGTTGCTTAGTTTATGGTTAGCTTAAGAAGTGGTCTAGAAACTCCAGCTGTTCAACAACCCCCAAATCGCACAGTAGCGACCATGGCAGAAAATCTGGCCAATACGGGGCCGATCTTGGCAAAGGGCGACGGATCCTCCACTCAAGGGGGAGACGCCACCATGGAAGTTCTTCAGGCTGTCCGAGATGGCCAAAATCAAATGATTGCTGCTATGACTGCTCTCACAGAGGCCATCACCGCAGCTCTTCCAAGAGCACCGGTGATACCACCAGCAGTCCCACCAGTAGCACCCCAGCAGCCCGCTGCAGGGGTAGTCCTAGATCCAGCAGCAGCAGCAGCTGCAAACCCAGCAAACCTTGTCCAAAATCCCCAAAACCCCCAAATCGGTGGACCACCCCCTGTTACGGGTACTGGTTCAGTCCACCAGCAGCCTCTCCAGGCCGAGAACAACGGTCAGTCCCAAAATCAGTTCCTCACTGCAGCTGATATTCAAGCCCTCCTCCTCAAAGAAAAAACCAAAGCCACTCTTCCTTCCCTACCCAACCCCGATATCCAACCCCCATATCCCATAGCCATTCTCTCTCTACCTTATCCAGAAGGATATACCCCACCCAAGTTCATCAAGTTCGACGGAAAAGAGGGCAGCGCCCAAGAGCACGTGGTTCGGTTCATCGAAACACTTGGGGCCCATTCCGGTGACTATAACCTTCGCCTCCGCGAGTTCTCCAAGTCCCTTACCTCGCGAGCGTACACTTGGTATGTGAATCTTAAACCTTATTCGATCGAAACTTGGGAAGAAATGGTAAACAAGTTTTACACTAAGTTCTTCCAAGTCCGCGAGAAGGTCACTACCTTGTCCCTCGTGAAGGAAACTCAGCGAAATGGTGAAGATATCATTGACTACATCAAGCGTTTTCAGGACAAAGCTGTGGACTGCCACGAGCCAGTGGGCGAGTCACACTTGGTCGAAATATGCATTGACGGAATCCTATGCGACTATCGCGTGTTTCTGGTGAACATCAAGATCCCAACCTTCTCAGCTCTCCTTGAGGCAGCTTACAACCTCCGCCATACTGTGAAGCCACCTCTGAAGGATAGCTGGAAGTCCAACCGCTTTCTCACAGTTGCTACTGCCTCTTCTGTGCCACAGTCGCACAAGAGGCAGGGGGGTAGTAGCGACGGCGGTGGTCACAAGAAGCGAAGGGATAGAGAACCAGCTGAAGTCCCAGAATACCCTTGCAGTATGGAAGAAGTGAAGGAGTTGGTGGAGCAATGGGTCACCGACGGCGTACTCAGGCTGCCTGAAGTTGAACGTGAACCATCGCGGCAGGATCGCGAGAGCCCGAGGTACTGCGTGTACCACAGGCACATGAAGCACCCAACAAGCGATTGTTGGACCTTAAGGAGGATTTTTAAGAGAAAGCAAGAAGCCAATCAGCTCAGGGTTGGAACCGGCCGCCCTAACGACGTGCGCGATCATCCTTACCCTGAGCACGAGCGAGCTGTCCATATGGCTGCCTGTTACAACTTCTTCGCTGAAGAAGACGAGTACACGGACGAGGAGGTCTGCATGACTTCCTACTATGATCACCTGGATGAAATTGCTCCTCATGAGCAGCCAAGGGTCATCCCTGACCCTGATGTTGCAGTCAAGGCGTTGCAGGAAAGTACTAAGTTCAAGGCGTTCTACGATGCGCTAGGCTTCACAGTCGCGGCTAGAACGGAAATCACCAAGTCCATCGTGAGCATCGCGGAAGCACACCAGCAAGCGTGCATGGCTGTAGATGGCTCAGTACCGCGAACCATCCGAGAAGGGGCCAGCTCTATCACCTTCTCTGATGCTGACCGTCGCGTCACATTCTCCCACAACAGGCCACTCTATGTAACAGCCCACATCAAGGGGGTTGAGTTGAAGAGAGCCTTCCTAGACGGAGGGGCGTCCATCAACATCATGCCACTCGCTACCTTCAAGAAGCTTGGAATACCAGAAAACCGAATCATAAAATCCTCTGTTGCGATCACAGGATTCGGAGGAGATAAGAAAGGGTCTTTGGGCTACGTGGTGGTGGACCTCGCTGTAGGCGCCATCCGCGCAGTGACGAAGTTCCATATCATCGACGCGCAGACAAACTACCATATCATCCTTGGAAGGAGCTGGATGCATAAGTATGCTGTAGTCCCATCAAGTTACCATGAGTGTATGAAGGGGATCTGGGTAGGAAAGAGGGTCACGGTAGCCGCGTCGGAAAAGCCTTTCGACATGGACGAGGCCCACTTGCCCGATGCAGTCTACTTCTCCGAGATGGAGGAAGAAGTAGAGGTGGTATCAGCCAAGCCCATAGGCATCAAGGTCCCAAGGTGGGAGAATATCATGAGGAGAGAATAGGGGGTCGCGAGCAAGCGACCCGCCACGAAGGTGACGCCAGCGGTTCCAAGAAAAGTTACTAAGATCCAAAAGGGTGGCAAGACGGTGTACTGCTTATGACGGTGCGCGGGGGTAACGGTCCCTCGCGGGGTCGCGAGCCCCCACACTGTCATAGCAACGGAAGCCGAGCCAGACTTGGTGGATAAGCCGGAGCCAGCACCAGAATGCATGCAGGATGGTCCTAGGCCGCAGCAAGAGGCCCTGGAGGAGATAAACTTGAGAGAAGGCGAAGGATCCCCGCGGCCTGTATTTATAAGCAAGGCGCTGGGGAAGGAAACTCGAGAGAAGCTGGTCAAGCTGTTGCGGAAGTACGCGGATGTCTTCGCATGGCACTACGTGGAGATGCCCGGGCTCGATGGAGGCTTGGTTTTGCACCACTTGGATGTATTTCCCAACTCCAAGGCCGTGAGGCAGGGGCAACGGAAGTACAACCCAGAGTTGGAAGAGAAGATAAAGGAAGAAGTCGAGAAGTTAAGGAAAGCTGGTTTTATACGGCCGATTCAGTACCCCTCATGGCTGGCCAACATTGTACCAGTAAAGAAGAAGAATGGGCAGATTAGGGTCTGCGTGGACTTTCGCGACCTTAACAAGGCATGCCCTAAGGACGAGTTCCCGCCGCCGCACGTGGACACATTGGTCGAGCTACCTCAGGTCACCAAATGTTTTCATTCATAGATGGTTTTAACGGATACAATCAGATAAAGATGGCTCCCGAAGATGCTGAGAAGACGGCCTTCCGCACCCCTCTCGGAAATTTCTACTATGTGGTGATGCCTTTCGGTCTGAAAAACGCAGGCACCACTTACCAGCGCGTCATGACTGCAATTTTTCATGACTTAATGCACCACATAATGGAAGACTATGTTGATGATTTGGTGGTCAAGTCAAAGGAGAGCGCTGATCATTTGAAGTACCTAGAAGAAGTGTTCGAGAGATGCAGAAAGTTTATCATGAAGATGAACCCGCTGAAATGCGCCTTTGGTGTGATAGCAGGGAACTTTTTGGGGTTCTTGGTGCACAGGCACGGAATCGACGCAGATGAGACAAAGATAAGGTCCATCGCAGAGATGCCCGCGCCACATGCGCAGCAGTCCCTCAAGCGCTTTCTCGGAAAGGTCTCTTACTTGCGACGGTTCATTCCAGCGCTAGCGGAGATAACCGCGCCATTCAGTGACTTGTTGAAAGGAAAAGCAGAGTTTAAGTGGGGCAGCGAACATCAGAAAGCCTTTGATAGCGTCAAGGCTGCCTTAGCCTCGCCTCAGACCATGATTGCACCACAGCCAGGGAAGCCTCTCATCCTATACCTGACATCGACACCAAAATCCATCGGGGCACTCCTTGCTCAAGAAATAGAAGGGGTAGAGCGACCGGTGTACTACATCAGCCGGAAGGTTCAAGGAGCAGAGGAGAGGTACACCCCGGTGGAGCGACATTGCTTGGCCCTAGTGTTCACTGCTCAGAAGTTGAGGCATTATTTCCTGTCATTCCCCGTACAGCTTGTCACTAAGAGCGACCCTGTGCGATACTTACTATCGCGACCAGCCTTATCCGGGAGGATCGCGAGATGGCTCCTGGCTTTAGCAGAATTTGAGATCACATGCGTCACTCCACGGGCTATCAAGTGTCAGGCCCTAGCGGATCTCCTTGCACAATTTCCAAGCGGGCCGTGCGAATCATTGGAAGAGGCGTTGCCGGGAGATGGTTTCGAAGCTCTCGCGGCCAGTCCAAGCGAGGCGTCCTGGACGCTAAGCTTCGATGGGGCAGCAGGAGGAGCGCATGGCGGCGCAGGAATTGTCCTTCAAAGTGATGAAGGAGAAAGGGAGTACTTGTCCTACAAACTCGGCTTCGCATGCTCCAACAATGAAGCGGAGTATGAGGCCCTAATCCTTGGTCTCCTAGCAGCAAATTTCAGAGGAATTTCACGGCTGAAAATCGTGGGGAATTCAAAACTTATCATCCTCCAGACATCCGGGGAGTTCGCGCTTAAGGAACCCACCCTCGCGCCCTACAGGGCGACAGTTCAGAAGTTAATGGGAAGATTTGAGGCAGTGGACATAATCCACAGGCCACGGTCGGACAACAGATTCCCGGATGCCCTCGCGACGCTGGGGGCAAAGACAGAATTCGACGAAGAAAAAGTAACGATCGAGATCATTAGAAGGTCGGAACCATCAATCATAGATGAGCTCGGGACACGCCGCGAGAAAGACTGGCGTGACCCCATTCTAAAGCAGTTGGTTTCTGGAAAAGGGAACCTGCCCATCGCGGAGGTGGCCCAGTTTACTGTCCTACGCGGTGAGCTTTACTATCGCGGACCTCAAGGGTGGCTAGCAAGATGTGTGGGTCTCGGCGAGGCGAAGACCAAGTTGCGTCAGATCCATGACAAAACTTGTGGCGAAAACGAGATCTCTCTATACCGCAGGGTTCAAAGGCAGGGCTATTATTGGCCCAGCATGAAAGAAGATGCCGCAAAAATCCTCCGTGCTTGCCAAAACTGCATGTTATACGCAGTAGAGGCAGAGTGCTGCCTCATGGAAGAGTTAGACTGGAGGCAGGAGTACATCGACTTCCTTCGTGAAGGAGCGTTGCCCTTGGATCCGAAAGAGGCTCGGAGGGTTCAGCGCTGCTCTCAGCGCTACTTCTTGGAAGGGGGCAACTTTACCGTCGCGCCCTTGACGGAATTCCCTTGCGCTGTCTATCTCGCGAGAAAGCTGAAGAAGTTTTACAGAAGGCCCACGAGGTGGAACATCAGGGTTGGAGGAAATTGTATGAGCACTTGATTCATCTCGGGTATTTCTGGCCTACGATGGAAGCGGATTCGAAGCGACATGTACGCAGATGCGCAGCTTGTCAGAAATTCGGGAACCTAGTTCACGCGCCATCCGTGGAATTACACTCCATCCGCGCCCCTTATCCCTTCCATACTTGGGCAATGGATCTGATTGGGCCCATACATCCGTCGTCCAGGAAGAACCGGTGGATCTTAGTCGCTACGGAGATAAGCACAAAGTGGGTAGAGGCAGTGAGCTTGGGCAGAGCTACTGGCGCGGCAGTCGCGAACTTCATCAAAGAAAACATCATTTGCCGTTTTGGCATACCCAAAGTCATCCTTTCAGATAATGGCACCCCTTTTATCAACAAGAATGTAAAGAAGCTCCTGAAATCCTACTCAGTGAGTCACCTCACGTCGACTCCATACTATCCCCAAGGCAACGGTCAAGCCGAGGCAACCAACAAAACCCTATCCGCATCATTAGCAAGTTGCTGGACGAAAAAGGAGGGACATGGGCTGACCACTTGGCGGTGGCACTGTGGGCGTACAGGACCTCTCATCGCAAGGCTACGCGTGCTAGCCCGTTCAGTCTGGTTTATGGGGCAGAAGCTGTTCTCCCCGCGGAGCTAAGCGTGCCCTCCGCGAGACTAGCCCTCGCAGCGGAGGTGACACAAGAAGAAAGAAGGGCAGACCTCGAGGCCTTAGAGGAAAGAAGGAACACTGCCGCAAGGAATCAAGAAAAGTACTGGGAATCAGTAGCCAAGTATTACAACAAAGGAGTGGTGCCGCGAGCATTCCAAGTCGGAGACTTAGTTTGGAAGTCTACGACTGCAGTCATGAGGGACCTGGAGCAGCCAAAGTTCACTCCACGGTGGGAAGGTCCGTATGAAGTAATCAAGGCCAGCAGCAGCGGTCACTACGAATTAGCGCGGGTCAGTGATGGTTTTAAAACTGGTCCCATTAATGCTAAGTTTATTAAAATGTATTACCCATGATGTAAGGGTACTCTGTATGTTTTCAATTTCAAAGAAGGCCTCAGGCCATGCTGTCTTTAGTTCATTTATGAACAGTTTTCATGTAAAGGCGGCAAGCAATATATAGGGGGCAATTAGAGGAAAGTAAGGCAGGCAGTTGTAATATCAGTTACCTATGTTCTTGAAATATAGGCTTATTACGCTTAAAAAACTACTGTAATTACCCGACGTTGTCATTACATCTCAAAAAAAAACCACCACAAGGTTACTTCAGAAGTTCTCCAAAGTCATTGTATTACAATACCAAAAAAAAGAAACAAAAAGGGAGGGGGGGGGGGGGGGGGGGGGGGGGGAGAAGTTTGTCAACCAAAGATGTTCTTCAAAAAGGGATCAGCATCGCAGAGAGGCACGTCGATAAGTCTGTCACCAAGGCGGGCTTCCTCAGCCATGCGCTCATAAGCCTGCCTGCGCTCTTCCACTGCCGCCTCAGCCGCAGCCACCGCATCTCGCGCTTTGGCAAGAGCTGCTTGGGCCTCTCCCAGGGCCGCCTTCGCTCCCTCACAACGCCTCCACAGGTTATCATTCTCGCGCATGATCTTCGCGGCA
The DNA here is from genome assembly GCA_019656295.1 of Rhododendron mucronatum var. ripense. NCBI lineage: Eukaryota > Viridiplantae > Streptophyta > Magnoliopsida > Ericales > Ericaceae > Rhododendron > Rhododendron mucronatum. Next base: position 673,480 of record BPLT01000038.1, on the reverse strand, counting down.
TCAAGCTCCTTGTATACCCACCAAATATCAAGCCCCAACTTGTCAAAGTTTTGGACGGTCTGCCCGATCTCCTCGATCTGGCTGAGGTCCAAATCGCACACCCGTATGTCCTTGATGCTCAACAAAAAATGGTGAAGGCACTGGAGCTGCATCCGGCCCATGGTTAGACTGTAGAGGCCGCGGATCTTGAAGAACGTGTGGGGGAAGCGGTCTCGGATGAAGGAAAGGAAAGAGGTCTCATCGCGAGTGAGGCGGAATTGCCCGAAGAAGGCCTCGTTCGAAAGTACCTCTTCCTCCTCAGTCACAGGCGGCTCCATCACGCGCACATCGGAGCCATCTCCGACAGCCTCTTGCCCATGACTGGTACTGGCCTCAGCATGTTGTTGCAGTATGACTCCCCCAGCAAGCGAAGAACTCCCTTCAGCAAAGTTACCAGCAGCGAACCCCACCTGTGGGGTCTCAAGAGATATCAGAGTGTCATCTTGCAGGTCCGCGAAGACCTCCGCGGAAGTCAGATTTGTAAGCGCCACTGCCGCATCATGTGCTTGAAAGTGTGCGGCAAGGTCATAAGCGGGAGGGACGTTGACACGCCTATGGAAAAGGTCGAAGGCAGACTTCATCACATCTGGTCGGACTAGCGGCGGAGGGACGGCCTCCGGTGCTAATTGATTGATGTCGGGAACTGAAAGGAACCCCTCCGTCGGGACTCTCCGAAGAGGTATCAAACCCACGCCCTCATCATCCTCTTCATCCTCCTCAATTGTAGGGTGCGCTGTGTCGACGGCCAAGCCCTCACCAACACCTCCACCACCATTGCGACCTTCGTCGCCGTCTCCATCATTACCACCTTCATTCTCTTCATTCTCATCCTCAGCACCGCCTCCTTCCTCATCACCACCCAGATTTTCGTCACCATCATCATCACCACTGCGGTTCTCATTATTACCATCTTCGCCATCACCACTGCCATCAGCGTCGCTACTCTCAACTCCCCCACTATTGCGACCATCGCCACCCTCGGAATCGCTATCAGTCCCAGCAGATTCCTCCCCAGCCAGATCAACAACCACCTGCTTACCTACAACGATAGACGTGCCGCTTGGACTAGACTGTGTGGCACGGGGTAGTTTAAAGAATCGGCTAAGTAGAACGGTATCATCAATACTACTATCAGAATCACCCTCATGGGCCTCCTCGCCCTCCCTCTTTCTCTTAAGTTTACTCGAAGGGGTGTGTTCTTTCCCTTCGCGCCCGGGTGAGGAGCCTACGAAGCAAAGACGGACGGATGAGAAAACAACAATGGGAGAGCCAATGGAAAAATAGGGGGAGAAGCAAGTCTCACCGACAGACGCGACGCTCGCAGGGATCTCCTCAGAGCTAAGGGCCCTTGCTGCTCGAATAGGGGAACCCTGGAGAAAAGAATGAACTTAAGAGCCGCAACAGGCGTGAATAGCAAGTATCACGAAAAAGGAGACGAAAAGGTGTCATTCCTGAGGCATACCTTCCGTAGTCGCTTCAGCTGAGGGCCTTGTTCCTGCAGGGATGTCTGTTCCTTCGCCTTCGCACGGGTCAGCCTCGGCGGAATCACAGTCGAAATGGGCTCCGCGATGGTGATGCCTCTGCTAGCCGCGGGGGGTAGCGGTTGGCGAAGCCCAGTAACTCTTCTTACCCCGCCATCCAGGCTGTCTTGCCTTCGGAGACCGTAGAGACACGTCGCGATGGTAGACGTCTGAAAAGGGCGGAATCTCAGGGACGCCGCGGACATAGTTTATGAAAGAGTCAAGGTTGCGGCGCCAAGCCAAGCGGTTGTTAGCTGTAAAGGATGTCTCTCTATCGTTCCGCGGAAGCACCACAACAGTAAAACCCTCCGTCAGTTCACCCACAAAAGCCCTAGTGAAGCGGCGGAGACTTTCAACATAGCTCTTCAGCGGTGGTGCCTGACCCGGCGCACCCTGGTCATAGCCGAACTGCCGCGCTACCCTGTCAGGACGATACAGCACGGAGCGTGCCCCTTCCGCACATAATGCAGGAAGAGAGCACGGGCAAGCAGCGGCAAAAGCAGCAAGAGCAGAAGCAGAGACACTAACACCTTCAGTCTGGAAATCTACAACACGGTCATCCTCTGAAAAGAAGCTAGTGGGAAGCGCACCTTCGACGGGCTCGGCGTAGGGCCGCGGGAAGAATGCATCGGCATCATCGATCCGTTCCCCCCAAGGCTTCGTTGAACTGACCCCACTCCATCTCATGATCCGGGGTCGCGGCTCGCCACCCCCGCTGATGTCCGCAGGGGAGGGCGCGAGACTCGGGAAGTGCTCGAAGCAGAAAGCCATCAGAAACTGGGTATGCACCACCGAAACCATGTCATAGCGCCCCATAGACCTCTCAGTATCAGCATGAACCTGATCCAAGCGGTGGAACAAGGAGCCCAGGAAGAGAGGCCCAAGCGGAACAAAATCTCCCCTCGCGAGGCTCACTGCGAGGGGGAAAACAGTGTAGTTTGGCCCTTCATATGGAAACTCGGGAATCACAAAGAAAGATAGCCAATAAACAAGGAAACCAGCCAGATGGAGATCGGAATCGTACATCTTCCCATGAAACTCAGATGCCTGTCCCGCGGGAGGCACAGTCCCGGGAGGAGGCAGGTCCTTGAAGAAATACCGTAGCCAACAGCCCCAAGATGTCTTGCCCGACTTCGGAGGGGCCCGTACGCGTCCCTCTCGATCGAAGCGGGATCCGTACTTCCCTGCCTCTGTATACGCCTTCCTCAACCGCTCCACCAGTCTCGCATTTGCCGGAGAAAGATTCGAGGGGTCGAGAGCCACCGACCCCCTCGTGCTCAGCCTCATCAGCACGGCTGTATCTTGCAAAGTGGGACCACCATCTCCCCACGGGAACACAAAGGTATGGGTGTCTTTGCTCCAACGAGAAATCATGAGATCAAGGTTCGTATTGTTCTTACGGATGCTCAACTCCGTGGACAAGCGGACGGGCTCGAGGGCACGAGAAGCCCTAAGTGCATGCACGAAATCCGGGTTACTCAGAACCGATTCCACCCAATCGCCCCAATGGACTGGCGCCTGAGACACGGCCTCATAGTTGACAAAGCAGTAGGGGATGTCCCCTCTCTCCACTCGAAATCTCAAAACAGAAGAGGGAATGACCAAATCGGCCTCCTCATGAGTTACCTCAGGGGTCAGGAGGAGTGGATCCTCCGAGATATCTGTCTCCGGAACGAAGGCCTCCGCCCTTCGCCAGAACGAATCGCTTGGGCCGCCGAGATATGGCGCCCGACGCCACTCGTCCGTCGGAAGTGCTCGGATGGAAGTTTGCAAGATAGCCTTGCTCCCTTACTCCATGTCGTCCCTCACCATCTCGGACCAAGAGGTGGGTTTTGTAAAGAAGAAGGGAGAGAGAAAGTTGCAGTCGGGGAGAGGGAGAAGAAGGTTTGAAACTTCAATGGAGGAAAGAGAAGAGAAAGATGGGATCTTTGGAAAGTAACCGGGTTTTATGGCTAACTGTGGTCATTTATACTCAGGGAGGGTCCCCCGAATCTCGAGAAAGTGACGCCATAAAGTAAAGAGGCGTGGTGGTTGCAGAGATCCGAACAGTCCCGACCGTTGCACGCGCGCATGACAGCGCGTGAGTCATACGCGCGTGGGGGGCAATTGTAGGAAAGGTCAATAGGCGCGACCGTTGACTGTTTGACTATCCAATGAGCAGCTGACACGTGTACTCGTCCTCGCGGGGTTGACGATTTGACCAACGAACCCTAGCTCGCCACGTGGCGCCTCAGTCGCGCGACACGTGGCCTTGCGCGTGGGAGCCTCGCGCTACCCATAGCTTTGCAGCGCCCATGTAAGGGTCGCGAGCTCAAATTCCTCCCTTAAGGAGAGAGTTATATTTATCCAGGTGGACGCTTGGCGCGATTAATGCGGTTTAACCAAGGCACCCGAGAAATTGCCCAGACTCTTATGTCTGCTCCGGCCTTTAGGCAGGACCCGAGGGGCCCCTTGAGGCTTGGCAAGCGGTACTGGCGCGACCGAGTAGGTCACGTCCTTGCCCTACGGGAAGGAAGGGGATCTAGTGGTTTGGTGGCTGTAAAAGAAGAAGAGGATCTCCGCGAATAAGAGGATACGCATACCGTCATACTCGTGGTCATCGCGAGGGTAGCGACACCTCGGCGGTCAGGGGGTACAGAAGGGACACGTGTCATTTTATCAGCGCGCCACTTGGCGTCCAAGCATTAGCTCGTGTGGGCTATAAATATGAACGTTTCTTCAGTAAACCAACAACAACAGAGCTGGTGAACAGTTCCTAGAGAGAGAAAGTTGGTGAGCACTGATTTCAAAGGAGGTCTTATCCTCTTTCAGGGGCTCTATTGTCTTTCCTCCTAGGGATCTCTTGGGTTTGGGTCTCCACTGCCTACCTTCTCTGTTCACCCCTGCTCTTCTTCTTCACCCTTCTAGATCACTTCTTTCATCCCTTTCCATGGCTATTACAACCTCTCCGGCACATCTATTCTCTTAAGGATATTTGTCCACTCAGAAATCGGACCATTCCTACACTCCTCATAATCATCTTTCGATCTCTTGAGTCGTCATCGTTTTTATTGTCGTTGTAGCTATTCATGCAGATTTGTATCGTCGTAGATGTTTCAATACAAATCAAAGTTTTTGAAGTCCTTGAAATATGAATTTTGAAATATTTAGCTGTTTTTTTCTTTCCTCATTCATTCTTCTGGTGCTTTACTTTTGCCCTTGCATATAATTAAACGTTCATGCTTCCATGCATTCAAATCATTTTCAACAACTTCGCCAAAGTCAAGTTTCATTGGCTCTTAGGCCTTAACCATTTTATGTTTAACATGCATTGACAAAATACTTGTATGTTCATCTTACTTGAAGTTTATGTCTTAAGTGGCTTGAATGTTGAGCAATTTTTAGAACTATAGCATACTTGTGAGGAGTACTGTGTACCATTGGCTTCTCCGACTTCTAGTACTCCATTTTAAAAGTTTCAGGAATGTAAGCATGATATATTATGACATTTATATTTCCTACAAAATTTGTAAGGAGATCATGTAGCCATGTTCGATGTTATTGTTTTCCTTTTGAACCAAGTGTGATATAATTTTGACGTTGGACTCGTAACATTTTAGAAACAGTTGAATTGCAAGTACACAGATTTGACCAGTTTATGTAGTGAACTTGTAGCAAACACAACCCATCGAAACTGTTGGGTAAAGTACCCGATCACCCACACAACGAAAGCGTAACGAAAAAAACAATCACACACAAAAGAGACACAAGATTACGTGGTTTTCCAAACTCGGGTACGTCCATGGAGAGAGAGAGTAATCCACTATAACAATGAAGAGTACAATGGTGAGATATAAATACACCCTCGCTTGATATTTTTCCCACACTCCTTTTCCTCACTGTTACAACCCCTTTCTTAACCCTCTCGGCTCTCACACTTGCACACACTGTAATTTCTCTACCTCTTGTAACCTATCCAAAAACTCACCCTTAATGCTATTATATAGGCTCCAACAGCCCAACCCATGCAATCAATACACTTTACATATTCCAAGCATGAAGATGTAGAGCCACACAACAAAGTATTGACTTTTCTTTTGTAATCTCTGCTTTCTTCACTCTTTTCTACCCACGGCACAAGAAGACCCAATAAATAGGCATGACCTCTTCATCTCTTCATCTGCCGAGAGGCTTCCAAAAATGCTCCATGGGACTTGTTGAGATGCACCACCCAAAGCCAATTAATTCCATCAACAATTTCCTATACACTCAAATAAATTCCCTTTGTTTTCATTTTCACATCACATCACATGGGCAAAATCCAACAAACACCCCCTTTCGCTCATGTGAAATCGCACCCCCCCCGGACGCCTCGCACCCCCTCGCTCGGTTGCCTAATCGAAAATATCGGAAATCAAATTTGGTGCAAAAGAGACCCTTTTCTTTGCACACAAATTTCCTTCAACTTTTTCAAAAGCCAACAATTGAGGTACTTCCTTCTCAATGTTGCTCTCCACAAATAAAGATTCATTTGCTTGCGTCTTTACACGCCACACTTGTATAAGCCGACGCCCATAATTTTTGCTTGCCGGGTGTCCACCATTTGTATGCCACACTTCAACTTGACCTTGAAGCTTGTACAAATTGCCCGCCATTTTTCCTTACAACATCACTTTATCATTCTTGAAAACCTCAAGAACATTGTCCTTTGTCGCAAAGCTACAACCCTTTGAATGTAACATTTCCAAAGAAATTAAATTTTTTCTTAGTCTTGGCACATGTCGAACTCTGGTCAACCTCACAACTCTTCCATTGGCCATACGAAAACGGACCGAACCCATGCCAACAACCTTATTCACCATGTTGTTTGCCATCCTAATGGTACTTCCATCACAAGCCTCATACGAATAAAAATATTTTTTATTTGAACACATATGAAATGAACAACCGGAATCCATAACCCAATCAAAATTCTCCATACCTTCCGAAGTCACCGTGAGCAAATCACCTTCATTTTCGATGGAGCTCTCAACCACAGCCGCTTCGGATTTTTCCTTCTCTTGTTCTATCTTGGCTTTGAGCTTTGGGCAAAACTTTAATATATGGCCTTCTTCGTTACAAAAATAGCATTTTCTTTTGTCAATGGCCCGTGACTCACCACCTCGCGAGTGTGATCGCCCTCTTGCCTTGGACCCATTTTGCCTTTTCATCGTCCACCCTCTAGCTTGACTACCGGAAGATGCAACCATTGCACATCCTCTCGTTCTCCTTCCTCCGCATCGACTCATGAGATAGGAGTGTAGCAATTACCTCATCAAGTCTGAGAATGTCTTTCTCAAACAACAATGTAGTTTGGAGATGCTCATACGATATCGGTAAGGAAACCAACAAAATGATCTCCTTATCTTCCTCCTCAATCTATGCGCCAATGGCTTCCAACTCCGTTATTAGCCGATTGAACTCATCCAAGTGCTCATTAATATTTCCTCCCTCGGGCATACTTAACGCATACAATTGCTTCTTTAATGACAACCTATTCGTCAAAGACTTGGACTTATACCTACTCTCTAACTTTGCCCAAAGTTCCGCAGGATCCGAAGTTCCGCCGAGATAAGTAATATTATCTCGGCGGAACTTCCGAAGTTCTTTAATGACAACCTATTCGGATCCGTTTCATTGATGACTTCTTGAAGAGTACTATTCCCGAGATACAATTGGATGGTACTATTTGCAAGCTCTCTCATCTCCTCCCATTTATCTTCCTTCATTTCTTTCGGCTTTTCGGATTTCAGCTTGAGTGCTTTCACCAAACCTTCTCTCACCAAAATGTTCCTCACCCTTTGTTCCAAAGAGTGAAATCATTGTGCTTATTGAAAAGCTCAACTGCGAACCCGGTGCTTTTCCCCGCCATACCATAGCTCTGATACCACTGTTGGAGAAAGTACCCGATCACCAGCACAACAGAAGCATAACGAAAAAACAATCACACACAAAAGAGACACAAGATTGCGTGGTTCCCCAAACACGGGTATGTTCACGGAGAGAGAGAGAGAGTAATCCACTATAACAATAAAGAGTACAATGGTGAGATACAAATACACCCTCACTTGGTATTTTTCCCACACTCCTTTTCCTCACTGTTACAACCCCTTTCTTAACCCTCTCGGCTCTCACACTTGCACACACTGTAATTTCTCTTTGTAGGTGCGGTCAGAATTGCTAGTTTGAAATGAGAGACGACTATTTGACCCTACAATAGCAAAAGGACACGTGGAGGTGGGACCCACGTGAGAAGAATGGTTGACCATCCCATGAAACAATGACGCGTGTGTAAACACGGCTAGTAGTCACCTCCGCGGAAGAGTCTCCGCGGAGGGGTATCGCGGAAGAGGGCGAGCATCCGCAACTCAAATCCGCGGATTTCGCGCGTTGATACCACCCGAGGGATTTATGCTAGCATCCCTTAGGTCCCCCCCCTGATATCGTGACTACGGGGAGACCCCATTTGGGGAAGTGAAACAACCGTGGGGCCTCCGCCCTAGGCCCAGAGGCAGGGTCCTGGGGAGGGAACCCCGCGGAGAAAGAGAACGATCGTTGCAGGTCGCGACCTCGCTACAGCGGGAATTGTGGAATTTCTTGTGGTTTGGTGGCTTGGAGTTGGAGGTGACGCCGCGGGAAAACGAGTCCTCCCGCGGAAAAATCGTCCGCGGGAAGGCAAGCTTTCCCAAGGCCAGGAAGTACATGAAGGACACGTGTCGGGAATTAATAGGAGCGCCGTCCTGGGCCTGACCTAGGCCCAGGTGCCCTATAAATACACCTGATATTCCTAATGATTGATGACGACCTTTTTCTAGAAAAAAGGTGAGTGAGCACTGAATTTGAGGGAGGAGAACATTCTTCCTCAGAGAAACAGGTGATCTCACTGGCCTAAACCCGGAAAAGGTTGAGTACCACGCGGAAAAACAAAGGAGACACGTTGCCTCTGTTCTTCCTGTACTTCTTGCTCCCATTCCTCCTCCCTGCGAGACCTCCCTTCTCTCCCTTTGACTAGTCATCAACCAATCGCACCTCTTCAGCTCACGGACAGTTACACGTAAGCAGTCCTATACGAAACCCAACATCCACATTTAGGCGACTCTGCTGGGGAGGTGTTTTTTGGTTTATGGTTAGTACTCGTTTCAAAGAATACATTGAACTGCCGCGTCGAGGAGCGATGGTGACGCAAGATCACGCCATACCAACCCTCGAGGAGGTAGGAGAAACCAACAGCGCAGGTGTTGCCACGCAGACATTACGTGCCCTTCAGGACGGGCATCGTCAATTCCTCGACACACAGAAGCAGCTGCTCGCAGCTTTCGCAGGCCTCACCGAACTCATTTCGACGGCTCTCCCACGAGTCCCAGCTAGCCAAGGGGACGAGCTCCCATAGACTCACGCTGGCGGAAGCAACAGCCAGACCACACAGCCCCAGATTCCTTTATCCTTGCCCCACCCCTTGCGAGGGGTTCTTGTTGGGGGAATTGCGGCGAACTCTGTCGAAAGTCGTGGCAAGGAGCCCCTCACGGACGGAGCGGGCGCACCATCGTCGGGGCCCTACATCACAATGGCGGAAGTACAAGCCCTCTTGGCATAGCAGCATGCGACTGGCACAAATCTCAAGGAATCGGATGTAGCCCAGACAAGCGCTACCCCTTCTGCTGGACAATACATCACTTTAGCTGACGTACAAGCTCTCCTTACCAAAGAGAAGGCGAAGACCGTTTTACCCTCCTTACCGAGCCCAGACATTCGTCCTCCCTACCCGATCACGGTATTATCATCACCTTATCCAGACGGGTACACCCCACCAAAGTTCGTAAAATTTGACGCCAAGGAGGGTAGCGCGCAGGAACACGTGGTCCGTTTTATCGAATCGCTTGGAGCACATGCGTCAGACGCTAACTTGTGCCTCCGCGAGTTCTCCAAGTCCCTCACTTCCCGTGCATATACGTGGTATGTCAATCTTGAGCCTTACTCGATTGCCAGTTGGGAAGAAATGGTGAACAGTTTCTATGCGAAATTCTTTCAAGTTCGCGAGAAGGTCACCGTCATTAGCCTGACCAAGGAAGTTCAGACAAGCACGGAGGACGTGGTAGATTACATTAAATGATTTCAGGATCGCGCAGTTGACTGCACTGAGTCAGTCAAGGAGGTGCAGCTTGTCGAAATCTGCATCGCGGGAATGATGGATGAATTCAAAATGCTACTTGTCAACCTGAAGTTGGGCACTTTCTCAGCTTTACTTGAGTCCGCGTATAACATCCGCCACGTGGTTAAACCGGTTAAGCGAGAAGGCTGGAAGGGAAAGTCCACGGTTGCCGCGGTAGCCATCACGGATGTGCCCCGCGGACAACAAACTGGCGGCGGAAGAAAGCGACGGAAACGAGAACCAGGTCCAGCCCCGGACTATCCATGTAGTATGGAGGAACTCCGAGCCTTAGTAAACGCGTGGGTGGCGGATGGCGAATTGGAACTCCCCCCAGTAGAGTATGAGCCAACGCGAGAGGATCGTGAGTATCCGCGGTACTGCATGTACCACAAGCATACCATGCACCCGACCAGTGACTGCTGGTCCCTAAAGCGACTGTTCAAAAGGAAGCAAAACGCCAACGAGCTTCGGATAGGACGCCGCGATATCCGCGTCGAGCCCTATCCGGCGCACGGTAACAACGGCGAGGTCAACATGGCGGAATGCTACCCGTTCATGTATGACGTTGCGAAGGGAACCGACAACGGTTACTATACTGAAGAAGAGGAGGGGGCTTACATGGTCTCCTGCCACGAAATCATTGAAGAGAGTGATGGTCCAACCCTCGCGGTGACACCGGATCCCAACAATTCCGCCAAAATATTGCAGAATAGCACAAAGTTCCGCCCGTTTTTTGACGGACTCGGTTTCACCCCTGCCGCACGATTGGAGATAACCAAAGCGATTATCAACATCGCAGAGGTTCACCTGGAGTCCTGCATGTCCGTGGCCGGGTCTCTCCCGCGGACAATCCTCGATGAGTCCAATTCTGTCACCTTCTCGGATATTGATCGAAAGATACCGCATTCTCACAATCGCCCGTTATATGTCACTTCCCGCGCCAACGGGATCGAGCTGAAAAGGACGTTTCTCAATGGCGGGGCCTCCATCAACCTTATGCCCATCTCAACGTTCCGACGGTTGGGCATCCTGGACAATCGAATAGTGGACTCTCCAATTACCATCACAGGCTTTGGCGGTGACAAGCAGCGGTCCATGGGATACGTCGTCATTGACTTGGAAGTGGGGGCAATCCGCTCTGCTACTAAATTCCATCTACTCAACGCTGACGCAAACTACCATATCATCCTCGGACGAAGCTCGATGCACAAGTACGCGGTCGTCCCTTCCAGTTACCATCAATGTTTGAAAAGAATTTGGGCAGGAAAGAAGGTTACTGTCCGTGCCTCAGAAAACCCCTTCGACACGCATGAGGCCCATCTCCCTGATGCCGTTTATTTCTCGGAACTGGGTAACGTATCCTAGGCAATAACAGCGCAGCCACGTGGCGTCAAAATTCCAAAATGGGAAGACATTCGGAACCCGCCGCACGAGCAGCCGGAAATGAGCCCTTCTACGTCGGGATTCGCGGCCCCCCGGAAGATCATCAAGACAAAAGAAGGGGGGAAAATTCAGCGACAAGGTTATTACTGGCCCAGGATGAAGGAAGACGCGGATCTAATCGCTAAGAACTGCACATGGTGTTCCTTGTACATGGCCAAACCTGAGTGCCTAATAGTGAGCGGTAGCAATCAGGAAGACGACTGGAGGCAAGTATACGTTGACTACTTACGGGAGGGGTCCTTACCCCTAGAGCGAACCGAATCCGCGAGGGTAATCCGCCGGGCTCGACGTTTCTTCCTGTAGAAAGGGATGCTGTTCAGAAGAACCCTAGACGGGACGCCACAGAGGTGTATAAACAGGGAAGAAACAGGGGTGGTTCTGCGAAGTACCCACGGAATTGAACATCAAGGGTGGAGGAAACTCTATGAACAATTAGTCCATTTGGGATATTTTTGGCCTACCATGGAAAGTGACGCTAGGCAACATGTACGGAGGTGTCAGGCGTGTCAAAAATTTGGTAACTTGGTCCACGCTCCTTCGGTGGAGTTACACTCCATCCGCGCCCCATATCCCTTCCATACGTGGGCAATGGATTTGATAGGACCAATCAGGCCTGCCTCGCGGAAGAACAGATGGATTCTTGCAGCTACTGAGATTTGTACCAAATGGGTTGAGGCAATTCCGCTGAAAAGAGCTACGGGGGATGTGGTAACACTGTTCATCAAGGAGAACATAATCTGCAGGTTCGGGATACCCAAGGTGATTCTGTCAGACAACGGAACCCGGTTCATCAACCAGCACGTGGGAAGTCTCCTTGACGAATACGCGGTCGACCATCACACTTCCAGTGCGTACTACCCCCAAGGCAATGGGCAGGCTGAAGCAACAAACAAAACTCTGATAAGGATCTTGAGCAAGCTATTGGATGAGCGCAGAGGGACATGGGCAGATCACTTGCCCATAGCTTTGTGGGCACATCGCACGTCGAAGCGGAAGTCCACACGCGCCAGCCCGTTCAGTTTGGTTTACGGAGCTGAAACAGTATTGCCCGCGGAGCTCAGCGTCCCGTCCGCGCGGATGCTCCTTGCCATGGAGGAGTCCGCGGAAGGGAGGAGGGCGGACCTAGAGGCCTTGGAGGAAAGAAGAGCCACCGCGGCCGTAGCTCATCGAAAGTATTGGGAGTCTGTTGCTCGTTATTACAATAAAGGAGTGGTGCCGTGAGCATTTAAAGTGGGGGACTTGGTGTGGAAAGCCACCACAGCGGTGATGAGAGATCTAAAAACCCCGAAGTTTATGCCCAGGTGGGAAGGGCCCTATGAGGTAACCAGTGCATCCGCAGCCGGCCACTACCATCTTGCTCGCGTGGAGGATGGATTCCGGACGGGAGCAGTTAATGCGAAGTACATAAAGAAGTTCTACCCGTAAAGAGTCGCATAGTCAAAAAGAAAGGAGGAATTACTGCTGTTATCGGCCCTCCTTATTTGCTTTGCCCTTTTTTTTCTTTTGTTATTTAGCCGATGTAATGAAACGTTTCCCTTCTCTTTTCCGTTCAGTTTACAATGTAATGCTCTTGGGATCACCAAGTCTTTCGGCAAATGTTGGTTTAATGAAAAGGGTTGATTGGCATATTTTGGATTTACGCGCTTTTAAGTTCTCCCGCGACGCTGTTCATTGTATCCTGCACGTGTTTCAGACTTAACGAGTATCAAATGGAAAAATGTTAAGTCGCAAGGGGTCAGAACATGACCCGCGCGTATTTCAGACTTAACGATTATCAAATCGAAAAAATGTTAAGTCGCGAGGGGTCAGAACATGACCTGCGCGTATTTCAGACTTAACGATAGTCAAATAGAGATAATGTTAAGTCGCGAGGGGTCAGAACATGACCCGCGCGTATTTCAGACTTAACGATTATCAAATGGAGAAAATGTTAGGCCGTGAGGGGTCAAAACATGACCCGCGCGTCTTTCAAACTTAGCGAGCGTCTGATAGAGATGATGTTAAGCCGCGAGGGGTCAGAACATGACCCGCACGTATGTCAAACTTAGCGAGTGTCTGATAGAGATGATGTTATACCGCGAGGGGTCAGAACATGACCCACGTGTGATTCCAGGTTTAACAATCCTCAAAAAGAGATGAAATTGAATCGCGAAGGGTCAGGACATGACCCGCGCATCTTTCAAAAAAGAAAAATAATAATAATAGAGGAGAGAGAAAGCGGAGAAAGTGGGGGGGGGGGGGGGGATCTTTTATTGAAATATTCCAAGTACATTGATTACACCCGTTTATTCAAAAAAAAAAAGAAGGCAGAACGACTTAGCCCAGCCACTCCGCAAAGACAAGCTCCTCCGGATCAGGGTCTTCGAGATTTAGGGCCGCTGTGGCCAGCTCCGCGTCGTATTTGGAGATTTGGGCGAACTTGGCCTCCAGATAGGGCTGTAAATGAGCCGAGCTACTCGCGAGCTCGGCTCGGCTCGTTAAAGCTCGGCTCGGTTCGGCTCGTTTACTAAACCAGCCGAGCTCGAGCTCGAGTATTCGGCTCGTTTACTAAACGAGCCGAGTAGAGCTCGACTCGTTCGACAAAAGCTCGGCTCGTTAAGGGAGGCTCGGCTTGATTAAGAGAGGCTCATTTAGGAAATGGCTAAGCTCGGCTCGATAAGGGCTCGGCTCGTTAAGGCTCGAGCCGAGCTCGAGCTCGAGTTTTGGGCTCGTTAAGGAAACGAGCCGAGCTCGAGCTCGCCCGAGATCGAGCTCGCCGAAGCTCGGCTCGGCTCGGCTCGTTTACACCCCTACCTCCAGATCCGCCACGTGCTGCCTAGCGGACGCCAGCTGTGCAGAGAGATGCTGAATCTCAGGCCTTAAGGCCATCCTTTCCCCCGCGGCCCTAAGCGCGGAGCTCCGCGCGCTTAGCCAGCCCAAATCAAAACCCATGGCCGCCATGTCTTGCGCGACCTCCAGTCTCCGCGGTGAAATCCCTGAGGCGCAATTGCGCCCAAGGGGCAAGTACTTCATGGAGATCCCTTAGCAGCAGTCCCCCAAGCCGCGCTGACCGTGGATTGAAGGGGGTAAAAGTTTCCGGGTGAGCGCGGGCTATGGCGTTGAGGAGGGGGTGATAGATCTCGTCCACGGGGAAGTCCACGGGGAACAGACGCACGGGAACTTCTTCTTGCGTGACCATCGACCCCTTCCCGTGAACCGCAATTGGGCTCCGTTGGGGAGGAGGATGCTCCCTGGACTCCACCTCGTCCCTGTTTTGCTCGCCCATGTCCAAGCCCAATTCAACACCAAAATCTCCAAGAGCAGCACTCCCTTGGCCTCCCAAAACATTGTCAGTCTGTATGAAAGTCATGTCTTTAAATAAAGAGTTCAGATCTGAGTCAGTAATGGAGGCGGGCCAACCAATAAATGCTTTGTTTACCTCCAGCTGTCGGTCTTCTACCGGAGGCGGAGACTGAGGCGGCGGAGTAGGCGCGCGCCCCGCGGCTAGGTGCGGGGATGCAGTCTGGGAAGTCGAGCACGCTGGAGAGCCAAGAACGGTCCTGTTTGTCGAAGCATCCTCCCCAGCGGAGGACCCGCGCCCTTGCAAGAAAGGGGCGTTTGATATGCGTGGGGAGCTAGCTACCACACGGTCCAGAAAACTGGTTGAGGAATGAACGCGGGCACTGGAGGAGTGTTGCTGTGACCCAGAGGGAGCAGTGGATGGTGTCGTCTGTGATAGGGGCACGCCGTGGGAACTTACGACGCGGGGAACGAGAGTCCCCATGCCATCATCCTCCTCTTCTCTTAAAATTTGTGCTGCCGCCGCGGATATCGGCCCCGCGGCGGCCTCTGTCTGGCCGATGGATTCGCGCGAACCCGTTGGAGGCGGTGGCTCGCGGGCTTCAGAGTCAGCTGCACGAGGTTGGGAAAGGTCTCAATCAATAGAATATGATATCACGTTATCGGATTCCGCGGAGGAGGAAGATGGATCCGTAGAAACCGTGTTGGGATCCCCCTCGAGATCCATAATTGAAGGTTCATCAGGTAACGTACCTCCAATCACCGCAGAGGTTTCGAGCTCGGGTTGAGGGTAGGGGAGCGGTCCCGCGCGAGGCTGAACTAGCTCCACTGCCCTCGCATCAGCGGTGCGTCTTGTGGGAGCGCCATCTCCGAGGACAAGAGTTCGAGTTTGCATGGCATGAAGGCGGGCGCTCAGAGGTACGTCATCTTGATCATGACTCTCGTCATCGTCAATGTCGGCGTGAACATCATCGCGATCGCCCATGCCTGCGTCTACATCTCCCTCCTCATCATCGTCGGACTCGATCACCACTGTTTAGATAAGGTAATATTATTCAGAAGCAAAAGTAAGCAGACAGCGGAAGTAATAGGGCAGTGAGTGCAGGACATACCTTCGAGACGACGCTGCTTAGCAAGAGCGGCAGACGCGGCCCCCATCGGGTGTTCTTCCGCGATTTGTTCTTCACCCCCCGCGGTTGCCCCTGGTTCAAACGCCACGAACGTGCTGGCGTCCAGCTCTCGCCGCTGAGTGGATACCGGATGAAGCCGCTTGCGGGGACGTGTCCCCCCTGCAGCAGGTGCCCTCGAGGAGGCTGGCTGTGCAGATTCGCCCGCGGCATGGGGATGAGCCTAGGCACGGGTGCCCCGCGCGGTAGCCTGTCTCGTGGCCACGGGAGCGGCAGAGGGTAGACCCGTCGGGAACGCTACATTTAGGGGCGCGACATCTGGAACCACCCACATGCTCTGGGGTCCGCGCCAGTCCGCTCCCCTTGCCTCCGTGACAGCCCTTAGGAAGGTGTCCCGGTTGCGAATTTCGGACACGGGATAGACCTCCGCCTCCCCACTAACAAAGAGGAGAAACGAGTCCAGGTTCCCCCGCCAGAACAGACGAAACTCCGGAGTGAAACGTCCCACCTCATCCCTGCTCGGGATGGGAAGATCCCCGAGATTCGCCAAGATGCCAGAAGTATGTGGCCGCGTAAAACGAAGTTGGGAATCAACAAAGGAAGACAGCTGCGGGGCATGCCCGGGCACCCCTGGATCGAAGCTCAGCTGCCGCGCGAACCTGTCCGGCCGGTAGACCGACACTCCGTGCGCTTCGCCATTGAGAAATGGAATCCACCCCGATAGCGCGATGAGAGCGGAATTGATGACCGCTCGGGCTATCGCATTATTTCCGCCCATATCCGATAGAGAAGAGTGGGCGGGCAGAAGACACTGGCCCAAACCAACTATCCCCGGAGAGGGGACGGCGTAGGGGCGCGGAATGAAGTTCCCCAGCACGTCGCATGCTTCACTCCAAAGAGCGTCGCTGCTTGTCCCGATCCATCGCTCCGAGCGAGACCTGCTAGCAGACGCCAGGAAGCCCCGCGGAACGGGGGCAATAACGGGAAAATGCTCGAAGAAGTAGGCGAGGAGAAAGCCGGTGTGGGCCATGGAGAGGTGATCGCACCTACCCGGGATCGCACGTGATCAGCGTGGACCAGGTCTTACTGGCAGTGAAGTGATCCCAGGAAGAGAGGGGCCAACGCGATAGACTAGCCACGGGATAGCAGCACCGTGAGCGGATAGACCGCGGGTGAAAGACTGTCCGCCGGGTAGTCTGGGAGGACAAAATAAGATAGGAAGAAGGCAAGGAAGCCGGCCATGTAAAGCCGACCCTCGTACTGGGGACTGGCAACGAAGTCGTGCGAAGCCTCGCCCACTACCGTCCTCGCCGGCTGAAAGTCCTTGAAGAAGAAGCGAATCCAGCTGGTGAAGGAAGTTTTTTGGCATTCGTGGCAGCGTTTTTGCGAATGCCCTGAGCCGTAAAAATATGGCCAGATTGGGCCAATTTGCCCAACCTCCGGAGCTCTGCGACATCATGCTGATCCGCGGAGGAAAGGTTGTTGAGGTCGAGGGTCGCGGTCCCCCGCAAGGGGAGAGGGGTGAGGATCACCACGTCCTCCAGTGAGAAACCACTTTCACCCCACGCCCATACGAACGAGTGGGTGTCGATGCTCCAACCTGAGCATGCGTAATTCAAATTCCTGAGGGCGGCCCCCTGCCTCAGAATACTCAGGCTCCGCGACAGTAGCACGACGTCATAAACACCGCTAGCCATCAGGATCTGCTTAGAGGCAGCGTTCCCTATCACCTCATCAACCCATTCAGTCCAATCAGAAGGTGGCGAAGTTTGGGCTCCAAACCTGCATTCTGAATAAGGGAAGTCCCCGCGCTCCAAACAGAAGCGTGAGACGGAAGACGGATTGACTGGCTTCGCGTTCTCTGGATCAACGGGCATCGTAAAAAAAGTTGGATCAGAAGTGAAGGGCCCCTCCACAGTCTCCACAGTGTAGGCCTGCACCTGGGTCCAAAAGGGGTCCCCTACGGGTTGAAGGTACGGGGCCCTCCTCCATTGGTCCGCGGTGGGGACCGATTCCTCAATGATTGCACCCGTGCTGCCATTTGGAAGCTTTTGCAAACAAAGTGAAGAGAAAAAGAGAAAAAAAATCGTTCGCTGAAAGAGAAGTGAAAATGACAGTTTTGACTAGGGTTTGAACGGTAGGTGTAAATGACGGATGGAAAGGTTTATATAATAAGTCGGTTGGAAGCATTTATGACGGCCGTACATTAAAGGTCGTACCAGTCATAGAGGAAACGTCGCCTGTTCGATTGCTCACAGTATAGAAGGACGCGAGACGGTTCGGAGTCATCCGCGGAAATTACACGTGCAGACGACACACTTCTATCATCCGCGCGCGGGGGGCATATGTAGGTGCGGTCAGAATTGCTAGTTTGAAATGAAAGACGACTATTTGACCCTACAATAGCAAAAGGACACGTGGAGGTGGGACCCGCGTGAGAAGAATGGTTGACCATCCCATGAAACAATGACGCGTGTGTAAACACGGCCAGTAGTCACCTCCGCGGAGGGGTATCGCGGAAGAGGGCGAGCATCTGCAACTCAAATCCGCGGATTTCGTGCGTTGATATCACCCGCGGGATTTATGCTAGCATCCCTTGGGTTACCCACCCCCCCCCCCCCCCCCCCCCCCCCCCGATCTCGTGACTACGGGGAGACCCCATTTGGGGAAGTGAAACAACCGTGGGGCCTCCGCCCTAGGCCCAGAGGCAGGGTCTTGGGGAGGGAACCCCGCGGAGAAAGAGAACGATCGTTGCAGGTCGCGACCTCGCTACAGCGGGAATTGGGGAATTTCTTGTGGTTTAATGGCTTGGAGTTGGAGGTGACGCCGCGGGAAAACGAGTCCTCCCGCGGAAAAATCGTCCGCAGGAAGGCAAGCTTTCCCAAGGCCAGGAAGTACAGGAAGGACACGTGTCGGGAATTAATAGGAGCGCCGTCCTGGGCCTGACCTAGGCCCAGGTGCCCTATAAATACCCTTGACATTCCTAATGATTGATGACGACCTTTTTCTGGAAAAAGGTGAGTGAGCACTGAATTTGAAGGAGGAGAACATTCTTCCTCAGAGAAACGGGTGACCTCACTGGCCTAAACCCGGAAAAGGTTGAGTACCACGCGGAAAAACAAAGGAGACACGTTGCCTCTCTTCTTCCCGTACTTCTTGCTCCCATTCCTCCTCCTCGCGAGACCTCCCTTCTCTCCCTTTGACTAGTTATCAACCAATCGCACCTCTCCAGCTCACGGACAGTTACACATAAGCAGTCCTATACGAAACCCAACATCCACACTCTTCCTCTCGTAACCTGCCAAAAAACTCACCCTTAATGCTATTATATAGGCTTCAACAGTCCAACCCGTGCAATCAATATACTTTACATATTCCAAGCATGAAGATGTAGAGCCACACAACAAAGTATTGACTTTTCTTTTGTAATCTCTGATTTCTTCACTCTTTTCTACACACGGCACAAGAAGACCCAATAAATAGGCATGACCTCTTCATCTCTTCATCTGCCGATAGGCTTCCAAAAATGTTCCATGGGACTTGTTGAGATGCACCACCCAAAGCTAATTAATTCCACCAACAATTTCCTATACACTCAAATAAATTCCCTCTGTTTTCATTTTCACATCATATCACATGGGCAAAACCCAACCTAACACACTTCTAGTTGTTTCAAAATTTCTTCCCAAAAATTGGCTTCCAATTCCAATTATGGAGTTGGCTCCTTAATTAGGAAGAGCACAAATAGTGGAAACGCTATTGTTCAATATTCTTTATTGCATATTTCTATCACAAAGATGCTTTTAAATGTAGTTTTGCAGTTGATGGTGCAGAAGAATCTTTACAAAAATAATAATTATTGTTTTTATCCACTTACAAAAACAAACTTGAAGAATAAGAAGTTGGCAAGAACAAGAAGAAGTGAGTCACACCAGATTTGACACAAGTTTTGCGTGGGGACCCCACGTAAATGACAGAGCTGTTAACTTATTTAAAATATGTTTAAGAGTTGCCGGAAAAAACTAACTCATTTGGATATCAGTAAGCGCTTGATCGGTTCATTTAATTGATTCTTGTCAAATTTTTACAGGATAAAACTGAATGAACAAATCAAGTCCTTACTGATATTTAAATGAGTTGATTTTTTTATGGAAGCTCTTAAAAATAAGTTTTAAACAAATTGAAGTGCTCCAATTATTTGCGTGGAACTCTGATTATTTTTCTGTCAAATGTTGTGTCAATATTGTGTGAGCAAAATTAGTCCCTGTGTGTGTATAACACGAACCTTCTAATGAGGACGTCCTCACTTTTACAAAATGCAGACGTTTGTCTTCAGCCGTTGGATCTCATCCAACGGCTCAAAATCAAATCCAATGGCTCAGATTTGAAAGGGAATTCGTGGGTTTAAATGAGGCGTGGGTCGGGTAATATCATTCCCGGGTTCCACACACGGGTTAGAACCCCCCAAAATCCCCTTTCACGGCTCATTTGAATAGGCGATCGAAGAGAGAGAAGAGAGAGAGAAGACGCTGAAGACAGACGACGAACGAAGACACCTCATTTGTTCTTCTTCAAATCCTTTCAAAACCTCACCTCCAGGTATATCTCACTCTCTATCTCGCTCTCTACCTCCAGGTCAATTTGTTCAACCCCCAATTTTTAGGGTTTTTTTTTCTTTTCGAAAATCTGATTTTTTTTTCCCCGACAAGAACAACCCTTTCCCCTTGCAAATCTGATTTTTGTTACGAAAATCTTATTTTTTCTAATTTATGTTATTTTTTCTTATTTATGCTATTTTTTCTAATTTATGTTATTTTTCCGAAGAACAAATTGAACGTGGGTACTAACATGATGACGACGACGCACCAAGGTCGATTTCTCTCTCTGTATGACTAAAAAATTATGGTTTTCGTTAACTGTTTAGTTTTTTTTTTTTTTAAATTTCGAGTTAGGGTGATGATGATAAGAGTGACTCACATCTGGAGGAATATGTTTGTACACATCGAATTTTTTGTTTCCAGTTTGTTTTTTTTTTCTTTTCTCTCTTCTCCAATGAATCATGAATACATGCAGGGGTGGTTTTAGTGCACCTTGAATAGTTAGAAATAAACGTTGAAGTGGTAACAATAGGGTCACAGAATCTGTTCACTGGTTTGTATGAGAAAATCAAAATTTTCGAACTGATTTGAAATCTGTTCATGTCTATTTTTTTCCCCACCAGATAAGGAGACCGATCGACAAGGAGAAAGTGTTATGCCACCACTGATCGTCCAACAACCAAGGTCTGTCTCTCTCCCTCCCTCCTCGGGTTAAAAAATTAGGATTGTAGTATGCTAACAGTGTCCTTATTGTTTTTTCTTTTGGATTGTAGTATGCGGTGTGAATCATCTGCGAATTTTTCACAACTACTTCACACTCCCCAAGTTAAGAATGACCTCATATCCAAAATTAATCAAGAGTTTGATAGTTTACAGAAAGTTAAGGAATTTTACAACCGTTATGCTAAAGAAGGTGTATTTGGTACCCGATCACATTCTAGCAGAAAGAGTACAACCGATGGAAATGTAAATGTAATCGTTAGGAATGAGTTTTATTGTTTCAAACAAGGGTTGCCGGTCAAAAAAAGTACTCAACCAAATAAACGGCGTCAGGGGATAACTAGAGAGAATTGTCGTGTAAGATTGGCTATTGTGAGGAAGGGTGAAAAATATGTTGTTTCCCAATTTGTTGAGGGTCATAATCACCCACTTACATCTCCGAGGGGGACGCACTTGCTTTGATCCCATCGAAAGGTGTCAGCTGCCAGAAAAGCTTTAGTAGAACAGTTGTCAGCAGCAAATGTGCCAACTTGTCAACAAATGACTATATTTGAGTTGGAATCGGGAGGTCTTGAAAATATTGGATGCTCACAACAAGGTCTTTATAATTATAAAAGGGATAAGAAGATGATGGTAGACGGACATGATGCCAATATGCTGTACGAGTATTTTCAATATGAAAAAGCAAATTATTCTATGATTTTCGTACCTATTTTAGGGGTTAATCACCATAGATAGACTACTCTTTTTGGGTGTGCATTCATATGTGATGAACCAGCTGAGACTTTTGAGTGGCTTTTCAAAGAATAGTTGAAAGCAATGCTTGCAGGCTCTCCTAAAATGATCATAACTGATCAGGATCTTGCAATGACAAAAGCAATTGCTAGTGCTCTTCCGAATACGCTTCGTAGGTATTGCATGTGGCACATCACGAATAAGTTTTCCGAAAGAATAAGTACATTAGCCTACAACAACCATTATGAGGAATTCAAGAATTGTATATGGAATTCCGAGACTTTTGAACAGTTCGAGGCTGGATGGGTAGAGGTGGTAAAAAAAATCTAACTTATCCGGCAACGATTGGTTACAAAACTTATACGAAATTCGTGAGAGATGGGTTCCCGCATACGTGAGACACATTTTTTTTTTGCTCACATGACTAGTAGTCAAAGAGCTGAAATTACTCATTCATTCTTCAAAAGGTATGTGTCTAAAGAAAATTCATTATTGGACTTACTTGAAAACTGTGTACCCCATGGAGGAAACAATGAGTGAATTGTATACAATTAAGATATTTTATATGTTTCAAGATGAGCTCTTTCAGTATTAAGATGAGCTCTTTCAAAATACTGCTTATGAGGTGATGGCAACAAATGAGGACGAACATCGGGTTGTGAACGCCATTCATAGGATAAAAGGGAGTGGTTCGAGGGTTCGTGAGGTTGTGGTAGATAAGTCGTCAAACCATGTCAATTGTAGTTGCAAGATGTTTGAGTGTGCCGAAATCCCTTGTCGGCGAGAGCGAGATAAGGGCTGTCGTTCGTCATCTGTCTTCGGCGTCTTCTCTCTCTCTCTCTCTCTCTCTCTCTCTCTCTCTCTCTCTTCGATCACTTGTTCAAACGAGCCATGAAAGGGGATTTTGGGGGTTTCTAACTCGTGTGTGGAACCCGGGAAGGATATTATCCGACCCCCGCCTCATTTAAACCCGTGAATTCCCTTTTAAAATCTGAGCCGTTGGATGAGATCCAACGGCTGAAGACAAACGTCTGTATTTTGTAAAAGTGAGGATGTCCTCATTAGAAGGTTTGTGTGTGTGTGTGTGTGTGTATATATATATATTAAAACATGAGCAAATACAACAAAAAATAAATAAAATACACAAAATACAACATAAACAAACAAAAGTAAAAAAAAGAAAGAAAGGAAAAGTCATTCAGTTCCAATTTTGGACACCTAACACTCCGCTCGTGGAGGTGGGTGGAGCATCATCACTGGATCTTGTTCCTGCCACACTATTACCATTGAATTTGCATCTTGATGCCATCACCGTCACCCTTGGAGAGTTCATGAATATTGTTTCTTGGTCGATTCAAGAGCTAGAACCCCGATCTAGAACTCCAAATCTTGGTATTTGAAGTCCAAATATAATGGGGATAATGAGAGATCTACTTTCTTTATAGAGAGAGTCTCAATCATCTCACAATCATAGAGGGAGGAGAGTAGAGAAAGAGGAATTAGTGTGTCTGATTCATTTGCTTGTTTAGGCGCTAATTCGTACTCCCTTATCCGCATCACTGTCAAATATAACAATAATGCTACGGTGCAGGCTCTCCACCCACGCCCAAAAATAGGACGCTGACGTGGACTGGGCCCCACGTCAGCTTAAGCCCAAAAAAAAAAAAATTTCCTGAAATTCAGATATTTCCCCCAAACCAGCTGAAATTTTTTGAATGGAGTAGGAGAAGAGAAACGACGAACGAAGAGAGAGAGACCCCCGGCGACCCAATCTCCGTCGACTCCCACCACCGGCGACCCCCATCACTGGCGACTCCCGCCAGCCTCACTCTCCACGTCAGCGAGCGAAAATCTCCTGGGCCAACAACGACGACACCACCGGCGTCATTACCGACCACCGAGGTCTCGTTCTCTCTCTCTCTCTCTTGTCGATGACCCCTATAATTCAATATCAGTCGATTCTAGCCTTTAATTTCACTGTAACTTGTTGAAACCAAAAAAAAATAGGGCTTGTGAAATTGGGGGTTTTTGGGTTCGAACCCTAACAATTTCAGTTGGGTTTTGGCGTTTCTCAAACAAGACAGTAAATTCATTCACTTGACAATTATGATTTGCAGCTGTAAAGATGAGTTATCTTCCTTGGTTTTTCTCAAGTCACTTGAGAAAGTTGAAAACCGTGATCTTCCACAATCCCAGACCGAGAAATATGGGAGGGAAGCATGGGGTTGTCCCCAGTGTTTTACCACAGAAAGATTGTGGATTCATTTTTAGATCAATTGGCTGACAGAGGGATCTCCAATTTGGCTAACTATGCCCAGGTAAGCCCCAATTCAGGAAGCATGGATGAAACACACTTCACGTAACTAATCTTCCTTTCATTTTGCATTGGATGGTTTTTTTTTTTTAAGAGTTAGTTTGTGGGGTTTGCTGGTATTGATTAGGCAATACCATAATCACTATGGAGTAATTGATTTAGAAAGATGGTGCACACAGTCACTTGCTGCATCTTCTCCATACATTCACTAGACGTCTATGATTTAGGCTATGGCCATTTTTTGCTTACTTCCTTGCCTAAAAGTTTTGATGCTTATACTTGTGAACTCTAGCATCTATGATGCAGCGATTTGCTGGATATATCTATCTGTAGACCAACTTTTGTTTGCATGGCTTATAACTGTGTAAAAATGGAACAGAAAATGATAGGTGTAACAAAGGGTGTTATTTAGCATCTTCAATTCATTAAAAAATGGAACTGAAAATAGGTTATTAAAAATGCCCTTAGACACATATCCACACCTAACATCCATACCCAAGTCCATTACATGAATTGGAATGGGATGTATATAATGATTTCTAGTTGATTACAATATTTTTCCTTTCTTTTCTAGATTGATCCACGTCATAGGTATGGACACAACTTGCATTTCTACTACGACGTATGGTCTGATAGCAAGAGCACCCAACCTTTCTTCTATTGGTAAGTAGCCCCTTCATTAACCATAGTACACAAATCAAGCCTGCTCTCATTTTAACTCGTTTCAAATGTTCTTACAATATTCTCTTCTTTTCTAGAAATGCAGGCTTGATGTCGGGGATGGTAAAGAATTAAATCTTGAATGTTGCCATATAAACGATCTACATAGCCAGTGCATTAAATATCTTGGACCTCTAAGAAGCACTCTCCATTCTCAAACTCGAGCAAGGGATGCTGAAACAGTAGGACTACACATGTGAAGATGAACAAGTTGGCTATTGTCGAGCATGCCCGGTTGGAGCCCACTTGCCTTCCTCAACTCCCTAATGGAAAGAGAAGAAGGTTTCTGCAACTCAAACAAAGCAATAAAGATGCTTAATCATTTGGTGGCGAAGAAGAGTAGAATGCTTTGATAGCAAAAAAAAATAGAGATGTAATTACTAGGCCTATTTGTCCTACAATTGAAATACTGGAATGTAGTTTGTTTTTGTTTTGCAAATGAGGTTTAAACCATTAGAGACGAGAATGTACTCTTATTTATTTGGAAATTGTGTTTATGGAGTGCAGGAATTGAGTTTCAGTTTTTGAGTTTCTAGAATGATGGAAATTGAGTTTCTGGAATGTTCTTGTGTCGTGTCGGACACGGCTCTATGTCCAAGAGCGTGTCCAAGAGCACAGACTTTAGTTTTGTTTGCAGCAATTGCTAAATTAACAAAAAGGACTTGTTAAGTTAAAACCACTTTAGTTCTTGTTAAGACCAATTGCTATTTGCAGCATCAAGGAGCAACCTTGCGGAAGTAATGTTACAACTTGCGGACACAAGCTAGGTAGGTCCTGCAATAATTTGGGAAGCATCTCCCCTATTTTTGGTCCTAACCCGACGTCTCGCGTCTTATTCAGTACAACAAGACCAACATCATGTTACGCACAAGCCCACGCCGGGCATTTCTCATCCTAATTACCATTCACAAAGCCAAAGTCATAAAATCTTAAGCCAAAGTCAAAATCATCAAGCACATTCAAGTTTAAATTTTTGAAACAAGAAAGAAAACCAAGCGTTGTCTTTAGAAAACCACAAAAGCAACAAAAAATAGCAATTTGAGCAAACTACGACATTTACTAGAACAATAAGTGTAATACATAGTCTTCTGGATACAAAAACCATTATAAGGGCATTACATTTATCCTCTCCCTTAAGCTGCAAGCAAAAGAAAAGAAAAAGAACTACTGCCAACACCCTCACTATTATCCTCCTCGTCTTCTTCATCATCCTCCTACCACCCTCAGCTATCATTTTCCAGCGAACTATTGGATGCAATAATTACAATTGAAATAGATACAAAATCTGAAAAGGTCTTCAAGCATATCCCGAGTAAGAACTTCAGCAATCCATAGCAGTAGCATCCAAATCAAAGCAGCATCAAGGGAGAGCATATAATCCATAAGCTTAACATAACAGAACCAAAGTGGCAGCACAAGCATGAAAAATCCATAAGCTTCACGCGGTTTCCAACATAGACAATCCAGAAGCGTAGAGCATATAATCCACAAGACCAGGCAACAAAGGAAAAGCATGAGATTGCAGCAAAAATAGGAGCATCGAATCCATAGCAGTAGCAAGAGCGGAGAGAACCAAGAGGTGTTTCTTTCGAGATTGTGATGTCTTGGAATTGCTACATGCTTCCCTGCAATAATAAAGGGGCCCAACGGGAGGTTTCCTTTCAATAGATAATAAAACATAATGTCAACGAATACAAACTTTTCCTCTTGTTTCTTCTTTTTTCCTTTTTTTTTTTTTTTTAGGGAGACAGAATGATAGTGTTGCATGAACAATCACTGAAGCAAGTTATACACAACATTCAGCAGCATATTCAAGGAAAAAAACTAACTTGCTTTGTGACAGAAAAGGCCAAGCATGAAACATACTAGCAGTAATTGGTCAAAAGTGTGAGATTTGGGTTTGATTAAATAGCTCATTGGGATGTCTTTGGGAACCATTGGAAACTGCATGCCACCTACAAAACATTATTCTTGCACCAAATTCCAACTTGCAAAGATTGATTTTCCTAACTTGCAATTGATGCAAGAATTTCAAACTCATGTATTGAGTTTCGAGGGAAGTGGAACAGGTTGGCAACATTAATTAGTGATGATTGAAAGCATTTCAAAAGGAAAACTTCACTTCTGCAACCAAATTAACCAGCAAGAAAAGCACTCCACTGTCTCCACAAGTTTTTTTTTTCTTTTCAGAGCAGTACCTGCAATATTCAGATAAAAAACAACCACTTTCAAATATTCAAGCAACAAAATTCTAATCGCGTGGTATTTCATGGAAATCGACAATATTGAATGTTATCAATCAGTTTGACAAGCATGGTTCAAAAGCCAAAACCCAACTGAATACAACGACGGCGACCAAACCAAAATTTTGCACCCAGAGCCATCAAGGACCATTCACTTCTGACTGTTGAGATGCATATAAGGAAGCAAAAATCTTATGGTTAGGGTTTGAAACAAAAAAATCCCCAATTTAACAAGCCCTAATTTTTTTGGTTTGAACAAGTTATAGTTAAATCAAAGGTTACAGTCGACTGAAATTGTAGGTGTCAACGACAACCCACAGAGAGAGAGAGAGAGAGAGAGAGAGAGAGAGAGACCTTGGTAGTAGGTAATGGCGTCGGTGCTGGGTTCAAGCGATTTTCACTGCTTGTGTGGTCGCTGGGTCGGAGATGGAGGTGAGGCTGGTGGTCGGCCCGGTGGTGCAAGTGAGGCTGGCGGTCGGCCTCCTCAGTCCTCGTCCTCTCTCTCTTTCGCCTCTGTTCTTGAGCGCAAGGAGCCAGCTCTAATTTCAATTTGGGGGCCGATACAAAAAATTGAGGAAATTTTTTTTTTCCCACTTAAGCTGACGTGGGGCCAGTCCACGTCAGCGTCCTGTTTTTGGTCGTGGGTTGAGAGCATGCTCCGTAGCATTATTGCAAAGCAATTGCAAAGACGGAAAATGAAGTAAGGGTGGAAATTGATGACGGAATAAAAAGAGCAGGTGTACTTATGGAAGCTAAGGTGCTTTTATGCCTTTATGGGACACTGCGTCGAAAGGTTGGGGTCCTTTTGAAATTCTCCCCAATTTTCCAGCTGATGACTTTTTATATCTTCCTCTCCTTCCCTAATATTCGAGAAATTTTATGGGTGCTCAAGAAAATCGTTCGAATCGCAAAATTGGTCTGATTCGGATTGAACCATTTTATTTGGTCCGGTTCCATGGTTAATTGGTCAGGTTATGGTTTAAAAAAATAAGAATCATTAATTTTAGTTAGATTACTGGATCTCAATTAAAGAACTGTGGTTAAAACTGAACCAAACTATTTAGAACTAATATATACGTGTGTAATTAAATACGTATGTATTTGGATTTAGTAGTTTATCTTTTTCTTGCTAACGTTAATTTATTTAAAAATGAAATCTTATTCGTTAGGAAAGTTGTTAATAAAATTCCTATTTTTATTTTATCAATGAATTATTTGGTGCTTTAAAATTTTAATTTAATGAGTTCATATGAATAAGTGTTTGGATTCTGATTGAATAAAACTAGAAACGAACCAAAATCGGACCAATTTTGCTGTATGGTTCTGGTTAGATTCCATGCATAGGTTTTGGTTCCCAATTTTTTAGAGAATCGGACCAATCTGTACCGCGTGCACCCGTAAGAAATTTCATTGACCCGTTCCAGTTTCTTAGAAAATGAACTTTTTGAAAAGGAAGATATTTACGCAAATAATTTTCTTAAAAATATAGATCTTATTTGATAGATTTCATTGAGATCTTCAAAACGGTACAAAAAAAATTCAAAAAATTATTTTTTATTTTCATTATATTTAAGTTTAAAATTATTTAAAAAAAAGATTTAAAAAGAAAAAAATAGTTTAAAAAGAAAGCGAAACTGGACCTGAACCACACTCTCGCAGCCTATCCATCGAACCAGCGACAATTCCTCCTTCCGTCACTGTCTCTGCGCAACCTCAAGCTCGTCGCCCACAACCTCTCATCCACCACCACGACACCAGTTCCTCAACCTCCTCTCTCCACGATCCCTACCCTCAATATTCCACAACCGTCTCTCTCTCTCTCTCTAAAAATCCCAACCGATGGCTGGCGGAGTCAAAACCCTATTATCTAGAGCGTCGAAGGAGGCCACGTCGAGGAAAGCCGGCAAATTCGCCGAGAGAGTCGCTGCCCGAGCTCCGGTGTAACTCGCCGCCGTTCGCTGCTGAGGTACATCCTCTCCCTCCCCCACAACTTTCAATCCAATTTGAATTCCTCAAAAAGCCCTAAATTTCTATGGTTTGGAAAATTGTGTGTTCGGTTGTAGTTTAGTGATTACATGTGCAAGGTGTCTTAGATTTGATAGCTTCCAATCAATTTGCCTTTGCTCAAGAAAAAGCCCCAAGTTTTGTGCAATTGTCCAAGTTCTGGTTTTCTGTAAAGGTTCTCTTTTCATCCGACAGTTGATTTTTTTAATGCAGATTTATATTTCGGGGGGCGTCTTGATTTTCACGCTGTTATTTGAGAAATTGTGTGAGAGTTTATGGGTTGTGTTCTTATTCCTCTTTGGTTTAAGTTCTTATATTTCTACTACTGGGAGGATATTGGAGTTAAAAGTGTTTGTACCGATTGTATGCTTCCAACCTTCCATACATTTGATGCTAATAAAATCGTTCGTTTTGAGTCAATTTAGTTTCTTGCCATTCCTATAAATACAAAACTCTTAGCATTCTTAGAAGAGTAATAATCAGAAGGATCACAGTAGCCTCCAATGGCAAATGAAAAAGATGTTCGGGAGTCAGGAGCGTGTATGTGTTGGGGAAATTAAACATGATCTTCCTTAACTCATTTTCCGGTACTGGTCCTGGATTTATCGAATACCCCCTCTTCTCCTGTCTATATTTTAGTTTTATATACTATTTTTTCAACTCGATGGTGTCAAATGTGCAATTCCACCTAAAACCTATGACTAAAACATGTTTTTTTTTGCTATGTTGCGTCATGTGAGTGACCAGTTGCGACTCTAGGTGAATACCTGTGGCT
The DNA here is from genome assembly GCA_019656295.1 of Rhododendron mucronatum var. ripense. NCBI lineage: Eukaryota > Viridiplantae > Streptophyta > Magnoliopsida > Ericales > Ericaceae > Rhododendron > Rhododendron mucronatum. Next base: position 643,796 of record BPLT01000038.1, on the reverse strand, counting down.
TCAGTTGACACTGTGAACTTTAAACACAATTTTGTATATGCCTAATGATATTGTATGTTCATATGTTTGTGTGTCCTTAATGTTGCATTTGGGAAAAAAGGATATCCAATGAAGGGTTCGAATTTCGGTATATCCGTGACATTCAAACACCATTTAGTCTATGTTTGATTTTGCCTCCAAATATTATTTCAGGCATCTTTGGTTTTGAAACTGGTCTTTTAGATTTCGTTCTTCAATTGTTCTTCTTCTTCATTGGTTTAGGGTTCGTATTCCATAGGTTGCGAAAACATCGGGAGCTTATATCATAATTAAGCATACATTTACATGCTCTCGTTTAGAATAATGCAATAAGTAATCACATTCCGGTGTTTTTGTAAACTCCATGAAGATCAAAAAAAAAAAATGATCAACAGCTTGACAAGGAATGCTAAGAAAAAAAGAGTTTGTCCAGGAACTGGTCCTATGACTCCTACCTATGCATAACGGTATGGTTGCATATCCCTGCTACCAGACACTTAACTTCAAAAAGTCAAGTTGTCTGTATACCCAAACAAGGCAACTGATCAGCTTAGTCCTCCTAAATCCTTAATAATTCTTCCCAACCACAAGCTAATATGCAATCAGTAATACTCCCTTCTTTCCAGTATCTTTGTTTACTTTTTGCTCATCTCAAAATGTTTGTCCTATTTTAAATTAGACTTCTGAAAGGTGCTGCAAATCTGCAATGTACCAGCCACCACCTTGATTTTCGCAGCAGCTGACTGTATCTATGCATGTTAAGCTTGAATGCTTGTAATTTGATGGTGTATCCAACCAACCTTAATGACTTTAGGCCTGATTACTTCCGATGATAATTGCTCTTTTAGTTAAGCATAATAATAACATTGGTATCTCAGATAATTGATGGCTTCCATGAATGGTAGTTAAGTCATATGCAAGTGGTTCTCTTCTCATATCACGGAACGAAATAATTAAAGAGGCCCAAATGAGAAAGTGACCTCATTACTGTCGAAAGAAACCCAAGGTAGGTCATAATCATGTAGGTGAGAATAATATGAACCTTTTCAGAGAAATATCTCGTTCAATTGATGACAGGAGAAACACCATAAATAATAGCTTCCGTTATCCAGTGACACCCAAAACATTTATATGGGGCATGCTGTGCTTCTTACCTTAATTAAGTTGAATTTGTAGTTGATGCGCATAGCTTATATTCTTAATGGTCAAATTGGATTGATTAGTAAGATGTGGATGTGATGAATTAGTGACCATTGAAAAATCTATTTGAACCATTCTTTAATTCGAAATTGTTCAAGTGCTAAAATTGTTGATAGATGGATTGAATGACTGTTGAAACTCCCTCCCTCTCTCTCTCTCTCAATTGTAGCTTGTAATGCATTTTGTTTTTGGTACCTCTATTGGTGGTTGAGATTTGTATTACTTGTAGTTCATGTTAGTCGGTTTTTGGTTGGCTCATGGCTGAGAATTATAATTTTGAAGTCTGGTCTTTTCAAAGGAAGATTGCGTGGACAGGTTCTTTCTCAATCCAACTTCCATGCATATATTGGGAGGACGGTCGAGCTTGGTTTTCCGTTTTCCAGTAATATGACATTTTACCAATTTTAGAAGTTAGAAGTTCATGATCATCTATGTTTAGTAACATGGATCCCTACTTTCGTTGGGTGATGGCAGTAGCGTCTAGACTACAAAAGAGCAGCACCACCCTTGTAAAGAAAAGTGCACCAGGCCTTGATTTACTTAGCTTCTCCTGTGAAACCATTCAGTTGTTTTGAGGGCAAAGTTCACTACTTCATATGTTTTTCTTATCCATTGCTCCATGGAACTTACCTTTTTTAAGCAGTTATGTTTTTCTCATAACTTCGTTTTTCGGATAATTTGGTCAGGCAGCTTTAATCGCTATGCATACATTGTAGTCGCATACTAGTTTCACGGCTTTTCTAAATAGCTAGATTGTTGTGCATGCTCCTTGGTGGGGAAGTAGATGCAAGTTGACACAAACTAAGAAGAGACACCCCTATTCAGGGAACTCTGTTGCATAGGTTTGTGGTTGAGCTGTTGGAATCAGAGTTCTCATTTTTACTATTGTTGAGGTTTATGTTTCATTGTGGCTACTATATGTTGTACCTAAACTGAGTATTTGCGACAAAAAAGAGAAGATTTTTATTTTCTTTGAAGGAAAAATGTCTACATGTTAAACATCCATGTGCATGCTACTACACTTGTGTTAAGTTTGTATGTTTCATGTTGAAAATAACGTATACACTGGATTGCTATTGCAGGAGATGAGATGTCTGGTGACTCTGGTCAGAACTCTCAAGCCAAGCTTCCATTTGAAGAAAAGTTTAACTTCTAAGCATAACACTAGGAGGTACTAGGAAGTTGAACAATTGAAGAAGAGGAAGAATCGATAGCTTATGAGAAAGATGAAAGAGCTCTAGCGCAGAAACTCCAACATGAATGTGAACTCTTAACCAAGCTCCAAACCCTAGCAAAGAGAGGGAAATAAAGCATTTCTGTCCGATGTAGTGAGCAATCTCTGAAAGGTTTCAAATCTCTCCTGTCATAAAAATGATATATATGTTAATATAATTTTGCGTATTTCTTCTTGGGAATTCTCTGTTGCCAGAATCATGAAATTCATGATTAATGCAAAAATGACACACATCTATAGGTGAATCGAGTTTGAAGTACAATCGGTGATGAATCTTATGATTCGCCAAGTGGATTCACAATTCGATTCCCAATATTGCATATATGCAAAATGTCGCATTCTTCAAACTGGAAACCTTGTTACCTCTTTATTTGTGAAAAACCAAGAATATAACTTCATAATGTGTTTAACACAAACATAATTGATGCTCATGCATTATATACTAATTATTCCGCAATTAAAGTATTTAACAGAATCTTGACCATGTTTTCCACTCTTTTTTCTTGTTCTTTGCTGGATAATTAAAATACGTGCTCTAAAGATATTTAAGATTCAAATAACTGGTACTGATCAATTATCTACTCTCATTGCTCCTCATCAAGTATCTCCTGTAATTTTGGTGAAACTTCAACTTCACATTTTTGAAATAATTTTGGTTTAAGTTCTTCGAACAATAGGCACATAATAGTATGAAAGCATATTTGGTCAAAATTTTACTTTGGATTCTTGTTTCCCTTAATTCAAGCCCTAGCATGATTAATAGCGTTTTATAGATGACAGGCAAGGGCGAGGCTTAAAGCCTCGGACCCATGTCTCTTCCTGTACAAGCAGAGGCGGACCTAGTAAGTGTCCTATGGGGGCACGTGCCCCCACTTGATTCCAAAATAAAATACCTCCTCTTTCCCAAATTGGATGTCAATTTCAACTCCTTATATCTTTCAATGTGGATCTCAAAAAATATGCAATATGGATCTTGTTTGATTGTTCTCGATTAATTCTATTATACAAAGATTTCAAATTCATGAGCATCAATATGGATCTTGTATAAGCAATGAAAAATGACACAGATTTCAAGAATTGTCATTTTGTTTGGGATGGAGGGAGTATATTTTTTGGAATGTTCGGACCAACTTACCTTCCACTACTGAGTGAATTGGCCACAGAAGAGTTGATAGCACCTGGAATAAAACCGAAGACGTTAGAAGAGGCCAATTGATTTTGAGGTGGATGCTTTAACATGGTATCTGAGGATCTGACTTTCCATCCTATTTCTCAGTTTGTGTCTTATGATTGTTTATCCCTCTTTTCGCGCTTTTTCTGTGTCTCTATCTTCTGCTATTGTTCGTAAGTCTTATTTGGAGGCTTTCTCGTCCTGGATGGCGCTCTGCTATGGAAGAAGAGATGCGTGCCTTGTCCATGAATCATACTTGGACCCTTGTTCCCAAGCCTAGTGGAGCACATATTGTTGGTTGTCGTTGGGTGTTTACTGGCAAACAAAATCCTGATGGTACTCTTGATCGACTGAAAGCTTGTCTTGTGGCCAAAGGTTTCACCCAAACCTATGGGCTCGATTTGTACTGAGAATTTTCTACAGTGGCCAAGCTTAATTCTGTATGGATTGTTATCTCCCTTGCGGCAACTTGATGTCAAGAATGCCTTTCTACGTGGGGATCTATCTAAGATTGTCTATATGGCACAACCACCCGGTTTTGAGTCAAGGGCGAGTGTGTGTCGTCTTCACAAATCTATATATGGCCTCAAACAATCTCCTCGGGCTCGGTTCGATAAGTTCAGCAATACTGTTGTTTCTCATGGTATGACTCAGAGTAGGCTGATCACTCCATGTTCTTTAAAAAGACCACTCGTGGTATTGTCATTCTTGTGATTTATGTGAATGATATCGTCATCACTGGTAGTGATAGCATTGGGATTCGAACACTAATTCGCCATCTTGGTTCTAGCTTTCTTACCACTGATCTAGGCAAGCTTCGATATTTTCTTGGCATTGAGGTGGCTCGTTCCAAAGCGGGTATCAATTTATCACAAAGAAAGTACACTCTCGATCTCTTGAAAGATATAGGTTATATTGGGTCTAAACCTGGAGCTATTCCCATGGAGACTAATCTTAAGTTAATGCCTGAAGATGGTGAGCTGATTGACAACCCTGAGATGTATCGGAGACTTATGGGAAAACTTATTTATCTAACTATTACTTAACCCGATATCTCTTATGTTAGTGTTGTCAGTCAATTTATAACTCGTCCTCGAGTTTCTCATATGGAGGCAGTTGTTTGTATCTTGAAGTATCTCAAAAATGCTCTTGGACATGGATTTCTCTACAAATCATCTGGACATCTTTGTATTGAAGGATATACAGATGCTGACCTGGTAGGATCTCCTGCTGATCGTCGTTCTACTATTGGCTATTGCACCTTTATAGGAGGCAATTTTGTGACATGGAGAAGTAAGAAACAGTCTCGGGTTGTAGCACGTTCTAGTGCTTAGGAAGAGTAATGAGTATAGAGCAATGGCTTATACCACTGGTGAGTTTACTTGGTTGCGCACACTTCTATAAGAGCTTGGGATTCCACTCCTCTATATTGTGATAATGAAGCTACTATCCACATTGCTAATAATCTAGTATTCCATGAGAGGACCAAATATATTGAAGTTGATTGTCATTTCATTCGGTCAAAAGTAGAATGTAAAGATATTAGCACTCCTTTTGTTCCTTGAGGCTCTCAACTGGCTAATATTTTCACCAAGGCACTTCCCAAGACTTATATTGATACTATTTATCGCAAGCTGGGAGTACACGATGTTTATGCTCCAGCTTGAGGGGGAGTGTTGACTGTAATTAATGTATTGAATGTAATTAGGAAGATACTCAATTAGGTAGAATCAATTAGGGATTTGATTTGATTTTATTCTCTTTCCTTATTTTACCTTGTATCCAGTCTATATATTGTACCTCATTGTGAGAAGAATAATATATCGATTGAATATTTCGACAACCTTGGTCGCAGTCTTGGTGCCTGATAAAGCATCCAACTCAAAACCATTTGGCACCGCCCATATACCGGTAATAATGAGTGGAGAGGTTGCTTAAGCTCATACGCTCATACACTAGTTTTGAAAGTGATAATTACCTGATGTGGGACAAGGTACTTCTTCAGCTACAACCATTGTTGCCGTCCTCATCAGGAAATGGCTTCCCTGCGGTCCGGCATGCGCCCGGATTGCACGAAATCTCGGCCATTTATTTTGGCAATCGATGGTTCGATGTGTTTGAAAGACTCCGACGAATAAGAGATTATTTTTATGGGTCAGAATCTTTGAGTGTATCTGAACCATCGATTGTTCATATAGACGTCCGAGATCTCGTGCAGTCCAAACCCAGACTGCAGAGAATCCAAGTCCCCCCATCGATACTTCTTGATCTTTTGGGACCGCTTTGCCTAAGAAACTTGTGCCCTAACCTCCACATTAACTCACTAAGTCATTGCTCCTGGCGGTCCATTCTGCAACAGAGAGATAAATAACAGTATTAAAGAGGAAAAGGACTCCTGACTACTACCAGAGCCCCAATGTACCTGATTGGCTTATCTTTGGATTTTTCTCCTCGTCCTTGCCAATAAACTCTAGGACAACAACAAATCCTTCCCAAACCCCACAACAAACGAAGCCCTCCTCTTATTCTTCCCTTCTGCACCACCAATGTCTCCTTTATCAACTCATAATGGTTTTGAAAAGCGGACCTCTATTCCCACAGCACCTCAATAGTTGGAAACCATTAAAAATGCCAATCAGACCATCAGACCCTATTGGGTTCATGGAGTCTGAAGTTAATGATTTAGACACCGGTCTAACCTTAAGGCCACTCAGCAGCCTAGCGCCCATGAGAACGTAGATTTCGTTGGCCTGTTACATGGGCTGGATCTACACCTCACATGACCACACCATCCACCTCGCACTTTCCCCCACGCCGTTGACTTCCTTCGAAGTCCAAATCCTGGACGTAAGAGCCCCTCATGCACTCTGGATATGTGCAACACGCCATGGAACCATGCACTTACTGCCTATGATTGTGAGTCTGTGACATACCCCTCCATCTTTCCAGTTGCTGACCTCTTCCCATCACAACTGTGTCGCCATGCATTAACCACGCACGTCGTTCCCTTCTAAATCAAACCACCGGTCCACTGGATGCCGCTAGAAGGGCCAAATTTATGCAAAGATATAAGCTCGTACTGAGCATGGCATCACTATTGCTCCCACCATTGTCCCTCCTTCGACTAACTTTGATCCTTCTGTACCCACCAATTCTCCTTGTGATGCCCTCACGCCCAACTACCTCTCGGAGCCATTGGTGTGAGACTTGCAAAGGACGCCGCCAATCTTGGAAAGTGTTTCATGACTGCTTTTTGAAGTCAAATAAGTTCTAATGAGTCTAAAGCAGGGTTTGAAATGTCGGTCATACGTATTGGCTATCGGTATCAGCCAATATGTATCGGTGTTGGTATGTTAGGAGTCCCGATGTTGCAGTGTGAAGGAAAATCGCATACGTATTGGTGATACGTAACGATGGTATGGTCTGTTAGTGCCGATTCGGTCAAGATTACGGCGGATACGCAATGGTGGTATCAGTAATAAGTTGTGCGAAATTTTAGAAAATTCACACCTCCACTCGCTGATACCGTTACTCTACAACTGATACGCCCCGAAAACTCGGCATCCCAACCAATACCATTGTAACCCTATACAATGGGTTGGTAAAAGGTGTTAGGGGCAGCTTTCGATTATCCAAATACCGTTTTTCTTCGGAACAATTTCCTGCAGCTCCTTTTTTACTACGTATCTCCCTTTTTCTTCTCCGTGTAAACCAATTTTTGCATACCTTTTGTACTGTGGATTGCATGGTAGCTACTCAGACAATGAAAACGTTGCAAGGTTAACCTACGGGTAACAGACTAAATGAAATGCTTATGCAATCTAAAATGACAGATATAAACACTAACACGGGATACAAATTCGATATCACATGACACGCATACTTGGAAAGTAACCCAGGAGGTACTAAGTGCATCACAAAATATTCTTAACAAAGGCATATGATCATATGTTAAAATAAACTTCCCTTTTGTTATCATATATTTTATTGTGAACATCCCTTTCCTCTCTCTCTCTCTCTAAAAAGTTCCCTCTTCTCTTGACCCTGAATGGTTAGGGTTCCGCTTGTTTGGGGGGGGGGGGGGGGGGCGCGGCGCTGGCATCTCCTCTCTCTCTCTGTGAATAAGTTTTGACCCGTCATCTTCTCACTCTATAATGGCGTAAAGACATTTTCCGGTGGTGGAGTGGTGCGATTCGGTTGAGTTTGGGGGTGGGTGGTGGAGCTGGAGGTCGGATCTGGGGTTTGGAGGAAGGAGGGGTTTTTGGGATTTGCAGGGAGGCCGTTGGGTGTAGAGGCGTCTCTGGTGACGGGTGGTGCATTTTGGCTGAGTTTGGGGTGGGTGGTGGAGGTGGCAGTTGGAGCTGGGGTGTTGGAGGAAGGCGGGGTGTTTGGGGTGGCTGTGGGGATGGGATCCGGGAGTGGTGACAGTCTGGTTGGGGGGTTGTATGTGGCAGCGTGCTGGCGGCGGAGCAGTGGTGATGCAGCGGTTTGATGTATTGGGAGCGGGGGTGCAGTCACTGCAGTGGTGGAGCAGAGGTGGTGTAGCGGCAAAGCAGCGGCAGTGCAGAGTGGAGCATCGGCGGTGGAGCAGTGGCGGTGTGATGGGCAGCAGAAGAGTTGCGCCTGCAGGGGGGTGGTTGGGTTAGGGCTGTAGTGGGGCGTTTGGTTGGTGTGGGCTAGCCCAATGCATTTGGGCTTGGCCTAGTAGGGTTGCACGGCCCGTTTAACTCCGTGCTAACCGTGCTTCGTGCCGTGCCGTGCAGGCTCGTTTACAGTATTTACTCAAATCGTGTTGTGCCGTGCCATGCCGTTTGTCAATCGTGTCGTGCCGACCCATTTACTTAAATCGTGTCGTGTCGTGCTGTGCCATTTGCCAATCGTGTCGTGTCGTGCCGACCCATTTTCTTAAATCGTGTCGTATCGTGCCGATCCGTTTTCTTAATCGTGTAGTGCCGGCCTGTTTTCTTAAGTCATGTCGTGCCGTGTCATTTTCGATCATGTCAACACTTATCAGCTCGTTTACTTAATCGTGTCGGGTTGGACCGTGCTGTTTTAAGTCGTGCCGTTTTAAATAAATTCCTTCAATGATGGATGATGATAATGTCCTATACAAGTTGAACAATGAGAAATAATCCCAGGATACGGATTTTGTTTAGTCCTTGTCTTGGAATTTATTTGGGAAGCTTGTGTTGGTACTGCAAACATAATACTATGCATTAGTGCATTACAACACCAAATTTTACACAAGCTAGGTTCAGCTGAAAGTGCACTGCTTTTCAGTTGATCTTGCTCGAACCATCAACAACTGACCCATTACACCCGTTACTTCTAAAAATAGACGAACAATACCAAACAAAAGGATATTCATTCCAAACTGCAAAATGCACGGCTTGATTTCATCATCCGAGTCAGGGTTTAAACCCTCATTGTCAAAATGAATGTTTTCAGGATCCATCTCTTATAAAAAACTGAAAACAAAACAGTTAAAATTAGAACAAAACAGATAAATTTAACTTGTGATGTTAAATTTACAAACCAAAGGTCTAAAGCCTATTCACTAACAAAAACAAAACAAATATTTTTTACCGAATAAAAATTGATAAATTGATTTTTTAAAAACATGATTTTTTTAAGAAATTGTTTTTTTTTAAAAATTAAATATCTTAGATGTTTAAAGGAAACAAATATTTTTTACCGAATAGAAATTGTTTCTTTTTTTTTAAAATTAAAAAAAGCCATTTGGCTAATTTTTTTTTTCCGTGCCTCGTGCCGTGCCCTTTCGTGCCCGTGACCGTGCCCGGCTAGAACTGTGTTGTGCTATGCCGTTCCTGGCCACTTTTCGTGCCCGTGCCCGTGTCGTGCCCGTCTACAACCGTGCCGTGCCAAGCCAACTTTTGTGCCGTGCCCGTGCTGTGCCGCTCACTTCCGTGCCCGTGTCGTGGCCCGAGCCCACCGAGACCGTGCCATGCTAGGCCAAGACCATGCCTGTGACGTGCCGCCCCGTGCCGACACGGCCCATTTGACACCTCTTTGCTAACAGGATTTATCTTAAAATTGAGGGGTGGAATAGTATGTTAAGATCTCGCGAGAAGAAGTTGCTCGATGCATTTCTTTTCCTACTGAATTATGTTGATTTCGTTGATTTCATTTTGTATATTTCGGGATGAATGAAAGTAATTTTGCCTATCAAGAAAAAATATTTTATTGTGAACCAGCTACCATGCCATCCACTTCCACGAACAAAATTGAGGGCTTACTATTTGCTTTTGTTCCGAAGTTTTTGGCGTACTTCTTGCAGCACACTTTTACAGTGCTTGAGAGATATGGTAATACACAAAGCACCTACTTGTTTTTCGAAATTTTACTATACATGGGATAAAAGCTTAACTTTAATGTGCAGGTCTGTTGCCTTGTTGATGTTGTGCACCAACGGTTGGAGTTGGCAAAACAAGTTACTATCTATCATTCAAAGTGTTAACCAGATAATGCTCCGGTATTTGTCTTTGCTACTTAATGTACTATTGTAGCTGCTTCGACTGCTTTTTTATTTAAGAATTGATTGCCCCCTTTCTTCTGGTAAAAGAGTGTTTGATGTGATGATTTTATAAGTTTGTTAGCTAAGAAGCACTCTTTGCAACTTAAGGTACTCGACTTTCTTTTTAGTTGCTTTAAATGTGTGTATTTATGAACTGATTGCACCCACTCTTCTGGTAACATTTTTGGTTGATGTGATGCTTTTATAGGTTCGTTAGCTAAGAAGCCTTGACACTACCAATAAAACTTGGATGGGAAAGGATCTGATCCCATTATTTTAGAAGGGAGAATTTAAAGTCACTTGATTTGTTTTGTAGTTAATTTGAGGGATGGATAACATAGTCCCTATTTCACCAACAAAAAAACTCTCTCCACTGTCTACCTCCCCTATCCATACAGATTGGCATCTCAACAGATAAACCAAGCAAGGGTGAGTCCACGCTAACTTTTTCGTCTTTAGAATAACGTCAAAATACCAGTTATTTCCGGTAAAAATGCCCAGGTATAATGGTGTTTTTGATATTTTTGACCCTTCCACTTAGACAAGATGTTGTCTTCAAAGTGTATACACGAAGTCCAAAATACCAAAAATATCAGTTAGACAATACGGTGAGTTAACCCTAATTTTACACAAGTCCAACACATTCCCACCTCTCTCTTAACAAATAAACCATTGTAAAAGATATGATGTAATGGAGATTGACAACTCTCTCAAAAATTCGAGGATCTTGATCTTGACTTGCCTATTGCCATAGTGCCCTTCTCTACCCTTTAAATAATGTACTTCGGATATTGAGAATAAATTGGTTTGTAATGACATTATATTTAACTTCTATTAAATAAATGTTGAATTTGAATAAAGATTATTAAATTAACGTTCCCAAAAATCAGGGCGTTACATGTTTATCTCTTTTCACAATTTGGGACCTCATACAAAATTGTCTATATGTTTCAATTTATAATGGTTTTTATATGTAATATAGATCTTGTTTAATAGATATCAATTAGTTCTATAATGTAATGTTTTCAAAATTATAAAAAACCTTATAGATTGTGAGATATAGACAATTTTTTGATGGGCACGTATGTCGAAATTGGTCGAACAAATTGGGACGGAGGGAGTAGATCGCTGTAGGTTTGGGCTTATGGGAATGAAGTTTAGATCTTAGTTGCATGACGAGGAACATGTGTCAAAGTAGAATAGGAAGTGTGGGTGGGGGACTGAGAGTATATAGAAGAATTTCACAAAGGATACATGAATAAATGCTATCCATTGGTGAAATTACTACATCAATGAAGTGATATCTATGGAAATTTTGGCAACAACCTCCATACGCTCCAAGAAGTTGCACATTATTTCTGGAAACCACAAAAATAGATCTCTCTCAATTTCATAGTTTGTTTTTTCAAGCTACCCAAAAAAAATTGGGTTACTATAAATACTTCAGAGAAGACTCAGTAGAAAAACAAAATAAAAGGAGGTAACACTTACACGTGCTCTAGACAATTCATCATAAACAAGAAAATGTGAAGGGCATTGGGTAGGTTGTGAAGGGCATTGGGTAGGTTGTCAAGAGCACAACCAAATTTATCTTTGTTCCTTTTTATATCCTCAAGCCATTTAGTGTAACATGGTCCATAGACTTTATCAGCGCAACCCTTAGCCCTTAGTTAATGACACTGATTTTGCCTCTTCTATGAGATTCGCATTATCCAAAGTATCATAATGACATTTTAATGCAAGTATGGTCTTTATCATTTCATGCAGGTCCAGGAATGGCTAAAGATCACATAGTACACCAAACCAAATAAAGCATACCTAGACCCTTGCGCCGCAATCCCATAAAATGGATGACATTAAGCGGCCGTCTATTATTTTGACTTTTCATCATTGCTATAATGATCGCATGCACATTCTGAAGCTCTTGACCACATGTATGTTGATTGTGTGTTGTCCTCGTAAGCATGGGTGGAAGAGATACATCAAGGTCACTCAAGACAATTATAGTTTTGACATTGATACCACGAAGGCAATTTTGCAAGAGCTTCAGAATGTGCATGTGATCATTATAGCAATGATGAAAAGTCAAAATAATAGACGGCCGCTTAATGTTATCCATTTTATGGTACTGCGGTGCAAGAGGGGCCAGGTATGCTTTATTTGGTTTGGTGTACTACACTAATTGCTAGAATGTTATTAATGAAATGACTTGACAATTGTGTAGGCAAGTTAATGATCATAATACTCAATTTGAGGCACAATGTGATCTTTAGCCATTCCTGTATTCAGGAGCTGGATGAAATGATAAAGACCATACTTGCATTAAAATGTCATTATGAGACTTCAAATAATACAAATTTCATAAAAGGGGCAAAATCAGTGTTGCTGACTAAGGGTTGGGCTCATAGTCCATGGACCATGTTAAATTGAATGGCTAGATGATATAAAACAGAACAAGGATGAAATTGGTCTTGTGCTTGACAACCGACTCAATGCCCATTGCGGGTTGGGGTCAAAGTCCATGGACCATGTTAAAATAAATGGATTGATATAAAACAGGACAAGGATGAAATTGGTCATGTGCTTGACAACTAGAGGTGTCAAATGTGTCGTGCCGTGCCGGCACGGCCCGTTTAACTTTGTGCTAACCGTGCTTCGTGCCGTACCGTGCCGGCCCGTTTACTATATTTACTCAAATCGTGTCGTGCCGTGCCGTTTGTCATTCGTGTCGTGCCGGCCCGTTTACTTAAATCGTGTCGTGCCGTGCCATACCATTTGCCAATCGTGTCGTGTCATACCGGCCCGTTTCTGAAATCGTGTCGTGCCGCGCTGGCCAGTTTTCTTAAATCGTGTCGTGTCGTGTCGTGTCATGCTGTTTTCAATCGTGTCGTGCCGGCCCATTTTCTTAAATTGTGTCGTGTCGTGCAGTGCCATTTGCTATTCGACTTCAATTGGCAATTTTCTTAAATCATCTGAAGTTCTCTCGACGTGCTTGCGCACGTTGCACTTGAGATTGGTACCTCTGTAGTAACTTCTGCACGACCGTTAAGCCTTTGGTGAGACAGAGCTGATTGTCTAGAGACATGTTAGCTACAGTTGCAATAGAAACAGGCAAACAATAATTGTTCCTAATTATCAGCATTTTATGGGGGTGTACTATTCCTACAAGGCAAAATCACAGTAATGCCAGACTTCCCTCTTCATTTTTTTCTCGGCGAAAGTCAAGTATAGTTAGTTGTAGTTAGTGAGATTTGAACTCCTGTCAAATGTATGTGAGTACATGGTGCCACAGCCAACAAACCCAAAAGAGCAAAATTAGCTAAATCTGGTTTTTATTTTCAAAATAACACTCCCTCATTTTCTATTATTTGAGAACTATTTTGCACCAACTTACCTAGTAGTAGTTGTGATGATAATGAAAATAGGTAGGGGTCCAGAGGCTTCAATTACTCTAAAACCTACGACAAATTTGTGTGATTTTCAGGAACAAAAATACTAATTCCAGTGGGAAGAATAATAAAGGACAGCAAAAACCATTGAATTTGATACTTCCCCAGGTTTAAGGCCACAATGTGTCAACTGCTAAAATCATAAAATCGTTATTAAACCTTAAGACTGTGAAAAACATGTTAAAAAGGTAAAGCATATTTTAAGAGCATATGAAGAGGCAATATTCATCACCAGCTTTAGAACTTATATAATACAGAGCATAAAGTCAGGGATGCTAACCTAGGATATGGATTTCCCTTCACAACTTTCTGGCCGTATTTTCTCCACCGGAAGCCATCGCCTACAATCTCAGAATCTGTGGAACCCTGGACCCCATCAGTTGGCTCTTGTACTACTAGACCTGATGGGCCTTGTTCATTCTCATTTTTCCTGCAGGAAAAACAAGAACAAATCAACATTATTAACAGCCTTTGATCTGAAGAATAGCAATACATTGTGACTGATGGCAACAAAGGAACTCTAGGGTTTTGTTTGAACTTTGAAACGAGAGAGAGAGAGAGAGAGAGAGAGAGAGAGAGAGAGAGAGAGATCAGCACTTCAACTGCTAGGGCCTGCCGAACCTCATCTCTCTTTCTATATATACTTGGCCAAGTTGTGCTCCTATGCATAAGTCACACCTCATTCTATATGCACCAAATAACAGAAAATTCTCGTAAAGTCCTATAGTGCATCACTCGAGAGCCGCCCGAGCTGTTTTTGGAAAATCGGAATCGTCTATCTTTTATGTGGAAGAGATTATATTAGTCCTGCCAAAAATGAAGTAAATTGGTTATCGTTATATACTTGATTGTTCATAGCGTTCATTTTCCTATTAATGAATCTATGTCCCGATGAAGGAGCTTTTAAAACCCTGACCCAAAAATTGGGGCTTAATTGCAAAAACACCCCCTAAACTATCAATTTTTTAGCAACTTCACCCCCTTAAGTTTAAATTCGAGCAACTTCACCCCCTAACTACCAAATTCGAGCAACTTCACCCCTTCCCCCATTTTCCGTCCAATTCTGTTATGAATTTGGATGGAAAATTGGATGGAAAAATAAATCAATGTACAAAAATACCCTTACGCTCTTTTTAAAAACTCTTTCATGTACACCAGATAATCTCTCTCTCTCTCTCTCTCTCTCTCTCTCTCTCTCTCTCTCCGTACACGATCTCTCTCTCCTCTCCTCTCCTCTTATCTCCTTCGCACCTCTGTAACATCGTTGGTGAACACCCCAATCTTTGTTTTTTTTTTTTTTTTTTTTCAGTGGCTATGGGTAGGGCATTTTTTAGGCTACGGGTAGCTATCCAAAATGAACAACATTGCACAGATTCTGATCTTTGGCTACGGGTAGGGCTTTTTTTGCACTACGGGTTGCGACTGGGTAGAATTTGGTTCTTACTCTGCATCCCCCGGATCCACTTCCAACCATTTCTAACGCATCCATAACACTCCCAAACCACCTCACAACATTAAAAACATACTTTCCAACACCCCTCCAAACATCGGTTCCCTAAGCTCGAATAATAAATGGAGACTCGGACTTGGATCATATTCTAAATATGCCAACAACTCCAAATGATGCAAATAAGATATTTACACTATCCAAGCATGAACAAAACCTGCTCTTTTTAAGCAAAAAAAAACTGCAATTTTGAAGTACAAAAAAATCTGATCTTATTTAGCACAAAAATTTGCTCTTTTGAGGTCCAAATATAGCACATTTGAAGCTTCAAAAACTGTCCAAAAACTGCAGTTTTGAACCACAATGCCCTGCAATTTTGAAGCTAAAAAACTCTATTTTTTTTAACACCATAACCTTGGTGTTTCTAACCACCAAACCCTGCTCTTTTTAAGCTTCAAAGCCTGCATATTACACAAATGTATTTTCAGATTACACTTTTTCAGAATACACATTCAGTCCATAATTCCCATAAGGCACCCCAGAAATAATGAAGGACACAATTCCATTGATTCCAAAACATAACAGATTGTCAACAAAAGATACTCATAAAAGATCAATACATAGTACCCATTCACTACATTAAGAAGAGCATTGTTTACTTATAATTTCTGCACTGCCATTTGCCAATACCAAATGAGTACTTTCAAATAAGTCAATATAAGGTTACAACTATTGTCGCCAAACTAAGATAAATGTTCCAAAAGATTACTAATAAGTCAATAAGGTTCCAAAATACTACTAAATTTGGTTTTCAAGTGTTAGACTTCTGGGTACTGCCTGGGGTTAATGATTCTCCTTGGGATAACTGTTTGGGGCCAGTGCTTGGCATTGTTGCACTGCCAGTGGTACTACCACTCCCACAAGATGTTGCAGATGACCCTGCAGGTTGACACCAAAAAATAGCATTCCCTATTCTTGTCGATCTCCTCCATCCCTACATTTACACACATGTACATGCACCTTTTCAAATTTTCATTCATACTACTAAATTTGTAAACTAGTCCACCCATTCATACCTGTGGTAATGGCAAATCATCCCTTGGGGCTATAGATAGTAAAATTCTTACAAGAGCTCAATAACAATGAGAAGAAAAAAATTCGGTAACTGTTTCTCTTTTCCATTCTAAAGATCCTAACCAAGAATGAACAACAATATTTTACTCTACTACTGCAACAGAAGAATTTTTTAATCTCTTAACTGAATACAGCTTTTTTAAACCCCACCTTACGATATTAACAATAATATCTACTATTAAACGACATGAATTTTTAAATCCCTCAACTGAATATGACCTTTGTAAGCCCTAATTTACTATATTAGCCATAATCCCTAATTCCCAATGCCCAATCCCCAAAATCCCCAATTCTTTTAAGCCAAATCTCTAGTTTTTAGGGGAATTCTATTTTTTATTATTGAGATCTCGAAAATTTAGGGCTTATTAAATTAGAAAACAACAAACAACAATCAGACTGATTTTTTACCCGGATGCATGGGGCGTTTTTGCAATTAAGCCGCAAAATTACCCAAGTTTTAGTATGATTAGAAAGTTCACTTTTACTTGACTTCTAACTATTTTAAAGACAGAAACCAGCTGATTAATTTTTGGACGAATTCCTGGTCGATGATCTTGATATTTTGACCGCAAGTGAATGAGGAACTAGTTATGGAAAAATTACAATTAAAACCGAAACTATGTACAAGAAATCACCATCAGAAACCAAAAATACTCAATATTCAAAAGAGAAACTAGAAGCATCAAATAAATTCCAGATCTCATATTCAACTCGGAGATTTAGGGCTTATTAAATTCGAAAACAAGAAACAACAATAAATAATTTTTGGTGAAAGTACACAGAGACTCCCTCAACTATGTCTTTTTTTCCTGGAGACCCCCTAACATTTAAAACCGTCCATATAGACCCCCTCAACTATAACCGTTAACCAATCAGCACCTTTCTGTCGAAAACACCGTTAAGATGAAGGGGTCAGAGTGGACAACTTTTATAGATGAGGGGGTAAGTGTGGACGACTTTTTAGGGGTAGAATCGTCATTTTTCCTCATTCCGTTAACAGCGTTAGCCAATTTTTCATTTTATATAGTTAAGGGGGTCTGTATGGGTGTTTTTAAACATGAGGGGGTCTCCATGAGAAAAAATGATAGTTGAGGGGGTGCTAGTGTACTTTTGCCATAATTTTTTAGCCCTTATACATGTCAACAAACATCAAAACATCCAATTATTTTGCCCTAAACCAACTTAAATAAATAGAGAACTTACGGATGGGGAAAAAGCAGATTGTCGTTGTCGTTCACTGGGGAATTAGGTCGGCGTCGGCGTCGTGCACGCCGTCGTCGGCGTAGTCTGAAGGAGACGTCTGGAGGGAGGAGAAGGGAACGAGGAGAACTACGTTGGGTGGGTTTCTGGGTGGGTTTCAGAGAGAGGAGGGAGACAGGTGGAAGAGAGAGAGAAGAGAAGATGAAAAATATCGAAGGAAGAGAAAGAGAAGATATATAAACGTATTTTTTTAAAAAAGGGTAAGTACGTAATTTTGTTGCTCTCTGTCCATTTTTTTAACGGAAAATGGAGGAGGGGTGAAGTTGCTAGAATTTGGTAGTTAAGGGGGTGAAGTTGCTCGATTTTAAACTTGAGGGGGTGAAGTTGCCAAAATTGATAGTTTAGGGGGTGTTTTTGCAATTAAGCCCAAAAAATGGTGAGACTCATTAAAACACAGAGAATAACAAAATGCGCGGTATGGATCGTCATATTTGTTTTGTGATCGTGTGGCTAACATATATTAGATTATAGCAGAATACCTTGGTTCATAACCAACTAAGTTTAATGTATAGATTTGAAAGGTAACTGCAGACTCTTTTTTCCGAATGTTCGATCTAAACCGTAACGATTAACGTCTCATCAAATTTATCATTCTCATCTGAATAGGTGATAATCGAATGTCGAAAACCACATGATCGGAACGCATTCGGTGTTTCTGAGGCATTAAAGTCCTATAATGCACTACTTAAGGCCCACCTAAGATATTTTTAAAAAATCGGAACCATCTAATTTTTATGTGAGAGGGATTAGATTATTCATGCCAATAATCAAGTAAAACGCTTATTGCTACATACTTGATTGGACGTAAAAAAAATTCAATCAAACAATGAATCAGTGTGCCGATGAAGAGCTTTCAAAATCCGACGCACGAAAAAATTGGATCCCATGATTAAAACACCAAGCACAACAAAATGAACGCATTAAATTGTATCGATCGTCGTGATTGCGTTGCGATTATGTGGCTATTGTTTGATGGTCTTTTGTTATATAATAGAGCTATGTATTATATACTAATTTTTCAAATTTATAACACAAGTTAATTGGTGGCATAGTGGTTTATTTGTGTATAAAAGAACCTAGGGACTTGGGTTCAAGACCTAGTCTAGCCAACTTTTTTTTGTTTTTTATTTTCCCCTTATTTCTACTATGTATTTTTGTTCTTATTTTTTTGTTAACCCCTTTTTGTTTTTTATTTTCCTTTTATTTCTACTATGTATTTTATTTCTTATTTTTTTGTTTCAGACTTTTTTTCTTATTTCTCGTTAGATTTGGGGTAAATAATATACAAGTATATGACTCTTGCCCATTTTCTTTCGCATTAAATTACTCTTGCACCATAAATATTTTGATAAGTTTTTTTAATTTTACTTGTTATCTTGTAATGTTAAATTTACAAACCAAAGGTCCAAAACTTATTCACTAACAAAAACAAAACAAATATTTTTACCGAAAAACATGACTTTTTAAAGAAATTATTATTTTAAATTAAATATCTTAGTTGTTTACCTTTAATTTTTTAAAATATTTTTTACTGAATAGAAATTGTTTTTTTTAAATAAAAAAAGTCATTTGGCTTATTTTAATTTTTTTTCCGTTCCTCGTGCCATGCCCTTTCGTGCCCGTGTGGTGCCCGGCTAAAACCGTGTCGTGCCGTGCCTGTCCACTTTCCGTGCCCGTGCCCATGTCGTGCCAGCCAACGACCGTGCCGTGCTAGGCCAACTGTCGTGCCGTGCCTGTGCTGTGCCGCCCAATCCCGTGCCCGTGTCGTGCTGTGCCAGGCCAAGACCATGCCTGTGACGTGCCGTGCCACCCCGTGCCCGTGCCGTGTTGGCATGGCCCATTTGACACCTCTATTGACAACCAACTCAATGCCCATTGCATTATGTTGTTTATGAGGAATTGTCTTGAGCATGTGGTATGTGTCACCTCCTTTTATATGGTTTTCCTACCATGAGTCTTTTTTGAAGTACTTATAGTCACCCAAATTTTTTATTGGTGAAAGTACATAAATACCCCATCAACTATTAATTTTTCTCGTAAATACCCCCACATTTAAAAGCGCCCATGAAAACCCTCTCAACTACTGGCAACGAAATAAAGACAAACTCCGTTAAACGAATGGATAAATTGACGAATATACCCTTATTATATAATACTTTTACATGATAATTTCAAAAAAACCCTAAAATTATTTTACCCCACCCCTCTCTAGTTCTAGTTCGGAGAGAGAGAGAGAGAGAGGGAGGAGGAGGAGGAGGAGGAGGAGAGTCGGCGACCACCACCACCGCCACTGGTACCGCCACCAACGGAAGGAAAGCTTCGACTCCGACCATCCCTACTCTCTCTGTACTTATTAATCTCTCCTCTCTTTGCATTGAACAACAACCGTCCTCCTACCATCCCTACTCTCTTTGTACTTATTAATCTCTCCTCTCTTTGCATTGAACAACAACCGTCCTTCGACCACCCCCTGGCATACCACCAACCCCACCACCAAGCCGTTCCGCCAAACCACCGTTCCTACCACCATGACTCAAAACTCCCATCGCGACCGGCCTCCTCGCGGCCAAGCCACAGATCCCTCTTCACTATCAAGCTCCGCTTCCACAATTGGAACTTTCCCACATTCGACCCCGACGACATGTTTCCCAGTTTGCACTTCGATTGGGTCCGGCTTCATTACTTGATCAAGAGGGAGTGCCGGCGGCTGGAGGAGGGGTTTCCCACTTGTTAATTTTAGACGAACGTCAACAAAACTCATGGCGGAAAGCTCATAGATGCCTTCCAATCAATTTATGCCTTACGCGGGGAAATACTAAGAGAAATCTCTAAACAACTGGTAGAGTTTCCCACTTCGTGTTGCTCTGTAAAATTGATTTTGAGTTTTGTTGATGTTGGTCTCTATAGCTATACCCCAATCACGGCCTATACCCCAAGAAAAGAACATGGGTTTGGCGAGAATGAAACCAATGGGTTGAGATTGAACCAAATCTTTAATATTACAAGAAAAAAACAGAGGAACCAGAACATTGGGCGTTTCCATAGGGGCTTCTTCTTCTAGGCTGATTTCTTTGGAGAGAGAAGCAGAGATTGGAGGGAAGAAGAAGAGAGCGCTGATTATTTGGGCCGAGAGAGAGAGATGAACTGGCATAACAAAATGGTTCTTTATGAGAGGGCATTTTTGTCAAAAAAAAGCCCAAATTACTGACATGTGACCTTCTAACAAACGGTTCTAAGACGGAAGGGTGTCACTTGAGTAACGGGAGTAGTTAAGGGGGTCTCCATGAGCGCTTTTAAATGTGAGGGGGTGTTTCCGAGAAAAAGTGATAGTTAAGAGGGTGTTTATGTACTTTCACCTTTTTTATTTTGTAGCTTGGAAAAACAACATATGAATTCGAGAGAGATCTATTCGTTTTGTTTCCAGAAACCATGAGCAACTTCTTGGAGTGTATGAAGGGTTGTCGCCAAAATTTCCGTAGTATCACCTCATGAGCATTTCATTTATGTAGTAATTTCAAAGTCATTTCTACAGTTCTATTAAATGACAAGGATGTGGCGAGTTTGACTAGGCAGTAGAAAGAGATATGTAAATGGAAATCTATCTTACATTAGTGCCATTCACTTTCACCTAACTATTGTTGGTCATTTGTTTGTTGTGGTACTGTATAGAGTCATAATGACTACTTCTAAAGTTTCAATTACATTTTATGTGAACTGCAGGCTGAAAAATGACTATTTTTGTACATGGAAATTGACAACTGTACAATTTGGATGCGCGTGTTGAAAGATGCTCCAAGAGAAACGTGTTTGAGACCTTATTCTACCTGGATCACTGTTGCAACGGGTATCACACAACCCACTACAGTGCTACACTAACCTCAGAAAATGTTCATGCAAACCTACATTAATCTAAAATGAATGTGGATGCAATAAATTCATCTTCACTCATGACAAGGATGTAATAAAAATTAGAATAATAGGTTTGCCAGTCTTCGATACACATTTTAACCTTTCCTTAATAACTAGATTATCGAGAAAAGCAAGGATTAAGTGTTGTTTTTTTTATCTGATTTTTATCATCAAGGAAAATCCTGTGTTGGCTGGTACATAGGGGATTGGAGGTATTGGCTATACGTTGATTATGCTTTTATTTAATTGGATAGTCACTTAGTGTGTTCAAACCATGACGGGATAAGCAGGATTGGTTGATAAGAGTATATGATGTTATTAATCACCCCCATCAGTCGCACACGCAAAACCACAAGGGAGTGAGGTTCTTAGTAGATTGCTACTCAGGAGCAGGGAAGCGACCTTTTAAACCGGATTTGTTACCCCCAATAGAAAGATCCTACACCCAAGGTTTCGGATGGTAATATCAAGGCTGTTTAAGGCCGATGGACAACACACATGCACATTGGTGTAGTTTTAGGTGCAGAAGACTAAAAGAAAGATAAGAAGAGGCAGAACATTGAGAATCACTCCTACAGTCCCTTAGACATCACACATAGCCAAAAGGCATCAAAAGCTCTGGTTTTTTTTTTTTTTTCAACATATCTCCCTAGAATTGGGAGCAATACATGACATTATATTATGTCACCTTATGTAGATGTTGGCGACTTCCCAAACCAACTAGTTCTAGTATTCCTACATGAAAACGAAACTACTTGAATTAGAAGAAGCAATGCATTATTTATCTATCATTGGCCATTAGTTCCAAATACATGTAGAGAAACTCAGTTCCTACAGAAATACTTTCTATAGATATACATTCACAGAATGAAATCTAATAGTTATATTATATGCCAGACGTATGAAAAACATTCATATCAATACAAGAACCACTGATAATTTTTTTAAATGTTTTTTGGGAGCTGTCTCTGCCGTGCTTCGTGTACTCTGTTTGGGGTACCCTGATCTTATATCTGCGCTTCTAGCTGCTGGTTGGGTGTCGGCCGGAAGATTGGTGGAGGGACGGCGGCGGTTGGGTTCTGCAGTTGGGGTTACTGTGGTGGGGTGGCTATGGCTGTTTGGGTAGTAGATAGGGTTTACTTTGGACTTTAATGTATTTGGGCTTGTCTCAATTATCTGGGCTTTTAGGCATCTTTGGTGTTTTGATCTTATTTGTTTGGGCTTGTCCCATCTTATCCAGGCTTTTAGGCCTCTTAGGTGTTTGGGCTTCTTCCATTGGGTGTCTTCCTTGGTTGGTATCTTGCTAATCAAGGAATTAGGTCTCAGATTAGGTATAGTATTGTTCTTAGGGATATGATGCCGTTCTCCTTGTCCTATTAGTCTTTGGACTTTTAAAGTTTAATAAAATTATTTTTTGCCGTTCAAAAAAAAAAAAGTAACTGATCATTTTATTATGCAAGTTTATTACTATCAAATTGAATGGGGAACACGTTCCAACATAAATGGGCAAACCTTAAAAGTTTTAAATGCCTTAAAACAAAAAGGAATAGGTATAATTAGCAAACTCAAATACATAATATCTACTAAAAAGAAGAACCAAAGAAAAGAAGAAAGTAGAGCATGTACAAGGAAAAAGAAGAGAAATCTAAGGGAATGAACAACTTACCTCGTTGACCATCCACGAAAAGAGAAGGAATGGAGGCTGATTTTGTAGTAGTCCTGTTTCACGATCATAGCATGATCCATCATGAGCTTTGGCAAGCATGTGTAGACTAGGTGCCAACCATAAGGAGACCTAGGCGGAGGGACTTGTAATAGGAACAGACCACAAGCAACATTTGGCTCCCGAGGTGAGCCACAAGATAAAAGGGAACTCCATAACAACTATGCCTAGGGTCATATAACATCCCAATATAGGGAATTGTCGTCATGGATGGTGCTGGAGGCAGCCACACTGGTTTTTCCTTTCATATTTTCAACTACCTTCACCCTCTTAGCAGTTAAATGATGAGCATACACTTCTAAAAACCCAGCGGCAGCAACGTAACAGTACAGCTTTTCATCCACACAACATCTGCCCTCCTAAACCAAAAGTGATATTAGAATACCCCCTTTAGGATTGCCATACACAGCAGCACCACGTTTATGGTATTTCCATTCTTGTTTAGTAACATTGTACGTGTACAACTGTTCCAACTCTTCCCCCAATAGCACTTTTGGATTTTCCACTTGCACATATGGTGTTATCAATAACAGTGTGAGAAAGTAACACAGGGCCAGGACTTCTCCTGTAGAATGACAGAAAGGGAGGATTAGGCAGCGCATACCAAGCCAGAGCATAGATTTTCCCTCTACTGCTACAACCATCGGATTAGGCTTAATTGTTGTCAAGATCACTCCCTTCTTCCACTTATGCTCACCACCTCCTCCTACCTTCTTTTTGGTGAGGTCACAGATGAAGACCAAGAGTATCTGCAATCACTGTGGCGATGAGCTCCACCGATAGCATATAGTTTCAACCCAAGTGCAACATAACCCATATCATAACAGCGGTGGAGATCGTACTTGGTTACGGCAAAAAGTGAAGTAGAATTTACTGCTCAAACATGCAGTTCCAGTTTAAGTACTTCCTCTTTCAGCACCTCGGAGAAAATGTAGACCTTGTGGTTCGTCCAGCCTACCGCCACTGCTGCCTTGCGATTCTTCTTTTGCTTGCTCCTTTTCTCCTTCCTTTTTGTTGCTGCTGCCTGCTTCTGCTCAATCTCTTCATCCTGGTCCGTTGGGGGCCAAAATTTAGATTGGTTAATATTAAATTTTTTTTGGACGGCAGAAATTCAGATTGCATAATATTGGCAAAATGTTTAATATATGTAGCCCAGTGCATGCATTTACACTCTTGCCATAAAAGACCAACTAGAGAAACTCTTAGATCCAACAAATATCTCTCTCTCTCTCTCTCTCTCTCTCTCTCTCACACACACACACACACACAGAGCCATGGATGTCGTAAGTTGGTGCAACTTAGACCACAGTACTCATGCCGGATATGGCCCAACTTTCTTTGCGAGCAACTACGGTGCAAGGTGTGTGCCATTTAACTTGCCTGTCAATAGCGGATCAAAGGTACCCATTTGGAGACTTTTGTGGAGGAAGATCAGGAAATAGAAGAGAAGCTTTTCAACATCTATTCAAGCTCAACTAATCATAATACTATCACTTAATCCATACACATGCCCAAAATTTCGATGAGGGCTTGATGTGGGAAAACCTTGATGATCTCTCCCGTTCCTTTTCAGCTCGGTTTGCTGTTCCATCAAGAATCTTACAGAAGGGTGGAGGGTTGAGAGATTGATGATCAATCGTGGTACTCTTTAGTTCGAATCTTCTGCTTATCTAAATATTTGTAATTTTTTTCTTCTTAACAAATAAGAGCGTCGTACGGGTGAATATCCTTGCATTGTGACAGTAAATCTACTTTGCTACATATAATACTACATCGCGTGCTAAATTGTATGGTCTGTGAAAAGATCCTACTCGTTTCTAATTAAAGATATAGTGGCAATTATGCGCAAGACTCTATACGCATTAGAGAGCATTGCTTATTCAGTTTTCTTCTCTTTTTTTTGGGTCAAATCAGAGTGATTCAAATGCAAATCTGAAACTCCATGAATCATGATAATACGACCACTCTAATTTTCATCCTTATAGTAATTTATCGCGTACTTAAATGAGTCTATGATGGATTCTGCCGGCCCGTAGTTATGTATGTACATGGTGTAGTAAGCCATTACCTTTTCCTTCTCGCTCGTTGTTCTCCCCTCCTCCGAGGGTCCCAAGCTCGCCATTCGACCTCTGATGGATTGGGAATGGAAACCCTAGCCTAACCCGGACCCCTAATATTCTTCTGATCTTTCATTTTCCCAGGAAGTG
The DNA here is from genome assembly GCA_019656295.1 of Rhododendron mucronatum var. ripense. Taxonomy (NCBI): domain Eukaryota; kingdom Viridiplantae; phylum Streptophyta; class Magnoliopsida; order Ericales; family Ericaceae; genus Rhododendron; species Rhododendron mucronatum. Next base: position 618,509 of record BPLT01000038.1, on the reverse strand, counting down.
GTTTGGGACGGGATTTGAAGAAGCTTCGGATGTACTATAGTAGTACAAGAGACAAATGGGCATGCAAACTTTCCTAGTCTCGTCTTTGGGGCGAAGTCTTTAGTCAGCTGCTAAACCTCACCAATATTTTTGTGTTCTTTTCTCTCCGAATGTGTTATTTGTCTATGGGGATGCTATTTGCCCTTTGTTTTCTCCCATAATCCGTTAAATTTTTTTAATTATAATCGATAATTAGTTACCGAAATTGAGATACATTTTCAGTATCCAATTACCGAAATATGATATTTTTTTCAACAGCTATTTACCGAAAATGCATGTTTGACAGTTGTTTACCGAAAGTTGAACATATTTTCGACATGTAGTTACCGAAATATAATCTTATTTTCAACAGCTATTTACCGAAATATTATTTTTGATTTTCAACAACCACTTACCGAAATATAGTGAGTTATGGGAGAAAATAAAGGGCTGCGAATAGCCGCGCCCTTTGTCTATCAATAGCAATACTCCATGTCCATGGCATGGGTCCAATCCAAGGACGAGAAATTCTATTTACACCCCTCATTATATCTCAGAACTCACACCTGTTGGCACACGGGCCTGCAAACCCGCCCAACCCTCTCAACCCAGCTCGCATTTTCAAGCATCTGAGATTTAAGGCTGGATTGAGTTTTTAAGCCAGTTTAATAAATGGAATGAGTTTGGGATATCGGTAAAGCCTTGATCGATATTTATATCTAACTTTGACAGTTTACTGATCAAAGCCTTACCAATATTCAAATGAGCTGATTTTTTCAACAAAACTCCTTTAAAAGATTTTTTAAACAAATTGAACAGCTCTGATTAGTTGCTGAGATTCCTAAACAAAAAGTGTCATTTCAAGTGTCCATAGAACTAGCCACTAATATATACTGTGGTGCGTTTAATACACTAGAGCAATTGGACATCGTGTACCAGTGGTGCGTTTAATACGCAAGAGCAAGGTGTCCCCAATCATTGGGGGTACGGGCTAAATGCACAATCTATTGCATATTAAGTAACTTATAGCTGCAAAAATCATAATATAATCCGGTTGTTAAAGTCCAGCAAATACACAATAGACGATATACTTGCACATAATTAACACATCAACAGTTTTCGCGAAACACTTCAAAAAGAGGGGGAAAAAAAAAAAACTCATCAAAGACTCGCACATTACTAATAAGGATGCACAATAATTAAATAAGTCGAGTCCCTTCTACCGGCAGCTTCTCAAATGTTATCTTTTCACAAATTCAAATATTTCTCCGCTAGGCTGCTAACGCTTTCATACTCTTCCGATTGGCATTAGGGTCAAGGGATATATGCATGCATGCCATTGTGAAGAAAGGGATATACGTATGCATGAAATCAAGAAGCTTAGGTAGTACTCGACTGACTAGGAGAGGTATAATATTCATGCAAAACATATAATTTTGAGGTATCATTGGTTCTTGTTGGAGCATAAACTAGATTTAGTATTTTGACCCAATAAAATAAAGTAGATGGGACAATAGGTCGAGGAGAGCAAGGATCCTTTTGTCCGCGTCGCAAAGAAGAGTCGTCGTCGCCACTGTACATGTGATTCGTCCTAACACGTGCTTAACTAGTTGATTTTATTTTCTTTCTTCTTTCTTGGACTGGGGAGGAGGATCACTGAAGGAATGGATTGACTTCAAGCCCTACATTGTTGAAGACATGAACTTGAGCACCGGTAAACATCATGCCAGAAGGCTGACTCCCAATGGCCATAAAGTTCTTAGGTAAGGATTCTTGACAGTTGACATTGACTTGCAGTATATGAAATTACTTTGGTGAAGTAGGATTTGATTGCTCTGAATCCCTGTGGCACTGCATTAGTAGATGCCTTGCAAATTCTTCTTTGTACACTTTCACCATTTCTTAGAAGTTAGATTTCACCGGATTTTCAAATGAATTAACTGATTAATTTTGTCGGTGAGGTTCCAATACGTACCAAATGTATGTTTGAAAAAGAATCATCAGGGATGTTTTTGCCTTCGTATTGTCATCATTTTGAGATGATGTCATCATTACACCTTGTGTTTGATGGGGAAAGGGGCAGTGCTCTAATAAAGCTTACTAACAGAGTTCAAAAGACGCTTCTAAGGCTCAATCCTGGATTTGGCATGTTTTGGACGATGTTGGGCTGAATACTTTCATTTTGAGTGTAGTCCTAGTTCAGTTTCGTTTGTATTGCTGTTGAATTATATTGAGTTTTTAGCAGTCACGAATTTTTAAACTGTGAGTGATTGTTGGTTTGGTGTTGCTGGAATTTTTCTTCCATGCCCCATAGTGGTATTGGGGAATTGATGGCCCCATAAATATGAACCATTAGATTGAAAATGGATAAATCTCAGCCATTAGATCAAAACCACTCACAAAATCAAGGTAGTTTTATGATTTTTCCGCAGGCCACACTTACTACAATGTATGACCATATTTACCATAATGTATGGCCATACCTACCACAATGTATGACCACAATCTATAGTCTATACTCACACTTACCACAATGTATGGCCACTCTTGACTATGAGTGAAATTGAACCAATAGTTGAGATTAAAAAAGAGAAATCCAATGGTTGAGGGATAATGGGAGCATGGATGCCCAAAACCAGATTGGGGCATCATAACAAGTGTTTTAGAAACCAATTTGAAACAAAAATGTAACACATGTTTTGAGGTCCCAACAAGGTGGTTTTTGGTCCCTTTTTTCTTTTCATTAAAATTAATGAGGTTAAGGCTTAACCACATTACACAACTTGCACACCCTCTCCCTCTAACTGCAAATCTCTTCATCTCAAATTCAGCCAATTAGGTCGGCAAACATACAATCCCAAACCAGGTATATACAATTGCAATGGGGTGCTTCAGATTTTGTGTTTTGATTTGTTTAATTGAGTTGCAATGGGTCTTGAGAACTTCAAACAGGAGTGAGAGGGTTTCAAAGTCCGACCGATTAGATTAAACCCCGGATGATGCCCATCAAAAGAATCGAAGTGCCAGTTATGGGCACCCACGAATCAAATAGAGAACTTGTATGAACAACTAAGACTCAAAAATCATGAACTGTAATTGCACTCAGAGACTACCCAGTACATGCTTCCAAAGGCCTAGGGGTTGTCTTCGATTGTTTTGCGTATTAGGGTATATGAGATATCAAGGGATTCAAGCTAGGGGGTTTCAAAACTGGGGAGGTGGACCAGACGTCCTATGATAATTTTATTTGGTTTTATTTTTCATTTTCTTCTCTCTCTCTCTCTCTCTCTCCCGGGAATTATTTCAAGGCAAGTTACTTTAGATGTCCTATGGATATATCTTGTAACCACTTACAAGTGACTGGAAAGCCTCCATTCTCTCCTTGCTGGGTAGAGCTACTCTAGTCTAGTCCAAGCTGTTACCTCCACCATCCCCAATTATCTTATGCAAATTAAACCACCTATCCCACTAGCATTAATTTGTGATAGAATTGATAGGTCAATATCTATAGGAATTTCCTTTTGCGGGACACACCCAAGAGAAAAAGTCCATTTGGTTATATACTCCAACTGGGATAGTGTGTGTAAAAGTAAAAGAGAAGGGACATAAGAAAGGCCAGAGAGAATAATATAGACTTCATTTAATTGCAAGTTGGATTGGAGGCTTCACTGAGAAAAAGCCTCCTTGGGTTCAGCTCCTAAGGAAAAAAAATACCCTAGTCGTTATCACAAATTTCAAAAACTGGGAGGGCAAGCAGAGATCCACCCACACTTTGAGGAGCATTTTTAGCAGCAGGGAGGCTAGCTAGGCCATCCTTAAAGGTAGGGTATGATATGGTTCCTAAGTAAAGGCAAAGATGTATGGCATGATATATTGGTGGTGTGGTTCAAATGCCATAGTGTGCAGGATACCCTTCCCTGGCGGCCCTCGCCTTGATGAGTCCAAAGTTGCCGATTACCTTATTGAGGACAAGAAGTGGGATTTAACCTCCAAGATATTACTTCATACTCCATTGCTAAATATGCATTATGGATGACCGACCACCCTTTATTGATCACTAGCAGCAAAGGGGAATTTAGTGTGAAGGCTGCCTACTCGAGTAGACACTTACGGATTCCCGATTAATTTTTGTATGGATGATTACATAATGATACTTACAAAATGAACCAATCAAATGGAGCCTTAGTGGGCTCCATTTCCTTTCACACATGACAATTTCATGACAGGATCCCAACCCACACTAAATAAGCTTTCTAAAAGTAATTTATTTGGAAAACGACACTTGAGTGTCGTGCCAATCAGATAGGGTATGTAGCAAGCCACCTCTTTACCATGGCAAGACTTTCTTTTGGCTTGTACTATGGAGCCGTGTGACCCGCTCCCTATATAAAGCAACCATAGAAATTAGATACTTAGTTCTATTTTACTAACTCAGATTTTTCTTGAGAAAAAAATTGACCAAGGAGTGAGTACTTAGTTGGATTTTTTTTTTCTTTTCTTGCCTTCATAGTTGCATATGTCAACCGGTACACACATCCTGAATTTACATAGTCGATTGTGCACCTACAATGTTGGAATTTGGGGCCAGTCCGGGACCAAATCGGGTCGCCCATGTGAGCATGATCCGGTGACCCAGATATTAGAGAGTCCTATCTCATCTTGGAGATAAGATAGAAGAAGTTGAAGTAATTCTAATCTCTTAGGATTAGAAGACTTCTAAAGCATCTAGGATGCTCTCTCTCTATTTATTTCCTGCAGAATGTTCATAAAGAACACACACAATAATATACTCTCCAGAGATATACAAAAGATATAGAGTTCTCGGAAACTCTCTCTCTCTTCGATAGTTCTCTCTCTACCATTAAAGAGCAATCTGAGCTTTTGCACCGTGGAATAGAGGGTGATACTCGATCCTCGTAGTATCACTCCATTGCAGGAATTTGTCGCTAATTTGGTATGTGATCAAGAGTTCGTAATCCATCCACACCAAAGGTTCGGTTCGGTTAAAATTCGTAAGGTAACCCGAACCACCCGCTTCCGCACTATGGTTATATTTTTCTAAGATTGGTATCAGAGCCTTAGTTGGATGTTTTCGTACTCTTTAGTACTTGAATAGCCATATATATCATGTTTTAGGCGTAGGTATTGACTGATTTTCGTGTATGCCGGATATGGGTCCGAAAAACGTGATTTTTCAAAAGTTCTCGGAATTGCTTCAAAATTTTACCGAACGTAGTCCATAACATTTAGATAATATATGGAAAGTTTCGTGGTTATTGGATTGACCGTTTGTGAGAAAAATCAAGCCCTAGTTGGTTTTTCCGAAATTTTGACTGGATAGTGATTTTTTTTGTGTTTTGATTTAACATGCGGGACTTGTATCATTGCGTAGCTCTTGTTTCTAGCTTTTCAACGGTATATTATAAGCTTAATTTGGAGTTACGGATCAAAAGTTATGGCAAACTCTAGTTTGTGCATGTTTTGGAGAACCCTAATCTTAATTGGAGAAATTAAAGTGCAGATTCTGAACACTTACTCTCAACCGAGAGAGAGTGACATTCACCCCTCTCTTTATTGATGTTGTATGGAAAAACCGAGAGTACCGTTGAACTCGAAATTGAATTTTCCATGTTTCTGTGTATTTATTTTATTTTTCTGAAATGAAATTATTTTTCAGAATTTTTAATACAAGAAAAATGAAAATTTTGAATCGGTTTATGAGAGAGTGGGGATGCATGCCTCCTCCATTGGGAACCAAATTTTTGGTGGCATATTCTGCTACTGTTTCCCATTGTTTGGTGTATGAGGTGTAATATTCCAGTGAGCATGATTTTTTATTCTGTTTTTTCTATCCGTTGTTTATTCGGGAAAATTAGAATAAAATTCTGAAAAATTATCAATTTTCAGATTTAACCTCCTGGAATCAGAACCAATTTATAGGAGTGGTTGGTGTAATTTTTCAGTATGCGTTGTTTTTATTCTGTATTTTCTATCCGTTGATAATTTGGGAAAATTAGAATAAAAATTATAAATTTTTGGATTCAACCTCCTGGATTTGGTACCTATTTATTGGTGTAGGTTGTGTATTTTTTCAGTACATGTTGATATTATTTGGCATTTTCTACTTGTTATTTATTCTTGGAGAATTAGAATAAATCCTGAAAATTGACAATAATTGCATGTGAGCAACTGGAAATGTACAAAATATTGAAAACAACATGTTTAATTTTTTGGATGATTTTACATGTTGTATGTGGCATGTTTGGATAATTTTTGACATTGTTGAATGTTTAAATTATTCATTTTGATAGCATGAAAAATACTTTTTAATGCATAAATTGTGTTATGCACTATAATAAATTTGTTTCATGCTTGTGATATGCCATATCTAGTGGGAGGTTGTTCGGTAGAGAAAATATTTTCACATATTTTTTTTCGAAAACTGAAATTTTGCGCATGAATTAAATTAAATTGTAATAAGCTTTGCGAGTTTTCGATCTTGCGACATGTATGGTATTATTATTTTCTAATTTAGATCTTTGCTGCAAAATAATTCTGTGTTGTGTTGTTATTAATAATCCCATGCACATTTCTTTGAAAGAGTTGAAATGGAAGCTAAGAAAGTTGTAACTTATTTGACCCAGGTTGAGAAATTGAAAAGCGACAATTATATTGTTCGGCGCTATGAGATCCAATTTCTCCTTAATGAGCTAAAGGTCTTGGAAACCCTCGACCATGAGATGGTTGAGCCAAAGCATAGTGATTCACCATAGCATCTCTATGATCTTGAGGCCTTTGAAAAATGGTACAAGAAAGATTAGTGTGTGCGACTTACTATGATGCGCAGCATGCATAACGATTTGATATGTGAGTTTGAGTACTATGAGACTGCTCATAAGCTGTGGAAATCTATCAAACAAAAATATGATATCGACTTCTTGACTAAGATGGTCTCGAACTTAAAATGTAATGATGAACATAAATCCAAGATCATGAAGGCTAAGCGCCAAGAGGCAGCTGAGCCAAATGGTTCATGCATCATACTTGAGACTGTCCTTCGCAGGTCTGGGTACCAGCGAAGGAAGGCTAAACGCACCCTTAAGAAAGGAGCTGCTATAGGCCTTAACCTTATTGGCGCTGGTTCTTTTAAGCGCAATAGAGGCAAGAAGATGAGTGGTGACAAAAACAAGGCCAGAAAGGCATGCTTTTACTGTGACAAGTTGGGACACTTTGCTCGTGAGTGCATTGTGCCTAAGAAGGTACACCATATTTTTTGTTCTCGTGTTGACTGTTTTGGAATATGTCAAGGTTTAGTTGCTTATTCTCCTCATTCGTGGGTTGTAGACTCAGGAGCAACCAACCAATTAGCGAGGAAACAAGATAGGTTTGTGGAGTATCTCTGTGTTCCAGTTGGAGGCCAAAGAATTTTCATGGGAAACAAGTCTAGTGTGTTAGTGCTGGGTGTTGGCAAGCTAGACATGTGACGTGGGCGCACTTTGTTTTTTCATGAAGTACTTTATGCTCCAAGAATTTGACGAAACTTGTTATTAGTCACTAGCATGATGGGTCTAGTTTTTTATTTTTGTTTGAGAGTAGCTAAGTGAGGATTGATTTGGGTACAATTTATTATAGTTTTGGATGGTTTGATGACACTAGATGTTATTAATTTTAATTTTAATAATAATGCTAGTGATTCTATTTGCTTTGTTACATCTTCTGTTGATGTTGATTTTGTTAAATGGCATTCGAGATTAGGTCACATTGGGCAAGAGGGGGATCTGTTAGTCAACCTGCCCATTTGTGACCATTGCCTAACAGGAAAAGCAATTTGAAAATCATCCAGAAAACCATAAGGGCATTTGTTCCATTACAGCCTATCCGTTAGACATTTGTGGCTGAAATTGAGTCACGAGATGTGGATTTCTCCAAGAGGATTTTACTAGCAGATGAGAGGTTAGTAGAGATGTAGAACTCTATGAGATGGAGAATCCAACGAAAGGCGCACCAAATTGTCCAGTTGAGAATGGGGAAGAAATTCTCCTACCTCCTGGGAATAGTGGGAGCGACTTGCTTAATCATGGATTAGATCTAATGAATATGGATTCTCAAGATTCTCTTAGGCATAGAAGCAAACATTGAATAATCCTTTGTCGTCTATTTGAGATTGAAGGGGAGTTTCCATGAATACTCTTGAAGATGAAGGAGAGCCCAAAACAGTGGGAGAAACTCCTTTATTGCCTGCTAGTAAGGAATGGATAGCTGCAATGTAAAATGAAATGAAGTTTATGAAGATAAACCTTGTCTGGGACTTGGTTGATCTTTAGCTTGGGCGCAGGATCATTGGGAACAAATGGGTTCTCAAGATCAAAACGCGAAGCAGATGGTCCCATAATGAGCTATAAGACTCGTCTAGTGGCAAAGTTATTCTAGCCTTAGAACTATTTTAGATGGACGTTAAGGCAATAGGCTAGGAGCGCAGAGTTTGCTTGCTCCAACAGTCTATCTATGGCCTAAAACAATCATCCAGGCAGTGGTACCTGAGATTTCATTGAGCCATTTTGGTTTACGATGATCAATGAAGGCCATTGCGTGCATATGATAAGACGGCCCAAAAATAGTTTCTTGATACTGTCATTCTATATTGATAACATTTTAGTTGGCTGGAATGACTAGGAGATGATAGTCGCCACACAGTTGTGGTTGTCCTTCACTTATGAGAGGAAGGAATGGGCAAAGCAAGCTATGTGCTCAGAGTTGAGATCTTAAGGGATCCTTCTAGGAAGATTCTTTCTTTAAGAATGTTTTTAGAATGATTCCGGAGACAAAGCAGCAAACTCATAGACATTTCTAAAGACGAGACTTAGGGGCTTAACGTAGAACCTAAAACTCCTAAAGAATTGGAACTAATGGCCCACGTGCCCTATTCAAGTACCATTGACAGCTTAAAAGTAGTTATTGGTCCAATCTTGGACGTGGTCGTTGACAAGCAGTCAAGAGTATATTAACATATCTCTAAGGGACTGCTGATTATATGTCTTGCTTCCAGAGTGTGAATTTATGCCTAGTCGGGTCAAAGATATTGTTGCGCAAAATGAAGTGATTATAAAACACATAGCTACGAGTCGCATAGTTGTATGCCCTTTGTCTAAGCCGATTGCTAATGGGGCTTTTGAGACTTATGATTAGGCTTTAGGACTGCGTAGATGATGATAGATGTGTTTTATTAATTTCATTAATCACTTCTTTCAGATTTTTGGGATATTTATGCCATTTGTGCACTTAATATTAGCTTATTATTGTTGCAATTTGGTCAATTGTTTATTGAACCACACATATAGAATTTAAAGATTGATGTCAACAGGTTAGATTGGCTCACTCACACGAGCAATCGCCTTCGGCGCTTGAGATAGCGAGCGAAGATGAGACACATGGGTAGTAAGGTATACAGGTTGGACCTGTGATATAGTCTGATAAGTAGAATCAGATATACCCATCATATGTCGCCTTGGTTGGAACCAAGATAAGGTCTGTTAGAAAGAGACCAATTTCGGATAGTTCCCCCTATCTTGAGATCAACCTGTCTTTATTAGCTAGATGTGAGGACTCGTGTTGCACCATGATGGCAAGCTATCTGAGAACTCGGGTTGGGCGCTATGTAGCGACTAGACTAAGGTCTGTACGGTGTTTGGGAGTATGACATCGCTTTTTGGAAAAGTAACTCAACCGTAGCATGTATTCATACTACATGTGCTTGGCGATCATTTATTTAGAGGTGAGTGAATGGATCCTTGTTTCCTCACTGTGTGAGTCTAAGCAGTCATTCGGATAAAGTGACTACATATATATTAAATGTGCTCTTTGATTTTTGACTGTGTCATGTAGTAGAGATTTTGTGTTGCTACTCTAGCTTGACTACTTAAGACCACGAAATGTCAGGGTCCCATGGAGCATGTCTGGGAAAGCAGCAAGGTTAAAATGAAGTGACATTAGGGCGAAAAGAGGATCATTTAGTAGTACACCCTTGCAATATATTCACTTTCGGCAACTCAGGTCGCTTTATTGGGACGTGGATCGGGTGTGAATATAGAGTGCATGATGTTGGGGGGTTAAGCATGCTTTTTGGAAGGATTAAAGATGCTTGGCCTGGTGTAACTAAATGGATTCAGGGTACATGAGACACTCTTATGGGTTGATTTCTCTATGCTGGCTCTTAAGGAGTTTCTAGTGTAGAGCTCCCACTTGCAGATGCTCCAGCGATCGCACGATTCATTAGCGCGTATGAGTTTGCTTCTTAGTTGGGTAGATGGAAGAGAGATTGATACAACTTGTCATGCCCATGCATGGACGAGTGGGAGATGTTGGAATTTGGGGCCAGTCCGGGACCAAATCGGGTCACCCATGTGGGCATGATCCGGTGACCCAGATATTAGAGAGTCCTATCTCATCTTGGAGATAAGATAGAAGAAGTTGAAGTAATTCTAATCTCTTAGGATTAGAAGACTTCTAAAGCATCTAGGATGCTCTCTCTCTATTTATTTCCTGTAGAATGTTCATAAAGAACACACACAATAATATACTCCAGAGATATACAAAAGATATAGAGTTCTCGGAAACTCTCTCTCTCTTCGATAGTTCTCTCTCTACCATTAAAGAGCAATCTGAGCTTTTGCACCGTGGAATAGAGGGTGATACTCAATCCTCGTAGTATCACTCCATTGCAGGAATTTGTCGCTGATTTGGTATGTGATCAAGAGTTCGTAATCCATCCACACTAAGACTTGGTTCGGTTAAAGTTCGTAAGGTAACCCGAACCATCCGCTTCCGCACTATGGTTATATTTTTCTAACATAAAAGAAAACACACTCAAACAACAAACAAGAATTGTTGGTTTCATAGTAAAACCGTAAGTGTGTCTATGGGCTCAGACCAAAGTGCACACATCCAGAGCCCTCAATGTTTTGCGGGACCCACGTGCTCGGATATGTGAATGTCCGTCTGTGTGTGCTAATGCTGTTCAGAAAATGTTTGGGTAGGAGTTCTAATTGACGAAATGTGTGGTCACAAAAAACGGAGCAGCAAAGTAAAAACAAACCCAGCAATTTGACCATCAACGGACCAAGGTCTCCAATCGTCGTCGACAGGTAATTCCAGGGACTCTATCCATTTGCGGGTACCACATATGGAACGGCCATGTCATGATCCTCGCTGTCAAAGGGCAATAAAGTAATTCTATAAATAAGAAAGTGAATAACTACAAATGTTACGGCATGTTATGATACATAAACCTAGAACTATAATGAGTCGTAACAAAAATCATAATGAGTCATAACAAGACCCATAACACTTTTTCTTATTGGTGTGCACCGGCCCGTAACAACCAACATAATGAGTCGTAACATTCACCATAAAAATCCATAATATTCTTATAGGGTATATATAGTAGCCGTTCCCCACATTTAAATGATTTTTTTTTTTCTTTGAACGGCAAAAAAAGAGTTTTATTAATCATGACAAAGGGCAAGAGAAGATAGCAACATTTAAATGAATTATAGATGATATTTATTTTCATTTTGTGCGATTGTCTTTGATGCAAACCTGCAGTATTGATTTATTTCCTCTGTCCGAGTATTGGGTAGGGAACAATCATAATTGGCTAATGTTGTGGCCACTTGTGGGCATAAAATGGAGAAGCAACGATACAGATGAAGTATTGAGCATCTTCAACAGGAGAGGTTAAAAGTGGAGATTGACATCTTTAATTTGCATCACGCTCCCCCTCTCAACCCTTATATCAAATTATTTTGAAAGCTTATGGTCAATTTTTGAAAATTGACAGTCTAGAGGTTGATATCAAAGTTGACATATTGGGATTTCCCTTCAAAGCCACGTCACCTCCCTTCAAAGTCATGTTACTTTTGGTATGATAGAAGACATCATGGTTGGATGACGACTTAATGCCAAAATTATCCGTTTGATTGTCCATCTCAGCTTTGACACATCTCCCGTTGGAGATGCTCTTAGCTCCAACCCTTGACTTCAAATTGGAGATGTCATTTTTTTTGAAGGCTTATGTGGCATTATAGCATCTCCAATTTGACATTAAAGCCTTCTCTCCAACCCTTATGTTAAATTCTATTTATTTAATATCAAGTTATCATTCTCCAACCATTAATGTCAACCCTTATGTCAAACTTTGAAAGGAAAAGAAATTTTCAAACGTTCAAAATTTCAAAATCTAGCCAACTTTTGAAATTTGGCATTTGTGTCCATGCATATCAAAATTGGCATGAGAAGGCTTGCTTTCAAATCCACGTGTATTTGGCATCAAAGAAGACTATTAGATTGGATTGAATTGAATTTTGGTGTCAATTTTTACCGTTAAAATGTTCACGTAGGAATTGACATTTCCCATTAGAGATGCTTATACTCCTATTAAAGAGTTAAAGACATACAATTGTTTGTAAACTATATATATATATATATATATATAGAGAGAGAGAGAGAGAGAGAGAGAGAGAGAGAGAGAGAGAGATCCTGTAAATGAGAACTCTGAGATCTGTATGAGTGAGATTTCGGTGATAATCGAGGCTTGTTAAGACATCTTCTGTGTAGGACAATGACTTGTTACATCTCACCCATTTCTCTATTGTTCCCTGTTTGTCATCATAATAAACAAACTATTGTGCAAAAAATTCCCAAAAAAAAAACATAATGTTTACTCAACTATATATTTCAGTTCTTTTACTTTGAATAGTTTCAACTTAGTCCTTTCATAATTGATTTTCTTTCCAATGTCCTTCAACTGTCAACTGCATTCCAATTCTACGTGGGAAAAGGCCATGTAACCTTACAATCAAAGATTCAAAATCTATCCACCTTAGCCCTTAATTGGAATATCACACATTTCAATTTGACCATGAAAGTGTCACATGTTTCTTAGGAGTTCACTTGGAATAGTAGAACTGATCACTCGTTCATCTTCGGTTACACGTTACAACTGCTTAAATTACAGAGATCAATAAAAATCGTTCGGAAGATTAACAATGTATCCACCTTAGCCCGTTGAATATCGTACGGAGAAAATTCCATGTATATAACATTTCAATCAAACATTCAAAATGTATACACCTTAGCCTTTTGAATATCGTACATTAATTTCAATTTGACCATAAAAGTATCACTTTTGATTAACGTCACCTGGCATTTTCATTCGGAGAAGTAGACAAAGTTGTCAATTGGATCGCATTGATAACAATTCAACAGTTTGAGGATCGAATGGAGTAAATTCTAAGTTTTCTATTTATTTTTTATCGGCGAGATAACTCTTAAGTTTTACGGGTAGATTGAGAGTTAAGATAAGTTTAGTTTACCCTAATACTGCTACATTAGGCTGTAAATTAACAGTACCTTTCGGATATGAAGAGCATGCTGGACGCATTCGTTGTTTGCCCAAGCATAAGAGAGCAGATAATTATAGCCCTGGGGAAAATGTAATTTAATCCAGTTATTATATACTGTACAAAATTACAAACAAATTTCATGTATTTGTCCCAGTTTTTTCTTATGGTCTTTTTAATGCAGTCTTTGTCCATTAATCAGGTCACCAAATTAATAATGTTTTTTTCGACCAATCAAAATACGTCAATTCTTGTGGAAAGAGATTTCAATACTATAATCTAACAAAGAATAAATTAAAAGGCGTAGACAATTTTTGGAGATGTCCGAAATAATGAAAATGGACAGCTTTATATATATATATATATATATATAGAGAGAGAGAGAGAGAGAGAGAGAGAGAGAGAGAGAGAGAGAGAGAGAGAGAGTCGTACTCGGCACCTCAGTTGAGCAATTAGTTGAGGTGGTGGAAGGAGGAAATCCGTAGGATTCTCTTCAACCAATCTTCTATCCCACTTCAGTTTACTTGCATTTTTTTTGGAAGAAAAAGAACAGTGCGGTTCCAGAATTTGTGGTTGGTTTAGGTTTTCAAGACACTGCAAATTTTAATTCATGTAAAATAAAATAATCTAAACACAGCTAGAATTACTCATTCTCGATCTAGAGAAAACACGCATGCATCCAGAATGGAAGGAATAATTAATTAGGTGCACTGAATATGAATATTGTCGCTAAAAACAAGAGTAATTAATTACTGTACGTACTACTAATATCTATCTATCTATCACTCTAGCTCACCCTTGTCACTAGTGTGAGATCCTTTATGCATGCTGCATTGTTTGGATCCACATCCACATACTCCCCATGGCAGTTACTTTTTGTTGACTGCGTGCAAAAGTCATGATCTCAAAATTAAGCAATTGAGACTTTAAATTAATATAAGCATATGTAGCTAGCTATATCGATCACCACATATTGATCATCAATCAAAATCATGAAGACGATGAACAATCACGAAAATGTGAAGGAGATTGATGAATGAGTTGATCTAGCAATTGAAATTTTGGTATAGATCATAATGTAATGGACTGAATTGTTAGAGTTTTTCAAAATAAAGTGTCGTCGTTTTTTGGTTTTGGAAAATTTCCTTGTTTCCTTAGAATGCTTTGTTTTCCTCTTTGTGTGCTTTGTCCCACATTGGATAGTTGAGAGAAGTTAGAGTGGTATATATTAGGAAACATTCCTAATATGAATAAACAATGATCAAGTGTGGTGCAGCCCTACGGTGCTTCGCATACCGGCAAAGCCGGTACGCACACGCGCGCGCGCGGCGTGGGCAGTGTGGCGTGGGCTGTGGTGCATTGTGGCGCTTTAGCGGCGCACTTAATAGACCACTACTTGTCAGAATCCGTGGTCACACACATGAAATCCGAATTTCTCCCACATCTCTCTCTATATTTTCTAGCATTCATTCTGCGTTCTGTTTTGCTGCAGAAAATAGAACACAGTGGTTCTCGGTTCTTATATTCGTTCTAGCAGGTATTTTGTCCGTTTCGTTAGTGCAAACGAAAACGGAAAGAACTTCGAGTTCGGGCTTCGATTTATCTTGAAGGCAGATTTGCTGTAACCCTTTGCATACCAATTGGTGGGGGCAAATACTGTCTTTAGGAAAGCGACATAGTCGTGACTCGAAGCGTATTACAGGTTTGGTGGAGATTTCGTCAACATTTCCGATTGCAGCGGCCAATTTTTCCAACATGAATATGTTTACCAAACACACAGACATTAACTTTTAGTCCAAAACTTCTTGATCAATCTACTGTGAAAAACGTAATAGAGTAGTAATTCTCATTGATCAGAGCTTGATGGGAAAATTTCTTTTATATCCCTTCTTCTTTAAGCAAAAATTCATTTTGGTCCTTCACGTTTTAATTTGGACAAATATATACTTCCTTTTTCGATTTGGTTTCAATGTCATCCCTCAGATGGATGGCATTAGGATTTTTAACGGCAATTGGTCATGTGCCCAGCACGTGACCGTTTCTTAGGGGCACAATCGTCCATTCTCCTACTCTCTCTCTCTCTCTCTCTCTCTCTCTCTCTCTCATATGTATACACAGCAAAGTCAGCAAACCGTTACAACCTCTCTCCGGTTACCCCTAGACTCGTCGCACTCCGACAACCTCTCTCTAGATTCGTCACACTCCGGCGACCTCTCCCCCACACTCGCCTCTCTCCACTTACCTTCCTAGATCAACATTTGACCTCCAACAGCCCTTGCCGCAGCTCATAGCCACTCGTCGGAGCTCCATTTGCATCCGCAGACCATCATCAGACACTCGCCGACCCTCCGATGATCCTTTTACAACCTTGCCGGACCTCTATTCACTCTGGCGACCCACAAATCTGCTTTGATTGGTGTTCAGATCTCCCGATCTACAAGACCCAGCAAGTTTTGACACTCACCAATGTGGAACCTCCAACCTTTGCCATCAGTTGCCAAATGGATATCCGTAAATCTTTCTTCTGGTCAAAAATATTTTGGAGAACAGAATGCAAAGTTCGGATTAAATCAGGCATGTGGGTGTGGATTAATTAGGTGAATATTTTAATTCCGTCATGGAGGAGTGAGGCAAGTGGTGTGGATTAATTTGACCAAAGAAAGAAAAGAAAACTGGTGGCTCTTGCACAATGGCGGTGATTAATGATTACGTGGTAAGGGTCAGGGAAGAGGCGGAATTGGGCGATTTCAGATAAGTGAGAAATCCTAACCCAGAGCGGTGATGCGTGGGTTTTCGCGCTTTCGATCTGGGGTGGCAAGTCGGTGATTGTGAATCATTGGCAAAGTGAAACCCATCGAGTCCGGTAATTAGGTGAACAATTTAAAAACTCACTTCTTTCTGAGAGCCGAGAGAGAGATAGAGGAGGTGAATGGACGATTATGCCCCTAAAAAAGGGTCATGTGCCGGGCACATGACCATTTGCCGTTAAAAATCCTAACGTCAGCCAACTAAGGGTTGACATTGAAATCAAATCGAAAATGGAAGTATATAATTGTTCAAATTGAAACGTAAAGGACCAAAACGAATTTTCGCTTAAAGTCAAAGGGATATAAAAGAAATTTTCCCGAGCTTGATATATAATGCTAGTAGTAGTCATGAAGCTATATATCGATTCGCATAATATATGTTGATCAAGGTTATGAATTAGATGCTATAGCTTCTTGTTTCCAAGAAACAACAAAAAGGAAAAGATTGATACGTTAACAAGCCATGCATATTCACCTAATGATCATTTTAACTGTTGTGAGTTAATCATGTCCTTGTAATTAGTTGTAAGGCCTACGGCACATGCTAGCCGTTCGATCCTGTACATTTTTTCCGTCATTGAGGCTTAATATAAAGGAAATTAATTTCCTAGTAATTTCAAACGCATTAATTCCTAAGATTAAGAGAAAAATACCTCATAGAGTCCATCTGTTAAAATTGTCATTCCACGAACAAAATCAACTCTGGAGTTCACGTCATCGTGTTGACTTGTTAATGGATTGCCAAGTACATATCCCTGAGTTAATTTGATCGAGAAACCTTAGACTACTCACCCATAAACTATACTACTATATTACTGTACTAATTAAAGCATCCATGATTCGAAAGAAATTAACCCATAAAGACGGAGTATTTTTTCTAGCAGTTTATTTTCAACAGTGTTAATTGATGATCATTTACTTTAAGCTGAATTAGTGGCTGAATTCCGACTTCCGAATTTCCTGCAACCAATATAAGAAAAAGGGTACGTAAATAATTACAATCTGCATCCCAGCACTTAATAGTAACAGTACTTAAGATTTCATCTATATATCCCTCGATCTCAAGCGTCAACCTCACCCTTCTGTTAGACAGCTAGCTAACCAAAGGATTTGATGAAAAAAGTGATCTGATCATATGCTGTCAACCTGAGGGGAGCTTTTAAATATATGCATAATTTCTCCCTACACCCATATTATCATGAGGGCGCAAAATTTTAATCATTACAGAGAAGAGGTCTTTTCTAAATCTAAAAACCAAAAAGAAACAGGACAAGGGTTACAAATGGATTGGGTGGATATAGAGAGAAATTCGATTTCACCTAGAAAATGCCTTTCATGGGAGACTAACCCGGCCAGCACAGTAAACTCAGAGTGTGCGAATCAATTGAGATAGGATGATGTTACAAGCGGGCCGGAGTCAACTTCAAATAGCTAGGACGTTACCCCGACAGCCGGGCTAACCGGGAAATGGCAATGCTAATGCTACATCTGGGAACTCATGAGAAAATTAAAGAGGACCTTGTGATTGAAACTTTTGGTTTTGATACTGTTATCAGTGCACGATTGCTAATCTCTGTTTATTTGATCAGTAATTTGTGCAATAAGATGAAATATAAATGCATCAATCATACCATAATATATTCTCTTGACAATCATTGGAACAATTATGCCAGAATAGGAGTCACCGGCAATGTAGAGATCATTTGATAGAAACTTGGAATGATCCATTAGCCACTGCAGGGCAAACTACATCAATCATACCTTCAATTGAGATTTTCAAGTGTGGCACACATGCCACTGCGTCGATTTATTTATGCTAGATGACACAACTGTGATACCATATTGACGTAAAGTATACATTGTTGACTACTAAAATGGAAAGTAGAGATGTTAAAATGAAATTTTGGTGAAAATGTATACTTACCTTAATTAGAAAATTGTACGTATCTGTTGCCGATAAATGGTCATCAACGACGTAACTTTCCCAATTGTTGGCATAGGAAAATCCAGTGCCCACAGGTGCATCTAGAAATATAATGCTTGCTACCTGAAGAGATTGGAGTAGAATGCCTTGTAAGGAGTATCTATGTGCTCTCACCATCACACACAAACTAAGCCTATTTAGCCTAGAAGGGTTAGAAATCTCCGCACCTTTGTCCATGAGTATTGGTTCAGAGTCAATTTCGGAAATTTTGGATCATTATGTTTGGGTTGTGTGTCAATTGTAAGGGACCTACATAGAAAAAAAAAAAAAAAGGGTCAATTAATTTCAAGTTGGAATTTTGCTGATTCTGTTTCCGGAAACATAAATGTTGATGTTTCATGGAACAATAAACATTTTTTACTTTTTCACCTAACAAAAAATTCATGAACATTTTTAATACAAAAACAAAAAAAACAAAAACAGAATGACTTGGCAGAAGCAAATTTAAGTTTCTGATGTTATAATTGAGTGTGTTCTAATCTGAAAAGAAAAGGAAAAGGAAAAGGAAAAAAATAAATAAATAAAATGGAAAAGAGAAGAGAAGAGAAGGTGTTGCCATGCCTTCAAATAGATAGAATCCATGTTCTTTTCCCAAATTGATGGAAACTAGGATAATTAACAAAATGAATTACCTATTTCATAGACGAGTCCAGAAAAAGCAGAACAACCAGGTCCTCCAGTAAGCCAAAGCATGAGAGGGTCCTCTCTTGGATTGCCTTCAGACTCTATGAAGTAGTAAAATAGTTGCACCTCATCCGAATCCCTCGCGCTCACATATCTTTCAACAAAAATACAAAGGCATGCATCATGATTAATCAGAGGCCGCACCCTAGCTTGATACAGGTATTTGCATGTCGATCTCTGAGAGAAAATGGCTAGCTTCTACGTACACTGCTCGGGTATGAACTTAAGAGGTCCAGTCCCGAGAGATTGTGCCTCATCAGCATTTCTTTGGTAATTAATCAAAGCCTCAGATTTATTCACGCACTCAGAAATTTGGACATTCCATTTGCAAAGAAATACTGCTGGTGCTCGGGATTAGACGTCTTCCGTTCATGTATATATACTCAGAAATGGGGAGAGAAGTCATTTTCGTTCTTGCATATGTGTACGTATATATAGATATACTTGAAAATGCTGCATGTTTGAGCAAAACTAAAGACTGACCCAGTTTCAAGTTTGAAGGGAAGATCACCGGTGAAACCTGGTAGAGTCTCGACAATGTGCGACCATGAAAAGGCAGAATCAATGCAAAGAACAACCACTAGAAGTCGTAGTAGCAGCAGATGAATAGGGAACAGATTCGTGAGGCAGGATTGGTTAGATGCCATAATAATCAGTGAGGATAAAATTTTGCAGAGGGAATGATGTGATGAGCAAGAATATATTATGGTTTTATAGCTAAGCCAATAGGGAGGGCATAGATAGATGTCAATCGTTATGGGTTCGTTTGGTTGCCGTCGTGTTGGCTAACTTACAGTCTCAATACTCATGTGTGATAGCTAGATACATATCCATCATAATTAAATATGGGCAGAATTGGATGAAGTAATTCAGTACTTTCTTTTCTTTTTAGCTAGTCTTTAGGCTACTAGCTAGATATTTACAATCTGGTTCGATAGAGATGATATGTGTCTTGAGATAACGACTTGAAACTACTAACCCACGACATTGATTCGAGTCTTTTAGCTTTTAGGCCGCACATGTGTGTAAAATTAATTATTACAACGATCACATTGATCTAATAATTAAACACATGCATATCATTTTCATCAGGTACTTATGTCTTAAAAAAGGAGAGTGAGGTTGAAAATTAAGACCCGGGGTTCAACTAGTGGTCGAGGTGTGCGCTCCCTTAAAAAGCATCATATCAAGGCTCAAGTCTTGTTACCACTACAAATAGACATTTTACAACATACGACTATCCAATCAATAGGATTAGTTAATTTACAAATAGACGCAAACAGAAAAAGTGAAAGTTTGTAAATAGACATTTTATTATTTTTTAAAAGACTTAGGGGACAACGTCTATCAACTCAATAGGATTAGTTAATTTATGAATAATCTAAAAAGAGTAAACTATCAATTCGGTACACTTGTACTCTGAGCTATAACACTGGACTTAGTCTGCTGATCAAAAAAAAAAAAAACATTGGACTTAGTTGACTTTCTCTCTATTGAATTAATAACACTGGACAGTCTGCTATTCAAAAAAAAAAAAACACTTGACTTAGTCGACTTTCTCTCTATTAAATTAGAGAGGACATGTATAGTTAGTGTCCATTATCTTCTTCTTTTTCTGAACCACAAAAAAAAAAAAAATTTAATAAACAAAAGAAAGAAAAGAATTTACTTCCTTTTTTGCCATCTTTTCTTTTCCCTTTCTTTTTTTCTGTTGGAGATGGATGGGTGACTTGGAGGTTAGACCGTCCACCCCTTGCAACATACTTAGCCTGAGTTCAAGTTTCAAAATATATCACAGTTTCACTCCCCTTTCTATACCAACTAGCGTTGTGCCCATTCGATGCACGGAGACAAAAAACCTCCAATGTGTACCCATTTGATGCACGGCACAAATAACAAATTTTGTGCAAGCTCAATATTTTGTAGTGGAAGTCACACAAATGTATGATGAAAAGATAAATTGGGCCACCATACATGTGGCAATGCCAATAAAATATTGAATACAGTAATATTTTTTCAATTACGTACCCCGAAAATCTCTCTCGCCCCTTCTCTCTCTCTCCCCGTCCTCTCTCTCTCTCCCATGTCCTCTCTCTCCCTCTTTTCTCTCTCCCAATTTTAAAACTTTAAAGAAAATGAAAAATCTAGAAAATTAAGGTTAAGGATTTGGAGGCTTTCTGAGACTTCAACTACATTTCTATAATCTATATTGATAGATAGATAGATAGATTAAGATTCTTGCATTGTACGTTGTATATATTCATTCAAAGTAGTACAACGTTGTATCTGCCCTTGGATCTTTCAATAGCCTGTTGTGGCCGGCACTCTCTACCTTTAATCTTGTCTGGAGAGAGAAACATTCATTATCACTCACATGAAAAAGATTTGTACTCAAGTGAAGCATATGCAGTTTAGTTCACAGATATCTACCCTTCCTCCAGCTTGTTAGATATCTGTCCTTCTTCCAGCTTGTTAGATATCTGCCCTTCTTCCTATGACTATCTTTGTGTACTTCTATATATATATATATATATGTGTGTGTTCCGCTTGTCTAAAAATTCACCTTTTTAGCTTTTTGCCTATAGTTAACGAAGACATTTAGTCCAAACATTGTAGCTAAAATTTATTCAAAAAATTAAGACTAAAAGATAGACGAGCCAAACACACAGTTATGAATAGTCTTATTACTTCTTCGAGTTTGACCTTCTACACTAGGAACAACGTACATGCAATCAAGTCATCAAGAATATATCATTAATATTGTTACAAAATTTACGATGTCTACTTTTGGACCCAAAGGTGATAATATGATGTGCTAAGTGAGTCAAGAGCTTTGCCGAGCAAAAAAAAAAGTGAGTCAAGAGCTTTCTACTTGATGAATTTTGCTACTTTTATTTTCGTTTGAAATTGTCATATAGTACTCCCTCCATCCCGATTTGTTTGTCCATTTTCACTATTTGAAATCTCTTATAAAATTGTCTATATGAAAGCACCCATTTGGATATGCAGCTTAAGCTTTGGACCACTAGCAATCCAACTTCGTATTATTGCTGTATACTTAAAGTTTTTGAGACAGTCGGTAATCTTATCCGGGAATTATATCGAGCGAAGAATGAGAACTCACCCATATCGAAGCGGAGAGTGGATATACCAGAGCATCCCAGGCCTCCAGCGAGCCAAAGCAAAGCATGAGTGGGTCATGTTTGGGACTCCTTTCTGACTCAATGAAGCAGTTCTATAGCTGCATTTCATCTGATTCTCCTCTCATGGCCAGCATAACTTAAACCAAAGAGACAAACAAACACACAAGAAAGTAAGCAAAACAGATGGACAGAGAGTGTAGTGGCCCGAATAAATGGGGCTCTGTACTGAGCCCGAGGACATTACCGAGGACATTACCGAGGACTCCATACCGACCCCGAGGACATATTACCGAAGGCTCCGTACCGACCCCGAGGAAATATTACCGAGGGCTCCGTACCGACGTCCGAGCACAGCACCGAGGGCTCCCGAGTAAGCCTCCTGCACCGAATGTGACAGCATTGAGAATAATCCTCGCAAAAGGCTGACCTGGCCATGTGCTCCGTAACCACCTTATCCAGTGCGTCATCTATGACGTCACCCGAGGCGGTTACCCGAGCGTGACCTCCACGCGTTGGCTTGAAGGCCAACCAAACCTAGGTCTATAAATACAAAGGGATGCTTATTGTAAAAGGTATGCCGTTCTTCCCTAACCCTAGACCTAAACCTCTCTCCTTACATCTAACTTGATCGTCGGAGGGTCACTGGGCTTCCATAGCCCTAGTGACTTGTTGTAGGTCCAGCGGCGGAGGCGCAGAGCAAACGGAGGAAGGAACCTAACCAGAACCATGGTCAAGATCCCGACAATTGGTGGAAAATGCCGGTTTGGTCGTCTGAAGCATGAAGTAACACTGTTCATTGCACTGTTCATGTTCTTCCCGAGGTCTATATTCTTCCCGAGGCCTATCTCTTTCCCGAGGCCATAAACGCTCTTCCCGTCATGGCCAAACATTCGTTAGGGAGGACGTTGTTCCTTTCTAACCCGAGGCCTATCTTCTTCTTCCTAGATCTAACTTGATCGTTAGAGGACACACGGAGCTATAAGGAAGGAGGAAGGAGCCTAATCTCGCCCCGTCTAGGTCCTGATAATTTGAACCCCCACAGAGAGAAAACTCAAAACAATAGTTTCCCCGGAAGCAAATTAAACATTTAATTAATATTTACTCAATCAGACTATTATTTCGGGATATACAGCATAAAGGTCTGTTTGGATAGCTTTGGATTTCAAATGAAGGAATTTGATTACATCATCCAATGATAATAGCTTAAACTTGCGTTTGGTAGTTTAAATAGAGAATTTGATAAATTGAATTTGAGAGCTCTATTAATTATGATGGTCTTGCAATAAGGATTCAACAAGAGGCTTGAAATTAATCCTTCACGTTGAGAATTGTAGGCTCACAATGATCTCGATAAAATACATCTCTTCTACCTCGGCCCTAATCCGTCTTTCACTCTCTCTAGCTTATATATATATAGAATAGACACTTAATGAGCAAGATTTTCCCTTTTCTTTCAACGGTGAAATAAGAAATTTGTCAAAAGGATAAGATTCAACTAGTAGTAGCATTTTTCAACTCCATAGCCACAACACAACCCTCTCACCCCCCATTGAATGACAGATATCAATATACCCAAGGAGTACTAGCCAATGAGCTTTAGCTCAGTTGGCGTTTCCCTGATCAGCCTCCCTTTGTGGGGGCATGAGTTCGAACCCCGTGAGGGGCGCGGGTGTAGTTCAGGGCTATGGACAGCCTCTAAACTCATGTAAACTAACTTACTAACTACTCTATCACCATGTATAAACTATGACCAAAAAAAGAAAAGAAAAGAAAACAGAAATAAAAAGGAGTAGCTGTAATAGACGTACAAATCATTCAGGGTTTCGATTCCCCACCGGGTGAGTAACCTAATAGGAAGTGGGGAGCCATGACTAGTGAGGTAGCACTAGTTCTCTAGAGGTTTGAGTTGCTCAGTCGGATCCAATTGTGTTCCTCGGTTATAAATAAAAATAAAAAATCATTCAATGGACTACAAATCATTCAATGAAGGGCCCTGCAGACTCTGTTCACCGAGAAATTATTCAATGACCCCACTACTCCACACCAGTGTAGACGCGTGCTCAATTTTGCCCAGCGACATTAAAGTATCTTCTTCTGTTCACCTCAGTCTTCGCATGTTTGTCAGTTACGTGGGCCATCCTGTTTGCTTCTCCCATGGTATGGATAAACGTAGAATCACCATAGCATTATTGTGGTTCGTCGATAATAAGCACGATAGCAGGAGAAATCTTCGTCATCTTCATCTTCAGCATTTCATTAAGGTAGTGTTTGGTTCGGTTGTAGTATCATTTTGAAGAATGAATTTGGATTGGGAATTGGGATGACCATGCCATTACGCAGAGGACTCCATTTTGTGATGGATTCATATAAATTTTTTTGGGAAAAAAATTGAAATGGTCCCTGTAATTAAGTGTTTGTATCAATTTGGTCCCTGTAGTTGTAATTGACTCGATTTACACTCTGTACTTTCCATTTTGTTCAAATTTGGTCCAATTGCTAACTGCCGTTAGTCCACCGTTAGTCCTTTTAAATAAAGACAAAAATAAGCCAATAAAGACAAAAATAAGCTAATAAGCCAATTTTTTCGTCTTTATTAAAAAAATTGAATTTCGATTGTAATTTTTTATTTTTTAGGTTCCTCTCGTCATGACGAAGCAATAATCTCCGAAAAATTGACGAAAAACTAGCAAATACGGAAAAAATTGAATAAGGACAAAAAAATAAGCCACTTGGCTTATTTAGCCGAACAAGCCCTGAGTTTATGTAATATTTTGACTTTTGAACATGGTTTTTTATCATGTTGTGACTTTTGGACATGGTTCTATATGCTTTTTCAGTACTATGCAGAAAAATAAGGCATCTCAGTATTTGTCCACAAGTTGAGCAGGTAGACAATACCGGTGGTTATGTTACCTCAGGGTTGATCATGAAAATGCTGAATTAGAGGGTAACTTTTTGTAGAAAACTATAACCAAATTTCTTCTCAAGTGCTTCCTTATCAATGGAGAATGGAAAATAAGCTATGTTTTGGTTCAGAGGTATATTAGGTAGGCATGTGCAAAAAATCCGTCCACCTGCGGACCCGACCCGAAGGGTCTCGGACGGGGTCGAACATGTGGTTCGGATGGGTACGGGTTTATTTTCTATTAAAAATCAGATTTCGGTTCGGGATCCGGATTGATGTGTTTTTTACCCGACCCGACTAATTCATAAAGAATAATTCAGTTTTTGGTCCGACCCGACCCGACCCGACGTAAAGAATGGGCTCGCTGACGAATCTTACCCCTTTTCGGTTCGGTTTGCGGGCCTAAAACATTTATTGCCCGACATTTCGGGTAGGGTTCGAGGGTCAAACCCGACCCGTGCACACCCCTAATATTAGGGCAAGAGGGAAATGAGAAAATTATTGTTTTAATCCCAAAAAAGGGGCCGTTTGATTTTGCTGTTAAAAGGACTAACGGCGGTTAATAATTGGACCAAGTTGGAACAACACGGAAAGTACGAAGTGTAAATCGAGTCAATTATAACTACAGGGACCAAGTTGACACAAACACTTAACTATAGGGACCATTTCAGTTTTTTTTTTCTTCTTTTGTCCTTAATGATGCGGAAGTACAAAAGTACCATTTCGTTTAATAATAATTTTTATAATTTTTATTTTTTTCATCCACAGAATGGTAATATTTCAACCACTATTTCCAAACGTGAAATTTAAATGACTCACAGTTTTACATAGATGTGACAAATGAGCGGATTTGGACGGATTGAAATAGATTGTAGGTTGAATATGAGCGGGTCAAATATAGGTTAATAATAAACGAGTTAAAACGGATTGAATCAAGTATGGGTCAAATCATACCCAAACCCGCACAACCCGACCCGACCCGACCCGTTCCTTTTTTCCCATTTTCTTCTACAGATTTGGAATCTCAATTACTATCATTTACCAATTCGAAAATTTACAAAACATGCAGAAAAGAATCAACGGGTTCAAAAAAGAGGGATCTGGGGATTGTGCTTTGTTGTTGTGCTGGTCCTAATGCATGTTTCAGCTAACAAAGGCTCTATTTTTTTTTAAACCAAAACGATCGGAAACTTTTATTATAACTTAGAGAACTCAAATACAAGAAATAAGTCGGTAATCTTTCCCCAAATGAGATAACAACCAATCAGGAGGCCTAACTTCCCAAGTTCTAACACCAGAACCTCGCAAACTATCTTTCGCCAAAGCATCCGCTACGCCATTAGCTGATCTTCGAATAAACACAACCTCGGATACACCACCACCTCCTCTTCAATGGGACACACTATCTCACTTCGGATACACCTCACCAACTGTTGTAAATCCCCCTCCATAACAAACGAATTCAGTCCCAACAAGGGCTCCGTTTGGCTGCCCAAAATTTTCGACCTTGAAATGTATGGAGCATGCAGATATCTCAAATAGAAAACAATCAAGAAGGTGACACTAATCTCTTTATTTTTCGAACCATCCGAAACTGCTAAAAGGCTTACAGAGAAAAATCGAAACTAAAAATCGACAAAAGAGACAAACGGGGAACAGGGAGAGAGCCTCTCATTCCCATAGTTGCTACTGAGTGAAGTGGAGCAGCAACAACACTCCATTCTTCAAAGCTAATTCACGAATTAATGTCCAGGACCAGAGAAGCCACTTTCCAAGTGGGAACCAAGTTGTTGGGATTTTTCTCTACTGAACGCGGTCGTTCTGTTTTGTGGGTATAATATGAAATTGTAGAATTTTGGGCACCCAAACGGAGCCCTTGTTGGCTGAAACATTAGGACCGGCACAGCAAACAAAACAACGTCGTTTTGCTGTGTAGCACGGGCTGTAGAGCACAGTCCCCGGATCCAAAAAAGAGGTGACACCAAAGGGTTCTCTCCCTTTATATATTAGAAAAGATGACTGAAATACATCAAAACCTAATGTAACGATAAAATTGGAAGCTCTCTACATGAGATTGAAACATGCGTAGAAGTAAGAACATACTCGTATTGAATTAGTGTATGTTGTCAGAAAAAGTAACGGAGGTCAATGTAATTTCAGAAGCTTAGAAGAGATTTATGCATCTGTCAAAAACATCAGGGAGGTCAGTGAAATTTACCCCATAATAAAAGTTGGCATTTTTCTTCGGTGTGCGTGAAATTCTTATTTGCGACGTCAGTGAAGAGCTGTGCACAGCAGCAGCCTAAATTCTGAAGTGATTTTGGGTGTTTTGTTGACGCATCTAACGGTATCGAACGAAACTCATTTTTTACAGAGACCTTAAACGACACATTTTGAACAAAATGAGCGGTTCTGATCATCTTTTTGCGACCCGAGGCGGGAGAAAAGGGTTGCTGTGCACAGCTGCTGTGCAGGTAGCTTTTTTGGTCGGTGAATAATGCAGTTACAGTAATGATACTCATACAGCAGAAATGTACAGATTTTGTGCACAGATTTTTGTGTGAGGCCTATTACAGGTCTCATACAAATAATTCGAGCCGTTCATTAAATGCAATACATTTTTTCAATAGCCTTCATGAAAAATCAGTTTAATCCGATGTCTATAGTTGCTCAATTCAATCATATAACTTTTCATTATCCTAGAATCCGAATGAAAAATTAAATTGGATCAAACATCTAAACGTATCAGGTTGAGCTGTTTTGTTGCAGTAACCTTTAAAAAACTTCGAAAATATTTTACATTTAATGAATGGTTTAGATCATTTGTATGAGATCAATAGTGAATCCCACATTGGATCTGTGCACAGAATCTGTGCATAACTGGTGTGTGAGTAGCAGCATTTGAGTGAGTTGTGTTTTCTAGACCCCGTAAATTCCCCATCTATGGACGAGGGTGATTATGGGCTATGTCTACGTTTTTGTCCACGAAAAATACGGAGGCCCAATCTCAGCCTACCTTCTGTCAATGAGATTAATTTCAGAGGGCTCAACTCAGCACCCACCAAATTGCCAATAAATAAATAAATAAACTATAACGGAAAGTTTTTAAAAAGTAAGCTATCATCGAAACAGATGATGCCATCAAACAACATTTGATTCTCTTAAGTATCCACAATAAACTAACCAAAATTGGATAATAAAAAATTGTCATATCACCTTTTGGTTATCCATTTAGTGCATGGCTAAAGTTAGCAACTCTACGTTCTACAATGGCCTAATCAAAATTAGTTGGCAACAAATCAAATTCAATGATCAATTCTTTTTTTCCTCAATCTAATTACAGTCTACATTTAATGACATTCTAGTAAAATAAATGAAAATGAAGAGCATTTGTCAACATTCATAAAGTAACCAATATTGTTAAATGCTTGTCACTTGCCAAAGTAGAGAATGAGTTTCAATGGCGGAGGCATATGAGGGCCAGTGGAGCCATGTGCCCCCACTAGATGGATTTGTTTCGTTATTTTTTTATTGGCATTTGTATAAAAAAAACCGTAGAAATTTTAGTGTATCACGTTTAAAGAAGGAAAAATCAGTGAGGGCATCACTACTACATGGTGCCTCAATGGTCTTCTCCAACACATATTAATGTGAGGCTCAAGACTAAATATATGAATCCAATATAAATATGTGATGGAGATTGAAGAAGGGTGTTGGGGCACCATTTAGTAGTCCCATAATCACAAAATAATTAGTCACTCGCAAGGAAGCCTCCATTCACTTAACATTCGCCTCCAAACCACCAAGTGTTTATGGAATTATAAGTACGTATGAATTATTATCTTATCTGAAAATTCAAATCGAGCGACGCTCATTTTCACCTTTCCCTTATTTCTTTATTTTCCTTCTTAAATCTTTCAATAAGACCTCTCTCTTTTGTATTAAAGATGATTCATTTCGACCGCTTGAGGAGCTTATAAATTTATCTGCAAGATATAATTATTTTAATTTTTTCATAGCTATTTTAATATTATTCAATGGAAAATGATTTTCACACTCCCTTTTTTTTTTATTTTAAATTATGATACTCCATTTTTTAAATTATGATACTCCATGGGCGATTTTAAATGTGAGGGGTCTCCATGGGACAAAGTGATTGCTTCGTCGCAACCTAACCTCTTAGAAAGGTTCACTCCCCAAGTGTAGGGCTAGGTCGTTGAAAGCATAATAACAAGTAAGACCGGAATCGTTCTCACAAAAAAATCTTTTTAATATCATCCACCTTTCCTTATAGTCCTTATTAATCCTCTATCCAAACAAATTATTATTTAATCCCCTTTCTTTAATACCTCATCCAAACAACATACTATTTAATCCGCCCTCCATAAACATTACATCAATGTGGGTCATCCCTTATTAACTAATACCCCTTACTATTTTATCCCATCTTATTAACTAATACCCTTAATTTTTTTCCTTCATCCAAACGGGCCCTTAATAGGCAAAGTTAACAGAGTTTGGAGACAAAGATAACAAAAGGGAGAATTTGTGTACTATCAACAAAAGCAAGGGAGGCTAGAGATATTTTTAAAAAAAGTAGGGGAGGTCTTTGCTTTTGTCTGAAACCTGTCAGGAGGTTATTGAAAATTTTCCCAGAAAATTTGAGGCACAAGTTGTAACGTCTCGGATTTTTGCCCTATTTTTTTTTATAAGAAACTATTTTTTTTTCAATAGTAATCGATTAACTATTTAATTGTGTAATTAGACTAAACCAAAACCTAGAATAATTTTTCGTAACCAAAATTAGTTTCGTAAATTTTAATTCAACTTGTAACGACCGTAATTTTATCATTAATAACTTCATTAACGATATCATTATTTCCTGATAATAAAAGTATCTCCTTAATAGATATATACAAATATAATTTTGCTATCCTAATTATCTTACTTTTATTTTTTTTAAAAAATTCATGCATGCTTGCATGCAACCTCTTTCCATCACTCCCTCTCCTACTTAGTCTCTACCTCCTCCCTCACCACGAAAATTGCCCTTTATCTCGTCCATTTCAAAGCCCAAGAGTTAGAGTCCTTATTAAACTCGATTTTATCAACCTCTTTAAAATTCTCCTATATATACCCCATTAATCCGACCCTAGGACATACCACAATACTTTCCATGCTCCTCCGAGTAAAAAACGAGAGAAAACCGTGGGCCAATTCGAACTCCAATCAATGGAGTTCTAGAGAGAGAAAGTGAGAGAGAGAAAAACGGGTTTTGTACTTACGCCCAACCGAAACTCAATTCTCAAGTTTCAATCACCTCCTACAACTCCAAGCATCCCTAAACACCATCCAATTCGGCCCCAAGGTTCCCCGTTGACCAAACCCGAAGTTGTCTTCTCCAAATTTCAAGTTTCGAATTAAAATCAATTCGACCCAATTTGAGGTATTATAATCCATTCCAACCCTCCCTCTAAGTATATTTATTGTTTTTATGCTTAACCCTATGCCCCGAACGGACCCATGCATCGAAAATAGCAAGAAAAATCAAAAAAAACGATTTCTGCCTTCAAACTTGCGGCCGCAAGGTTCGGACCGCAAGAACCAGGCCGGACTTTGCGGTGGAGGTTCCAGCCGCAAGGTTGACTGGTCCAACCTTGCGGTTTTGACTGTTTTGTTCCGAATCGACTTTGCGACCTCCCGAACACCGTTTTTGACCCCCGAACTATTTTTCCTAGACTTTTCACACCTCAAAGATCATAACTTGTTAAGGTCATATTTTTTTTATTTAATTATCTATTTATTAAATTATTTATTAGTTATCGTACAAAGTTTACAAACAAAAATTTGATACGACCTTCCAACTAACGTTTTAACACTCAATTAAATTTTTCTAGACTCCTTGCATCCCAAATACAGTAACTTGTCAAATTAAATATTTATTTTATTTAATTCACTATTTATTATTATTTTTAAAGTAATTCCAATCAAAATTACTTTACGACATTATAAACTTGTTATTGATGCCCGAATAATTTTTTGTAGACTTTGTACAGTCCAAAGAGGAAACCTTGCTAAACTAAACATATTTTTAATAGTAAATTATTTATTATCTATTTACTTCACTTTTGGTCACTTTATTTAACGTATTCATTTAAATTAATTCCGCGACCCTCGGAACTCAACTTTTTGACACTCAACTGGTGACATAGGACCTTTAGGACTCTTATTAGGGTTATGTTAATTATTCCAATATTGTCATCTAATTAATGTATTTAATTAGTCTTTAATCTATCTAATTTCTTAAGAATTAAATTAATGAGAGCTTAGAAAATATTCTATTAAAATTTATATAAAAGTTGTACTTTATTATTGACAACATGGCCATATAAGAATAAGGGCAACGGCCCCTTTATTAGAAATTGTGTGATTACATTGCTCATTATTGTTTTAATTATTATTTGGTTTAATTGTATATTGCACCGATATCTGATTCATTGCATTGCTTAATATTTGTTTTAAAATACTATTTGATTTGATTGTATACTGCACCAACATTTGATTTGAATGTTAGATTGGACCCTAGAGACATGGGGTGGTATGCGAATAGATTTTATCTAGACGATGCTAAGTTGATGGAAAAATGGTAAAGTGTTGAAATCGTGAGATTGTGGAATTGATTTAAGGGTGACCTGCGGGGCCCAGTGATGATAAAGGTGACCTGTGGGGCCCAGTGATGATAATGGTGACCTGCGGGGCCCAGTGATGATATTTTGGTGACCCTAACGTATGGTACGCCATGGGAAGTTCCAAAGGGTAATCGTGCCTTTCAAGGCCAGCAAGGGGGATTCTCCATGACACGGTCATAGTTAGTGGCTTAGGAATGGTGACGACCCTAATGTATGGTACGCCATGGAACGTTCCAAACGGTAATCGTGCCCCCTGTTATGGTCCTAAATGAATTCATACGAGGTACATAACTTAGGTGAATTCATTTAGAACCCCGTGTGCAGGACAAACAAGGGGGGGATTTTCCATGACACGATCATAGTTAGCGGTATGGGAGGAAAGGATCTCGTGGATGAGATTCTTAGATCTCACATAAGGTTAGTGGATAGTAATAAATTGGTTCATGTATGAAATCTCTGTTTGGCTCTTCGATTCAATATTGTCTTGTATCTGCTAATTGTAATGTAAGAGGGGTGGTTGGGTTGGATTATTCTACTGGGTGATTTATCACTCACGGATACGTTTGTATCCTGGCAAATCGTTTGCTTCGGCGATCAATTTGCCAGAGGGTGCAGGATTCAATGATGGTGCAGTTCGACGCGGGAAGAATATTAGAAATGGAGATCAAGTATACTCGGAATTCGTGTCAAGCCTAGAATCAGTTCTGAAGTTAATGTATTTGAATCAGTAAAATTTCATGAGATTGTTATAGCTAAACATCCATTTTGGAAAATCATATTTGTTTAGCAAAATTTTACTAAAGAATTATTTTATTTTGCTTCCGAAAAGTCGGGGCGTTACACAAGTGCCTCATTCCACTAAACATTTGTAAAAAATAAATACTTTTTTGCAACTTTTAAACTTAAAAAATAATAGATTTAAGAAAATAAATTTTTAATTTTTTTTGCATCGTTGAAATCTTTTAAAGAAGATTCATATTACATATTTTTAGATTTCAGTAAGCCTATTATTTTTAAGCTTGAAAATTGCAAAAAAAAAAGTATTTTTTTAAAAATAAGTACTTCTTTTGGTTTTTGGAACGATTTTTCGCTGATCGTGTGTTGTATTTACATCATGATTTTATACAGTTCCTCTACGTATATTTGGAAACCAGCATAATAGTAAGTACTAGTACAACACTTTAACTAGTCAGTCTACGCTTACCGAACAATTCTACCGCACACGAGTGAGGCTTACTCCGGATCCCAAAAAAATTAGAAAAAATATTCATAAATTTTAAAAAAAATTTATGGGACCCTGTAAAAAATCAGTTTCAACAAATACATTCTTTTATTTTATTTCAGCTTTCAAGTATAATTTTCCAACTAGAATCGGCAACCCCAAATTAGCAAAACCTACAAAATAACGGAACGGTGGAAAAATTGTTGGGACAAAACGGCAAAAAAAAATTGGAGGGATGATGGAGAGATCCGTAAATTATGACAATTTCGAAAATCGTTTAAATATGCAAAGGAATCGTATCATTAATAAAGTTGTGCGTTTTTTTGTGGGGTGTACGGATATATATTTATTGTTGTGTATCGGACGCTCGGAGGAAAGTAAAATGTGAGTTTTGATGTTGTAAAGTTGTTTGGAAGTGTTGGTAGCAAGTGGGGTTTGACTCGGTGTTCATCGGAAAAATTTCATTTTTTGCCCAGCTTGTACCGGTACGCCTTTTTCCCAGTACCGGTACATGATGTCCAAAAGTTGTATTTTTTGGCATTTTTGGGGTTTTATGAACCAGTACTAGGAGTCGCCCAGTATCGGTACACGATGTGTTTTTCTGCAATTTTCAGCACGCTTTTTGAACTTCTATAAATATCCTCCTTTTGTCATTTCTCACTCCCAAACCCATGAAACATACCTGGAAACACCCCCCTCTCACCTACCCAACTCTAATCTCACCCAAAACTCTTGATTTCAACCTCAAATCTCTAAGATCCAAGGATTTTCTTTCTCAAAATCACAAGATTCTTGCATTTGGTAAACCAATGGTGAGTTTTGTGTTCTTGTTCTCACACCTTGATGCTTATACACATTTTTCTCTCTCTTCTCTCAATCACTTGTTGATCTTTGCTTGTTTATCATGTTTTTGGGTAATATCCTCTCTAAAACTTGCACCTAAGCTTGGGAGTAGCTTGTTTTGGGAAGATTTGGGCTTATACCTCTTGGTAGACCTAGGGTTTTGCTCAAAACCCATTTTGGTAGGGATTTCTCTCATCATCTATACATTTTGTGGTGATTAAGTGTGACATGGGTGTTTGTATGATATATGACCGAATGGTGTACTTTGTGACATTGAAAATTGTTTATTTCTTGAAAGTATTATTGTGGATTTGAATGTTGTGATCCATGAGCTATTTGTGACATATTTGATAGTGTTTGTGGGTGTGTGGAATGAGTTTATGGTATCGGTGTTGGTTGTGATGATAGGGTGGTTGTCGATATGAAGTGATTGTGAAATAGATTGTGTCACAAGGGGTGGAAACACAAATTCACAAGGGGTGGAGTATATTATGACGCAATGGATGGAAATACAAATGACGTAAGGGGTAAGGTCGGGGTGGGGGTCTATTGTAACGCAAGGGGTGGAGTCTATTGTGATGCAAGGGGTGGAAACTTAGTTCGCAAGGGGTGGAGGTTCGTTGGAAGAAGTGTGTGTGTATGCGCGTGTGTGTACGTATGTGTATGAAAATGCTATGATACTCATAAAGGGTGTTGACGTACATTTGTTTGGATTTGTCATCTCATATGATTTGCTGTATTCATGCTCATCAACTCATTACATATATATTCTGTAGAGAATTTCCTACTGGGCTAGTGTAACTCAACAAAATCCTTATTTTCAGGTCCTAATACTGGGCAATAGATTGGCTATGGTGTACTTAGATATGAAGATTTTTGGAAGCTAACCTGATTTAGTTACTCACTTATCTTTGTAATAGGCTTACTTTTGATTAAAGATGGCTTGTAACTAATTTAACTTTTGAATTATCTTTTGATTAAAATTTGTAATATTCTAAACATGTTGTATTTGTATCAAAGTTAACTTGCGCCGTGGTGCCAAGGATGTATATCTCAAAACTTGAGGACCTTGTTTGTAATTAAGCAGTTGGGAAACTCATTTTGGGTATTATCTAATTTATGCGAGAAGCCTTTATTGAAATGATTTATAGATTTATGTTTTAAAAATCGAGGGCGCGACAGATGAAATAAGTGTGAATAAAGATAAAATTTTGGAGGAAAGAAATAGATGGCAGTAGGCCCATTGATTTTGGTTATGGGCAAAAAATAAATAATGTGAGACTTAACATTATTAACTTTAACAACCTCTAAGGCCATCCACAGTGGTATAATCAAAACCCAATTGTTTTTAAAGTTAACAATGTTTGTGTAAAAGATGGCTCACAGTGGTCTAATCAAAGTTAGCAACATCTTTAGAAATAATCAAATTTTGAGTTTTGGATAATCAAAACTAGCAACCTTTTTCAATATTCAAAAATTTGTAGACCCTAAGTCACCTAAGTTAATTGGTTCCAAATTTTTATGGACGTTCGTTTCAGCTAGCTTCAAATTTTCTTCTTCGCCAACTAAATCCAATTTTTTTTACACACTTGTTTCAGCTTCATATTTTTTTCTTCTCTTCACTCTCTTGATCATCTACAATTCAACCCATCGTTGCGGTATTTTCCTCTTCTTTTCCGTTTCTATTTTATTCATTTTTTGTTCCTCTCATGTGGTTGAGTACATGAAAAATCTTGCCTTCTTTTCTAAATTCAAGAACAAATCTGATTTTTTTGAAAGATTAATAGAGTGGTGGATTTGTAATATTATGGTTTGGTTAGATAGACTACAGAAATACGGAAAAAAAAAAAAGAGTTTCTGTGTTGTTTTGACAGAGAATGCTAGGAAGAACACCATATGTTTGATAAAATGCCTAAACCAGTAAAATGCCTAAGTTTAGTCATCCCTGAATTCTGAAATAGTCAAATTTCTAGCGATGAGTAATGTCAATTGTGTAAGTGGATTAACTGGAGCTTTTCCAGATTAGGTTTTCGTGTAGAGTAATTATGGACTAATGGGTAGGAGTATGTTGTAGTCTGCATCACTTGATTTTGGTTTGATGCTGCATGACTTGATTTTGTGATTGACTACAATGCTTAATTTGTAGATACTCTTGTGATCCAAGATAAGTTGTAAATGTCTTCCTACAACCATTTTGATTCATCATCCTCATCCCCGTCCTCCTCTTCCTCTTCCTCTGACGATGGTGGGATTAAAGCCATATATAGAGGTGCGGCTATTGCGACAAATGTATACGAGAGGCAACGACAAAAAAAAGAGAGGCCTCGTAGGGGTGGTTATATGCAATCGCGACGCTACATACCTCGTGATAGGATTAAGGCTGACATAATTTTGAAGAGGGATTACTTTGACGAAGGCTGCACATATACTGATGAAACATTTCGTCGACGATTCCAGATGAAAAAATCACTCTTTATGAAGATCCATGATGCTGTTCTAGAGCACGATCCAGTGAACTTCCAGCAACGCCCAGATGCAGCTAAAAAAGTGGGACTGTCTTCTCTATAAAAGGTCACAGCCGCGATCAAGATGTTGGCATATGGAATGGTAGCCGATCGATGTGATGAGTACCTCAAAGTTGCAGACACCACAGCAACCAAAAGCATGAAAGATTTTTGCCCTGCTAGTAATCAGATTTTCGCAGGTAAATACTTGAGAACTCCAACCAATGAGGACATTAACACATCCTTGTAGAAAATGTTGCGAGAGGCTTTCCAGGCATGCTTGGAAGTTTGGATTGCCTGCACTGCAAGTGGAAAAATTGCCCAAAAGGGTGGCACGTCAGTTACCTAAATGGGAAAATTGGAGCCCCCACACTCATCTTGGAGGCTGTCGCGATGCGCAACCTTTGGATTTGGCATTGCTTCTTTGGGATGGCAGGAACAAACAATGACCTCAACGTTTTAGATAATTCTCATCTCTTCGATTGTCTTGTGTCCGGTGAAGCTCCAATATGCAATTTTATTGTGAATGGGCATGCATACACAATGGGTTACTTCCTCTCTGATGGCATATATCCAAAATGGGCAACCCTAATCCAGACAATCAGTCAGCCTGTCATTCCAAAACATAAGCATTTTGCCCAAGTTCAAGAGGCGGTGAGAAAGGATGTAGAGTGGGTATTTGGGGTTTTGCAAGTACGATTTGCAATTGTATATAAAGGGGTCAGTGCGCCTTTGGGATCGAGAAGAATGTGGTCTTATTATGAAGACTTGCATTATACTCCACAATATGATAGTGGAGAATGAAGAAGATCCTGAGGAGTGGGCACCCCCCGAAGACGAAGCATGTGAATCCATAGTTTACAATAGAGATGCTAACCTACTTCGAAGCAATCGTATTAACCGCATTAAATCTATGACAAATTAGGTTGCACATAGTCAATTGAAATTGGACCTCATTGAGCATTTGTGGAACCGTCGTGGAGATGGAGATCTGTGATTGTTGTTGTGAAATGGACCCTTTTATCTTAGAGGTCATTTTTTTAAGTTACAGTATTTTTTTCAGCTTTGAACATTTGTGATTGTTGCTACGAATTGGTTTTGAGCCTTTTTAGTTTTTGGGGTAAAGCATAATTTGCTTTCTATAATATAAACATTTTGTTTCTGCATTGGTTCAGCAAACATAACATGTTCTAAAATGATGCGTGGATGCTATTTATGTTCTGGATGCTGTTATTTTCTTGGATGTTGTTTATGGTATGGATTGCCACTTATTGAGGATCACTGTGTTAACTGATTTTAGGAGCTGGAACTTTTGGCTCAGAATGAGCTTTTTTTTCCTTCTTCTTTACGTATGCCTGATTTGTATCCAATTTTAGTTGTAAGAAGACCTTGTAAATGGCCTTCTATTTGTAAGTTTGTATTCAAGATTAAGCTGTTCTAGCTTTGCTATCATTCAGAATTTGTAAAATTGCATTTAGCAAGTGCAATTCAAACTGATAATTTGATGAAGCTCTCAATAGCATGGATGCATTCGAAAAGTGCAAAACAGTACTCTGGGCTTTAATCACCACAAGAGCAGCTCCAAGAGATCTCAAGTGTAACGACCTTGATTTTTAGTCGGTAAAAATTTCGTTAAATATTTGAATTTTTATTTAAAAATTCCTTTTAATTCCTATAGTTCATAGTAATTACGTTTTTGCCCTTCAAATTTCGTTTCTTGCTCTTTAGTCCTATTTAGCAAGCCTAGTTAGCTTCTAACCATCCGGTTGGAGAAACTAAACTAGGAAGCCATCTAGTTACCGCAAATGGACCGTTTTGCCCCTCAAGAACCTTTTGAACCCTAGAACAAGAATTGATTATTCATTTTCTTTTATTATTTTTGGTTCATTCATTGTCCATTGGACAATAGAAGTTAGGGGATTTATTGCCCAATGGGTAATAGGTTAGTCTTTCACCTAGTACCATGGGTTGATTAGTTTAACCTTTTTCTTTAAACCCATGTGGTGTAAGTACCATTATTTTGTTAAGAATGTACTTAGTACTAGGATTCCTAAAGTACTTTTATTATTTTCTAAAGGGACTTTGATTCTTCCTAGTATACATTAGTACATATGTATATAATATACTAGTACTAGGAAGACTAGAATATTGCCCTTAGTACACATGTGCTAATTGATTTGTTTAGAAGGTAAATCTTAGCCCTTAAGTTTCATTGATCTCTAGTACCAAGTACTTATTAGTTTATTTCTTATCTTGTACTTTGTGTGTGTCTATATATATATATATATATGTGTGTGTGTGTGTGTGTGTGTGTGTGTGTACTTAAGTAAGAGAGAGAGAGAGAGAGAGAGAGAGAGAGAGAGAGAGAGAGATGCCGTGAGAGAGAGAGGGGAGAGAGAGAGAGGAAGGAGAAAGGAAGGAGATTGGTTGTACTTGGCTTAATCTTCCCTTGTACTTCATATCTTTGGTTGTTACTCTTCCTAACTAAGAAACTATCTCCCTTATCCTCCTTTGTACCATCAAGATTTGTTTAAACAAGAATCTTGTACCAATATTCTTCTTGCCCACCAAGTCTTCCAAGAAACAAATCCTAGCCATAGGATTTGCCTTTGATCTTCCAAGATTCATGACAAGTGTCAAAGTGAGGAAAGGAGAGAGAGAGGGGGGCCAGCCATTGAGAAGAGGAGAGAGAGCCAAGGTTTTGCTTATAAATAGAAGCCCATTCCAAGCATTTCAACTCACCCCTTGAAGCTTTGCTCTTCCTTCTCTCTAGAAATCATTTTCTGGTTTTCCAGGCAGCCTACTGCCCTTCGGAATTCCTCAGTTTTCTCTTACTTAGAGTAGTTTTTAGAACCAACTTCCTTCGGGAATGTTGTAGAACACTTCGAGAGCTTCAAGTTAGGCTCAAGAACCACCCCAATCGGTGAAGAAATGACAAAGATATTGTCATCCGAAGTTCAGTAAAATCTCGGATTCCCAATTTCCAGACAGCTTACTGTCTCTTCCTTTATCACTATTTTTATCCTACTTAGAGTGGTTTCTAGGATCAACTTTCTTCACAAAAGTTGTAGAGAATTTCTTGAGCTTCGATTTGGACCCAAGAAAAAGCATATTCGGCCAAAGATTGACTGAGTTACTGCCGTCCGAAGTTTGGTCCAGATTCACCGCCCGTAGAATTTTCCAACTAGCTTATTCGGCCCCGACTAGTTTCGGATCAAGGTAGGATATTCTTACCCTATCCCTATGTATGGTATTAAATCATATGTTGGAGAAATAGAATGTCTTTAAGTAATAACTTTGATCGTTTCTTTCAAAAGTAGATAAGGTTATCTTTATCTCAAGTATTTGTATTTTGATCTTTAAAGATGGTTATGATCTTTAAAGATGGTTATGAGCATGCTTATATGAATTGCTTGTATTACTTGTGACACGATAAAGCATAAGTGATTTATCACTCCAAGGGCATCCGAACATGTGGCGTTATGCTTTAAGCGTTAATGTGAGCGTGATTAGCAATATAGAGTTGAATGATCTTGTTTGTTTACAAGGAATGATTTATGTTTACCTTTGTCCTGCCTCGGAGTCTTGCATGTAAACGAGACACGAGAACCGAGAAAGTAGAAACATGGCACCTAGGGTGTGGTTTAACAAGAGGAATATGTTTTTCCGAAAAAGAAGATATCTTAGAAACTACATAATGACCATTTCGAGGGCATTATGTGTGTGTGTGTGTTCCAATCAGAATCCGGAATAGTGGAACCATTGTGAGGTTGTGTGTGTGAGTTCCCATGAGATCCTGGACCGGCGGAACCATGGTGAGGTATAGCTTGGTTATCCGCATAGAGGAGCCATTGCAATTGTGTGCCAATGGAAACCCGGCGCGGCGGAACCATTGTGAGGATACTCGGGAACCCGACGCGGCAGAACCGAGGTTGGGTGTGTGGCTTGGTTATCCGCGGTACGGA
This sequence comes from Rhododendron mucronatum var. ripense, assembly GCA_019656295.1. Classification (NCBI taxonomy): domain Eukaryota; kingdom Viridiplantae; phylum Streptophyta; class Magnoliopsida; order Ericales; family Ericaceae; genus Rhododendron; species Rhododendron mucronatum. The sequence goes on along the minus strand of BPLT01000038.1, from coordinate 578,348 downwards.
GCCAATGTCAAATGATTTTGAAAGGATGGGTGTGTAGCTTGGTTATCCGCGGTACGGAGCCAATGCAAAGAATTTTGAAAGATTGTTTGTAAGTGAAAATGATTGACACGGTCTACGACGAGTTGCGTAGGAGAAACATAGTAAAACTTGGACACCAACGTTAGATAGTGAATGTGGATGTGTTATCGTCATTTATTTGATTTCTATGATCCTTTGTTCGTAAGTTATGGGTTAGTGGGTAGGGTTTACTCTATTGAGCTTTCGTAGCTCATGGTGTTACCTTTTGGTGACCCTGGCATATTATATAGGTGGCGACGCCGATATAATGTGTCAGATCTCATAGACGAACAGGGCGAGATCTTCACCTTGGAGGCCTTCGGAGCTGAGGAGCTAGCCAGGATGGAGGAAGGAGCGGAGCAGTAGATAGGAATCCTAGTTTCCTCCGTCATTTGATTAAAAGCACTTTTGTAAGGTTTATGATGTAATAACGAGCCAGACTCGCTTCGTTTTTATAATAAAGTGTCTTATTTAACGTACCCAAAATTCGGGGCGTTACATCAAGGACTTCTCCGAAAATCCTGAAGGAGATAACTTCATTCAAACTCCAAGTATGTTTGCAATTAACATAAACACCCCTCATTCACTACCAACGCATAACACTTGCTTCCATGGTTTTCCTTCTATTGAAGCAACAATGAAAGCAAAGGGCAGAAACTAGTAAGGCATTCAACCAAAATAGAATTAAAATGTCTCATTGCATAACGACTAAACCAAAACAGAATTATAATGTCACAGGCTTTCATGAGACCAATATCCTAGAGTATGAAATAGACAAAAGCAAAATAACAGAATTCAAACCAAGCCCCAATTAATAGTCAAAACCAAGAACGCTCCCAATGGTCTCTGGGTCTTGCATGAGTCCATTTGTTGTATAGCACTCAACAATTATTGATTGTTGGAGCTTCCAATAAGCTACTTGCTCAGGCGTGAGTCCCACTAGAGATTGACTCATCACTTTTCTTTCTTCATGCATTGTTTTTTGTTCAATTCTTCTCTTCTTGGCCTCCTGCTTCTCCTTCTCAAAACTCTGCTTGGCCTCCCACTTTTCCTTCTCGATCACAGTAGCATCTTTAAGGGTTTCATTGATGCTTTTCAAGTACAATGTTGACTCATCATCCTTCCCTTCATTCTTTCTTTTTGCTTTGGTTTTTTGTCTTCCTTCTAGTCGAATTTGGTTGTGTGCACCATTCTGAAAAACAATCTCGCCAAGGGGAGTTGAACTTGGTGGTGATGGAGTAGATAATGGTGGACTGTCCATGTCATCCAAACCAATGGCTTGACTTTGTGGGTTTGATGATTTTTTGGATGCCTTGGTTGTGTTTCGAATAAGAACATGGTTGTTCCACTTCGAACTGTCCTTTAAAATCAGCCAACAATGCTCATACTCGAACTTATAAAATTGCACTGGTTTTGATTGTAGTGGCCCCTCAATCTCACCAAATTGTTGTTTAGCCTCATCAATCTACAAACATAAGCAAATAGTTTCGCAAAAACATATTACTCAAGTTCATCAATTTACCAAGAAAATCATGAAAACATTAGCAAACTTAGAGAATAATTTTTACTAACTATCATTTGATCATTCCATCCACTATGATTCAATCGTCCGATCTTGTTGTAATGACCACAAAACTTCGAGACGTCATGCAAAATAATCTACCATCGATTTTGCAACCCTTGAGAATTTCTCTCTGTGGTTCTACCTAGAATTTGATGAAAACATTGTAGAACCCGCATCCATAATTTTGTAGACCTTTGATCCCTTCCAACTACAGAATCTTCAGAAACATGCAACCAAGCTTTCACTAGCGCTTCATCTTCATCTTGCAAGTAATTTGTTCTTCTTGTTCTTCTTTTGATTTTCTTCCATTTGGCTTTGAAATTGTGACTGTGATTCCATCGTTTAGGAAGGAGAGGTGCTCAAAAATTCCATTAAGAGAGAAGGAGAATGAGAGAGGAAGCCCTGAATCCTCTTATTTTCCCCTAAATAAAGGAGGAAATTGGTAGATTTTTGCCCCCCAAAAATTCATAATTGGAGTGAAATAAGTCACCAATTTTCCCCCCAAAATAAACGGAGGAAATTAATATATTTTTGCCCAAAAAAAACGTAATGGAGGGAATGGCGGAAAACCGAGGGGAGAGAGATAGTGAAATTGTAGTGGGGCCCTTATTTTGATTATGGACTAAAAGTAACCATTGTGGACCTTAACATTGTTAAGTTTAACAACCTCTTAAATGAATAATCAGAAGCTGATTTGTCAACTTTTGGTTATTCATTTTTTATTATACCACTGTGGATGGCCTAAATTGATAATCAAAATCAGTTTTGATTATTTAATTTTGCTTATTACAATGAGTATGCTTAAGATTCCTAAAGTTAGCAATGTTCCCTCACAGTAGCGTAACTAAACTTAATAACCTCTTAGCAACTCATTAAATTTTGGCCATTAAATAATCAAAACTAGTTACTTTTTGTGAATAACCAAAACTCTCTCTCTCTCTCTCTCCAATGTTTTTAAGAAAAACATTTTTAAAAGAAGTTTTTTTTTTTGCAATAACAATTAAACTGTTTTTTCATTTTTTTTTCAAAAAATGTTATTTAAAAAAAAAAAACTACTCTCTACGTCCCTTTTTAAGTGTTCCGCTTCGTAATTTTAACTTATTAAGAAAATATTATCATTATACCTTTCAAATCAACTTTTATCTTCATTTTTCATACTTATCCTTTCTAAAGACATCATCATTACACTTTTACTCATTAACTTTTCAAAATAAAATATAGTTTTAGAGGCAAAATGAAAAATGTACCAACTTTTACCCACTAACTTTACAAAATGTACACTTATTACGGGACAATCCAAAATAGAATACTGGACTTTAAAAAGGGGACGGATGGAGTATTTTTTTAAAAACTTTTTCGGAACAGTGTTTTTTTAGAAATAAAAATTCTAAAAAATTATTTTCTATTTCTAATAACCTGTTTTTATTAGTTTGAAGTTATTTTAAAAAAATTGTTTTATATGGTAACAATTTTTAGATTTTTACAGGTTGAAAATGTGATGTGGCAAGTTTTGATTATTCAATATTAATTATGTCATTGTGAACATCTACATTGCTAACCTCAGTATCCTCTTAAATAAATAATCGAAAGATAATGTAACAACTTTTAATTATTCAATTTTAATTAGTCCACTGTGAATGCTCTTATTGAAAACCAGACCACACCGAAATACACTCCAAACAGACAATCGAATTTTCCAACCAGAATATATAGTATTCTACAATAGTACTAATTTCCTGGCTTGGTGGGTGGTAGCGCAGCTGTCTCTTTCTCCAGCTCAAGAGTTAACATCAGAAACTGGAGAAAAAGACTTCCACAATGAAGACTACAAGAGTGAGGTGATGGATTTGGAACAAAATTGGCCGCTTAGTCCGGCGGCAGATGTGATGTCCGAAAGTTGCAATCAGGTGACAAATAGAGTGCTACTATTAATTTTAGGCCTCTAATTAACACAGTAGTAAATAGAAAGAAATGGATCCTCTCTACTCTACCATCCAGTTATGCCCATTTGTGGATTCTTCCAGGGTGTAAGTTTGGTGATCAGAATCATTCACTATTTAGAATTTGTCAAGAGAAGCAACCTTAAGCTCCGTTTCAGAACCAAAAAAAAGTCCTTATTTTTTAAGAAAGCAATTTCAAGCTCAAAAATTATGATCTTATTGAAATCTAAAAATATGCAATATGGATCTTGTTTGGAAGATCTCGCTGAGATCTTTTACACGATGCAAAAAAAATTAAAAAATTATTTTTTATTTACTTTATTTTTGAGTTTGAAAATGTGAAATAAGCTGCTTATTTTTTAAAAAGGTTTTTAGAACGAGGCCTTAATATATATAATATTGGTCAGATATTGTTAGAAACGATTTACAAGCACATTTATGTTGAGAAAGAACATGTAATGTTGTATCGGAAACTTTTTAACCAATTTAGCTCAAAATAAAAGTGTTTTGAAATTATATCAATAAATATTCAATCACACTATGATGGGAACCCAAGTTACACCTATATTTGGAAAATGTTACATCTCTCAGTGGTAAATAAATATTACGCTTTTAAACTGTAAATGTTACGTCTCACAGTGGTTAGATGTGCATATGGTATGCACCCTTTATAGGTGTTATGCCTATTAGTTAAAATGTTATGTTTTTCAGTGAAAATGTTACGCCTCTCAATAATGAGTGCATATTGTATCTCCCAAAAAATAGTACATATTGTAGCATTATCCCAGTATAATTTGTAATATAATTGATATTCTCAACCAATTGTAAAAAGTAAATAGTTTCGATAATCAAAATAGACACAACAGAGCCCATAAATGACCATAATTCAGCGATCCAGTTTTTTCTTTTTAATGTGGCTTCTCTTTACAAGGGATGTCAAATGATATATATCACCGCGCGTTAAACTCAATGTTTACGTCGTTGGTAGGTATACGAGTTGAAGAGGTCTATTTTATTTCTTTTTTTTTTTTTTTGATCAGCTTATTTTATTTCTGATGATTACATTACAAGGGTGATGCCACACGAAGACCTTTTTGTATGGTATAGGTATGGTATGGTATGACCGATAATTAATTAAAAGGTTGATTTTTAATATAGGAGTACGATTGGATTGTAGAAGAATAAATTTTTTAGGGAAAATCTTCAATACACACTTCTTTAAAGTGTGTACCATATGCACTTATAGTGTGGTTCATATTGTGCCACCTCATAAAAAATTATTTGTAGGACCGATCATTCATAACATTTTATTTTGTTCACCATCGCTTTGTTCACTCTCACAAATGTATGTGTATTCCTTGTTTCACTATAATAATTAAAAACGTTCATTTTATCCGAATTCATTTGTTCGGATATTAGTGAGTGTTTGATATAAAAATTCCAAACTGTTTGTTAATCAAAATCATTCAAAATTCAGCTTACTCGAATATTGGTAAGCGTTTGATCTAAAAATTTAATCTTTCAGTCAAAATTTTTATACAAAATAAATGAACTCCTAGATGAAGCACCTATCAATATTCGATTGAGCTGAATTTTGTCATGATCTCCTAGAAAATGAGTCTGAAAAAAAAACGGTTTCGATTAGCAAAGTGGGACATGGAATGAGCATACCCTCACCGATGGTGAACAAAGCGAGGATGAACAACATTGGTCTCTGTTTTTGGATAATTGGGTTAAGGAATTCTACAAAAAGAAGGACCGTAATTAAGGGTGTGTTTGGGAGTTGAATCTTTGAATTTTTAGCATTTTGCATTTTGTCATTCTACCAATTTGGAAGTCAAACAGACGAATGCATTATGCCATAGTATTAAATTTGAGTGATAGAGACACAATTTGAAATCAACCCTGAAGTAGTATTTTAATTTGTTTTCCATTTTGCATTCTCCAATTACCTTTGAATCAAAAGACTAATGTGCCCCTGATGTTTCATCTAATGACTAACCACTATATATATATATATATATATTTCAAGAAATTAAGAGCAATATAGACGAAAAGCGTATCACAATCTATTCTTCAGAATATACCACAAAAGCTTTTACGAATTCATAATTTAATCTACTTGTATCCTCTCTCTCTCTCTCTATATATATATATGTATATATATATATATACACACACACGCACTCTCGTAATTAATCTCATAGATGGATTAAAAAAAAAAAAATACTACAGTATGCCTTAAAATTTATAATTCACGAACGATGTATATATCCCCCATTTGCGGTCAATTAGGATACTCTAGCTGGAGTCTAACATGTGTCGAGAGTGCAAGAAGTAGTTTAGCAGCGCCCACTTCCTTCCTTTAAATTACTCCTGATAAAAGAAGAAATTGGAACTACTCGATCGATCTGTTTGTAGCTAGGGAGCAGTTGTTGAACTACGATTTCCAAAACAAACCCCAGTAGTACTTCCTCACCAAAATTAGGGAAAATTTCATATTAGTACCTGACTTTTCATGCAAATTACACATGGATGCCTGATCTTAACAAAATATTACATAAACACCTAATGTATTAAAAAAATTCATCAATTAAACTCCTACCATTAACTTCCGTCCAAAAACTAACGAAAAACATATTTCTCTCTCAAATTTTGCTACCCACACTGACTTTTTTTCCACATATTTTGCACAAATTTTTTGTGGGATTCATTTTTGGGTTCTACACAAATTATCTAATCTGTTCACTAATTCTAAAATATTTTTTCAAGTGATCTTGCAAAAAAATCACCATAAAATAAATGTAAGTGTATGATCCAATCGTACAGCTTTTCATTCATAATTCTAGATTAAAATTTTGAATAAAAAGTTGTAGGATTGGATCAAACACTTTCATTTATCCTGTTGAGCTGATTTTTTTTATAGGGTCACGCAAAAAATATTTTAAAACTAATGAAATGATTAGATCATTTTTGGGGACCCAAAAGTGGACCCACAAAAAATCTATGTAATACTAATTTATGTGGATACACTGGGGTGTTAGTTGCTCTGGCAAAAAATAAATTTAAAAAATACAACTCAGTACTATGCTGGAAAGAAAAAAGGAAAATAATAACGCAAAAGAAAAGATTTGTATTACAATTTTTTTTTGTGGGAACCTGGCCAAAAGTGAGCCGGTCTGCTCGTTAATCTTTTTTTTTTTTTTGCATGACCCTATAAAAAATTAGCTCAACAGGGTAAATGCAAGTATTAAATCAAATCTTACAACTTTTCATGCAGAATTTTAATCTGAAATTTTGAATAAAAAGTTGTACGATTGGATCATACACTTACATTTATCTGATGAAGCTGATTTTTTTGCAAGTGTTCTCAATAAAATATTTTTGACATAATTAATGGATTGGATAATATGTGTGGGACCCAAAAAATGGGCCCACAAAAAAAAGTGCAGAACATGTGAAAAAAAGTCAATACAGGTAGCAAAATTGGAGAGAGAAACATGTTTTCCATTTGTTTTTGGACGGAGATTGACGGTAGGGGTTTAATTAATGAGTTCTTTAATGTATCATATGTTTATGTGATATTTTGTTAAGATTAGGTGTCTATGTCTAATTTGAGTGAAAGGTCAGGTGCTAACGTGAAATATTCTCCCAAAATTAAGTGCCGTCTCCTCCCCTATATATGATCATTTCCAATCCCACCACTACTTCTCTTATTTACCATGAGATGAATTGATCAACTAAACAAGGCAATGGCCACCACCATAGACGACTTCAGCTTCCCAACAACCACCAACCCTCCGCCGCTTTTCATTGGGTCGCCGCCCTTGTGGCACCGCACTTCTTCCACGCCCTCTCCCCACAAAGAAACGCAAAGGAAATCTCCAAACGAAGATGACGAGGGAGAAAGCTTTAATTCGAAGAAGGAAAAATCAATTAATCGTAAGGAGAGAAAGAGCTTTTCGTATGTTGAGCAAGGCCCCAAGGCAGCACAAGAAGGACGTGGATGGAGAAATGGAGAAGAAAAAATGGATTTGTTATGGGAGGATTTCAATGAAGAATTGTCCAGAATTCAGGGGTCAGACTGCAAGAATTCTGAAGTGTCACCCGGCAGTAGGGCGGCAGATCAGTTTGCCTGTGTCCAAGGCAAGAGGTTACTGAAAAGTGGCGGTGGCACGGTGTGTTCCGGCAAGAGGCCGGGCGTGGTGGTGTTCATGAAGGTGTTGAAGAGGGTGTTTTTGCTTCATAGTTCTCATCGGACGGTCAAGAAGAGAACATGGTAGAGATCGAAGTTGCCAGCAACCAAGGGTAAATACATAATTTCGTATACTTTTTCCTTCAAATATTACAAAACACGATTTCGGGAAGTATATTTTTTCCTTCGAATATTACAGAACACTATGTTCCCGATAGTGCTCAATGAAAAAAATGAATGTATGTAGCTGATCTCAAATTTTTGGTACTTATTGCTCTGTTTGACTTAATTACATACGGAGTATACTTTTTCCTTTCAAAAGGTGAAATTGTGAAATATGTTAGTTCTTCGTATGACCTAACCACACAAGAAATTAAATGCTGGAGTTGTTATCACACGGGGAGAGCATTGTTCAACCACTTTTCCGGTCTTATAATTGGTAAGGGTTTTTCAATTACCCATTGAGGGGTGTTTTTGGTAGTGAAAATTTTAGAAATTTTTATTTGTGGTTGAAAAGTTGTTAGGTGTTTTCGGTAGTGAATAAATTGTTAAAAAATATCAAGTTGTTTCTGATAGTGAATAAATTGTTGATGGTTTGTAAGTAGAGTTACTGTAGCAAAAACAATTTTTGTTGACAAATCTTTTGTTAGTTGTAACGAAATATGAAAATGCTAAAAGTTTTTTGTTAGTAAAAACAAAATGAACAAATGCGTTAAATTTTTTGTGATTTTTATTAGTGAAAACACCCCTGAATCTAAGTTCTTTGGTGTGAATAGTCAAGAATTGCAAGACTGATATATGGTCCTGACAATTTCATTTCAAGTTAGAATTAATGGCAAGTTTCCATCGAGTAAACACTTGTGATTACTCGAAGCGGGGGCAGTGATCAGACACAACAGTGTGCAGCTGTGCCCAATTTTACCGTTCGTTTTGGTAATTAATAGTCCAGATTTTAAAATAACTCTTCCCTAAAAGAGTTGAGTTTTTAACAAATTCGAACTGTCCAAAAGCATTTTAGACAGTGAAATTGTGTGCTGCTGCACACTGCTGTATTTTGCTCACAGTAGCCCCTGCCTACTACGCAGATAATGGGAAGGGGCTTGATACAGTCCATGAATTGGATCCATGAAAGCCTCCATGAAAGATAAATAAACGACTCGGATTCACAGCAAGAAGGCCTTCATAAAAGATAAATAAATAGCTCAAATTCACATCACTGTGACTGAGCCGTCTATTTTTCTTTCATGGAGGCTTTCATGGATCCAATTCATGGACGACCTTTAACATTTTCCTAATGGGAAGTTTGCCCCACATAATTAGGAAAGTCTTGGGTACCATCAACTTTAGGAATTGGCGTAAAATTCTTGCTCATATTAACTGAAGCATTGGAAATGTTTCAAGTCTTGACCCAAGAGGCTTTTGGTCCAAAGAAATCAGGTGATGCATTTAGGTGCTATGAGAAATAACGTCAAGAGTTCAAACTCATATTTCGAAATGTTAATCTTACATATTATTCTTACAATACTAACTTTCATGAAAAAAAAAAAAAAAAAAACCTATCCAAGACTGACAGGGAGTCTGGACCTCATGATTGTGACTGAAGGGTAAGAATACTTGGAGATATGACACATCAAAAACTTAAAATTCGAGTTTTCATTTGGGTCAACGATATTCTTGTATATTTGCTACGTAATTAATTGCGTATTGGAATATTGAATGAATGGCTAACATATGTAGTTATCGGAGTATTATTTTAGTTATTACGTACTAAGCTACTACTGTAATATCTATGGGCACCCAGTCGATCTGCTAAAATGTTCTTTTCGATGTAGTATATCACGATTTTGAATTGTCCAATTTCCCTTCTATAATAATATGTTTTCTTTTAGTTTATGTTGTGAGAACCAGGTCATTTTTTTTTAAACTCCTATTAAAAAATTGAAATATTATTTTTTTTGAACGGCCAAAAATTGAAATATTAGATGTACGGGGGTTCCCTGAGAGAATGATCAAATGGATAAAGGCTTGCATTTCCACTCCCAGCTTTTCTATTTGCATTAATCGCGGCGGGCCTCAGCTAGAAAAGCTATAAAAGGCAAAACGGAATACCTATTGAGGGGTGGTTTGGCCTAATAAGTCAAATAACTATTTTTTTGTTCTTATTTAAAAAAATTGTATTTGTTAGTTTTTTATCAATTGTTTTGAGGATTATTTCTTCATCATGACGAGTGGAATCTAAAGAGTAAAAAATTATGATCAAAACTCAAATTTTTTTTGAGTCAAGATAAAAATAAGCCAATAAGCCAATTTTTTTTATCTTTATTAAAAAATTAGATTTTGATAATAATTTTTTACTTTTTAGATTTCTCTCGTAATGGTGAAACAATAATCCACAAAAAATTCACGAAAACCCAACAAATATAAAAAAAATTGAATAAAGGGAAAAAAAAAAGCTATTTGACTTATAGTTGGCCAAACATATAAGTCAAACAACTCCTAAGGGTGGGTTCTCGTATACTTAATTTTTTTTTCTTCGTTTTGTGTTTTGTTTGTCTTTTTAAAATTTTTGTTTGATTTGCGTTATATTTTTTGGATTTATCATCCATCTCGACGAGAGCAATTTGGAAAGTAAAAAATTATGACAACAAGTTTAAAAAAGGTTCACTAAAGACAAAAAAAGTACTCACTCCTACCCAAAGTTGTGAAATCTGTTTCGTATCGGCCGGTACGTACCGTACCGGAGCTTAAACAGAACACAAAAACTAGAGATCCGTTCCGGTTGAAATACCGGACTGTTCCGGCCAATACCGGATGTTCCGGACGATACCGGACTGTTTCGGACATTTTTCCAATGTTCCGGCTGGTACAAAATTAACTTCTCTCTTTTTTTTTTTTACAGTTTGTTTATGTTTATACTTAAAATTTTACAACATGGTGTGTGTGTGTGTGTGTGTGTGTGTGTGTGTGTGTATATATATATATAGGTTCTATGGACAACTATTTAGACACCTAAAAAAACACCTCATAGTTCCCGATCAAATTTCAATGATCCGAGCCGCTCAATGTGATCAGAACGTGATTTTAAGGGTACCCGCGAAAAATTAACAAAAAAAAAAGGACCGGGAAGGGCTTGATCTAAGCAGTTTTTAAGTTAGATTTAATGAACGGTTCAATTAAAAACTGCTCAAAACAAGCACTTTCCGGTTATTTTTTTTGTTAATTTCTCATATGCACCCTTAAAATCACATTCTGCACACATTGAACGGTTCGGATTATAAAAATTTGATTGGGAATTATGAGATTGAGATTTGGGGTGTTTTTTTAGGTGTCTAAATAGTTGTCCGCGGAACCGTCCCGATATATATATATATATATTTAATATATATATAAATAATATTAATTGCGGTAAATCCGGAACGGTACCGGGATACAACCCGGTATCGGTATATACCATTTCAGTAGTGAAAACGGTACGCTGGCCGGTACGGTATTAACAACTTTGCTCCTACCCAAAAAGGATGATAAATTTTGAAACTCGTGTCATTTTGTAGACACCTAAATCTGGACTTTCCATATTAGTTTATTTACGGTATTTGATTCCCTGATGATGAAACAGATTAAGAACACCCCAGAAACATTAGTGTGATTGAGTTTTGAGCGGTTAAACCCTTTAAACCTAGCCCAAAAAGCCTCAGCCAAAACCTTACTTGTATACGCTGGTCCCACACTAGCGTGCGCCGGTTCGATTGTCACTTGTCAGTCATCAGTCAGCTTTGACCATGGTGACGTTTGGACCCGTGCACGCAGGTCCACCACCTGTGTACACCGATCAAATCTAGTCTCATCACCTTTATTTAGCCATAATCTTAGGACTTTTGGGACACCCCTTGACCTTGTTTATTCGTCTAAAAAGTGATCCTCGGACGGGGGTGTCCCCCATTTCTCACACACCTCCCATCACCAAGATGGAGGGAAGCCTTTCCTTCCAAAACAAAAAATTAGCTAGTTACTCCTCTCCTACACCCCTCCATCCTCTATAAATACCCCCCAATATCTTAACAAGCAAAATGTTGGTTGATTAAATTACAAAATCCTAACCCTAATCTCTTGTTCATCTCTTCCTTGCAAAAGGAAGACATTAGCAGGCAATACATGTAGAGACCCATAAATTTTTTTTAATATATTTTTTTATGTTTTATAAATGGATAAGTGATAGATTAATGAGAAAATTAAAATTGGGGTCAAAGTGCGAGAAGTTAAAAATTATGGGTGTTATCGTAATTAATGCATGTGTGTGCCGTGTATATACCAGGAAAAATTTTTTCTTCCTTTTTTCCATTTTCATTTTCATCTCAGCTCTCTCGATTCTTCTCTCTCTCGGTCTCTTTATCTCTCTCATTCTCTCACCCAATCACTCAAAAACCCACAACAATCAACTCCCAAACCATCTTCTACTTGTGTATTCAAGCTCGTATCGCGTTGGATAGAGCTTGGTTTGGTGTATTTCGCTTAGTTTGGGATTCCGGAAGCTAGGGTTCGATCAATCTCTTTGTTTTGGGCTTGGATACTCGAGGTAGGAAATTTACCTCTCTTTATATTTTATTTGAGTGTTCCTATGCTTGTTCGAACTTGTATTGGTTGTTATTTGGTTTGGATCAAAAATCTGTCATCTGATGAAAAATCGCCAGAATTCCGAATTCCTACCGGTAGGACGTTTTCTCTACTGGTAGAACTTTATTGCCGTGAGAACGTGTGCTCACTGTTTTGAATTTGTACCGGTAGGACTTGTTCCCTACCGGTAGGATTATAAACCTTTTTTCACCTACCGGTACTATTTTTTTTTCTACCGGTAGAGACAAGATTAGAAATGAAACAGTTCGTGAGATGGTAGGTGTAACACCTATAGAGGAGAAGTTGAGGAAAAAATAGGCTAAGGTGGTTTGGGCATATCTACCATAGACCGGAAGATGCAATAGTTAAGAGAGTGGATAGGATAGCTCTAGGTAGCAATGTTACGGGGAGGGATAGACCTAAATTGACATTAGATGCTGTAGTACGCAAAGATATGAGTCTAATAGGTCTATGTGAACAAGTGGCTTTTGACAAAGCTCAATGGAGGAAACGAATTCATGTAGCCGACCCCAAGTGATTGGGACGTAAGGCTCGGTTTGGTTTGGTTTGGTAAAATTCTTTGAACCAAGATTTGTTCTCACTGCCGAGCAAAAAAAAAAAAAAGATTTGTTCTCACTGTTTCCGGATTGTACCGGTAGCTCCCATTCCCTACCGGTAGACCACCAGAAAAAGGCAAAGTTTTCCTGTGCCGTTCCATCTTTACTTTTCCAAAGTTTTCCACCTTTTTCCATGAGCCATTGGATTACTTTATTATATATAATGGGAGTATGAATAAATATGCAAATTTTTTGATCAATAACAATATATATATATATATATATATATATATATAATGGAAGTGTTCAAATCAGTGGAATTGTGGAAGGGTAAATGTGAGCATCATGCGCGACACTTATACGAACGATACATTTGAGTATGTAAACGATGCGCGAACACTCGGGCCCCATCGACGGGTGGATGCCTTGCAGAGATATCGATGTCCCATAAATAGCCCGGCAGGAGCTAATGCTCATATTGAATATTCAAGGTCTTACATACGAGGTGGGTGCTTGGCAGGGGATATCGGGGTCCCATAAATAGCCCGGCAGGATCTTCGGCTCAAACACACAAAGGACACGATACGTTGAGACACAAATTGAAAGAATATAACTTATGAGTTTAAATGAAGAAAGATTGGAGACATTGAGACACGTGATCATGATAGTTGTGTTTCCTCCGTTGTCATTTGATTTTCCATCATATGTTCGCTCATCTCGCTCATTTGCATATAGAGTTTACGTAAACTTTTCTACTGAGTTAGTGTAGCTTAAGCCTTAAATCATTTTCAGGTGCTAATTCGGAACCGTAGCTTGCATGCCTGGAGTGCTTGACGTGTGGACATTATTTTTTAAAAGCTTACTGAAGAAGTTACCTATTCATCTTTGTAAATTTCTTTTGGAAGATGCATTTGTAACTAAAATTGTAATTCTTTTGACTTGGAATATTGTAACCCTTAATTCTCTTTTGATACTTGATATTTATGTTAATTTGGGGCCGTCGAGCCGATGATGTAATATTTTGGGAACTATTGGACTTTGAAATGAGAATACAGAAATCTTTTGGGTACCGTACGGATATTGTGAGGATTTTTATCACGAAAATCCTTTATATTTATGTTGAAAATTGAGGACATGACAATACACCACCCACTCACCCATCTATAATTACCTTTCATCCAATCAACCCATCCATTCAAAGCTCAAGCACTCTTTCAAACCCAAAAGCCAAAGGTATAACATCTTTGTATTATATTCTGTTCTCATCCTTGAGGCGGGCTGGCAGGGTCAAGGATGGTAATCAATACCAGTCCTGGCCCTAAAACTGGCAAAGTTTCAAAAGCAATTTCTGACTAGAACCAGCGTGCCCCGGTCATAAGAACGCATACGCTAGTCCTTGGCAGTACGTGCAGATCTTGCGTGGGGACTGGGACCTATTTGGGACGAACCCGCAAACGCATGTTTAAACCCGCGTGCCCCCACTTCTGGACTAGCGTGCAGACCCAGCGTGGGTCAGAATCTCTATTTTATGCTTTATTTCTTGTTTATTCATCACTGTGAGCATGCCTAATAACCAATTTACTACTTTTCCATATTAAAATTGATGATTATTTTTCAATGCTCGTTTCTGTTCATATGGAATATCTCTGAGGTCTTTCTAAATATGTCTCACAACCCAAAAAGTGTGAAGCCAAGCACTGATCAAGTGGCTCAATCTGGCGTACCGCAATGGGTTACCCGCGAGTCTAAATATGTCTCACAACCCAAAAAGTGTGAAGCCAAGCACTGATCAGGTGGCTCAATCTGGCGTTCCGCAGTGGGTTACCTGCGAGAGCCAATCCAGCCCTGACCAGAGGCTGTCCTTTGCATGGTAACTAAGCTTTGGCCTTTGTTTTATCCCCATACTGTTTATGGAGTATTTTATTCTTTTGGTGGCCTTTGAGCCCATTTAAACTGCTTAAAACTTTATATTTGCTGTCATATAAACTGTTTGGTTTATCCTAGGTGTGCACTGGTCACTTCCATAGTCCAAAGGGTTGAAAACAAGAACTGTGGGTTTGAGCTTACTGGCATGGGTGAGTTTTATAGCGGCGTACGCAGGTCTAGTCAGCATGCAGTGACTTGATCAGTACATGCAAATTTCTTCATGCGCATGTTACTACAAAACGGTGTCTTCCAATTTGATTAAAGCTCTCACAGGAGTCTGTTGTCATCCTATACTAATTGTTTCAATAAGCGAGCATGTAATTTATCACATTCTGCCAACATGTTATAGCTTTAAATCTCTTTAAACTGTTCCCTCATCCTAATTGGCTAAAATTGATTAATGAGAGAGAATCAAATGTTTTACAAATGTCCGAGTAAGATTGATCTCCGGATTGGGCGAGAGGGGTGCATTAAAACCCCTCCTCTCTTGTAACATGTCTCTTGAACCTCAGTTGTCAAGGTGACGATGACCAGTCTACGCCTTTTCAAAAATCAAACAATGTGACAAAAACATTTCAAATTCGGTTACTTGGGTGGTTTACCGCAAAAAACCCTAGTGGTGACTGCGAATTGAGCGGTTCGCCGCGCTTTCCAAAAAAGGCGCACCTGATTTTATAAACCAAATTTTAGGGGCGTGTGCCCATAGTGGCTACTCTGCTGGGGACTTATTACATTGGTCTATACTTGAGAATTAATACTCTTGAGAATAATTCTTCAAAAGTTTGTCAAAAACTGTACGCTCCGCGCTCCTAAAGAACGGAATGGTTATTCAATAGGATTCTTGCATCCGACCAATCGAAACTGGGACTTTTTCGATTGTTCACTTGAGTAGTTTTCTCCAAGTATCGATTAATAAAAGTGAGCCACATTTTAAAGGTTATTTTGCAAATGTTGCGATTCTCTCTCATTAATTAGTTTTTAGTATTCTTCATGTGTATTGATATTGGCTAGCCCCATTATGGTGTTTTGGATAACCGGCACAGTTTATTGGAGCCTGTGGTCCTCGAATGCCTAACAACTTTGGATGATAATTAGTCATTTTGCCGTTCGACTGTTGCACTGCAATGCGCGGGCAGCGGGAGGTATATCTTGGCTTTAGTTTGAAGAACCCCCTCAAACCAAAACCAACCTCTTCATGTATAAAGCATTAGAACTCTCCAAACTAGGACAGGTAACCGCAGGGTAAGATATACTTGCATTTAACCCCATATATTGTCTATGTGTTACTGCTTTCTCTATCGCATGCACTGTACATACATACCGTTTTACGTAGGAGCATGATAGGGCGGCTTTTAGGTTGACTTTTGTCGAGTTTGTCTTATACTTATTAGGACACTGTTATGGCCCGATGAAAAGTCATGCATCTCAATGGTGCACATTGTCAATTTTCAAAGTCCTTGGATTAACGAGATTTTGGGAAATTAAAATTTTCTAAGTCCTTGTCTAATACCAGATTGAGGTTTCAAACAGAAAACTAGAAACAACGGAGAGAATGCCGTGATGCTTACACCACCCAGGTTAAGTGCTAATCATTTACACCGCTCAGGCTCCGGCACAGTGCTGCTTACGCACCTCGATTCTGGTATCACGTCATATACACTGAGTTGTTCCAACTCCAAAGTTGAAATTTTAATAACGGAGTAGTCAAAGGCTTAAACTATTTTGACATCTCTTAGTGTTAGTAGATTCAAATAAAGGATGAACTATCGAAAAGAATTCTGAGGATTCTAGCTGCGTCCAAACATCATGAGACATGTAGGGAGGTATTTCTGAACAAGCCCAATTAGGGCCCGAGCAAGTGGTACGTGGGACCATGGAGTAAGTAAGATAAGATAAATTGCCGAGGAAGGCGGTGATCGGCGATACAAGACCAATGACATATGAAGGCATAGGGTCAGGTAGTCTGTTCAGCAGATAAGGACAGAAGATACAAGAAGTTGTTGGTCCAAGTAGTTGAAAAGGACCAGTGGCATGTGAAGTCACTGGACCAGATGGACTGCTCGGTAATAAGGGGCCGAACAGGAAAAGAACTCATGGTACGAGTGACCATGGTATAGATATGATAGGGACAGTCGTAGTGCAAGACGATGGTCGACGATATAGACTAGTGACATGGGGGGTTACTGGTCCAGGAAGTCTGTGCAGGGCCTTGGACCAGTGAACATGAGAAGTTATTGGACCAAATGTTAGATAAAAAACCAGTGACATGTGAAGTCACTGGTCTGGTCCAAATAGTCTGTTCGGCAAATGAGAAGGTCAAACAGGAGGAGAAATCTGGGGAAAGCCGCCTCAGGTGCAAGGAACACTCTGGAAGGATCCAGAAATAGTGGTATTCCGTTAAGGATTAATATCCCGAGAATGTAGGGTCTGGGAAAGATACCCAATGGAAATGGGATATTCGGCCAGTTATAAAAAAGTGTCCTAAAATGACTAAGGTAATGAACTGATAAGGGAACGAGAATCCAAGATATCATGGGTTTCTTATATGAAATAGGAATCCTAGGGTAACAGGGATGCTTGGGCAGCAAATATCTATGAATCTATAAATACGAGCTAAACCTAGAGGTAAAAGGTACGCAATACACAACACTTTGCGTTCTACGAGTTTCCTACTGATAATTAGGTTTTATGGCTAGTATGTGATATTAACTTAGGTATCGGAGGGTCTTTGCCATGAGAGGCAAAGGTGCGCTCACCTCGTCTTTGTTTTGCAGATTAACACCAATTGTTTTCATTCCGTACAAGATATGCTCTTCTTTAGTTGTAGAGTCTAGGGGGATACTGACGATGACGTGTACGTTGCATTCCTTCAAATTCTTTCAAAAGCTTGCTGCAGGAACTCCACTGAGTTCTTGTTCACTTTGTTGTCCAAAGCTCTAGGCCATTTCACTGAGGGGATGAACCAAACCTACTTGGGAGCGTTTGCCGGGGCTATTTCACCGCCATATCTCTCTCCTCGATCATCAATCCAAAATGGAAGCACAAATAGAGCTGGCTAAGCTAAAGAGGGTTGTATAGGAAATAAACCAGAAAATGGACAAACAAATGGGGGTTGGTTGACCTTTTTACCTCTACCATGTCAAAGCCGGATCTGGGGCCAGTCAAAGAATCTCCATTAGCCTGCCACCCTCCGGCTGTCGGAATCAAGCTGAGTTCAAAAGACATACTCAAAGACCTGGTTGAATTCCATGAAGCCAGAATTCACCTGACAGGGGATGCTGTTTTGTCGTCTAAAATCGGTTTTGCAAGGAAAGATGTGCCCGTTAACGAGGTCCAACCCAGTGCCAAAAAAGAGTATGCTTTTGACAGGGCAATGCTCTATAGTGGCAAAGTGAGCAAAAATTTCGCCGACCCTCGCCCCAGTCGCATAACCCGCACAAACCAATCAAGGACCTTTTCCCGCTTCTCCGCATCTTTGTCCTCAGTTTATGAGAAGTTTCTCAAAACTGGTTTTCTCAAGCCACATCTTCCAACTCATCCGCCTCGAATATTCTCGACATCCTACGATTCAAATGCCTATTATGTTTTTCAGCAAATGCTTGGCCATCACATCGATGCTTGCCTTTGCCTTCGACATGAGGTTCAAGATCTCATCGATAATGGCACTATTCCAACCCCACTCCCATCAAAAACCAATGCCGACTCTAACCCTTTTCTCCACACAAGTCTGACCCTCTTGTTGGTCAGATATCTATCACCTTTACTCAAATCAACCCTAGCTCCACCATATTCAACCCTAGCCATTATATCGTCCTTCAAAACCAACCCAAACTAGCTGTGTCTGTCCCGTCTGAACCCGAGATTGGCATGATGGCCATAAGTTGGGGAGTAGAGGATGGGGCTGAAAGCTGGAAAGCACTGGTTGATAATTCAATTGAATAATCAAAGGAAGGGACTGTCAGGCTGAGGTCCATTAATCAAAGGAGCATCGAGTAGGTTTGGTCGAATAAGCTGAGAAAGCCAAGGTGTTGTTGCTTGGGCCTAACATCCTCTAGGATTCTACCATTCTCATTGTGGATGCTAAGGGTAGCTTTTAAAAAATTACATTTTCAAAATTGTGTCTAAACTTGTATTAACAACACTTCTGAGTCTGACACAGAGTCTGTTTGAGTCTTTCTAAATCTAGCTCTGAGTCGGAGTTTGTGCCTCTTGACCCTCCACGTCGTTGCCTTTTGTTTCAAGTTTAAGTCTGCTGTACTTGGCAATCCCGAGAGTTTTATGATATGCAGTATCTTGCTTCGCTGGCTTTTATATAAACTGTGTCGACCTTGATGACGAATGGATAGATTTCGATGGGATCATCCCCAAGGAAGTGTGTTCCCTCGCCGAATGGGAAGATAAAAGGAATGCTCAGCCTATTAAAAGAAGAAGTAGTTTCAATAAACTTGAAAGACGAAATAGACTCTCGAATAGTTCAAGTTGGGTCAACGATGTCCCCAGAGGAGTATTGCGCCAGTCAGACAAGCTCGAAGAGTTTATCGACGTCTTGGCATGGTCTCACAAAGATGCACCTGGCACCACTCCTAAGATAACGAAGCATCAAATCCCTTGCTACTAGACGACAAGCCATGTAAAGCAGAAGCTCAGAAGGCTCCAAGCCTCATACCATGTTCAAGGCAGCAAAGTGGTGTTCCACCAAGCACAAATGAGAAAGTATAAAAATGGCCCAAAGCAAGAAGTTTCAACCGAAGCATTCTGAACCCTGCATTATCAAAACCATCCTGTTTGGGGCTGCAGCCAAAGATCATCAACCTCGACGGTAGCAAATTCAATATTGTGGTCAACATGGATCAATTCAAAGCTGTTTTTTCCTAAGAGAAGCTTGTTGGGCTAAAAACCCCATGGGTGGGCAGTTCCAAGCAAAAGTTAAAGTAGCCTGTTAGACTAGAAACCTATGAAGGCGGTCTAGACAAAAATGAATAGGCAACAATTGAAAGCTCGCTAGAACGAAAACCTACAAAGACGGTTCTAGGCAAAAGTTTGAGCGTAAAAGGTGAGGTAAAAACACATGAGTGAACCTTAGCCTGAACTTTGTTTTGACCTGATTCCTTGAAATGGGATACGTAGGCAGTCTCTCTTTGAGACTCTATCATAATCTATCAATGGGATCCATGGTTGACGTTTTGGTACACACCAAGGGTCGAAAAGGTTCGAGAACAAGACAAGATTCATTCGAGAAACAAAAGGAGGAAACCTTTCATCTTTCAATTTTAATGCAAACTGCTACTTCAATTTCAAAATTGAGCAAAAGCCTTAAAATATTTGAAGCATAAAAAACAGAAAGAAATGCTTGCAATGCCTAACGGCTCACAGCTTATTTTAAGTTTAGCAAAGTCTGGTGTGAGCAGTTGCAATAGAATTGTAGTCACGTGCGCTAGTTTGAGGTTCACACTCGTTTATTCAAAGTGATGCACGTTGGTCTCAAACGTGCGTGCGCTTCTTCAATTCTAGTTGTAGTCGGAAGCAATCAACTACTGTCTCCAACTCATCATTTTCCATCTCAAGTTCAAAGCACCTCGAATGTCATTCAAGAGGCTTTTGCCAAGTTTTGTCATGCCATGCAGGTCATATGGATCTAATGTGACTGCACAGGGGTGTCAGTTTTAGTCCAGGCTAATACGAGTCATCATTTGCGTCTTATGTCCATCTTTGCGATTTTTTTCAAGTCTTTTGGTCTGTTTCTCGTGTCGGGATACTTTTCTCGATTTTGTCGATTCATACGGGTCATTGTACATCTTTTTGACCTTTTGCAAGTGTCAGTTTCACCTGTCTAAGGGATATTTGAATTTTGGCTCATTAATGCCCAAAATTTCATTATTTTCCATGTGTCTAAGAGTCTGTATCTTATCCTGGGGCTCTTTCTCCCTTTTGGTTTAAGCTAGGTGAGTTTGTGTATGTGCACATGTTTGTTGTCGACTCAGTTCGCTTGTCAATGCAAATTAGATATTAGCGGTTGGTTTATGCGGTCTTTTAGAGTCATTAAGCCGAAAAATGCAATTTTTACATTGCTACCCTAGCATTTCTAATCCAAGCAGTGGAATCTCGTGAACGGCAAGGGTACATCGGCCCAGGGCCAAGCAAAAGCAGATTTATAGCGCACATCCGCCCAGGTATCAAAGAAGGGGCATGCAGGCCCAATGCCACTACCAAATGTCGACTGGGGCACGCCGGTCCGCTCAATGTCTATTTATCTGGGTGCACAACTCAGAAGTAAAGAAAATAAAGTAATAGGGCTCGGTGGTAGTACCCAGGCGCCGTTGTCTTCCCTAGGAGCCGCCCTTAGTTTGCATCTGCATTTTCAATTTGTGCATTTAATTTAGTATACATATTATTGCATATTGTATATCAAATATTGAATGCATGGAAAGTCTACCAAGTGCCAAAGTGTGCTTATCCAACATCGAAAGCAACAACAGTTTGTGCCACCTAAGTTCAATGATGACCTGTCCGGTCCAAGTTCAACGATGGCCTGTCCCGTCCAAATTCAATGATAGCATGTCCTGTCCCACTCAATGACGGTCTGCCCGTCCATTCAATCCACAACGACAGCCAACCATGTCCACCCCATGACAACACGTTCATCCTAAAGCATGATTCGGCCGTCCAAATCAACGACAGCCTATCCTGTCCAACTCAACGACGGCCTGTCAATCCAACTTAATGATGGTTAGTGTCATCCTCAATGATGACCATCCCGCTCAATGATGGTAGGTGTCGTCCTCAATGACGGTCGGCCCATCCACCTCAAATCAATGACGGTCCGCCCGTCCATTCCATTCAACAACGGCCTGTCTCGTCCACCTCAACGATGGTTTGTGTCATCTTCAATGATGACCCACCGTTCACCTCAATGATGGTCCGCTCGTCCACCTCAAATCATTGACGGTATGCCCGTCCATTCAATTCAAAGACGACCTGTCCCGTCCACCTCAACGATGGTCTGTGTCATCCTCAATGATGACCCACAATCCACCTCAATGACAGTCTGCCCGTCCAACTCAAATCAATGACGGTCAGCCCATCCATTCAATTCAACGACGGCATGTCCCGTCCACCTCAACGATGGTATGTGTCATCCTCAATGATGACCACCGTCCACCTCAATGATGGTCCGCCCATCCACTTCAAATCAATGACGGTCCACCCATCCATTCAATTCAACGACGACCTGTCCCGTCCACCTCAACGATGGTATGTGTCATCCTTAATGATGACCCACCGTCCCTCAATGATGGTCCGCCCGTCCATTCAATTCAACGACAGCCTATCATGTCCACCTCAACGATGGTCTGTGTCATCCTCAATGATGACCTATCCGTCTAACTCAGTGATGGTCTGCCCGTCCATTCAATTCAATGATGACCTGCCCTGTCCACCTCAATGATAATCTGCTCGTTCTCTTCAACAATAGCCGATCTTGTCCAATCCACAAACGGCACGTTCATCCTGAAGCTTGATCTGCTGGTCCAATCCGACAACGGCGATCAGAATATCGTCCGGCTCAATCCATCAACGACGATCAGAATATCGTCCGACAGTCCATCCATCCGCAACTAATTGTTCCCCAGGAGAGTCCGCCTCGGCCTGCCCCGAATGGATATCTCTACTTTAGTCTAGCTTTAAGCACATCTTCCAGCAGCCTTATTGCTCTTTCCTAGATGGTCTTTAATAAGTAGATTGGCTCTGATTCCCGTCGGATGGAATTTAACCTACCTAACTCGACTTACCCGTGTTTGTTGGAAATTGTGTTTGTCGAGGATAGTTTGATCCCCAGCAACGACGATCTGCCTGTCCATCCAAATTCAACGACGGCTTGTCCCATCCAACTCTACAATGACAGCCTGTTCTGTCCAATTTGACCAACAAGCGGCGATTCGCTTGTCCAATTCTATCTCCAGCAATGGCCTGCCCGTTCAATTCAATCCATTCATCTAATTTCTTAAGTTTTCATGTCTACTTTACTAGCATGCTTTGTTCTGGATAAATTAGAGGGGTGTCTAGAAATCTTTGGCATTAATTGTACCAAGTTAATGGTGCTCCAAGTTCCATAAAAAAGGGGCTACTATAGACACCCAAATCTAGATTTTCCAGATTAGTTTTTTCACGGTATTTGATTCCCCGATGATGAAATAGATCAAGAACATCCTGGGAATGTTAGTGTGATTGAGCTTTGAGCGATTAAAAATTTTTAAACCCTTTAAACCTAGCCCAAAAAGCCTCAGCCAAAACCCTACTTGCATACGCTGGTCCCACACCAGCGTGCATCTGTTCGGTTGCCACGTGTTAGTCATCGGTCAGCTTTGACCATTGACTAGCATGGTGACGTTTGGACCCGCGCACGCAGGTCCACCACCTGCATACGCCGGTCAAACCTAGTCCCATCACCTTTATTCAGCCATAATCTCAAAACTTTTGGGGCACCTCTTGACCCTGTTTATTCGTCTGAAAAGTGATCCTCGGATAGGGGGGTGTCCCTCCTTTCTCACACACATCCCATCATCTAGATGAGAGGGAAGCCTTTCCCTCCAAAACCAAAAACCAGCTGGTTACCCCTCTCCATCCTCTATAAATACCCCCATATCTCAACAAGCAAAAGGTTGGTTGATTAAGTTACCAAATCCTAACCCTTATCCCTTGTTCATCTCTTCCTTGCCGAAGGAAGACATTAGCAGGCAATACACCACCCACTCACCCATCCATACACACCTTTCATCCAAACAACCCATTCATTCAAAGCTCAAATACTCTTTCAAATCCAAAAACCAAAAGTATAACACCTTTGTATTACATTCCGTTCTGATCCCTAAGGGAGGCTGGTAGGGTCAAGGTTGGTAATCAATACCAGTCCTGGCCCTAAAGTTGGTAAGGTTTCAAAAATCGTTTTTGACTAGAACCAACGTGCGCCAGTCATAAAAACGCGTATGCCAGTCCTTGGTAGTACGTGTAGATCTTGCGTGGGGACTGGGACCTGTCTGGGATGAACCCACGTACGCGAGTTCGGAACCCGCGTACACTTGTTCAAACCTGCGTGCCCCCACTTTTGGACTAGCTTGCAGACCTAGCATGGGTCAGAATCTCTGTTTTATGCTTTATTTCTTGTCTATTCATCACCGTGAGCATGCCTAATAACCAATTTACTGTTTTTCCATGTTAAAACTGTTGGTTGCTTTTTCAATTCTAGTTTCTATTCATATGGAATACCTCTAAGGTCTTTCTAAATATATCTCAGAAACCAGAAAGTGTAAAGCCAACCACTGATCAGGTGGCTCAAACTGGCATACCACAGTGGGTTACCCGCATGTGCCAATCGCCCTAACCAGTGGTTGGCCTTTGCATGGTAACTAGGCTTGGCCTTTGTTTTATCCCCACACTATTTATGGGGTGTTTTATTCTTTTGGTGGCCTCTGAGCCCATTAAACTGCTTAGAACTGTATATTTGTTGTCATATAAACTGTTTGGTTTATCCTGGGTGTGCACTGGTCACTTCCAGAGCAGAGGGTTGAAAATAAGAATTATGGGTTTGAGCTTATTGGCGTGCGCGAGTTTTATAGCAGCGTTCGCAGATCTAGGAAGTATGCAGTGACTTGATCAGTGCATGCTGATTTCTTCCTTTACACATCACTATAGAACGGTGCCTTACAGTCTGTTTAAAGCTCCCACAGGAGTCTGTTTTCATCATATACTAATTGTTTCAATAAGCGAGCATGTCATCTATCACATCCTGCCAACATGTTATAGCTTTAAATCCCTTTAAACTGTTCTCCTGCCCTAATTGGCTAAAATTGATCGGTCCGGCTAATGGGTGCAATATTGCACCGCTTAACCTTGTAATCAAAGTAGTACTTTAGTCCTTGTGTGGGTCCATTGGCTTTGCTGGCACATGCTTTCTTTGTGTGTTCGAATGCTAGTGTCAGTCCGAATTGAGTGTATAGCAAACACATATGAAAAGACAATACCACCCCTAGATTCTTTTTAAACTAAATTTTGCTAGGTAAATAGTTTTTATGGTTCTACCTATGTAAACTGACAACTGTAAGTGTTACCTACTTCTTTATTTTCTTTTTCTTTTCTTTTTGCTTTTTTTTTTCCTTAAGGGGGTTAGAAGTTATGGTAAAACGAATTATATTTGATTTTTTTGTAAAAGGGATGTTTTGGATTGTTTCAGAAGGATATACCACTTGACAAATTCTGAAACAACCATTTTAGAAAAAGCCAAAAAATTCATTTGTCAGTTACATAGGTGGAGGAAAAAAAAATTTTGTCGGTTACATGGATAGAGTAAAAAGCCAAAAATAATTTTCTTTATGGTTCGACTATCCAGCGCCAACTCTGCGTAAAACAGGTTTTTTTAATTATGCAACACTCTTAACTTTTTTTTATTGTTCAGATGCTAGATAACCCATCAAAGGATATGTACTTTCCAGTTCCAAACTCTGTGTAAAAAAGGTTTTTTTAATTTTTTTTGTCTTTATTCAAAATAATATGAGTTTCGATCATAACTTTTTACTTTTTCAATTTCTCTCATTGAAATGAATTAATAAGTCAAAAAAAAATTGATACAAAACTACCAACGTGAAAAAATTTGAATAAAGACACAAAAGAAGAAATCATCTTTACTTTTTATACATAGACAGTTAATAATTGAAACATGCAAACATTTAGAGTGTAAAACTCTAGAAATGATTTTCACATTCCCTTTGTTTATATTTTCTTTTTTCGTCTTTTAGTAAAAAATACATGCACTTTCAACAATAAAAAAAATAATAAAAAGTTTGAATATCAAAAACAGGGATGTGAAAATCAATCTCTCCTAAAATTCATTCACAATAATATAAAATTCACATTGAAAATTTTAAATTTTAGTTTTAAATAATCTTATATTCAATATAGATATCATTTAGTAGATACGAGTAGAGTTGTCAGTTGAGTATATAATTTGTGTAAAAAATGAATATGTATAATAGTGGAAGTTATAAAGGCCTTGTTTGGTTGGTAGTTTAGTTTAGTTTTTGTAGAGGGTGGAGAGAGGAGTAGAGTAATGATAAAGAGAGCTGAGAAAGTAATAATTGGAGAAATAGAATAATAATTGAAGAAAGAGGTAGGGTAATAATTGAAAACTAAACTAAAATTAAAAATAAAAGGTTAACCGAAAGCCAAACATTTTAGAACAAAAATAAAAAATGAGATACAGAAAAGTGAGGAAGAGAGAAACGGAAAAGAGAGAGAGAGAGAGAGAGAGAGAGAGAGTAGGCCTCGTTCCGGAAACACAAATAAGTACTTATTTTTAAGAAGACAATTTCAAGCTTAAAAATCATGTGTTTACACAAATAATTTTTCTATCAATATGGATCTTGTTTAATAGATCTCATCGAGATATTTTAATACGATACAAAAAAAATTGAAAACTTATTTTTCATTTACATTATTTTTAAATTTGAAAATGTGAAATAAGTACTTATTCCTAAAGAACTTGTAAAAGTAAGGAGGTGGGAGCGAGTATGCACATGGTAAAAGTAATGCTACACTGACATTGAGTTGACTTTCCCAGCAAAAAAGTTGCAAATTACTTTTTCTACTCCCTCCGTCCCATATTGTTTGGACTTTTTCGATATTCGCACCATTTTTTAAACTCTTATATCTCTAAATTTATGATATTTTTTATAATTTTGAAAACTTTGTATTATAGATCTAATCGAGAACTATCAAACAAGATCCATATTGCACATTATTGGAGATTCATGTTGGAAGATATAAGCGATTGAAAACTGACACAAATATCGAAAAAGTCCAAATAATATGGGACGGAGGGAGTAATTTGGTTAATGGTTATTTTGTTATTAGCTACAAAACTAAGGGTAAATTTGTAAAACAATTAAAAGTGTTTTGTAATGTCATTGTTTAGTACGGAGCACACTAGAAAGCCGGCCAACGGGACCCACATATCCGGTGCAATATTGCACCGGTTAGCATTTGCCAAAATTGATTAATGAGAGAGAATCAAATGTTTTACAAATGTCCGAGTAGAGACCGATCTCCGGATTGGGCAAATGGGGTGCCTTAAAACCTTTCCATTCTCGTAACCTGGCTCCCGAACCTCAGATATCAAAGTGACAACAGACCAGTTTACACCTTTTCAAAAATCAAACAACGTGATAAAAACGTTTCAAGTTCGGTTCCTTGGGTGGTTTACCGCAAAAACCCAAATGACAACTCTTAATTGAGCATTTCGCCGGGCTTTCCAAAAAGGGTGCACTCGATTTTAAAAACAAAATTTTAGGGGCGTGTGCCCACACATTTTTCATCACTTATATCTTTCAATCCATGATGTTTTTCATAAGTTTGAAAACTTTGTATAATAGAACTAATCAAGAACTATCAAACAAGATCCATATTGCATATTTTTTGAAATCTATATTGAAAGATATAAGGAATTGAAATTGACACAGATATCAAAAAATGACATCCAATTTGGGATGGAGTGAGTATCAAACAACTTTTTTTTGGGTCTAAAGTATCATCTTATATTAACTTTTTTCAACATCAGTTCATATTTTTATACTTTTCCGATTTGCGCTCATCGAGACGAACGACTAACCCCAAAAATTACAACGAAAAGCTATACAAAAGTTACGAAACTTTAAAAATACCGAAATAAGTTCTGAAATTTCCAAATTGCTGGATCAATAACCACGCTGAGCTCCTAGCTCCAGCTTCTTCATTCTTAATTAGTTTTTCACTTTCATTCACTAGCTGGTTTACGAATAACTATAAGAAAGTAACGCCAAGTAACATCATGGCAATAATTATGTTCCCTTGAAAAGTTGGAGTTTTAAAAATGGACAAACAAATCGAGACAAAAGGAGTAAGCCATTTGACTTATTAGACCAAACAACCTATTTTGAAGGGGTCAAAATACTAGATTTTACTCTGGAGTTGGAAGGATTAATTTATGGCTTCAAATCCTAAAACCGGTATTCGGAATGATTCCATTCTTATCCCTTAGGGCCGGGGGTGAGTTAATGCGGGTTGGTACTGGGAGAGTGGATGAATTAATTAATTAAGTTGAAGAGTGGAAGAGTCTCCAGGTTCAACCTGATATTTTGCTAATTCATTGGAAAGAGGAAGAACGAGATCATGTCCCAAGAGATTTCCTGAACCCCACACAACACAACACTACACTAAGAATGGGCAAAAAATGGGCAAAAAGTTGGTTCTAGTTCAACCTGATCTTTTGCTTCCTCAATTATCTAATACTAGTAGTAACCATATATATGGCCTCTGTAAACACTGAAGACATCAATAGGAGGATTAAGGCTATTATCAATGAGCTTAAACACATCATTAATTGATGTGGGAAAGGAATTGAATGTTCATTTCCATGAAATGAAGATGATGCGTTAGCATCTTCCCTTCCTACTCAAATTTGAACTTAACTCAAATTTGAGTACAAAACACCTAGAACACCACTCCACTCCTTACTCAAACTCATACCAAATTTCAGTTTTACTCAAATTTCTCCCAAAATTTGGTTTGAACCAAATCTTTACTCAAATTTTGAAGGCTATTCTCTCCCGCTCAAATTTACAACTATGCCATTAATGAAACCTTTACTCAAATTTATGCCTAGATTTGCATTTGCCCATTGGATTGCTTCATATCAAATCAAGTTTTTACCCAAATTTTTACTCAACTTTGGGTAAAAAATTGAGTGAGGAGTGGAGATGCTCTTACGAAGGCTAGTGGAGATCGAAGCTAAAGAACAAGCATTTGATGCAGGATGAGAAAGCCTCTCTGAATAGTTCTGTGGCTAGCTAGTTTGATTTTTAACCAAGTGGCCTTATTCTGTGGGTCTGGTTTTATTATGTGGTTGTTTTCGGCTGGGTTGGTGGTGTTGTGTTGGGTTTCTTTTTGGGTTTTCTTTCTGCCTTTGGGATCCTTTTGTTAGGGTTCTTGGACCTTTTCTTTGCTAGCCAAGTCGATTGAGGTTGATGTCGTTGGTTTAAGTTTGCAGCTGCCGCTGGTTTCTGATGTCTTTTTTGGGGCTTGGGTCATGTGGCTCCTGGTGCTTTTTTGGTGTTTGGCAGCTGGTTTGGAGGGTGGAGGTGCAGTGTGTAGTTTGGCGTCTTTTGGTTTGGTTTACCTCTTGTGGTTTCTGGTTTAGGTTTAGGTGCAGGGAAGGACGGAACCAGGATTTTACCCTAGCAATGACGAAATGTATACTAAAAAAATCTAGTAGTGGCAAGACTATATAAGTTGAGTATAATTTTTTTTTTTACATATAATAATTGCATTTTCTAAAATTCTTATCGTGGCGGTCGCCGCCACTAGACCCCCTGATCCCATCCTTGGGTGCAGGTGGTTTGAGGCTCGTTTTGCTGCCTTTCCTGTTCTTTTGATGCAGGTTTTTGTAATTCCTAGTTTGGTTCCGTTTTGGCTTTGGGTTGGCTACTTGTCATCTTATTTTCTTGTCCCTCCCTTTTGGTTCTCTTTGTATCCTTTTTCGCTTCTTTTTAATATATATATGGTTTTCCTATAGTCAGCCGAATGGTCGGACTATTGTGGACTGCTTGTCAATAAATGCTAGAAGGCCAAATGTTGGGCGCGGCTATTCGCAGCCACGTATTTTCTTCCATAGCCCACTATATTTCGGTAAGTGGTTGTTGAAAATCATAAATAATATTTCGGTAAATAGCTGTTGAAAATAAGATTATATTTCGGTAACTACATGTCGAAAATATATTCAATTTTCGGTAGACAACTGTCAAACATGCATTTTCGGTAAATAGCTGTTGAAAAAAATATCATATTTCGGTAATTGGATGCTGAAAATGTATCTCAATTTCGGTAACTAACTGTCGAGTTTAATTGAAAAATTTTAACGGGCTGTGGGAGAAAATACGTGGCTGCGAATAGCCGGCCCCCCAAATGTTCTTGTCATGATTGCAGACAATGAGTGTCAATAAGTGCAAGAATTCTCTCTTATAATCCTTAAATGACTATCGTAACCTTACCTTTTCGGCAATTTCAAATCTCTACTCTAACAGCTATTTCACACGCATACGCATGGGTGAAGTAGCCCCAAGAGTTGCTGACAAGGATAATCGAATCTGAAATCTTAGGAGACAACAAACCCCTAAATATCATTTGGATGATTCTAGTTTTATGAAGTATTGAAGTGCATATACATGGTTGGAAAATAAAATAGAATTCGACTATGTATAACAAAACTTCTTATAAGAGTGACCTTAACATATTAAAGTGAGGACGCCCCTTTTCCGACCAATTTACGACGATCCAAGCCACTCAATGTGTTCAGAACGTGATTTTAAGGGAACGAACGAGAAATCTAAAAAAAAAAGACCGGAAAGGGTTTCATCCATGCAGTTTTTGTTTATTTTTAATCAAATGGTTCAAATAAAAACTACTCGAATGAAGTCCTTCCCGGTCCTTTTTTTTTTTTTTTTTGTTGATTTCTCGATGGTACCCTTAAAATCACATTCTGAACACTTTGAACGGCTCGGATCATCGAAATTTGATCGGGAAAGGGGAGAAAAGGGGACATCCGCACTTTCATACGGTAATGGCGCCCTTATAAGAAGCTACATATTGTATATAGACGGGTGTACTAAATGTAGAGAGAGAGGACTCATATAAATTGCTTCTCTGTATTCTTTCTCCTGTTGCCAGTAGGAAACCCAACTCAATGTTATTGTTCATCTATATGCTTTAATTTCTTTGTTAGTAACGTCACATTGTATGGTCCTCAGTTTAATTAGTTGATTCAAGTACAAGAAAAACGATAGTTGCCAGTGTCACACACTTGAAATATATTTAGGGCAAATTTTCGTAGTAGTCCCTGTAGTTTTATGGTTGTCTCACTTTCGTCCCTCTAGTTTCAAAGTGCTAGAATTTCGTCCCTGTAGTTTGTTTTATGTTCCAAATTGGTAAAATCGTTAACACCGTTAACGAAACTAACGGAACAAAACAATAAGTGTTCCAATTTTCAATCCGTTTGAACCGGTGCGAAGATCTTATTTTTTTGATCATTTTATCCTAAATGGTCGTAATGAATTTTTGGCTATAAGACCTTTCAATGAGCACCCGAAGACTTCTTATTTAGTTTCATGGCTCTCTTAGGGTGCTCATTGAAAGACCTTAGAGGCAAAAATTCATTACGACCATTTAGGATAAAATGATCAAAAAAATAAGATCTTCACACCGGTTCAAACGGATTGAAAATTGGAACACTTATTTTTTTTTTCCGTTAGTTTCGTTAACGGTGTTAATGATTTTACCAATTTGGAACGTAAAACAAACTACAGGGACGAAATTCGAGCACTTTGAAACTAGAGGGACGAAAGTGAGACAACCATAAAACTACAGGGACTACTACGAAAATTTGCCCTACATTTTGGCAATCACGGTTGTTTTGCCCAGCTAGCTTAATCTGCTTGCAATCGTTTTGTTGTTTCCAATTCTAAGGAACATGCATATTGAACTTGTTCGTGAACAGCTGGCCGATAACTTTCAAAGAACTTCTTTGTGAACATACCCCACTAGAATGCCATGAAAAAGTTATCAGGAGTATTTTGTTTCGAAAAGTATGAAGATGATGAGAAGGAAAAACTAAAATTGTAGACAACATAAACAACCTTCCAATTTCACTGTTTCTCTCTTTTCCTTTAAGGAGTATAATATCTTCAACAACCTTCATGATGTTACATAGCAAATCCAGGAATTTAGTGACACCATGGTTCCAACAGTACGAAGTATGCAGGTCCAATAAACTCTCCCGCTGATCAAAATAACAAAAACAAAATAAACTCTTGTCACTCCACCTAACCTTAACAAGATCGACAATCGTCAATGTTCACCGCGCTCAATGTCAAGTCTTCTTAGCTATGAACTCGTCTTGTCAAATGATTGTCAAAAAAAAATTAGTTTACACTACAGATACTTGATAAAAGAGCACAAGGGACAAAAGTGCGATGAATAGTCACTATAGAAGCAATAGTTTCCTTTCTCTTGATTGCAGGAGTTTTCCATTCACATTTCTCAATGTACATAAAAGAGGCAGTAATCATCGATGGATAAGACCTAATGTACAAGGTGTGAATAATTGGTAAAAACATCTCATAGACAACAAAACAGCACCACTTGGACGAGAGAGCAACCTTAGCAGAAGATGCCACAGCCGAGAATTGAAAACCGGGTGCTTGTCTTTCTTCCAAACAATGAAACAAATAAAAATGAAATGGATTCATACACTGACGATCTACTAATGCTGATACTTTCCAGTTCTTTTCCGCAGAAGAGGGGCCTGCAAAACTGGGGTTGATTGATCCAGTTGTGTCAATAGAAGTGTTCTACGAATCCAACTGTCAGTGTACAAATTACGAAGTAAGCAGCCAGGGCTTCTGCAATTTGTTTGAACAACAAATCCTACTTCAATCTACCAGTAAGCTTGTTGCCGACTGTGATATAACTTTCCAATGGGAACCTGAAAATAGAAACTATTCTGTCTCACCCAGAGCAACGTTCCTCCTCTCCTCTGACCTGTGATGGAACAACTTGGCTATGGTTCGCCTCTCGCAGTCCTGCAATTTAAAGAACCAAGGACATTAACAAGTAGTCTCCCAAACAAAGGGTATTTCTATCAACTCTGGCATTAGTTCTCCTCTCATATGGGTCGATACTTGGTGAAAATTTGATACTCCCTGCTTCCCAATTTGTTTTTTGGTTTTTCAGTCGTACTTCTTACTCGGATCAACAAATAATGTACTTCTATCGAACAAAAATAGGATTTCCCACCAATCCAAAATCCCAATCAGTTCTTGTAGTTTTCAAAATCATCTCAAAATACGATAAAATAGATACAACTTTTGGGATGTACATAAGAGTGAAAAAATATACATATAGGGAAGCAGGGAGAAGTTTCTAAGTAGAAGCCAAATGCATACGCTCCAGCTTATTATGTTACAAGTGTTTTGACAACCATGTTGGCACAACTTCAAAAACAAAAAACAAAAAAAACAAATAGGCACTTCTTCTGCATCACGTGGGATCCTAGAGTCCATACCTTGAACATATTGAGATAGAAAGACTTTTGAGGATTAGTCCGTTTCAACTTTTGGTATGTATATGCAAAACTCAGCTGATCACGAGGAGTAAACCGATCCACCTCATTAAACCAAAGACAAGAGAACAAGTTTGACATTGGTGTGTGTGCCCTAACAATGAAAGATCCTTCAGGTACATCTGCCAACAACACAGAATCAGATTGTGTGAGACTGAGAATGGAAACAAAATGCTCAAGCTTCAAGTTTCAGAATAATATGGAACTTGCACAAATCATACTGCTGGGTAGAAGCTTGTTCGGATCCAATGCGTCAAATCTTTTCAGCCCATCATCCTGATAGAATTTAAACTGTTCATCAATGATGGAATGGTTGTACTTGTTAAGCTTCTTATTTTGGGCAACTTCTTCCCATAAACAATGCCGGTCGTAGTGATTGGAAATTGCATACTCATGACCTTTTCGCCACAGGAAGTATTCCAATATGAGCAGAGGGTCAAGTTGGAGACGTAGTTTGCTATCCAGCCAAATAGAATACCTGAAAATATTTTGCATCCGAATTTTTTAATATAGATGCTAGAGCCTTGGATTTCTCCATCAAAGAAAATAAGATCAAATAACATAAAAAGGTGCTACAGCCTGTCTGAAGGATACCACCAATACCACTAATTGCCTTGAACTGAATCATTGAACCATAAGATTTCGACTTCTATTGTCAACAAGGCTCTTAGCAAGGAGAGCGGAACTCAAGGTTCAGAATAAAACCTAAACTATGGGAACAAGAAAGTTTTGCATTCTCTTCTATGGCATGAACAGAGAGAGAGGCCAAAGTCATCTCCAAAAAACATGCAAATCTGCTACTATTTATTACCAAAATAGTTCTAGAGACCTCTCTCTATGCAAGGAGTTCATAGCAAAACAAAAGAAACTCCGCTACAGTATGTAGTACACAACACTCATCCACATTTGAAGTATAAGTCTCATACACAATAATACCATAACAGATTTAAGTAACCCATTTCAATACTACAATAACTCATTTCCTTACCTTGCCGAAGGGAAAAGTCGATGTGGCAAGAATTTGGGAATTTTTCCCACTCTACGCATATCAGTGTAAGGCAGATTTTTCACCACCACTATCTTCCATAAACCAATAAAACCCATTCTATCTGGCATCTGGCCTTCTGAAGAAAGAGTTTGCAATGTGATGTCATCCACAAACATAACAAAGCAGACGTTTTTCCTCGACAAACGAGAGACCTAGAGATGAAGACTTGCAAAGAAGTGAGTCATCAAGCAATATGAGGGTGATCACCGAAAAGAATCAGAAACATACAAATCGCAAGATCCACATGTGGCCACGGACAAAACAGCTTTCTTAGCCGTGCAATTGGATGGCAAAGCCTTTGGTTTATGTAAACCAAGCAGCCACAGAGTTCTGCTTTCATTTCCGTTTCTCAAATTGAATTAAGCACAGATGCATGAAGAATACAGTTACAGCTGGCAAAGTTACTCTTTGAGGGCGAGGACTATGCGATGCGTAAGAGTGCGGCAAAGGATGCCTACTTTAACTGCCTATTATAGCACACAACATTTGGTCATATCGTGGACTGCGTACATATATATGAATGAGTTCTTCACCTATGGATAGGAGCATCGGAGTATTCACGCATCCACGAGAAAGACTTTTGATTTAAAACTATATCAGATATCCGCCCAATTAAGAAGGTAACATAGAGCTGACGATGGATTGTCAGAGTAATGTGGTTAATGCCTCTCTTGTCAATGGACATAGATGTATAATGTATTGAATGAAGGGACTATAATGAAGAATGAGTCGATATGTGGTGAAAGCAATACCACTGTTCACTACAGCAATTTCGTGGGATAAAAAGTATTGAGAAACTGGTGCATTTTACACATTGTGATTGGCAATGCATGGAAGAACTAGCTTATGTCAAACATAAAATCCTTTCTTGGACTACACCATAGATCCACAGGGTGCTAAACGTGCATAACCTTCAACAGTCATAATATTTTAACAATTCACAGGGTTCTAAAGATATTAAATCATGCATCGAGAGATAATTAGCATATACTCTAATATGAAACACATTGTCGAAACAAAGTAGGTAGAAAGTCTCTCTCTCTCTCTCTCTCTCTCTCTCTCTCTCTCTCTCTCTCTCTCTCTCTCTCATTTTCTAACAAAGGTGACGATGGTACACGACTGACAACGAAGTGACAGCCGCTAGAAAGAAGATAACTGGACGATCATTGTACAAAAATTTGTCACAGGGGATTTCTAGTACAAGGCAAAAGGCAAAAAAAAGTATAGTTGGACAATTACACATCAAAAGTCGCTTTACTTATCTCCCCTGTCATCAAAAGCAGATTATTAAAATGGGATCTCTC
Source organism: Rhododendron mucronatum var. ripense (assembly GCA_019656295.1). Lineage (NCBI taxonomy): Eukaryota > Viridiplantae > Streptophyta > Magnoliopsida > Ericales > Ericaceae > Rhododendron > Rhododendron mucronatum. Next base: position 542,950 of record BPLT01000038.1, on the reverse strand, counting down.
ACATCCTGCACCTAGAACTCCTCCAATTCCCTACTTGCTCCAACCACCTGCCACCATCACCCTCCCTTTTCCCAGGCAATGAAATATTGCTGTGAAAATGAGAAAAGAAAGGCCTCATACATGGTTGTTAATGCATGCCTAGGCATGCACCTATACCCGAGGTCAAGCAACTAGCAAGGATAAGGTGTTGCGCCTTACGGAGGGTGAGGGAGGCAACGTGAAAGACACCCACCAGAGGCGCTTTAGGCATGCACCTCTTGCGCAAAAGCCTTGGCAAGAGGCACATGCCTCTTTCAAGCCGCTTTGAAAAATAGAAAGAACAGGTTAAAAAATTAACTCTAAAATCTAAAAAGGAACAAAAGCTTTTTAGTGCAGTCCAAAGACTTCATACCACCAATCAACAAGCTCGATTGGAATCTCTGGTAGTTACAATTCATTGCCGCTTGCTGATCGAAGCACAAGTTTCAATTGAGCCTATCGAGTCTACTACTACTACATCTTCCAATCAAAGTCTACCTCTTGGTTCACTTTTTTTTTTTTTTTTTGGGTCTTTTTAAGTACTATTTTAACGATATACTTCAGGATTTTCTTCTTTATCTCGACAAAAATTGTCATTTTTGTTGTTGATGGGGTGCGCTTTTCTAATCTAATAGTTGCTTGGAAAATGGAATCATTTATTTCCCTCCATTCTAACTTCAAATTTCACTTTAAGTTTTCGATTCTTAAGATTAGGGGGAAACAAGAGCTTTTGGTTTGGATGCTTTCATGGGTGGGTTCAGATGAAAACAGAAGATTATTACTCTCTTTCGATGAGTTAGTGTTCTATAAAAAGGCCTAGGTGGCCTTGGACTGTACGCGCTCTTATATTTGGCGCTCTATAAACATGAGGGAAGTTAATTCCTATAGTTGAATTTTTCGGTGTCTATATCATCATAATTGATATTTGAGCTCGACTAGATGCCCTTCACTTGAATAGAGTTTGCACCTCACCTTCTTTAGTGCCTCGGTGCACCTATTGCCTTCAATAACAATGGCCTGGTGATACATGTTGGAGTTTGTCCCACATCGGTTAATTATCTCCTCCAAAACTAGTATATGAGCCTAGGCGGCCTCTCCATTCTTTGCCAATTGGTTTGGAGTTGGATGCTTTAACACGGTATCAGAGCTAGGGTTTCGGAAAATTTTTTCCCCTTGTTTGTGCCATAAGTGCACGGTTATTTGTTGTGATCCAAGTGTTATGGATCCTTTGTTTACCTCTCCACGTGCGAGTGAGAGGTCGCAAGTGGAGAGTGTTGGAGTTTGTCCCACATCGGTTAATTATCTCCTCCAAAACTAGTATATGAGCCTAAGCGGCCTCTCCACTCTTTGTCAATTGGTTTGGAGTTGGATGCTTTAACAATACATGCATATGCAATTGCATGTTGGAAATACATCCCAACATAGATCACTAAAGGAAAAATTCGAATATGAAATAAGACAACTAGTATTGAGTTATTACAGTGGTTTACCATCATGTATTTCATTTATATTCAAGATCTTGCGGTGGTTTAAGTATCACAATGAGCTACTAATCCACAGTGAACACCAAACCATAGCCAGGTCTGTTTCTCTGTCCTCCACGTGACTCCGCTTGCACTTTAACAGAAGTACAGTAAAAAGCATAATGGGTGAATATTGAAGAGGTTTGAGAAGCAAAAAAGAAAGTTGTGATGGAGATCAATGCAAAATAGTGTCATGGGTCCTAGTTCATCATCCTACAATGCTATGTACACCATAAGATAAATTTTGATGCTCAATACTCTTAAAATTCAAATGAGGGTGCCAAGCAAAAAATACTAAATAATAATAATAATAGTAATTCAAGTGGGGGAAAACCCTTGAAGACTTCTGACAGGGAGCAGTTAGAAACTCTAATCGTTATCTTGGAAGGTATCCTATACTGATTATAGGTTAGCTTTTGACAATTATTTAATAGTTTTTTGATCTGTTCATTGTAATATTTTGCTTCCAACATCTAAGATCGTCAGGCAATTATCCCTGTAATATATTTGACAAGGTTAAGTAGAGAAGCCATGTAAAGCAAACATCTCTGAAGAACTATAAAAACCAAAATGCAATCTGAAGTAACAAAAGAAGGCAAATTTTTTCACTAAACCTTATGCATAGGGAAAAGCATGCCAAGCTAGGGGAATGGGAGCAAAGAAAGCATACCGTTTTGCCCATAGGTGTTCTCAAGCGATCCGAATTTCCAAAGATGCAAGAAATCACAGCAATGTGGCAACTGCTTAAGTATTTAGAATCATCTTCTGCCAAGTCAAAACCGGTACCTTTCACAAACCCACAATTTACTTTTTGATCACGTGCGAAAAATGATTCTTCCCGTTGTATTAAACTCTGATGCCCAGCAAATCTAGGTTCCCATTGTTGTTGTCCTTCGGGCCTCTCTTCTACTTCTGTATACTGCAAGGAAAATCTTGAAAACTTTCGACTTTCTAAAGGCTCAACAAGCTTTTCAGTAGAATTTAAAAACTTCATCTCACAAGAACCTGAAATATTTCGTGTTACAAACGTCAGGCAAAAAAGGAAATGGAAAAAGTTGAGTTACAAAGAGAAGATCATATGGATCTTTTGAAACTTGAAACATCAGCATAGTCTACACCAATGGATATGTGGTGACAACAGCAGAGTCTACTGGGTTATACCCCACAATATTGTGGAAAGTCATAAATGCAGAAGCAAATGAACGACTTGTATATGCAAATAGTGAGACAACAAAGGAACTCGGCAATTTATGAGTTTAATTTTAAGAGAAATCCTATACAAAAGCACCTAAAAGGGACAAAGTGAAGTGTCAACACTCAAAAAGTCCAAACAATGCAAGGACTAGAAAAATTACCAAAAAATCCAAGAATATTAGATAAAAGTCAAGAGTTGAGTAAAGAAAACAAATTTACCTAAAATTATAAAGTAACACTAACAGCAAAGAAATGTGCAGTAGTCCTGACGTCCCAGTTTAATAGACTAACTCTTTGGTGTAATAGGGGTCCCCCCAAGACATGTCGGTGAAGTATGCAACAGCAAGCACAGATCATGTTGGCTACAATGCCTGTTCGTTGTCTTCCAAGCAGAGCAAGTATACACTTACTGAATTGCTCGCTCTTAGAAGAATTCCTAAACCCTAGGGAATAAGGAGTTCCGATGAAACCATAGTGCAGACATAACAGTAGGGACTCTTGCACCTGAAGCATAAGCGTGGGATGAAGAGGTATACTCTCACTAAGACACCCAGCTGGGAGCCATTTGCCAGAAGGGATATGCAACGGATATGAGACCCCTGTAGCAAGAAAACCTCTTTTGTCCTTGTCTTTGATTTCTAATTCATTCTCTGACCTCATATGTATTTTAGCTAGGCAAATTTCATCTGTTTCACTCACTAATCTCCAATGATAACACACACACAGGTTGACCCATGTCATCTGATAAGTGCCGAAATATTGATATTTTGGCTCTTCAAACTACACTTGTTAGTTGTTTATATTTGTTTATTGATATTGATTTTGCTTTTATTTTGTTTATAGGTTGCTCGAGCTCATTGCCCAAGATTTTGGATAAAAACGTGATTTGAAAGAACTGCGAGGTCGAAATACGGAATTACTCAAAGCTGAAGTGTCAACTAATTAATACGCGAAGTTTGAAGGGCCTTTATGCGATTAGTTCATTAAAATCCTATATAAACAATGGAAACCTACTGCCTTTAGGCAGTCAGCTTTTGGGTTTCTCGGCCGTGAAGAATTGGGACGACGGCAGCGGTGGAAATAGATTAAATGGAAGGAAGAATTAAACCATCATCCAAGTCTTGCTTTCCAATGGCCGGCTAAACCCTCTTCTGGCGTGTAAATGAAGCTCGAACTTTGAGTAACCCTTTTATGTTTTGATTTAGGTTTTATTATTCGAATCACGGTTGTATGACTTTTAAGGATTTATTTATGATATTACTTCTTTCCAGCAAATCTTGTGTATGAAATCCTAGGTTTTATGCTAGTTCGTACAACGGTTTTAATTGTTTTGAGATAACTGGTTAGATGGATTATACTAAGTAAAACGAGTCGTGCTGGTAAGACGATTCGTGCTAGGCGGAGATAGTTCATGCCGATTGGTGATTCATAAATTATTTTAGGAGATATCGCTCGGGCTTGCAATCCTACGGTATCCGGATTGATTCGAATAGTTGACCTGTAATCGAAACATATTTAGATTACGAGGTGAAAGAGTGGATTCAAAACCCTAGAACTTTTTCCCATCAATTCTTTTCCTGCTTTTCTATCGTCTTTAATTTCAGTTCAATAGTTTTAAGCTATGAAGCACGGATACTCTATTTTGGCCTTCGTATCACGTACCGTACGCGTATCGGATACGGATACGCTCCGGATACGTATCTAATACGTTTTTTAAAGTATCCGGTTTTCAAATTTATCTTTTGGTGTCCCGATACGTTTCGGATACGTTCGGATACGTTTCGGATACGTCGGGATACGTTTCGGATACGTTCGGGGTAAATTTGTTATTACTTAAAAACATATGGGTTTGGACTGTAATTAGGGCTCTATATATATATCTTTTATTTCCTGTTACTGAAAGGAAGAAACGAAAAGAAAAGAAAAGGCAGAAAGTCAGAAACGAAAAGAATAAAGCGATCCATCTCTGTGTCTCTCATCTCTCGATCTGGACCGGTAAGCTCTCCTCTCTCCCTCGTCTCTCTCATCTCTCTCTTCTCGTCTATCTCTTCTCTCTCTCTCATCTGTCTCTCTCTCGTCTCTCTCTTCTCGTCTCTCTCTCGTCTGTCTCTTCTCTCTCTCATCTTGCTGTGTAGTATGTACATACATATATATTTATATATATACACACACATACACTCCCACAACGCTGTATAGATATTAGTCACTGTTGTCGTCTGATTTTTTTTTTTGTTATAACAGTATATTGAATCCAAATGGATTCTGCTTCGGCTGGTTACGTTGGTACTGGTAGTAGCTTTGTTTCCTCATCCTCACAAACGAATGCCTCACAAACGAATGCAGTGGCTACTAGTAATCCTCTTTGGAGTTATGTTACAAAATTAGAGAAATTGGGTGATCAAGGGGGAAATACTTTGTGGCAGTAGTGTTGTCAAAAAGAGTTCATACACTAGAGTTAGGGGCCAATGGAATATTATTTTTATTTATTTTTATATTCAACGTATCCCCAACGTATCGTATCCTACTTTTTGGAAAAATCACGTATCCGCGTATCCGTATCGTATCGTATCCGTATCTCGTATCCGTATCCGTGCTACTTAGGTTTTAAGAAATCAATAATCAATCAATCTTTTTCTCAGATTAATATAGAAATTAATTGAAATAACTGCAACTTAGCCTTATAATCCCTGTGGAGCGATACTCGGAATACTTATCACTATTCATATGAGTAGTAGTAATTGTTTCGTTTTATTAATTATTTTTGGTACGGAAACGACCCGATCATCATCTCAGGCCAAAGTTTATGTTCCCTACCGGTTATCCAACAACATTTCAAACCAGTCCCATCCAAAATAAGAACTCATCCAAAATCCAGCCCCAAACCATCCAGTCCAACAAAAAAGCCCAAAACCTATCCTGGTCCTACTAAGCCCGACTCAGCCTTTTTTCCGTAAACCCATCTAAGCCACAATCCACAATGGTCCAGTCAAACAAAATCCCAATCTCCCATTCCAAACTGAAGAAAGCCGAAAGACAAAAACCTAGACTGCTACTTCAGCAACCTAACAGCATCTATAGCCTCAACCAAAACCCATCAGCCCACAGTAAAGCCATGCCCACACAATCTTGGATCTTCCGGGGTGGCATTGGAACATAAACAGCAATTCAGGCTCCCACTTGACCTCACAAAGTTGCTATTCTCCTGTTCAATTTTAGATCACTCTATATATTGGTTGGGAAATTAGTAATTTTTGCAAAGAGGTCCAACTTTGTGCTTCTTGTTTCCTCGCACCTATAACATGGATCCAGTCTCCATGGACATCTTGCAAAGCTCATCAATGACCTATCAACTAAGGTAGAACAAGTTCACTGCTCAGTAAAGTAGGACAATGGAATGCATTAGAGGCTTATATCGTCTCCTCCGATTATTGTTCCTACGGTCTACCCAAGTTGTCAGTAATTTTCACACATTAGAAAAGAGATCACAAAATTGTTACCGATGAGAGCTTCCTTATGATTTTTTTTTTTTACAAGTACATGTCCTTATGAATGCGATTTCACAGTCTGGCATAAGAGAGTAAATCTTACAATCGAACCACACCCACCACAACCTTTTACTGCCAATTAAAACTCGTGATTTATCTCGGTAAATGTTTATTGTCACATCTTACCCGTAAATGTTGGTCATGTTCTTGGTCGTCCTTGGCTGGACGATGATTGTGCGGCTAAAGCGCTAGATAGAGATAATAGTATTTGTTCTTGTTGGCTGTATAAATTAAATTAGGAAGGGTAATATATTTAGGTAGTTAGTTTAGGAATGTGTATATTTGATTTGCGTGTATTTCCCTATTTCACTATTTTGTTTCCTTAGTTGATACATAGCTTGTATTATAAATTGTCCTCCAATGGGAGAAGAATAGATCAATCAGAATTCATTCGACATGGTATCAAAGCGGGTTAAGAAACCCTAATTTATTTTTCCTCATCTCTCTCTTCTTCTTTTTTCTCTCATCTCTCTTGTTATCGAGTTCATCTCGATAACAGACCACCATCTCAATAACAAACCTTCAACCTTCAGGCCATCTCGTCTCCCACATCTTTCTCGATATATATATATATATATATATAAATATACACACACACACAGTCTGATTCAAGTCCACACCCCTTCTCGTCCGCACCGTCTGCACCTCCCCTTTCCCAATCGAAATTTGATTATCCAAGTCGCTCAATGTGATCAGAACGTGATTTTAAAGGTACTCACGAGAAATTGGCAAAAAAATGATAGGGAAGAGTTTCATCCGAATAGTTTTTGTTTGTATTTTATTGAACGGTTTAATAAAAAACTGCTCAAATCAAGCCCTTCCCTTTTTTTTTTTTTGCCAATTTCTCGCGGGTACCCTTAAAATCACGTTCTGAACACATTGAGTGGCTCGAATCATCAAAATTTGATCAGGAAAGGGGAGGTGCGGACGGGAAAGGGTGTGGACTTGATCAAGACTGTGTGTATATACACACACACACAAATGTTCAAGTCCACACCTCTTACGGTCCACACCGTCCACATCTTAGTTGCATGAAGCGGGAGCGGGGGTGGGAGCTGGAGCGGAAGCGGGGTTGGGAGCGGAAGGGGGGGCAAAGGAATACAGAAGCTTCCAAGGTTGAGAGCGTGTACATAGATTATGAAAATAATGTAGCATAGAGTATTCACTTTAAAAGTACAATCATTTTGGGAAGTAAAAATATGGGCAAGTCCTAAGTGTAAGAAATGGGATAGTGTTACAATATAGTATGCTTTTCTTTTAAGATATCATCACTTGGGCTAGGTATGTGAGTTCATCAAAGACCTATTAATAAAGCCAAGTGATAAATTCCTGTTTTTCCATACAAAAATCATCCAAAAGCTTCCATCTTTGTAAGGAGCAAGCTTCCATCTCAATGGGAGTGGGCTACCACCAAGCTCCTTAGTTGGGAGCCCATAAGCGGGCTCCCAAGGTGGAAGCGGCACCACTTTATGAGCTCCCTGCAACTAAGGTCCACATCTCTCATTTCCCGATCAATTTGTGATGATCCAAGCCGCTCAATGTGTTCAGAATGTGATTTTAAAAGTACCCGCGAGAAATCAGAAAAAAAATGATCGAGAAGGGCTTGATCCAAGCAGTTTTTTACTGAACCGTCAATAAAAAACTGTTCGGTCAAGCCCTTCCCGATCATTTTTTTTGTTGATTTCTCGCGGGTACCCTTAAAATCACGTCCTGATCACATTGAGCGGCTCGGATCATCGAAATTCGATCGAAAAATGGGAGGTCCGGACGGTTCGGACCGTCAGACGTCCGGACCTGAAAACGACTGCATGTATATATATATTCTACCGCAGTACCTCACAACTCTCACACACGATCTGTAACTGAGCACCATCGCCGGACATCACCAGCCTCCGATGACCCTCGCTAGACACCAATGACCATCGCCAAACTCTCGCCGACCTCCGACGAGGCCTCCCTGACCTCTGGCAACTTCTGACAGGACTCAAAATCCACTGGGTGGACTCAAAATCTGCTGGGTTGACTCGAAATTTGCTGGGTCAGAATATTTGAGGCTATTTGGAACCCCATCTCTCTGATTCTACACCTTCGAGGTATCTCTAATCCTATTTATCTTTGGTTGTCTTCCTTTTCTCATCATGGGTGATAAAAACAAGGATAAAATAGGAGGCTCATCAAATATAAAGGATGCTATTCGGCATAATTTTATAATCGGACACTCACTACTATTAAACTCAATGGATCCAACTATCTCCCATGGTCTCGGGCTGTATTAGTTTCTCTCCGTGCGAGTGAGGAAGCCTCTTTTATTACAGATCCACCATCTTTTGATCCCACATAGGGCACTCACGATGCCCATATTATGACTTTACTTTGGAACAGCTTGAAACCTGATAGTTTTAATAATGTGGCTTGCTTAGAGACTTCCAAAGCCATTTGGGATACTCTTCGCGTATTATATTCCTCTAATCAAAATCTTTCTCGGATTTATAAGATTTATCAGAATATATTCTCCCTTCAACAAGGAGAAGGCCCGATGGAGGAATATTTTTCTAAATTAAAAGGTATGTGGGATGAGTTAAACATCTATCAACCCTTAACCATAGATCTGGCGACTCAACAAAAATACAAGAATGAGTTTCAAGTTGCCAAGTTTCTCTCTAGTCTCAAATCAGATCTTAGTCCCATCAGCTCCAATATATTATCTGGCCAAGACATTCCGTCCATTGGTGAAGTCTTTGCTGATGTTCATAGGGCAGCCACTCATCATTCTATTCCAGAGAGTATTGTTCGCTCTGATCTTGTTGCTCCGAGTATGATTCCAAGTGCTCCTAGTGCTTGCGGCAAAATGGTTCTTCCGACCGTGGTGGCCGTCGCGGTGGTCGTGGCACTAAGAAGTGCACCCACTGTGATCGCACTAATCACACTGTTGACTTCTGTTGGAAACTTCATGGCAAACCTGCGTGGGCTTATCCAGCTATGATTGAGGGGGAGCCATCTGAGATTATTATGTCAGATCAAATCACCATTTCTAAGTCTGAGTATGATTCTATGATCCAACGAGCGTATGCATCTTCTTCCTCCACTGCCAATGTTGTCTCTTCAGGTAACACGTCTTCATTTCTCTTCCCATGCACCTTGGGTTCTCGACTCTGGAGCCTCCAACCATATGACGGGTAATTTGTCACTTTTATCTAATGCTATTTCCCCTTCTGATCCTTCCTATGTCACTATTGCTAATGGAACCAAAACTCAAGTGCATGGCATTGGCAAGTATCGTACTTCTGTCTCACTTTTTCTTCTGTTTTATACTTACCCGGTTTTCCTTTTAACTTACTATCTATTCATAAACTCACCCACAATTTTCAGTGTTCAGTAACCTTTTATCCCTCTCGTTGTGAATTTCAGGATCTCAAAAGGCAGAGGATGATTAGTGAGGGTTATGAGAGGAATGGACTTTATTACTTTCAGCCACCTAGTTTCTCAAATCCATCAGCTCTTCATTCTACCACAACACCATATCAGTGGCACTGTCGTCTAGGGCACCCGTCATCTATTAACCTTAGAAGTTAGAACTTTAGTTCCATCTTTACCTGATTTTTCTACTTTTAACTGTGAAACTTGTGAACTTAGTAAACATCAGAGTTACCTTTCTCCTCACACTGATTCACTTAGTTTGCACCATTTTGCTCTTGTTCACTCTGATATTTGGGGACCATCTCAGACCACTGGTTTCTGTGGCTCTCGGTATTTTGTTACATTTATTGATGATTTTTCTCGATTAACTTGGATTTATGTTCTTACAGCTCAATTGCAAACCTTTACTACATTTCAATCATTTTATGCTGAAGTGCTAAATCAATTTAATGCCAACTTAAAAGTTTTTCGTACCGATAATGCTCAAGAATATCTGGCTAACCCTTTTCAACATTTTCTAGACTCTAAAGGCATTATCCATCAAATAACTAGTGTTACTACCCTACAACAAAATTGTATTGCTAAACGAAAAAATTGCCCTATCTTGGCCATTGCTCGTGCTCTTATGATCCACATGCATGTACCAAATTATTTTTGGGAGATGCAGTTCTTACTACTGGGTACCTTTTAAATAGAATGCCAACTAGTGTTTTACAGGGTCGATCACAATTTCAAGTCATGTTTCCAGATAAGAATCCCTTTCCTCTTTCCCCCAAAATATTTGGTTGTGTTGCATTTGTTCACAACTTGCACCCTGATCGGTCCAAACTTGACCCTCGCTCTCATAAATGTATCTTTCTTGGTTACTCACGAACACAAAAAGGGTACAGGTTACGGTTCTACATTACGTAAGCACTTTGTTAGTGTTGATGTCACCTTTTTTGAGAGTTATTATTCCCAAGAAAATGCTCACCTACAGGATCCACTAATCTCCACTCTGATACTTCCACCCGCATTTCTTGATATTGCCAGACCTCCAGTTACCCAAGCAAGTCTCTATTCGTCGTCCTTTGACTACTACTCTATAGGGCTGTTACGAACCCGACCGGACCGAAAAAAACCGAAAAAACCGACCGATCGGTTCGGTCTTCGGTCGGGGTGGTGGCGGGATTTTCTCGGTTCGGTCCACCCCGAACCGACCGAACCAAATTCGGTTCGGTCTCGGTTTTGTTGCATGTTAGTCAGACCGAACCGAACCGAACCGAAAACCCCGAAAACCCCGAACCGACCGAAAACCCCGAACCGGAACCGAACACCCCGAACCGAACCGACTTAATTTATTATATATATAAATATATTTACGTTAATTGGTTTAATCTGGACCGTCAATTTAAATTCTGTGTTGATCTACACCGTCCATCACAAAAACCCTACTTCAGAACTTCTTTTACTCTCCTCATTTTCACTGCAGCAGCCAACAGCGTCAATTTCTCTCTCTCTCTGTCTCTCATCCTCTCGTTCTCTCTGCTCTCAGCTTCTCTCCTCTCGTTCTCTCTGCTCTCAGCTTCTCTCTCGCCGATCGGCGAGGCCGCAGCTCGCAAGAATCTCTCACCCTCTCACCCTCACTGCTCCAGCCGCCAAGCCCACCAGGGCACCACGCCTCCCTCACCTTCTCGGAAACGGTGGAACTGGAACCCTTCGGCCTTCTCCTCAACTCCTTTGGACAGAAAGAACGAAAAAATCCTTTCATAGATCGGGCTTCTCTTGATCGAGTAAGGTAGTAATCTCTCTCTCTCTCTCTCTCTCTCTCTCTCTCTCTCTCCTCTCTCTCTCTCTCTCTCATCTTAGATCCGTTAGCCAGCATTCTCTAATTGATTCATATGGGTTTAATTTGGTCACGTTTGATTGAAATCTCTGTGGAATCTGTGGGTATTTACTTGGAGTCTGTGGAGTCTGTGGGTATTTAACAGCCGTATTTACCTTTCCTTGTATAGATATATACATGTGTACATATAAATTTGTTGCACCTCCGAAATCTACTCGAAAATCTCAGTAAAAGATAAAAGGTTTTTCCGTTCCAAATTTTGTTCCAATTCTTAGTAAGTAATATAAAACTCACTGTTTAAAATCTCAAGGTTTTTCCGCTCTAAAATCTCAGTAATATAAAACTTTTATATTGACAATACAATATAAAATTTTCAACAGATAAATTTCCTTTCCTAGATGTATAACTTCACTGTTTTCTTGGATTTAGCACCCAATTCTTGAATTTGTCGGTTTACATTCGACAGTTTAGTCCTGTGCTTGATTTGTTGAGAACTAATTAGTTGGCCATTTTCTTGTTTTGCTTTTGCTTTTGATGCTTTTGATGTTGGGTTTCAAAAAAAAAACAGTAAAATGATTTTTAAGTTAGGGCTTTTGTTTTGCTTTCACTTCTCAGGTTCATCTCTCGTCCCTCATCTCCGCCAGAACCTCCTCGAAAACGCCGGCGAAATGTCCGACTGTGAGCATGAGGTATTCAATCTCAAAACTCTATATTTTTGGTTGAAAATTAGAGTTTTGTTGAATAGTTTAATGAGTTTAGAGTTTACCATTTACATAATGCTTAATTTTGGCATGAACATGAGGTGATGGACTGAAAATTAGATTAGTGTACGAACAACATGAAAATCAGATTGTGATTATGTTGGCTTTAATTTTCTGTTGTGTTAGATGGATGATATGGATGGTGATGACATTATGGATGAAGGTGCTGAGTTTGATATCCCTCAAAATGCTGAATTAAATGATGATTTGATGCCTGAAATTAACAATGAGTCTGAAAAACAGAAGGTTGGTATGAAAAAAAGGGCTGCATGCTGGAAGCATTTTACAACTATTACACCGAAAGGTCATCCGAAACCTAGGGCTGCATGCAATTGGTGTGGTGTCGATTATGCTTGTCACTCGAAGTTAAATGGTACTAAGTCACTAACTCATCATCTAGCGTATCAGTGTACCAAATATCCACAAAGTAAGAAATTTGCAGGTTCTAGGCAAAAACTCCTTAGTTTTCAAAAGAAAGAACACAATGGTGAAATAAGTGCAAGCCTTGTGCCTGTGGCCTTTAGTGCTGATGCTTGTAAAAGGGCACTAGCGAGGATGATAATAATTGATGAGTTGCCTTTTTCATTTGTTGAGGGTGAAGGATTCAAAGATTTTATTAGTGTTGTTCAACCAATGTGGAATCCTCCTCGTAGGCTTGCAATGGCAAAACAAATCATGGTCATGTATGAGGAGGAGAAAAGAACATTGAAACAAACACTCAAGCATCAAAGGGTTTGCCTTACAACGGACACTTGGACTTCAGTCCAAAATTTGAATTACATGTGTCTTACGGGTCATTTTATTGATGAGAATTGGAGGTACCAAAAGAAAATTCTGAATTTTTGTGTTGTTCCTAATCACAAAGGTGATACTCTTGGTAGAATGGTTGAAGAATGCTTGTTGGATTGGGGAATTGACAAGTTTTTAACCGTTACGGTTGATAATGCATCCTCAAATAATCTTTTGATTGCTTACTTGGAGAGAAAGACCAAAGATAGGAAGACCACCATTTTAAATCACGAGTTCTTGCATGTGAGATGTTCGGCACACATCTTAAATCTAATAGTACGTGAAGGATTGCAAGAGATTGATATCCCAATTGCAAGGGTGCGCAATATGGTGAGATATGTGAGGTCTTCCCCATCTAGAATGGCAGAATTTTGGTCATGTGTTGAGAAGGAGAAAATTGTGTGTAGGCTTAAACCTTGTTTGGATGTGTCTACTCGGTGGAACTACACATATTTCATGTTGGAGAGAGCTTTAACTTATCAAAAGGCCTTTGATCGATTGTGTGATGATCCGAACTTTAAATTAAATGTAAGAGAGGAGGAGATGGACGAGGATTTTGATGATGTTGATGGTTTTGAGGGTATAGGTAGGATAATTCAAATTGAGAAAAAAAAAAAAAAAGAGGGGGGGAAAAGGGCGGAAGGAGTACGTTGGACCTCCAAGTTCAAGTGATTGGGAAAAGATTAAGTTGTACGTAAAGTTTCTTCGAGTGTTTTACGTTGCAACTTTGAAATTTTCGGGTTCTTTGTACGTCACTTGCAATGTTTTTTTTGATGAAATGGTGTTGATTCAACAAGACATTATGAAGTTGTGTGAAAATGAGGATAGTAATTTGTATGATTTGGCAAAGAGTATGCGTAAGAAGTTTGATAAGTATTGGGGAGATTTTGATAAGATTAATCAAATGATGATGTTTGCGGTTGTTCTTGATCCTCGATGCAAAGTTGCATTTTTTGAGTATTGCTTGCAAAATACCTTGGGCTATGATAAGGCAATTGTTGGTGAGTTCATGGATAGGCTAAGAAGTGAAATTACCCGTTTATTTGAATGGTATGTGAAGCATAATGGTAGCTTGAATGTGCGCAACAAAGAGGTTGAGGGATCATTGGACACCGTAGATTTGGATGGACTTGAAACGGAAATTGGTAATCATAAATCTTTGAAATCTCAATTTAAGATGCACAAACAAAAGGAGGGCAACATGGCAAGCAAAACGGAATTGGAAAAGTATCTTGCGGAAACTAGTGAGGATGATTGTGACAACTTTGATGTACTTCGTTGGTGGAAGTTAAACTCTTCGAAGTATCCAATTGTCTCTCAAATGGCACGAGATGTGCTAGCAATTCCCGTGTCCACGGTTGCCTCTGAATCCGCTTTTAGCACGGGCGGACGTGTAATTGATCCTTATCGAAGTTCTCTCTCTCCAAAGACCGTGGAAGCACTAATTTGCACACAACAATGGATTAGGAAACCAACCAAGCTCAATATAAGAGAACAACTTGATGAATTGGAGGCATTAGATTCGGGTACTATTCTTACTTTTAGTTTTTATTGACAAGTATTTTATGGTCCTTAAATATGTTTTATGTTGAATGTCTTACTTAGTTGCTTGTATGTTTTCTTTGTTTTTTTCTCTATGTTTTTAGTTGTCTTGGAATCAAGTGATAAGGACTAAAGGGGTTGATGCTTGGATTGAGAAGTTCTATCATGGGTACACAAATATAATTGTTTTGTTTGTCTACAAATTCTTGTTTTAATTTATCGAGTTGATTTTGAACTACCTTAATTTCTTCTTATGTTTTCCTTGGCAGGGTATGGCTTGACAATTGATGTGTTGAGGTGGTGATGGCAAAATATTTTGAATTAGTGATGTTTTGATAGTGAACTTGAAATGTTTTGTAAGCTTTTATGTTAATTTAGTGTTGTGCTTTGTAATGAAACTAATGTAGTGAAGGGTGAATGGTGACTCCATGACTGATTGTGAAGGGTGACTGGGCCAAAAAAAAAGAAGTGAAGGCCTGAAGGGTGTCTGTTATTTGATTTTGTTTCTTATTTGACATCAATGGGGTTTCTGCTTTGTTATTTGATTTTGTTTCTTATGTTTGCTCGGGTGTCTGTGAATAGTCGAATACCCATCATAGGGATTCATATTGCCGAAATTAGCATGCTTGGGTGACTGTTATTTTGTTTCTTATGTTTGTTTTTTATACTAGCTTCAATCAACAATATCTTTTCAAGGTTAAATAGAAAGAAAAAAACCCAGATGGATTGTTTGGAATATGGCCCATATAAAAATGGCCCAAAACAAAGTGAAAAAAATGCACAAAAATGGCCCATATAAAAATAAGTGAAAATGAACTTTTATAAAAATGGGCCGAAAATGGCCCAACAGGCCGACAGTCCATTGTTTTCAAAATGGCCCAAACGGCCCAATTAAGGCCCATTTCGGGGTGGACCGAAATCCCCGAAATCCCCGAACTCCCCGACCTCACCCCGAACCGAACCGAACCGAAATTAAATTTGGTCGGGATCGGTCCCGGAACAAAATACCCCGAACCCGATCGGTTTCCGGCAAAACCACCCCGAACCGAACCGAACCGACCGAATAACACCCCTACTACTCTAGTTGATTCTGCTCATTTTCCCCCACCGTCTCCTCTAACGTCTATTGATCCACCAGCTACAGCTTCACCTTCCTCTCTTGACCTCCCCATTGCTGTGAGAAAGGGTACACATGCTTGTACATCTCATCCTATTTCTTACTTTGTTTTGATAGGATTCCACCCAAGTGGGGTGGTGTGCACGAAGCACAAGATTACTCTCTACCTTATTTCCTTGCACGTATTAGGATTTTCTTCTTGTCTATATATATTGATGTATATAAGAGAGAGGTATGATTGAAACCATGTGAGGGAGAGGGTGAGGTCGAGTGGGTGAGCCGGTGTGGCTCACCGGAGCGGTGGAGAGCTAGTTGTGGCTTTCCGGGGAGGTTTTCTCATCTTGTATTATTGTGTAAATAATATTAAGCGAGTTTTTCCTCGTATCGTTATTTTGTTGAGTGACCCCGGATCCTAACAACTGGTATCAAAGCACAGGAGAGCAAGGGGGGTCACCGGAAAAACGTACGACCTCCATTGACACACGGGTTAATCTGTGATCAGAATCAAAGTCGGTTGGAAATCGATTTTGATCAGTGGGTTTTGTGCGCCTCACAAAGACGTGTGTGGGCAGTCAGGTTTCGTAACCGAAGGAAGGCTTAGGAGCCGTTTGAAGGGCGGCGCACAGTGACGGAGGTGCGGTTTACAAGGCGGCTCGTACCAAAAGTGGTTGGATGCGAGATTTGAGCACGGGGTTGTGTTCGTCTCGTCGAGACAATCCCGGATGTGCAAAGAACGTCACTGGAAACCTCAAGAGTGAGCCGTACGTGCCAATAGAAGGCGGCGCATGAACACCGCTGCGGTACGCATGGGTGTCACGCACCTCACGCGCGAGCTGATGGAATACGATGTTGTAGCGCCACGTCAACCCTAGGAGCTGAGTCAGCATCCAGGTGTCGCCATGTGGGCAACACATCAGATGCCACGTGGGCGCCACGTCAGTCGAGTGGGCGCCATATCGTTTGCCATGTCATCAGAGTTGCCACGTCAGTGCCAGCGAGGTGCCACATCAGCCGGGGTTGCAGAGTAAGCGGTACAGTTCGGGCACTGTTTGTGCCAGTTGGGTTCGAGACCGGTTCGTACTAGTTCTGAGATGGAAACTACGTTCCTGATCCAACCATGTGCTCCATTTTCTGATTGAAGGCTCCTAAGCTAGAGCTATTGCTTAGTGGAGCAGGAATCGGATGTTTGGAGGTTGTTCGGGTTGTAAGGATGCTTGTTCCTAGCAAGACGATCAGTCGCAGGAAACCTAGAAAGCAGGGAGACACTCGGTCAGGTCAGAGGACGCTGACTTGGAAGTGATAACAAGCGCTTGTTTAGGGCGATAGTTCGCGGTGATCTTGAGAAGGTTAGGGGATGCTAGGAAAAGCTGAGAATGGAACGAGGATGGATGAGTGGCAGGTACAGACCCAGAGAGAGATGACTGAGAGTGGCTGGAGAAGACCTATTATCCGGAGTTGCAGCTTTAATTCGGGTTGCAAAAGGAGCTGATTGGAAGGTGATTTCTGGTCTAACGGATGAGGGGCCACCAATACAGGCTTGATGGGGTGCAATGGCAGATGGAGCTAATGTCAGGCACAGTCAGGCAGTATGGGTGCTTATTGATAATGAACGGGAGGAGCAGCAGTTGCAGATGCACACGGGATAGGCATGGGAGTACGAGGAGTCGCGACCTAAGATGTACTGGTGTGTGTGCCTGGGAAATGAATCAGGAGGTGTGTGGGATGCTAGCCATGGTTGCAACAGCTTGCTGGGGTGTTCATTAGTGCTCCGGACAGAGGATTGAAATGGTGTCGAGACGATGCATCGCAGAGTTCTCTTCCTTTGTGGACTTTGTGACTAGTTCCTCTCCAGGATATGCGGCTGCATGAGAAGGAGAGATGGAGTCACTGATTGCATCCTAGTAAGGATGCGGGCACTTCAGAGGGGGTGCAAGCACTCTGTTGACGTGGTGCTAAATATCGGCGGAGATGTCGGTATTGCAGTCGGACAGCATTGCGCGTTCAGCTACGAAAGATCTGGTCTTGTAGGGAGACACTCGATCAGACATGTACTTCATGAGGGGGTACTGAAACGTTGACTTGGTAGTGATAACAGGCGCTTGCTAGAGTAGCTGAACAGTTTGACGATTACCCTACTAGGTTGGAAGGGGGCGATTGCTAGGATTCCACCAAGTGGGGTGGTGTGCGCAAAACATAGGATCACTCTCCACCTTATTTCCTTACGCATATTAGGGTTTTCTTCTTGCCTCTATATATATATATGTATATATATACATATATATGTATATGTATATATATACATATGTATGTATATATGTGTATATATATATGTATGTATATATGTGTGTGTGTATATATATATATATGTATATAGAGCAAAGAGGTGTGACTGAACCATGTGAGGGAGAGGGTGAGGTCGAGTGGGTGAGCCGGTGTGGCTCACCAAAGCCGTGGAGAGCTGGTGGTGGCTCTCCCGGAGAGGTGTTTTCATCTTGTATTATTGTGTAAATAATATTAAGGGAGTTTTTCCTCATATCGTTGTGTTGTTGAGTGACCCCGAATCCTAACATGTTTCGTATAATCCTTTATCCTCCTCGTTCCAAGCTTTTTCTGTATCACTCTACTCTGTGACTATCCCCGAGTCTTACCAGGAAGCTCTTTCTCATCCTGGTTGACACTTGGCAATGCAAGAAGAGATGTGTGCTCAAGATTTGAATCATACTTGGGATTTAGTTCCCAAGCCTTCTGGGGCTCATATAGTTGGTTGTTGATGGGTTTTTACTGTCAAACACAATCCCAATGGCACCGTTGATCGGCTGAAAGCTTGCCTAGTGGCCAAAGGTTTTACTCAGACCTATGGTTGATTATACCGAGACATTCTCTCCGGTGACCAAACTAAACTCTATTCGTGTTATTATATCTCTTGCTGCTAGGGGTGAGCACGGGTCGGGGCGGGTTTGGCATGGACCTGCCACCCGACCCGACTATGTCAGGTTGGGAATTCCTTAACCAACCCCAAACCGAGTAGCTAGAAGAACCGTCTGAAAAACCGATTCTTTTCATCGGGTTGGGTCCGTCTGGTTAGACCAAAAGAGGCAGAAAATGCAGATCGGAGGAAAAACTACAAGAAAACCCAGAAAAAATCAAGAAAACACAGATTGGAGGAAGAAAGACAAGAAAATGCCGAAAATATACTGATTGCGAGGTTGGAGTCATGGACGGCTGGACGCCAAAGGTGCGTCTGTGCACGCACGGGAGAGAGAGCTGGTGGACTGGACGGTGTGCTGCGGCGGCGGCAGCAAGTCGGCAACATCATATCCGGAGTGGAGGAGCGTGGGGGGTGGGCGTGTACTGTGAGCGTGAGAGGTTTGGGACCTTTGGGCCTTTGGACCTCTTGTACTACGAATGTACTTGTACTATATATTTATATATGTACAGAATGTACTATGAATGTATGTATGTAATAGAGTCGGGTCAGGTTGGACCCGACGGGTAATCTGGGCACTAACCAGAACCCGAACCCAAAACTGAAAAAACTGCAGATTCCAACCCGCACCCGCGTGAAGCACTAGTTCAAAATCAATTGAAACCTTTTGGGTCGGGTCGGGTTGGCGGGTATTTTGCACAGGCCTACTTGCTGCTAATTTTGATTGGCCGCTCCATCAACTTGATGTCAAGAATGCTTTTTTGCATGGGGACTTGTCTGAGACTGTTTACATGGCTCAACCGCCCAAGTTTGAGTCAAGGGGGAGAGTGTCTACCAACTTCGTAAATCTATATATGGCCTCAAATAGTCTCCCCCTGCTTGGTTTGATAAGTTCAACAATTTTGCTATTTCTCATGACATGATTCGGAGTAAGGCTGATCACTCTGTGTTTTTTAAGAGAACTGATCGTGTTGATTCTAGTTGTTTATGTGGATGATATTGTCATCACTGGCAGTGATAATAGTGGAATTCAATGCTTGATTCATCACCTTTACTCTAGTTTTCTTACTAAAGATTTGGGCAAACTTCAGTACTTTCTTGATATTGAGGTTGCTCGATCCAACTAGGCATCAGCTTGTCTCAAAGTATACTCTTGATTTTTTGAAAGATACAGGTTATCTTGGTTCTAAACCTATTGCCACTCCTATGGATACTAATTTAAAGTTACTTCCCGACGATGGTGAGTTGATTGACGACCCTAAAGCTTATCGAAGACTTATAGGTAGACTTATCTACCTCACCATTACTCGACCTGATATCTCCTATGCAGTCTGTGGTCAGCCAATTCATGACTCGTCCTCGTGTTCCTCATATGGAGGCAGTCATTCGAATTCTGAAGTAACTTAAAAATGCTCTCGGACGTGGACTTCTTTATCGATCATTTGGTCATCTTCGCATCGAAGGATATACCGATGTTGATTGGGCAGAGTCACCTGCAGACTATCGATCCACCACCGGCTATTGTACTTTTATTGGTGGTAATCTCGTTACTTGGAAAAGTAAGAAACAATTGGTTGTTGCTCATTCTAGTGCTAAGGCTGAGTATCGAGCTATAGCGCACACCACATGTGAGCTCACTTGGCTACGCACTCTAATACAGGAATTCGAGATCCCAGTACATGATCCTACTCCTCTCTATTATGACAATTAGGCTGCTATTCATTTAGCTAACAACCCAATATTTCATGAGTGAACCAAACACATCAAGGTTGACTGTCACTTCATTCGGTCAAAAGTGGAATCTAAGGAGGTTACTACTCTTTTTGTTCCTTCTAGAAATAGAAGGTTTGGAAGAGAGAGAAAGAGGAAATTGTCCGAAAAATAGACTAATTTATTAATAATTCGTGGGCTTTAACAGCCTTATTCTATCGTAACTTTGATATTTTCACTAAAGCTCTTCCCAAAGCTACCATTGATTCTATTTGTTGCAAGCTGGGTGTACATGATAAATACTCTCCAACTTGAGGGGGAGTGTTGGCTGTATGCATTAAATTAGGAAGGGGAATATATTTAGCTAGCTAGTTTAGGAATGTGTATATTTGATTTGCGTGTATTTCCCTATTTCATTATTTTGTTTCCTTAGTTGATAGGTAGCTTGTATTATAAATTGTCCTCGAATGGCAGAAGAATAGATCAATCAGAATTCATTCGACAATTCTAACGGTAGATATATTGCTCGAGTGCGGAACAGCTAAACCAAACAACAATAATAACCCAAATGATAAAAATGAGGCACACCTCAGGTCAGACACTCAAGGCTCCATTACGCAAACCCTCCCCATTCCATCCCAACTTGAGTCTTTGAGATCTACAAGTGAGAATAGTTGACCGAGTGGTTTAATAGTTAAAGAACTTTCTTTTTATCCAACAGTCATTCAATTAGCATAGGAGTCTTTAGCAAGGTTCTGAATACCGTATCGAATCAGGCACCGATTTTTCTATTGGTACGGTACGTACCGGTACCGGTTAGATACCGCGTACTATTTCGGATTTAGCGCTACTATCACTACATATAATTATAAATACATAATTTTTTTTGATACCATCCAATTCATAACAAAAAAAATTACACTTTCATAATATTATTCATATATTCTATTTGAAAATATCAAATATCAAGAATACCAAAAGTTAGAGTTCCAACACACCGTCAACAACATGCCATTTTAAATGTGAGAATAAGTAAAGGTCAATTTCGTCATTGTGAGATTTTAGCTCTCTCTCTCTCTCTCTCTCTCAACCAATCAACCATGGTTGAACAGATTGGGTTTCTCTGTGTGTTCCGATCAGATCGATTCCTCTCTCTCTTCTCCCAGCAATCTCTCTCTCTCTCTCCAACCAATCAACCATGGTTGAACAGATTGGGTTTCTCTCTGTGTTCCGATCAGATCGATTCCTCTCTCTCTTCTCCCGGCAATAGTTTCTCAAATGGAAGTGTTGCCGGAGACGTAGAAGACACCGTCGGCAGTGATTTTTGGAGTTAAAGACAGAAAATCCAGTCAGTGTAACATACCGGACAGAAACCACGGTACCTGCTTCTCGCCGAAATTTTCCGAAATCGCCGGTAAGCACCGGTATTGAGACCGGAACGAAATCTAGGGTTCAAGGTACTGGTTTGTGTCTAAAACGGTACGTACCGGCCAGTACAGAACGGTATTAACAACCTTGGTCTCTAGAAGAGACATCAAAAGACTACCTAAAAATTTACAGCTTGCCCTGGCAAATGATTTGGACTATTAACAAGAGGGACCTTTACCAAAAGATTCTCCGTGTGGTAATCTCATCGGCATTCTACCCTTTATTCAAACCCCTGACCTTGTTTGTGCTTTGTATAAATTGGACCTTGATGCATGTTTACTAGATTTTTTCATTGAATATGACTATTAATCTTTATTTTTTATGTTGAGAATGTCTTTTCTATCCAGGGCACCGTTAAGCCTCTTATAGTATCATCAGCCAGTTTAGACAGATGTGATTGATCCAACCAGCACCATCAATGGTTGATTTTCTGATCCATTTTTCACAGGGCATGGTTTAGACTTTTTGATATCCTTGGTTTCTTGGAGATAGACCACATTTCTAACTTGCCGGAGTTCAATTTCCTTCAAAAGACTCTGCATATGATAATGATACTGAACATAGTTTTCAATAGGGAATGAATTTGTTTTGGATGTGGATGCATTAACTTCATTCTAGATGTGGATTTCTAGGGGATCCTTAGGTATGGATTCCTAAGGTTTCATTATTCTCATCAATTTTTCTACATGACTGAAAGCCAATGGTGGACGCTAATGATACTATAAACAATAACAAAACTGCTACATTCCCCAAACAAAAAGACTCAAGTTTGGCTTATCAAAAAATAATAACCCAAAGCCCATATGGAAAATGACAAGCTTTTTTTATGCCTATTTCATTTTCTAAAGAATATTCTAAGCCCAATAGAATATTCCTAAGTGCATAGCAATTTGATTTCACAAAAGAAAACTTTGATATGAAAGGTAAGAAGTTGCAATATTATGTTAATAACACAGAGTTAAAAAGAAAAAAAACATTTCTCTGAACAGTAAAAAACAATCTGGCCATAATAGTAAAAAACAATCTGAACAAAAAAGAAATGAAAGCGAGTGTGCATGCAGGCAAGTTCATTTAGAGTTATTCAAAAAGAGTGAAAAAGCATATAGATAACAAGTCATGTCACTTACCCAGAAAACATATCATGACAACATAGTCAGTTATAACAGAACAGAAAGCAGGAAAGATAATTGTACAGTTCAAAAAAAAAAAAAAAAAACACCTCTAGCATCGTTATGAGAGATGCAAATGCTTACCAGAAAATTTTCGTCGCTTCGACTTGGTTTTGGATACTGAACGCCTATTGGACGAAGACCTTTGAGAAGATTGACCACGACTATCACTGACATGTCTCGAATTTGCATTGATTTTATCAGAACGTTTTAACTTTACCAAAGAATTTTTGTCCGAAAAACCAGTGGAAGCTTCTTCCACCTCGGCACTATTTTGGTCTTTCATTCCAGTGTCAAAGGCATCAGAAGACTCTCTGCGCTCTGCATTGTCCATTCTTACTACATCCAAATCGTCCTCATTTTCATGTGTAACATCATCATAATCTTCTGCTTGAGCATCATGTAAACCAATACCATCATCATACCCATCATCAACATCAATTTCCTCATCCTGAAGTCCCAGATTGTCATTATCCAGGAGCTGGTTTTTGTCACTATGCCCCTCTTCTGATTTGCTAACACTCTTCAAAGAGGCCTCATATTCTGCCTCATATGTTTTCAGCTCATTACGCCCAGCTTCATTGTACAACCCAACACCTCTAGTCCCTGAACCTTTAAATTTATCAGTAGAAGACTTCTTGCCCCCATTCTTCCTATCTGTTGAGACTTGAGCCTCAGCAGTGGACCCATCCCTAGCACCCACATTAGCATGCTCCATGGCATCCTCACTGTAATCCTCATCCCTTCTCCTATCATCCTTGTCCCAATACCGAGAGTCCCGGCCATGTGCTACCGAACCATCGCCAAAATTCAGGACTTTAAACCTCTCTGTCCGTGTCACATTTGTGAGAAAATCAGAATCACTCCTTAAATCGTCATCTGGAGCATACCCATTTATATCTGCAACAAGCCAGCAACACAAACATTATTTGATCAGAACGAAATTACATCTTCCAACGATCAATCAGGTGATAATTTAAGAAAGCTGATTTGCGCAAAACATTTGCAGGAGATTTTTATCTATTTGTTTATTACCTAATTCATCATCTGAAACAATTTCTAACTGGTTAATCTAAACCCCACCATGCTAAGTGTTCAGTTTAGACCTTAGAGACTTCTCTTGAGTGGGTTTTGCTATGCCTCACAGAGGAATACGGTTATCTCATGACACACCCATTCCACTTGGTGAATAACTAAGCTAGTGAGCTTAAGTAAGCTACATTACTAAACAACGGGGAACATTTTTGCACTAAAAGCAGCTTAACAGCAAGAAATCATAGAGCAGACAAATTCAACATCCAAAACAGCCACAAAGCATCATACAAGGACAGAAATAAATCTATTGCTGTAACCGAAAGAGTTCAAAAATAAGCAAAGAAACAAAATAGAAATCATATATTTCGCAGGAGTGAGGGCATAGTTCTTTCCCTTTAGAGAACAAGGAATATCACCCAGTGCAGGCCATGTAAATGGGATGCTAGGATGTCAAAGATAGAGACAACCTAATACTTTCTCAAACTTTTTAAGGAGACCTAATGATTAGAATTAAATTCAAGGACAGTGTTTCCACCATTGGGCCACTCATAGACATCTATAAAACCACTTGAGGATTTTAACAATTGATAGGATGGAACATGGAGGAAAATATAGATGTCATGGTGACCTAATCTAACTTTGAAGTCATGAACATATTTTTAATGCGAGGATCCTACCACATGAGGATTTTAACAATTGATAGGATGGAACATGGAGGAAAATATCGATGTCATGGTGACCTAATCTAACTTTGAAGTCATGAACATATTTTTAATGCGAGGATCCTATCCTGCACTACTATGAACCAATTGGGCTTTTGACAGCGACATTATCCTGATTTCAAGAGATAGCTATGGAGGACTACCAAAATGATAATATATTAAAAAACGACTAATATTTCAGAGCATCCCCAGATAATGACCAACAATTACTAAAGGAGGGAGAATCACTCGTAAATTCATATGTAACTAATTTCCCTGATAACCAAACAGCAAAAAACTTGGCATTTCATGTCCCTATCCCTCACCAAATTTCATGAGCCAAGAGGGAGCATAATCAAGCATTAGTCAGACTCATGCCTAATCTTTCATTCAATTAGGATATCAATCAACATCAAAACTGATCATTGGTTGGGATGCAACAGGACCATGTGGGTGCTTGTGGCAGCTGAACTTATGGTAAAAGATAATTATTCAAAGGAAAAAGTGACAAAACCTCAAAATTGAGACTTCAACCAGTTGGCCGAGAAGAAGAAAGTAGAATTTGTGCCAAATATATTTGTAGACCTTTCGAGACCACAGAAGTCCTATGGTGCCACTGTTAAGTAGCTGCAAGCACCTTGGTAAGAGAAACACAAAACACTTATATGGATCAACAAATACATGTATGTGTATACATACGTATATACATGTATATACGTCCTGCATAATGAATAGAAGGCAGTGTGTCGCCTGCTTATGGTTTGTCAAATTGTGTTGAACGAAATATCAAACTATTTTTCCCTATAAAGAAATTAGAACACAATGGCTACTTCATTCGAGGAATCTCGCATTTGGTACCATATGAACCAAGCACATGTGTTGTGTGGAGCCATTAGGGTGATATGGTTCGGATTCACGTGGCCTCCACTTAAAGGAAAAACCGTGCAAGTGATGTCAACCCACTTAATCGGTCTCCAACATCCAAACATAACCATCACACAATTACTCCAAAGTGTTGATATACCTCATAACCATCATACAATTACTTCTTCTTTGTCTTTCCTGCTTTTTAGGTAGTAATTCAGCTTTGTTCACTATGTTAACCATCAAACTTGCCCTTAAAGAGAAGTCAACTAAGGGTGTGTTGCCACCAAACTAAATGGACTAAAGCCCATGTTTTCACGGATTTCTAGGCAGGTCATTCTCTTCACATACATCAACTAAAATACCCTTCAGCGGAAACAACTTGACTGTTGTCATTTCCTACCTCCTACACTCCATTTAATTTAGCATAAACGCACCCTAATTCAAGCAGATACATTAGGATAATTTGCAGAGACTTGTGAACTGGATCCTTGTTATTGCAGTTCCTTACATGTCATCACATTGTGATTCATATAGACAATCAAACAGAAACGCTATATAAACCCTACCCTGAGGGTTAGTCCAGGTGGTTGGTGGGTGTGTTCTCTACACAATTGTCTAGGATTTGACTCTTGGGGCCAGGCACCAAGAAGTGTAATTTCTTGTAAATTCCCTACGGCATAATGGGCTGCCTTTGACCGGACGGGGTAGGTAATTCCTCAAG
Organism: Rhododendron mucronatum var. ripense; assembly: GCA_019656295.1. Classification (NCBI taxonomy): domain Eukaryota; kingdom Viridiplantae; phylum Streptophyta; class Magnoliopsida; order Ericales; family Ericaceae; genus Rhododendron; species Rhododendron mucronatum. Next base: position 516,662 of record BPLT01000038.1, on the reverse strand, counting down.
GTATAAGCTGGCCCGGACACCAACAGCCTGATGAAAAAAAATAGAAACCCTAAAAAATTAAAAAGCACAGCTTGAAATGTGAACCCCTCGTAATCCCAAAACGGAAACAAAACACAAAATCCTATGATCACTGAACAGCCACAAGACAGTTCGACTGACCTTTGTCCCTGGAGAGATACAGAAAAGCGAAAACAGAAACGACGAAGCCGAGGGAGAGAATCACAATGACGGCGCCGATCGAGACGCGACGGCCCTTGAGCCGCCGGTGGTTGCGGTGCTGCTTGTGCGGTGGGGCGCGAATTCCGATGGACACGTGATCCGAGGCGACGTTGCCGTTGCCGCCGCTGCCGTTGTGGAGTACCCTGTCGAAGCCCGATTGCCTGTACTGAGCCATTCGCTCATTGTTCAAAGCCTACTCCTGGAGAAAGACCAAATGCTTACATGTACACATAAGGAGTACATAGGATGGACGGAGAGAGAGAGAGAGAGAGAGAGAGAGAGAGAGAGAGAAAAGATGATTGAATTTTCTAGGGCTGGAGTGGGGGGGTGGGTTTTAGATCTCTTGGGATGTGTTTATTGGGTTGCTTTTGATCGAAGTAAAGGAGGAGAAACACTGATGTTTACGCGAACTCGGTGGCTGAGGAGACTGGGTTGACTGGACTGGACTCAACGACGAGAGTTGAATTGTGTAACCAGTGAGTACATTAATCACAAGTGATTGGGAATCAGAGGTATGTGATTGATTGTAAGGTACCAGCCGGCGATGATGAGGAGGAGGAGGTGGGAACCTTACCTTAACTAGATTGAGACCGTTTGTCCAACTGGATTTTGTTGAAAGTTACGAAAAGACCCTTTTGACTTCTTTCGTTTGTTCAATGCTAAACTCAAATTTGTACCCAAATCTATTATTAAATAACGCACTTGTAATTAATGCGTGGCACAATTGTAATTAATGAGAGTGAAAATATGTTTTGAAAAAAATGAGTATGGATTTGAGTCTCTCCAAAATTGGGTGAGGAAATAGATATAACTCAAAATAGGTAGGCAAATGAGTATAACATTGAAGATGGATTTTTAAGCATTTTACTCAAATCTTGAGTATGAATAATAATATGGATAAGGATTGGAGAGTTAAACCCTCATGGGGTGTTTCCACTGAGGGTTTTTTTTTTTTTTTAACGACGGCAAAAAAATTTCCTTAATCATAAAGATGTCAGTATGGAAACAGTACAATAGGAAAAGTAATTGCATCGAGAGAGCTTCAAAGAATATTATACTCTGGTAGTCCTAGTGCTGCAATTCGCATCACTTAACATCCCCTCAAAGAATATTAACAAATATGTCATTTTACCATCTTGTTCACACTAATCAACAAGTTTTGAAATTTTAGCATCTTGTTTACACTAATCAACAACTTATTTATACTAATCAACGAGTTTTGACATTTTAGCATCTTGTTCACACTAATCAACAACTTATTTTGATTAGTAAAAACAACTAACAACTTGTCAACAACATCTTTTCCTTAACTTATTCCCTACTGAAAACACCCCCTCAATACTCCAACTCATTTTGTAATGTAATTTGGATATGAGCCACTGATGGTGAAATGATAGACACGCGGGGCTCATTTTGGGTCCCGCATGGATGATCTGAGCTGTTTAATAATTTAAAAAAAAATCAAGTAGGCCCCATAAAAAATCAGTTCAATTCAATATATGTAAGAGCATCTGTAGTAGACTAATCAAAATTGAATAACTAAAAGTTGTCACACAAAATGTTGCAAATTTTGATTATCCAATGAAATTTGGTTAGTGGTTAAGAGCATCCACAATGTAATAATCAAAACAAAAAGGTTGCTAAAATTAGCAATGTGTGCTCAAAAAAGTACTCATATTATAATAATCAAACTTAATAACATCTTAGCAACTTATCAAATTTGAGCATTTGGATAATCAAAACTAACAATTTTTTGCTAATAATCAAATTTATTGGTTTTCAAAAAAACCAAATTTATTGGACCCCACTATTCTCAATCAAGTACAATCATCTTAAACTCACTCTGTATAAAGCAAATGCTTTATTGGTAGAGATAAAACTCACTTTTCACTTGGGCAAATGTGAGCACTTTTTTAAGCAAATATTGCTAACCTTGATTTTGATTAGTCCACTACGGATGTTCTAAGTGCTTAGTCAAATCTTTCATTTTTCCATCCGTGAGCTTACTCTTCGTAGGCCCACCACGGGGTTTTTTTTTTAAATATTAAACGGTTTGGATCATCTATGCGGGACCCGGAGTGAGTCCTGCGTGTTCGTCGGTATGGCCACCGTCTACTGTATTTGCTTCTGATTGGGTCATCCCTGCAGTTCTGAGGGCAAATGCGCTCCCATTTGAAGTGTGCAACATACCGTCGTTTTTTCTTCCATTTCTCTCACTGGATAGCTCCTAGCTCCCGTCAGAATTCCACAAAGATGGAGTCGTTAATGTTGGTGGTCGCAATCTGCACTTTTCCAGCAGCAAAGCCAAAACGTTTGTTGTGCCTTCATCAATTGTTATAACTTTCCCCACCCCCCCCTCCCAAACTTTCCCATTTTTAAGAGTTTAATTTGTGCAGGAGGATTAAAATCAAATTGTAATATTCATTATTTGTTCTTGATATCGAATCACACATTTGTCGCCTGTACGATAGGTAAATTATCGATCGGACCACGTCAAAGTGAGTATCTTGGATTTTTTAGGGGAAATTACAGTAAGCCCCCTTCAACTATACCTCGGTAACGAGTTGCCCCCTTCATCGTTTAACTCGGACACTTAACCCCCTTCATCTTTTATCTTGCACAAAATGGAAGATACCGTTAACGGAATTGCTGAAATTACCAATTTACCCTGTTTAGGCTATTTTTGTTTCGCTTATAACTTTTCGTAGGAAATTCTGTTTCAGCCCGTTCTTTATTCAGAATTCTTGTTTTTTCCTCTATTTTATGGGTTTATATAATTTTAGTATGGTTACTTTACGTTTTCTAGGGTTAGAGTTGCGTTTTATATATTCGGTGATCAGCAGATTGGATACTGCTAGCTATTGTCTGTTCAGTGTAGTTAACTGTTGGTTCCTCTGCAAATGGTGTAGTGGTTGAAATGCTCTATGTTTTCATGAGGAATGCACTACCATTTCCAGTACTCTGTTTCTGGGTTGGAATGCACTACATTAATCAATGGTGCTCTGATGCCACAATGGCACAGCACATTTGGATCCCCATTGGAAGACCCAGTTCTACCTTCCATCAGAGAGAGAGAGAGTACCGTTGGGAGGGGGCACAAAGAGAGAGTTCACCGTTATATGTATTTATAAGGACATGACCAATCATTAATAAGGTCATGTACTGCTCACATGACCTTCCGTTTAAATTCATCACAGCTCACTAACGGCACACTAACGACTGGTGCTTAAGTGTTACGCCATAAAAGATGAAGGGGGTTAAGTGTCCGAGTTAAACGATGAAGGGGGCAACTCGTTATCGAGGTATAGTTGGAGGGGGTTTACTGTAATTTCCCCTTTTTTTTACGCTTTATTCCTTTAGCATCCTGGTCACAGTTGATGAAGATTGATTCCATATACTCACACAACGAGAAATTAATGAAATTTTATTTCCACTGCAAATTATTTGTTGTTCTTTTCCCAATACCATATCCTGTTTGTGACAAAGATAGGCAACATCTAATACATATTGACACCATATCCATCACGGATATCTTAGCCACACACACATTTTTCCGATGAAAATTTACATCCAATCACCTATCCCGAGACAAACGAAGAGCCCCTAATGAAGCTCCGCCTAATGCAAATCATAATTCAAGGGCACTTGGGTTTATTTCCATGGGTTTTCAGACTAGCATAACATGAACAAGTATTCTGGTTGCCGTAAGTGCTCGGTGGAACGCAATGGCATCTCATATATGCAACAGGTTTTGCATGCTCGATTGCATACTTTCTTTCTCGATGCCTTCCTGCATCTCCCCGAGCATGCATATTGGCAATCTATATCATCAAATCAACATGAGATTAATAGAGAAGTGAGAGAGTTTATTGCTAATGCAACAATAAAAAAATGTGAAAAAAGAAAATAACCATTTTGATCAGTCGTTGAATTAAATTAACATAGTATAGTGAGCGAGATAAAGCTAATTTCAAAATGTCACACCAACATCCTATTAGTGCCCAAGGTTACAGAACATTCCAGACATAAGCTCATTATGTATTGGTTTTACGCTAAATTCACAAATTTACATTCAATATCTTTCGGGCTTAATAAGGGCCGAACAAAGATTTTTGAGCAATCGAGTCAAACTAGTGAGCAATAATGGCATGTTTAACGGTGAATTATAAAAGGACTTAGGTCCCGTTCCGCTTTCTTCAAAAACATTCTTTTTCAAAAAAATGGTAATTTCAAACTCAAATATAACGAAAATAAAAAAATATTTTTTAATTTTTTTTGCATCGTTTAGAAGATCTCAATGAGATCTATCAAACAAGATCCATATTGGTAAGAAAATTATTTGCGTAAACGCATAATTTTGGAGCTGAAAATTACCTTCCTTTTCTAAAACTTTATTTTTCAACAAAATGGAACGGCCTCTTAACCCTTTTGCACTAGTTCAAGGGTCCAGAACATAGAATTTCTCTTAAAAGAAGTCTCTAAGTTTGAAATTTAGTGATTTAATTGCTATTTATTGCATTTTTTTTTACTCTTGTTTGAGGTTGCTAGTATTATATTTGTGATGGGAGGACTACTGACTACATGTACCCGAATAGAAAGAGCAAGAAAGTCCAGTCTCAGTATTTGAATTAAATATAGTAAACTTAACGAATAAGATAATAAATACAAAGGATACTTCTTTTTAGCTGATGATTATAATATATTTATCGGTCCCTCTGTAACTAACCCATTGGATTGATAATAGGGAATACCACTGTCTATTACTTTGTAATAATATATATAAAATCCATATGTTACATTCTTATTCCTTTGACCAAATTTTTGTGTTTTCTACATGTCAGATGCACTTTCTATTTTTCCTAAATGTCTACTTTGCCCTTAGTTGTTCACCTCCACTTTTTAATATCTGCAAGTTTACGGCTACTCTTTATTTTTTTTTTAAATATTCACGGCTACTTTTTGCCCCTTTTTTAATAACTCAGGTGTCCACGTCACCTTATGCGCACCCTGACTAATTCTGGAAGCCTAATTCCACCGCCTTGTATGAATTGACCCTAGAAAAATTGATAGCACTTGTGAGGTTTCCAACTTGAAACCTTTGGAGAGAATAAATCCTAAGTCTCAGACTTTACCCACTAGGCCAACCCCTCAGGGTTTACTTTTATCCTTTTTTTTTTTCTCTTTGTATTTATCTGCTTCCTTTTGCCCTTAAGAGTGATTTTTTCAAAACTAATCACAAAATGCTTAAAAAATGAATAACCACCAAATCTTATACTAATCGAAGGTTTTAAATCCACACAAAAATCTCATGTTTCCAACATCAACAGCAAGGCACAAACAAATATAAGAAGTAAATTATAATCAAATTCAACTTACAATTGGGTATCCAAAATAACCATCAATATGCATAAACAGTTTCCCTTTATTACATACTATTTGTGCAAAAATCTGCAACTTAAGTTGTGATCTTTGAAAACAAAATCATTTTGTGCAAAAGTCTTTTAAATTGAACTGAGATCCTTCAAAAATAAAATATTGGGGTGTTACAAGTAGTACAAAATTTGTAGATTTTTATTTGTAGTTGAGAAGTTAGGTATTTTCAGTATGAATAAATTGTTGAAAAATGTTAAGTTATTTTCAGTAGTGAATAAGTTGTTGATGAGTTTGTAAATAGAGTTACTTTAACAAAAAAAAAATTGACAATTTTTTTGTTAGTGAAAACGAGATAGTAAAATATAAAACTTTTTTATTAATGAAAATGAGATGATAAAATGCATTAAATTTATAGCGTTTTTGATTGGTGGAAACACCTCTAAATATATTTTCCAGCAACTTTCGAGGAAATCGAGGGAAGGAAAAGGACTCAAAGGAGGGTTATTTTTGTCATTTGGAGAGGAGACCATTTATTTGTCAAAATGCTCTCAGAAACGTAAAAAAGTAGAAGGTAAGGACCCACTTATAGGGCTAACGGTAGATTTCTCCTATATTTATTTGCTTCTCCTTCTATCCTAAATTGTCATTTCCGTAAGAAAAAACGGTGAATACTCTTTGAATTTTATTTATAGAATTCTAAAGAACATTTGCATTTTTTATCAGCAAATTATGCCCACACAATCTGGATCATATAACTTTCTTATCTTCTTAGGATGATAAGTTTGAAGACGAGTAACGCCAACTACGCTTTCATCTTTCTATTCCAAAATCACGAGCAGAGAATTACAAGCCAAAATCAGAAAGAAGAGAAATAACTGAAGCCATCACCCATGAATTCCTTTCCATAAAAAAGAAGAAGAAAGAAACGAATTCTAGGATGATTGATCGAATGTTGATCCGCATTGGAGTTGGAAGAGAGGTAGAGATACTCAATAGTTCAATTTAATAATATTATTCTCTCTCTCTCTCTCTCTCTCTACTAGGGTTTCTTCCAGTTCGCCGCCGCCTGGGGGGGGAGGCGCCTCCCTCCCTCCTCCCCCCGGGCCTCTCTTGTTTTCCCTCCTTGTTTACCCTTTTCCTGAGCTGAGTTTTGCCTTCTCCGGCCTTCATCTTCCTTCTCGTGTCTACTTCGTTTTCTTCCCATTTTTCCGTTCGCCGCCGGTTTCCTTCTTGTGGGTTTCCGGTTTCTTAACGAGCAGGCGCGACGGAAGCGGTGGGTGGCGATGATGCGCGATCCCCCTCCGACTTGGTTCTTGGGCCTCGCCTCGGTACGCCTAACGGCTTGGCGGCGATTCGCATCCCTGGCGATCTCCCTCTCCGGTCGTCATCATTCCGTGATCCTTCCGTTGCCCTGTTTGTCAGGTGGTTTGGAGCGAGCGTGCATCGCCGATTTGGCTTTGGTGGCTTTGGTGGTGGCGGGTGGTGTTTGCTCGGGCTTCGGTTTGGCTTTGCTGTGGATGTTTGGTGGTCCGCGTCGGAGGGTTGCTGGGTGTCTGCCGAGGAGGGGGCTGTCGGTTTGGAGTGATGAAACTTGTGGCTTGGGTTTGGTTTTGTCTTTATTTTGCAGGTGGAGTTCTGTTGCGGTTCGGATGAGGGGTTTTTCTGTTTTGGTTGAGATGTGAGGCTGTGATCGCCGCCGTCTCTGTTTTCTGTGTCGTCCGGTGGCTCTGTGATGTTTTGGTGGTGGGCGCGAGCGTGCATCGCCGTCTTTTTCGGCTTTGGTGGCTGCTGTTGGTGGTGGGTGTGGGTGTGGGTCTCGGACGGCGGGGGAGCGGAGCCGGTGGTGGTGGGTTCGGTTTGGGTGGCAGCGGCGGTGGTCGGTGATGCTGTGATGCTGGTGGTTGACGGCTTGGGTTAGGGTTTGGAGTTGTTTTTGTGGGCTTTATCTGTTGGATTTTGCCTTTTGTGTTGGTTCCTTACCAACTTGGGCTTTTAGGTGTTTTTTTTTTTTTTTTCCTCTTGGTTTGGACTCAGCTTGTTGGGTCTAAATCAATACCTCCATGTGCTTAGGAGATGAGGGTATTTGGTGGTCAGGCCGGTGTACTCAATACCCTATTAACTCTGTACTTTGTGTTATGAGTTAATGAATCTTTTTATTGCCGATCAAAAAAAAAAGAGAGGTAGAGATACTCACACTAGCTAGCAAGAGCGTTACCGGAAGATGGAACATCAGCAAAAGCCTGAGAAAGAGAAATTGCGAATCAATCACTAATGAAACTAACAAAGAAATACGTTTTTTGTGTCTATATATGTATGTTTGGAATTTGGGTAACAATTAATAAATTTGCTACTGCGAAATTAATATAGTAAGTTATACCTGCAGGAGTAGAATGGTGATCAAAATAAGGAAAAGCTTACGCATCTCTTGTTACGAAAGAAGATGAAAAGAATAGGGGAGATTTTTAGATGTGAGGTGGATGAGAAGGGAGAGGCTTTCAATAGATTTTTTGGTTGCTCGATCTGTAGTTGGAGTTTATGCGACTCGTGTGCAAAGGTATGGCAAATTTAAGCTGGTCACAGCTTTGCACTGAGGGTACGTACTGGAAATTTCTTGAGCATAAAGAGTAATTAATACTACAAGTCTTTGAGAGTTTGATCGAGCAATGTTATTACAGAGAGAGAGAGAGAGAGAGAGAGAGAGAGAGAGAGAGAGAGAACACCATAGAAGAAGAGAAGAAGAGGAAGAAGAAGAAAAAGGGGGGAAACAAGATAGAGTACTTCTGGATTGGAATTGAAGCCCAAATTAGGTAAACTCCAAGCTTTTGATTGTTGAATTCATGTTCTGGGTAGTTTAATTATATATATACATGCTAGTTGATAATTCCGGGTTTTACATGTAATTGGGATGGTGTCTCATGAATTAGGTTTTGGGTTGAGTTCCTAAAGAACTTAAGAAATCTAATTTTAATCCCTTTGAATTTGGTGGTTTAGACTTGTTTGGAACATGATTTGCTTAGGTTAAGAGTAGCTCTTGATAACTACAAGTTTGGGTGTGTTTTAATGAAGCTTTGGTATGACTTTGATATGAGTTTTGAAGAGTTAGGTTCGGATTTTAGGGAAATCGCAAAACAAGATAGATTACAATCCCAACTTCGGATAAGCATATTTTTGTTGTTCGGACTCCGATTTGGGCAAATTTTATATCGAAATTGATGCCCCGAAAGACTAGTTTCCAATGGAGGTGGTCCTAGCATCTAATTTCAATCCTATCAAATAATATAGCCAAAATACCACAGGCTGGTTCTAGAACACGTACCAATTTTGGAGTTTTGTTAGGTTCTGACTTTCTACTAGGTGGGACCTTTAGTTAAGTTGCTGGGGATGATCTAATGAGAGTATTTAGAAATTTAAATGTATTTCATTGAATCTTAATTATAATTGTCTTGTACGTTTATGTAGGGGACTTGTGTGAAAGCTCGGATCAAGATGAGTGATTTAATACCTAAATTACATTATTTTGAACTTCTTTCCCTCAACGAGCTTACTTGAACAAGTTATATAAATTGCGTACTCCATGGAATAACAATGGAAGGTGGACCTATTTGTGAAACATTTGCGAATCTATTTAATGACATTCCTAACGTTCTGTCTTGCTAGGGGACGGCTAAATGGCTAGCAAGGATGTTTGAGGTTGATGTGTGTTTTGGGATAATGCGTAGACGTCTGGCTTATCCACTACCGGGGACGCCTGGTAGCTTTTGAATTTTGAATAGCGGAATGTGCATTATATTTGGCTTATGGATTTGAGTTCTTTGTTTTAAAATACTATCAAATTATTTTGCATTGTCCATGGAGAGCATATAAATTATGTATTGGTCACTCATACGAGCTTTAACTTATGTGTTTTCTCCACCTTTCAGGAATTAAAGAGTTAGATGGCGTGGCACTTGTGTTGTTGAGTCGGATCATATGATTATTTCATGGATAAGAGTTGTATTCTGATAACTTTAAAATTGTGTAATCATGGTAAGTAGTTTGCCAAACCTTTTAATTAAGCACAGCTCTGAGGTGTATTCAAGGATTTTAGTCCTTTGTAAGTGTAGGTTATCGTATCTTTGATATGGCCTTGGTGATGGTTTCACCGGCGCTTTGTTATGGCTAAGACCTACAGGAATGGGTCAGGGTCGTGACAATGGTCTCCTATAAATTTTCTCTATACTCTCAAAAATCCCTCTTAAAACCCAAACCGATTAGGGAGAAAGATAAATAAGATTAATAATTAAAAAAACACTTATGGGAGATCATGAACAGAAAGAGATTGGATTTGGGACCCAAAATGAACACATTTTTAATGTAAGCCCCAAGCCCCAACTTGGCCCCCATAAGCCCCAACTGGTTCAGTCTCTGGCCGTAGGGGTCTCACGTGCCATCTTTGTTTTAAGAAAAACTGACTATAGATATTTTTTTAATGTATACACAGTAGGTCTAGAGTATTTCCTTTTCTTAATTCGCAAGTTTCTCCATAGCTCTATGCCCTCACTGTCTCACCTTCTCAAAATATATAGAAATCTCTTGGACACTCTTATACACATTGAAAAAAAAATGGCTTTAAAATTTGATTTACAAAATACAAATCACTCTTAGTCCTAGACGAATTTATACTTAATTATCACACGAAAATGTGGGGTTTGATATAATGTCAAACTATTTTTGGTCTGCGTTGAGGGATGATGAACCTTAAAACATATGTATCATTTTTGCCTATTAAATACAAAAAAATCTACTCCTATATTGGTGGTTGAAAACTTATTTTCTCAAATTTTGCCAACTTTAAATTCCGGCTCCGGCCATGCAGCTGGTTGTGAGGTCATGACCTTATTTGATAAACTCGTGAATGAGGTTAATTATGACGCCCTAAGGGCGTTTTCATGCGGATAAAAAAAAAAGAGGTTAATTAATTATGACTTGTGAGAGAGAGAGAGAGAGAGAGAGAGAGAGAGAGAGAGAGATGGGTGTGCATGTGATGTCTAATGACAGATTAGATTGTGAACGAGGCGAGCAGTTGACTGGAACATCAAAAGGCAACAAGCCATTAAACTAAAGCTTCCCATATGTATCTACCGAAACAAAAGGAGCACGGAGGAGAAAGGAATTGCAGTATTGGATGACCATATATGTTCGCAGTCATTGCCAGGTTGGAACCTCATTTGTTGTGTTCTTTGGACTCTATCCATCCATTTCTTTTAATTTTGGTACATATTATATCACACGCCAGCTACCCCAACGGGATAAGGCTTGTTTCTTTTTTAGCTGAAAAAATAATTCTATTAGTTTTATTCACTTTTTGATCACCAAAATAACATTTTATTAAAAGGGGAGAGGAGAAGGGGATTCCAACCAAAGATTGGAAATTACAACCCATTGGAAACAAAGCTCAAATCCATCCAAAGGGACAAAGTCCAAAGTTTAAAATGCCCAAATAATACAATATAAGCTCATAAAATAAATACAAAAAACCTTAACCTACAAAAATGGGCTAGGCCCAGCCCAAGAAAACCCAAAACAATACCCTAACCTATTAGTTTTATTCATTGCAACAACTTATTAAAGACAATCCGACTAAACATTTCACTAGAAAAAATGTATTATAGCTATTGCAAAATAAAATGTTGGCAAAAGTATAAATATGCGGAATTTTTTTATTTTTATATTTTGCTAAGATAAGTCTATATGTCAACAATACGTCCGCGAAACTATTGTGGGAAAGGATCTTATGGACTTAAAGTTGATCAATCCGTTAATGTAGTCTTGCATCCGCAATATGAGTCAGCAAAGTAATCTTAATTAAATTTGGGGAGTGTGGCATCTTTACCGATGAGCTTATATATTGTGCCGGCGAAAATAAACTTATTGCAATTCTGAGAGAAACATGTGGCTGCCATATCTTTGTCACATGTCTTTCACATTGCCACCGGCCCAATATCAACCATGTGATCATCTCCTCATTGGTAGTTAATTTTTGTAAACGAGTCTCTTTAATCGAGTCGAGTCTCTCTTAACGAGTCGAAAAATTCAAGCTTAAGCTCGGCTCGTTTACTAAACAAACGAGCCGAGACAACTCGCAAATTGCTTGCTTCATTTACCGCCCTACTCCAACGTATAGAGCCATTGAACCCATGAATAATGACATATAACATATAAATTAACCACTGGTCTAATTATGTGTATATGCTAAGAATGGAGAAACGACAATAATATATAATATACTTTCATATCAGAACTGAAAACACATATCTATATGGAGTAATATCTTACTTTTGCCGATGCGTCAGCGCAAGTTCCCCTCCAGGACTATTTTTGACATAGCTAGAGCTGAAAGATTCACTGATCGAAAGATAAGGCCCTTTCATGCAAGTTGAGACTGTTCTGTTGGCTGATTATAAAAGTATGATGCGACGACCTTGCGGTTCTTGCTTTGGTTTACCAGTCTCAATATCAATAGTTAGTCATGTTGGTTGGGTGTATTTGTTTTGGCTGTTTCTAGTGTCCATTTTGTGGATGCCCGTGTCTCATTCTTGCATTCGTCATGTCCATTTTCTGAATTTATTGTGTCTCATTTTGTATTTGTTAGTTCTTTTTGTGAGGGCTTTTTGCATTCGTCATCTCTTTTAGTTTTAAGTTTGGAAAAATATAAAATTTTTCTAACAAGCTGCTATAATTGATTTTCCTACCTCACTCACTTGGTAGGAAAGAGATGAGGTAGGAAAATCAATTATAGCAGATTTACAATCAGACTTCCAATCAATTTTTCCAACAAGCACCTATAATTGATTTTCTTACAATTACAATTGAAAAGAGATGACGAATACAATTAGAATTACAGCCCAACAAGCTGTAATGGGCCAGGAATTCATGACTTTAATATAGGGGAAAATGACGGCCCATGACGTGTTTCGATAATTAATACCTTTCAAGGATATCCTAAGAACATTTGTTAATAAACAAAATGTTCTTGGGGATATTAATTATCAAAACACGTTCTTAACCGTCATTTTCCATTAATATAGACCTCCAGTGAAATGATATTGGGCTAGTCATTTTTGAGCCATTTCTGGCGGTGCAAGGCTATGGGCTGAGAGGAGACCGGCCAGGAACAGGTGTAAGACCGTAAAGGAAAAAGTAAAAGAAGAAAACTAGTTACAAAGCGAAATGGAACAAGTGAGTGAGGTAGGAAAATCAATTTTAGCAGATTTACAATTAGAATTGGAAATATCTCAAGACTCCAAAAACGAAAACGTTTCTGAAAATCTACATGTGTTTTGAAGAACGAAGCTGAGAACCTAAAGAGATGCGACACGACCATTGAAATTGGTAAAGTTTTAAAGATCAAAATGGAGAACATGAAAAGATGCGATACGACCATTAAAATTGGTAAAGTTTTGGCCCGGGGTATTCTTTCTAGGTGGTGAAGATACATTCATCACCAACATTATTCGTGCATAAGCTTCGAGGGAGACTGATCGTCAAGCTTAGGGGTGTTACTTGAAACCGGAAAAACCGGATCGGACCGAATTTTTTAAACCGGTTGAATAATTTCGATTCGATTCCGGTTTATAAAATTTTATAAACCGGAAAAATAATTTCAATCCGGTTTATGTGTTTTAAAAACTGGTTGAAACCGGATCGGTTATATATATGTATAATATATACATATAGATATATATAAAAACATAGAGGAGGGGTTGAATTATGAGTTTTTGGTTGATATTTTGTAGTATATATTGGTCTAATAAATATATTTATTATATAAAAACTATTTTTATGGGCTTAATTATGTTTTTATGAGGTTTTTTTTTTTTTTTTTATGACTTGGGCCCAAAATTGATCCTTTTTTGATGGGCAAAAAAAAAAAAAGGTTGAATTATAAATTTTTGGTAGATATTTTATAGGTTCATTGTGAATTTTTTGATATGTTGGGCCCAAAATATAACTCATGAATGAAAATCGGATAAACCGGACCGGAACCGGTTGAGCCGATCGAAACCAGAACCGATTTATCTAAACCGGTTCCGATTTCTAAAAATCTCAAACCGAAAAATCGGTTTCGACCGAAAAATACACCTAAACCGGTCGAAACCGGACTGATATCACCCCTAGTCAAGCTTAATTAATTTGATTCTAAAGGTGGGGCAATAAAATATTCGGTTTAAAGATGTATCCTTTCCTTGGTAGCAGTGGAGAATTTAACAAGGAGCCGGGGATTACGTCCCAAAAGTCAAATTTTCAGCTCTATCGCCCATAGCCTTGCACCGCAAGTTCCCCTCCACGACTATTTCTTCTTTTACTTTTTCCTTTACGGTCTTACACCCGTTCCTGGCCGGCCTCCTATTGGCCCATAGCCTTGCACCGCCAGAAATGGCTCAAAAATGACTAGCCCAATATCCTTTCACTGGAGATCTATATTAAAGTCATGAATTCCTGGCCCATTGCAGCTGAGGGCTGCTTCCTTCCCCCCTCCCCCCCCCCCCCCCCCCCCCCCCCCCCCCCCCAAACCAACCCCCCGGCCTCTTCTCTCTTTTTTTTTTCCCTTTTTTTTCCCTCCAGGCCGGGTTTTTCAGTTTGTTTCTTTTTCTTTTTTTTTCCTCCAGGTTTTCTAGTTTGCTTCTTTTTTTTTCCTCTTTATTTTTTTTCTTTCTTTTCATTTGAATTTTTTTAAATTTTCATTTATTTTCTTTATTTGTTTCTTTTCCCATTTACCTCCCTTCTTCTTTTTTTGGTTAACTCAATTCTATTTTCAATAAAATATGTCTTCATACTTAATAAATTTATATTATTTTAATTAATTACTTAATTAGTCTTGACAATGAATAATAAAAATAACTTCTAATCATTGGGGGAGGAAGGAAGTAGATCTCTAATAAAAATAATTTCTAATCAACAATAATGAATTTAAACAAAATTTCATTTTATTATAATTGAGTACATATTATCAAACTATGAAAATACATAAAAACACAAATTCTAATCAATATCTCCTCCAAATGCTGGTCCCGGCATGTCTATACGCATTACTTCGACCACAATAGCAAACGTGTTCCATAACTGGCAGCCCATCTTTTAGTTTCGTCCGATGAATGCTCCTCCCACCATATTGGGATGGGTGGTACAGGGTAAAAAGGTTCTAAGAAAACTTGCACGAAGTGATTGTTGTTAACACGGGCAATAGCAATTTCCCGGCGGTATTTGACTGGAACTAGAGGGGACCTCAATGGCAAATGAGTAAAACAACCGTGAACATCCTCATCAAATGTATGCAGTACAAGGTTGTACGTTGTTGCGATGACAACTCCTAAAGTCATAGCCTCCATCCAATAGTCCTTTGGTGCCGTATGGTAGAACCAATTCAGTAAAATTAGTAGATGATCTGCCCAATCATTTACTGGATAAATCACACTGTATAGATCATAATTTTGTCGAATCTCTTCAATAAGCTCCTCCCGTACTCGAATCCAATTATTTTCACCATACCCGATTAGTGCAGCTATCGCCTTGAATCCATAATGACCATCATCAAGCACGTCAACAGTGTGGGAAATATAACGCTGATAAGCCTGAGGTAGTCGCTGAATGTAGCGATCAGGGATAGGTCGAACTGTAAATTGAGTGTTGTGAACCCCTGAACCCCTCCCACGTCTCCCTCTCCCTCTCCCTCGTGATGCTGCAGTCTTTGATCCTGAAGTTGATGCTTCTGAGAAAGAAGGTATGCGACGTGTACTTTGCTCATCTCTACCTACAGGTCGACCTCTGTGTTCTGTGTTGTACGATGGAGGTCGAACTGTGCTACGAGATGGATCTGCCATATCGATAAACCTGTCTATGATATGCTCTCGCATACGTGAATCCATCCCATCTAATATCTCAACTACCTGAGACGTCCTGTCAGGTGGTGTTCCCTCCTCATTACACTCGGTTGCGTGCATAGACAACCTAGTCCAATGAGCATGGATACTGCATAGTGGAATTGGAGTGGAAATAGAACGATAATATGCAAGATCATGCATGCATGGCAATTCGTGTGTGATTTTGATCGTACAGTTGCAATAGCCAACAATGTGGGGGGATACTTCTAAAGCGCTTTGTAGCTGATCATGTATGAACTCCATTGCCTCTAATGAAATGCGACACCTTACCTGATCATAAATGTCGTCACGTAATTGTTTGTGGCGTGGAATGTTCCTAGATTTCTCGAACGACTTCTTAATTTTCCCGAACTGATTTTTCAACATCTTATCTATTTTATCAAAAGAGGTTTGTAACGATGACATGGAATCCCCCAAATATAGCTTTAGCCTTGCATGTGCAGACTCGGCCCTGTAATAGAATAATGCACTGTGTTTAAATAGGAAAGTAGCAAAAAGTATTCTTTAATGTAGCAGAGAAATGCACAAAATTTTAATAGTAAAGTGAAAAAGTGATTATACCTTTGACTTGAATTGCTTCTGAGGTGTATACATGTATCTGTCCATGCTGAAATAAATCGCTCTTTATACGACCTTAACCATGTTTGCCACAGGTAAGTTGTGACAGCCGGGAATTAGCGAAAATCGTCGCACATGGCATGCCACTTCTATTCGAAAGACGAAGGTGTAGATGAATTGATAAGTGAGTGCCATGACATACAAAAGCGCTTCCATTCCGGACCAAGCAGACGGCTGCAGTTCTTCATGACGCACTGATTTATGTGCCAAATACACAGGATGTGACGTGCCATGGGGAAACATGCTTCAATGGCGTTCATAAGTGCTAAATCCCGATCTAAAACAAACACCAATGGCAACGATGCCCCCTTTTGAAGCATCCAGTTTTTTAAAGTATCCAATGCCCATGTCAGTGTCTCTTCTCTCTCATTACTAAGATATGCGAACATAAGCGAGTAAGTTCGCCATGTGGATGTGATACCCACAACATCCAATAGTGGTTTTTGATATTCATTGGTCTTGTACGTGGCATCAATGGTCAATACGGACGAAAAGTTGACAGATAGTTCTAGGCTAATAGGATGAACCCAAATAATATCTGTGATTTCGTTGGTGTCTGGATTTGTAAGAAATTGATGGAGGTATTTCTTCTGAAGTAATTGATTTATGACATACTGAATAGGAGTTAAACCATCCAGTTTCGTTGCTTTGTTTGAAAAAAGGGCATTGTAAACGCTCTTAATTCCGGTAGTGTTTGACGGGTTTTTTTGCTTCAAAATATTAAGAATCTCACGAGGCGCGCTGCTATTAGCCATGTCGATCACAAATTGTTTCTCTATTGGTTTTAGCCTTGACGGGTACTCGTGGCCCTCAATATGTTTTGCTAATGCATGGTTATGGACACCACAAATAACCTTTAAACCCCACCTGATACGGTTTGGATGTTGTGGTATACCTCGCAGTTGAAATGGACAATCGCATTTTTTAGTCCCAGTGTTTCTTTGCAAGGATTGCCCTTCGACCATATACCGTGGCGGTTCATACTTTCCTCCTCTTTTCACAACCAAGAATGCATTTCGGCAGCTTGCCGCCTTTTAACTTAGTAGAATTTAAAATAACCACTACAATACCATGTTTTAGACCAACGTTCCGCACCCAATCTAACATGTCTTCTCTACTTTCAAAAATCTATATAAATAAAAAACGAATTTGTATAAGTACAACATTAACCAGTCTTAACATAAATAACGAATATGCAAAACAATAACAGTAAAAACTAACCTGGTCGGTGGTACATTCAGGTGTATAATCACGACTATTGTGGGAGATACTCTCCTCACTACGAATATCATTCTCGACTGACCAACTATCTGAAATTGAAAAGTTATAGTCATCCATTGTCCCGTCTACGGTAGTTTCGAAAGAGAAAATAAAAGACTTTTTTTTTTCCTCTCGAAACTAAATCTTGACTAAACTACTAAACTTTTTGGATCGAGAGGCTGGTCGGGTGGTGGTTTGATGGCAGCCTCGAGTTGAGTTTCTTGTCGAACTCAAGAAAAAACTCAAGAATACGAAGAACAAAGAACAAACACAAGGTTTCTAGAGAGAAAAGTTGGAGAGATTGAAGGTGTGAGTTGAATGGCTTGACAAATGGTCCTATTTATAGGAAAATGAGGATCTCTCCCCCCTCCCCCCCCCCCCCCCCCCCCCCCCCCCCCCAATCTTGCTCCATGGTCATGTCCAATCCAATTTTAAAGCCTTCCCCTCTCTTGTCATTCTATCCTAGTATGCATATGTACCTAGAATGGGTGAGAACGTGTACTCTTAATTTAGTTTCGATAGAATGGGTGAGAACGTGTACTTTTAATATATAAACTACATGTTGAAAAATAAAGTGTTTCAAATTACAATCCGTTTGAATGGGTGAGAAGATTTTATTTTTCTGATCATTTAATTCTAAAGGGTTATAATTAAATTTTGACTTTAGGTATCTCGTTGGTTAGTCCTAAAAGATATTTTATTCTACTGTTCTTTTAGGGCTAATCAATGAGAGCCCTATAGTCAAAATTTAATTATAATCCTTTAGAATTAAATGATAAACAAAATAAAATCTTCTCACCCCTTCAAACGGATTGTAATTTGAAACACTTTATTTTTTTACCATATTTTTTAATACTCGCTCCGTTTCAAATTGAAGGTCTGGTTCGGTCTTCAATGCAAAATTTAAATTGTTAATATCTTTCAATCTACAATAATTTTTATGTGCAATATGGATCTTATATGATAGATTTCAATTAGTTCTATTATACAAAGTTTTTAAAATCTTTAAAGACATTGTAGATTGAAAGATATTAACAATTTAAATTTCGTCTTGGAGACCGAACTGGACCATCAATATGGAACGGAGGGAGTGTATAAACTATACGTTGAAAAATTAAGTGTTCCAAATTTCAATCTGTTTGAATGGGTGATAAGATTTTATTTTTCTGATCATTTAATTCTAAAGGGTTATAATTAAATTTTGACTTTAGGTATCTCGTTGGTTAGTCCTAAAAGATATTTTATTCTACTGTTCTTTTAGGGCTAATCAATAAGAGACCTATAGTCAAAATTTAATTATGATCCTTTAGAATTAAATGATAAACAGAATAAAATCTTCTCACCCCTTCAAACAGATTGTAATTTGGAACACTTGATTTTTGAGAGAAAACTGTATCCGGAGAGAGAAGAATCTTGTGTCAATGGGGCGAATTTTTATTGGTGGGAGGCACCAGGCTAAGTCCACGTGTTGCCTTGGGGCAAGGAATAATTTCTGGGGGGAAAGGGGGGGCCGGAATGTAATCCGGGTTTGGGGGAGGGGCGAATTTTTATTGGTAGTAGGCACCAGGCTATGTCCACGTGTTGGCTTGGGGCAACGAATAATCGGGGGGGGGGGGGGGGGGGGGGGGGGGTTGGGAGCAATTTGCTTACAGGTTTTTGGGCCATGTCCAGTAAAGATATTATTTACATATATATATATATATATATATATATGTGAAAATGAGGTGTTTAGACCAAGCACCCTACACGCATCGGATGTTGTTGATTCTCGCTTAAACCCCTTTGGTTTTTTTTTTTTTAAATTTTTGGACGGCTCAGATCGACCGTCCAGTGGCCGGAGTGGCCCGGCGAGGCCGTCGGTTCAATTTCGGGATGGTGGTGATCGGTACCAATATCTTTACTACTGTTTCGAAAAATGTCAAAAACAAAAACAAAAACAAAAAATTGGAAATAAAAACTTTTTCAAACAGACCCAAATGTTACATGTGTTTTTTTTATTTATTTATTGTCATTGATGTTGCTAGTATAAGCATCTCTATTGTAATAAGCAAATGGATGTGAATAAACAAATTTAACAACAATGCTAAAAAAAAATACTCCACATTATAATAAGCAAAGTTACAAGTCTTTTAGTAAATAACCAAATTCCACCAATTCTATAACTAAACTTAACAATTTTTACCAATAACCAAACTCAAAACTCAATAACTTAAAAACACCACACATTGAAATTGTCTCATTGAGACAAATAATTTGGTGTGGTCAGGTACATGATTGGAACTCGTTTGCAATTAGACAAATGTGCATTGTGTATTGTGGATTTTTTTTGGTTAGGGATGCAAAAATAACCAATATAGAGGTAGAAGTTAAGTTTGATTATAGACTAAATGAATAATCAAATGCTGACGTGACAAATTTTAATTATTGGTTTTAATTATAATTACCATTGTGGATGCTATAAGTTAGATTAGTGTGAGAGCCGGATCCTTGGAACTTAATTGCCCCCTCAAGACTACTTCGGCTAGTCTCCCCTAATTATCAACACATTAATTGGTTTGTGAAATTTCTATTTTGCTACCAACTGAATAATCAAGCAATAATAGAAACAAAGAATGAACGAAGAACACCGGATATACATGGAAAATCTTAAATGGGAAAAAAACTACGGAAAGAAATCAGGCACTACTAAACACGAGGTTACAAGAACTCTTACGATAAGCTTGAAATCCACAAACCTAAACCTAAACGCACTTGCCAAATCCACGCACACCTCTTTAAATGCTTGACCGCCGCTGTCTCGAATCCACGAGCCTTCCAAAGATGCCTTTCAAACTCCATGAAAGGGCTTAGATTAGGGACCGATTGTAGATGTAGATGAAAACCCCTTGAAGTTAATCTTTTAGAGCACATGACGTTATTAGTTTCTGAGGTGCACCAAAAAACCCCAGGAGCTGATCGTCTTTTATATATTTAGATGATATGGGTTTTTAAAACCTTTGATGGCAGCTCTCTCTCTCTTTTCTTATTTTCTAACCCCTCCTCCTTAAATAAATTGAACATCCTTGGCAATCAAAAAATCTTGTGCCTTAATAGATTGCTTAGATTAATTACCGCGCCTTGCAATTACCGAATGTTCATTTCCATGTGCTGCAAATCCTTATCATGTCCAGCAAGTCTTTCCATGAGCACCAATTTCTTTCCTCACGAAAACAATTCTTTCCTTTTCTATTTATACGAAACACTCACTCTCAATTACACAATATTGACTTTCTTCAACTTTCTAAACAGACACTCTAGAAACAAAAATAAATAAAATACAACTCGATAAATGGGAATACAAATAAATGCATTTTTGTCTAAAAATTTGCCAACACAGAGAGATTGTGACCCGTAGTCCTAACAGTTTGTCTCCCTTCAATAAAATACTCCATAGCAAAACACATGCTTACACAGCCTACACTACAACACAAAAGGGTTATAGCGAGGAAATCTGGCGAGGAAAACGAATTTCGTCGCTAAAAGTACATTATCTGCGAGGAAATAGATTTCCTTGCCAAAAGACCGTTTCTAGCGAGGAAAACAGATTTCCTCGCCAAAAGCTTACATTTTGCGAGGAAATCTAATTTTCCTCGCCAAATGTAAGCTTTTGGCGAGGAAATTAGATTTCCTCGCCTTTTTTACGACTTATTAATTTTTATATATATATATATATATTTATTAATTATGTTCATATGCATAATTGTAATATCACAATAGTAAGACATAATCAACTACATAGATCAATACCATTATCAAATTTATTAAAATAAAAAAGTAATAAATGGGAAAAAATAGTTTCCTTGTCAATCGCATTGAATTGGCGAAAAAATCTCATATTTGTCACTTTTCTTATTCTAATTAGCAATGAAAGATATCTTGAATTGTAGGTATTGAGAATTTATTCCATGGTAATGAAAAACTCAAGAAAATATAATAAAGTTAAAAGCATGTTGAAGTGATGTCGTATTGAAAATATCTCCAAGTTAATTAGATTATCACAAATCTATTTTCAAAACATCTACATAAAATACACTATTTCACAAAAAAAAATACACTATTTCATATCTATTGTGCATTCATGCTGTAAAGAATTTTTTGTGTGAACCGTTATTGATTTTTATTTAAACCAACTTAGGTGATTCTAATGGCATTCATCTATAAACAGATAAATATGTTAAACATTAATTTCAAATCCAATTTTGTAAGTATTATACATATTTTTATATATACATATACATATTGTGTGTGTGTGTGAGAGAGATATTGGGTAATTTAAAATTTTAAAAAATTCATTAAAGATGAAAAAAATTTTAAAAGTATTGTCTTTAGTGCTTTTAGGATGATCTAATCTGACTGTTTACAAATTTTGTTCATATTATTATAGCAATGATGAAAAAAAACTTTAAAAAATAATTACGAATCTATAATTCCCTTTGTATTTGATAAAAATAACAGTGATGAAACTTGTTATTCATAATCTGATATTAAAATATATCTCGAGCTAGCTTATGACGACAAAAATCTCATTCCATAAAAGCTAAGGATAATTCCATTAAAAAATTAGAAAAATAACACATATTATTAGTCCTTCAAAAGTTGTTGTCGGATACGAATATAACATGTTTCAACAAAAAAATTTGTTGTGCTAGCAAAAAATTAAATTTGTTCAAATAAATTTTAGACTTTATAAGAGTACAAAAAGTTGAAAAGCCATAATTAACGTTGAAGAAACTAATTTGGAAATGTGAAAGTGATGCAAAAACATAATATATAATAAAAAGTTCACAATTTCACTCAGAAGTGCAAAGTGGTGTGGTGGATAGATGTTAGGTGTCCTATGCAAGAGATCCAAGGTTCAAGTGGTGGGAGTGGCAAAAAACGCGGAGAGAATGTTTGCTTTTCGGATTTATTTTAGCGAGAAAATTTTTCCTCGCTAATTATTGTTGGTAATAGTAAATTCACAGCCTTTAGCGACGAAAAATTTCCTCGCAATTGTGTCGGAATAGGCGAGGAAATTTTTTTTCCTCGCTAAAGCCTTTTGCGACAACGTTTTAGCGAGGAAAACTAGCGAGGAAATTTTTCCTCGCTAATACGTTTTGCGAGTAAATTAGGTGCTTTAGCGAGGAAACTAAATCCTCGCTACAGCCCTTTCGTGTTGTAGTGCTAGTGTGCATAAATTGATCCATTAGATATCAGATGAAACACAAATTCAAGTTGCGAACAACCTGATTCGAATCACTTGAGATATCAAACAAAGCACATACACAAAAACCTTTGGTTCACTTTGATGATTTGGAATTACTTGTATATATTACTAGTTTTTTTACCGAAAGAAGTAGCAAGCATGCATGGTACATCGCGATCCATGCTAGTGCTGGTGTACCTTATCTCTCATCAAGGATGGGATCAGGGGGTCTAATGGCGGCGACCGTCATGACAAAAATTTTAGAAAATGCAATTATTATATGTAAAAAAAAAAATTATGCCCAAGTTATATAGTCTCGCCACCACTAATTTTTTTTAGTATTCATTTCGCCACTGCTAGGATAAAATCTTGATTCTGTTCTTGTCTCTCATAATATAATAATGTTAAAATAGGCGATCGAGTTTGTCCTCGATCAGTGAATTAAATAATTGAAGAACAGACAAAAGGAATAAAACCTACAAAGAATACATATGACATTAATAATCGATCATTCAACCTTCGCTGTCTGATAAATCTGATCTGTGGAAAATGGAAAGGGGCCGGGCCAACTAGTAATTGGGTTGTGGGAGGAGACATGTCATTATCAAACCCCAGCTAGCTAGCTTAATACAATAAAGGCTCCACCCCTCTCAAGAAGGTTTGTTAGGGTCATTATCAATCTTTAGTTATATATATATATATATAAAATAGGTTGTTGTGGTACAAAACATTAATTAATGGATTAGTATTATAAAACACAAATAATTAATCAAAGGCAACAAATTAATTGCACGAGCCTTCCACAAATTCTATTGACGACTTAGTTGTTCAAGCCAGGTTACACGCACCTCGAGTACTAATTCTAATAAATCAATTGTCGACTGCCCACTTGTGCAGGGCCAACCGTGAGCCAGAGCCTTCCTCAAATTTATTCATGAAAAAAGGGGATATTGTTGAGTTTCTAAAAAGTCAAATGTATTAGAAATTGCTATTAAACACATCTGACGTATGGTTGTTTACTACTCCTATAATATTTGAAATAAATCCATTATATAATTGAAATTCATTACGTACGTCTGCCCATAAGTTTATATCATCAGCTTTGAACTCATGACACTTATGAGTTAATTTCTGTCTCGATACTATGAATTTTTATGCAAATATTATGAACTTATACATATTGAATCTCCATATTATAAATCGAAAACCATAGAGGTATTCATACATGCGGTTCACACGAAAATTTCTTCCGTTACTAAAAATTGCATGCACCGCCAAGTGCACTAACGAAAGTCTTAATTTGGCGTTGGACTAAGTTAAGGCCGCAATATATATATATATATATGTTTGTGTGTGCTCCTATGTGGATATGATGATGAGGATTGTTGAAAATTTCGTGTTGTACATATATAGAGCTAATGTGTGGACATGCAGTGTGGGGGAAGCAGCACATTCAACCTCTTGCAGTCCCATAAACCGCCCCAAAAAAACCCCCCACTTGCTTAGTTTACACTATTTGGTATTTGCTATAGCAAATCCCATCCCATAGAGCATCTCTGATCCTTACTCGTACTTTTTCACATTTGAGTTGATATTTGTTTGAGTTCATTATGAGAAACTGGCTTGAGCGTTGGAAGACATTTCTAGCAGTCAGCATTGGCCGGAGTATCACTACCGATTGTTACTTAATTTTGCAGCCAGCTTCAACATTTGGGGTGGACCCAATGTAAGGCACATGGGATCACATGCCCCCACTGATCAATCTTGGAGTTTTTATTCCTTGCTGTTGGCTCACACCAAGTGTGTTGTCCTTCCTTTTTTTGTAACTCTAGTTTCTCCTACGCCTCCCTCCCACGTACTCTAGATCTCTCTCTACACAAATAGGGAAAGGCTTATGATTGGACTTCAAATTGACTGTATTAGTTTCTCTCTCTCTCTCTCTCTCTCTCTCTCTTGGACTTCCATTATTAGGTTAGAGATGATACCGAAAAATATTGTGTCTGTATTGTTAAAAATCTTCAAAACAAAATCTATATTCTTAGATTGTGGCTAAATAAAATAGGATATGGATGTTGTACTCTTTCTTTGTTATATAGATAGACCAGGGCGCTTGATTGTTTTGAAATTATTTAGTTTTTTAGTACTGATGGCCGGGTATATGTGTTTAGTTTGACATGATCATGCTTAATTTTGATTTTTTTCCTTGATGAGGTTATATGCTCCCACTCGTGTAAACCTGGGTCCGCCACATTTCAAAGTATCATCTTTTAAGTAAAATCTCGAATATTAAATCCCAATTAACCATTGAAGGAGACCAAAACTTGGCATCCACATTTACATTTAACAAAAACATGCAATGAAAACATGCATTAAGAAAGCCATGAACGTACTATGACCACTTTACTTTGATTCCGCATCCAATTTAATGCAAACCTTTGTCCTGTGATGAAGGTTATCTTTCACCCCGCCCTGTGCACTGAACTTGAAATAAGACCCTATTAATTATGAGAAAGGACTTGATAGGGTACATGCATGATACAAGATACATGAAAGTGTTCATAAAAAAATTAGATGGCTTGAATTCACACCCTGAGGTGTGAATTCGAACTGTCCATCCTTTTTCATGGGCACTTTCATGCTTCCTTTTTTATGTATCATAACATTTCGGTTCAAAAGAACAGAAAGTAAAAAATGGTTGGGGGATATATTAATTAAACCAAAGTTAATAGATTACACGTATAAGGGTCTAGAAGGATTCAATAGAAACAGTGCCGGCCCCGACATTTGGGTTGCCCAAGCCCAATTTTATGCTTTGTTGCCCACCTACTATTAATTCATACAAAAATTTTTAAAAAAATACAAGTACAAAAAAAAAATTCAAAGTTTCAATGTTTCTTTAGATTGAATAACATCAAAAAAATCAACATCGCCATGTGACCCCGGTTATAGCGCTTTATGATTAACACGATTCGATTCAGAAAAAATAATTTCTTGCATTTTTTGAAGCAAATTTAACAAGTCACTAGTCGTACTCTACTTATTCAAGAACTCAAGGCATGTTCATCTAATTTTTTGTTATTCGGCCTTTTGGAATTTTTAGTTGATATATGTGACGAGAATAGCTTGTCTCAAAAAGCCTAAAAAATTAAAAAGAAAAAAGTTTCAAATGCCCAAAACTGCTCTTAGTGGAATGACACCTCAATCTCAATTGAAATCATAGCCAAACTACTTAACCTCTCTTGCAAAACGGTAGTCAAATAAAAATAAAAAACCTTGTTAGCTTGACTTTTTCTTTAATTAAATGTAAGAACATATCACTTATACATTACTCCACAATTTTGTTTGTTAAATCAAAAATTTTCAACGAGGTATACGTATTATTTTCCTAATATTGTGGGAGTTTGGGGAGAGGAAAAGAAAAGAGGTAGAAAATGGAGAAAATAAAGGAAGGCAACGGAATCCCCAGGAATCGAACTTGGTTTGCCTGGAGACTAGAGAGATGCACTAGCCGCCCAACCAAGCAAGTGGTTTATGCAATCTATGAGAACTTTTTTATACTTATATGTAACTTAAAATTTTTTTTTTTGGTTGCCCCAACTCCGGGGGGTTGCCCAAGCCCGAGGGCTTGCGGGGCTTACCCCAGGGCCGGCCCTGAATAGAAATCCAAGGTATGGCTTATACAGTTAGCAACAGAATCCAGCTCAAGATCCTATGTAACCCTTTTAACGCGCCACCCATGAAAACTGAAAAGTTGCTCTCTCTCTCTCTCTCTCTCTCTCTCTCTCTCTCTCTCTCCGCGTATATATAGTATTATGATGTAGTATAACAATTTAATAAGGGGGGCGCATGCTTGGTTTCTAAAGCCTGCACTCGTGTTTAAGCTTCATCATAGGTTTTTTTTTTTTTGTAGAATTTCCACAAAATTAAGTACCACTTTAGTACCTAAATGATGAGTGAAATTCTAAAGACGGAAAAGGATCATTTAAAAATTAGAATCCCTACTTTATTTTATTATATTGAGGAAGAGAGTGATAATATTAAAGAAAGAATATAAAAGGAAAGTCGGTAGATCACTTAAGATTGTCATGATTTCTTCAGATTGGGTACGTTTTACACTTACCATTGATTGGTTGGTATGGGTCTCGTGACTCTCGTCTAAACCAGTTTTCTAATGTCTAAGTGGTAACTCTGCACAATTCTTTTTTTGATCGGGAAAAACAAAATCATGTATCTATATAGAGATTGGCTTATTTATGGAGGAGCCGTGCATAAGTCATTTTATTCTTTTTCAAATTTTTTTTATCAAAATCTAGACCGTCAAATGCGAAAATGAACGGCTGAGATCATTCAACTCTACAAATGACTCATTCACAGAATAACTCTTCCCTGAAAAAGTTTCATTAACAGTTAAACCATCCAAAATATTTTTGGTTGGTCTCGAATGGCTTTGTAAACTAACCATCCAAAACACTTTTGAACTTTTATGTAGCCAGTCGATTTAAAGATTTACACAACTTTATACTGGACTCCTTGCTAATCGACTTAAAGTGTGCGTAAATTGACCCGAATATCTTGATTGGTATCAAACTAATATTCTACAATAATTATTAAGGGGTTTTAAAAGTGTGTTATATAAAAAAATATGAAAAGCAAGACTTGATTTTTTTTGGGTTTGTTACATAATATTAATATATTTTGATTTAACACAACCACTAATTTTACTACTTCTGTCGATATTCTACACAACCAACAAATTTTAAGTAATTTTTGGAATTGGCTTTCGTGTAGGCGAAAAAACCCACTATTTTTTGGAATTATCTCAACCACTAATTTTTGCTAAGTACGTTAATCGAGAAAGAAAGCGTTAGAGTTGAAACAAAGAAGACTTGAAAGTGGTGACGTGCCGACCAAATCAATTGCTTAAGTGGAAAAGGACCCTTTTTATCATCTTGTCAATTAGTAGCATATAAGAATGCTAATAATGTCACTAATAAGCTCGTAATCCGGTAATCAATAGTAATATGGTTTGCCTTATCGAATTCATGGTTTTCTTTTTCGAAACTTCTTCAGATAATTAAGACCATTTTATTGCCTGTGGGTCATACTGTTGCAAGTATCCCAGAAAAGTGCTACCACTTCTAATTGGGAAAATCTTTACTTACAGAGGTTCTGTAAATAAAGTTTATGGAAGTCAATCTCGCATGTTCAAAAATATTTTGGACAATCCAGATTAAAGACAAATTATTAACGGTTAGTGATATTTATTAGTACCGGACAAAGATTAAAAAACATATCTCAACCGTTGATTGCCATAACGGAAGGGTGAAATTGAGCATTTTTCGTGAACAACTTATTCATAGTTCCTCCGTGAATAAGTTTCTCTCCTTCTAATTTACTCTACAAAATTACAATAGAGAGTCTATATGAGAGAGAGAGAGAGAGAGAGAGAGAGAGAGGTATACTTATATATGGTATAGAAAAATGATAATGCCAAAATCGTTTCTGTTAATACCAAAACTATAGTGTATACGAGTATTTTTTTTTGCTCGGCAAACAGAAATTTTTATTAAACTTGAAAGGGTACATCGATAAGGAAACCAAAAATACAAAGATCTATCCAACCAAAGTTGGATAAAACACCCTCAAATACTCACTCTACACCTTCACTTTTCGGATCTCATCCAAATAACCTTTAAAATCCTCCACCTTGTAAATCTTGATGTCAAACTTAGCCTTCATCCACATGGCTACTCTAGTTTTGCCTAACTCCGCCACTTCCGAAGCCTGGGTTGTTGCTCCGTTGAAGATATAATCATTCCTTGTTAACCAGATGGACCAAAGAGTTGCACAAAAACAAACTTCCCATATAGCTTTCTCCAAGTTGCGAAACCTATTCTCAAACCACCAAAGCGCTAACTCTGCTACTGAGGATGGGCATGCCCACTGTAGGTTCCACCATTCCAGAATTCTTGACCATACTAACCACGCAAATCGACAGTGTAGGAGAAGATGTTGAGGGGTTTCCACAAGAAGAGCACATAATGGGCACACTGCCAAGTGAATCTCAGAAATTACATTCCTATCGACAAATACCGACCGTGTTGCAACTCTATCTTGAGTGGCCATCCATGAAAAAATTTCCACTTTAGGGGGGCTCAAATTCCTCCACATCAAACCCAAAAGGGTGTTTGGAGACTATGTAAGGGATTCCCACTGCCTATATACCGATTTCACCGAGAAGGTTTTATTTGCTGTCCATATCCACTGAAGCGAGTCTGGTTTTGAGGGATCCAATGTCACACCATTCAGCCTTTGTTTTAAGACCTCGTACTGTTGATTCTCCCAGACACAAAGCGTTCCTCTAAACTGCAAATTCCAATCTCCATTGCCCCTTTCCTTCACAAATATTGCTCAGAACCACATCCTGTTGCATGGATCGGCGATATAGTCTTGGAAATTCCCCACTAAGTGTAGTAGAACCCAGCCATCTATGTTCCCAAAATAGAGTATCATGACCTGAGTTTACTTGCACCTTGAAGCCCTCCCGGAGAGAAAATCCCAAGGCCGAATCAATATTTCCCACTGAGCATATGTCCCTCCATACATTAGAAATTGAACCCGAGCCTTGTGTATATGGAAGCCAACTCCTCCGGTCCAGATTATATTTCCCACGAATAACTTTTACCCACAAAGAGTTTCTATCACTGCCAAATCTCCACCACCACTTAGCAAGAAGAGCCAAATTTTGTTGTATCAATCTCTTGATCCCTAAGCCCCCATTTTCCTTTCTCATAGTAATCTTCTCCCAATTCACCATGTGCATTTTCTTTTTGTCCGGTGTATCGCCCCAAAAAAATTGTCTTTGTAATTTCTCCAGCGACTTTGCAACTGCCATTGGCATTTTGAATAGGGACATGTAGTAAATCGGCAGAGTGCTAGAATTATGGTTGATAAGCGTAAGCCTGCCCCCGGTAGAGATGGTTCTCAATCTCCAAATGCTTAGCCTCTTTTGAGTCCGTCCAAGAATAGGCTCCCATGTTTTGACCCTCCTTGGATTAGCACCTACCGGAAGCCCAAGGTATTTAATGGGCAAAGACTCCATTCTACATCCCATCACATGTGCAAGCGCTTCAATATCCTCCTGTTGAACATTTATACCACAAATGGAGCTCTTAGAGTAGTTGATCTTTAGGCCAGACATTAATTGAAAGCACCTAAGAATTCGTTTAATGTTCCCCATTTCCTCCAGATCGTTGTTGCAAAAAAGAATCGTATCATCGGCAAATTGCAGGTGGGAAATAGTCACTCCATTGTTCCCCAACTTTGCGCCTTTAATGATATTTTTCGCACGAGCTCTTTCCAAAATGATATTGAGTGCTTCAACTACTATGTTGAACAAAAAGAGTGATAAGGGATCCCCCTGTCTCAACCCTTTATGGGTTTGGAAGTCCCTTGTAGCTGATCCATTAATTAAGACAGACATAGAAACTGTGGAACAACATTCCTTAATCCACCCACACCACCGCTCTCCAAAACCTAGCTTCTTAAGCATATCCAAAAGAAAACCCCAATTTACACAGTCATACGCTTTCTCAAAATCTAATTTAAGTATTAGACCTCCTTGAGCAGAATTTTTCCAACAGTGAATAGCCTCATTAGCAATCAAAACACCATCCAATATTTGTTTACCCCCTACAAAAGCAGCTTGGGCTTCACCAATGATAACAAAAAGCTGCTCCTTAATCCTATTAGCTAACACTTTGGATAGGATTTTATAAACACTCCCCACCATGCTAATAGGTATAAAATCCTTAAAAGAAGTAGGACAATCAACCTTAGGAATTAAGGCAACAAAGGTTGAGTTAATACCTCTCGTGAGCTTTCCATTCCTATGAAATTCTGAAAAAAAATTGGATAATTAAGTCCTTCATGAAATCCCACCCCTTCTTGATAAACGAAAAGTTAAAACCATCCGGACCCGGAGCCTTTAAGCTATTGCACCCTTTTAGAGTAGCCACAATTTCCCCTTCCTCAAACTGTCTTTCTAGATGCAAAGTGACATCTCCGGACAGGAATCTCTGAAAATGTCCCCCCAACTTCGGTCTAATCTTCCTTTCCTCTGTGAAGTTACTTCGAAAGTGGACAACTGCAGCTTCCTTAATATCATTGGGGTCCAGCACGACTCTACCATTAACTCTGACTGAACCTACCATATTCCGCTTAAATCTGTTATTCGCCATGATCTGAAAGTACCTTGTATTCTTGTCCCCCAACTTTAGCCACTTAACCCGTGATTTCTGTCTCCATACAAATTCTGAAAGCTTATAGAGACCAGGCGACGCCCGAGCAGATCAAGGCACCGCTCGAGCAGTGCAGCAGCCCAAGCAAGCGAGCAAGGCTTATTAGCCTCGGCATCGATGGGACCTTTTGCTTTACATCGATGCCGAGCTTATTAGTGGTCCAGATCCTTACCAGCCTCGGCATCGATGGACTACATTGCTTTACATCGATGCCGAGCCCCTTAGTGGCCCAGCCTATGCTTGTTGCCAGCGATGCCGAGGGCCGTAGCGTGGATTTTCAGAGCATATCCAGGGAATATTCCAGGCGTGGAATAAATAGAGTGATGTAATGAGATCCAAAAAACAAGTAGGAATAGATTTGAGAGTACTTTTCTAGATCTAGCTTAGATTCAAATTGCTTTTTGCATTGTTCTTATTTTGTTCTTCATTTCCAGCACTTTATTTCTTAATTTCCTGCCTTAATCTCTAGTTTAATTCTAGTCTTGCTTTTCAATTATGCTAAGTAGAATTTTGCTTGCTCTTATCTTCATAGATATGTGTGTGTAGTTTCAAGGGTTAGGTCATGGGCTTGGGCGAAAATTGCATTTTTCACCAATAAAGCTTTAATTTTTGGATTTGAAAATTGATGTGGGGTTCGGATTCGTTTGGTAAATTACCGAGGTGTTAACCTCTTTGATCGTGTGTAGATGGGAGCATCGCCTACTCACCACACATGATGCTTAGAGCTTTGTCGCATGAGGTGTTTACCAAAAGAATTCTAGAGCTAGCTTGATAATTAAATCTCTATTTTCCGGTTTAGGAACCTTAATTGCGTATCTTGAACCGCGTGAATTGGTGAAAATGTGATTTAGCTCAAGTCATGAGTGCTAGTGATTCCTAGACCTAGCCTATCTTTTACCTAGTTTATTAGTTTCAATTTAACCTTTTATTTCCACCGTTTTAAAGTAAAACTCGGTTGGCTACCTAACAGCCGAAATCCATACTTGCATCTACAAATCCGACCAAGTCATATAATAATTCCCTTGGGTACGATCCCGGACTTCCGGATTATCATGCTTCAAATGACATATTAAACCCTACGCTTGGGGTAATATTCTTCTATATCGGAAGATTCGAAGCACAAACCAACCCACAAAACGCATAGAACCAAACCAATCCAATCCATTAGACTACGGTTCGGTTTCGGTTTTAACCACCGTTTGCTTTGAACTAAGCTACCATCTCCAAAAAAATATTTAAAGTATTTAAAATTACGAAAATAAATTAAAAAAAACTTATATTAAAATCAATTTCATTCAAATTCTTAAAACAATCTAACATCAACCGACTAATTTAAGAGTAGAATACCAATAATTGCCTCAAACAAATAAAACGAAATACCAGTAAGTCACTAAAATGACCCAACTAAGAATACCACTTATTAAACATCTTAAAATAATTTAACCAAATAAAAGAGCAAAGAGATGGATGCTATGTTAGTACATTAGGTTTATATAGTATAGGGATAGGTTTTCTTATATAGAAAGTTAGGGTAATTAGTCTTGATAATGGTAGTAGAGGAATTATAGGAATAGGAATTGGAAAACTAAATATTTGTGGATATAATAGGATCAATAAATTAGGAAAGTAGGCTTCCATATTTATTTGGTGAATCATAATTAAAATATATATAACTATACATATTATATATAATATGGTTCGGATCGGTTTGGAACCATAACCGTGAACATGAATCCACAAACCAAACCATATAATGCGGTTTCTAATTTTTTTAAACCATGACCAAACCATACTACTAGAAAATCGAACCAAATCTTTCGGTTTGGATTGGTTTGAACTGGATTCACGGTTTGACGGATATTTTGCTCACCCCTACTTTTAAGCATGTATATAAGTCTATATATAACTATATATGAGTAATCTAGCATAAAATATCTTTGATAGAAAATTTAGGTTTTCGATCTATTGTCCAATGGATAAATTTCTCCTAACTTTTATCGCCCAATGGATAAAGGTTCATCTAGGGTTAGAAGGAAGTAACTAGATGAATTGGTAGTTAAGTTTCTCCAACTAATTTGTTAGAAGTGAACTATACTAGCCAAATAGGATTTCTAGCCAAAAAGTATAATTATAAGACTGTAATACATTTATTAGGAAAATATACAAGTGCTTTTATAAACACACTTGTCTTTAGAAAATGACCATATTGCCTGGTGTGAGGAAACCCAATTTAGGAGTCTCAAATCTAATTATGACGGATTAACAAGAAAATTATAAAGCCATTCTAGAGAAATTAAAGAATTTCGAATAAGTAACAAGATTTTATTCATTAAAAATCGGAGTTGTTACAAGAACATAGGCCTAACCAGTAAATGAACACGATCTATATGATCTTAATTTAGATCTTAAGAATTTTTATACTTGATGAAACTAACATTTAGTAGGCTAGCTAGCTACATATATAATATATTGGCATATTTGACTCATGTAATTAAGATGTCACACATTTAGCTAAATTTGGTTGTGACCGACTTGAACTATTAACATATCGTAAAACACATATTTTTTTTGAAACGACGAAAATATTATTGATAAAGAACTTGATTAAAGGGTACATCGAGGGAGGAAGAAGATGGTAAAACACATATTAGGATATGGCTTTCAAGCTAGTGTGTAAAATTATATTCTTAGAGTATCCACAATGCTATAATCAAAAATTAATAATCAAAAGTTGCCACATCAGCTTTTGATTATTCATTTAAGAGATTGCTAATGTTAACAATGTAGATGTCTACAATGACATAATCAAAATTGGACAACCAAAATTTGTTACATCATCTTTCAAACTACCAAAAACTAAAAATTGTGAACAATAGAAAATAATTTTTCTAAAAATAGTTTTGAAACTAATAAAGACTATTTACTAGAAATAGAAAATGGTTTTTGAAACTTTTTTTTTTGGAAAAAAATCTATTTTTAAAAATAGTTTTCTGAAAAAAAAAATATTTTTTTAGTAAAATATTGTTCGAAAAGAAAGAGAGAAGAAAAGGGAAGAGAGATAGAATATTTTTATATAATGATTGATGTATTTAATTGAGAATATGTAGGGTTTATTAAATTTGGTTATTGTCAAAAGGTTGCTAGTTTTGGTTATTCAAAGCCCAAAATTTAATTATTTCTAAGAAGGTTGTTAAATTTGATTATAGCATTGTTAGCCATATTATACATTAACATTCTTAACTTTAAAAATCTTTTACTTTTGATAATAGCATTGTGGATACTCTTAAGAGATCTACGAAAAAGCCTAGATTGATATTAGATATATTAATCATGATGTTAACGAATAAGAATTCTCCCAATGAAAATGAAACGAGGATTTAACCTTTGGCATGTATTAGTCTCTCAAGTCTCAACCAATGCCAGATTAAAAGAGTAATGCAACACCTGAGAAAATGCTTATTACCATCCCAATGATCAGGGAGTGATGCAGACAGGTTGGGATATATCTTGTGTGGCATCCACGTGGCAGCCCGTCGAGCACGACAAGTGTCAAGGGCGGCGCACCAAATAGACAAGATCGAGGAGCTGGATTTGGTTGGATTAAGGAGAAATGACAAAGTTCATAAATACTTTTATCTCTCTCTCTCTCTCTCTCTCTCTCTCTCTCTCTCTCTATATATATATATATATATATGTATAGTCATAAAGTAGAAGTAATTTGCAAAATCTTAGGGCACAATATTGCGGTGGGAGGGGAGAGGGGGGTGGCGTGAAAATTTGGTACCACGCCGTCCAAACAAATTAAGCTTTGATCTATTTTGCCACCCCACGCGCAATCAAATACCTCTCCTGGCCTTCTCCCTTCACTTTGTGTATATATATACATGTACCATGTCATCGTATTTTATATCCACAAACAACATCCCTCATTAACATATTTGATAACTACTTATTCATTCATTCTGTCTCTCTCTCTCTCTCTCTCTCTCTCAAAGGATAGTTCAAGAGCATCGAGGTCGGAGGTTCTGGTTAGTCGTCGATATATGTTTCAAACTGCGATTTCTTGTTTTTTGACAAAATTAAAGTGGATGTTCAATGATGTGTTAGTAGTTGCAAAGATCATGACTCATTTGTTGATTGATTTTGTTGTACTGTCCGAGCTTGCGTGCGTATACGTTGTTGTCGTTGCCGATGCATGTTTTCTTTAGTGTTCAGTAATACTAGTTTCCAGATCGATGGCATGACACCAGTAAATATTTCGGAAAAGCAAACTTATCTCTTTGTTCGGTTCCCGCTTTCAATTCTTTTTTTTTGCTCGGCTGCAAGGAAGCAATTCTTGTTTTATAAACTTTCTTTTTTAACAAATCTCTTTTCATTATACCCTAGCCTGCAAGGCAAAATTAAAGGAAGCATATATGCATCTTTTTTCCATTTCGATCTCAGCTAGAATTAAGGATCAAAGTCTTTCCGTCCAAATTGTAAACTTAGGTGTGATGGAGCAGTAGATGTGCACCTACATTATATATTTTAATGCATTATTTAACCTTGCTAACATTGTTTCCTATAATTTCTTCTTCATTTTATATTGTGATTTTCATTTATCTATCTTGAAAGCTCGATCGATCTTTTTCTTAATTAATTTCCATGCCAAACATGACCTATTGAGTAACTTGGAGCTTCAGTAGAGCTCATGTTAGTCCTATAAAATTGCCATTGTAAGCTGAAGTACTAGAGTACTGAGTGAGAAAGAGAAAGAGAGTTTGAGCATTTATTTAACACAAGGAGGAAGTTATTTT
The DNA here is from genome assembly GCA_019656295.1 of Rhododendron mucronatum var. ripense. Classification (NCBI taxonomy): domain Eukaryota; kingdom Viridiplantae; phylum Streptophyta; class Magnoliopsida; order Ericales; family Ericaceae; genus Rhododendron; species Rhododendron mucronatum. The sequence goes on along the minus strand of BPLT01000038.1, from coordinate 480,952 downwards.
CCTGACTTGAATAATTATGTGGTCATAAGGTACGTAGAGTACTAGATGGGAGGGGTTGTAGAGAATATATAGTTCGAGATACACGCAAGTTAAGACACTCTTTGTTAACAAAAAAAGAAAAGAAAAGGTAGATCGAGCACTATGGTTGGTGTAGAAGCATTTTCCGCCAGCATAAGGATTAATGGAGTGGACTGCACTCAAAGGAACCTACATTAATACACATCAACATCGATCTAGTATATATAATAATAACATAACATGCTTGTGCCTTATGAAGTCAATCTTTTCGGCTCCTTTTGTGTTCAATATAAGTGCATGCAACTAAGGCAAAATAGCTATGTTTTCCAGTCTCTTATCGATCTGTGGTTTTTTTTGGTGGGGACCTACACTTGGTCTGCCAATGACATGAAAACTGTTGAACACATTGATCTGGACCACTAATGGGTCCCTGCCCTAGCCTCCAAGGTCATCAGAACATCATGACCTTAGGTTCAAGAATGGATGTGAATCATGATCAAACCTCAAAAGAAACATGTTGTAAATCTGTTTTCTCCTACCCCAAGACTATATCGTCTAGTGGTCAGGACTAGCACTTAAGAGTTTGTTTCCTTTTATTTAAGGTCTCAGGTTAGAAAATTTTGAGATGCTATCAATTTTTTTAGGATCAGTTTAGACGTAACATTTGCTCTAGCTTTAAGTGGGGCTCCTCCCTCCCTCCCTCCCTCCCTCTCTCTCTCTCTCTCTCTCTGATCATAGGTTAATTTGGAATGAATTTCAGGAGAATATTAATAAATGGAGATGGAATCGTGTGTTCCTCCAGGCTTTAGATTTCACCCAACGGAGGACGAACTTGTGGGTTACTACCTCAAGAGAAAAGTTAACTCACTGAAAATCGATTTGGATGTCATTGTCGACATTGATCTATACAGAATGGAACCATGGGACATCCAAGGTACGTACGTAATTATGGATTTATTAATTTTTTGACCTTAATTCTAATAATAACTATTCCTTTTCTTTTTTTCTTTTTTGTTTCAACAAAGAAAAATTTTCATCAACTCAAGAATCTAAACTATTACTATAGTTTAGTAATTTTTGAATAACGCTTGCAAATTTCATGAATCTAAAATGTGCTCTTTGGTATCAACAGACAGGTGCAGATTGGGATATGAAGAGCAGAATGAGTGGTATTTCTTTAGCCACAAAGATAAAAAATACCCGACCGGAACTCGTACGAATCGGGCCACTGCTGCCGGATTTTGGAAGGCAACAGGGAGAGATAAGGCTGTACTTTCGAAGAACAGATTGATAGGGATGAGGAAAACCCTAGTCTTCTACAAGGGACGCGCGCCCAATGGAAGAAAGTCTGATTGGATCATGCATGAATATCGTCTCCAAACAATAGAACATGCACCTCCTCAGGCAAGGTTCAATCACTCGATACTATATCGTTTGGTTTTTGTGTTTAATTATTTTAATTGTTCAGAGAACTCGTAAAATAAAATAAAATAAAGGATGAATTTGGAAAACGTATTCAAAATCGATTGGTTTGTGTGTTCATTGATTTTTCCTTCAGAGTTTAGTGAAGTTTTCTTCATAATTTGATTTATTAATGAATGGAAATTAAGTACAACAAGTATGGACCAAATTAAAGAGGGGGCAAGTCACAAAAAGTTACAATTATATATGCCAATTAACCTCATAGATAGGCAATGGATATAAAGTCTTCCGAGTCGTCGTTGTGCCAGAAAACAATATGGATTTTGCATGGGCTAATGTAGTAGCTAGGTGTGCGGCTATGGGCTTACCTGAATTGATGGGTGAGATAATTTGCTGAGCTAAGTAATCAAAGAAAGCCTAATATGTACTAGTGTAAAATTTACTACTAGCAAAGTTTAATATAAAAAACGGTTCCTTTTTTTAGCTAGCTGCACACCTATAATTAGCCGCCACTTAGATTTTAAATCGCGGTATCATATAAGGTACGTAACAGTGTTGGTAATACGGACATTTATTGAACCATATTAGCCAATTCGTAAACAAATAACGGTACAAAAAGTCTGAAATCACTTTACATGACGACCTTTATTAAGAACCCTGCCTGCCACACAGTCCAAACTGAGCCAAGGTTTAGTGAAATGTTTCAGAAAATACTGACCTACTAGTGGGAAAAAAGGAAGGTGGGGAATATGAAGTACTACTACTTTGAACAGACAAAGCATGCTGATATTTGTCTTTACTTTATTATTCCATCTGAAAGGAGCTTATGTAAAACTTAGGATGCCACATTATAATATATATATATATATATATACACACACACACACACACACACACACAAAGGAGCTTATGTAAAACTTAGGATGCCACATTATAATATATACACACACACACACCTGCCTGGTATAGACTTCACGTGATGATGTCTTCCTCCAGCATATTCAACGTGCTTTTGATTAATTTTTCGATTTTGGCACTTCACATTTTAGTCATTTGCACTCCATTTTTTTATCTTTATCATATATAAAGTTACTAAGTTATAAAGGGTAATTTGGTAACTTTATATAGGATAAAGACAAAATGTCAATTGCTAATAGCTAAAAGCGGAGTGTCAAAATCAATTCTCATTTTGATTCCAACATTATTATAGCTTTTTGGTAGTATATCTAATGTTCTACTGATGCATATAGGACTACGTTTTAGCAATTTTCATTCGTGAAACATTGAACTTTTTCTTTTTAGCAACTTTTTTTTCTTCCTATTGTCTCAATTTTTTGTATCTTCCCTGATGAGCAACAATTAGCTGATCAATTAGACGGTATCGGTTTAACTGTGGAAACATATTTTAGATTGTGGCTTTAATTCGGTTTTAAATTCTAAATTTTAGATTCTTGTTGAAGCAGATAAAGTTGACTATTATTGTTGTAAACTAATGATTCAACTGCAATGAATCGAAAGTCGGTAGTGTTTCTGTAAAAAATTTAAATTCTGCTTTTTATAAATGCTAACAACGTAAAGTTTGATTCAGAAAGACTCAAATTTCTGATTCTCCATAAATGCTAACGACTTAGAGTTAGATTTTAGACATATTTTAGCTTCTATGAATTCTGAGAATTCCAAAATCTGTTGGTAATTATTTTTGTCCAAGGCTCATGGTAGTTTTTTTAAGTATAAACTTTATTATTCGCTCTTATTTTTTTTCATTTTTTTATTTTGTAAATTACACGCATTTAGATTCTTACTAGATCTAGGACTTTACTAGTATAATGGAATTTTTTTTTTCTGTGCTCGGCATAATGGAATTTTAGCCTGAGGCAACTTTATTACTCCTCTACATCAATATTGTTTCAATTCTTTTCAACTTTTTATTCTAGATTTAAAGGTTCTTTTTTTTTTAAAGAACAGATAATTTATTAACTTGAGTAATACTATAATATTTACAACAAATAAAGAATATAGAGAGAAGAAAAAAAAGACATCATAGTTGGGGATGAATATACAAAATATTTGGCACATCAAACACGACCGTACGTTCATACGAAATATTCTGCACATCAAACACGACCGTTCATATATGTCTAATTTGTTATGATACTCGGATACAAAATTGAATTAATTATTTTGAAGAATGAAGATACGTAAAATTAATATATATGTTATTGGCATTTCGTTTTCAAATCAAAACATCGATTGTTGTTGTGGTTCGAATTTGCAAATTTTAACAAGTGATCGATCATTATGCATATATAGACCATGCAGTACCTTTGTTATGCATGCATGTACTCAACTTTTGTTGGTAAAATCTACTGTAATTTAATTTTCAGATGAATATAAGCTAATTAATTAATTACTGAATTGAAATCACTACTGTACAGGAAGAAGGATGGGTGGTGTGCCGGGCATTCAAGAAACCAACTGGTCCAAATCCAAATCACAAGCAAGGTTTCGGATCCTGGATTAATCGTTCTAATTACGACTATAATACGAGGGATAGCGGCATGCGGCCTTTATTATTTTCAGACCCAATAAGGGATATTCCAACAAACCCAGCTGCTAATTATACGAATCAAGTCTCTCCATTTCCTCCTCTCTCACCCTTTGGTTCAGAACAAGAACTACTTGAAAATCAGCTCACCGATAGTCCCGTTACCATTTCAACAAGTTTTGGAACACACACTACTACTACTACTACTACTGGCATTAATGATCGCAATGGCAGCAAAATCATCAAAGATTGTGAAGATCATGAAAGGAGCACTACTCAAGTTAGCCAGTATTTGGATTGGAAAAAATTGGATGATTTGCTTGATTTGCAGCTCGTTGAACCGCCGCCATTTTCGCATTCTAATTTTTCGTTGGTTTCCCAGGAAAATGATCAGCTTAACGGTCAAAACCATGCAAGCCATGATCTCTTCACATGCTTTACGGACTTGTAGCTAGCAAATTAAAGTTTGCATAATATTGTAGTTTGAATTTGCAAGAAAATAAATTTATCCTAATAAGAGTACTATATAGTAGACCCATAAAAGATTATTGAGAGGTTCAGATCTTTTTTAGAGGTTTAATTCCAAAGTAATTTATACAGTATTAATATGATGGTTGAAGTGATCATCTTTTTTAGTGGACTTGTTAATTCATCGATCATTTTTAGTACTTTTTCAAGTTATTAGAATATTTGAATTCACTGATTTTGGTTTTCCCAAGAGCTAGCTGCAAAGCATTCGATTTTCTTGATTTGGCAAATTGAACTCAAACTCATTAATCAATTCAGACTCATCCACTAGAAAATAGACCCGACTCAGCCCAACCCATTTATTAATTGAATCTTAGTTGGGTCTTAATTGAGTCAATTTAAATGACCCAAATAAATCATGAACATGACCTAGCTAATTTGAACCCTTCTCAGTCGATTGGTCAATCTGCTGATCGAATATTAATGTGCGCTGAGGGCTTTCCTCTCTCTCTCTCTCTCTCTCTCTCTCTCTCTCTCTACTTTCCAATTCTCTTTCTCATAGTACAGAACAAATCAAACTACTCAAGCATCTAATTCTTACGTTCTCTCTCTTCCAATAGTACAAAACAAACCAACTTTCCAGATCTTACGATCTCTCTCTATCCCTTCGAATTGGTAAAAATTTGGCGGGTACCACATGGGATATACCCATCCAGCACCAAAAAATAAGTACGTATTCACAATTTTCAAGCTTAATAATAATAGGCTTACTGAAATTAAAAAAAAATGCAATATGAATTTTCTTTAATAGATCAAACCCTGCCAAAATATCGTGCTTAAGCTCGAGCTCAAATGAGCCAAGCCTATACAAAAGAGTCGAACTTTTGCAAGCAGAGCCAAGTTTTGGAGTGTTGATCTCAACTTGTTTAATACTAAACGATCCAAAAAATCGTGCTTAAGCTCGGCTCAGTTACTAAAGAGTCAGGCCGAGCCACGAGTTGCTCAGCTCGGTTCGTTTTTGGAAAGTTTTTTTTTTTTTTTGTCTTTGAAGGAAACTTTTGAAGTTGGCAATAGTCAATTCTATTTTTTTTTATCTAGTCAATAGTCAATTATTCGAATCTTTTTTTACTGGATGCTAAAATTTCAGCAGAATCTTCATTTGGTTTAGTAATTTTAGTATACATGGGTAATTTGGTCATTTTAGTATATAGGGGTATTATGATAATTTTAGTAGACAAGGGTAATTTGGTCATTTAAATATATAAGGGTAATATGGTCATTTTAGTTTATATGGGTATTTTAGTAAATTTTAATATTTATGTAATTGGGTTAATGGGTGGGTCGGGTTTGATTTCAAATAAATTGGGTGGGTATGGGTAATTGGGCTCATAACTAATTGGGTCTAAATGGGTCAATGACCTAAGACTCAACCCACTAATAACTTATCCAATTTCCCACCCATTTGACATCCCTTGTACTTAACATAATTTGAGGCAAATGTTAAGTTCACTGTGAATAATTAATGCATGTTATTAATGGTAGGGAGTATTCTGCCAAAGATTTACCGTACCAAAATCCATCGTTGTGTTTTTTTATGTCTTTAGGGTCGACTTATTTGGACTTTAATTTTCAAGTTTTCGTTCCATATTTTCATACTTCAAAAAAATTTTGACAAAAAGTTCAATAATTAAGAAACCACTAAACATCGATAATACACGTACTTGAAAATAATACACGTATTATTTGGACTTTTTGACAAATGTTCAGTTCACCGTGAATAATCAATCATACGGGTAAACCAAACCAAACCAAACCTAATCTTATGTCTCAATACGTGTATAATCAACCATACACGTGTTTTTTTTTTTTTTCCGTTCAAAAATAATAATACACCTGTACTTAGAAAAATTTAAGTTAAGTCAAACACGCCTTAAATCTCAACAATTGAACCCAGTTGGGGTATAAATTTGGCCTAGTAGCCCGAAGTCCGTCCAAGCCAGTTGAGATTTAGCAATTTCTAGAAAATTAGGTGCTGCCCCTGTTTTTTAAGTTTGATTTAAACCCAACCCTGAAATATTTTATCAAAGCTGGGAGGTTCGGATATATTGCGTACTGACTTTTGTGCCCCTCACCCTCACACATTCTCTATTCTGCTCCTTTCAACACACCTTGGAGAGAGAGAGAGAGAGAGAATGGCGAACACAGAGGACTTCAAGCCGGAGGACGACGATCTGATCGACGAGGACGGCACCGTCGACACACACACACTCTCTCTCTTTCTCTCTCTCTAAACCACTCCTAGCAACTTCCCGATCGATGGCATGTCCACGGCCACAGCAGTTGTTTTCTTCGACGACAACCGCGACCTGTATCAGAGGACTCGACAACAACAACGACCACAACCACCACTCAGATCACCAATCGTACCATTCTTCTCCGGCGGGATCACCACCTCTGTCATCACTCTCTCCGGCCATCCGACGACAACAACGAGCTCCACCTCGGTATACTCGCTCTCTCGGCTTTCAACCTTCTCGCCGACACCGACATTAGATCCACTGGCCCGTTCCTTGATGACATCATCCACTTCATCCATGTCGCCAACGTCATTGACACCAACACCGACATCGGATCCATTGGCCCGTGCTAGAGTGAAACAGTATTTCGACTGTAATGAAAGAAGAAGAATTGGTATATAGTATATGTACTTAATACTTTAAGTATGCAATTTTTTTGGGTGGGGTTTGGGATGGATATGGAGCAAACTGTGAAAATAAAGGTGAGTCACTGATTCCTCACTTTGTATTGTTGGCAAGAGATAATTGTATTATTTTTTTAGGTGAACTATGTGTGTAAATTGGATATTTTAGTGTGTGGTGAGGTATGAAAACTGTGTATTTTTTTATGAGAATTATGTATTTTCTGTGAGAACTATCTATGAGAATTGTGTATTTTCTATAAGAATCAGCAATTCACATAGCCAGTTCTCATAGCTCAATTCATATAGCCAGTTCTATATGAGAACTGAATAGTTCATATGATGATGAGATTTGGCAGTTAAAAATTCAATTTTAAATCAATTTAAGTTTTTCATTTTCGAGTTTTTTCTCAGTGCATCCCTTCTCATCCTCTATCTTGTCTTAGGCTCTATTCCGAAAGAATCATGTTTAAAAAGTAACATGCGATTATACTTTATCTTGAAATTGATTTTGATTAATTTTTTTTTCAATTTTTGTTCATATGTGTATTTTTTATGAGAATTGTGTGTTATTCATGAGAACTGTATATTGTCCATGAGAAGTGTTTTTATAACCGTGTATTTTCTATGACAATTATAACAGTGAAGTCATTCTTTGGATTAAAGAATAAATTAGATTGATTTTATCAGTCATCTTGTGATTGTTCCAACTTTCTTTGCGCAATGATGGTTGTATCACGCAAAATTCGGGTCTACAAAAAAAGACGGAAAGATGCTGAATAAGTCAATTTTATTAATTTGAGCAATTTAGGGTTACAATCTCTGATACAATTTTCAAAGAAAATTAATCCTCTGATTCTTCTCTTCGGTTGTTGAAACAAGGGCTTGACAGCTTGATCTCGATTTGAACGGCGATATCTTCTGCGGTCTTTGCGAAGATGATGGCAAATTTGACGGGCTTTGACTTGAGGGCTTTGAGGCTTTTTCTCAAGTTGAATTGCTTGATCTTCTCCAATTTAGGTGAAAAAGATGACGGATTTGTGGATATTGACTTGAGGGCTTTAGAGCTTCTTTTCAAGTCGGTATTTGAGATCTTCTTCAATTTGGTTGAAGGAGATGCGGATTTGCAGATGTTGATTTGAGGGCTTCAGAGCTTGGTCTCAAATTAGTATTTGAGATCTTCTTCATTTGGTTGAAGGAGACTAATGATTGGCAGACTTGGCTTGAACGTACTTCAGAGCTTGGATACTTTGAACTGAAGAGTGTTTGGCTTGATGTGGACTTGAAAGATTCTGAAGGGCCTTCGCAGCTTTGATCTTCAGAGTTTTGGAGTTTGGATTTGATGATGGAGATTTGACTTGAGCGTTCTTCAGGGCTTTGAAGCTTTGATCTGAAGAACCGTCTTGTTTGATGTGGACTTGACTTGAATATTCTTCGGAGCTTTGAAGCTTTGATCTGAAGAACCTTCTTGTTTTGAAGAATTCTGAAGGGCTTGAGGGCTTTGATCTTCAGAGCTCTGGAACTTGTGTGCTTCAATGTGCTGATGGAAAATATGAGAGGGGAGCACCTCTATTTATAGAGATGTGGGATGGAGAGTCACGACCAATCTCTGCTTCCTTCACATTTATCTCCCTTTAATTATTTATTTATTTAGTGTAAAAGAAATAATTAAATTCAATAATTATCCTTCTTTCTTTTATAGAGATGTAGGATGGAGAGTCATGATCAATCTCTACTTCCTGCATATTTATCTCCCTTAAATTATTTCTTTATTTAGTGTAAACGAGATAATTATAATTCAATAATTATCCTTCTTTATTTTATTTTAAGAAAGATAATTACATACAGAGAGAAATACAATTATTATTTCACCAAGTGACTTAATTTGATTGGCCAGTCTCAATAAAAATAATAACTGTGTCACTTTGACACGTGGCACCATTTGATTGGCTTATACGTATCATCTTGACTTTTGACCTTGAGACACATGGCAACATTTGATTGGCCATTTACCGTGCCCTATTTACTAGGTCTCGCAACACGTGGCAACTTGTGATTGGCAGTAAATTTTATGTGTCTACAATGGTTGTTTGTTGTTCCCGAATTGTGTGTATTTTTTCATGAAAACGCTACTGTAGTGTATTTTTGTATGGGAACTGTCTATGAGAACTGTGTATTTTCTATGAGAAATTTTTTGTAAGAACTCCCTATGAAAACTGTGTATTTTATACAAGAACTGTATATTTTCTATGGGAACTGTGTATTTTAGACTTTTAGTGTGTGGTGAGGCTATTTGAACAGTGTATTTTTCAGTTCACATAGTCATTTTACATGACAACTGTCTATGAGAACTGTGTATTTTTTTTTTTACGAAAATTGTGTTTTTTTCTATGAGAACTGTTATTATCCATGATGATTGTCTATGAAAACTATGTATTTTTCTGTGGGAACTATCTATGAGAACTGTGTATTTTTTGTGAGAACTCCCTATGAGAACTATTATTTTATATAAGAACTGTTATTGTCCATGATGATTGTCTATGAGAACTGTGGTTTTTATATGAAAATTGTGTTTTTTTCTATGAGAACTGTTATTATCCATAATGATTGTCTATGAGAACTGTTTATGAGAACTGTGTGTTTTTAATGAGAACTCCGTATAAGAACTATGTATTTTATATAAGAACTGTATATTTTCTATGAGAGTTATATTTTTTTTATGAGAACTATTATTATCTATGATAATTGTCTATGAGAATTGTGTATTCTTTCTATGAGAATTATGTATTTTGTATGAGAACTGTGTATTTTAGTGTGTGATGGATTATTTGAACTGTGTATTTTTCAGTTCACATAGCCATTTCACATGAGAATTGTCTATGAGAATTCTGTTTTTTCTATGAAAACTGTCTTTTTTCGTATGAGAACTATTATTGTCCATGATGATTTTGTACGAGAACTGCGTATTTTTCTATGAGAACTATATATTTTTAATGAGAACTTTGTATTTTAGTGTGTGGTGAAACTATTTGAACTGTGTATTTTCCAGTTCACATAGCCATTTCACACAGTTCTCATAGAACTGATTATGAGAATTGGCAGTCCAGTTCACAGAGCCAATCGTATTTTTGTCTGAAATAATATGGGTCAAAAATTGATTCTAAAAATATAAAGTTTACTAAAAATGGACACGTAGACAAAAAGTTAAGAAAATGGGTAAAATAGTAAAAATGCATAAAAAGTCAAAAGAAATGACTAAAATAAAGAAGAATTATTATTGTCAGGACTATTTGAAGTCCGAACCTAAAAAACGGGGCCGACCTATAAATTCCCCAAAAATTCCAATTCAAGCCCAATATTCCAATTAGTTTCTAACTCTATAAATACTGCTCCCTCCGTCCCAAATTGAATGACAATTTTCGATATTTGTGTCAATTTCAATTCCTTATATATTTGAATATAAATCTCAAAAAATATTCAATATAAATCTTGTTTGATAGTTCTTGATTAGTTTTATTATACAAAGTTTTCAAACTCATGAAAACATTATAGAATGAAATATAAGTAACGAAAAATGACACAAACTTCAAAAATTATTTTTTTAGGACTGAGTGAGTACAAGTTTTCAAGAAAAAAAAATAACAATTCTCTCTTCACACATTGTATATACTTTTTCAATACATGTCAATTTTTGTGAAACTGTCACGCTCTAAAAAATACTACTATGAGAACTAATTTTTAAGTATGTCAGTCTATCAAAAAAACTGACATGGACGGTGGGTTCTTTTAAACTTAACTTATTTCTTTTAATCTTAACTTATCATCACTCATTGAATATAATCAACCAATTAAAATCCTAGTCAAATGACTCTAGCTATTATAGTCGATTATGGAGATTAATTGTCACTCTAGCACTAATTGAATAGTCTCATGTCAATTATATTGTTTATTATTAGATGTACTCATCCTTATTATTAGTTATTGCATTTGCAAATTTAGTTATATTGATCACTGTCAAGTAAGTTAATCAAACAGAATACTGTAATTTTCGTAAATACTAACCTTAATTCAATCGAAGGTCCCACAAAATCACTCAATATCCTTTAATTATTGGTTTCGCCTTTTTCATTAAATTTTCTTATAACAATGAACTTGTAACATATATTTGTTAAAAAGGTATTGAGTAAGTTTGTAAGTTATCATAACAATAAATGAATAATTGTTTCCAGAATAATATTTATCAATTCATTGATACTTAAAATAAATAGTATATTGATAAAATTAAATGAAAATTATTAGCGTATATTTACAAAAAAATATTATGTAAATTTTGAGTAGCGTATATTTACAATAAAATATTATGTAAATTTTGTAAGTTATTCAAAACAATAAATGAATAATTATTTTTACAATAATATTTATAAATTTATTTTTACTTTAAAATAATTTAATGGAATATATTAACAACATTAATTTAAAATTAAGAAAATTTTTTGGCTTAAATATTTAATTTCAAAAAATTGTTATAAAAATATTAGTTTACAAATTAAATAATATTGCCTTAAATATTTATTTTCAAAATACTGTTATAAAAAATATTAGTTTACAAATTAAATATTATTTAATTATATTTATATTTTGAACCAACATATGACTATTTATTATCCAAATGATTAGCAAAATGACAAAAGTGGGGTGCACAGGACAAAAGGTGATGTGAATTTATAAAGTCTTAATAATTAAAAAAATTCCTACAAAAAAAGTACATTTTCCTACCAAAGATGTTGAAACCAGCAACTTGGAGAACTAGTCAGAGAGAGGCGAAAAAAACGTTGAAATGTAACCTTTAGTTATGGTAAGTATTAGGGCTATTCGCGATTCGGTTTTGAGCGGATCAGTTCGGTTCCTAACAGGGTCGGCCTTAGGCATAGGCCCACCAGACGACCGCGTAGGGCCTCCCGTTTTGGGCCTAGTAATTGGACTCCGAAATAGCAAAATATATTAAATAGAAAATTAGAGGCCGGTCCTAAATTTTAGGTGTGATTTCATCCCAACCCTGAATTTTATTGGTGAGCCTATGTAGGTTCGGTTATGTTATGTGTTGACTTGTTTGCCCCTCTCCCTTTCCCTCATCTCGATGAGAAAATATGAGCTTCCCCTTCAAGCCAGGCCCACAGCAACATCACGAGCAGATTTCTCAGTTCAAGTGCAAGCCTCTCTCCGAGCAAGAGAAACCTTCGCTACTCCGATGGCTCGTCCATCTCCGGCGATTCAGACAGCTCGTCGTCGACGCAATCTCCTCCCTCTGAGCAAGAGTTTTGTTCGCCACTCCGACGGTTCGTCCATCTCCGGCGACTCCAACGCGATCTCTCTCCTTGATGGCGATTTTTGCGAATTCTAAATCAACACTCTTGTCGCTTCTCTTATAACTAACGTTCGGATTTCCATCGACATCAAGGGAATTGGAGAAATTAACGCGACCGTATTTCTCGTCGTCAGAGATTTCCGAGTTTCCGTTGGATAAATTAACAGGAGCGTATTTATTTGACACAACAGTTGTGGACGGTGCACTGTGGGCATGTGGCAATTATCCTTTTTTTTTTTTGTAAATAATGGCAATTATTTCTTGAACCCACCTGAATCTGCATTTTGATGAGCTTGGAGATCTCAATTTCGTAACCAGGTTAGGCTACGTGAATTGTGATAAGGCTTTTGTGAACTATTTGTGTTGGAGTTATGTGAAGTGTGTATTTTAATGTGTGGTGAGGTAATATGAATTGTACATTTTTTATTATGTAAACTGTGTGATAGACTATGTGCTCAGAGAGAGGCTATCGGCCAAACACAAAACAATTCTCATTTGACTTCACAATTTGTTGGTAGATATTGAACATTCAAATCTGTAAGGTACATGTATTCTTAGGCTCTGTTCCTAAAGAATACATGTTTAAAAAGTTACATGTCATCGTACTTATCTTGAAATTGATTTTGATTATTTTTTTTTTGTTTTTGTTCAATTGTTGATCGTATGTGTATTTGGTATGAGAACTTTGTATTGTTTATGAAAATTGTCTATGAGAACTGTATACCTTCTATGCGAATTATGTATTTTTCTATGAGACGTGTCTATGAGAATTGTGTTTTTTTTATGAGAACTATGTATTTTCTATGAGATTTGTTTATTTGTCCATAAGAACTGGCTATAAGAATTATGCATTTTCCATGAGAATTGTGTATTTTTTTGTGAAAACTGTCCATGAGAAATATGTATTTTATATGAGAGAATTGTATTTTTTTTATGAGAACTGTGTATTACACATGAGAACTGTTTATGAGAATCGTTTATTTTCGATTAGAACATTGTATTTTTCTATGAGAACTGTGTATCTTTATATGAGAACTATCTATAAAAACTGTATAGTTTTCTAAGAGAACTGTATATTTTTTATGAGAATTATGTATTGTTCATGATAATTATCTATGAGAATTGTGTATTTTCTATGAAAATTGAGTATTGTCCATGAGAACTATGCATTTTCTATGATAACTACATATTTTCTATGAGAACTGTGTATTTAAGTGTGTGGTGAGGCTATTTGAACTATGTATTTTTCAGTTCACATAACCATTTCACATAGTTCTCATAGAACTGATTATGAGAATTGACAATTCTCATAACCAGTTCACATAGCTAAGGGTAAGAACTGTTTATGAGAACTGTGTATTTTATAAGAGAATATTGTATTTTTCTATGATAACTGTGTATTAGACATGAGAATTGGCTATGGGAATTGTATATTTTCTACGGAAACATTATATTTTTCTATAAGAACTGTGTATTTTTTATAAGAACCGTCTATAAGAACTGCGTATTTTTTCAAAAGAGATGTATATTTTTTATGAGAACTGTGTATTTTCTATGTGAATTATGTATTGTCCATGAGAACTTTGTATTTTTTATGACAACTATGTATTTTCTATGAGAATTGTGTATTAAAGTGTGTGGTAAGGCTATTTGAATTATGTATTTTCAAGTTCACATAATCGTTTCACATAGTTCTTATAGAACTGATTATGATAATTGACAGTTCTCATAGCCAGTTCACATAACCAAGAGTATTTTTGTCCAAAACAGTTCTCATAAAGTTAGTTTTCATAGGAACGGTTCTTATAAAATAATTTTCATAGACAATTTTCATAAAAATAGTTCTCATAGAAAAATATTTTTTTTTGATCTTACATAATTTCATATTCAATATGGATCTTGTTTGGTAGATATCGTCAAGTAGGTTCCAAAAATATAATTTTTTTAAAAAATGAATATTTACAACAAAAGATATGACTTTTTGAAATTTAAACAGTGTTTTAATGGTGCACCAATGCTCATGGAGTATTGGATAATTTTTCTATCCTAAATGCACTCTAGTTCAGTGCGCTGATGCACGTGAAGGGACATGATCGGAATAAAAAATACAAATAATTGTTCAGGACTAAATTAAGTCCGAACCTAATTTTTAGGACCGGCCTAAAAGTTCCCCTATATTAAATATTATGTATGTGAAGTATTTTACAAATAGGTTAATGTGCTACACTAGTAAGATGTGCAGGCAGTAAGTGTAAAATTGCGAGTTCGATCTAAGAGTAAAGTCGCAAGTTCGATGGCCTATCTGATTTTTAACGCCAGGAGCATGAAAAAATGGTTTCAAAATGTCAATTTAGAGATTCAAACTCGCATCCTAAGGTTCTAAAGAGGCAGTACAGCCACCGAGCCACAATTCTATCTTGCGTCCTTTATTGAACAACTAATTTATATATCAACATTTAAAAGGCCTCATTTTCAAATATTGCTTGGGGCCTTGAAAAACTCAAGGCCGGGCTTTGTTCTTAGGCGGATTTGCATCCGCCAAATTGTTGTTTTCTCCATCCTCAACCATCTGTGAGTGTTTCATGGTTCGGTTAGTTTGGTTTGCAGTTTAGACGGTTCGACTTGATCGGTTTGGGCGGATTTGAAATAGCCTAAGAACTCCGAAAAAATCTAAAAAGCTTTCAAAATTTTGCATCTGTAAAAATGTTACATTACTCAATTAACATTTTTTTAAATAAAGCACGTTCATATCTGCTTTAAAAAGCTCTTTGAAACCCAAAAATCAGATAACAAAACACACACATTCATACTTACCTCATCCACCACCCGTCCTTGAGCGTTCGGTCAGATCGGTTTGGATGTGGTTTGGGCATATTTAAACCTGTAACTTATTTTTATAAATACCAAAAATTTAAAAAGTATAGTAGCACGATAAAATATCATACCACTCCGTATTGCCCCAAGACTGGCCAATAATTTTTCATATTTGACCTAACGTTAAAATTTCTATGTCAATAACAAACAGCATGGTATATGGAGTACTGTCAAATTTACCAGTAGTATTTTGGTGGGGCTAATAGTTTATTGTGAAGAGCTTAACTTTTTCTCACATTTTTTTATTTTTTACTTTGGGCGGTTTGAGCGGACCCACTTCGATCCGCTCACAGCATATTGTTATTTTTTCCATCCACATCCATCCGTCACATACCTCGGTTTGGTTTACGGACAGATCGGTTTCGGCGGTTCGATTGATCTACTGGACGGGCTTAGTAAGTATATATTATTTTGCGGCTAGTGTCAACATAAAATGTGGTAAGTAAAGCTAGTGTTCATGGTAAATATAATTCCATTTTTTAGGAGGAAAATGCAAAATCATCTTACTTTTGGGGGGTTAGTTTTGATCCAAGGGCTTAGATTAACCTAAACCTGATCTAAAGGTCTATATTTACTAGGGCATCAATGCCCCCAATACCACACTGAGACATCATAGAAAAATTATGTGGGGACTGCTGCAGCGCTTGTTTTTTTATTTTCAGACCTGATACAAGACAGGACAGTTTATTTTTAGAATCGGTATAAATTATTATTTTTTGGATGATTCTTATTTTTTATGAAAAATTAAAAAAATCACATTTGTGTTGTTTTATCTTAAACGTGCTTCGTTTCGTGCCCATGTTGTGCCCGTGCTTCATTGTGCCTCTGTCATGCCCCGTGCCCTTGCTTCATTGTGTCCGTGCCTTGTTGTGGGCTCCAAAACGATGGCCCAACCCGGTCTGCCTTAGTTTTTGTGTCGTGTCGTGCCAACGCTAAATGTGTCCTATCTAAATCATGCTCGTGCCGGCCTAGCCCATTCGACACCTCTATAGAAAAGAGTAGGTATTTTACATTTATGATGAATAATGGTTCTCTACTTCTACCTAAGAATTGTTCACAAGGTATGTAATCAAAATATTGTAATAAATCATATAGAATGAGCCGTTCCTTAGAGCATCTCCAATCTTAACCCAAATTTGGGTCAAAATCCATTTTTGGTTAGGCTCACTCCAATGGAAAAATAATTCATTACCCAAATATATTCTTTTTTTATAATTTCAATAAGCTCGACAAAGATCTTCATCCTCCACCATGGTAAATCCTTTACCACGAATCGATTGCTTTTGGCTTCCTACTGCCACAGGAGAATTTTGCGATATAATTACCACTCCATGAGTTTGTTCCAGACTCATAGAATCCTCAACAATTTCATACTCATCCATTGATCAAATTGGAAATTCACAATTGTACGTTGAGAGAGAGAGAGGAGAGAAGCAGCAATTATGCTGGTTCTTTGCTATCAAAAAGGCATGGAAAGAGGCAAAGAGCCGTTGAGTTTTAAAGGGAAAGAGACGTTGGAAACATGGGGACAGGACTTGGGTTGTCTCAAATTTGGAGAAAAAAATGGGTAAAACCCAAAATGGGAAAGAGTTTGGGTCAAAAATTGGAGAGGGTTTTTTGTGAATTTTGCCCAAATTTTATTTGGGTCTTAAAATGGATCAAGGCTGGAAATGCTCTTAATGCACTTTAAAGGTGGGATCCTTAGGTGACCCGCAATTATGGCTATATAGTAACCCCAAATCTTCTTAGCGAAGATCAAGAGACCTTTGTACTGCAGAGGCAGAGCCGGCCCAAGGTATTTTGGTGCCCAATGCCTGTTCTAAGAATGATGCCCTAAATGCTTGACAATTTTTATAGGAAAAAAAAAACAGTCAGAGAAAGCCAAAACTATAGTATTAAATCCACTTTGCCAATTGAGTCTTTCCTCTATCGAAGTGGGACAAATAAGTTGCAAAACAAAGCCTCCCACCTATAATCCCACATCGCTAGTTGAAAAAAACAATCAAGACAAAAAATCTATTATAAGTAGAAAGTCATACTGCCTCAGTATCAATGCTTAAGAGACTGGACATTACTTTTGAAACTTGGACTGAACATTTCCTAAAAAGAGTCCTACCCAACCCAAATATTAAAAAAACTTGGGATGCCCTAAAATTGGGCATCTTGGGGATGCCCAAAGCCCAGGCCTTGTGGGCCTTGTGCCTGAGCCGGCTATGTGCAGAGGTGCATTACAAGGATCAAGGGTGTAGTAGAGCATCCCAGACATCCATCTTTATAATCAATGGTCAAAATTTTATACTTCTTAAAATCTTGAAAATCTTGACCATTGATTGTAGGAGGAAGAGCAGTCATAGACCTAACAAGCCAACATCATCACATACCAGTAACCAGACACACAACATGAAGAGCCATCTCACTTGACCAGAACAAATGGTTTCATGCGTTGCTGTAGGTTCGAAAAGTTACTGTCCTTCGTATGTGTCTAGGCATTGTTGCTCCAAACACCCTCGTCAAGCAAAACAAAAGAAAAATGATTTTCACACTCCTCTTTTAACTACTCACACTCTTTTTATTGTTTTTATCCACATGAATTTACAATATTGTTCTTGAATGTGTGAAAAAGTGTATTGTATAAAGGTCAAAATAGTAAAGACAAAAAAAAAAATGTGAGTGGCTAAAAGAGGAGTGTGAAAATCAATTCCCCAAAACAAACTTTAAAAGGAAAACAAAAAAGGACCATACAAACATCATCTGGAAGATTATCTGATTTTCAACAACTTATTACGTAGCAGTAAATGATACCATGATCACAATATATCCAATTCGTAAACACAAAAGCTCACTGCTTTCAAGATCCCGATGCCCTGTCTTTATGGACTTCCGTCGGGTGTTTTTTTTACACATGCAGTCTCCCAGGTCCAGAATGCAGCTGAAGAGTCCTGCTTGGAACCACCTGAAGAACACCAGGTTGCTCTGCCAAAAAGTTGAATAATAAAGTAAGTACCTTTTTCCTTTAAATTTTCTCATCTCTCCCCTTAATATTTAGAATTTCACCTGGTTATTCAGGGCAACAATATCTCAGTACAAAAAAAATAATGGTCAGAACACAAATCTCCAGATCTTCCATGATAATCAAATATAAAAACATCAAAACCTGGAAGTAAATCATGTTTGTGAAGATAAACATCATGTAGTTAAATACAACTGGGCATGTTTGACCTCCCGCAGACTCATCTACTTGTTTCATAGGGCAGCATTTTACTCTTGTGTACATAACATACTCCGTATAACATGATGCCTAGAAACGCTATGAAAATTTCTCACATTCAATCTGTTCAAATGAGTAATTCTCTGGCAGGACAAGCAGAATAACAATAATCAATAATGTACGACCATCAACTATCACTATGTGGGGACGGATTTTGAACTCCCAACCTCTCGCGCGGGAAAGTACTAGGCATGCCACTAGGCCATAACAGTGAGGTAACATGTGAAAAATAAACTTACAACGAGCTACTAATAAAGAAATGAGCATTTACAGAGTAGAAGACATTTACAGACAATTTTCCCAGTCTACATCTCATATTCCTAAGTGGTAGCCTAAGCATGTCATGAAGAACCATGTAATAACTAATATCGTCTAGAAAAGATTTTTAAGTTAGCTTGGAGAAGCTTTCCTCTAGTAATCCAAACAGCAGCAGGCAGCTACTGGCATCTAATTAGATGCCAGCCTTATTTCCAGATAAGACAGTACCTGTCTTGCCATCCCATCTCAGAAATATTAAGCCACAAGTGCTATTTTGGTGTCCAATATGAGTTATGATACACAACTTGAATTTGACAGAATGTAATTGTTCAATACTTCAATTTAGGATACCAACAGGATTATTAATGGACGTCCGCATTTTAATGTTACTTTAGTCATGATCCAAAACAGTAGAGGTAAAAAAAATGTTAAAACAGTTCTGGAACAACCCTCATTTGCCTATGTTCTTTTCCTTGAACCAAACAAAAACATTGACACAATTCGAGACACATTTGGAAAACTGTGAAGTATGATCATGCTGTTTTCCTGTGGCTTATGGTAATGATCTAGTTACTTTTCATATCATTGAAATGAATCAAAATACCAACCAGTTCAGATATCATTCATCAATCAATACCATCTTTATAGTATCAATTCAGATCTTAAATAGCCACATGACAGACAGGGAGTTCCCAAGGTTCATCATTGTAAGCGCGTAAGCGCATATCCGCAGAGGCTATAAGTTGAAATAATGTATCACTCCAGCAGCTGGTGCCTTGAACGTCTGAAGGAACCTAAGAAGCACAGAGACACTTGCGGGACACAGACATCCCTCAACTCCAAAAAGATTGTCTTAATCAAAACTTCCAATTCACAATACCAGACACTTCCGCAGCACTTGTTTAACATCCAAGCACGTCAACTTGATGAATAGTCACAGCAATACTATTAGGCATTATTGGGAATGCAACTTATGCACTCAATATTTAGTTTGAAAATTCGAATAGAATTATATAACGAGGTGATGTAATACATTGCAACATCAGCATATTGTAATATTGTACAATTGTTTCATTTGTCAGAAAGGAACCTAGGCTATAACCAACATTAATTCTCTTTGTTGATCTAGTCACGTAATCAGTCATGACTGAAACCACAAGAACGTCTCTCCAAACCAGAGGATGTCACTTCAAAACTTTTAACTAGTGCATTTTCATTTGGAAAGCACATAATATAACTGATGCAGGAAAAAGATTACAGCAGCACAATTACAAAGAGCAAACAAAAGTGAGGACTCAATTATCAACCTATAGAAGTTATTTAAGTGCATTAGACATGCCTCACAGAGTTATAAGAAGGGAACTATTAAAATTGAAGTCGCGCTCATAAAGCTGGTCATTTGCAACATGGAAGCAAAGTCATCTTTGTGCTCGTGGTAGATGATAGAACCTCCGTTTGGAGCTAATAGGGAGGGGAAGAAGCAATATTTAGCTAAAACAAACTTGAGCCATTCAATTTATACCATGCATATTGCAGTCATACTAATAGTTAATATTCTTATGCTCTAGCTTATGTTACACATTACTCTAGTTGTGCACCAAAAACAACAAATTTGAACCTCTCATAGTCTACTGCAAGTACCCGTTGGCCAAGATAGAAATGCCTACTCATTGTACGCCTTGGTTCGTTTATGGGATACTCAAGCATGTACTAAAGCACATGACGAGATGCAAAAAGACCGACACAAAGGAACCATTGATTCCCTGAGCCACTCATGCTCATGTCGCATAGGCATTTTTCCATCCAGTAAACAAATCAAGAGAATGCCCCAAATGAAATAAAAAATCACAAACAAATCGATTGAGAGAAGAAGAGAATGGGAATATCAATATCAAAAAATTGATGATTTCGTTGCAAAATCTTGCCACTTTATGGACCTAGAAATTGTATAGGAAGAGAAATATGTACAGCAATCAAGAATATCTCTAAAGTATGAATTGCCGACGGCCAGCCAAATTAGGTCTTGCCAACTAATCAAGAAATCCACCTAAATCAGATGCCCCATACAAAGATATGAGGATTGTGAAACACAATTCGCCATTATCAAAGAATGGTCTTCACTTTCATGGACCACTCGAAGCTCGATTATAATTTGCGGCACACACTGAAACAAAGTTCCTTATTTGTTTCCAGGGTAAGGGGCTGTGTATAAACCATATTCCTGCAATTTACTCTACTCAATTTTGATTATGTCTTGCTTCATTAAATCCAAATATTAGTATGATCTCGAGGAAACCTCCCACATGATCTTCTCCATTTATCTCTTAGCACATATAAATTAATGATGTAATTTTCTGCTATCGCCACTACAATGACTTAACATCCAAAGAACCTACCATAACTCCACGAATAGAAACGAGACCTACATGAGTCTCTCATCACGAAACCAATCAAGCAAATGGAATTCATCCCACATGACAAAGGAAATCACAGCGTAGTATACCCAAGATTAAACTCTAATTTTCTAGATTTTTGATGTAGAACACATGGAGACCCAATTCCATGATCAGCTGGACCGAGCCAAGCCCCGGAAGCCCAAACGATGTTTAATTTCAAATTACCCAAATTGACAAAATTCGGACGAGCTCGGAATAGGCCCCAACTTGGTGGGCTGACTTATTTTCGAGCTCCGGTCCATAGTCATTAACCCTAGGTTGATGATCAATGGTGCTTTTCGGCCTACTTCCTTCGTTTAAGCTTTCAATTGCGTTATTTTTCCCTTTTTAGGAAGGATTTTTTTCGTTAATAACTCTAAGACCGTGATTCCTTTTAAGTTGATTATATTTGGGAAAGTCTTGTTTTTCTTTCCCGTTTTCAGTTTTAGGAAAAGCCCCAAATTCTGGGACTTTTTATTTTCCAAGTTTATATTTAGGGTTTCTAGGATTTCAGCCTATATAAAGGTTTGTAACCTATTCAATTATCCAGCTTTTATCAATAATATTGCAGAGATTCTCTCTTTCTTTCTTGTGCGCAAGATTTGCTCGTTGCGACGAGTTGTTTATCTCGTTTGGACTAGTACGCTAACTAGTCTCTCGTGAATTCCATTGCATCAATTTTATATCGAAGTTCAGACCAACAAGATAATTTCCCAAATCTGCCATGATTAACTGAGGGTATGGGTCTCCGTATGAGATCAGAGTTGCAGTGCCTCGGAAATATGAAAAGCGAGATGAATGTAAGACACTTGGTCACTTCTGCACTTAAGCAACTGGCCCCATACATTACAGGAAAGAATGGGAGATGAAGGATCTGGAATTGAGGTTCATGTTTAACACCAACAAGACTGAGTGGGAAGAGGTGAAAAGGAGAAAAAGTAAAGGAGGTTCTTATCCCACCAGTTACTTTAGTGTGCTTTCCTCTTGTGGCTTAAACAATGTGGTCGAATTGAAAAATCTTAAAGAGGCCGTGACAAGTAGATGCTGTAGTGTGTCTCCTAGTGTGGTTGTGGCTTCTCCTACTAAGGAGAAAGTGGTTTCTCCTTCTTCGGCTGCTGGAGCAGAACGGGTCTTTGTGGTAGAGCATCCAGATGTTGCACTCGCAGATACTTCCCACGGTCCTTGTGAAAGGGGGTATGGCACGCACTCTATGATCTACATATTCCAAAGAGTATTCAAAGACCCATTCACATGGCCAAGAAAAAGCTTCTAGAGAGAATTGAAATCCTCGAGGCAGCAAATGACCTCTCCTATAAGCCAAAGAAATCTTGCTTAAAGCCTTCAAACAAGTAGAAGATAAGAGTTTCTTAAATAAGTGCAATCTCTTGGGTCGAGAGTCTTATTTGTTTTCTTCGACAATTTTTGTTTCTCCACCTTGGCTTTCTCTCGAGCATCGTTTTAACTCACGCATAATTTGCCTATCAAAAAAAAAAAAAAAACTCACGCATAATTACCGAAAATTTTCACAACTCCAAATTCTAACAGCGCATAATACAGTAGCAACAGCAAAGGTAAAACAAAAAAAAACCCTTACTTGACATCTCCGTGACTTGCTCAGGAGTCAGTTTGGCAGAGAACCCACTTGCAGCGTGCTTGTAACTGTACACCAGCGCCTCCCTCGCTGCGTCCTCGCTAATCCACACACACATATCAAAACCACCACACACATGACATTTATACATATCAGATCGATTTCGACAGTCTAAGATTTTAGGGGGAAATAAAAAACCCTTATCGTCAAATGAATATACAGTCAAGTCAAGTAATCACCCCCTCCTAATCCGTCCGTGTGCATATACTACATGTACGTATGCATATGAGCATAATAGTGGAGAGAGAGGGGAAGGGGGAGGAGAGAGAAACCTGCCGAGGACGGAAGCGAGGGTGCGGAGGTGGAAGGATTCGGGTTCTTCGTTCTCAGGCTTCTCGGTGTAGATGATGTGAACGGAGGCCTCCGATTCTGAGGAAGGATGCGGAAGGGAATCGTCCGCCATAGCTGTGGTGCTCGTCCAAGGAGAAGAACAAGGAAAGGAACAAATGATGGACGAGGAGAAGAAGAAGCAAATGTACAAGGCGCTTGGTTTGATCTGCATTATTACTACTGCTCCTATTATCGTTTATGTTTATTAATCGGCGTGAGAATATAAATACTGTTTATGTAGCCCTCGAAGATATGCTGGTGATTCGAAGAATCGCGAGGGATCGAGAGAGACGTTTTTTTGTTTGTTTGTTTGTTTGTTTTATTTTTTTGTTTTGTTTTTTTGTGCTTTAGGAACAAACGAAGGTATCCAATGCTGAGGCGTGGTGAGTCAAGTCCTCCTGCGATGTCTAACGCTTTTCAGCCACGAATATTCTTTCAACACCTCAACTTAGACTTTCTGAAACATCAATTTAATTTGATACGTGTCAAATATCTAAATGAAAGAATAGAGAATTGGATTATACACCTACATGATTCGGATTAAGCTCATTTTTGTATATGAATGAAAAAATAAAAGCTTGGATCAAATACCTACACGTATCGAATTGAACTGATTTTTAGTAGAGAAACTCGAAAAATTATGTTAAAAGTATTGAAACGGCTCAAATTATCTGTGCGAAACCACTGGCCTCACATAACGGTCTGTGCAAGGTCTGTGGGCCCCTGTAGGTGTCCATAGAAGGGTGATTGATTAAAATTGGAGTTAGTTCTGTGAAAACATTCCTTATTTGTTATTTTGCGTAATTTTTTGTGGATGATTGATTCATCTCAACGAGTAATCTAAGAAGTACTAAAAAACTATGTTCAAAACTAAAATTTTTGAACAAAGAAAAAAAATAATCCAATTCATTTAGCTAGAAGAAGGATCAATGGGTTGACTAAGTAAAAGATTGGGAGATGGTGAGGGGAGGATGAGTAGCTCAAAAAGTACTTAAGGGTGTTTATGTTAGTGATTAACTTATGCATTATAATTTTTTGATTTTATCTTTATTCAATTTTTATTTTTATTTTTGCATTTGTTAGTTTTACGGCAAAGTTTTAGGTAAGATAGGTTTGTCTCAACAAGAAGAATCGAAAAAATAAAAAATTATAACTTTTACACAAGTATTTTAAAATATGTCCAAAGAAAAGCTTAAAAAGTTAGTTTTTGAACTCTTTCTTGGATATTTCCCGAAATACTTGTGTAAAGTCATAATTTTTTTACGTTTCTAGTTCTTGAAATTGCTAGGTAAAACATGCTCTATTGATTCAGTTTTCATGGTACTTCCTACAGCATAATTTCAACCATTCACATTCCTGAAGCAATCCTTGTTGTATTTAGAAAGAACATGGCTTTGTTGGCTGGAAAAACTAATACTCCATGAGGTTAATGAAACAGAATAAAACCAAGGAATCTCAAAAGCTTCAGAAAACAGCCTCCAATACAAGCAAAAATACAGCAGAGTCACAACGACTACCAGCAGAAAAACATATACCCATGAAATGCACTAACAGATGAAGAAAAACATAGCATCAGAAATTCCGTAGAGCCATTACTCAAGTCACGACTGTCCGTCCTCTTTCCGGGCACTCCATTCACTTAACAAGCTCACTCCTACACACTAACTTTCAAGAATACAAAAAAATAAACCAGAGTACAACCACAATACATCCCAAACATAAGAAAAAGGATTATTTACCGAGACATCCCTCAACGTTTATCCGTTTTTCACGGACACCCCCTCCACGAATTTTCGCTACGGCCAAACCCCCTCATTAGAGTTTGAGTAAATTACACTAAGCCCCCCTCAACTAACCTGTATTTTCATTTAACCCCCTCATACTACAAAACTCGACATTGTGCACCCTCTAACTATCCAGAGTTGACACTTAACACCCTTTTGTTAGGTCTCCATAGGAAAAATGTACCGACGGCAGTTTTCGGCCACCGAACAGCCGATCCGAGCCGTCCAAAAAAAATTTTAAAAAAAACCGAGTGGGTTTAAGCGGGAATCAACGGCATCCGACATGCGTAGGTGCTCGATCCAAACACCACATTTAAATTCTTGGGATGTTTGGATCGAGCACCTACGCACGTCGGATGCCGTTGATTCCTGCGTAAGCCCACTCGATTTTTTTTATAAATTTTTTGGAAAGGCTCGGATCGGCCGTCCGGTGGCCGGAGACGGCCGTCGGTGCATTTTTCCTACGGAGACCTAACAAAAGGGTGTTAAGTGTCAACTCTAGATAGTTAGAGGGTGCACAATGTACAATTTTGTAGTTTGGGGGGTTAAGTGAAAATGAGGATTAGTTGAGGGGAACTTAGTATAATTTACTCTTAAAGTTTTTGTTTGAGGGACCTAACGCCGTTGAACGGAATGACTGAAAAGATTATTTTGCCCTCACCTATTTTTGCCTCACCAGTCACCACTCCCACTCTCTCCTCTCCTTTTGGCTGAAATTCAAACCAAACCCATTTCTCCTCCACCTCGCCACACACCAGCACACCCACTGCCACTACCGACTGCCGACCATGGCCGGCGAGAATAACAACTCCGATGACCGCCCCACGCGCCACACACACACACACACTATCTCTCTCTCTCTCTCTCAACTTCTCATATGAAGTATTTCAACAAACAAATTTGATCCAATAGGATTAGACGAAAGACTTCGATTGTGGCTTCCTTTTAGGGTTTTGAAAGCTGGGTGAGGGCTGATTTAGTTGATTAGGGCTTCGATTTCAAGTTCGCAGGTTCATTTGGGGTTTATCTAAATTAGAGATTCAAGTTAGGGTGGGTCGCTGGAGGATGGGTGTGTCCGACGAGGGTCGCCAGTGGATGGGTGTCGCCTACGAGGGTCACCGGTGGACTGGGTGTCGCTGCAACAACATCGCCTTTTTCCCGCCGTCTCTGGATCTGAAGAATAGTGATGGAAGGAAGATTTTCGGTGGACTGGGTGTCGCCGCAACAACATCAGCGGAGGACGGCGAGGAGGTGGCGGATGTGGTGGTCGCCGCGGAAGGCTGGGAAGCCCACGACCACGCCAGCCCCGCCGTCTCCGTCCTCTCCACCCTCCTCTCTGTCTTCTGCTACGCCGAGTTTGCTGTCGAGATCCCCGCCGCCGGCGGGTACTTTTCCTACCTCCGCATCAAGCTCGGCAACTTCCTCGCTTTGTAGCCGCCGAGAATATCCTCCTCGAGGCTGTTGTCGGTGCCGCCAGACTCAGTTGGTGGATGTTTTGTGATTTCAATTTCGTTATTTATTTGATTTCACCACATTTATAGTATATCTCAATCTCCGGCGACTCAAAATTTTACCCAATTTGTGGACTGTGGACAGAGACGATGTGATGAAATCAATTTGTGCCAGTTTTCAATTTGTGGGTTTGAACTTTGATGTTTGATTTAGAAGGGAAAGGGAGAGACGGGAATTGTAATGAGAGAAGGGTGGAGTGGGTGGTGGCCAATGGGGTGGTGGTTGCAGTGAGAGAAGGGCGGCGTGGTCGGTGGTGGTCTGTGATGCTGCTATGGTTTGCTGGGAGGAAGGAAGGATTGAGGGAAGAGTGGAAACATGGTTGATGGTAACATTGGAACATTTTATTACTTTTGAAATAATTTCAGTAAAAAAAAATAAACAGAACGTGACGGAATTCTAACAGAAGGGGTGTACAGGACAAACAAACTTTAATGAAGGGGTCTCGCCGTAGCGAGAATTCATGGAGGGGGTGTCCGTAAAACACGGGTAAACGTGGAGGGGTGTCTAGGTAAATAACCCTAAGAAAAAACATAGCTCAAGTATCAATATTACGTTAAGAGGTCTACAAATACAGTGAACATCCCATTAAAAAAACCAACAAAACAAAAATACCCAAGCGTAATCTTTGACAACTCATCCTCATCTCCAAATTGTTCTCCCATCCTGCGACACAAATAGGTAATAATATCAATAGAAGAAACAAAAGAGAGCTTCCAAAATTTTCAAGACATAAAATATTGAAATAGTCTTGGCATTAACGTTCACAAACCTTGTCACTGCAAATTTCTCGATTGATGAAGTAACGGCTAAAATGAAGGGGTTTATCCTTAGAGGCATGCACATAGACTGAAAATCTACCCATCTTGGCTCTGCAAAAGTACATAATGTTGGAAATTCCCATTTATTTAGAAGTTTCAAAACTTTATTTATTTATTGGACACAATTCAAACCCAATAGGTGTGTCTTTTATTACACCAAGGGTTGTGAGTCTTTAAACCAAAGGTATTTGGTTTGAATTGAAGAGGTGTGTTTGTTGTGAATAGATACACACAGGAGTCTGTAAATACTTGGACTCCTTTCACACACAATATACAAAACGTTACTCTCTCTCTCTCTCTCTCTCTCTCTCTCTCTCTCTCTCTCTCTCTCTCAAATATAACGTTACTTCTTTCTTCTATATTCAACTATTTTTGGGCAACTGATATAAACTTGGCGAATCCATCTAGTGCATCCGTGCATTGTGCTAGATTCCTGTGAGTCTTGGGTTAAATCTTGGAGCGTTTGTGATCATTAGAACCGGCATGGAAGGAGCCCACAACGACTTTAGGACAGCGTCTTCGACGTGCCTCTCATGATTACACAAGCCAATTCTCTTAACATTTACTACTGTTTTGTCTTTGTTCTTGTGGGATAATCTATATCTAAATTGTTTTCTCAAACCTACTTCTTTTAATCAAAGGGTTTTTCCATTATCAGTATTTTTCCGTAACACATAAAGCGTTATAACTCTAGATGACAGCTACACAGGTCATGAGGAGTGCCACAAATGAATGAATGAAAACAGAAAAGCCAGCAATTACACCACACACTTAACGTAGCAAAACCTCTTTTCAGAAAAATGGGTTCATATAAATCTTGAAAAAGGCCATAGCTAAATTGTGCGAAATTGTCACAACGACTAATAGCAGGTTGTTGAGTTTTGGGCAATGAGAATTGGGTATAGCTAGGTACGTACAACAAGTTGTTGGCCAGCTTTATAAATTTTTCTTTCTAGAAGCACATAATCTTAGCTAACCTTTCAAAATCGCTCACATGTGGATGTTTGAAGCATGAGCTGGACATGCCCTAAGCTTCCAATCAGATACAACTTATCAAGCTTCAAGCTAAGTGAATCAGCACATTGTTGACAAGGGTGTAAACTAAGAGATATCACACAAAGAATCTCCACATAAAATGAAAAAAGTAATTCCCTCCCCAAGCTTACTTGATCGCAATTCAAAAGAATATGCATAACCATTAACCAGTGGTGGACGCAAGATTTGTACCTGGCAAGGCCCAAACCATGTGTTTCGTGGTTTGTCTTCTTCTTTGATTTTCTCAAAATTAGGGCTCGTAAAATACTCATTTTCTCGAACAAAACCCTAACTCGGAAAAAATTACAGATCTACAGATTAAGAGAAAGAGAGAGAGGAGTTACCTTGTTTGTGTGGTTCGTCATTTGTCCTTCTTCTCTGTGGATCTGTTGGAGTTAACAGAAAAAACCCTAATATTAGACTCAAACCTGGTTGCGACCAAAGAAAGAGAGAGATTCATATCAGAGAGATACCTCATTGCATCGTCGATCATGGGGTTTGCGGTTCACGTCGTTCGTATCTTCTCTCTCTCTTCGAAGAAGAATGGGAAAGCGTATTCCATGAGGAAGGAGATCCGCGAATGACTTTTACTCGACCCATGCCCTTTTTAAACCCGCGAGATGCACGCTTTTATCACTGCCATTGGATCCAACGGCTCACACGCGACGTCTGCATTTCTGCATTCTAAGGATGTCCACAGCTAAATGCCCTTGTATGTACACATATATACACACACCACAGCAAACACACCAATTCATTCCACCATTCTCTCTGTGCAAATGGAAGACCCTAAATTTTGCCCTAAATTCCATTCACATCCACGAGCACCACCAACGCCGGCACCACCACAGAAGCATCTCTCTCTCTCTCTCTCTCTCTCTCTCTCTCTCTCTCTCTCTCCCCTGACTCTCCAAAAATCCTTATCCAAACTCAAGAGAAATACTCCACAGCAATGGACTTCGAAAAAGAAGAATAGTATGCCCCCACAATGGAAGACGAAGAAGAGGAGTGTAATACCCGTTCCGGATATTAGAGTATTTAATTCATCTTTTAATTGAATTATATGTTTTTGGGGTCGATTTGTTTATATTGGAAGTTTGGGGGACTTGTGTGTGACATAAGGATGGAACATAAGTGAGCATGTGGTTTCATTTGTATTGGATAAATTTCCTTAGGCCTTGTCAAATATCCTGGGGGATATTTTGTTAGATATTCTTTCCCTATTCTCATCTTATTCTAACGTAGAGAGAGAGAGAGAGAGAGAGAGAGAGAGAGAGAAGAGGAAGAGAAATAAGAAGAAGGAGAAGAAGAGAGAAGAGCTTGAAGGTTCTTGGTTGTCTAGGTTGTTGATCATCTAGGTAATTCTAGGTTTGAATTGTTAAATTTCATGTTTGGGCAAACCTAATTTCATGCTTTAATAGTTGGATTTATGCCTTAATTGGATGATGCAAGTTGATTTGAGTATGAGAAGAATATTACTTGAATCTCTTGAAT
Source organism: Rhododendron mucronatum var. ripense (assembly GCA_019656295.1). Taxonomy (NCBI): domain Eukaryota; kingdom Viridiplantae; phylum Streptophyta; class Magnoliopsida; order Ericales; family Ericaceae; genus Rhododendron; species Rhododendron mucronatum. The sequence goes on along the minus strand of BPLT01000038.1, from coordinate 450,977 downwards.
TATTGTATTTTGAAGCTTCTTTGATTCTTGGGATTTGATAATTTTGAGTAGCTCTTTAATTTACATGAGTTAAAGCATGATTTGGTGTAGTTTGAGGAGTGTTGGATGTGGTTTGAGTAAAGGGAAAAGTGGGGAATTGGAAGGAAATCGTGCTGGATTTTCGTTGAAAAACCCAGTTGGTACCTGTACCACTTTTGGTGGTACCTGTACCGGCAGTCCAGAACTGAAACATTTTGGTCGATTTCGGGTGGGTACCTGTACTGAGTTTTGTGGTACCTGTACCCATTGGGTACTTTTTCAGCAATTGTTGAGGAACTTCGCATGATTATATCTTTTTCATTCGGACTCCGTTTTGGGCAAATTATGTATCAAAATTGATGTACTCGGAGCGTACTTTCCATTGGTGGTGGTTTCACAACCTAATTCTAATCCAATTAAAAGTTATGGCCAATACAAGGCAAGTTGGTCATAAGTTTGCAAACCAATTTCAAGAGTTATTTCATATTTAAACTCTATGATTGTTTTGGGATACTCTTAGGTGTTGATATGACCATATTGTATTCGATAGACATTGTTTAGCTTCTTTTTAGCTTTGTAACTTTGTGCCGAGTATTCATTGAATTTGTAACTAATATGAGTTAACTTGTGGCTAGGTAAAGAGCCGGTCTTTCAGGAGGTGCCGAAATCTTAGTTTGGCATACTTCGGTCGATACGAAGGTGAGTGTGTTTGACATGGATATGTTCAATGAGATATTGCATGGTGGTGTTTGTGTATCATACTATTTGAGATTTAGTCAATGATATGCATGCTTGTTGGATGTTAATTATACCGCCGAAGGTTTGTGTGTGAGGCACACCATGTCGTAAGCCATGCCGCCTAATTACCGGTGGTTGGGAGCGTGGTGTGTGGGACACCACTCCTGGGGTATATGGGTTTATGGCAGACGTGCCAGCGCATGTGTTGTGATTATATGTGTGGGTTATTCGTTTGAGTGCATATGCTAAGTTTGTATGGATTACTTTCGATTGAGATGTTCCTTCGGGTATCGTAGTATATTATTGAATATATTCTATGTCTCACACACTCTGGTTTTCCTTTTTGGATTGCCAGGTCACAGGTGGTCGTAGAGTTGGTCCACTACCAGTCGACGTTTTGGAGACACTTGGATTTGTACCGAGTGTTGATGCTTGTGGTCGAGTTGGTTTTAATGGGTCAAACTCTGATTTTTGTTAAACTCATTTTGTGACTTCAAGTTGTAGATATGTTGGGTGTCTTTTGTATAATGCAAGTTTATTGATATAGTTGGTACTTTGTTTATATTAATGTTAAGTCTTCCGCTGGGGTTTTACTCTATTCTTTTATTGGTTGTCTTTTAGTTGTTGGTTTTTTTATGTGGAATGCCACGTGGCCGTGTCGGTTCGGGCCCACTCTGGGTGTCGTTCCGGGACGGGGCGTGACAAGGAGATCCCCCAGGAAGGCGCCTGGGCCCTAATCATCCACCACCTCTCCCCATTATTTGCCTTGAAAGGTAAAACCCCAAAACTGGGTTACGAACTGGACAAATGATTATGAAAATATGGAATTACCTGTTGTGATTATGGCGGTCAGTTAGGTCTTCGGTGGACAGCAATTGGTGCGGGCGGTGGTGCTGGTGCGGGGTGGGTTGGGGTGGAGCAAAAATGGGTTTGGTTTAGGGTGGAGCAGACATAGGGAGGAGAGAGAAATCCATATTTGCGAGTCTACGACAACGGAATCCAATTCAAATTGATGGCTCAATTAGGTTGAATTAGTCAATTTCTAAGGCTTAAAACTAAGAGAATTGAATCAAATTGGATGGGCGGGCAATTTTTTCACATTTTTGCAATTGTGCCCCTCAATTGGGCAGCTGCCTGTTTTGATGTCGAGGGTAATTTCGTCTTTCCTCATTATAAGCTGATGACATCGTGTTGGCGTCATGTTTTTTGGCCCGTCCCTTTCTTTCGTATATGGGACAAATCGTTCTAGACCATCAGAGAACTCTCTCCACTTCTCAAAGAGTTGGGTGTTTTCAGACGAAACCAGCGGAGATGATTTCCTAATCTGCTCGCTCTTCTCGCCGCCTGGATCTTCCTCTGCCTCTACCGTCCGTCCGATCCCCCCATCATCCTCAACCGCGCCTTCTCCAGGGGTAATCACGTCCATCCATGTGGGAATCTTTTAGTACTGGTGTCTGTGTCTGCGTCCGCATCTTGATTTCTCTCTCTACGAGTGGATGCTTCCAAAGATGGGTTTCTTGGCCCTGGACATTCCGATCGGCTGTTGCACATTGGCGTTCTATTTTTCGACCTCGTCGGCCACTGTGACTCATCCCGTGAGGTTAGATTTCTATTTTTTTGATTTCTTCCTCACCTTTTCTTGGTTGGTGTTCTCTACGTCTTGTTCAGTGCGATGAATCTAAGCGTAGGGTATTGTTGCTTAAAAAATTTCGTAGTCTCGAGTTTGTATTTTTTTGGCTCCAGTTCTCTTTTTCTGACCTCGTCAGTAGTTATTTGGGGTGATTGCTTATCTGATCTGGTTAGGGCTAACGTGTAGGGTTTCTCGTCGCTTCAAATGGTTGCTAGGCCGAGAGTTCGTTTGAGTTGTTCGATGAGTCTAGAATAATGTTTTGTATCAATGATTCTAATTTGAGGAGAATGTTTGAAAAATTTTGGTGGGTTTGGTTTTTGGGTGTGGGTTTTGTCGATTCAGCTGCTAAATTGGATTTTTGGTGGGTTTGATTTTTGCTTGTCGTTTGCAAATTTTTGACGGGTTTTGTTTACTGTACTTCAACTTGCAAGTATGACGATTCATCAGCGAAAGATGCGAAATAATGTGGATAATCATCTCATAGGATTTCCTCTTTTTGTGGTTCTACTTCTAGGGCAAACTTATAGGAGTAGAATTATTAAGAAAAAATGTATTACACACCAACAAATTCGTGCATTCACATATCCCACATCTACCCACAGGCCACAACCATGAAATATTTGGTGAATATGAACACTCAAGATAGAGAGGCTAAAGGCCAATTTCTATCCGTTAAGGATTGATCGATCTAAATACTCAACTAACCATTGTCTTCCGACAGGCAGAACTGCCTGAGGTATGCATTGTCATCACAAAAATACAGTTTGACATTCTTCTTGGCACGAATCAGACAATGTTGTTTATTTAGACAATGGTTGTTGCATGCTAAGCTATAAGTTGTCGACTGCACCAGAAAATGAGAGAATAAAATAAAAGCCAAAAAAAATGCAAAAGTCATGCTCAAACAAGAAGACAAGAAATGAGTATGACAAAAGGAGCCAAAATTGGGGTTATTAGGAATGAACTATTCAGTAGAAAAAGGTGCAAAGGATGGAAGTGGGAAACCTAATTTCTGAAGGTTCCCAATGAAATTTGTCCAATTTTTCCAATTGTACCTCTCGATTGGGCAACTGCCAGATTTGTTGTTGAGGGTAATTTTTTCTTTTCAGTTATAATGTGCTAACATCGTTTACACGTGTACATCTATGGTTTCTCTTTTTCGTCTTTTAGGCGTGGATGCTTCCAGATGATGCGAAGAGCTTTTGGGGTTTCTTGGCTGTGGAAATTCTTCCGATCGGCTATTGCACGTTGTTGTTCTCTTCTTCCTTTCTGATGTCATCCACAGCTGTGACTCCTCCCCATTTTTTTTTGGGCTTCGTGTTTTCTAGCGCTTAGTTTCTTTGCATACCACAGATTCAGATCATGCTCAGTTCCAGAGCATACCACAGATTCATTTGCAGTTATAAGCTGCTGGCATCATAATGTTTTTTGCCTTCTCTCTCAATAATCAAAATAGCAATTGGAGGTTTCTTTGCGGAGGAAGTCGATTGGCTATTGTATACACCTTTCGCTTGTTCTGGTGATGTCGGCAGCTGAAACTGGTCTCACAAGGTGCGATTCTTACCCTTTTTAAGTTTTTTCCGTTTTCTTTAGTTTCCAGAAAGAAGTCCTTGCGATTCTTACCCTTTTAAGTTTTCGCCGTTTTCTTTAGTTTCCAGAAAGAAGTACGTGTGGCTTGTATCTAAAATGCACAACTTTGTGACATCAAGTCAGTTTTAAACAAATTAATATTTGAAACTAATTGTCACCTCCCAAATTAATATGTTAAGTTACAGCTAATAGGAAAATTGCAATTGATGCCAATTTCCACTGTTTTGTCATGTAACATTGATGTTACAGCTACAAAAGATAGTTTATTTCATTATAGTGGGGGAATGCTGTTTACACTCACTCAACTTAAGCCCTCACACTCCCTTTCTTTGTCTCTCAAACTATCATGAGATATGTTGATCTTGCTATGCTAAAGTGGAGTGCAAACATCATCTCCCTCTAGGCAAGTATAAGCAAGAGGAGTGTGAATATCATTTCTCTTCGGTAAAATATTTGTATACAGAGTGTCTAAAGTACCCCAGGCAACCCCGACCTGTATATGTGGCATCTGGAACTCTGCTTGTTAGTGTTTTCTTTTTGTACTTATCATGTAGTCTTGTCCTAGGTTTAGTAGTCCGGTGTTGTGTTTCTTGTGATTTTGTTCATTTATCCGTTTTTTTAGACGATGACCTCAGTTCTCACATTCTTCCACATGAACATAATGTTAATGAGCAGGAGGAGTTGAAGGAGTGGGATCAATGTCTATTAATGCTTGGTGATGCTAAAGTAGATGAACATGGGAATGAGAATATCACGAAGGATTGCAGTGTCATGTACTTGGATAAAGATGGAGAAGACCATGAATAACAAATCTTTTGGTGTGCATGATTTGCAACAATGTCTATTATCCTACCTTCACTTGTGTCCTTTTGAAAACTTGCAATATCCCTGCAATGTAACTAACTTAACCATATCTTAAACAAATATGTAAATATATGTAGATTGCATGGACAAATTCTCCTCCTCACCCTCCAAATCCAAAAATACCAGGCACGAAATACCTCGTGCAAGCACGAGCCAATCACCTAGTTAGTGATTTAAATGGTTGATTAAGGTTCGAATTGATGATTTTTGGATCCAACGGTAATCGCTTAGGCCGGTGGCAGAGCAACCAAATGAAAACCCACTTTTCTAATTCAATTTTAGGTTTTTCAATAGGCATCTCATTTCGGACTAAGAACTCAGGAAAGTAAACTTCTAATATACATGTGTGTGTCAATGTAAACTTGCAATATGTGTATAGTTGTAGATATATAGATGTATAGTGTGTATGTGTGTGCGCGTGCGCGCATGCTTGTTATCTGTGTGTGGGAGGAAGAAGATGGAAAAAGAGGAAGAAAGATGAGGAAGAAGAATGGCATATTCGTAAATTTAGGGTTTAGCTCCTATGGACTCATTAGGGGCAATATTGGAAGATTGCATCACTTTTGAAAGAATTTTCGTGAAAAAATTAACGATTCTAGACGGAAGGGGTCTAGGGGAAAAGGAAACTTTAATGAGGAGGTCTGGCCGTAGCAAAAATTCTTTGAGGGTTGACCGTGAAACATGGGTAAACGTGGAGGGGTATCTAGGTAAATAACCATATTTTAAATATTTGTGAGGAGAGGTTTCTGAAAAAGGCCATGTATATTAGTACTTTAAGATGTAAATCGAATAAAATGTTTAAAATACTCCAAGGTACTTCAAATGCCTTTCATTTCACAACAGTGAGGGAAAAAAATGTAAGGTAATGGAAATGAAATCCACCACGACTCTTTTTCCACTCAAGCCACCATGAATCACCATAAAAACAGATGTCTTGGCCCTTTTAAAAGCCTTTGCACATGAGGTGAGTACTTTGATTAACCGTACACTAATTATTATTGTAGTTTTTTGATCGGTGAAAGTTAGTATTGTTAGAATGTGTGAACAAATTATGCGATAGAATGTGTGAACAAATTTGAGCTTGATAGTCTTTGCTCTTACACTAATTTGAAGAAGAGAGACTTTAGATTTATTTTCTTCCCTTAATGCTCATATTACATAGATTCTGAAATCTCCCAAATAGCAGGAAGACAATTTACCCAGAGCCAAGACATACAAAAAAAGAAAGAAGGAAAGAAGAAGGAAAAGTTTTCAAGAAAAGTAAAAACCGATTTTACCATAAACGGAAGACAATGAACAAAAAGAAGAAAATTGTAAAATCTATTCGCCTGTAAGAAACCTCATCTCAGAAGACAACCTTTGTTCTTGACACAATTACAGAAAAGCAGAGCAAACAATTATTTGCTGTTTACCTTATAAAGTGAATCACCAGTAACTTCATAACGCATTTGAGATCCAATAACAATTGGTATATGAGTATTGGCATGAAAATTAGAAACATCATCAGCCTGCAAGGTAATAACTGAAGTTATGCAATAATGTGTGTGGAATATGAGCTAACATGGGTTTTACTATAACCGAGGAAAAAAACGCACATTTACTTGAGAGTCGCACTGGAACATACGGGAGGACTATATAAACATTGGATACTTACCTGCTTTTGATGTAATGTTTGCTCAGATACTCATTGTGAACTATCGATTTACCACACATTTAACAAAGGTCTTTTTTCCTCCCCCAAATGTGGAATTTACATTACCTTTGACATCTTAAAATCCAACTCGACATATATTGCCAGTATTTGTACGAGTTTTAAATTATGATAGGAATCCAAGACTAATCGACTAATGTTATGCCATATAGTTCAAGTATCTTACTGGCATCGTTGGGCTCCTCACCAATTATATCCCATAACCACGTAGAGGCAACTCTAGTGGTTCAGGGTAACACTTCTAGTTTAACAAACAGGTTCCAGCAACAACTGCTTCATACCTAATCCACCAAGAACAACAAAACTGACATGTCCAAATGAATATATTTGGGTGAAGCCAATAATGGAAGTCAATGATGTATATTCCATATACAGTAGGACAGTTCATATTTCCTAGTATGGCCTAAGGTCTCATCTCATGAAAACGTTTCTTCTTTTGATATAGCAATTTTGAGGGGGGAAAAAAGGGGTAGATTCAACACAAACCATGAACGTGAACAATAGAAAAAGGCAATTACCTTTATTGCAGGCAATGCTAGAGGGCAGGGTTTATCAAAAAGATGAGCTAAAAATAAATGCTTCGAATCTCCCTGCACACAGTTACAATAATTGGCTATCAAAGTTTTGATTCTTTAAAAGTATCACCTATTTTTTACAAATAAGAAAACCATTATAATGATAAGCAAATAATGAATACCACCACCATTAAAAAAAAACCCACAGAAAAAAGATCTGCCAAACCAAATCCAACAATTGTGGATGCACTATTCTCCAGAGTTGTATTTGTCAAACTCAGGTACAGAACCTAGAAAAAGGATAATAGTTTGTTCAATGCATAAAATGCAGCTATGAAGGGCATTATCATACCAAACATACTTAGAGCAAAAGCAGATGTCAAATTTGTCGCAGAATTGCAAATTCGAAATAACTCCTTCTGCAGATTGCGTAAATGCTAAAAAGGAAGTCATAAGGTCGTTTTGTACACAATGGAATTTTCAAAAGTCATGTGAACCCCAGTTTTTGGGGCTCATTTGTGGAGGGTCCATTAGCATGGATCCAATAGGAATTGAACTTACGAATTTTCCAATTATGAGTTGGGCGCTTTAACCATTCAACCATGGATGCTTAGTGGAGATCCTCGTAAGGTTAGAGTAGCTAACAGAAAATCTCACTATATTTAACTAGGAAAAGAACCAAGGTAAAAAAACTAAGGAAATTGATAAATGTGCTCTACACACCGTAATTGCATACAACCTATTAAGAACATCATTCATGCCACCAGTTTCCTCATTCGACGATCGTCAGTGCCTTTCAATATTGTGCTTTGCTATCACATTGTGCACATGGATGTAGAAGTAGTCATCCATGTTACCATCTTCAAAGTTTGAGCATTAAGGCTCCGTTTGTTTCAATGTAAAATGTTTTACAATGTAAAATATTTTTTATGTAAAATATTTTTTCAGAAAACAAACTTTAAACTTTTATTTTCCGGTGTTTGGTTGGCGCTTGAAAATATTTTCAGAAATCAACAAAATAGTGTAGGGAGAGAGAGATGGGGAGCTTAAACGGTGGAGAGATATGAGATTATTGGAATTGAACGTGGGTCAAGACTGACGATCGAGGAAACCGAGCAATGAGAGTTGCAGTAGAAGGCAGCGGGTTCATTTTTGAAAAATAACTTACGAAAGATTTAAGGGTAAGTCATTTTCATCCAATTGATGGAAAATGTTTGACATGTAAAATGTTTTCCTCATTTTTTATACAACCAAACACTAGAAAATAGGTAAAATATTTTACCGGAAAACATTTTACGTCCAAACAAACGGAGCCTAACAGTCAAAACGTATTGATGTAAAAGGCCTGCCATTATCTTAAAAAAGCAAACAGAGGGAAAAAGGGCCCGTTATATGCAATAAAATGTGACTTAAAAACGAGAATGTTGATGCAATCTTACCTTGTGAATGGTGAAATATGGTGCCCAACAGGTTTTACAGCTTCAAAATGGTCAAATAGCTCAAATGGAAAAGCAGAAAGATACCCTGTACCCGTTTCATCTTGACAAGAAGATAAAGCAGAAACAATAGCAGTCATTTCTCTTCGAGAGTATGCCATCTTACCTTGTGAATGGTGTAATATGGTGCCCAACAGGTTTTATAGCTTCAAAACGGTCAAATAGCTCAGATGGAAAAGCATAAAGATATCCTATACCTTTTTCATCTTGACAAGCAAATAAAGCAGAAACAACAGCAGTCATTTCTCTTCGAGAGTGTTGTTGTCAATGTTAGCCCACATCTGTGCCAAGGCACTCATGTAATGCCCTTCAATACGAAAAAAGTAAAAATTGACTCTTAGAAATCATATACGGGTATGCAACATTTTACTGACCAAAGGGTAGATCAAATAGTGAGTCATACACATGCTATTGTTTGAAACTGGAAGCAAAACGAGACTTGATCGTAATCAATTGGAAACCATTAGAGCATCTGAGGTAAGGAATCCGACATATTGATAATTTGAGGTTCAGTAGTAGTAGAATTTGATGCAGTAGGATTTAGAGGTATTGTTATCATTTTAGAGTCTTTAGTGTGCGTAGGATTTTGAGTCTATAACTAGGTAAGTTGTCTCTCATTTTGGTAGCTTTTTGATTATTAAGAATATTGAATATATTGATTGAGACATAGTTTCACTCTCTACGCTTTGGGGTTTATCCCTTTGATTCGATTTTGCTCATTTCTTTGAATCATGGATTTCCTTTCATATTTTGATTGCATCAAAATTTAATGAGATAATCCAAATAAAAAACACAGAGATTGGTCTACAATGCTCTTAGAAGTTTCTAGAAGAGTGGTTCATAGACCCATAAACCCAGTTTTAGCCCCGCCAAAAATATACAATAGCATACCAACTTTCTTGAGAAGAGCACAACTTTAAAGTTCATGCTAAAATTTAAAGCACATCCCATTAATCAAAATTAGAAGTTAAAGTTGAACGCCAACTTCATGCATGACCCAAAAGTAATGTTCATTCACAATGTTTATAGCAGATCTTAATTTATTGGGACACAAGACTTGGTTGGGTTTCATATCCATGGAGGGAAAAGAAAAATCAAAATTTGTTCTCATCTTTAAATTATGGAATTAACCTTGCAATAAATCATAATGATGACAGACTTTTCTTCCTTTACTAATACACTACGATACGATACAAAATCTATCAGACATAGAAGCACAATTCTCCAGAACCTAAAAAAGATATACTGCTCTTTTTTTACCTCCATCAGGAAGAAGACTAGATGGCTGCATTTTATGGTAAAATTCGCAGAGAGCTCGCAGTTCTGACGCTCGTATCCTTCAAATTCCTCACTTATCTCTCCACCAAATCTCCCAATAACCTCCTTGCTAGTAAAACAATTAAATAGATTGAGCTTAAAAAAACGATTGGAAAGTTAGAATTCTATGAAATCGTACCCCATAATCGAAATGGTTTGGGATTTTGTTAGCGGTTGAGGATACACCCGGAAGAAGAGGAAGAAGACAACTTGAAGATTCGATCTGTTTTACCACGAAGGCTATAAGGTAACCACAAACTGCATCTCAGATTTCACATATTTCATCCAACAACCATCAATTTTTCAATCTCGAGAAAGCAAAATTCAAATTAACTTGTTGAAATCCAATCCAAAACATAAATTAACATGACATAAGTCTAAATCCTCATGAAAATATGAAGTATAAAGCTTGATTTAGAAGAACTGGTGTAGTTCTAATTTGGTTTCCTTCTAAATACTTGAAATCTACAGTAGAATTGATACGGTTCTAATTTAGGTCACGAACATTTTCATAAAATTAACCAAAAGCCTACCCACTTACACACTTTACCATAAGGAAAAACAAAATGAAAGAGTAAATACAGAAGCAATTTTTTTCAAAAAGAGAAACATATTTCTTGCATATTAGTAATTTCTTGTAGGGTAAATTGAGTAGGAGGACATAGTATAAGGGTTTATGCCACAATTAGTCCATTTACTTTTTTCCTTGTAGTCTCCAGGACAATTGACACTCAGTCTCTCAAAAATACCCTCCGACGTATCTGTTCATTTTTTGTGTATCTGTTGAAATTTTAATTTTTTTTTTATTTTGACCTTTGACTAGCGTTGACCGGCGTCAACTGGTGTATCTGTTCATTTTTGTTGTATCTGTTAATTTTTTATTTTTACCTCTACCATCCAACCACCACTTCTACCACCACCACCACGATGCCACCACCACCGCCACCATGCCGCCACAACCTCCGCTTCCACCACCATGCCACCACCTCCACCACCACTACCATGCCACCAAACCTTCCATTTCCACCACCACCACGCTGCCACAACCTCCACCACTCAACCACCACTTCCACCACCACCACCACGATGCCACCACCACCGCCACCACGCCACCACAATCTCCACTTCCACCACCACTTCTACCACGACTCCATCACCACCACGCCACCACATCCACCTCCACCTCCACCACCACTACTTTCACCACCACCACCACCACCATGCTACCACAACCTCCACTTTTTTCCTTGTAGTCTCCAAGACAATTGACACTCAGTCTCTCAAAAATACCTTCCGACGTATCTGTTCATTTTTTGTGTATCTGTTGAAATTTTAATTTTTTTTTATTTTGACCTTTGACTAGCGTTGACCAGCGTCAACTGATGTATCTGTTCATTTTTGTTGTATCTGTTAATTTTTTATTTTTACCTCTACCATCCAACCACCACCACCACGACGCCACCACCACCGCCACCATGCCGCCACAACCTCCGCTTCTACCACCATTCCATTACCACCATGCCACCACCTCCACCACCACCACCATGCCACCAAACCTTCCATTTCCACCACTACCACGCCGCCACAACCTCCACCACTCAACCACCACTTCCACCACCACCACCACGATGCCACCACCACCGCCACCATGCCACCACAATCTCCACTTCCACCACCACTTCTACCACGACTCCATCACCACCACGCCACCACATCCACCTCCACCTCCACCACCACTACTTTCACCACCACCACCACCACCATGCCACCACAACCTCCACTTTTTTCCTTGTAGTCTCCAAGACAATTGACACTCAGTCTCTTAAAATACCCTCCAAGGACCATGGATTTAGACACATAAATATGTTAAATTTATTGAGCCTAAATGAAACATATTACATACCTGAGAGCATAACATTGGCTAAACACTTGCTGATTGGAGATATATGCAAACTTGCCAATCTTTTCATCAACATTCTACTTCCAATAAAGAGCCCATACTGCCTTCATGCATATAATAAAATTATACTTTTTCTCCCAATTTTCTTTTGTATTTGCAAGAAACTAAAAGTTAGGAATAAATAGGAATTCCTATTTCTTCATGGATGAGACTCATAATGACACCTTATGAATGGAAAATTTTAACATCAATTCTTGTACTTTTTACTCTTTTTTCCCGCCAAGCGCCCAGTATCAATCTAGCCTATTCCCCAGAGTTGGGCTATGGCCCGCTTTGCTAAGCCGAGGTCGGCCGACCATTTTGGGCATTACAAAACCTCCACATCAAAGGCTTGATTTAGCAAAGATTCGAAAGCAAGAACTCTCATATTGCCATAAAATTCTTTAATTGAAAATATATAATTTTTCCCCTTTTGCTTTGTTTCTGCCATTCCCCTACTTAAAGGAGCCTAGTAACACCGTATATACATAACGGGGCAACATGTACATATATTTATGCAAACAAGGTCAATTTTACCAACACCTTTTGCTTTCTTGCCGGGAAAGTGTCTAGCTTCAGGCGGCCTAAATAGGTCATTTGTTTTGGTCTTCACCTTGCTCATAGATCTCCACTTCGTTTGGTACTGCATGGAAGCCTTCCCTTGGTTTGGGAACTGCACTCCTCCAACAACCTATCCAAGGAATGAAGCATATGCACAAACCAATATGACAATTTAATTTCAGCCAATCATTTCAAAGCACCTAAAAGACATAATGGTACAAACAGATATCCCAAATGTAAGGCAATTGTCACACTCGCATCACATGAGGCTAAACTTGTACGAGTTACTCAAAACTAATTGCTAAATTATTTTCCAGTAAACTTCATCCCTGTACTGAATCTGAGGTTCAAATCAAAATCAGAAAAATTCCCCTTCCTCAACCAGTACAATAAGGAAATCATATCATCTTGACATTTATAAATCAGACCAATCCATAGGTTAAGAACTTCAAACCATAGCAGGTTCAAACCAACCCAAGAGGCTCATACATGCTCATGTCAAGTGTGCATGGACATGAATCTACAAGAAGGAAAATGAACGGTGCAGCCAAAGTACATAACACCGCATTTCAAGAATCAGTCCCAAATAATTAGGAACCACCATGACAGTAAAAATGCTGCTATCGAAAAGAACAAAAACCAAATGCAAGTTCTACATTTGTAGCCGGCCAACCTCAAATGCATTACTACGAAGTTCTCTCTTGCTAATCTGTGAAATTTTGTTGATCTTCTATGTATACTTCCCACTAGGTGATAGCCTACGCACGAAGAACATGCTCGGTTGTTTGGAAGTGTATGATTTTGTTCGGGTATGTATGCATGTAATTTATATGTAGTATAGGAAAGGATGATTGCTAGTTGTTTTGTGTCGAGTATTGTTTTGGATATAGTGGCAAAAATGTTACTGATAAACTTGATAATGGGTACATTGAGGGGAAAGAAAAGAGCATAAATGGAGACTAAATGACCTGCTGCAAAGCCAACATAAATAGACAGAAAGACAAAAGTAGAAAATGAAAAAACCTTCTAATGAGAATTGGGAAGACAAAAAAAACCAATTGTTAATAAAAACTTGGTCTGGACTAGACATTTGCATATCTAGTATCACCTTCAAATCCAATCCAAGTACAGACATCATCAAAATGCAACCTCAGAACTGGAAATATGAATATTTAGCAACACAATCCAATTCAAATCAAGTAACGACTGCACAATACACCAGCATTCATCATTTTGAAAACCAGGGGCAATAGAGTAGGATAAGGGGATGTAATTCTCTTGCCCTGTTGTTGATTAGGTCAATAGCAGTAGCAGTAGAAATAACAAGATTTAGAAATAGGATCCGAGCTTGCAGATATGATATTCCGAGCCCAAATTTTCAATAAAAAGGCACCAACTTAATGTTCCACACAAAGGAAAGCAGAATTTAAGTTTACATCGCATAGAAGTTGAAAGCATATTAGTGGATGCTCTATACATACAAACCAACATTTGCAGGTTCAAGGTTATATTACATAGAAATTGGGAGCATATTGGCAGATGCTATATATGTACATCCAAATCATCTAGATTCTGTTGAAGTTTGCAAAGACATTGGCAGAGATGTCTATCGTTTAGCGTTTGGAGTTTCAAAAGTTGCTGGATTGAGTAGCTGTTAGTTTGAAGATTTGTTCAGCCAATTTAGGAACTCCAAAAGAAGGCATGTTCAAAAGTTGTTACTATCCAACATAAAAACCAGCCTTGCTGGATGGCTGGAGATTGTGAACCAAACGAATAATAAGCCCACTGAAAGCTATAGAGTAAAAACATCAAGGAAATTGCTAACAAAACAAATCACAACTTCATCCAGTTTCCCGAATACTGCTGGTTTTGTGGCAGAGGACAAACAAAATTGAATGTAGGGTTACAAAAGTTTACAAAAGCGATGTAAAGTTGTTTTGGCGCAGAGTTTTTTGTGGGTCACAGGCACACCTATTTTACTATTAAGGAGCTCGTGTGGAGGATGGTAGTGTGGTGGTAATACTGAATCTTCAAAAGTCTCAATCAAAACAAGACATCAAAGTATATAAAAGAGTGATCTTCCACTGGAGAGAAGAGATGAAACCATCAGATACTTTATAAAATTTTCCAAAAAAACATATTTCAATTTTTCAACAAAAAATCAAACACGAAAAGAATGCATGTCACATACAATTTTCCATGAAAATTAAAACGAGAATAGAATGCATATGTCGCATACATCAACTAAGCCCGAAAGTGCAGAGAATGGCTAATAAGAAGAAACACGTTGAGCAAGAATAACACAATCACAATTTTTTTACATTTTTCCGCTAGATCAAGAATTGTGAAATAATAAAGAACAGTTATTCCAAAGCATCTAAAAATAAAAATAAAATAAAATAAAGAAGAATAAAACTGTTTCTACCAAATTGATGCTCCTAACAATGGAGGGAAAAATGACCCTTACATCCGGTTGTCAACGATTGCATATCTAAATGGTGAATTGCCCTCCTTGGAGACCAAGCTAGAACGAAGAAAATGTGGGCAAGGAAATTCAGAAAGAAAGACAAATGATGAGTAAGATCATGCAGTGCTATCAATGACGGCCTAGAAAAAAAAAAAAAAAAGTCGCATGTTTGCATATCATTTGAAAAACTAGCATATCCAGAAGCTCTAAATAAGACTACAAATTATGGTTGAAAAGCATGCTATCAGGGGCGGGCAATAGAGTAAGATGAGATTCGGTACAATGTGATCATTTTAAAAATCCTACACTACTAAAGCAGTATCATAGGATATGTTGCACCATAGGCTATTAATTGCAAAGAGGAGCCTCGTTCTTAGTTGGCTTTGAGGAGGGGACTTAGAAAAGATTCAAGATTGAAAGAATATTATCTCTCTGCAATTTCTTTTCAAAACGCTATACATTTAAACCATAGAATAGGTGTCCTTTAGTATTCAATCAGTAAAAATGTAAAACAATGCAATTGGATTAGTTCAACAAGTTTCAATGCTTAAAAATATATTTTTCATGTTACCACAAGAAAGGAAGTATCAATGCTATCGGCTTCTAGCTCCTCCAGTATTCCTCTCCTTGAGCATCATATGCAATCTTGCAATAACAATTTCCGCATGAAGGCAATAATACATTTTTCCTAGTGTTAACTCTAGAAAAAGAAATAACATCAGGTGCTTATGTATTGATTTTGTTATATTGTTCCCTATATCCTCTAGAATTTCAACGACAGTCCGAAAAAATTTATGAACACTTTAATGGAGTTATTGCATAATATCACAATTAAGAGAAAAGTACACGCTCGAGTCTCGCAATAAAGGCATAAAGAGAAAAAAGCAGGTCCCTATTTTGTTTGTAAAGAGTGTATAAATTTAGTAAATGAATATGTGTTATAGTGGTGTAGTTAGAGTGAGTTAGTGCAAAATGGTCCCCACCATTTTCTTTCTCTTCCCCCCTCACGCTTTCTCTTTCTTTTTCTTTATTTTCTCTCTCCTCTCTCTTCAAGTCTTGCTCTCACCTAACACAATAGGTACTCTTCTTCCTCTTGTCTCTCCCTCTCCTCTCCTCTCCTTCTCTTGTAACTGTGTTGCTACAATTAGAAAAACAGATAGTCTAGGTTAAAAGGATAGTACCATTTAGCACACCCATTAAAGTGCGCAAAACTCAATTTTGTTGGTTAACTATGACATGTCAATTAATTTCTGAACAATAATAGTCAAAAATCATTTGAATGAGAAGAACAACAAGGACTACAACATATTCTGAGCAGCATTAAGTCCTCCATTCATTTGAATTAAATCCTTCCTTGGTACTCCTCTTCAGAGTGAGTATGAACACAATTCTACTTGTAGGTACAAGAAACTAAACCTTTAAACAAGCATATCATTTTGTCACAAAGTTTGTAAAGAACAAGCACCACGATTCGTAAGCTAGTTCATAGATATAATACAATCAGAACTGCCTTTAAATATCTATACAAAAAGAGGAGAGAAAAAAAAGGATTTTGATCCCTTCAAAATTTCAACTTGCCCACGAATAGCTCAAGTCCAATTGACTGGAAAAGGCAATTTAATTCCAATTCAAGGGAATTCAGTTCTTGGGCATTTGGCATAGTGAAGATTCAAGAAATGAGATTCAATACAAAGATTTCGAAGACAATATTCTTCATCATGTTAAATTGCAGGCAAAAGAGCAACAATACACAATTAAGGAACCAATTTTTCTTTTTTAGTTTCAAGGTGTAAAGAGTTTAATTACCTTCAAGCTAGTGCTTCTAATCTTGTCATCTGGCTTTGGATAAGCTTCTAGTACTGCTAACAAATCCACCGTCACTCCTCCACATCCTAGCTGCTAACCTACAAACCACTCAATCAAGCACACTTCTGTATAAACATACAAAACATATATACATATTCAATATATGTATATAATCCACGTACTACCTCCATCCCAAAATGATAGTTCTCTGCAAAGAGGAGTGAAATTTTTAGACAAAAGAATAAAGTACTTCTGTACATAATTTTTCAAGCCTCTTTGCACCAAATTAAACATCTCGATTGGTAATGAACAGAAATATTTAATTTTATCCAATAATTGCACTTTTTCGCATGAGACTATTAAAATGGAACGGAGGGAATTTATAATGTACAACAGTGGGATTTTCATAAAGAGGAGGAAGCAGTGGGAGGAATCAGAGGAGGAATGCAACAACCAAAGACTACATATCCACCCAAAACAAAAATGAAACGACCTCAATCCATGAAAAGCACACATAATCTCACGCCATCCCAGGCTTTTTGAAGCCAAAAAACTTTCCCATCCGTTATAAAACTGGTTGTTCACAATCAACACCGGCCACACTTTGGGTAAATCTTTCAAAAAGACCCACACACTCTTCATACTTGCTTGCCCTAATCGTATGTTATCCTTTACTCCATCCCCAAAAGGAGCATATTCTTTTTCATCTAATGCCATCTTTTCCAACTCCCTTTCTTCTCGTCTCAGTCATCTTATCTCTCTTACCTAAACATACAAGATAAGGGGTTAGCGAGATTGACTCACCTTATGAACCGAAAGCCATATGAACAAAAGTAGGCAAAAAAGTAAACTACACAAAACCATAAGAACAGATTCACCAGGCACTCGAAATTATCAAACCCCTCAGTTATAGGAGGCGTTGAGTGGTCAGATCTTTCCTCCCATAAGATAGATGCTCAAATATCTTTGACCCTCCCCTTGGTTGTTATGATCTCATTGAGTAAGATAGAAGCTCAAATATATTTCTTCTTAGAGATCAGTGGATTTCGCCTAAGAGTGGTAATTACGGTAGAATGTTATTTTTTTGGCTTAAAAGCCATTCAGTAAAAGATCAAAAATTATACATCACTCCAATTATGGGAATTCCAAAAATTCATACCTTGCACTCACTATTTACTTTTGCCAAATTGACCGTGGTGCTATTTTTAATAGCTCCAAGTGCTTTCCTCAATCTCTTCTGCATACCTCCCCCGATGTTGACAAAGTAAAAAATTAATCTTGTCCACAAGCTTGTAGAAACAAGAAGGTAGTTCAGAAGGGAAACCAAAAACCAGATTCACTATTTTATAATTTACACAAACAATGTGCAAGGTCAATGTCCAAAAAACATGAACCAAAACTCTCCAAACTTGGCAGTGAAGCTTACCATCCAAACAACTTTGAGTGAACAACTTTCCCCAACGCATCTCTACTGATCTGCTACTCCTGGATCCCGTTATTTCGTGATGGTTTCATTGCGAGCTCCAATTACATGATTGCAAAGTGAACCCTTTGAGGCCTTTGGAGCACACCTGAACAAGACTTTCACTTAAGAATTCAAATTTTAAACCAAGTTCTGAAGATACTCTATTCATGTGTGTAGATGCATAAATGAGTATTTACATGAACAACTCTATAGCATTTTTTAGATGGAACCAAGATTTTCATCTTTGGACATGCCCATGTCCCTTTACTTCCCATTCACAAAATCAATATTTCCTAAATGCAGAATTGCAACAACTCTAAAAATTCCATCCAACAAAGGAACAAGAAAATTTCAATCACAGATCCACATTAGACAAAAAAAAAAAGAAACGAGATACAAACTAGACTACGATGCATGCGAGGATTTATCTAAAGAAGACGCTAAAACCCATAAACTAAACCCCTTCGTACAAACAATATTCTAAAACTAACACGAGAAATTTAAATCAGTTCACGATGAACTAAAAGATGAAACACCCAAAAACATATTAAAAAGAAAATCCCTTTTTCCTTTTAATCCAAATCAACAAAAAATAAGCAAACAACCTAGAATCAATTTCATATACTTGGATCAACAAAAAGAAAGCGAATGACTCAGAATCAATTTCATATACCTAGGATGTCTGAAATTCACACAGGTCGAAGAGAGAAAAGGGAGTGGACAAGAGAGAAGGAGAAGTCGCTGTGCAGATACCTGTGTTTCCCACCACCCAAATCCCCAATGGATTTTACCAAAATACCTCCTAGCTAAGGGACAAAAAAATAGGATACAAAGAAGGAAATTTAGGACACAGACGGAATTTCCAAAAAGTAAGAAACCCTTTCAAAGTAATCTTCACTTAACATCCACAGTGCATGAACAGTTCCCCTAGCCCACACCCAGACCCCGCGAAATGACCAGAATGTCCCCACCCCATAGCTTGAGGCCCCCTAATCGAAGGGCCTAATTGAAAATTTTGCCAAAAAAATGGCTGTCAAGAAATAACCACCAATTTGAGCCACCTGCTCTATTATGCCTCTCTGGTTTGGAAAACAAAATCATTCTGTTATATTAGAGAGGGGGGGATACGTAGAGCACTTGATTCTAATAGCAAAGTTTGGTGAGTCAATTCTCCTTTCAAATCAACACCCCTGAAAAATAAAGAAGAGCAAAGATTAAAGCGGGAAGTTAAAAATACTACAAAAGTAGAAATCAGATGGGACAAAGCAAAATGAAACAGAATTTGGTCAGCCGATTCTACTCACCGACATTGTTGTCTTGACTGTGAAATTGATGGCGCCTTAGATTTAGACAACGCAACAGCCCATCATGATATCCTAGGTACTGCTCGTGATCTTTTACCCCCATCGTGATCAAATAAAGGGGAAAAAAAGAAAAAAAAAAATTTAAATAGAGAAAATATAATGAAAGGTATTGGAAGATAGATTCATCGATTTGATGACTTTACATGACAAATCATAGTCAGAAACCCCTTTGCATATCCACAACATTATATTCACAAAATATTAATAGTGTTGGCTTGTTAGATTCAGATTCAAGAAAAACCCGATAGGAAAAAAAACACCAAAGTGAGGCAATAAAATAAAAACATATGGTGTATTGGTATTAAACTTGATTCCACCCACAGATCTTTAATGAGTCACTAAAATAAAAACTATATAGAGTACACAATTATGTTCAATCATAAATGAAAACGTTGCCGTGTGTCTTGAGGGGTTCCAGATTCAACATAGGAAAATTTGTTTCCTTCCCCCAATTTCTAACCCTAACATTATTCAAGCACCTTTCAAGTATATCCAACAGCCTAACAAAATAAAATATGTAGTTCGTTGAGATTATTTAGAAACAACAAAAACTAGTGAAGGAAAACCCATGACGAAAATCGGAAAATTTATTAACATAAATTGATTAATCAAAACAAAATCAAGAAGCACACAGGGATAAGTATCAAAGAACATTCACACAGAAATTGAGGCAGCAGTTATTCAAAATCTATGAATAGATTTTCCTCCCCCATCCAGATTCCTTCAAGGTTTCTTAACTTCCGTCCTAGACCCAATGTTTAAGTAAAAAAAAAACCCTAATAGATCCTTAGGGCTTAAACGGTTTCTAACTTTTAAGTTTCTAACTCCACAGACCTCAGATTTCCACCTAATGGCAAACAAGACACTTAAAAGAGCTTATTAACATTTTTGGTCCCCAAAGTATTAACATCATTTCATTTTCGTCCACAATGTAAACATTGGAGACATTTAGACACCAACGTATCAATTTTGTAGCAGCCAAGTCCCCAAGTCTAACGTCGTTAGCCAGTCCGTCAAAATGAGGGGTATTTCCGTTATTTCGCCCACCCCCAAATTTCTTCAAAAGAAAATAGTGAAAGTGCAGCGGCAGCCATGGCCACCGCTGCCATGGCCGACAGCTACCGTTGCCACCATCACCCTCATCTTTCTCTCTCTTCCTCGCATCCCTCTCATCTCTTCTTCCTCACCTCTTCCCTTTTATCCACTCTTTTAACAACCAGCCGCCGTTGTTAAAAATCCAAATTACACAAATCACAATCACTTGTTCCAAAAAAACCCAAAAAAAAAAAAAAAAACACACCACCCAATTGAGAAATCAATCGATTAACACTCAGAACCATCACAACAAACAGCAAGAAACAAAAACTCCCCACGGTCAAACAAATGATAAACTAATACCAACTGAGACATACTTAGGGACAAGCCACCGAAACAAGATTATCCTTCTTAGACCGACCGTTATTCTGCCTCTTTTTACCCACCCCTACCCACCTCTTCCACTGCACCCAAATCCCTCTCCTCCCTAATCTTTGGCTCCAACCGCCTCCACGGCCTTATCCCATTCCTAGGTGACCCACAAAGCAAAACTCCATCGACCCATTTTGATTCTTGCATTTCCTTCTCAACCCAACTGGCTCGGTGTTAGCACCTTGATGTCCAAGGCTTGCTATGCTTGGCTAGCGGTGGCACCTTGCACCCTAGTCAACCAATGGAAACAAAGGCATGAGGCATGCATGCCTTGACAAGGTGACTCGATGGTGTCGGTTGGCATCAACACTAGTCCACTGGATAAGTTGCAGTCATGATGCACGTGAAAGCCCGATGTTTATTGAGGCATGGATGCTAAACGGGAGGCTGCATGAATGCTAAACAGGAAGCTAGCTCGTGGGACAATGCAATCAACAAAATGGCTAAGTACTTGGAGCTGGGTTGGATCACGAAATTGGCTTGGGTTGGATAAGATTGGGCGGTTACCTGATGGTTACTAATCTGCACGTGTTGCTGAAAGCTTGGACAAGTGTCCCAGGTAGATCCGACGGTTACCAGCAGTTATCGGCAATTATCCACGTGATGGCAGATTATGGCTAAGCCAACACAACCCTAGGGCAATTGGGGGTGTCAACTGCAAGATCAAGGGTTCCCCATGATCTCATGTACTTAGTGGCCACATTTTTTGTTGTATAGCTTATTATTAGGCAAGGCATTTTCGGGTCTAAGGCAGAGGGGTGTTCTGTCTAGTACTCTTACATGCTTTCCTTGTATTGTTGGTGCAATAAAAGGTTGGGACAGGTTCCTATAAACTGTGTGCTTGCTAGACTTTCACTCAAACTCATGTGTGTGTGTTTTACTTCGTTGGCTGAGACCAAGTCTTGAGGAAACTTAGTGCCATCACGGCATAAATTCTTGGCAGTAAATAGCCCCGTGATACTCGGCAAGATGGGTCTTGGATTTCTAGAGTAGGGAAGAGGAGAGGAGCAGAAGCTCGCGGAGAGGGAGAGTAATGAGAGAGCGATATCGACGGAACAACCATGATTTTGGGGGTTGCAACTAGGTCGAGAGTGAGGCAAAGAGTGCGCTCAGTTTCGGATTGGAAGTGGGTGAGCCGAGAGAGGTGAGAAGCCGAGTTGAGGATGAGTCTGGGTTTGCACCGGTGAGAGGGTGGTGTTGAATCTATGGATGAGCTTTTTGATTGACCGGTCGCACTTTCCCTCTTTTCTTTTTCCCTTTTTTATGTTTTTCTTTTGACAAATTTGGGGTGCGCGGAATGACGAAGATGCCCCTCATTTTTAGGGATGGGGCTAACGGCGTTAGACTTGGGGCTTGATTGGTACAAAATTGATATGTTGGGGACTAAATGTCTCCAATGTTTATATTGGGGTCGAAAATGAGACGAAACTAATACTTTGGGGACCAAAAAGGCTAATAAGCCTGCTTAAAAAGTTAGCATCTGAGAAATTCAGCCAAAAATTCATTATAGGACAACAAATATACACCCCACAAGTCATTTTCTTGAAATTTACCTTTCAAGCCTAATGCCAAACTGTCTCTTAACATTATTCATTTCATCATAATCTGCATCACCAAATAAAATTCTGTCACCAACTTAGTAGACTATATGCCCAATCTAATAGATCCTTTGAAAGACAACCAGCCACTTTCATTTACCAAGTTCCTACCAAAGTTGTTTAAGCCTAATAGCCAATAACTTAGAACAAAGTGTTGTATCAAAACAAAAGCCCCAATATTCCTTCACCAATGAAAAATAAACACCGAAAAAGTAAATCCAAACCGTTTTAAAAGTAAAAATCTGCGGGAATGTCTAAATTATTACCTTTCACAAGGTTAGGGCAAACTCATCTCGGGTCAAATTCTCAGCAACTACATGTTTCAATGAATACGGAATATTAAAACCAAGGTTATGAATACCGTACCAGTATCGGTTTTTTTTTTTTGGCACGGTATGGGTACGTACCGTGCAATACCAGGCACCGTTTCGGATTGATTGCTACTTTAAGTAGTTATATTTATAAAAATATATACATTCTTAAGAGAAGCTTAAGATAGGAAGCGTGTACTCTTCCATAAAATTGAGTAGGTTAGATAAATAACCATGGTTAAGTTTACTCTTTGGAAATCAACCCCACCGTACAGTTTTTTATTAGAAAAGTGGAGTACAGCCTTTATAGGGAGAAGAAAGCGGTTAAGGCACAAGATCAAATATGTGATTGAAACTAATATTCGCCTCGTGATTGTTCAGTGTCGGAACCCAGAATTAGGGTTGTTCGTTTGCTCTAGTCACTACCAACAAAAATCGTAGACCCTATCAAACACACTCGAATCCTGATTTCTTCAACCTACGCATACAGAAAGCAGGGAAATATCACTGAATGTTCATAACTGTGGATGAAAGAAAATTAACTTTACCTTCTTTTTTGTGAACAAGAAGCTCTTCCAATGAATAGGGCTTACGTTAATCCACCCAAAATTCCTTCCCATTGCTCCTTCCAGAATCTGATTTCAATCCTAACATCATCTCAATAGTAGAGTGGTCAAAAATAAAAAAATAAAAATTATGGCAGAAGGCAGCTTACCCATAATCGAAACAAAGGTGCAGAGAGTGATATTCAGATAGTGTAAATTTTGTAACAACCAAAAAGAAACCAAAAAAGAAAGTCTCTACAAAATGCATCGTCTATTAAAAGCAAACCCCCATAATGACCTCATACCAGTAGACATCCTCAAACCACTTCAAACCACTAAAAGAAAGCTTACCCATAATCAAAACAAAAAGTGCAGAGAATGATGATCAGAGATTGTAGCTTTTGTTGTCTCATATCACGAGCATAATGGCGAATAAGAAACCAAAAAGATAGAGTCTCTACAAAATGCAACATCTATTAAAAGGAAACCCTATAATGACCTCATACCACTGAAGCCTTCATCGAATCCCTCACAAAATAAATAGCAACATAAATGAAGGAGACCAATACTTGTTCATTCAACTATCGCATGGTCATTTTCCTTAGGCAAAAGTATCCGACTAACGCTTGAGTACCTTAGCTATAACTTGACATCTACAACCGAAAGCCAATCCTTGATGGCAATGTAAATGCAGTTCTTGCCACATGGTTCAAGGGTTATATCACTAAAGTTCAGGCATTAGAAATGCCATCAATCTTAAAATAGTTTGCCTTTGGAAAATTTCCCAAAGAGTAAATACCATGTATTCCTAGAGTTTTCCTTATGTATTTGACAATGTCTCTATTGTATATCCTCTTCACCATATATAGACATTAACTTGTTTTATTCTAACTTTCAATCCATGTCAAGGAAAAGGGACAACTATAAGGCCAGAAAAGGGACAACTATAAGGCGAGAGTGGCAGCATAAGCTTTTGGAGGGTAAAGTGACAGTGAAAGGGCGTGCTGAAAATAAACTACGTCGGAAATTTGGCATTTAGAAAAAAGAAAAAATAACCAAACTACAATGACTATAAGGAAACAGAGAGCAAATGAGAAAGAAACAAAGACAACTTGTGCATAAATAAACTAATCCTGGAGGACGAAGCTATGTAGCAAAATCTTGCTCCTCATTAGGGATGGCAAAGTGAACCGAACCAATGGGTACCCGAACCGTAACCGAAATTTTTCCCTGAACCATAACCGAAAAATTCCCCATGGGCATGAGTATAGTTAAGGCCTTGGATAACCGAACTGGTATCAATTCGGGAATGGTTAAGCAGAACAGAAATCGTATAATTATGAAATTACCTATATATATAGGAGTTAAATGAGACGAGAATATACATGTACTAGTTTGAAAAGGTAGTGAAAAAAAGTTGGGCAAAAAATGCAAAGAGACGTTTTTTCTCCCAATCCCACATCGGAAAAACTTGAACGACTAAAGACCTCTTCACCCTATATAAGGCTCAACGCCAATGGTTCAACAAACAAGTACTCTTTACACGTAAAAGGTGGGCCATCAACCTTTACGCCTTAAGTTGCCAGCTAATTGCATTAATTGATGGCAATCTCACAGTTAAAGGTTTTCACTTCGGGTACCCAATCGGTTCGGGGATGCCCCGAACCCTGAATAGTTTGGTTATGGTTATTTTCTTATTGTCCCCGTTTGGGTATCGAGGCGGATATGGGTAGGGGTTCGGTTTCGGTTTCAGGGATCGGGTACGGAATTCCTAATATCCACCCCGAATGCTCCAATTGTCATCCCTACTTCTCATGCCACTTTGGGCCCTCCTTGAGATATAATGGCTCCTTGGCAGCGGCTCACATGAGATTTCGCATTAATTCTGAGAGGACTGAGACAAGGTTGGGCCCTTCCTCCATACGAGAAATGTTCGGATTGAGTATTCATTTTGACAATGAGCAAATGAAATTTTATCGTAGGAGGTTGCGGGTTGTCTCTCCTACCTCTGCAAAATTTCCAAGGCCTGCCATTTCAAGAAATAGGTGTGGGCACAAGGGGTAAAGAACTTCCAAACCAGTTCCTAAGTCATCGAGCATGTCAGCTACAAAGTGGGAGGCTCACTCAATTAGAAGATATTGCAAAACTGATAGATAGAACCAAGCTAAGCTGTAAAACAAATTATTCATCTTGAATGAATAGTTGAAACAATAATTCAACTAGAGAACCATCAGAAATACAAAAAGGAAAGATCTCATGTTTTCAGCCAAGCTACAAACTCAGAATTCTCCAACGTTTGGGCTCTGAATCCATTCTTGCCAAATTGCTACATATGAGCTTTCCTACATGCTGCATACCATCCTTTAAAACCTGCTTGGCATGAACACAACCAATAAATTCATAGACAAAAGGCTTTCATGCATTGACATGTGTAGACTATCCAACAAAATTGATAGCTTACCCAACTTACTGCAGTTGCCTGTGCAGTAGTAGGCCACAAACCTGCAGCAAATAGCAAGGCATGCGACAGAGTAAGACTATTGGAAAATACACCGAAGTTGCGGGAGACGTTTCAAAGCAATAGCAAAGGATTAATCTAACATAAAATGTTTCTAGAAGACAGATTGAATAGTATCACAAAGACCGTGACAAGTAGGCGCACAAATGCACTCAGAGTGTCACACGAGGGCGCGTGCACACACAACACACACACAATACCAAAAACAAAGCCAGCCATGAGCTGAAAATATTATGTTCTTCCATAATATAGAAAAATCATGCCAGAAGCTCATATTGCTGAAGATGTATTGCAAGTATGAGAAGACGACCTGAGTTGATAGGATAGATAAGCTGCACTGGTAAAGTGCTGCATTGACCTTAACTGTGTGTATTTAAGATAACCCTCGTTCACACTGCACAAGCAATATACTATCAGCTAAATCCAGTATAAATGTGCTTCAACAAAGCTATTAATCCAAAGAGAATAGATTATCTTTAGCTCACCTATATGGATAACCTGAAGGGAAAAAAAAACTTATTTAGGAAGCATTCAACCATCCTATGGAGTACTGGTCTCGAATCATCAGCCACCTTCACTTGTAAAGAATTTAAAAGTTCTAAAACAATCAATTCAATGACTTGTAACTTAAACAACAAACAAAAAAGAACGGTAAACAATATTACTATCTTCTATGTGGGGAAATCCCATTATCCTGTTCGTTGATACCTGTAGATATTAGAAAAATCTGGCTGTACAATCTATTCTCAAAATTTGGTAAAGTAATAGATTCATATATCCCCATCAAGCGAAGCAAAATCTCACGTAACAGGTTTGGGTTTGTGAGATGCATACAAGGAGGCGATGCTGGCATTGGAGAAGACTGATGGGTTGTGGATTTGGAATCATTCTCTTGTGGTGAATACTGCTAGATTCATTACAAAACAAGCTAATTCTAGAAAAATCAAGCCCCAAGTAGCCACAAATGAATGCATGCAAAAGCAATGTACAAGATCTACAGGATTTAAGCAAGGACAGAGCTCAAGATCGGCTGAGATTAAGAAGGGTTTTTCAGAATTTGCTGAATTCAAGCAAAAACAAAGCTCAAGATCAATTGGGTTGAAGAAGAACTAGTTCCCTCAATCTAGTGGGCGACGGAAAAAAGTAACCCATGTTTATTGCCCAAAAATTCAGCTCAAGCAAGAGACAGGCCCTAATCTAAACAAAGCTCCAATCAAACTACAAGCAGTTGGAAATGAATGGCTTCAGAGTAGTGCCATTGCAAAATTAAAATCTATGAAATCGATACATTGTTTGCAAGACCAACTCAGGAATCTGGGATATACAGATATACTGGTTCGCCCAACAGGTGGGGATTCTCTGGTACTAACTTTCCCTTCATTGGACAGCATGGATTCAGCACTCAACTCGAGCGAAATGGCATGGCTCAAGGACTGGTTCTTGGAATTCCAAAAATGGAACGAAGATACAGCTCTTCCTTGCTGTCGATTAATTTGGCTCAATTGCTACGGTATTCCACTCCATCTCTGGAACTCTTCCACTTTCATAGCTATTGGTCAAAACTAGGGAAATGTTATACAAATCAGCGATGATACTACCAAAGGCCTCTCATTTTCAGTTAGAAGGGTACTGATATCTTCATCTATGATGGAAAATTTTAATCAAGTTATTATGGTTGAAAACAAAGGGAAAACTTTCCAAGTGAAGGTCATTGAAGAACAACTCATTGTAAATACAATTCTACGCACAGATTGCACATGCCATGGATGTAGAGTTGCAGAGGAAAAGGAAATCCATCAGTTAGGTGAAAGGGTTGAAGATGCTAATTCAGCTCGTGAAGCCAAGAAAATAAATAAGGTGGTTCTGATTGATACGAACAGCGTGCCTCATCTGGCTGAAGTGGAACATTCCCAACACGTATCAATTAAAATCGTGGAGGATCCTGAAAGGGATAGGTTGGAGCTTCAGGAGCATGCGGATTCATCAAATGAATTATCTATGGTAAATGAAACTGGGCCACCACCAAACATTAATGACAATGCATTGGAAATTGGCAGTATGATGAATCCTGTTGCATGTAAGGAGCAATCGAGGGACTCAATGAAACCCTTGGGCAATGATCAATTACAGGAGAAGAGTGCTTCTGATACACCTGTAATCGAATCTCAAGGCACAGGTGTAATGACTCCAAACATTATTCTGAGACAATAACAAGGAGTTGGGCTATTCAAAGCTTGCATTGGGCAAAAGAAAAGTTCAAATTTAGCATGTCCATTCAAAAGTCTACTGGACAAAGACAAGAGTTAGAGCATAGTACCGTACAACAAACATAATCTCTCTCAAAAACAGCACAACAATGTTGGTAGAGTATTGGGTACAGGTAAATCCAAAAAGAAATAGGACTTGGTGGAAATTCTAGGCACTCCCATCCCATTACCTCCTACAAACAACCATGGTGGAAGGAAGAAGAAGAATAAGAGTGTGGTGTTCAGAGCAACTGCTGCAGTGGCTTTATCAATTTCAAGCGATGGTATTTCCAACAGAAAAAGAATTCTACTCAATGAATCCCAAGCAGTGTGGCAGGTAAATAAAATGATGAAGATTGGATATAAGGGATCTGATGAAGAAGTGGTAAGCAAGATCACGGAGATGGAAAAAGAGGACGATGATAGGGCTGCATTGCTTGCTGCCGAATCCAATGATTAAATATACTTCTTTCATTGAGCTCAGAGCCAAATCCAGAATGAAGATCATGTCATGGAACGTCCGTGGATTAGGAAAAAAGGAAAATTATGTCAAATTGGAGGCATGTTGTAGCAACTTCGTTTACAGATTGTGCATGAGCATTCACCAGTCATTGGGAGTAGGGTAATTCACTTGGTGTGGTGGGGTGATATCAGTTCCAATGTGGTGAGTGGGGGTAGAGCTATTCATTTGGTTATTGGGCATTGAGGGGTGTGGAATCTCATTTGGTCATTAGTTGTACTACTTCATTTCTTTTTCAGGTTGGTTCCTGGCCAACTCTTTTTCTCACCTCTCTTGGGTCTTGGATTGGTATATGATTGTCCTAATGCTTATGTGCCAACCTCGTTGGGCTGTTCGCTGCGGGTTGTGATGCCGTTTATTTCCTTACTCCCTTTAGTCTTTGTAATACTTATTCAAAGATTAATAAAATTTCTTTGCCGTTTAAAAAAAAATTCTTCTGTGTGCGTCAAATACTTAAACAAACTTCGAGAACAACGTTTCTCAAGAATCAAGGCCCCACAACGAGAATTTTCTATAACCTTATACTTGTAGTGTTGAGTAATGGAAGGATGCATTCCATTAGAGTGGCGCTGGACAACAAGACTGTTCAAGGTTGGAAACGATGAGACAGTAAGAGAGGGAAAGAGGGAGCAAAGGGGATGGATGGAAAAAGCAATCTCAACAATTCCATTATCGCACCACTAAGAGCAAGTTCACCCGTTGGTGCCAAAATGGCATTGCCATAGCCATTTTTTACCTACAATGTCAACTATAAGACCATTGCAGGTTGAGTACAAAGCAACGAAGCCTGGCCCTTGGGGTGGATTCAAGGCTCTTTACCATAACAGGTTACAAATGGCTTCTAAGAATCCCGTAACAGGGCTCCTACACCCTAACTTGCTTCATACCTTAACGAGTTACAAATGCCTTATCAAATCCCATAACAGAGACATGATATATAATTCGAGTACCCCACTACATTGCCAATCCTAGTTTTAAGCATAACGAGAGATCCAAATTGAAAAGCACAAAGAAGGAAAAAACTAAAAGAAGGAAAAGACACTGACACTGTTTTTTAGGGTAAGTATGCAAGCTGTTGACGATCCTTCAACATTGGTGTTTTTGTAGGCTTCATCCAAAACCCATCTGGGATCAACCTCACCCTTTTTTTGCATTCCCGATTGCCTTGACACAATTGGTCATAAGGTCCCGAGCATATTGTTCTGCATCCACACTGAATTTACTCCACCCTCCATCACCAACACCATCTCCAACACCAATGGTGTGTTTTTCTGAACGGATGAAGTTGCATCATCCCCTTGGGGCTTTGACTTATCCACTTTTGGTATGTAGCAAGCTCCACATACCATCTTCAACCCTCTTTCCCTTGATCTTAATCAAAACAGAGAAAGTAAACATAAGTTAATATTTTGATATTTGTAACCTCATGGGGTAAGGTACTTTATCATATTCTACACAGTAGTAGGTTTTGTTTGAAACAACGTTACCAGCCCCTTCGGATCAAGGGGTATGATAAAAAGGAGAAGAAAAGAAAGGATTTGGGTTTCTTGCCAAATCACTCTTTTGCATTAAATACTTTGAAGAGAAATTGAGAGAAAAGTCCAAAAATGATACCTTTTGAATGGCTCATTATCCTTTCTCAACATCACAAAAAAAGCTAAGATGTGGTGAAAAAAGCTCTCATTTCTTGTACACCCTTTCCCTTAATATTAAAGAGGTCGTAAAAGTTAGCAGTGCTACAAACACAATGACGCATATTTGTCAATACCCATCAAATGCATGAGTCTCACATGTGGAACCTACACATATCGAACAACTACGAACTTATATGCGTCCGAATCTACGCAAAACACGTGTGTCCAAAGTAAATTTATATTTTTTTTTTATTTCCACATTCTCGAACGCACATAAACAAAACCCCAAAATTGGAAAACGTACAAGAGATTCAAACTTTTCAATTAATTAAATAGTGTCAGACCTACACAAAACGATGCATGTTGGACCAACACTAACCGAATGGCTGTGTCCAGACATCATCAGTATCCAAATTATCATCCCTATTTTTTTTCCTTGTATTCTTGCAGGCACATAAAACAAAACTCAAAAACTGCAAACCCTAGAAGGTTTTTTTCTTTTCAGGCTCCGTTGTTTTTAAGTATTTATTTTTTGCTTTATGAGACAGGTCATTCTCTCATAATATATCACTTTTAATTCAAAAAATAAGTATTTATTTAAAAAATAAATACTAATTTCCTTTAGCGAAAGGGGGCCTCAGTATGGATCAAACCCAGATTAA
Source organism: Rhododendron mucronatum var. ripense (assembly GCA_019656295.1). Lineage (NCBI taxonomy): Eukaryota > Viridiplantae > Streptophyta > Magnoliopsida > Ericales > Ericaceae > Rhododendron > Rhododendron mucronatum. The sequence goes on along the minus strand of BPLT01000038.1, from coordinate 419,995 downwards.
TACCAAATCAAAATCACCAACGCAGAAGCAATAACGAAAGAATCAATTCGATTAACCCATAACAAAATCTTTAATAGACGAGAAGAACGTATCATACCTATTGGGAAAAAGACGATCAGTGAAATTCATGGTGAATCTCGTCCAGTTACAGTGGCTGGGTTTTGATTGTGATGAGAGGAAAAGAACCCTAACATTGGCAAGAGCTATACAGAATTTCAACAACCGCTACAAGAGTGCTTTGATGAAGTAAGGTCTTCGCTACAACAGTACTCACACATGCTTTTTCTTTTTCGACAAATAAATGGAAAATATGGATTATGGCAGGGGAAAAAGGTAAGAGTACAAGTTACCAAAAAAAAAAGAGGAAGGTCTAAAATACCCCAATATAGTAGAATACCTAAACAACCCACACCTCAACACATGCAAGAAGAAATTGAGAGACCAAACTTGAAAGGGCAAATTCATAATTTTACGATGTGGCTTGGCTGGTCATCCTTCGTTCTTCTATTACAAGGGTATTGACTAGTGTAATGCCCATGCTTCGTATGTTTCCGCGTGCTCATTGGATGAATTGGCAATCGAGAAATTTTATTTGTTTTCGTTGCGATGATAGTAGAGAAATAGCAAGAGGTAATTGAATCACAAATCAATTTTAGATTTTCAAATAATACAAGGGATTGAATGTTTTGGTCCATCTTATTTGTATTACAATCATGGTACTCTTATGTAGCTACACAGAATGTTGCAGGTCTACATATACATACAAAAAGCCATTGAAGTATTATAAAAAGTTGAACCGATATTGACTAAACATATTTTAGCGACGAGTGAAGATCATATCGAAGCATCATAGCAAGAGGTTATTGAAGCACAAATGAGTTTCAAAGTGGCAATGCTGGTGAACCAAGGCAAAATTGTGTGTTCACCAATTCAAATCAGTAGTGTGTAGAAAATGTGCCTGATTTTTTTGTAATAGATGCTCATTGGTGTTATTGGCAGTTGAGAAGCTAAAATACGACGAAAATGGACTGTGGTACATAATTATATTGCACATGAAATATGCTCATTCACTTTTCCATTTTCCTTTTCAGTGATAAATTCAAATGGCTTTAAAGAGCCACCACAATTTCATGAAAGCCATCAAATCTAAAAACAGTTAGCAACCACAATTTTGCAAGATGAGCAAATCTAATGCTTCTCAAATTGGTACCAATTCTACAAGTCCTCACCAACCATTCAAAGCCAGTTAGCAACAAAAATTTTGCCAGATATATGCAAGTAACAAGATTCCTAGAGAGTGAAAGAGAAAAAAGACTCCACTCCAAGAACACATACAAGATTAACAGACAACATGGCCATTTAAATGGCCTTCATACTGGTCATAGTATAATTGAGTACACACTCATCAACAATTCAACACCTCAAATGCAAAAAGGTGATATCCATACACACAACTCAAAGTTGAATAAGCACTATAATCAACTGTTTTCTTCAGCTTTGAAACGATTATTGCAAATAATTCCGTACTAATTCAAGTGCAGAAAACAAAATTATAAAAGGTAGAAACAAAGGCATACTTACCGGATCATAACTCTCCGCTAATATGACATCGAACGATGCTTCAGTCACACCTACGGCAATAAACCTCTCACAAGGCGCAATGCGGCTTGCAATATAGCATCGCAACCATCCTCAATTGGTCATGGGATAGAGGATCGAACACCACAATCTCAACAAGCCGGTTGAGCAACTCAGGTTTAAAGTGCCTCTTAAATATATATGAAATAAAGACAAGAAAGTATGATCTCTTGAGTAATGAAATTCACACATAGGCACTTCTTTTTGCATATTTTCTTGTTCATGTCAAAATTACAAGTTTGTCCTCTGTCGACTGATGACAGCTAGGCAATGAGAGTCAGATAGAAAGAACCCAAAAATTCATTTTTGTTGGGAAATGAATGGATGCGGAGGTTCAAAATTGTTAACCGTGTAAATATTGCATTTTCAACATAACTTCTCAAAGAGAGTAAATACATTATATGTTATGCCATCAATTAAAAATGAAAACCAATTTATTTTGACTATAGGTAAACACAGAGAGATTTCCGTAAACGTATTTATAAAAAAAAAAAATGAAGACCAAATGCAGAAGATATCTAATGATCTCATTTGGAGTATTAGTTGTTAGTGATAATATGTAAATCGTTTTTTCTCCTCAAAGTAAATCTCTTTTTTAACATTCGAAGTAAATGAATAAGGAAACCTAAATGCAAGAAACACGTCGAATTGATGACACAAAAACGAATAAGCAAACAAGACAAAGATCATATCTAGAGTAACACCACAAGAAACTGAGAGCCCAAAATCATAAATGCTGCAAAAATAGCAACTACACAAATGAAAGAAATGAATGTGAAGATCCTGCCAAAAAAAAAAAGAACACGTGAAGATCCGGCAAAAAAAAAACAGAGTTAAAACTAAGTTCACAAAAATAATCCTGAAATCAAAATAGTAATAGGTTCAAGATAACTATTACACGGGGAGAACCCTTGATTTGAGGAACATGGTATTTCTTCCTAATAGAACTCCTGACACTACGCCAAAACTTCAATCCTAGGTCGATTTCTTCCTCTTCTGGCTTTCTTGCACTGTTAACCCTAATATCACTACTCTCAATCATAAGATATAACTCAATGAATCAAGCAACACAAATTTCAAACTAAAATAAATAAATAAATAAAACTTGATTTATCTAAAGAGTTTTGAAGCTACTATTGAAAATCACATAGCATTCAATCCCTGCAGATGTATTTAAACAAACCATTCAAAAAGCCTAATGGCTTCCATTTTCCATGAACCAAAATATAAAGGTGGTTGATTAGCCTATCTACCCGTGCATGTTCAAAAAGTTCACATTACACCCTAAACTCAATTGCACGTGGTTGATTAGCCAATTCGATTGTTACCAAAATCTACTTCTAAAAATAAGAGAAACAAAAAGACATTCCGATCCCAAAGAAAGGCAGGGCATTAGAAATTCGAGCAATATTTGTGGTTGTCAAAATAGCAAGCAAAGAAACTGAATACCGAATAAATTTGCGGTTAACAAACAATTTAAGCAGCAAACCAAACCAAATAAAAGTTCAGTAGAGGAAGACAACCCATTCAAAGTGATTTCGGGTATAAATTGATATTTCTCATGACAAATCTAACCACTACGATAAGTTGCTAATTAGCATAAAGAAACTAATTCTAAGAAAGTAACTAACGATCGATCTCAATTATTCACTTACAAATCAAGGTTCTGATTGCCTGATTTGGGATTGTAATTTATTTGTAAAAATTCAAAGTGAGGTCCAATCTTTCTGTTCCAGGGATCCTCCCCGAACATTCTTGCAAAATGATGGGCCACAAATGCATATAAGTAATGCAAAACCAAAGTGATTTTGCAAAGCTAATCACTAAAACCACCATTAGATACAAAACATCTTTAATAGACACTATCAAATCCATTAATAACTATGAAACCGGTAAAACTCCATTTTTCTCAGTAGATCCAAACCTATTGTTTCTAATACCACAATTCTAGTCTTAGAGTCCCAACAAACCACAAAAGATGAGGTCAAATCAAAATAGTTAAATGTAATTTATCAAAATGTGTACAATAAGGTCACCAAGACGATTCGTTTTCTATTATTGATCAAGATTGACACCTCTACTTTGCTACATAAACTTAACAAACTCAAACCACATAAACAAAATAGTAGCATACGATTGCGCCAATTTAATTGAATGAAAGAAATTTGCACTTACATGTGCCGCTTTAATTCCCGAGTCCTTTCCAGCGAGCCTCTTGTAGAGTTCCTACAACAATCTCTTCAAATCATAATCTCTAATCTTCCTTGCCATTTCCTATTCAACTTGTTTAGAAAAAAAAACCCATAAACACTAATATAGAGTTCAGGAAGAAATAACCCAAAAGCACGCCTCTAATCGGTAATTAAGAGAGAATGATTCAACATCAGCAACCCATATTCAAACATACTGTCAATCAAGCATACTGGAAAAGCTGTATTGTGAGTATTTGACAGATATGAAAGTAAAGGAGATACCTGTCAAAGCAAGCTTCAACCTTGCCTCAATTTCTTGGATACTTGGAACTAATACTCCTAGAGTGTCCAAAACATATATGCTACGCTTGTCGGCTACAATAATTCCTCAAAACAAACAAAACCCAAATCATATCAGCAAACACAAAGCAAAATATAACACTGTCAAACCAAAAAAAAAAATTTAGAGCAAAACAAAACGATTTAATGTACAGATTTTAACCAAAAAAAGATTCTTACAGATTTATTATCCGCAGTGTGGCATGAGAGATCTGGGCTTGGAATTTCAGAAAAAAGAAAAATTATATAAATAAATTACCATTTGAAATAGAGTGCGAGGAGGCTTTGGGCACTCGTGAGAGAGATACAACACAAACCGAACTCCCTACAGCTTTGATGGGTCTATTTCTAATCGAGTATTTTGGGATTTTTTCAAACCAGTAGAAAATAGCTACGGCTTCTATTTCAGGGTTGATCAAAGGGAGAACACGTAGAAACAAGAAAGTACAAGAGTGGAAGAAAAATTTGAGCAAAGTAATCGTTGGCAAGGTCGGAGACGAGGAAGGAGTGAGAACCGAGCTCGAGTTTGGCAGAGAGAACGAGATAGTGATCCGCCTTCCTCTTCAGATGCACGGAACGGGTCACCTCCTCAGGTCCAAAAGCGGTGGCGGCGGCAGCGGCAGCGGCCTTCCCTACTTCCATGAATAGTTGCGGCTTCATGGCCGGGAAAATCGAATCTGAGATGGATTTTCTACCAAATTAGGAAAACACACACACACATAGAGGAAATGGCAACATGTAGACATGATTAAAGCAAATCAAAAGTGCTAATTAAGATAGCTCATAGTAATGAGAGAACTGATTTCAAGAAGCGGAAACCAATTCATCAAAAATAGAGAAACTATTTAGCACAGCTGACCCCAAAAATCAAAAGTGCTAATTAAGATAGCTCATAGTAATGAGAGAACTGATTTCAAGAAGCGGAAACCAATTCATCAAAAATAGAGAAACTATTTAGCACAGCTGACCCCAAAAATCATTTAGAAAAATAGAGAAACCAATGTGGTACTCCAGTGCTATCCATACAGCACAAAGCATCCAATCATGCAAAGCTATAATGTAGATCATCGATATAGCAAATGATAATGCGACAACAGGATTTCTTAGTGCCACGAAGATTGTAACAATGTTACTTTTTTACCCGTCAATCCACATAGCGTGCACTCTCTACAATAGTTTCTCAGTCCCACGATGCACCGTCGTCGTAGCCGAAATCTCCAAACAACCAAATTTTTGTAGACATGGATTGAAGAACCGTCAAAAAACAGCAAAGCGCTCTCTCTCTCAATGGACCCTTGATCTCTCTCAAATTTTTTGAATTGTTGTACCATATAATCGGTTCTCACTTCCTTAAGTAATTATTCAGTGGTCTTAGGCACCGTCGCATGGTGCCTCAATACGTTTATCACCACATATATTTGTGGAGTCCGCAGATACGCTTAGTACTGGAACTGACAAAAATGCATGATGGATAAGAGTGTTGGGGCACATGGCGGTGCCTAAAGACAATGAAATATTTCCTCTTGAGTACATCAACCAAAATTCTATAATAGACGACCTTAACTAAGTCAAAACACCACCGCCTAACTATGCGCCAACACTACTAAAACTCCACAGGAGAAAGATCTCAGTCTGTGCCAGTTCTAAAGTTCCTGTAATTGGCATCCGATGATGGTTAATGTCCGGTAAGAGAGATCTAAAGAGAAAAAAATCAAAAGGGAGAGGAGTGAGGAACTTTTTTCTTGGAGGGGAAAAAAAGTCAGAACCCCGAAAGCTGTTGTGGCACTAAAGTCCTCCCCAAAAGAAAAACCATTTAGCTTAAGAAGATAACTCTAACAAGGAATTGGGGCTCTCTCAGCTTATGTTGATGACAAAACTAATCCAATATGCACCTTTACATCTAAAACAATACCGAAATAAAACTCATTCTGCTAATAGCCTAGTTAGTGCAAACCATGATTGATGCATCAATTTAAATGTTAGGCTTGATATATTGATGAAATTAATTAAATCCATTGCATGATTGATGCGTCAATTTAAAACTTGATGTTTGCCAAACTCACTAAAAACACAAACCATCATATGGATTATTGCTCAATGACTAATGTATCGTATTGGATTTTTTCTATAAAACATTTACCACAAAAATAAGGAAAGAAGAGAGAAAGAGGAGGATACATAGGACACTCGATTCCGATAGCAGAGTTTGGTAAATCGATTCAACTCTCAAATCAACACCCCTGAAAAACAAAGGAGAGGCAAAGGTTAAAGGGGAAATTAAATAATGCAAAAGTAGCAATCATATGGGACAAAGCAAAATGCATTAGTCGATTCTACTCACCGACATTGTTGTCTTAACTTGTGACTGTGAAATTGATGGCTCCTTAGATCTGGACCCCTGTAACAGCCTATCGTGATCTCCTACCCCCATTGTGATCTCCTAAGTCTTAGCCCCATCGTGATTAAAAAAAACGAGAGAGAAGAAAAAAAAACAACCAAAAAAAACAAAGAAAAATAAAGGTACTGGTTCAAATAGAGTAATCCACTTGATGACTCCATGGCCCAATGTGAGAACATCAAACGCAAAGAACACTGTTGTCCTTAGGCCCAAACCATTTAAGAGTCGTTTAAACAACAGAATGAATTGCCCATGCAAAAATCAAAGAAATTTGTCATGACTTGACAATGGAGGAGTAGAATTCACTGCAAGAACAAAGAAAAAATAGTACACAGTAAAACAACTCACCAACATATATCCACTACATCATATGCACAAAAGACTGCATTAGCTTATTAGATTCTAATTCAAGAAAAAACTGATAGGAAAAAAAATACGTAAATGAGGCAATAACAGGGCTTTCACTGGCAAAGACATGGTATATTGGTATTAAACTTGATTCCGAGTCAATAAAATAAAAACAATATAGAGTACACAGTGATGTTCAATCATAAATGAAATGTTGCCGCATGTCTTAAAGGAGTTCAATCAACTTTCAAGTATTTCCAACAATCTAACAAAATAAAATATGTAGTTTGTACAGAAAATTTAGAAATAAAAAAAAAGTGAAGGAAACCCATGAAGAAATATCGAAAAATTGATACTTTTATCAATTTGGGGTTATGGCACCACTACCAAAGTCCTAGACAAAAATTGTTGGGAGTAGGTGAAAGTAAAGATCTCTAAAATGTTGCATACTTTTTATAGAGGACGATAGTAGTGAAATGAAAATAGTATCATCTTCTTGTTCGTTAGGTTTCTGAATCAACATCCCTATGGAGTCATACATGGTTTCCGTTAAAATAAGATTTCAACAATTTATCAAGTAAACTTGTATACAATATTCTTCCATGTAAGACTTAGTGCAAAAAGTAAATGACAAGGGCAAAAGTCTCGAAACAAAATTACACTTGATAAAGAATGAACATATCTGTATGGCCTCCTTAAAATTAGAAGTTTACCAAATTAGTACCTATTTCCCAATTATTGCTACATAATGTTTTCTTACAATTCTCGTGATTCTGTGTAATAAAATGCTACAAAATCCTAAATCTATTTTTTATCAAACCATATGTGCACCCTATTTTTGAAAAAATTCTTAGATTGCAACTTCATAGTAGGTAGAGAGGTCCAACATTAAGATAAAACCTAGTCCCATTCCACACCTTGTCTCTAACATCAACTATAATTTATTAATGATATAACACCTTTAAAAAAAGTGATGAAAATCAACGACCAATACAATAAAATAAGTGGACAACAAAGTTTTGTGATCAAAATGAACAAAATTTTGCAGTCAACCATTATTTTGTTTTCATTCGAATCCGAAAGACAAAAGGTCCACCAAACCAACAAATCAAACAAAATACCCATTTTCCTCTTAGGCAGTTTAATGGGTGTGTCAGGGGCAAAAAGGAGAGGAGGGGGGAGGAGAGAGAAGGCAAGGAAAAAGTGAATGTGCAACTTTAAAAGTCGCCTAGCATGGATCATTCTAGCAATGGCATGAGAAATTGTGATGCAAGCAAGCATCGCATAAGCAAATTTGGCAGCTAAAATCACCAAGCCAAACACTTGTGCAAATGACCACATGGCGTCCCCGTAATTTCTTCACAAGACTCGCTGCTTGTGACACTCAAATTATTAAGAGTTGATGCCCTCAAGTGCCATGACATGAAAATGCCCACCATGTGGGTGCATATTGATTTCTATAGCTCTTAATCACGGGTATAGCACATATTTCCTTGCAGCCTAGCGTTTGAACTTTGCAATGGGTATGCTATACTCAAAACAAACAGATTCCACATGCCCGTTTAAGACTGAAATTTCAAACACCTAAGCTAATTCAAAAAAATCATACCAATGCCTCATAGTAGGGAAACACTAGGCATAAAGACAACTACCATTCTTCAGTAAAAGAGAAAGCAAAAACAGCGTTCACAACTTCATGTGGATAGCAGTTCATAAGTCGTCGGAGTCACAATTAGATAGCACACATATTACCTGTCGACTATGCTCAGATTCAAGAAATGAAGGAACGTTAGAATAGCGGCATTGTTCACTACTTTCAATTGGATTGGATTTCAGAAAACATATTGTCTCCATCCTCAAGCTAGAAGAAGAAATATGTGAATATCTACTTCCAGCCAGTATGATTTGCATATATCCAAAAACGAAAAGGAAACAATACTAGAACATGGCCATACACGTCATGGCACAAGCAGAAATAGCATGCAATTAATCATGTTCATACCTAACTACCATGAAATGTGAGCTTCCTATCAATGTGTTCACACATGACGAGGTTCAAATTTTATTTCTGGGACATTAAAGAGGTGTTAGAATGGCTTTCTGAACCAAATCCTAACCTGTGGCCACGTGAGGAAATAAGAAATAATGCACTCATCCCACTATTATGACATCACTCACCTCAAAAAGTTCAATTTCTTCATCAGGGTGAATCCAACCAACTCATTTAGCTTTGTCAATAATGTTGTTGGCTTGCCATTGGCCTTCACAAACAGCCGGCCAACGTACCTGATAACAGGGAAAGACACCGAGTTAGTGAAAAAGCGAAGAGGGAATCAAAGGCCATCAGATTTGCACGCAACACCAACCCAAGGAAAAGTATGTTCACTGAAGCTCCTCTTTCAATGGGTCATAACATTTCAGAAAGAGAAGAATCTACACTTCAAATAGAGGACCAAGCTGCAAATCCTACATAGTTGTACTCGTCAAATTCACCATCAAGAGCTCCATGTGCATGTTAGAAACTCATGTGGCTTTACCCAAACAAAAGTCTACCAAAACCAACTTAAGCAACCACAGTTTAAAAAGATGGATCCAGATTAAGCAGACATTACCTGGCCAAATTCCACTTCCAGAAACAATTTTAGTTCTACATTGTTCGTCTTATTGGATACCTCACGCAATTGTCCAACCTACAATGAATGAAGGGGTATTCAAAGTCACACTGATTTTGAGCAAGTTAAATCCACTCCGGCAACATATAAATGAACAAATGCATCATAAGAGATGTCATTCTAGTGTACAAAGTGCCAGAAAATGAAACAAGTACTAGCTCTGAGCTGTAAGGGTATCAGAGTCAATTACAAAGAAACAAGGGTGGAGTAAGTGTGTTATTACCTCCCTTATTTACCCAATAAATTTAGTCGACACTCAAAACCTGAATTATTTATGGGGAGGTAAAGACTACACAGCTACTTTTTCAAACTAAGTAATAGAGAAATAGATGACCTTACGCACTACATGCTAGCATACACCCCAGTGACCCCACATCCACAATGCAACCATAGACAACAGGGAGAACAGCAACCATATATAGCAACCTCTTAGCATCCTCTTCAATTCGAAAAGTCATTTTATCTCCCATAATTCCTATAATTACTGGATGGTATTTGACAATTAATATATGTTACAAGACAAAAAAAAATTTACAAGATTAAATGCATACCACAGTAATTCTTCTTCCCACAGTCTTCGCTCCCAACAGCAACATATCTCAAGTCGAAGGGTTCAGGGTGTCCCTTTGTAGCTAGAATAGAACCCCATGCATGCTGAAACAGAAGCACCCTTGGCAAACTCAAGACTATCCAGGATTTCCTACGATCAAAATGAATGCTATCAATGAATGAAGCATTTTAGAGCAGAGACTGCTATTTATTTGGCACAATGGCACCGAGGGCACAAGGCTTACTTCCAGAAGACCCAAACACCGTGAAGTCGAAAACAACATATAACTACCAGTAGTGCTACACATTTTCTAAAAATGACGTTAACAGATTTGGAATATGTACAAGTTACCAAACAGTAAGACAAGAATAGCAGCTTTGTCATATTTCCTCACAGATCATGTCACTCCACGTTAAGAAAGGCGCATGACTCGTTATAAAGAGATCGCCAGTCACCATATCAAGCCAAGTTTAGTACCATATACTTAAGTCAATGGGTCACCGCAATGGGTTAGCACTTTCTTCACCAAACCACTTTCATTTTATCCAAAGAAAGACGAAAAAAGTAGGCTTAAATAGAAGGAAAAATGCTCATACAATCACAAGTATATTTCTTAGTCTATATTTTTGGTTGACCAAACCAAGGTTTTTTTTTTTTTAAAGGAATAGCAAGAAACTCATACAGTATAGGCTAGAAGGTTAGTACATTAGTAGACGCCAAGCCGAACTCAAGACCTTAGTGTGCTTGGAAGAAGCACCCAACTAATTGAGTCAACTTGCCAGTTCAACCAAACCAAGGTTGTATCACTGTCAACCAAAGCTAATTGTTACTATCAGAATGAAAGGACTCGCTAAAAAGGCAAAGTTCAGCCATGTACCTCAATCTCAGCTCTCTGACAAAAAGAAAGAAGCACCCAACTAACTGACCCAACTTGCACGTTCGACCAAACCAAGGTTGTATCATTGTCAACCGAAGCCAATCGTTAACATCAGAATGAAAGGACTCGCTAAAAAGGCAAAAGTCCAGGCATGTACCTCAATCTCAGCTCTCCAGAATCTGATAGAAAGAAAAAAAAAAATGCCCTAAATTGTATGATGGTGGAAGGGGATCACAATATTGGAGTCTAAGTCAACATTTAAGTGGAAAGTAATTGCCATAGTTTGGTTTATATATGCTTTGAGTTTTGTACTCTGGTTTTTATTTGGTGGAATGGGCAATAGAGGGTTGCTCATTGTTTGGCTTCTGAGGGGCCCCAGGTCTTGTACTTGGATTAGTAGCCCCCCTTCGTAGCTCCATCCATCAAGGGTTGTAAACCACTCCTTTTCTTGTAGTTGAATTCCAAAAAAATACAACAAAACTTATTTATGTAAGATTGTTGAACGGTGTTATTTATTTATAAGCGTGAGATCATATAAGTATAGTTTCCCCGGCATAATCAACAAAAAAAAGTACAAGAAAACACCAAAAACAAAAAGAGGATATTTACAACATTAGGCCAGCAACATAAGTTTAGAGAATTATCTTTGAAAATTGGTAGGCCAGCAACGTTAGGCTAAACAACAGAACTGGTAGCCTGATATGCCAAACCAACCTCCACTTATCACATTAATTTACCGTACCGATTCTGAAATTGAAGATTTGCTGTTGGAATCAATTCGTGGGATCCAAGAGTTTCGTCGATTCTATTGGCAAATTGAAAGAAGTGAAAGAATGTGGAGAGGGTACGTACGTCTCCCATGTCCACACCAAAATTTTCAAGTAGACTTTTGATAGGAGCTACCTGTGTGAGAATAGAAAAGAGCAAAAAAAACCGTGTCTTCTTTTTTTTTTTTTGAGATGAGTGTCTTCTTTTCAGCTGCCTGTTTTCCAAATGTAACGCATAGGGGGAGGTTATTATGGTAATACAGCAAAAGATGGTGAAATTTTTTGAATTTATCTCAATCTGTATACAAATTTGAATTTTGTTTGTTTACATCTAATGTATAGAGTGGATCGTCAAGAAATGATTCATGTCATGTATAGTCAACCACAAAGTAGGAGAAGACTTTGCGGACTTTAGTTGGTTCTTGGTCATTTTATTATGGGAAGGGGTTCCACATACTGGCGCCTTTCACAGTTTTACATGTGCAGTTTCTAAAATCAAGTATCAGGATAAAAGATGCCAGCAACACCTGAACAAATAAAAAAAAGGGCAACCTAGTGCACGAGGCTTCCGCTACTGCAGAGGGTGGGGAAGAGGCTGCTTCCACTACTCAAACCCGTGACCACCAGGTCACATTGGGGAAACCTTACAATTGAAACTTGAAAGAGACATGTAGGAGATAACAGACACTGGACACTAATAACCTAGAATTGTTAGCTTTCTTCTGTATTGAAGTAATGAATTTTAAGCTGACTTAGATACCTTATTAGGCTCTTTGAAAGAGTTCTCATCCATCAGGTTGCTAGATGTGAGAACAGTCTTTGTTGATCCAATCGATTGGAATGTGTTCCGCTTCATTCCATCAATCAAAATCTAGATTCACAATGTTGCTCCTAAAGTTCAAAATCTGGAAAACAAGATTTTTGGCCCTAATAAACGAGGACACAAGTGAGATATCAAACCAAATAAGGTCACTCAGCCAATCTGCAGGCCTTGTGGGCTTATTATTACAGCTTCCAAACATAATAGGGCAAGTAAATATTTGGTCTACACCAAAAAGATGACACGTTATCTGCAGCTATCAAGCACAATCCAGTGAATCAACCCATTGACAGCAAAAGGACAAAAAAGACAAGCGTGATAAATCGTATTTCCTGACAACAATGACATAATTAAATTAAAGAAAAGGGTCTATTCTGAAAAACGGATGATAAAACATGTGAAGTTAACAACATATTTTGAGGATTAAGACTAACAAACTACATATTATGGTACTGATCATAAGGGTGCCACCTACTAAAGTTGTCACCTTAATAGCGTTCATTGAAATTAGTGATAGCTTTAGAAGCTTAGTATTCATACATTCAGTTAGCAGTTTCAAGCTCAAATTTTGGCATTAAAGGCAGTGGAGTCCAATAGTTGCGGGTCAGTTGGTCAATTCTAAGAATAGGCATCAATGCATCAAAATAGGCATATGTAGGGTTCGAAGACCATTTTCTGATGGTCAAAGAAGATATCGGCACAAAATATTTGAAAAACTTTGTACACAACTTCAATTGACATTTGTGATCATATTCTTCATGTGTATTTGGGACTAAGCAAGAACATTAGAAAGGGAAATGTAAACTAGACCTTTATTCTCAAGTAATTCTTGTTATCCTCAGAATTTTCCAAGCAATACCAGAAGTAATTAGGGAACTTGAAGAATTGGCTTGTAGTGTTGAATTAAGCATAGTGCCACCAATTGACTCTGGAAAAAAGCGTTGCATCCAAAAACTGGGAGTTTCATATAACTGAAAGGAGTTAAAAACAATCGCATCTGGGTTCCACCTGTATGGAACATAATATTAGCATACTAGTTCAAATTATTACAGAAACACATTAAGAGATCAGATGAAAAAGTTGTAGAGGAAAAGAAGGGAAATTGTACTGTCTGTCATTAGCATTCACAAACAGAGGTGCGTGGCTTGCCATTTCAATGCCGCTGGCTGCATTGGAGGATCCAATTCAAATCTTCAGTAACATAAGCAGTGTATGTATGACAATGTAAGACAAAAGCTAGCATATAGTTGATAAGATCTAGATGACTATACATAAACCAGCATCCATGAATGAATTTCTCATAATTTTTTAAGATTAATATAGTCATCAGTTCAACTATTTCTTTACATTACTATCCAAATAACAAGTCACTTAGACTACTGTTTGAAAGCATATTTACTGATTGTGAAAAAACACAAGTGCGTGCCATACAATCTAGTGTTTTATAACGAAAATGTCAGAAAATACTACAAGCATGATATTTACAGCCAAGAAAATGAAGAAAAGAAGTGGTGAATGTGCATAGTTCAAGCCAAAAAGGATGCGCATCAAGAAATAGTAAAGATCACGAAGTCTTCGAAGAGTACAATGGACCTGTTCCTTTAAAAGCCAATAAGAAAACCAGCCTCAGCCAGTCCCACTAAAAGACTTCCTGTACCAGCGTCATTTCCAGTCACAGCATATTCACTCACAAAAGTTTGAAAATCAATCAATAGCGAAGCGTTCTTCAGAACAAACACCAACCCACACCCCCCCCCCCCCCCCCCCCCCCCAAATTTTTTTCCAAATATATTGTAAAAAGCAGTTTGATTTTTATCAAAAGGAAGATTAACACACCTTTGGACCACAGCATGTTGCCATGCAGCTGAAAAACGAACCGAAAACCCAAATTTTACCAAATCAAAGAATAAGACAGTAGTTCAATTACCTTATATAATAGAGCTTAGCCCAACCAAATTTTAAAGGTGAAAGAAGCCTTGGAGATCATCGTTTCACCCAGATCACTTTTCTCCCACAATAATTAATCCTTTTGCTCTAAATAAAAAATCCAATCCTCCTTGGAGACAACTCCACCTGCACATTACTCTGTGACAAACCTCAGGACATAAAATATATATTCAGTTATTTGTCAGAGCCGAGTAAAAAACATACCTGTTGTTCGGTGGAACCGAGAGTCTCGCATAGCATTATGGGATTGAGAGAGAGGTTTGAGATCCAACTTTCTTGCAATTTCCAAATTCTTACACCTGCAAAATAAACATCTTTGAGTAGAATAGTGGATTCAAATAGACAGGGCACGTGTTAATGAAAGTAGATGATGGGTTTTTGAAATTAGTTGTTGTGTCACTGTGTGCTTTATCATGTCTTAGGAAAATAAACCTTTTTGGTACTATTCTAAAACCCAAAAAATTGATAAAAATCAATATAGTTTTAGCTCATTATACATGCCATTTCCAGCATCGAGCACTTTTGGGGGCAACTGCTACAATTGCATTCTTGAAGTTATTACAGCTACTCCTCAGAATTATCGGATATGACAGTTGTTGCCTTTGCATTAGGGCAACCTCCTCAGCTCTTGGGAGCCTGCTCTATAATAACCAACTCAATATGTAGGCCGTCTCAGTGCATGAGACTCCATCCCTTAACAATAACAATAGTTAGTACTTAGTACAGTTGGGTTGACTACAGTTTGTAAAACACCATTAATTTCAAGTTGTCTTCTATTTTTACAAAGGTAAGTAGGACCCATTCCAAGTCTCCCTATAATGGCATCCATAATTCCTAAGGCTAATTTTGTTACCTCTACAACGTGTAATCCCATGTTGAAAACCTCAATGTCACCAATAACACAATGGGTCCATTCAGATAGGGCAATTTCGAGGAAAAAATAAAATGAACTCTAGCAAACCTAGAAACTTTATGGCCGGGACCTTGGAATTTTTAAGACTGAAACCAAATGCTTTTAGGTGAAGTGGTGTCCTTATCAAAGAAACTGAAATCATCAAGTCTTCTGACTATTCACTCAAATAAAGACAGAAAAACAGGACTTCTTTGCAATCACATTTAAAGGCACCTGAACACGAATAAATGACAAACAATGGATGAAATTAGAGTGTTGGACACTCACTGTGAGCAAATTAGATGGTTAGGCACCTCAATAAAAACTAAGCCTAAACTTAATTGCTAGTATATTGTAACTTGCAAAAATAGTTTGCTTCTTAGAAAATCATCTCTACTCCAAAACGTCTTTGCTCAATAAAAAGGAAAAAAGAAACAAAAACAACCACAGAGAGCATGAGAAACAGAATCTTACGTCAAAAGGGCATTCCATATAGAACTCCATACAATCACCAAATCATACCTGCAAAGGGAAAAAGGTTTCTGATCAAAAGGGGATCTGACCATGGAAGAAATGTTTCTATCAAATCCAAGACCAGCAAACATTAAAATTGGTAAATCACAACCAGAAAACAGAAATTATAGAACTTCATAGAAACCCCCAAATCCTCGATGTGTACGTGTGTGCTATCAATAAACATGGTGTAAATCAAAAGTCGTGTGTGTTCTCTAGCTACGGTTTTGAAAAAAAATACTGTCAAAACACGATAGAAACAACTGATAAAAATTAATAATAACAATAATACCCTGCAGAAAACGGAAAGCCCGAAGAGAGTTCCAGTTGAAACCTACCATTTCAGTATAGGGTTTCAAATCATAGCCCGAAGAGAGTTAGGTAACTGTGAGAGGTGGGTGACAAAGAGGTTAGGGTTTCAAACAATTGAATCACAGCATAAAAGAGGTTAGGGTTTCAGTACTTCCCAACTCGGCTTCACACCATCCGCTCCCAACACCTGCCTCGCAAGAACCGCCAACCCGGCATTCCTCAACTCCCACGCGGCGTAAGCCTGCGCTGCGGGCACCCTCAAATCGACGGCATTCGCCACCGTCAGACCGTAGTCCCCCGTCAGCTTCTCCACGTCTTTGTGGATGCCCACGCCGACGAAGGTGTGGGCGGGGTTTGCGAGAAAGTAGATTAGGGAGGAAGGGATTGAGAGGGAGTAGATGAGGCAGCGTTGGTCGACGCAGAGTTGGAGGGTGGCGGCGGGGTTGTCCTGGTAGGAGGCGAAGTTGGGGCGCCAGCCGACGAGGAGGGAAGGGGCGCGGAAGGGATAGGGGGTGTGGAGCGATAGGGTTTCGGAAATCCAGGGGTCGACCAAGGAAGGGGTGTGGTCCACAAGCGTACCAGCGTTTTGTGAGCGAGAGAGATCGGACGATGCTGGTACGAAGAAATAAAGACAGAGAGAGACAGAGAACAAAAGGAATAAAGCCGTAGACCTAGGGCGGTATTTATAAGTTGCAGAGGGGTGCTTTTTTAAGGCGGTGCAATCGTTGGTAGCTGGATTACGTCATCAACAAAGACAACAACGGTTGTAACGTTAGTATTTTTAAACGGTTTGGCCGAAAAAACGGAGGCGTTCGTAACGGATCAGGATACTTTGTGAGCATCTCTCTATAAGAATTTTGTGAGGATTTTAATATGGAATTGTCACCTCATTATTGAAGAGATTCAATAATGGATACCAAATACAGCCCTCTCTCAAAATGAAACAACATCATTTTGAAAGTAAAATTAGTTTCCTCCTTCCTCATCAATTACATTTTGTATCCAGCCAAAATCCACCATCATTTCTGAACCTCTTCCCAAAGTAAGAGCTTTTTTGGTATTTCTTTATTTTAATAGTCCATGAAACAAAAGTTAGGTTTTGTGATTTCATATGAAACCAGAATGGGGTTTGTTTATCAAAGCTTTGAGTCATGTTAAGAAAATCATTTTGCAAGCATATTTTGAAAAAAAAATACAACATTTTCGTTGATTGGGTTCTTATTAGAATTTGCATATGGGTTGAAGAGATGTGTTCTCTATTATTAATTTCATTTCTCTCTCTATCTCTCCTCGCTCATTACCCCTTTCTTCAATCATTATCCTATTTCTCTCTCCACCCACTATCAAAACAAAAATACCCAAAGTTACCAAATGAACAAGGCTAATGGCACTTCCTCGGTGAGATTGAGGTGGATCCCTAGAAAGGGAGGGTTTTTTAATGTGATGTTGGGAGGAAACAGGAACTATGGAACAACAATGGTGAAATTTCAAAAAAAGAAAAGGAAAAATGAACAACAATGATGAAATGAGGAGAAACGGTGGTGCAGTTGGAATAATTAACGTTGTTGGCTCCGTTAAGAATATTATTCTCTAAACAGTGTCATTTTATTTTGAGAATGGGATGTCTTTGTTATCCACCCTTGGATCTCTCCAATAATAAGGTGGCAGTCTCATATTAAAAACCTCATAAGATCCTTACGGAGAAATCCTCACAGAGGATCCGGATAGTTCGTAACCCCTTATTTTCTCCATGTAGCCCATTAAAAATTTCCAACTTGGGACAAATATACCCAACACAAAATGACCTACTTGTCCTTATACTTATACATGAAATGACCTACATGCTCTTATGAATTTCTACACAACCCACCAACTTAAATCCCTACACTAAATTTTCTCCACACAACCAAAACCCCAAAATCATCTTCCTCCCCTTCCCCTTCAAATTCATCAGCCACGTTTAAATAAAAAAAACATTCGACTAAGGAAGAGGAACCAATCCACACAATCAAAATCCATTCCTCTTTCTTCTTCATCCTCTCTCAAGCTTGTTCATAATTTCAATTTCAATGGAAGAGCAAGGGCCAAATATTGTATTAATGGACGGTTCCAATCCATTCATTGAAAAATTTTGACTCACTTCTAGGTTTTGATTTTGAAATTAAAATAGAATCAAATTCTATCGCCAAAAGTATGATGGCTGAGGAGAACAAAGATGTTGTGATGGACGTTGTATCTTGGAAGCCAACTTCGCGTGATGAGGTAAATTTTCCCCGTATCACTACCAGAATTTACAAATTTTTTAACCAATTTTTCGGTGTTTTAGGTCCGAAAAACTTAATTAATTTCGGTAGTTAACTACCACAAAAAATTATCCTACTCGACAGTTACATACCGTAATTCATATATAATTTCGGCAGTCAATTTGCCAAAATATATGTATAGTTTTGTTATACTAGAGTTCGGCAGTTAATTACCGAATTATGTACACATTTTCGACATCTAGTTATCGAAATTCATATTTGCTTTCAACAAGTTACCGAAATGTATAGACATAGGACTTTTCGTGTACGAGAGTACGGCAGTTAGTTACCAAATTGTGTATTATTTTCCGGCAGTTGATTACCGAAGTGTATATTACTTATAAACAATTAGTTACCGAAATGTATACACGTAGGATCAGGAATACTAGATTTTCGACTGTTAGTTACCGTATTGGAAGTATAATCACGACAGTTCATTACTGAATTACTATTTTTTTTGGACAGTTAGTCACCGAAGTGTACACGTGACTTTTCTTTCAGTAATACTAAAGTTCGGCAATTAGATACCGAATTATAAGTATATTTTCGACATTCACTTACCAAAATTGAGATTATATTCCGACAATTGTTTAGCAAAATTTGTAGTTATTTTCGGCTATCAATTACCGAAATAGATCTAGAGAGTTAGAAAACTTATTTTAATGGATTTTTCAATTTTTTGTACTTTTAGGGTGATGCTTCAATGCAAGGCAACAACATAGGTCCAGTGGACCCCCCCCTACTTGTCACAAAAAAGATGCACCTAATAACATATAGCAAGTATGCCTGAGCACAATACACAACCCTCTCGTCTGTGTCCGTCTCATTTACCTCCTTAAAATTCATCTTAAACCAACTCAACCTAATTGTCCCTTTAAGTTCATCTTTCATTACTTCCTCCGTCACACCAAGCAAATCCATTAAAAGTTGAGACGGCGTCCTCTTCTCCTCCGTGTACGCAACCAATCCACGAACAGGGATCCCAAGTAGCTGCTCTACGTCATCTAGTGTCAACCCCATCTTCCCAAACTCAAAGTGAAAGGTATTTGTCTCCAGATGCCACCTTTCAATGAAAACATAAATTCTAAAGGAATTGCATTGCAAGTAATTATTTATACTACACAACGGAAGCAAACCCAGATTCATAACCTTTTGTTTGAACCTGTTTTCTTTCACTATCCAACTACCCAATAGACCTGAGTGTTGATGCAATCTCAATGTATGTCTCTCTTTCTCCCTATAAAATGACTTTAGTTATGTGCGTGCGAAAACTCTTTAGCAATGATAGGGTCCTCTTGCTTATTCAGAACATATTGAATTTTGCGGTGCTAGATGTCATAGTTATCCCCATCCAACTTTTCACCTTTATTCAAATCAGCAACAATGTTTCTGGAAGCCATTTCACTGCAATATATATATATATATATATATGCAGTTCTTTTCAAGTCCACACCTCTTACGGTCCACACCGTCCACACCTCTCATTTTTCGATCGATTTGCGATGATTCGAGCCGCTCAATGTGTTCGGAACGTTATTTTAAGGGTACCCACGAGAAATCAGCAACAAAATTGATCGGAAAGGGCTTGATCCGAGCAATTTTTTACTGAACCGTTCAATAAAAAAACTATTCAGATCAAGCATTTCCCGATCTTTTTTTTTTCTTTGCTGATTTCTCTTGGATACCCTTAAAATCACGTTCTCATCACATTAAGCAGCTTGGATAATCGAAATTCGATCGGGAAATGGGAGGTCCGGACCGTAAGACGTTCGGACCTAAAACCGACTTGACTCTGTGTGTGTGTGTGTGTGTATGTGTGTATATATATTGTGCAAAGGGATATTACACACATAATTCATAAATTTTACCGCATCAATCTAAAATAAACAAAAGCATATTTTCACACGTCGCAAGATCGAAAGCTTGCTAAGCTTATAATCATCTCTTGCGTCATTGGTGACTACTGTCAATATTTAATTTAATCAAGCACAAAATTTTTGATTTTGGGAATTATTGAACTCAACCGAAACAACCTCCCACTACTATAGACGTTCATTAAGGGCTTGTTTGATAACCTAAATTCAGCACTTAAAACTGAATCAATTAAGTAATAAGTGATTCAGTAGGTTTGATAACAACATTATACATTGCTTAACAAATTAAGTGCTATTTAAAATGTAAGCTAAAATGTTTAAAAAAAATTAAGTAGTTTTGAGCTATTTAATTCTGGCTGAATTTTTGTATACTAGCATTTAATCACCATATTACCACCACAACCACTTCTACTACCACTCCTACAACCACTTCACCACCATCACCACTGCCACCACCACTTCACCACCATTCTTCCACCACCACCATCACCACTCCTCTATCACTCCACCACCACCCATTACCACACTGCCGCCACCACTACAACATCGTCACCATCGCCGCCACCACAATGTCACCATTGCACAACTATCAATCTACCGACACCACTCATTGTCACCATCACTCCACCGCCACCACCACCTCTCACTGCCACCGTTACATCACCATCACTCCACCACCACCATTACACCACTACCGCCAGCACCCCAACACCACCATCACCGCCGCCGCTGCCTCCGCCGCCGCCATCACCACCAACACTCCACCACCACTACAATCACCATTCCACCATTATTATAAGTACATTGTGACCATTAATAAATTAAAAGAGAATCAGAACTAAAATTAATTTATCATTTTTTTAATTCAGTACTTAATATGTTTACCAAATAGTTTTTCAGCTTAAAAAATTCAGTATTCAGTACTTAATTTTTCAGCATTCAGTTTTATCAAACATGCCCTAAGCATGAAACAATATTTATTCATGATATAAAGACTAACATGTTATTATATCAATTTCCAGATCTAATTTCTTAACACATTAATCCAGATGTACTCATATAAGTAGGGCAGTAAATGAACTGAGCAGCTCGCAAGCTCGAGTTTTTGAAACGAGCCAAGTTCCATTCGGCTCGTTCGACAAAAGCTCGGCTCGTTAAAGAAGGTTCGACTAGATTAAAGAGACTCGTTGTTAAATGACTAAACTCGGCTCGTAAAGAACTCGGCTCATTAAGGCTCGAGCTCGAGTTTTCGTCTCATTTATTAGTAAACGAGCCGAGCTCGTCGAAACTCGGTTCAGCTCGGCACGTTTACGCCCCTTGATAACACACTATAAAGAAGTGCTATAAAAATTGAACCTAAAAATCTGGAAAAATAAATTCAGGCATAGAGAATTTAATCACGAAACAGCCGATGCAAACGGTGCATCAAACGGAGTTCGGCTAAATGGACAATAAATTAGACTGGAAATAGCAAAGCAACCAAACGCAGCGTTGTTTTTAAATTTTTTATTAAAAAATTACTGTTCATCTTCCTCGTGAAATAACAGTCGACGGGAAAAAAAAGGAAAAGAGGGTCTCTGTGGAATTCTCTCTATTCAGACTATGTGCATACCGTAGCAAGAAGCAAAAGTACGTGAATGAAATATGCGGTCAAAATTACGGGTTCTAACATTTTGACCACGAATTCCGGCCAAACTGTTCCACAATATCTGTTCAAACTATTCAAAATTGACGTACGCCTTATAAACTACAAGCAAAGTTGGCTTTGTTCGGTTAACATTTGAGTTTTAGTTTTAGTTTTGTTTCAATCATTACCCCATTTCTTTCTTCAATCATTATCTTATTTTTCCAATTATTACTTTCTCATCTCTCTATCTCTCTCCAATCATTACCCCTAAATTACAGGTTCTAACATTTTGATCACGAATTCCGGCCAAACTGTTCCACAATATCTGTTCAAACTATCCAAAATTGACGTACGCCTTATAAACTACAAGCAAAGTTGGCTTTGTTCGGTTAACATTTGAGTTTTAGTTTTAGTTTTGTTTCAATCATTACCCTATTTCTTTCTTCAATCATTATCTTATTTTTCCAATTATTACTTTCTCATCTCTCTATCTCTCTCCAATCATTACCCCTATTTTCAATCATTACTCTATTTTTCTCTCTACCCACTATTAAAACTAAGCTAAATTCTCAACCAAACACCCACCATTTTTTAATCCAATCCAGTATCATACGAAATCTTCAAGTTAGAAATTGATGCAGCGGAAACTCAATTTCGGTTTACCTCTTCGAAATAATGACGACGAATGGAAAATGGTGTTCTACCTCATTGAGAGCTGGCTTGATAGAACACCACGAATCCAACATGCTCCGATGGTGCGTATACTATCAAAGTTATACACACATATCCACGGTCTAAGGCCCCGTTCCAGAACATCTTCTTAAAAAATAAGTACTTATTTTATATTTTCAAATTCAAAAATAATGTAAATAAAAAATTTTATTTTTTATTTTTTTTGCACTGTATAAAAGATCTCTATAAGATCTATTAAACAAGATTCATATTGTTAGAAAAATTATTTGTATAAACATATTATTTTTAAGCTTGAAATTGCCTTCTTAAAAAATAAGTACTTATTTTCGATTCCGGAACAGGGCCTAAGACCAACAAGATTAACCCCGTTCTAGAAACCCAATTAAGAAGGAGTATTTTTTAAGAAGGCAATTTCAAGATAAAAAATCATACAATATATTTATTGAAATAATTTTCTTAACAATATGGATCTTATTTTATCGATCTCATTGAGATATTTTAAACGGTGCAAAAAAAATTAAAAATTTATTTTCCATTTACATTATTTTTGAGTTTGAAAATGTGAAATAAATTGCTTATTTTTTAAGAAAATTTCTGAAACGAGCCCTTAAAGAGAATTTTGAGTGTCTCCCATGGTTCCAACGGAATAGCCTTATAAATCATTCCTCGATTGATACGTTTATTAAGGCTCCATTCCGGAACGCGAAATAAGTCCTTATTTTTTAAGAAGGCAATTTCAAGTTCAAAAATGATAGGCTTATTGAAATCTAAAAATATGCAATATGGATCTTGTTTGAAAGATCTCATCGAGATCTTTAATATGATGCAAAAAAAATTAAAAAAATATTTTTCATTTACTTTATTTTTGGGTTTGAAAATATGAAATAAGCTGCTTATTTTTTAAGAAGGTTTCTGGAACGGAGCCTAACTACTTCAAACCTCCAGGAGAATCCATAAGGCTTGTAACCTCTGCTATCAATTTGTGGGTAATAAGAGCATTCGCAGTGGTAAAATCAAAACTAATAATTAACATGTGTCACGTCAGTATTTGATTATCAATTTAGTCCATAATTAAACTTAACAATCTCTACCTCCACATTGATTATTTTTGTATCTCTAACCAAAAAACTCTCACAATACACAATGCACATTTGTCCAATCGCAAATACGTTCTAATCACGCACTCGATCACACTAAATTATTCGTCTTGATGATACGATTACAATGTGGGGTATTTTTGAGTTTTGAGTTTTGCTTATTGGTAAAAGTTGTTAAGTTTGGTTACAGAATGAGTGAAATTTGGTTATTTACTAAAAGTTTGTAACTTTGCTTATTACAATATGAGATATTTTTTTAATATTCTTGTTAAATTTGTTTTTTTTTGACATGTTAAATTTGTTTATCCACACTCATTTACTTATTACAATAGGGATGCTCTAATCTTTTTGAGTTGCCCACATATCAGAAAGTCTACGTACACTACCGATTTCCACTACCAAATTCCACTACCTCTCCAAAACGACGTCGTTTTGGGGAGTTCCCATTTAAAAAATGAAAATTTGAAAAAAACCCGATATTTCTGTTTCACTCCCTACGCTTCGAACAGGAGAAGAAGTTGACGACTGCCAACACCCAATCCAACCCAACCCAATCCACCGCTAACCACCACCTGTGCAGACGACTCCGACGAAGAGGACGCCTCCAAGATCGTCGTGCGCCGATGAGCTTCGAACCACAATCACTGGTATCGATCTAGAACGCCGACAAAGGACTCGGCCGCCGCCGCCGCCGTACGGCGGTGAAGGTCTCTCTCTCTCTCTCTCTCTCTCTCTCTCTCTCTCGATGTAGAACGTTGGTATCGATCGAACTAGGGTTGCAATTTCAATTTGTACATATTGGGGATTTTTGCTCAAAAAGTTAGGATTCACTGCCTACTGCTACTGTTCATAGATATTGGTATATTGTTAGTTACTCAAACTCTGACCCACAACCAAATCCAAGCAAAGAAGCTTCACTGCCTTATACTCGAAACCGTCAATTTCACCAACATTTACAATAAACTAAGAAATTTAACGTAGACACGTCATGTGTTTGATAAAATACCTCAACCAACTTTTCTGTTGCATTATCACTTGTAAAGGAAGGTAAATCACTTGAACAGGAAGGTAAAAACTGTTTAATCTTGTTGTATGACAGAATTACCAGGATATTATGGCATGTCAAATGATTCGTTCTTTACGATGTTGTTCTACTTAATACACTGATTCGTTCCTGTTCTATTGGGCTAGCTTATTTATCGAACTAGGCTTTGTTGATCCAGAAAAGATGAGGGTAGCATATTTGGGTGGAAAAGTCTAGAATACTTGTAATATTCCAGCACATCGACCAGTTACTAGGTCAGTAACTATCCCTGATTGATGTCTTTGGTTCCTAAATTTCACAAGTTTTACAATGACATTGATCTACTTGGTTCTTGCTGTTTCATTAGGAAGATTGCTGCACAAATGGCTGGTAAACAGAAGCCACGAATACCTGAGGTACTTTTAGTTTGAGAACTTAAATAGTTGTTTCATTGGAGTACAAATGGGTCTGTGTTAATCTTAAACCATGGTACTTGTCAATAGGAAACAAAGAAACCGGTCCAATCAGTTCTAGTTCCGGCTAAATCAGAAGATTGCGTCATCATAGATGTGGATGATTATAAGGCAGCCAGTGCCTTCCCTTTGCCAATGTTTGTGCGGCACACTGAGGCATTGCTAGATGAAATAGATCGGATGGTATTTGAAATTCCATCAACTGGTAGTATTTAAAACCATATGGTAAAGATGTTAGTATTTATTTTTTTCCTCCATGGTGGCATCACTTGTCATTTTGATTTTGGTAGGAGGTTGAAATGGAAGACACAAGTGAAGAATCAGTTGTTGACATAGACAGCAATGATAAGAAGAATCTGCTAGCTATTGTTGAGTACATAGATGATATATACTCATACTACAAGAAAGTAGTGGTGGTATATAATTTCCACTACACCTGTTCCTTTATCACTGGACTTGAACTGATACTTATTGTTGAACTAGATAGATTTGTTGTCTTATTGCATTTGATCATAATTTGACTCATCCTAATTTGGTTTTCACACAAAAGTTGATGTTTTACTCATTCTGTTTAGATGATCACTTTGGCTAAGAGTACAATCATTGAGACACAGACTTAGAGGATCACTAATCAAACTATATGATCATCTGAGCATTGAGACACAGACTTATAGGATCATCTATTTGTTGTTTTTTTGAATGTTTGTGTTTTAACAGAATTCGGTTCCTAAAACTTATTTATTTAAAGTTTTAAAGAATAAAATCTCTATTCATGCTAAGTTGCTAACCATAGTTTTCATGGCTTTTGTGCAGAGCTATCATGACAGTATGCGAATATGAAACATTGTATCATGACAGTATGCATGTTTTTACTGGTTCGGAGCTTAGAGTTATGTTGAATGGAAATACCCAATATGCAGCTGTTCAAAGTATTTCGAATGGTGCTCTTTTTTGTGCAATAACGATACAATTGGAGAACTTCCTGAAGAGATGGAACGTCCAGCCAAGAAGAGATGCTAGCAACACTTAGGATTTTTCTTTTTCTTTTTGCTTGTAATATAGCCTAGGGTAGACGATGACGATGATGTTCAGCTCATGCCTCTTTTGTAAAACATTATGTATTCATTTCGGCTAGATGTAAAACTTCTGTTTCAATTGCAATTGAATTGGCTCTTTTTTCTGTTGCTATTGCTGACCACTGCTGACTGAGACGCTGTGACGTCGGGCTAGACCAAAAACAAAGGAAACTCTGTCGAATTTTTTAGAAAATACCTTGAGGTCTTTCAAGATACGATACGGACACGACGCGACACAATACGTTTGACTACCATAACTTACATTCATCAAATATAATCCTGAACTTTTAAAAAAAAATACAATCAAGCACATTGCAAACTTGCAATATTCACAGTATTTTGCTCTTTTTTCTGTTGCTATTGCTGACTACTATTGACTGAGATGTTGTGATGTCGGATTAGACTGAAAGCAAAGGAAACTCTGTCGAAATTTTCATAAAATACACTAAGACACATCTTTCAAGATACGATATAAACACAACACCATACGTTTGATTACCATAAATTGCATTCATCAAATATAACACATTGCAACCTTGCAATGTGTTAAACAAAAGTCGTCGTAATGCTAATACTAATACAGATTTATCAATGTCAAGACCAATAAAAATAACAATACATAGTCATCATTTCCATTAAACAAACAAGTGAACTATTCCCCATCATTATCCGTTGCATTCAACATATCCGTGAAACTTTGTCGTCTTTCACATCCATGCCCTTGAGTTTGCAATAAACTTGGTTCTTGTCCGCCCCAATATTGACCTTGGTCTTCCAAAAAACTTGATTGTCCTCCTCCCCAAATTTGACTGCTCGCAATAGTTGATTGACCTCTCCAAACTTGACCATTGAATAAGCTTTGTGAATTCGAAAAAGAAGGCCCAAATTGGTTCAAGCTTGTTCCGGTTGGGCAAAAAGTTGGCGAATAGGGAAAGATGGTTCCGCCTTGTGTCATATTTGCTTGCATATTATGCGGCATCATGTTTGGCCACATTGAATGCCCCATATAGCTTGGGTTACCCTGCCCAACAATAAAGAACGATTATCAATATGTTTTACATAAAACATGAGATTGTGCATTTAAATATAAAGTTTCTTATATGTACATTTACTACACTCTCTTGTGTCCTGAACCCATGGCAATGCCCCATATGGCTTGGGTTACCCTGCCCAGCAATAAAGAACAATTATCAATATCTTTTACATCAAGAATGAGATTGTGTAATTACAAATAAAGTTTCTAATATGTACATTTACTACACTCTCTTGTGTCCCGAATCCATGGCCAACCGCAATCTTCTCAACCTCCTGAAATTAGACAATAATATTAGTATTACACATGCATCGAATAGATCTATATGTCAATATTAACTACAAAGCTGCTGTTAGGAAAAAAATTTAACTAGTAAGAAACAAATAATAAAGAACTTATACCTTGACATTTTCATTGGATAACGTCTTTTTTTTGTTTCTCTTTTCTTCTTCTTCACTGCTTTTTCCACAACACCTTGCTTCCTTTTGCACGGCGGCCTCCCTTTTCGTTGAAGACCTTCCGGGTCAAGTATGTTCGTGCTCTGTTTGGAAGGTATAACCCCATCTCCAAGTGAAATGGAATTAATATGAGTACCCGTGTCATCACCAAGTAAAACCACATTACTTTCACAAATGACCGAAGCTTCCATCAACTCTTGTTTTAGCTCGCGTACCCGTGTCATCACCATGTTATACTTCTCTTGAGAATCTTCTGCTAAATTGACAACCTCATTAAAGAGATTGCACATGTTGTTATGCCGGTGCGCTTCAATTGACGTTGAGGACTTATCATAACTGATTCGAATTTTAGTGTGGGGCATTTTCACATTTTTGCACCATCTTCTGAAGACATACTTGTCAGGCACTCTTTCAACTCCCAGTTGACTCCACACCATGAGTTGATGCCTATAAACCATTCCTCTAAACTCAAACAATCGACAATTACAATATGCTTCATTGGTTTCAACATTGAAATCAACAATAAATGGCACTTGAATTCTCTTTCTCCCTTCTCCTTCTCCATATGTAACCCACTCTTTTACCTCATATTCAGATACACTTTCTTGCATTTTACTACAAGAACACTCAAGTCTCCCAAAAAATTCGTCATGAAACTCTCTAACCTTGTCATTTGTGTAAACACTTTGAAATTGTTTCTCCAAGTCACTTTGAGTTATTAACGGGATGTGAGTTTGCCAACTTTTCACATCTTCTTGTTTTTCACTCTCCACCTTGTTCGCCAATGCATTTTCATATTGCTCTACAAATTGTTTCAAGGTCGTCTTTGAATTTATGTAACCGTCAAAATATGAATTCATACTCTCGCTTCTTTGTGTAGATGACATTCCCGCCCAAAAACAATCATTCACATAAGCAGGAATCCACCGTTTCCTCTCCAGATACAAACCCTCTAACCATGTGTTAGTTTGAAGCTCATACTTTGTGATGAACTTATTCCAAGCATCCTCAAATTGTTGTATTGTCAATGTATTCCATACTGCCTTGCGCATACACGAACTAATTTTCTCATAGTCGTTATACCCATTCAACTTTTCGGGCAACTTTTTCATAATATGCCATATGCACCACCGATGTCGGGTGTCAGGGAATACAATTTCTACAGCATTCTTCATGGCCATACACTGGTCGGTAATCATTGCTTTCGGAGCACAACCCCACATGCATGTCTTCCAAGTCTCAAATAACCACGAAAATGACTCTGTGTCTTCATGAGAAATGAGCCCGCATCCTAATAAAATCGACTGCCCATGATGGTTCATGCCTACAAATGGAGCAAAAGGCATGTTATACTTGTTTACCAAGTATGTTGTGTCAAAGGTCACAACATCACCAAACTCCTTACAAGCTGCCCTACTTCTTGCATCAGCCCAAAATACATTCCTTAGACGACCTTTTTCATTCAAATCCATTGCAAAAAAGAAGTCAGAATTGTCGGCCTTCATTCTCATGAAATAACGATGCATCGCTTCAGCATCTCCTTCCACAAGTCGTAAGCGTCGAACTTTGTCCAAATGATTTCGGCAATCTTTCTTAAGATATGGAAGTTTATCAGGACCTCCAGCCTCAATCTAAAGTGAGTCATAAGTCTTTTACACTCTGATCCCAGCTTGATCATTTAATTCAAGTTTTCTTTTTACACGTTCATCTAGTACCCTGTTGCACTTGAAATACCTTGCCTTTGCCGGGCTCTGTTCATGATTGTGCTCCAAAACAACATGGCTTAACCTCCACTTTCCATCCGAGTGTATTACAACATTAACGTGAGCTGGACACTCAATTTTTGTTTGTGGCCGTGGTTTAACCGGGTTGCTTGTTCTCACCCTTGCCTTTCCAGCACGACAACATTCAAACCCTACATGCCTCAAATTTCCATCTCTTCCCTTTCTCGATGATCTTTTCACAACCGCAAACCCTTTTTCTTTTGCATATTTTAAGTAATACAGATAAGCGTCGTCCGATGTGTCAAATGTCATTCCCACCTTCGGTTCTTCAACTTTATCTTCACAATTTTCTGTTTCCTCCTTTCCATCCT
Organism: Rhododendron mucronatum var. ripense; assembly: GCA_019656295.1. NCBI lineage: Eukaryota > Viridiplantae > Streptophyta > Magnoliopsida > Ericales > Ericaceae > Rhododendron > Rhododendron mucronatum. The sequence continues at coordinate 389,977 of BPLT01000038.1, read as the reverse complement.
CAATAATTTCTATCTCATCACAGTCTTTACTAGAAGAATCACAACATACCTCTTCTTCGTGTTCATTGTCGCCACTCCACACCTCTTCTTGTTCCCCACACTCTTTGTTTGGAAGCATTGTCAACGGAACAGACTCCGACGACATCATCTAGTAGTTCAGAAACAAAGGAAACAAATAATTAGTCAATGAGCTTGTAAACTGACTCGAACACCTAGTAACTACAAAAAAAAAAAAAGTTCCTTTACAGATAAATGCGTCGCAATAAATCCTCCAAAAGAATTCAATAAGCACCACATAATTAGCAAAACACATACAAAACCTGTATATAGGACTCCTATATACAGTATGGGTTGATTATTTTTTTTATGGCAAAATTAAATTAAGATTAATTGTTTTCATGCCACATTGTTAGCCCCAAAATAAAACTGGATGCGGAAAAGTAGAGAAATTCAAGAAGACCCAAATAGAGAACAAATAAGGCCCAGATGATCTGATTCGAAAAATTAGTAATAAGATTATCTTAGAATTCTCACCATTTTCTGTTTAAGAACAATCCTCTTGCTTTTCTGATTCCAAGTAGTAAACTTTAAAAGAAAAACTGGTTGTACGTTAGTTAATCGGTTTTGGAGGCCTGGGCATATTATTTACTTAATCTGTTTTGGAACCCTAATTTTTTTTCAAAAAATCTCCAATATAGCGTGTGAGAGAGAGAGAGAGACAGAGAGAGAGAGAGACCTTGGTGAAGGTGGTCGAAAAAACCCAAGATTTCGAATTAGTCTGGTCCTTTCCTTGCCGGTAGTGGTGGTCGCCAGAGGTGGATAGGGAGGGTCCCGTGGTGGTCAACGATGGGTTGGGTTGGCTGTGGTGTCTCCGTCCTCCTCCTCCTCCTCCTCCTCTTCTTCTTCTTCTTCTTATTCTCCTTCTCTCGTTTCTGTAGGTCGACTGATTTGGGAAATTGGGGGAGCGCGCGTTTCTTTGATTTTGGATTTTGAATTTTCTTTTTTCTTTTTTTTTATAGGGGACCTCCCAAAACGACGTCGTTTTGGGAGGTAGTGGATGAGGTAGTGGAAACAAGTAGTGTACGTAGCATTCTTGCCCACCTATAGCCCTTTTGCTGCCCACTCATGGGCGCATTTATTACAGGGTTTATTCTCCTTCCTCTTTAGACTCACACTAAACCCGACTTCAATTCGATTTGTTATGCAGTATGTGTTAGAGAGCCACGAGTGTTAGAGAGCATGATAGAGCTAGCTTTCTTACTTGTTGCTTTGTTGTTTATCTCTTGCCTCCTAGGATGTTTTTCTAGATTTTTAATATTTTTATTGATTTTATTTTGAATGGAATTCTATGTAAGTGTCGTTGGGCTTCAATGAATGTGAACCATTTTCTTTTGATTGAAAAATGGAACTACTATTCTGTAAGAGGTATTCCATTTCAAGGCGGTTTTTGTTGAGGAACAGCTTTGTGGTTGAGCTCCTTCCTTTTAAAGCTTTTCCATCCATGAGGTAGTGAGTTCGACTCTCATCATCCCGACCCCATACACCTTGAATCTAGGCTAGGGTGAGATTTGCTATGTAAAAAAAATTATTTTATCAATCATAGGCCATAATGTAATTTGCCCCCTCTAAATAAAATAAAAAAAAACAATTTACAATTAAATCACTACATACTAATCGAGAAATACAACAAAATTTAAAATAAGCAGCACTCATTCATTAATCAATCAGACACTAAAATAAATCAACTTGAAAAAAGAAAATTTCAATCGGAATCATCTTTAGGGTTCTCATCACCGCTCTCAGCACTATCTTGAGATTGCTGAGCCTGGTGGTTTTGATGGTGGGCCGGGTGGCTCCGCTCCAAATTCATACCCAACTCAACCCTACTTCCTCCTCCACCACCCCCATACGCATTCATTGAGCCCGAATTTCCCATACTACCCTCTGAAACACCCAACCCCAGCTGCTGAACCGGCTGCGCTTGCGGCACCAACTGAACCGGACTGAACCGGCCTCCCCCAGGAAACTCCAACGCCCCCATTCTCTGGACCGGCGGGCCCTTATACGGCCACATCTGGTGGTGCTCAGCCTGTCCTCCACCCACCAAAGTGGCCGCCGGAACCATCCAGAACCCGTTCCCACCCGCCCACATCGCCTGTGCCGGGAAAAAACTCGATGAGTGGAACGAACCGGGTTTTGGGTCCGACCCCGGTTCGTCACCCTGGTCTCCGGTTCTGGCCGATTTGGCAGCTGGAGCTGAGGTCTCGCTTGCTGTACTTGTTGGGTTGCGAGCGTCAGCGAAATCCCCATAACCGCCGCCTCCGTGAAACCCTAGCGCCGCGGTGGCGGCGCCGTGGATAAAAACCGGGGCGGACTTAGCGCCGCCGCTGCGGAGGGAGGCGTTGAGGGTGGAGAAGTTGGCCGGGATCGTGCCGGTGCCGGTGGCGGCGACGATGGCCGGCTCGGCCTGCTGGAGGAGCCACTCGACGGTCTCGCCCTCGGACTTGTGGCCTAGCTCTCTCGTCAGCTGGAAGACCCTGGCGGCGCACACGGCCGGCATGCGGATGCGGCGGCCGCGGCCGTCGACCTTGGTGTGGCGGTCCTTGGAGGACTTTTTGGTAATTTTGGATGTGGCGGCGGTGGAAGTAGTTGTTGAGATTAGTAAACCTCCGGATTTTTCTGTGGGGATGGAGCCCATGAAGGGGCCGTGATGGGGTCCTCCTCCGGGGTCTGATTGAATTCTTTGGAGTGGAACCGGGTTGAGAGAAGATTCTTCTTGGTTCTTCTGCCTGGGTTGGTCTGAACCGGTATTTGAATCCATGAGTTTCATGTGGGTTTCAGAGGAATCAAGATCATACTACCTCTCAAGACATTATTGGCCAGTTGACAATACCCATCTAGTCTAGGGAGAGAAACTTCTCTGCAAATGTTTTAGAGCCAAAGTGGAAGAATTGGTGGGTTACTTTCTTCCTCTAGCTCTTCTTGCTTTGTGGTTGACTGCTGTCTAGAGAGAGAGAGAGAAGTAGGTTAAGGAGCCCACCAGGTAAAGCACGAGGGAGATAATCAGGGTTAATATTACACTTCGTACCCTTTTAATTTGGGCTGGGCTATTCGCAGCCACGTATTTTCTTCCATAGCTCACTCTGTTTCGGTAAGTGGTTGTTGAAAATCATAAATAATATTTCGGTAAATAGCTGTTGAAAATAAGATTATATTTCGGTAACTACATGTCGAAAATATGTTCAACTTTCGGTAGACAACTGCCAAACATGCATTTTCGGGCATTTTCGGTAAATAGCTGTTGAAAAAAATATCATATTTCGGTAATTTGATGTTGAAAATGTATCTTAATTTCGGTAACTAGCTGTCGAGTCTAATTGAAAATTTTTAACGGGCTGTGGGAGAAAATACGTGGCTGCGAATAGCCCGGCCCTTTAATTTTAAGAGAAATATCGATGTGTTACATGTGTATTCAGTATTGTATCCCTGACCTTTTACTATCGTGTGTTAGTACTCTTATTATAATTCGGTCAACGAATTAAGGGCTCGATAGCCTCTTTCGAAAATGGCCCCAAAAAAAAGGTTTTAGAAGTCAAAATTCTGAAAATATAAAAGGAATTCCTTTAAACTTAGGACACTCTTTTAATATCTACATTTAATAGAAAAATTAGAATTCAAAAGGTAAGCGATAATATTGTACTAAACATTAAACATGGAAAGAAAACAATGCTACATTGAATTGCATTCCCCGTATTCACTTATAATTTTCAACTACCATTCCACAGTGACTTGGGATGGAACTACTATAGCTTCTTAAATCGGGTCTTAAAAGAGAATTTATGAAGCTTTTATATTCCTTCTTTGATGATACAAACCAAAATGAGATCTAAAATAAATAGAGACAATCATTAAGGCAAACGAGGCAAGAGATCGACTTGATTATAGGCAAGAATTGACTTTTTATAAATGACATAATAAAGTAAACTGCTACGGATATAAACGGTACGCACCGATCGTGTGTACCAATGACATGTGGCGCCCACTCAGGATCTCGCACAGATGATTCGAGCAGTTCAATTATTTTAAAATAAAAACCCAAGTGGACTCTATAAAAAATCAGCTCAATTCGATATGTTTAGGTTCTCAATCCAATCTTTCCATTTTTCATTCAATCTTTCCATTTCCATTTTTTTCGATTTTTCAAAACCGGAAAGATTGGATTGAGTACCTACACATATCGGATGAAGTTGATTTGTTAGAGCCCCGCTTGGTTTTTTATTTTAAAATTGTTGAACGGCTCAGATCATCCGTACAAGGTCCGGAGTGGGCCCCACATTATGTCAGTATGCCAATCGATCTCCCCCCATCGGTTTCTTTAGTTTTCTCGCATAATAAAGCAAGTAATCAATTCCACACAATCACTTCATGATGTAAGCCCTTAAGGAAGGCCTATTTTTATACCACCCCGTCCCATCGGTTTTGAATACATTTAGGCCCCGTTTGATAACAGGTTTGAGACTTGGAATTGGAATACTAATCTCATGGGAGTATTAATATTCTGTTTGGTAACAAAAAAGGGTCCAGACTATTATTCCATTGGGATGTCCAATTCGGCCTTTAGGGAGTATTAGCAATCTCCCGTGGGACTTAGTATTCATAGTCCAATCCCAACCCCTTCTCATTACCAATCCTCTTCTCATTACCAATTTCTTCTATCAATCAAATCCCATCATTTAATCTCATCTCAAACAAACATGATATTAATAATCCCATCGTCCAATCCCATCCCAAACAAATATAGTCATTACTAATCCCTTCTCATTATTCCATCTCCTTACGAATCTCACTCATCTATCACTGTTATCAAACGGGGTCTTAGAAGAGAAATTTTCATGTGTCATACCTTGTACGATTACGTAATTAAACGGTAGTTACACACAAGATCCACATTTAAACTTGAGATGAGATGAAGTGAAAGAGCATTAGAAGGGAAAAAAAAAAGGTGTAAAGTGAAATTGTGGTGAAAGATAGGGGTAAAGATTGGAATTACATACATGGAATTGGAATCCAATCAAAGTGTAGGTGTAGCTGGGCTGGGCTGGTGGGGTTGATTAGGGTGCTGGTGGGGTTGAATAAGTGGCAGGTGGGGCCCACTGGGTGTGTGCGGGGGTGGGGGAAGAGGGGACCTATGATTTCGCGGAAGCCCCACGCGTGGGGTCTCTCACAGCGATAAATTACTGGATGCTGACACACCGTCGTGCTCCGACCCTCCACAATTGTGTATAAAAGGGAAAATGATTTTCACGCCTTTTCTTTTTATAGCCACACTTTTCTTTCTTGATTCTGTATTTTTCAAGGGAATTGGTGAATTTCAGACTTTCTTCTTTTTTTGATATTCATACTTTTTTTAGCGTTAAACTTCAATTTATACATTATAAACTTATAATAAATTTATAGATTTCATTATAATTTATATAGTATTCATTTTGTAAAATCTATGCTACAAATTGTCAGTCAATCGTTTTTACAATTGCTAATTATAATTCAAGATTATTATTTACAATTCAAAATCCAAAAAGCAATTGACTCCTAAATTTCTAGATTTCAGATTCACATATCCAAAGGAACATTTGTTTGGGAGCATTTTTTTTTAATTTCAATTCTAGAATTGTAGATCCTAGAGTATGATCAAAATAAGTATAATAAACATGTAAAACTATTTGAATGATACGTGTAGAAGATTTCCCCACAAAGTAGTGTTTGGGGTAAAAGTTAAAAAATAGATTATGATGTATTATTTTTTAAACATGTTCACATTGCCTATGATTAGTGCATGATTGCGAAATGTACTAATTTTTGGAAAATCCTCGGGATACAGTAGTCTTTTTGTTAAATGTAAAAAGATAAACTAAAGTGAGAATGTAAAAGAGAAATGATTTTCACACTTTTTTTTTATATTTGTACTCTCTTTTAAAAAAAAAATTTACTTTCATCACTAAAAAACAAATAAAAGAGTGAATCATATCGAAAAGGGATGTGTGAAAATCACTTCCATAAATTCCTGGGTCCATTTGAATAGAGTGAAATACAAGAAAATGCAAGAAAGAGAAAATAATGACTTTTTATGGTGTTTGATTAGCATGAAAATACAAGAAAGTGAATTTTCTTATACAACTAATTTAAAACATACATAACTTCCATTTTTTTGCTAAAAATACAAGAAAATTTTATTTTCTTGTGAAAGTTACATATTGGAGTATAACATTTCTCATTATGTCCATAACTTCTTTTTTTTTTTTTTCCTATCATGACCCATAATGTATGTTAATGGTACGTTAGTAAATATATTTTTTTCTTGCAAGATTCTTACAAAAAATTTCATTTTGACCAAACACATGTAAGAAAATAAAATTTCTTTTCACTTTTTTTTCTTTTATTTTACTTTATCTTATTTTCACTTTCAAGCACAATTTTTTTTTCTAATCAAACGGATCTAGAGTCTACAGTTGGTTCTAAGGTTATGCCAGCATCTTTCAATTTCAAGAATATAGTCTATCATAATATATTTCTTAATTTCCTCCCAAAACACCAAAATTTGTTTAAGTATTTGTATATGTGTGTCACTGTGTGCGTGGTTAATTCTTTCTTTTTTTTTTTTGGAAGGAGAAAAATACCCACTATCCCTCTCTAGCAGTAGTAGTACAAATTCCAGCTAAAGGACCAGCAGTAAAATTGTTGATACGGAAATGATAAGCCCACCGCGGCCTCCCCCACCGCAAGCCCACCGCACGCACGCCGGGCCCACTCCCGCCACCAGACGGCCGATCCGAGCCGACCAAAAATTCTAAAAAAAAAATCCGAGTGGGTCTACATGAGAATAAATGGCATCCGACGTGTGTAAGTGCTCCATCCGAACTTCCATTTTTAACGTATCAGATCATCTGATATTTGGAAGTTCGGATCGAGCACTTACACACGTTGAATGCCATTTATTTTCGAATAGGCCCACTCGGAATTTTTTTTTAGAATTTTGGTCGGCTCGGATCGGCCGTCCAGTGGCCGGAGTGGGCCCGGCGTGCGTGCAGTGGGCGTGCGGTGGAGGAGGCCGCGGTGGGCGTATCATTGTCCTGATTACTCCTATAAAGTAGGTAGGTAGGTACGTGGACCCGCAATGGAGAAAGAGCAGGGTAAGGAATTGGGGTAGTTAGGTGTCGTTTCGTTTTTTTTTTTAAATTCTTTTTTTTAAATGTAATTTTAAGTTTAAATATAATAAAAATAAAAAATAGTTTTTTGATTTTTTTTCACCGTTTAAAAGATTTCAATGAAATCTATCAAACAAAATCCATATTGGTAAAAAAATTATTTGTTTAAACACGTGATTTTTGAATTTGAAATTATCCATTTTTTCTATCAAACTAGAACGGGTCCTTAATTACATTGAGAAGATTAGAAGAATGCAAATTGCCCAAAAAAATAAAAATTTGATACTAAAAAAATATTCCGATAAACCGGACTAAGCTCTACAACCTTTTCTATGAGTTTGCATAAGATAAGGTGGTCTCAAGAACAAATCACTACCGAGGAGAATCAACCCTCCAAGTTTAGAATAGTAAATCCCGCCGAGGTAAATTGATAGACCACTACAACAATATTCCCATTGGGGTTATGCAAATTGCTCATTACAATTCAACGCTGGGTGTGGGAGGATGAGGAAGAAGAGGAGGAAGAAGGTCTCATTTCACACACAAACCCGATGTAAAAATGATAGAACCACACCAAAGTCATACATCCACACACTTAAGTATATGAAAGTGTATGTGTATTAAATGAATGTGAGTTGGATGTGGTTATAAACTTTTATTTAAACCCCACGTCCCTCTTCCCTTTCGCTTTGTATAATTCCCATGGAAATCAATAAACTATTCATGTCGATTTCTCATCATTTCTTGGTCAACTCCACTCGCGCTTTTTCCTTTAGCCTTCAATCAACTCATCATTAGGGCCGGCCCAGTAGTAATCGTAACAAGTCTTTGGGCTTGGGCAACTCCTTGAGCTGGGCCAATGGTATATAGTATATATATTTTGCCGAAGAAACTAAATAAAAGAGGCATCGGGGTTGTTGGTCAACCGCGTATTCTAAATGCTGGGGAACGTGAGTTCAACTTGTGTAAAGTACGCTAAATTTTTCTTTTCTCTTTTTAGGATACATAGGTATATATACTTTTTTGAGAAATATGTTACAGAAAGGATGTTAGTTCGTTAGGATATGTAGGTATGTATATATTTTTGAGAAATATGTTATAGAAAGGATGTTAGTTTGTTGGTCAGCAGCACATGCTTAAGACTTGAGGAATGCATGTTCAACTCTTTGCCCAACATTTGAAGTTTTTTTTTTTTTTTTACCTTCTCGACGAAACTAAGGCTCTATTTGGAACCTAGGGAAAGAATAGAAATAATCAAGAAGGAAATTAGAGAAGAATTGAAGGAAAAATTGGGAAGAAAGTTGAATTGAGATTTGAAATTTTTTCTTCCTTTTTTAAGAACCAAATTAACTAGGAAAAGAATTTTTTTTTTTAAATTTCTCTTTAATTTTTTTTTTGTTCTCTCTTCTTTCTATAAGTCCACACACAAAGCATAAGACTATACTTATCATAAAAAAATAAAAAAAATAAAAAGCGTAAGACTATGTCACTAAATATCTTTAGCTACACTTTTGGAATGACGTTTTTGTGACAATGATAAATTTTTGTCACTATTATACATTAATGACAATTTTTGTATGTCGATGCAGGTCAATTTTCTTGTAGTGTGATTTCAAGAATTAGCTTAATAAGAAGACATTTTTTAAAACCGGATCGTGCTAATCATAAAGCAATGTAACCGGGGTTTCATTTTAATTTTGATTTTTGGTGGAGTAATTTAAACTAAAAGCACAATAAAACCTTAATTTTGTTGTTTCTGCTCATATGTTTTTTTAATAATTTTATGGCTTAATAATAAGTGGGCAATCAAGTTTGGGGTTGTGCTTGTTCAACCCAAATGTTAAGGCCGGCCCTGCTCATCACCTTTCACTAGTTCTCTTAGGCAAATGCTATGGTGTCCCCTACCCAAAAGGGGACACCGGTTATGTCTCCCAAAGGTTTAATGTTATGCTTTCAAGTGATCATGTTATGCCATTTTTAAATATTGTTATGTCTTTGAGTAGTTATGTTATGTCATTTTTAAAAAAGTGTTATGACCTAATAATAATAATAAACGTTATGCCATTTTAAAAAATGATCCACACAATGGTATGTATAACATGTTATGCCATTTTGTGGTTTGTTATATCGGTGTCTAGGGGTTGTATATGAACCGAGCAGCTTGCGAGCTTGGCTTGTTAAGGCTCGGCTCAACTCGTTAAGTGAGGCTCAACTCGATTAAAGAGACTCGTTTAGTAAATGACAAAGCTCGGCTCGTTAAGGGCTTGACTCGTTAAGGCTCGAGCCAAGCTTGAGCTCGCCGAACCTCGGTTCGACTCGGCTCAACTCGTTCACACCTCCATCGGTGTCCCCCCAAAAGGGTGAGACACCATAGCGCGCACTATCCGTTTTCTTATATTGGTTTTCCTTTCTATAAAACCTTATGGAAGTTCGACTTTGTAGGCTTGTAGCAAGCGTAGGTTAGGTTAGGACACTAAATCCACAGGTGCATCATACAGGGGTTATTTTATTTTATTTTTTAAAAGTTTTTGCTCAGAACTACATAGATTTGTTTTTTGATCAAACCACAAAACATAACATAGAACTACATAGATTTGACTGCATATAGTTTGTTTGTATCCAATAGTATTTTTGTTCAATTCAATGTAATTAATTGATAATAAGTAGAGTAGCCTTGATGTAGATTATACTAACCAAGTTTGAACAGCTTTGGTAAACAATGTGGAATAAAGTCTAATACTCCACCTCACATAGAACTTGGTCGTATGTGAAGCTATAGATTGATGAGGTGAGGGATTGAATTGGGTAAGAGACTTGACTAAATGAGGTGAGACTACTCAAAATTTAACTCTGGTACCATGTTAATTAATTACACAATCAAGATTAATGTAAATGAAAAATCATTTTTCAGAATCTTCTTAAAAAATAAGCAGCTTATTTCACATTTTCAAACTCAAAATTAATGTAAATGAAAAATAATTTTTTAATTTTTTTTTTTGCATTATTCAAACAAGATCCATATTGCATATTTTTATATTTTCATAAGCCCATAATTTTTGAGTTTGAATTACCTTCTTAAAAAATAAGGAGTTTTTTTCGTTTCTTAAACCGGCTCTAAGTAAATTCTAATAACTCAAGTATTTTACGAGTTAATTATCAGACAAAAGAAGTGTGAAAAATATGTTAAAAGCAGTGATATGGATAGGTGAAGAAGGTTGACGGTACTAATCAAATTAGAAATTTTTAGCGTAACAAATTGACGAGACCGACCAAATATAATAGAAGACTTCTGCCATCACACATATTTATACACCCTCACTCACAATAAGAGTGGGGCCCACAGAATTATTTAGTGTAACAAATTGACGAGACCGACCAAATATAATAGAAGACTTCTACCATCACACATATTTATACACCCTCACTCACAATAAGAGTGGGGCCCAAGTGTGGGCCCCACTCTTATTGTAAGTAAGGATGTGACTCCACTCTTATTGTGAGTGAGGGTGTGTAAATGGGTGTGTGAATGAATGTGATGGTAGAATTACTGATAGAATAGTGCAACAAATTGTGTAATGGGTTAGTTGGCAATAAATATCTCAAAGTATGATGGAGACCGTCAATGGTACTCCGTAACAGTTTTTAGTTTTTTATTTTATTTTATTTTGAAAAGATGATTATTATCTAATTTTGATTATGTTATTGTCGACTTCTACATTACTAACCTTAACAATCTCTTAAATAGATAATCAAAAGCTACTATGGTAACTTTTGATTATCTATTTTTTACTATGTCATTGTGGATAGCCTAACATTCACGAGTCTTGAAGTCGATGCAATTAAAAAGTACTCGTACGAGCTAATTAAAGTACTCCACTTCTAAAAATAAGTATTTTACGGAGAAAATTAGGGGAGTGAGAGATTTTCACACTCTTTTTTCTTTCCTTTTTTTTTTTTTTTGATTTTTAGTGTTGCAAATGTATGTATTTTTTTTTCAACTAAAAAAAGAAATATGAAAATCATTTCCATAAAATTACCCTTCTTACTTGTTTGATAAGTGAGTTAGATTGATATGGTGGGATTAGTGATGAGATGAGATTAGGATTGGGATTGGGAATGGGATTGTATTACTAATGAGAAGGTCAATCCTATGAACATATTTATGGATTAGGAGGGAGAATTATTATTTGCATATTTGTTTTACATAGGATAGATAAGATTGAAACTATCTGTTTCTATTTTTACCCTTATACAAGCAAGGGTTATAGACAAGGGCATTGATTTCTACACTCTCTTTTTTAATACCCACACTACTTTTTTTCTCTTTTAGCAAAAAAAATACCTACACTTTCAACACTAAAATCCAAAAAAGAGAGTGTGGTTATCAAAAAGGGAGTGTAGAAATCAATTCCCATAAAAAATACCAAATGGTCAAAAAAATGCTCCATCTTTGAATAAAATATGGACAAACAAACAAAGAATAAAATCTGATTATGAAAATGCCCAATGATTGTGAAAATGCTATATGAAAAATTTAAGCACACAGTTTTGTAACTCTTGTAGGGAAGCTTTAAAAAAAAAAATAAAAACAACTAAGCAACAAAACTAAGAGACAAAATATAATCAACTAAGCTGCATATTTATTAAAAAAAAGAAGAAGAAGGAGAAGTCCAATTGTCCAAGTTATAGGGCAACTTCAAAATAAAAGGGTATTATCGCCATTTTCTAAACATAACATGGGCATTGAAGTAATTTAGTATGAGACACCTTGAGATATGATTATTAATACCTGGTCCAAGGTGGTATTACCAATCCCATGAAATGAGAGGATTGCTAATCCCTTGTTAACCACGCCGCCTCCCGCCACATCATCATTACGACCATGGCCCCATTTTCCTTTTTCAAATAAGTACTTAAAGAAAAGGGAGATTTAAAAATTCATCCTCAAACTTCATCCAACTTAAGTATTCATCCTTCACTTTTTGAACAGTTACATTTTCATCGATGTTTGTTTTTAATACCAAAAATGCCCCATCCCGTCCCACGATTTCCGTTGATTGAATCCCAAAAATTTTGAATCCCTTGTGGGTTTCTATATAAGAAAGATCTCTCTCTATATCTCTCTCCGAAGTCCACAAATAGCCGCCGCTTGGTCCTCCAACGTCCTCCGGTGGGTGGCGATCCACTCGTCCTCCGCCAACAGCCGCCACGTCGGAGTTCCAATCCAAATCAGAGACCTTGAAGAATATAGGTGGAGCCAACGAATCAACCAAGCCACACAACAGCCCGTCATCGTCGAAACTCCCAGCGTCGGCGTACAAATCGGAGTTGAACAAGAAGGCCTCACGGATCAGGTTGGGCATCCATGGTGCAATTATCGTTTGATTGGTTGCAAGTACTGTATTACGTGCAGATGGGTTTCGTAATGGGTCATTTGTATTGAAGTTTTTTTTTGTTTTTATGATTTTTCATGTATTTAGATATGAATACATACATTTTTCCCTATTCTTGGAAATTAAATTGGCATTATTTTTCCTCGTAACAAGATGGATTCTTTTGGAAGTTGGGTTCCTATCGGTATATGAATCGTCATGACAATGTTGAAATCGACATGGTAATTTAACCACAAAGCATTGATCACGATAACCTGTTTTGATGGCAATTTAACCATATTTGAACCGTTTACCATGAAATATTTGTTCGAATCATGGGATATTTATCGTGTTCACGTTGTTATCATCATAATAATTTAACCATTTAACCATGTAACGGTTTAAGCATGTCATGTTCTTTCTTTTTTTATGGTAATTTAGGCATGTTCCGTGTAATAAGATCAATGAAAAAAATGAATTTTTGTTGCCTGGTTGGCCAACTCAAAGAATGAAGAAAACGGGCATTTTTGTTGCCTGGTTGGCCAACTCAAAGAATGAAGAAAACGTGCGAAGATGTGATCCTTATCATATCATATTCCTAATAAAATTGATTCCTCAAAAACATTCCATGATAAAAAAAAAAAAAAAGTATCAATCATATTTGAATTTACCATATCCCACTAAATTAGGAAAATAAATCAATCCAATCCCACTAAATTGAGAAAATAATTCAATCCAGTCCTACTAAATTAGGAAAGCAATATAACATAATATATGTATATATCATAGGAAAAAGGGTAAGAAAGGTAATTCACACACTAAGAGGATGAAAACATAAGAATGAAAAAATGGTGGAATAAATTCTTACATGACATGGATAAAGAGGATGTATATTTAAATATTCCTTAAAAAAAGGACTTAATTATTTGAAGTTTAAAAATAATTGACTGACAAAAATAATTAATTTTTTTGTAGGGTTTGATAGATCTCATTGAAATCTATCAAACAAGATCCATATAGCATATTTTTTGATTTGAGCAAACCTACTAGTTTTAAGCTTGAAAATTGCAAATAAGTACTTATTTTTTAAGGACCAAAGGCGGAACAGGGCCTAACATCCAATTCAGAGATGCTACACTCGTACATTAGTCCACCGATTGGGCCACCGCACGCCTACGTGGGTCCCACTATGAATTCATAAATTGCAAACTAGTCCACAAAAATATAAAAAAAATGTTCACAAATTTTAAAAATATTTTTGATGGCATCCTGTAAAAAATCAACTCAATTGCATATTGGCAGATATGTTTTTTGAATTCATAGAGGGTCAATTGCATATCGGTAGATATGTTTTTTTGGACCGAGCGGTGGACTCGTGCAGTGAGTCAAGGGCTGTAAACGAGCCGAGCCGAGCCAAGCCAAGCTAAGCATTGTTAAGTTCAAGCTAAGCTTGTTTAAACGAGCCAAAAATTTGAGCTCGAGCCTTAATGAGTCGAGCTTAGTAGCTTACTCATTTACTAAACGAGTCTCTTTAATTGAACCGAGCCTCCCTTAATGAGTTGAGTTTTTGTCGAACAATAGTTGACTAAATGAGCCAAGCTGAGGTCGCAAGCTATTCGGTTCGTTGCCCTAGGTGAGTGTAGACTTCTAATGCATCCAGTCACTAGCAACCATTTTCGTCGGTAGACATTTTCTGACGACATTTCCACCAACGGGGAATAATTTTGTTCTTTCTCTTTTAGAGACGGTGAACATTATTCTCCTTGTAATTGGTAAAAAATATGTAGGGTTGGACCTACATAATTTCTACCAATCATAAGAAGGATGAACATCAGAGGGTGAATAAAATTATTCTCGTAACAACAGCACGAAAACATATACGGAGTACTACAAATTTCACTGTTTACTCTTTACGACAGATAAATTTCACTGTCATTTTTTCTCCTATTATTATAGAAGGAGAAGTAAATTGTGCCTTTCCATTTTGTACGACAGCAAAAAATTTACTCCTACTATTCAACGTTCGATATATTTATAAGATAACGAGCAGGTAAATCTATTTTCGTTGTTTACTTTTTGCCTAATGTTGGACAATTTTCAATGAAAATTTTCGTTCTATTTGGCCTAATGGAATATTTTCGAAGCTGGTAAGTAATAGGAATATTTTCGTTCTATTTGTTCTAATGGAATTTAGGAGCTATGTATAAATTGTTTAGTGAACTAGAAAAGTTTTTTGACAAAAAAAACTACCAGAAGAGTTAAAGATTCTGGGAAATAATATTAACACTCCAAAAATTGATGTAGGCACTCCAAAATTAGTGTATCTTCAAAGCCACTTTCCTTTATTTTTTGGAGTGCCTACATCAATTTTTGGAGTGCCAAAAAACTTTTGTCATAAGTGTTTTGGACGGCCCGGATGCAAAGGTACCGAACGGATTTAAAAAAAAAAGAAAAGGAAAAGGAAAAGGAAAAAGAAAAAGATGTTTCGATCCGAGCCGTTGATTCTGAGAAGGAATCTCATACCTCCATTATCCACTGGGAATATGAGATTACGGGGCAATTTAATTACTTGGGGAAAAAGGAAATTCAAACTAATACCTCTTTATACCCTCACGCCAATGGTGATTTCCCTCCAACCACCCCCACACACCACACCCCCCCCCCCCCCCCCCCCCCCCCCCCCCCCCCCCGGGTCTCTCTTCCCGCCTTTTTACTTTGCCCAATTTGTTTTTCTCTTTAATTTTTTTGCAATCTGGTGCAAGGCTTCGCTAGGATAAAGTGATAAACCTAGTCTTCTATTTTCGAATCTGTAGCAGAGCTCTAAGTTTTCCAAATCACAGAGGTATTTATATTTTCTTTATTCGTGTTTGCTTGTGTAATCTCTCTTTTCTTTTCTTGCTATTTTAAGGCACAGACCCTTCATGACTTTCTTAGTTACTTGATGTAGGTTATTAACAGTGGCGGAATCTAGAAATTTAATATAGATGGGTCGTCTTTCGAGCATAAAGTTGATAAAAATTCTCATAAGCTAATATAACGAGAAATGCATTTAGAAAAAAATTATAACGAGAACAGAAAATGTTTAAGCATTCCTTATAGAGCACAAAACTTTGAATTTTTTTTTTTTTGAAAGAGCAAGAAATGCATTAATAATAATATATAATAATATAAAAAGTACAACTGTGTTGTCACCATTACATAATGAAGACACGCTAGCAACGTTCAAAGACTAAACATACGGTAAATATTTAAAATAATGAGTGGACTTGTGTTTTTTATTTTAATATTTGTATTTGATGGTTATGTCAGATTGTCTCAGTTGGCATTGTGGTAGCATAAAAATGAAAGGAAAAAAGGCATAGACCATGCAGTGATTCGAACTTGCATCCACACAGGTAGAAGCGCAAGCCTTTACCACTAGCGCAAAACGCACGATTTGAAATGTTCTCGGTAATTTAATATATATTACTTAGCTTCTTCGGTTCAAAAAAAAATTCCTGATAATTTCAAGTGGGTCACATGCCTTAATTGAATCTGCCCCTGGTTATTAGGTAGTTATTTTGACAGTCTAATGTTGTAGTAGTTCACTTTTGCAATGATGCTTCGGCATTTCTAAAATTGTTTAATTGTTGACAAGTATTTTACGGAGTAATAGTTGGACATTTTGCATAGTCTACTCTTGTTTAATTATTGGCATGCAGGAATTGTGTGCAACTATTGTGATGTATGAATAACTAAATAGTACTAGCTGTTAAAGGGTGTTTTTGTAAAATCAAGTAAAAATACATTCCATTCCTTGACTTCCAATGGTCGAAACCAAATGCTTGAATAGGAACTTATCCATTTTCATTTATAACATTCCCACATGAACCAAACACTTCAATAGGATTATCCATGCAATCACATTACTGGGAATAAGATTCTCATAAATAAGATACACCATTCTACATATAATAAGGATTCTCTGACATGACAATCTCTCTTTTGATTCTTCATGCGAAGCAAAATATAACCCATCGGCCACAATTCAAAGTCCCACTTTTTAGGACCTGATTCGCTCATTTTGTAGCCCTCGGTATACTTGTTGCCTATGCTATCAGGATGACCTGGCATAGGTAAAAGCTTGGTTGATCATGTTTGGCTAAAGCAAAATCAAGGGTCTGTAGTCTAACAACACATTACCCTTGTGACAAATATACTTCATATGGATATGAGTTTTGCCATGGATAATAACCATTCTGTGCTCATTGTTTCAGCCATGGTCATGTTTTGCATTCATCATAAGTACTTTGGCCATTGCATTGGAATTGCCGAATTGGTCTACTCCCCCACAAGCTATGCAAAAAAACAATCGACACTGAAATTGAGAGGGATGACATAACCAAAACCTCACCAACATGAGTATACCTTAGTTGCGCGTGCAACGCGAAGAGAATCCGTCCCTATGAACAAGGGGGCAAGTGATTCTTCGATTCTTGGTGCAGGTGCAGGCTGCCCTCAACCTTCTGTGCCAATGCACTCTATCTTCCTACAATGTACTTTACCATATCAAACCAGATTAGATCTAGTGAACCTTCTTTTTTAAGCCATCACATAAAAGACACAGATAAAAGTGCATGTCTCATTTAGTTCCGGATCCTCTGTTCCCTCCTGGTCCTATGCCCTCGTGTACTGAGGGTCACTAACAGAAAGGATGGAACAAGGACGCAAAAAGAGGACATCCCGGACTATTGTTATACCACATCGATTGGCCAATCCATTCATATAACCATATATATGAAGAGAAACATACATGTTAACCAACGTTTATATAACCGTATATACCAGCAATGAAATCCAAAACTTCATTCAACCATACCCTAACGGATCAAAGATTGATATAAGCACATATATTCGCAATCAAAACCTTAACTTAACCGAACAGAACCCTAACTTAGCCAACCCATTCATATAACCATATATATGAAGACAAACATACCAGGGAATCGATTCCGATGTAAGATTTGACGGCGATTGAAAAACGAAGTCAAACAACTGCGATGAGCGCAACAGTGTCCGACTGAAACGAAAGAGAACAACGGCGACTAGGACCTGACTAGAACAGGCAAAGAACGGCGACTAGCACCCGACTAGAACTGGTGAAGAACGGGCGACCGACTGAAACTGGGCAAAGAACGGCGACGAACGAAGAAGAATGTCTAAGGGAAACTATGGCGAAGAACGACGACTATCAACAGGCGAGACCGTTGGCGAACGAAGAAGGCTGACGAAGAAATGGTAGGCCGGGGGGGGGGGGGGGGGGGGGAGGAGGAGGAAGTTGATTTTATACTGAATCAGAAGAAATTTCCGGGTAAGGGAAATTTCAAATGGTTGTTTTTGAAATGGATGAAAAATCGGGGCAAAAAATTTTTAAAAAACAGGGTATATTAAACTAAATAGGGTTATTATATCCATACTAATAGGGTAATGGACTTAGGGGGTTTTAGAATTTAGAAGTGGACTTAGGGGGTTTGAAGAGTACTATAGTGGACTTATGAAAAATTCTCCCAAAAATCAACTTATCCGGACATCGATAGGAATGTCAAAAGTTGAGTTTTTAGTCGAAAAAATACACTGTGGACAAAAAACAGTTGACAGATCCAGACCGTCCATTTTTTCGTCTAGAACTCAACTTTTGACATACCTATTGATGTCCAGACAATCTAATTTTTTTGCGTCAATACATTATTTTCAATCATGCTACTCACACAGCAACTGTGCACAGATTGCAGTGTGGGGCCCACTTTAGGTCCCACACAAACGATTCGACCCCTTCATTAAATGTAAAACATTTTTTCAAGGGTCCCTGCGAAAAATAAGCTTAGTCCGATACCTATAGGTGCTCGATCCAATCATCTAACTTATAGGTACCGGATTGCGCTGATTTTTGGCATGGACCCTTGAAAAAATGTTTTACATTTAATGAACGGGTCGGATCATTTGTGTGGGACCTGAAGCAGGCCCCACATCACAATCTGTGCATGATTTGTTCACAAAAAATCTGTGCGAGTATCATTTCTGCGTTATTTTACTAGCCCTACAAAATGCATGGTTTGGATTACCCAAAAAAAAATGCGAAGGGGGCCCACGTGGGTGCGCGGCTCATCTGGACAGAACTCTTTCTCAATTGTGACATATTCTTCTCTCTCTCGCTCGCTCTCGTTCTGTTCAAATTCCATGTCTCTGTGGTTACCTTGATACCAATTTTTCAAAAGTGTACCCATTTCCTCCCTTGATTGTTCAGCCGATGTATGTCGTTACAGTGTGTAGACACCCCGTTTGGTAGTCCGTAACGCTTAGGCCTCCCGCCAAGCGGCCACCCAATAATGAGAATGTTGCTTTCAATTATGATTATCCTAGAGAAGTAATCTTGATTCATTGATGTTCGGAGATAGCCTTTCGCCGTTTCTTTCAAAATGTTTTTATCAAAATTTCAAACTTTCTTTTAAATAGTGTTGCGTTCCATTTTAAATATTTTTTTGAATAATGTTGAGTGTTTTTAATCCATAAAACAATTCATTTTAAGCCGATAAAAGTCTTATTTTTAGCCCAAATCGTCTCTGTTTTTGACCCAAAAATTAGTCTGAAACGCATTGGAACGGACCCCCAAGCCTGGACCAAGGAGGCTTGCCCGGAGCCCATAAACATGGGCCAAGGCCTTTGTGTGGTGCCACGGCGCTGTTTGGTTGTTTTTCTTCGGTTTCTGCATTTTTCATGTTTTCTGCAGTCCCACATTGAAAACTTAGCATTTTCCCCTCCACGATTTCACCCTATATAAACCCCTTACCTCCATAGGTTTCAAATCATTCAGAACTTTTGTTCAAAAAATCATTTTCACTTGAGCGCAGGCCAAGGTCTACTGGCTAGTACTCAAGTATCGTAAAGTCCTCGAGTATAATAAAGTCTTCTCTATGCCGTTAGGCTACTGAAGGCATGTTGCATCAAGGTTGCTCCCCTACTGGGCAATCATATTCAATTCCTGCTCAGTTCCTAAGGGCGGTCCGCTTGGTCTTGTGGAGTCAAGGTATGTCGTTCTTTTTTATTTTCTTTATTGTTTAATCTAGTTTAGCTGCTAGTTAATTATTGCTTAGTTTAATTAGCTAGTCACATGTTTAGGGTTTATTTTATGTTCTGGCTCATGGTTGTCAAAATCGTACGATTCAGGATACGATTCGCGATTCGATTCCCGATTCACTGAAAAATGATACAAATCTATACGTGAATTAAGGTTTGTCACAATTGTTGCGTTTGACTAATATGAAACCACATTTGCAATTCGCCTTTGCTAGAGTGTAATTATACAAGTAATTGTGAATGTTGTTGAGGATAATATCCATATGGATGTGTTGTCTCACAAATCGATCTTTTTTCAATCCATGTATCCTCTAAATCATTGATCGGGATAGGGCTTAGAGCTTCGAACCAACCCGCATATGTTGCCATACAAGCTATAGTTTAGTTTTGTACCTATCAGGCTACAAATTTTTACTTAGTTAAGGCTAAGCTTTCATTTTTGCAATGAATCATAACACCTATATGCACATATCCATTTTACTATAGTATCTATTTTCAAGTTATGCGCAAGTATTTCCTATTAGACCATGTGATAATCAATTAATAATAGAAAACAAACTTTAATATAGATTTAAGCTTAAATTTTTTAATGTTACAATGTATACTTATTATGTAGGTGCGTAGATGCATTTTTTAATGTATTTACGAAATTTGGACTGAATCATTACGATTCACGATTTGGAAAAGGATCTATCCAATTCTCAATTCGATTCACGATTTGACAACCTTGTTCTTGCTTAGTTCATGCAAATCTAGGCTTTTCAATTTGTTTTAATATCGTATGCTAGCGTAGTTTTTGTTCATGCATGATAATCTTGGGTTTAGATAAATCATGTGCAATGATCGTTTTGCCCTTCATACATGTTTAGTCGTAGTACTGCACATTTAGTTCTTCATACAAATTACCCTGCTGTTACTCTGTCCGTATGATCACTCGCACATGCATCCACGTAGTTGTTACTCTACTAGCATGCATATTTACCATTTTAACCCAGTTGTTATGCTGTTCGTATACCCTTGTGCATATCATCTGTTTTACAGTCGTTATGCTACCAGTTTCACCCCAGCACGTCAAATTACCGTTTTACCCCTACATGTTGCATATTAGCATGATATTCGTTTAATTAGTTGTTTTGCCCTCATGGTTCATCCATGAGTAGCTTTTCAATGCATGTGGTTTCCGAATCGGGTAACTTTCCTAATTTGACCCGGTTTCCTAATTTGAAAAGTTTCCTAATCCGGGCGGGTTTCCTAATCGGGTTACTTTCCTAACTTGGTTGGGTTTCCTAATTTGGAAAGTTTCCTAATCTGGTCAGTTTTCCAGTTTTAGCTAGTTTCCTAATTCGTTCATGTTTCATGTCAGTTTAATTCAGTTCAATCATATCATGCATGTTTCCTATTTCTATTTAGTTGCATGTCTAGTTTAATATCACATGTTGCATGCACCCATTTAATTCAGGCTTTTGCTATGCTCGTTAGCTTTAGGGTAACTTCCTCTGGAAGTAAGGACCCTTCCGACATTCGCAATGGCGGATTAATCTCTCTTGTGTGCTCGTTTAGATTTAGGGACTGTATAAGGACCTAAGGATGGCTGTTGATCATCACCTGTGGGTACGGGATGATAATGGGTTGTTCATCCCTAGGCCCTCATCCATAAGTTGTATGCTTTTGTTATCTTTTTGGTGTGCTGCATTCGACGGAGGTAGTTTTTCTAATGATTTTTCCCTCTTTCAAAAGACTCCTTTTTCAAAAATGTGTTTACTAAAACCTACCTATCCGTTTGCTTGAGTCTTGTGCATTTAGGATAGAGATGATTTGAACCAATGGTGATGAGTGGAGGCCAATTGTCAGATTGGGCAGAGTGGGTGCCCAACACCTTCCCACTCGGTACCCTAGCCCCAGGACCCGTCTATGGTGATTTTAGGATCAAGCCTTTCCATAAGAGTCATCGATGGTTCTTGGACCTAAACCAAGTAGTGACTCTGAGTTTTGTCGAGTACTTGTTTAATTGCAAGTATATGATAGTGTCTTGTGCTAGTCATCATGTTTTTAGTAAAGTCTACCCACATGTGCTCCGTCATGCAAGCGTTGGGTGCCCACCCTCCGGGTGGTTGCGCTCACACAGTGGCTGTTGCTAGGCAAAGGTTTTGTGGTAAATTTGTTGACTCAAAACAACTAAAGATGATTGTCAGATAACGACCCAGTTCTTCAATCTGTGAGAATTCAAGTGAATTGGGGTTTGAAAAATTCTATTTTTTTAATTGGGTTTTTTTATTTTTTTTATTTGTTATGTTTAAGGCCAGAATCAAGGCTCATTGATCAAGGCAGGTTGGTTTCCATCCCGTGCTTTGTGCAACACATCTGCTCGTTGTGTTGTTCATATGTTTTCAAGGTACATGCTATCTGGCGTAGGACTCAGAGAAAACAGATTCCTTTTAAAAGACGACATTGAAAAAAATTGAAAAGTCGAAGTATTTTTATGCCAAAATTGAAAGGTGAAAGATCAAAATATATTTTTGGTCAGAGTCGAAGGGATATAAAAGAAATTTTCCCTTTGAGAAAACATGATGAAAGTAAGGTTCATGGATTGTTAGCTAGGACTTATTTGTCGTAAATTAGATGACATATAGCATGGACACTAGCAAACATGCTCAAAATACCATAGAAAACATCCTAAAATTAAAACCAGCAGCAACAAGCAACTTGACTTCCCAATAGTTGACATCATTGTATGAAATCCCAAATTAAGACAATTAGCTCAAAAAAAGAAAGAAGAGCACAGATCTATGGCGAATTGTAGAAACACAAATCCATCCACCACGACGAGGTTAAGCCAAACTGGTGCAGTTCAAAGCTGACTTTATACTCCGCACGGTAGAGCTAATAAGAGCATGGACACTGGCCACCATCTCCATGCTCACGTGCTTCGGAGAAGAGGCATCACAATCCTGTATCTGGAAAACTATGGTGAGAAGCGAACCTTCAGGGTTTGTAGATGCACCAACTATGGTGTCCGGATGGCCATCACTGGATATTACGAACCCTGATGGAACTAGCGGTATGTAGGAAGAGTCTCGTCCATGCACTGCCATGTCTAAGGATGCTATGTCGACAGGGGCATAGGCTACTATTGCTCCCAAATGATCGATACTGCTCTCTTGAAGCACAAGGATATTGTTCCCAGAGGAAATAACAGGCTGCTTGAGACATGCAATTTCAATTAACTTCCTTAGACTGATTCTAACTAGGATCAATTTTTTGTTCTTGCACATGAACAGTGAGGAGCATGAAGCCTAACATAATTAACCAAGATTTGCATGTTACATGAACTTGGACTCTTACTTCTTGCATTCTTGTTGTCGAATACGTGCTTAGAATGATAGATTACAAAAGAATTTTTAAGTCTCGTCTAGAATGTATGACATGAGTAATTTTCACACTATCAGTGATATGGCGGGTGTTTTAGTTTCGAAGAGAGGACTGCGAAAAAGGTCACGTTATTCTGCTTAAGTGATTTTTGGATAAAAATTCTCTTTATATAGCATTGCCATTTCTCTTAGTAGAGCATCATGGCTAGAGTTGTTTTCTTCTTGTGTGAAAAGATAGTTTTGGACTTTTTCAAGCAACAAAACAACTCCTGCAGTTGATGTTCCAAGAATCCAAGAAAGGTTATTTCTTAAATCCTTTTGTCATTTCTAACACGACTAAAATCAATGTATATAGAATGTAGAAAATCTCTCTCTCTCTCTCTCTCTCTCTCTCTCTCTCTCTCTCTCTCTTGTGGTTTTCCACATACTCCCTTCTGCAACTGAAGGAGAACTCTATAAAAGCTTACCTGGATGATAGATATGCGATTTCCTGTATGATCTCCGTATGACATTTTTGCAATCTCTTGGAACGAAATCCCTTTAGCGAGAATGTCCCACTGGTAAACAATGAAAGGAGTCCAACTAGTTAATGCTCATCAAGGATGACATTTGTGGCAAGTAGTATATGTAACATTCAATAAAAAAAAAAATAGTTGGAATGTTTGCGTACCTGAGCTCTCATTTTTTCGTCTCTTAAAAATTCAAAGATAGATGGACATGAAAGTGGTAACCAAATGGAGGTAGCGGCATTGACAATCAAGCCATCAGTTTGGCCTCCTACGGTGCTTGTGAAAACGGAGAATCGGATTTCAATGTTCTTGTTTTCAGGGAGATGAGGTATGTCCAGTTTATTTTTCATCCCTAAGTTTGCACACAAATTCTTGACCATCCTGTGTGAAAGGGTCATTATGCTTCTTCTACCTTCATGCGAATAGATTACTTTTGAAAAAAAACATCATCAGAAACCCCACATGACATAT
Organism: Rhododendron mucronatum var. ripense; assembly: GCA_019656295.1. Classification (NCBI taxonomy): domain Eukaryota; kingdom Viridiplantae; phylum Streptophyta; class Magnoliopsida; order Ericales; family Ericaceae; genus Rhododendron; species Rhododendron mucronatum. The sequence goes on along the minus strand of BPLT01000038.1, from coordinate 365,942 downwards.
GAAGTAAAAAAAAAAAACCCAGAGAAAATGATATGGGTAGAAACAAATCATTGCTTGATTAGGAGAAATTAAAAGTTGATGGTAAGATTACCTTCTCCAAGATCATGACTTTCTATCAAGTTGTAATAAAATCTTTCACACATTCTCTGAAAAGTGAGAAGCCATCTCTCTGCTCCGTATGCCAGACCGCAAGATATGAAATCTCTATAAAGTTGATGAGTTAGGGCCTTGTCATTGACTTCAACATGTTCCACCCAAGTGATCTAGCAAATAAAGGAATGGGGCTCCTATTAAAGTTAATGTAGTAGTACGTAAGGATTTAAATAGCGGTATCGGGACCCATACTAGTAGGGGTCCTAGTGTAATGGTACCAGTATCCAATCGATACATCACACAAATCAGTTGTAGCATTCTTCAATTTTTTAAAATCACTTTTACATAAGAAATAATTTTAGAGTTCTTAAATCAACTATACCAGTAAGCTATCAACCGTAATGGCTGTGAACTGGTATGTGAATTGGAAGCGAACCGATACATAAGGGGAACCGACCGATATGCTTGCGATGCATCTCAGTGTTATGTCGAGGTTTAACGGTATCGGAAAGCATAAAAACTGATGATAATATTACGTTAGTAATGGTGGAATTACTGACACTACCAAAAAAGTTGAATCTGTTAAACGCCCTTTGCCTAGTGAATTGCAGATGTTGTTGCCAAAATTACATCCACAACCACGAACACTTTTGGTATTATATTGTCGCTAAGGGCCATACTATAACTATCATTGCCAAAGTTGTTAGGCTGTTCATATTAATTAGTGAGCATTGCGTTTGTGTTCTATTTTTGGAGTCATATAAAGTATGACATGAACAAGCTTTTGGGAAGATGTTCCTCGCAGAATATGGCAAAAAAGAAGAAGATTAGTATGTTATTTTGCATGACTAAGGACTATGTTAGAAAAGCTCAGCCATAAAGTCTCCTTAAAACCCAGGTATTAAGGAGAGGGAAGCTAGGGCCTTATAACCAGCATAGAGGGGGCATGTCTAAGCGATGTGGGGCACTATCCAACAGACTATGCTAGATGTTGTATTTAAGTTCCTATGGGTTTAGTTCTTCCCTAGTAGCATCATATTCAATAAAAACTAGTTGCCCATGATAGTAACACCTCCATTAAAAAATAAGATTTATGGTACTTCATCTAGTCAACGAAGTATGGTAAGTAGTCATTCTTCTCTACAGCTACTTAAAGAAAGCCCAGATATAGATTGATTGATTGTTGAGTTCGTATTTGGTAAATTAAGTTACTAACATTGAGTAAAACCTTCCAATTGTGTTATAAATATAGCTTGTGAATCGTGATAGTTCTAAATATGATCTCCATAACTTAGTTTTCAACAATATAATTTGCAAATGTAACAACATTATTAAATAGAGAAATCCTCACCATTGAGCACCCATTTGACAAGTCTCTCACTATGCACCCAGAAGGTAGCCTCCAAGAGTGGGAATGGCAGTCCCTTTCTCGGCTTCCATGGAAGATGTCATATGATACCTCTACTATCATCCATTCACCTTCACTGATTTGATGACAATAGCGAAGGAAGTAGAAATCTCGAGGTGCCACAAAAGGCGAAAGTATATGCATTTGTTCATATTCCTGCATGAAAATCTTAAAACTAAATTAACTATACTTGAGCAAAGTTCATTGTATAGGAAATGGATTGAATAATCTATCAACCAGATGGAATGAACCAGTTGGGTTTCCTGGTGTTCGAGCTGTAATTTCTTGAAGTGTCGTTGCCTTTGTGATGATTGTAGGAAAAATATCCTGCCTTTTAGTCTGCAGAATTTGGTTGGCAGTTAATGGGACGTGCCAATAAAGATATGCTAAATAGGGTCATACGTTTAAAGTAGGCACAGTTGGGTAATTGTATAGACTAACCGAATCAAGTAACATTTCAACCAGCTGTGTTGCATTCATTCTGACAAGACCCTTCACTTTTGACGACTCAAATCTCACACGTGAACTTTCGAGATGATTGATCCTTGTGAAGGTCTTTTCATAGTTCTTGCAATGAATTACATATCTCTGGTTTGTGGGATCTTTTATCCACAACGATTCACTGACCAAGAGTGTTGACAATTCATTAGCAGCTTTTGCAATAGTCAAAGCCATGTGTGACATGTCAGAGTGTTCAAGCTGCTTTTCCCGATAGAGTCGTATGTGATCATTATGGTTTGTTGAGTCAAGGTCTTGATGAAGTGAAATTCCTCCTATCCTTTGTCCCATGAAATTTTCTTGTGGAACCGATGATGACCCAGGGGAATGGGGAAGTGAAAAGCGTTTTGAAGCCGAAATACCCATGGAGTTGAGGAGGTTGCTTAGTCGTTCATACTGCAAAATATGCTAGAGTAAAACGTGTTGGCAACATGTGTGAAGGATAGTTCGACATCATAACTAAAGAATTGGCTCAAATAAAATAATGTTCAATAGTAGAGAGAGAGGGAGGGAGATCTGACCTTGTCAATTAATTGGGACTTTTCTATTTGTAGTAATTCTAGAATGTGGTCGCTTACTTCGTTGCTAATATCTTTACATCTAGAGCAAAACTCATTCTTTAGCATCTTCCTAGTCTCAAAGTTCTCCCATTTTAGCCTTTCATTCTCTTTCCGAAGCGCGTTGCCTTCTTCTCTCGCGTTTTGTGCCTGAAATATACCGAGATCCGTTAGTAAATAAATTGATAAAGCAGCTAACATCTGCGCCAAAGAGGAATGTGGAAACCAAAAAGAAAAAGAACCTTCACTAGAGTCCTCTTATTTTGAAACCAAAACTTGATCTGTGTGGGGGTAAGTCCTAGTTCCTTTCCTAATTGATGTCGATGTCTTTCATTTGGATGTTGAAACTCCTCAAAAAATCTTCAGCCCGAACAAGACAAAATCCATGTCAGTGTAGATTGACAAACAAACAGATAGCAGAGTATTCACAAATCAAGATTGATCCAAAAGATTGAAAGAAAGTTGTTACATTGGAGATAGAAAGAGAGAAATGGGACTAATCCATTCAAGCTAGAAATCAAACAATCAATGTCTAAATCTAAAACAGTACATATGACTTTAGCATGCACACTCAAAGTCTAATTCAAGATTGATTGGAACAAAGAAGTTACTTATGATGATTATATGATGATAGGAACGTTAACATGCTCTTATTCACTCAGAAATAAAAAAACTCGAATAAAAGTGTAAGGATCAACATGAACAAGTGTTATAACACATTGTCCATTAGGCTGTAATAAGGGAACCAAACTAAGCTTCATTTATACACCAAATTTTAAAAAAAAAAAAAAAAAGAAAGGAAAATTGGAACCAATGTTCGCCTTACAGTTCAAGCCTTTGAGTTCGGTAAATTGTATGCCGATTGGGTGCATGCTTTCTTCCCATTGAAGAAATCAAGAATTCCTGCTTTCCTGCAACCACGATTGCAGCCATTTCCAGTCTTCTATCAGGATCTTTGCTCAGGTCCATGTAATCTGTATACAAAATGACTTGAAATAACTCGTATCCCTAATCACACACAATAAAATGTAGGGGAAATGAAAAGGGACTACACAGTCTTAGAGTAAATTCATAACAACTATGCATATACGAATGTGTGTATATATATATATATATATATTTATAGAGAGAGAGAGAGAGGGAACCTGGTTTTCTTTTGTAATTGAGGGCAACAACCTGGTTTTGTGTGTCAAATATTTTCTGTGTTCTGGTTTATAACACACTCACCTAACCTTAGGAAAATCATAAACTATATAGAAAAGGATCTAAGGAGTAGACCCGTACAAACAGGTAAGATCTTTGCTGAAAAGTAACTAATCCTTTGAGCTTTGGTGGACGATTCTCTCTTCTTAAATGTGTAGTAATCCACTCTTGGCCTAAATAGAGCCTGCTTGGCCACATCTTCATTGTAAGAAATGACCTGTCAAAAACTTTCATTACCCTTTCGGGATGTTTCGGATGTAAACTTCTCTAACCAAAAAGGGTAATGACTTTAATGAGAGATACTTTAGGTCCACTTGTTCGCTCTCCTTAAAGATTGTCTTAGTTTCTTTTCTTTTCTTTGTTTTTATTTACACAATGCATTTATTTTGTTGTTAGAGGAAATCTACTTTAATGCTCTAAATCTCCTTTGGATTGTCTAAATAGGAGAGTGAGTTATGAAAAATAAAGTACTTAGAAGGTTTCATTATTTTTAATATGTTGGTGGGGCCAAATCTATTTTGCATTGAATTTCCTTGTCAAGTAGCTTCAGCTTTATTGGATACTAATATCTATAGTAGCCATAGTTTCCTACCATGGTAGATTTTTTCATATTCATATTTGGCAAGTGTTAGAATAATCAATTGCATTTAATAAGTGCTTTGATGCATAAGGGAACTTGTGTAAGAATTGCGCACTTCTCCTTGTATGCTAGATTTTCTTGTATTCATTTTTGGCAAGTGTTAGAATAATCAATTGCATTTAATAAGTGCTTTTGATGCATAAGGGAACTTATGTAAGAATTTCAAACTTCTCCTTGTATGTATGAAGAAATGTGACGGCTATTCCATCGAAGTTTCCCATGAGGAAAGAAATTGAAATGCCTAGGGGATTAAGAGTCTATTTGTACAATTGCTTAGCCACAACGCCAAAACTCTCACTACCCTTTTGCTTTAATTCTTTTATCAAAAAAACAAAAAAAACATCCCGAAGTCTCGAGGAAATCAACACCGTCTTCTTGAGGTATCCCTTAGCCACTAACTTAGCTTTCTGTTTAGTTATAGAACCATTTCAATTCCTTTTGAGGTTCAAAACAGACTTGCAACTTATGGCTAGTCTTATGAAGCTATAACAGCACAAGCGTCCATGTACCTTTGTATTTATCATATTGACTAGAGTCCCAATAAGAGATTGCAGTCGTTTCTTATAATTTGATGGCAAAATAAGTGGGGGAATGGTGACAACATAAAGACAACATAGATTTTCAGATTTTGAAATCCCAGCTTTAGACCTAGTAAGTATCGACTATGGAATGAGCATATGTACATGGACTTGTCATTTGGGAAAGCACTCACATCAACACAATGTGGATGTGTTGTGGAATATGTCAGAGACATGGCATTTCAAGAACGGACACGCTTATCACCTGCAGACTATGTGGACTGTTATAGCAAAGATTTCTTGTTTATTATCATTGCTTGGACAGTTATGACATGCATTAACTGCCTTGATTTCCTATGTTTTGGTTTGCATGTAAGGGATGTCCAATAAGGCTTATGGGCTGACAACTTATTAAAGAGTTTGGACTTTGGAGCTTTAAATGACTTATCCTTGTTTTTTGCCCAACAAATTTCATGCAGAAAAGCTTATTCACAAACTTCTTAACTCATGTTTATTTGGAAGATATATGGCTAAATATTAGTTAATGTATCCTTGAACCTGTATCATAGTTTGCACCCATATATGCGTATCCTCAATTTAGTGTTTTTACATACTGACTCCTAGATATACACCCACACGCGATACACCTCCGAGTCCAGAGGTAACGTAGGAATGATCATTAAGTGGTTGGGTAAAATTGCACGAAGGGAAGACAAAGGAGGAAGGTGTACTTTAATAGGTTCAATAGGAATAGAATTGGAAGGTGTGGAGGAAACATAAGTAGGAGTTCCAGAAGAAATTTAGGAATGGACCGAATGCTGTGACTTGTGAGGCATTAGGCATTAAGGTATTAAGGAGGAGCAGGAGATATAGATAAAGTAGGCACAAAGAGGGAGAAAGTAATGGTGAGTCAGTGGCGGAACCAAGATCTTCATTTGTGAAGCGCTGAATTGACCGTGATTAAAAAAATTCTGATGTTAATACACTATCGTTATTACATATTCTTTCCTCTGTATAGCACATCAAATAATTGTTATTCTTTTCTTTTATCTACTAGAATATGCATAATTGCTTATGTTAATTACATGAAAATTTTAAGATAAATTCTCAAGGCGCAAGGTAACTTAATCTAAATTGAGGACCAATTTAACATACATAAGCCTTACTAAAACATAGAAATACGGGCGTAGGTGGGCAAAAACTGATGGTGCTTGTAATATCAAGGCGCAAGGTAACTTAATCTAAATTGAAGGCCAATTTAACATACATACGCCTTACTAAAACATAGAAATTCGGGCGTTGGTGGGCAAAAACTGATGGTGCTTGTAATAGCACGCTGAACACAATGGCCACTCGTGCCGCTTGACCGGAACCCTAGCTTCTCGTTGGAACCCTAATTTGCAAAATAGACAGGGGTGAGGGCACCTATGCCTATCTTCGACACAGGCCCTCCGATGCCTAAATTAGTATCGCGTATTGGGGAGAACCCTAATTAACAGTAGGAAAAATAATGTGATTGCAACGTATTGTGTACCTTTTATCTCTAGGTTTACCTCATTTATGCAGACACTTGTTTGCTTGCTGCCCAAGCACCCTCGTTAGCCTAGGTTTCCTTATTTCGTATGGGAAACCAGATTCTCATTCCTTTATCGAATCGCTTCCAGAGGCCTTTTAAAACTCTTTTCCTTTACTGGCTGAACATCCTTCTTTCGCTAGGGGATTCACGCAGCTCCTCTGTTCGTGGGATCCTAGTCTTTTTTGGAGTACAACTGTACTAGTACCTTCTAGATTATTCATACGGTCTTATCACTTAAGGCTGCATTTTCAAGAGTCCTTCCTCTATTCGGCCCTCTCACTGCCGAGCAGAATGCTTGTACTAATGATTTCTCATATCATGGGTCCTTATCGCTGATCACCGCTCTCATCGATGGTGCGATCCATTTCATTTAGCGCGTGGTCCCCGGTACCACGTGCTCGAGTACAAATTGTGCTTGTTTGGGATTACCTCCCTACAATTGCTCCCCAGCTTTACTCGTTGTTTCTACTCAAATGACGAGCAAAGCTCCTTAATGCCGAGCAAAATCTTGTTGCTTCCTCCATTTTATACCGTTCAAACTCATAATTGGTGCAACCCTCTTCATTGGGCCAAGCCAAATGTTCTAGCTTTTCGCGCAACCGCCTTTACACACGGCGTGATCCATACCGTTCGCATTTAATGTGAACAAACGTTTACGTGGAACGAGACGCACAAACAGCATCTAGGGTGACGTTTTGCATACGCCACCTCACTCATTAGGGCATATCTGGGATTTCATCCCATTTTGAACCCCACTTCTTCTCTCTAGACTCCCCCTACAGAAAGGAGAGTGCACTTCCGCCATTGGAGCACTGTTCACCATCCCCAAGCCACTCCTTTCTGCACCAGGTTCATCCAATCTCCATTTCGTAAGTCATCGCTCCCCACTCCACTCTTATTTACAATTGCACTTCGTTGATTTTAGGGCTTTTCATTCTTAGGGTTTTTGTTTTTCTCATAGCTTTCATCCCCCTCTAAATCGCATCTTTTCATGCTCAGAAAAATGGGGAGGTTTAGGCGGTTTTGTAACACCCTTCAAGCAATGGCCGATTTTAGGGCTCGTTATGACATACCAGACAACATAGCTACCACCCTTGCCCCTGAGAATGCTGTTCATGAGTGTCCTGATAATGACACTCTTCATATTCCTGTCGTCGCCGTCATCGAGGGCAGTGTTAGGTTTCCTCTAGCCCCGTTCCTTTGCCAAGTCTTAGCCCATTATAGATTGTCCCCAATGCAGATCTCTGCTAACTTTATTCGCGTTGTTATGTTTATAAACGCCCTTAACCACATGATTGGTACATCCCTAGGCTTGTACGACATCCATCACTTGTACAGTATTTCTAGGACAAAGGATGCCCTCACATATTATCTGAAAAGTAGGGATTCTAGGAAAAAACACGTTCTTGAGCTTCCTGACTTTGCTCGGGGGGACAACGACGATTTCCTCATCGTCACAGGGAACTTCGAGCCCAGGAATGAGGATGGTAGGGTGGTAGGCTTTCATGCACCGCACAGATTTGGCAGACCACGTTAGTTCTTTACTCCTTAAAGAATTTTTCGTTTGCCGAGCAACCTCTGTTCATTGTTTTCTTAATTGATCGTTCTGTCACATTTCCTTCTTTATAGCTACTAGGGGTGGGCACGGGTCGGGCGGGTTGGGTATGGCCCGCCACCCAAACCCGACCCGACCATGTCGGGTAGGAGAAAAACCCACCCGAACCCGAATCGAACGATGGTGTACACCCGCCCGTGTGCCCGATTTTTTTGGTCGGGTCGGGTCGGGTCGGGTCCGACCAAACCGAAGTAAAACTACATGAATTGTTCATGTTTTGGTCGGGTCGGGTCGGGTTTGGTCGGATTGGGAAAAACAGCACCCGAGCCCCGAACCGAAAACTTATTTTTTCAGAAAATTGAACCCGAACCCGACCCGACCACATGTTCGGACCCGCCCGAAACCCTTCGGGTCGGGTCGGGTCGTCGGGCCTCGGGTATTTTGCACACCCCTAATAGCTACAAATGTCAACCAGGGGCATGACATCATCACCCCTTCAGTTCACGTGGCTAACATCAGCTTTTAATGGGTAGGGGACCCATCTCGCAAGCTGAGCAAGAGCTGCTCAAGTGCTTCTTAGCTACAGAGTTTCATACTGTGGGTTCATCGACTGTCGCACTTGTGCAGTTGACGATCAAGGGCCTCCAGCTTCCTCTACTTCGAATCCCGTTCAAGAGAGACACAGCCGGTCACGGACGCCTCCAATTCCCTACGAGCCCATTCTCCTCGCCGAAGAAACCTCCACTTTATCTTCAAGAGGTTACTCTCCCTCGCCCCCTTTTCCCAAACAAGAAATGAACCAGCCGATCAACCTCAACAGCTTGCTCTCCCTTCCTGGTCATGGTCGGGGTCACGGCGCTACTTGTGGCCAAGGCCACAAAGGTTCTCAAGGTCATGGCCTTCGGGCCGCTGCTCACTCCGACATTCCTCTGGGCTTTTCCCCTGAAGAGATCGCTACCGGTCATCGTGACAAGCGCCCTTACTCCCACAAGTACTAACTTATCGGAGGAAACCTTACTACTTGTGTACCCAGTGCTTCCATTCCGATTTGGGCCCTTAGCTTTCTCATGGCAATTGCCAAGTTAATGTGAGAGACAGCGCTCACGCTGAGGACACCACTTTGGCCCTATCCCAGGCCTTCCTGTTGCCCGGGGACATGCAGAAGGAGGTTGAGTATTCCCCCAACAAGCTCCTTAGCTCCTTCATGGTCAAAAGTGCCAAGGTACACTCCCCTTCTTCATTGTTTTGTTTAACAGCCCCATTTCCGTTACTGATCCCCTCCTTTATCAGGCAATGCAAAAGATGATGGCCATAGCCGAAAAGCTGGGCCAAGCTGAGCCCCAACGCGCAAAGCTTGCCAATGAGAACGCAAAACTACAATGCTCCATCACCTGGCTCAAAAGGGAAAAAAACCAAGCTCGTACTGCTGCGGAGGACCTGAAGTCCAAATTTGATGGTACCGAAGATAACCTCAACCAAGCCCTCACAGAACTCGAGACGAGCAAGGCCGAGTCCAAGTCCGCATATCAACAGGGTTATAATGAAGGGATCAACACTGCTATAGAGAACTATAAGGCCCAGATGCCCATAATTCAAGATGAAGTTTGGGCTGCTGCTTGGGCTGTATGTATGAAGAAGGCTGGTGTTCTGGAGACGTCCCCGCTTTGGGCTGAAAACAATCTACCGAGCACTGTGGCTATGCCTGAGGAGGATTTTGTTGAAGAGGAGGACAGCCCGGACGAGGAGGGACACCTCGCGCAATCTGTTGATGACACCGTGCAAGAAGGTGAAAATGTTCCTAGCCCCGCCAAAAGGAAGCCAGTGGTTGAAACAATGCTGACAGCACTGTTGCAGAGGTCAACACTGTCCAGGCCACTCTTGCACCTATTCAAGACCTGACCCTGGAGGGACAGGTAAGAAAAAACATCTCTTATCCTAGAACATTACTCTACCAACTTGCAAGTCCTGCATGACCATAGATTTTGCCCTGCATGGCACTGATACATTCTCAAACACACGTTTTTGAGCCCTTCATGGCATTTAACCCTATTTGGTGGCCATTTGCAGCTTGGTAAATTTTCCTGCATCCCTACGAGGTCTTAACCTTTGTTTAAGCACGTACCAAAAACATATATTGTAGGCTCATACGAAAATCCCCAAGTGTGTTCATGCTTAGTCAATTTGAGGTAAATTTGTGCGTGTGCTCATACGCTCTTAAGATTTCATAATTAGACAACTTCTGTGTGCCTAAGTAGTTTCAGTCATTTACAACTTTTTGCATGTGTTCATATGCACCCAAGTTTTTCACACTTGGACCAAATCTAAGTTTCCCATACTTAGCCAATTTGGTTTGTTCGTATGCTTCTAAGTTTCCTCATACTTAGATAGTTTATGCGTGTGTTCGTACACTTCTAAGTTTCCTCATACTTAGTTTGTGCATTTGTTCGTACGCTTCTAAGTTCTTCAGACTTAGAGATTTTGTGCATGTATTCATATGCACCCAAGTTTTTCACACTTGGACAAATCTAAGTTTCTCATACTTAGCCAATTTGTGCGTTTGTTCGTACGCGCCAGAGTATATGCGCCCATTCTCTGCTCCCCAATACGAAGGAAGAAAGAGCGTTAGCGTATTCTAGCTTTGTATTCGTATAGACACAGAATATAAAAGAACCACGAAGAAAAAGATTTCCTGAAAATTCATAATTCATCGCCAAAGTGGAATTTTATTCATTATTCTGAATTCAAAGGGGCATTACACATACCCCTTGCAACTACAAAATATATATAAAAAAAACAAGGGAATTGTATTTCATAATTCCCATACAATTACGATTTGCATCCTAAAACAGAATGAAGATAAACTGAAGTCTTTTAAACAAAGAACTTCCTCAAATTGTGGACATTCCAAGGCCTTGGCACTGGTTCCCGTCCAAGTCCACCAATCGATAAGCCTCTATGCCCACAATCTTAGTTACTCGATACGGGCCTCCCTAGTTGGCCCCCAACTTGCCCTCGTTCTTCACCTTGGTGTTACTGAGCACCTTTCGTAGCACCAGGTGCCCAACACCGAACTCTCGTGGGTGAACATGTTTATTGTAGCTTTCATGAGCTGCTCCTGATAAAAGGCCAAATGCACCAAGGCCCGCTCTCGTCGTTCCTCGGCAAGATCCAACTCAATTTCCAGGGCCCTGCCATTGCCCCCGCTTTCAACAGCCTCTGTGCCATAAGCCAATGAATAGGGTGTCTCTCCTGTAGACCTCTTAGGCGTGGTTATGGGACCAGTGGTAACTCATCGGGCCACTTGCCCTTTTTCTTGTCCAACCTCTTCTTGATTCCATCAAGAATGGTTTTGTTCGATGCCTTTGTCTGCCGATTGCTCTGAGGATAGGCCAGGGTGGAGTAGTAGTTTCTTATCCCATTATGGAATAGAAAGTTTTGAACTTCTTCTGGAATTGCGCCCCATTATCAATGATCAAAGAGTAAGGGAACCAAACCTTATGATAATGCTTTTCCAGACAAACCTTTCCACCATAGGTTTCGTAATCTTGGCCAATAGCTTTGCCTCAATGCATTTCGTGAAATAGTCCGTTGCAACCAACAAGAACTTTCTATTCCCAGTTGCCTTATGGAGTGGACCCACGATGTCCAGTCCCCTTTGTGCAAATGGCCAAGGACTTGTTAAAGGCATCAGATCCTCGGTTGGTGTTCAGATCATGGGTGAGAACTTCTGGCACTTTTCACAAATCTTGACATACACCTTCGCATCCTCTTGCATGTGCGGCCACCAGTACCCTTGGGTTATTGCTCGGCAGGCAATGGACCTGCCCCCAGCATGGCTTCCGCATGTTACCTCATGGATCTCATGGAGGGATTTCTGCACCATCTCGGGGTGAACACAAAGCAAATACGGTCTTATGAAGGACTTCATATACAGTTTTCTTTCTAGGGACAGCCAAAACCGTGCGGATTTTGTCTTTATCTTATGAGCCTCTTTTTTGTCAGAGGGGAGTGTCCCATCTCATAGGAACTCCATAATTGGATCCATCTAATTTGGTTCTTGGTTCACGTCCAAGACCAACTCTACGCTTCTTCTAATGCTTGGCTAGGCTCACTAAGGTAGTCCACCGCTACCCTTCTCTTGAACTCAGTTGGAACAGCTGCGGCCAACCAAGCCAATGAATTTGCATGGGCATTCTGCCCAAAACTTATCTGCTCAATATGAACCTTTTCGAAAGTATCAAGTAGATCCTTGGCGGCCTCCACATAGGCTGCCATCTTTTCGTTTTGGGCCTCATATTCCCTGGACAATTGATTCACCACAAGCTGTGAATCACAGTATACCCTTATCCTTCTGACTTTTAGAGTCTTCGCACTCTTTAGGCCCGCTAAGAGTGCTTCATATTCCGCCACATTGTTTGACATGCTGAAGCCCAGTCGAACAGACAGCTCCAGCATTACTCCTTCAGGAGAAAAGAGCATAACCCGAATCCCTGATCCAATATTAAATTCTGTACCGTCCATGAACAACTTCCATTCTAAGGGGTCCTATTCGGCTGGTGCTTCATTTTTCTCGGTGGGAAGCTCGAGTGCCTGCCCCTTTCTCGTAGGAGGCTCGGGAGCCACTGCAGGAGAGAACTCTGCAACAAAGTCTGGCAACACTTGTCCTTTAATCGCTGGGCGCTGCTAATAGTCAATATCGTATTGACTCAACTCTACCGACCACGTCGATATCCTTCCCGAGAAATTTGCTTTTCGTAGCAGTGACTTCAACGGGAATTCTGTGTATACCACTATCTTATGACTCTGGAAGTAATACGGCAACTTCCTTGCCGTTGTCCTTAATGCCAAGACCGGCTTCTCCAAGGGCAGATATCTCGTTTCCGCATCCAACAACGTCTTGTTCACGTAGTAGACAGGGATTTGTTCGGGCCTCTTATTCTTTAGCAATACTGCACTTACTGCTTGTTCAAAGACTGCTAAATACAAAATCAAGGATTCACCCGGTTATGGAGTTAACAAAAGTGGTGCTGCTGCCAAGTACTTCTTCAAGTCTTGGAAGGCTTTCTCGCACTCTGCTCCCCATTCATGCCTTTCCCTCTTTTTTAGTAACTGAGAAAAGGGCCTGCACTTGTCACTTGACCAGCTTATAAATCTGTTCAAGGCTGTCGCCATCCCAGTCAACCTTTGAACTTTTTTCGTGGTCCTTGGGCTTTGTAGCCTTTGTAAGGTTGTTATCTAATCGAGGCGTGCCTCTATCCCTCTTATGGTTACAAGGTGGCCCAAGAATTTTCTAGAACTAACTCTAAACACGCACTTTGAGGCGTTTGAGTTTTAACTTGTAGTTTCTCAGGATCTCAAATGCTTCTTTCAAATCGGCTATGTGGTCTGTTTCTCTTTGCTTTTGACCACCATGTCGTCTATGTACACCTCCATAGTCCTGCTGAGCAACTTCTTGAGCATAATCATTGCCAACCTCTGGTATGTTGCTACGACATTCCTTAAACCAAAGGGCATAACGCTGTAACAATACAATCCTGTTGGTGTAATGAAGGAGGTCTTCTCCTAATCGGGCCTGAACATAGCAATCTAGTGATATCCCCGATATGCATCAAGGAAGCTCATCCTTCCATAGCTTGCAGTTGCATCAACCAACTGGTCTATCCTTGGTAGTGGAAAGTTGTCTTTAGGGCAAGCTTTGTTTAAGTCCGTGAAATCCACGCAGACACGCCACTTTCCATTCTTCTTTTTCACAACTACCGTGTTAGATAACCACTCCGGGTAATAACCCTCACGTATAGCCTTAGCTTCCAATAAACAATCGACCTCCTCCATGACAGCGTCCATGTGCTGTACGGCCGATCTCCTCTTCTTCTAAATTATGGGTTTATGTTGGGGATCCACATTCAAGTGGTGACAAATCAGGTTTACGTCTACCCAGGACATCTCCTCGGGAACCCATGCGAACGCATCTACGTGCTCCTTCAAGAACCCTACCAGTTCGACTTCCTCGTCCTTTCTCAGTGTTTTTTCAATTAGAAAATACCTCTCTGGATCAGTCTTGTTGATCTGTACTTTTTTTAAACCTTCCACCACTTTCTCAGCAAGGTTACCTCCGACATCCTCGATGGTCAATTGATCTGGAACCTCCACGGCCTAAACTAGGTGGGCTTTCGGGGCATTCTTGATAATGGAGATAAGGCACTGCTGTGCCACCTTCTGGTTGCCCCTGATTTTCTCAACTCCATTAGATTCAGGAAATTTCACCATCTAGTGATAAGTTAAGGAAATCGCCCTCATCTTATGCAGCCACGTTCTTCCTATAATCGCGTTATAGGAGGACAAAACATCTACCACTAGGAAGTCGGTTCATAACACTACTGTTCCCGCCTGAACAGGCAACGTTACTTTCCCTTATGGCCAAACTACTCACGCACCGAATCCGACCAGAGGGTTATCGATTGTATCAGATTTGTCTGTGTCAATCCTAGCTTTTTAAACGCATCGTAATACAGAACTTTCGTACAACTTCTTGAGGCCACTAGGATTCTTTCAATGTCATACTCCCCAATTCGTAGGGTTATGACCAAGGCGTCATTGTGCGACACCTGGACTCCTCCCAGGTCCTCTTCCGTGAAGACTATGCCTTCGTCGCATACTTCGCCATCACATCCTCTCTTCTTTCCCAGATGCATGACATACTGTTCATGCTTAACTTGCCTCTAGAGTAGGCTACCTCATTTCTCATATAAAGTGCGGCCAATCCATGTATCATGTGGATCACACCCTTTGGATTTTGCTCATAATCTAACTCCATTGCTCTCCCATTCTCTTTGGGTCCTTCTTGGATGAACTCCTTGAGATATCCCTGAGCCACCAGATCGTCAAGGTGTCTCTTGAACATCTCACAATCCTCTGTCATATGATCCCAATCTTTATGGTAGCTACAGTGCTGACTCGTAGCTCGCTTAGTATCTTTGTCTCCCTCCAATCTCGGGGGCCACTTGACGTAAGGGCAATTCTTGATTCGATAAAGAATTTTATAGATTGGTTCCTTCCAGTCCGTGGTTATTGAAAAGAAAGACTTGGGATCAGGAGCTTGCCTATCCTTGTATGACTCTTTCTTAGCATGCCCATACTCCTTTCTTTACTTGGAGGTCTTGGGCTCTGGTTTGTCCGTCTTCCTCGCCGGCCCCTTTGCCTGTTTGGCTATAACTTTTCCATCCTCCCAGAGTATATCATTCTCCATTTTGGCATGCTGTTCGATTTGCTCCATCAATCTTGCTAACGTGTCCATCTGACTCATGTTTAATGACCGACGCAACTCTCCCCGAACAGGCAATTCGGTTTTGAATGTTGCTATTGCATAGTCCTCGCTGCAACTTTCAATCTCGTTGAAAGTTTTCCAGTACTTCTTTACATAGTCCCTGATTAGCTCATTCTCTCCCTGCTTTATTGCGGAGAGGCTCTCAAAGGTTTTTGGTGCTCTTCTGCTCGTCAAAAACTGAGCAGTGAATTCTTCGGCTAACTGCCTCCATCCCCGTATGGAGTGCAGGCCCAGCTTATGGAATCAGGACAAAGCTTCCTTCCCTTGACTCGATGGGAGCATCTTGCACATGATGGCGTCATCCCCATCATGCATGAACATAGCTTGCCGGTAATGTTGTACATGAGCTATGGGATCCGCATTTGTTTCATATAGAACGAACGCGTCGTGCTTCACCCTGCTCGGTAACCTTGCTTCCTGTAACCTCCTTGCGAAGGGAGAGGCAGCTATGTTGCTGAAGGCTTTCTGTGCTACTTCCCGTGCAGTCACGGTCCCGTCCTCTCGTCTTTTGGTATTATGAGCGCTATTCTTCTCCCAATCGGAGTCAGGTCTCTTGTACCTGTCCCTATGGTGCTTCTTAGTCCCTACCTCCTCAGGGGTGGGGCTCTGGCTCCTGCTCCTTCGTTTTCGAGAAGAAGCCCTCCTTCGCTCGAGGGTACGGCTTCTGCTTCTCCTTTTTTGTGAAGAAGCACTTTTCTGTTTTGGGGTTCGACTCCTACTCCTGCTTTTCTTCCTCGTGAAAAAGTCTTCTTGCACTTCACCAGGGCTCGACTGTTCCCCTAGAATTTCTTCATGAAAGTCCAGAGTCTTTAGGGTGCTCCCGGATCCGCTCTATTTTCTGAATCTCATGCTCTCTTCGCTTGATTAAGTGCGCAAACTCCTCGATTTTTTGCCTCTTTTTATCGAGGATATCATCGCTGTTGTGAACACTTTTTAAGTGCGCAACAGATTCTTCCCTATGTTGGGATTTCTCCCTCCGTGTGGACCCTGTAGCTGTCCTTTCATCTTTGCTCTTAGAACTATCGGGAAGGGTCAACGGGTTCCCCTTGCTTGCTGTCTTCTTCCTGTGTCCTTCTTCGGGCTTTCTCAGGGCGCCTTGCGGGGATTTGTCTCCCCCTCCATCCAGCAGGTTCTTTGGGTCGAGTGGTGTGTTTGGATCTTCTCCCACCATGGTCATTTTTCAAAGGGAACTCTTTCGTTTCCCACAGATGGCGCCAGTTGTAGGTGGGCAAAAACTGATGGTGCTTGTAATAGCACGTTGAACGCAACAGGCCACTCGTGCCGCTTAACTGGAACCCTAGCTTCTCGTCAGAACCCTAATCTGAAAACAGACAGGGGTGAGCGCACCTACGCCTCTCATCGGCACAGGCCCTCCGATGCCTAAGTTAGTATCACGTACTAGGGAGAACCCTAATTAACAGTAGGAAAATAATGTGATTGCAACGTATTACGTACCTTTTGCCTCTAGGTTTACCTCATTTATATAGACACTTGTTTGCTTGCTGCCCAAACACCCTCGTTGCCCTAGGTTTCCTTATTTCGTATAGGAAACCTAGGCTATGTCGGATTCTCGCTCCCTTATCAAATCGCTTCCAGAGGCCTTTTAGGACTCTTTTCCTTTACTGGCCGATCATCTTTCTTTCACTAGGGGATTCACACAGATCCTCTATTCATGGGATCTTAGTCTTTTTTGGAGTACAACTGTACTGGTACCTTCTAGATTATTCGTACCGCCTTATCACTTAAGGCTGCATTTACAAGAGTCCTTCCTCTGTTCGGCCCTCTCACTGCCGAGTAGAATGCTTGGACCAATGACTTCTCATATCATGGGTCCATATCACCGATCACCACTCTCATCGGCGGTGCGATCCGTTTCATTTAGCGTGTGGTCCCCAGTACCACGTGCTCGGGTACTAATTGTGCTTGTTCGGGATTACCTACCTACAACGGAGGTGGGTGGCCTCAGCTGGCTCCGCCTCATGGTGGAGTAATAGATGTAGTCGAAGTCAAAAGGAGAAGATGGGAACATCCCGCATGTGCTTGAGATGTCTTAACCTTTAGACCTTTCTTTATTTATTTTTGTCTTTTGTGAACATTTTGGAGTTTTTGGTTGAACATTTTATGGCCTATTGTTCATCTTGAGAAAGTAAAAACATGAACCAAATGTGAAAAAAGCTTCGAAAAGACAGAGAAGCTGAAACTTTTGACTTATTTTTGTTATTAATGAATTTTTTTTCCCAGATTTGCTCCATTTTTTACTCTTCTGATCCATATCAATTCAGAAAAAGGCGAAAATAACCCCAAAAAAGTTTAAAGTTTAAGACATTGCTCATTGTAAACAAATTGGCTGGACACATAAACCTTCCCGTGGCAATGTCTAGACATTTATAACCTTTGAGAGCAGAAATATAACACCAAACGATAGAAGACATTGTGTATTCAGTGGCTTGTTTGTATTTAAGGGTCTAAGCCAGGGAAAACACCCAACCAACCACTCTTACAAATTAGTAATCAGGTTGTTGGTGATATAAAACTTCTAAAGGCATGTGCTGAGTGAAAGAGGAGCTTCACTTTGCATTGATTGGATTAGTAGAAGCCAAAGCATCAAACCAGTAGGCAAATGGAAAGAGGTTTGTTGTAAAACTGCTATGGTAGCTTTCGTGAGGTGCCTATACTTCCTCTCAATTGCTCCATCCTCTCAACTACTCCATTCTGGATTGAGTATGGGGACAGCCAAGTTGATGGAATAGCTTATGTAGTTCAAAAACTTTGAGCTAGTGAATTCACCACCAGCAGCAATCCTTAGAATTTGAGGACAATAAGTGAATTGCTTCTCAATGAAGGACTTAAAAGAAAAAAATGTTGGTGGAAACCTCCTTTTGTAGAAGAAGGGATACACAAGTAAATTTACTGTTGGAATTTGTCCCACATTGATAAATTATCTGGTCCAAAAGTAGTATATGAGCTTGGGCGGCCTCCCTCTCATTGCCAATTGGTTTTGTGTTGCATGCTTTAACTTGGTATCAGAGCTAGGGTTTTGGAGAATTTGCTCGCCCTTGTTTGTGCCATAAGTGCACCATTGTTTGTTGTGATACAAGTGTTATGGATCGTTTGTTTACCTCTCCACATGCAAGTCGGGGGTCATACATGCAGAAAAGTCTTGGAGTTTGTCCCACATCGGTTAATTATCTCCTCCAAAAGTAGTGTATAAGCCTAGGCAGCCTCTATACTCGTTCTTAATTGCTTTGAGTTGGATGCTTTAACATTTACTAAAATCATCAATGAAGAAAACGTAAAGCTTGAAGCCATTAACAATTGGTTGAATGGCCCCAAACCAATAGAGCTAGGGGCTTATTTATGTGGAGTAACTGGAGTTAGAAAGCTTGAAGCGCAGCCTATGGCTTGTTGCAGTGCAATGGTGTTTATGAAAATGAAGATGCACATTTATCTGGGGAAGACAGATTGAAATGTTCTAGAATATGCTTACTTTCAATGTTGAAGAGGGGCCTTACTGCCGTAACCTCTGATGGCAAGTAGAACCAGAAACACTAAAGAGTGCAACTCTCGGGTGAGGGGTGTGCTCTCGTCCTCCTCACTCTGCTTACCTTACTGAATGGTGAGAAAACTTCTGGTGATGGAATATAGAAGAAAACTGGCGGAGACCATGGTCCTTTGTTTATTTCGGTGTGGAAAAATAATAGTATAAAAATGATTAAGAAATAAAAACATACTGGTATTTTGAAGTTTTAGTGCATTGTGAGAATACCGTCTCTGAGAAGCAAAGATTCATTTCGTCACCTCTTTTGCATCCGATATAGTGTCATTAGTTTAGGTTGTAAGATGGATTCATACTACTTAAACTAACTGGGCAGCTCAGTAATTATTTAGCAGAAGTAGAAAACGGAAACTTTCACATTGTCTTGTTGTTTATTGTGGAGTTAACAAATTAAAACATGCTTGAAAAGAATAGGATAGATTTCTATTAGTTTAGGTCTTACAATTTGCACTGTAAGAATAGGATAGATTTCTATTAGTCATGTGTTAATGTGTGAGTGCACTGTATTGTGAGTTGAAACATATAAATCTACCCAATTACCAATGACACATTTTCACATTAGCATGTTATGCATACTATTGTGCAAATTGTTGAGTTTTTAGACTTTCTTGTTCGTTTCCTATTGCATCATCTTCACTTTTGCAGAATCTTCTTACGTTTGAGAAGATACATCTCTCGAGCCAGATCTTTATCTACCTTCGCGGCTCTACCCCGACTCCTGAGTACTCAGAGAGTTGAATTACTCATATCCCTTTGATAACGGCTACAATGGGCTGAATTGCAGATGAACCATTTTGTACTTCCTGGAAGCTGGTTGCTTCTTGTTGTATTCATGTTGGTTTTTGAAGCAGCTAATGGCCTGACCATGGAAGCCCTTTTCTGTTTTTTTGGAAAGCATGGAAGCTCATTTGTAATACTTCATTTTGGGCTTGCCTCAGGTATTCTCTTCTCTTTGCTGAATATTTGGGTCTATTATAAACATTATCCACAAACGCGAGCACTTGAAAATACTCTGCCAGCAGCTTACTATAGAGAATCAATAATAGTGAACTCATTTCATTTGTCTTACGTCTGCCATTTACAAAATATTTTGCCTTCTCTCATTAGGTTTACTGGAGCCCATGTCTCCAATGAGGATGAAAACTGTTCTTGTTTTGATCTCCATTCCTCAGGCCAAACTAGCGCACATGGTAATTGACCTCTAGATTTACTGAAAACTTGTGGTTGTTAGCACAAGGCTGCCTCTGTTTTGGTTTTCCGCATGGTATATTAAAGCTTGGATGCTGTTCCTCCTTTTTTCTTATGGCCAAGTTACTCTAGTTTATAGTCTAAAATCTATGGCGAACACTTTCATATGTTTTCATTTTCTGTGACTTTGAATTCCTGATGTCCCTGCACCACACCAAACCACCCTAGAATCTGTTTCGAAGATGACAGCTATTTGTGCCCAAAACACTTTCGAAAATATTGATTTGTTCGGTTCAACCAAATAATATTCCTTGTTTGGCATCTACAATGTGATGGTAGTATCTGCAGAAT
The DNA here is from genome assembly GCA_019656295.1 of Rhododendron mucronatum var. ripense. Classification (NCBI taxonomy): domain Eukaryota; kingdom Viridiplantae; phylum Streptophyta; class Magnoliopsida; order Ericales; family Ericaceae; genus Rhododendron; species Rhododendron mucronatum. The sequence continues at coordinate 345,475 of BPLT01000038.1, read as the reverse complement.
GGTGTTTTCCCCACTTTCAGATTTTTACTCTTAGGTCTCCTTTGATGAATCTTACCAATAATGAGATGACATGATGAGTAGTTTGATGGAAATAGTTCTGAGGAAATTATCAATACCTCATTTTTCGAAGCCCTTTATCTCACTTTTCGTGCGATTAGTGGTGGGTGTGTACGTAGTCCCTTCGTCCACTTCTTGTTGTATTCAACTTTTGGAAATGCGGTCTTAGGTTTTTAATCGTCTCATGTCTAATTCGGTCTGTCAAAACATAGCAGAAAAAAAATGTCCATTGGTACGTATTAGCTAAAGATGAGCTGAAATTTTGGGAAAAGTTGCCACCAATATTTTATCACAGCTTATTTTATCTTCAGCGGTGAAATTCTCTTCATCGCGGTAGTGGGGAACTGGTACGTATGACTTATTTCAAGATATGGAACTAAAAAAAGAAAAGAACAAACACTGACCAAATTACTAGTTAATGTCCATAATCTTTCATAGGAATGAGAAGCTAGGAAAGATTCTATTCTTATCCTGAATTCCCAATGCTCTCTCCGCCCCTTTTTAAGTATTCAGTTTCGTCACTTTAACTTATTAAGGAGACATATCATTTCACATTTCACATCAACTTTTGTCTCTACTTCCCTATTTACCCTCTATGAAGACATTCTTATTATATTTTTACTTACTAACTTTTTAAAATAGAATCTACTTTTATGTGTAAAATGGAAAATTCACCCACTTTTACCCACCAACTTTACAAATGGATACTTATTAAGGGATCACTCAAAATGAAATATTGAACTCTGAAGAAGAGACGGATTTTATACTAATATTTAAAGTAGAGATTTTTAAAAAATAGACGGTTTGCCACTTAAAAACAGTAGTTTCATTTTTATACCATAAGATATATGAACAAAAAAATTATTTTTTAACAAAAAAAAAAAAGGCCCAAAAAACTAAGCCCAGAACAAAGACTGATTTTATACTTAACATTTATCTTAAAGGCTTACTTTATACTTAACATTTATCTTCGGAATTTTACGACACACATGCAACAATGCTAGTGAACTTCCACTGAACAACATCATTTTCTATCTAATTGTGACTCCGTCCCTCCCCGTTTAATATAAAAAGTCTAGAACCACAAACAAGAACACACAATCACCGGGTATGTGTGGTTGTAAATCTTGTTAAAAATAACTTCTTTATCACGACAAACAAAAAGGCTATAAAATGAATTTACCCATTACTGAGTACGTCCACATAAAAATAAAAAATAAAAAAGGGAGAAAAGAAAAACAAGTCATTTCAAGACGGACAGAAGGCACCAATACCATCAATAGAAGATATGTGGGTGAAATTAATTCATTATCTATCTATACCCTTCTTCCATCTGCTTCACTTTTTCAGGACTTCTCCACTGGATATATAGAAAGTCAATAACGATTCTGTGTTCAAGAAACAAAGATGGCTAAGGCTTTTACTTGTTGCAGCTGGAGAACCACCACTTTGCCGCGAGCACCGCCGGCAGTTGATCATTCGCCGTTCGTTCTGCACGTCGCGTATATTAAAAACCAACAACGGAGAGATTATCAGACGAAGAGTCCATTATTCACGCCTTTTGCTGCCAAATCCGGTGGTTTTTCACTTGACTCAGTATGTGTGTTTCTTTTTGTAAGCCGATGTTCGGGTTAGCTTACTTGCACCTCTCGATTAATTGTGATCTTAGAGTTAACTACAGGGCAAACCTTCCGGTGGCCATAAAGTTATCGTATATGTTCCAGTTTTAATTTGCTGCTTCATTTGCATCATCATAATAGAATCTCTGTTACAAATTTGCAAACATAGAATCTAAGTTATTTACCCAATAACATAGAATCTAAGTCTCCGGTCATGAATCTTTGACGGAAATGAGAATTGACCATGATCTGCTTCGTATGGTAGCATCATCTTATCCTTATGGATATTTTCTTTTCTAATGGAAATTCCACCATGCATTTCCCTGATTTAAGGCCGTTTGGCTAAATAAGTCAACTATCTTATTTTTTGTCCTTATTCAATTTCTTTTCGTATTTGTTAGTTTTTCGTCAATTTTTTGAGAATTATTGCATCATTATGACAAGAGGAATTTAAAAAATAAAAAGTTACAATCGAAACATAATTTTTTTTGAATAAACAAAAAATAAACCAATAAACCAATTTTTTCGTCTTTATTAAAAAAATAGATTTCGATTATAATTTTCTATTTTTTAGATTCCTTTTGTCATGACAATGTAATAATTCTCAAAAAATTGAAAAAAAAACTAATAAATACGAAAAAAATTAAATAAGAACAAAAAAATAAACCAATTGACTTATTTAACCAAACGGGGTTAATTTCGATAACACCATGCTAACGGCCTCATCATAAGATATTCCATGGGTTTGGCCCAGCTAGCTATAAACTTGGAATCCCTTCATAAGTGAACTGGGCCCGCCCCTATATAAAGACCGAGATGGGCCTTGCCAAAATGAACCAGCTAGTCCAACATTCAAGGTCTTTCTCGTTTTAGTAAATAAAAAATGGGTACAAACACTAATAAGTACTACCAGAACAAATACCACGTCTAGCTCAATATATATAATTATGAATAATATCACCAATTAATAAACAAGAAACATGCATGCTTTTTCCCCAACATTTCGACGCAGGTAGATATTCCTTTTCTTTAGCCACTTAGGTTGCCGTGAACAACAAACACTATTTCATTGTGCATGATGAGCATGAATATATCGAACAAACAATACCAAATAGAACTTAGGGTCATCATATCCTTCTCCTCTTTTGGTACCCTTTGCAGAACTGTTCTTGTAAATGCAGTGGCGGATCCATAAATTTAATGCACGTAGTACGTATGTAGTTGGCGCGCCATGAGTACTTAAAGTTGTGGAATTATGTTCTCATCAACCCCAATGCTCAACTTAGAGTAGTTCCATTACTTACCACGTACGACAGTCTCTAATGCATAGTTTTTAGAAAGCTGTCTAAAATTGGTTACACACAATAAACAGTACACTTTTTTTTTTTATCGTTAAGTTGGGCCAAATGGGATGTTCCATAATTCCATCGATCTGTTACTTATCGAAAAGCATTAATCAATGACCAGTATTTATCAATGACCACTAAAGATAAACGACGACGATTTGATGCCCCTACTAGACCAACAATCCATAAACTTACGCACGCTGATCATATGGACAAGTTGTTCCTATACATGCACGTCTATGCATATAACCAATTTGCTATATACTAGAAGAGATCCTTTTCTCCATATTTACGAATAGTCTCTCCATCGATCTCTAGTGTTTTATTTACGAGATTAAATTCTTTCCACCGGCCGTAGAAAACCCCACTTTTCCACAACCACCTTATTCGGTCCTACCGTGTGTTTATTGTTGATCTAAACCGTTCATCTTGTAGACTGCACATAGTAGTATATCCTTGCAAAAAATAAACTTGATCGGATATCGATAGGAGTATCAAAAATTGAAATTTTGCTTTGTAAAATGGATAGTTTATCTTTATTATTATTGATAGAAATCAGATCGTCCATTTTATAAACCAAAATTCAAATTTGATATATCTATCGACTTCCGATTTTTTGCATAGCAATACTATATTGCGGTTCTCAAAATATGAACAATTCAGATCACAACAATAAACACTCGGTGAGACCCATAATAGGAGGCGGTGAAAAAGTGAGATTTTACACCGACGATAGATAGAATTTATTCTCTTTAATTATTTACTTATCCTAAGAGGATAAATATGTTTTGTGTAGTTCATAAAAAGGTGCCAAACGTGTGGAGGCCAAGGTGCAGTAGATTGTGCTGGATGTAAGGTTGTCATTTACCCTTTTGTCACTCAATTTCCAGTACTAAAACCTATATAACCCTGTCCTGTGTTATAAATAGTTGAGTAGTCAATTTATGTGTGTAGTTACTCTTTTTTTTGCTCGGCATGTGTGTAGTTACTCTTACACTGAGACTGAGTTGTATTTGTTGATTCAGGGTACGGGAAAAAATAAGAAGAACGGAAACATCTTTGAGCGTTGGAAGTAAGCAAAATTCTTCGCTTCTTTTAGGATGAAATCACGTCATCTATTTATGGTTGTAAAAAAAATAAAATTATAGTTAGTTTTCTTCGGTCTGATCGATTTTGTGAATTTATATGAATTGCTGTAGATGCTATGATTGCCAAGGATTTGGGTTAAAGACTTGTCCAAGTTGCGGACAAGGGCGCGGCTTAACGCCTGAACAAAGAGGAGAAAGGTAATCATGGTCATGCTTATCTACATTACGTTCCAATAGACAGCTTCAGGACATTTCTGTGTCAATCGACATACTGGTTATATATTTTTTGTGTTTTTTTCCTACGTAAATTTTTTTTGGTGCTTCGGAAAATATGTTTTCTTTGTACATGTGCTTGCTAACATTCAAAATTCCTGCCTTCTATGGACTTCAGTATCATAAGATCATTGAATGTGAAATCTGGTTTTGAATGCCACGCGTGTTTCCGCTTTCTAGGCCTCGGTCGGGAGCTTGGGATCCCACGGCTGTTGCTGTGAGACTGTAACGGGTTTCATTAATACCTACCGGCTACTGGTTACATCAAGAGTAGAAATGGCAACGGGTGGGTCAGGTGGGTTTTGCCTCACCCTAACCCGAAAATTTAACCTCGCCCCCGAACTCAGATCGGATAATTTATGGGAACCCCCGTCCCACCCCTATCGGATATCGGGTTTACCCGCCCCACCCCCACTTAAATTTTTTTTTCACTGGAAAAATATGTTCTAAATTTTAAACTGAGTGAGCACAAACATTAAAAGTTTATGAAATAACTATTAGAATTTAAACAAAATCTATTACCTAAAAGCAAAATGGAAGAAATAGTTAATATTTTATGTGGTATTTTAGTTGTAAGAGTAAAAATACAAGAATAAAAATATTTATGCATAAAATAATTTCGGGGCAGGGGAAGGTGGGGAAAGTGCCGGCCCCGACGTTTGGGTTGCCCAAGCCCAACTTCAAGCTTGGTTGCCCGCTTATTATTAAGTCATAAAAAATTAAAAAAAAATACAAGGCAAAAAAATCAAGGTCACAATGTGCTTTTAGTTTGAATTCTATCAAAAAATTAAAATTAGAATGAAATTCGGGTTCTGGTGCTTTATGATTTAGCATGAGTCGATTAAAGAAAAAAAATAATGGTTTTCTATTTATTTTAACTTTCATTTTATTATTTTCATATTTTGCTCATTGTTCTATATTTAATGATAAATTGAAAAAAGAAATATTATGAAACAACTTGAAAAAATACAAACCCGACTTTAAAAATGGTTAATTTTTTCATTGAAGTTTTTAAAATTGGTGAGTTCTGTGTATATAGTATATACATATACATGTATATTTTTCATATTTGCATACACCACTATGTGAGTATGCGAATGCTAGTAGTTGTTTTTGCTCTTTTTTTTTTGGAGGAGTTTGCCACGCCCCGTTAAGGTTCTTATTGTTTAATTACTTATTTTCTATTTTATAAGACAAGTCATTCTCTCACAATATATCACTTTTAATTTAAAAATAAATACTGATTTTAGTAAGTGGATAACACCCTAATTGTTGATGTAGAAGAAGCATCTCCTAAAATAAAAAATGTACACCAACAACAAATGACCTTTCTATTCTGAACAAATCATAAATATTTATGAAAAAAAAACAGAGAGAAGAGTGGGTGCAGTGGACGAAAAAAGGAGGAGGAGGAGGAGGAGAGAGAGAGAGAGAGAGAGAGAGAGAGAGAGAAATTTAAAAGGAGAAAAAATAAAATGAAACCATATTGCTAAACAGTGACGGGACTTGAACCCGGGCACAAGTACAGCGGAGGAAACTTAGGTATTCCCTACTAGCCAACAAACTAGCTCAATCTTCTATGTTATGTTTGGGTCAAAAAGTATATATACGTATTTATATTTACATGGGATTTTTTTTTTTTGGGTTGCCCTAGCCCGGGGGTTGCCCAAGCCGACGGGCTTGCGGGGCTTACCCCGGGGCCGGCCCCGTGGTGACCCGAACCCGGTCAGGGTTCACCATTTCTCCCCCGACCCGACCCCCGAAAAGTACAACAAAACTCCGCCCAGATCGGAGCGTGGCCGGATTAAGGGCGGGACGGATTGAATTGTCATCCCTAAGATTCAAGAGCTCAATCGACAAGTAAACAGTCTGTAATGGGTTTCATTCCGCCTAGGAATTTAATACCTACCGGCTACCGTTTATGTCAAGAGCTCGATCGACAAGTAAACAGTCTCGAACGAAAACAAAGTCGACACATGATCGGTAACTGAGAGACCGAAGTACACTGTTTTTGAAAAATTGAACGGTGATTTTTGGGTTGTAGTTTAAAATAAATTTCAATTGGTTACGTAGTTACACATATCCGATCGAACATTGTTACCGAAAAAATGAACGGTGACACATATTCAATCGACCTTATTTCTGAGAGGAATATTCCACTTGTTGATTTCTAAAAAGCGAACAGTTTGGATCGAATTATGGATTCATTGCGATAAGGTTGGATCATTATTATAGTGTTAGTGGGGGCTACAAAATGAAATTTGGAAGAATTTGTGGGGATGGGGTACCGTGGGGAGCTCATCCCTCTACTTGTATGGCACCAAGTACAAAACAGGCCCAAAAGAGCACGTGCGCTTGGAAAACTGAATTTTGGCTATTCTTATGGCTATCACATGCATGGACCTTGCTTCATAATTTTAACGTTAGGGGAAAGTCTACAATACACACCCCTTAAAAGGGTGTACCATATGCACCTATTTTATGGTTCATTCATAACATTTTAGTATGTTTCATAACTTTTCTTCTAGAATTCATAACTTTTCAGCAGTACGATTCGTAACATTTTCATTATGATTCATAACATTTTGGTGTATATCGTAACCTTTATACGATTCGTAACTTTTTAACAATACGATTCGTAACATTTTCTCTATAATTCATAACATTTTGGGGGGTGCATATGATACACACCCTTTTAAGGGGTGTGTATTGTAGTCTTTCCCTAACGTTAGTATTTATTTATTATGATTGTTTAAATGCTATCATGCAGGTAGCAGGACGGACTGATACCCACTATGCATATAACTTTTTGTTGCGCTCGCCAGGCCGTCCATCCAACCCATTGTCTTACCAAATGGGCGATGACATCCTCCTCTACCATCGTAGTTACAAGGGGAATGCCTTTTTGGATTGGAGTGTAACGCCCCTAATTTTGGGAACATTAAAAGGACAATTTTATTGAAATCTTAAATAGAATCTGGCTCTTATTACATCATAATTCTCATAATTACACAGAGGGAGGGAAACTAAGGTACCTAACTACAGCTCCGCCTGCTCTTTCATCATTGCCAGCTCTTCGGCTCCGAAAGCCTCCAAGGTGTACAGCTTACCCTGTTCATCTACAAAGTCTGACACATTATACCAGCGTCGCCACCATTATAATATATCAGAGTCACCAAAGGTAACACCATGAGCTACAAGAGCTCAGCAGAATAATCCTATACCCACTAACCCATAACTTACAAATAATAGATCATAAAGATAACGATTTCCACGTAGTACATGCATATTTAACAAAATATCTAACGATGACACATCCACATTCACTATCCAACTAACGTTTGTGTCCATGATTTTCTGAGTTTTTCCTACGCGACTCATCGTAAATCGTGTCTCGTTTTTATTTACCAAATTTAACATTTGCAAAATCATTTTTACACACCCAACCTCGGTTCCGCCGTTCCGGGTTCCCAAGTATCCTCACAATGGTTCCGCCGTCCTGGGTTTCCATTGGCACACAATTGCATTGGCTCCTCTCAGCGGATAACCAAGTCATTCCTCACCATGGTTCCGCCGCTCCGGATTCCCATGGGAACGCACACAACCTCACAATGGTTCTGGTATTCCGGATTCCCATTTGAACACATTTCAAAAGCATTTTCACACACACACACACACACACATCACACAATGCGCTGCCAAGTCCAGCCCCATTGTGGTTTCAAAACTTATATTGCCTTTAACACACCCTAGGTGTCATGTTTCTACTTTCTCGGTTTTTGTGTCTTGTTCTCATGCATAGACTCTGCGGTAGGATTTTTCACATAAGTAATCATAAATCATTCATTGTAATCTTGAAACGAAACTAGTAAGATCATCCAACTCTATATTATTTAGCATGCTTAAATCACAACATTAAACAAAACAAGTAATGCAAGCAATTCAATTATACATGCTCATAATCATCTTAAAGATCAAAATACGAATACTTCTACCATCAATAAAGTCTTATCTTTCGAAAGCCGTTCTTTCTTTCTTTTTGGGAAGTTCTAAACAACACATGTTTTTTTGGAAAATAAAGCTAATATGTTCAACATACTCCCCTTCCTTTTCATCTTTAAGGGAAAACATCTTTCTAGTTCTCATGTATTTCTAACGTACAAGCATCATACAAAATACTTAAAGATAGGGGATAAGAGCATTCTACTTATACTTAGGGAAGTGAGTAGAGAAAATCTACCTTGATCCGAAACTAGTCGGGGCCGAATAAGCTAGTTGGAAAATTCTACGGACGGTGAAACTTGTAAATTCGGACCAAACTTTGGATGGCAGTAACTCGGTCAATATTTGGCCGAATATGATCGTTCTTGGTTGAAATCGAAGCTCTAGAAGTGTTCTACAACTTTTGTGAAGGAAGCGGATCCTAGAAACTACTTTAGGTAGGAGAAAAATTGTGATAAAGGAAGAGACAGTATGCTGTCTGAAATTGGAAATCCGAGATTTTTACTGAACTTTGGAGGTCAATATCTTTGTCATTTCTTGACCGATTAGGGTGGTTCTTGGGTCTAACTTGAAGGTCTCGAAGTGCTCTACAACTTTCCCGAAGGGAGTTGGTTCTAAGAACTACTTTGAGCAGGAGAAAAATGAGGATTTGTGAAGGGCAGTAGGCTATCTGGAAAACAAAAATGGTTTCTAGAGAGAAGTGAGAGCAAAAGGATGAAGGTGTGAGTTCAAGGCAAGTGTGGGGTTCTATTTATAGTAAAATTTTGAACTTTCTCCCTCCCTCAATGGCCGGCCCCCTCTCTCTCTCCTTCCTCCCATGGATTTGTTCCATTGTAAGGTCAAATCAAGCATGTCATGCCTTTCATGACTTGTCATTTCAACTTTAAGCCATATCTAGTTCATCATGAAGATTTTCATGGCTTGTCGTGTCCTAGAATAGGTTGCTTGCAAGAAAGAATAAATCATTGGCTAGTTTGTACTTTGAAAGACTAGAAATGGGTTGGAAAGTGTACTTTGAAAGGTTAACTTGTGTAAGTATCCAAAGCATGCACACACACACACCTCACTCTCCCTCTCTCGGCCGAATTCTCCCTCTTTCTTTTTCCCATGGATTTTGTTCTATTGTGTTGTCACATCACACTTATTACACTCCAATCTCTAGTCACATCAAGTCCTTTCTCTTCCAAATCAAATCTAAGTAATGATGAAGGTCCAAACAATGATGGAGGTGGTCAAGGTGTAGTCTTGTCAACTATTACCATATTTTTATTGTCCTTGAAAGTACATAGTCCTATTTGGGATTGTGCTTAATGGGACAACACAAAAGAAGACAAGAACTCCTCTCCATGACCCTTCCTCTCTCTCTCTCAGTCTCTTTCTCTTCTCTCCCTCTTGGCTCTCTCTTTTTGTACCATGTACATATATACATGCTTATGTTTCTAAGCATAAGTACACTAAAGTGTTATGTAGTCTTAATAGGTCTAAAGAAGAGGGGATGATTGTGCTAAGGCTTTCAATGACAAGATCATTGTCTTATGGTCAGTATTTTCCTAGAAAATGCATATACGGTTATTTTGCTTCTTTTGGAAGCAAAATGATGGCTTCTTTGGCCCATGATTTTGTCTAGTCAAATCAAGGCTTCATTGGCAATCTAACTACTATTGTCCAATGGTCAAAAATTTTCCTAACATTTATGGACCAATGGGTAAAGAATATTGGTAATGATTATGGCTTGGTATGACTTGTCTTATCAACCATATATTGGCAAGTAATGCCTATTATCCAATGGTCAATACTTTCCCTAACATTTATTGTCCAATGGACAAAGGAATATCGATGAGTTGGATATGACTAGTTATGAGATTCTATTGTCCAATGGATAATATTTTCCCTAACAATTATTGTCCAATGGATAAAGAGGAAAGTAAGGTTGTTAAGAAAGTTGATGTGACCTTTTAATGCTAGGGTGGGTTTCTTGGAAAGAGCAAGATTTGGTGCGAAAGATTGTACTTTCTTGATATGACAAATCCAAGGATTTGGAAGAGTATATTGTCTTATAAGTTGGGGAAAATACACTGGCACATGGATTGGGATAAGTACAATGGTACATCACCTTATGAACTAATGGGTAATAATTTTCCTACTTTCTATTATCCAATGGACAAGTAATCATGTCATATTATTCATGACATGACAAGTAATAGGTACCATGATGATATTGCTTTAACCAATGGTCACTAACTTTCCTAGGTTTTATTATCCGCTGGATATGTAATCATGCAACACTATTCATGACATGACAAGTCTAAAGTACAAAGATGGGTAGCCAAGTCATACTATTATCCAATAGACAATAGCTTTCCTAGTATCTATTACTCAATGGATATATATGGGTTCAAATGGGTTAACTAGGTTTCTAGGAAGGTTCATAAGATTCACCAGAATTAACTAGGGTTGGAAGGGGTTTATAAGGCTCAAAGACAGTCAAAAAGGTCCATCTAAGGTTTAAGAGAATATAACTAGGTAACTAGGTTTCTTTAACCAATTGGTTGGAAACTAATTCTTCTAGCCAAGTAGGATTTCCAGCCAAGGAAAATAATTTTAAAAGATTTTATTTTACTCACTAGAAAAATAACCAAATGCTTCTATAAACATACTTATCTTTAGAAAATGACTAAATTGTTCGGTCCGAAAAGATAAAATTTTATAAGTCTCAAATCTAATTATGACGGATCATTAGAAATTTAAACATGAATTTTAAAAGTAAATCCAAGTAATTAAAATAAAATTTAAATTTTTAACGAAATTTTTATTTACTAAAAATCAGGGTCGTTACATGGAGCTACTACAGACTTTCACGTTTTGTTTTAGTAGTTTCTTTTGATTTATATATTAGCTGTTGTATTTCCTTTGCTATTTTCCCTTGTAAATTGTTCCGTCATTTGTGCATTTCAAGCGTTTCCACTAAAAAAAATATCGATAAGTTTCTTTCTACAGTTTGTTTGATGATTTTGATAACTCTGCCCACAAGAATTACTTGAGATCTCTTGATTTGATTTATTGTTGTAATAGGATTTATCAAGTGATTTGATTAAAAAAGGAAAAAAAATGTTTGAAAACGGACACCAAATGGAGTATGTATGAAGGAAAAAACTACTACAAATGGAGTATGTATGAAGGAAAAAACTACTACAATTAAATTTATTACATATAGTCACAAGTACTACTAAGAACAGAGAGGAAGCTGAGAAAACAACTAGTCATGATACTTTCTCAATTGGCAAGAGGTTCTTTTATTTTTACAAAAATAAAAGCAGCTGCGCGCACTGGTCTGCAGGGACGTGTCTCCTTCCGTTTTATTTTACTTTATTGCAAACTGTTTTGGTTCCATCGCTGTAGTAAATGGTGCAACCCTCCCCAGCAACAAAACAACAGTTGCAGGCTGGACTCTGTTTCTTATGTCCGGTTTTCTTGCATCTCATGTACTTTGCCTTTTTGCAAAATTGAGGGCATGCTTTAGCCCCAGCATACGCCGGTGAAGCCGCTGATAGAATCATGCCTGTTGTAACAACAAAAAAAAAAACCCCACAAAAGTTAATTTAAATAATTCATAAAGAAGTGTGAGTAAAAGAATTTCAAGCAACTCGTATAAATAGTGGTAGACGCGATAATCTCATAAATCCTATTTTTTGATAAAAATCAAAAAATGCATGGGGTCAAATCAAAATTTATCCACATTCAGGAAGGCGGTAGATAGGGATTCAGTGAGTCGCAACGAGTGCTATATCATATTACACTTTACGAGCGAGTGTAAACACTATGAGAAAGAATAAGGAATAACAAGGAGAATATATACCGCAAATGAGGAGTAAAAACAGAACACCACCAATCCTGTTAGCTGCCATGCTCGATACTAATGTTGGCACTTTGGGGTTCTTTTTTGATCATCTGGAGGGGGTTGGCTTGGGGCTATTTATAGAGGGAAGGGAGAGGGGGAACACATGTACCCATGCAATTGAGGGGGTTAGCAGTGGAATAAACAAAACAAAAAATTGTTAAATTTAACAATGTTAGATCAAAAAAGTGCTCACATTGGAATAACCAAATCAAACAACCTCTGAACAATTCATCAAATTTTGGCTCTTTAATAATCAAAGTTAGTAATATTTTGTCAATAACCAAATTTTATCTCTCAATCAAGTACATTAACATTACATAAAAACCTTCTCTCTCTCTCTCTCTCTCTCTCTCTCTCTCTCTCTCTCTCTCTCTACTCTTTTGTGCTGCTATATTCTCTAGCAGGTCCAGGAGGAGGATCTCTTAAGGACAGGCTTCATTTGCTTGTCCTCTTCAAGGGATATCATCCCCAAGTGTGAGGGATCCTCCAACATCATTTTCGCTACCAAATATCCTGCTATTGACCACGTCTGATATTTTCTCGCTTGTTTCCCGATATATCTCCCTAGTTTCCCGTCATAATACTCTGGCCAGCTGTCTTTGAGCAGACGGCTCTCAGCAAGATCAATTGCTCGTCTGGCGATTTGGGGTCGTCCGGTTTTAATGCAAGCAGCCGTTAGCAACCACAAAAGCACTGCATTCCAATTAGCGGAGAAAATGAAAAGGGAAAAAAAGGAAAAGGAAAGCATTTCTGTTGATTAGCATTACCAAAGATCCATAGTCCTAAAAAGAAACTCTAACTGGTTCCAGAGAGGAGCTCTCAACACAGAAACGAGCAGGAAAACTTAACGGCTTACAACAAGGCCAACATAAACAAGTCTTTGATGCAGGGAAGTAGAAACTAAGAAAAAAAAACATGGTGTACGGGTGTCGCATGCAGTTTTGTGTCAAAGTGTTGGATCTATCTAGTCCTCATTTCAAGTACAAGGGGAGACACGGCAAAATATTCATGTGCTTTTGTAATTGCTTTCTATTCTTTTGGTAAATATGGTGTTCTTCAGAAGGTTTCAGAGAGTATTTCATGCATAACATGAGAGTTTAATGTATAGTTTTACTACAAATATGCTGATACGATAACCTTAACTGATAAAGTCTGCTCCGTTTCTGAAGTACAACAAATCCCTAAAGAGGCAAGCAAATACTCTCTTTTTATCTGACCTTGGGCAACACTAGGCCTTTTCTTAAAAAATGCAGAAACTTCAGCAGTCAAATCAGGAGATGAGGGAGTCCCATCGAATAAACAGTCAATTATTAACCATTATGGATTGTGTTACAATGACTCACATTAAGCAAGGCCCCATAGAACACAAACCATGTATATAGGGAAAGACAATAAGTCTACTTCAATGCTTGGACAATCTTTCAAAAACCAGAAGCAAGTACAAAAAAAGAGAGCATAAAATTAGGATGACCAATCAAGTTAATCCTACTATCCCAAACTCCTGTAGAGGTGAACAAAACTATGATTCAGAACTCAACCATATCCTTATGGTGAGCTTTGTGGGATAATTAAACTAGGACAAATAAGAAGTGTTGCTTAGGACCAACAAATCGTGCCTGCATGTACAACAGTGAAATATACCCCAAAAAATTACCATGCAGTTAATCTACACTAGGTTGGATGGTTAAGACGGGGAGAACCATATGAACTTTTCTTAAGGCAAGAATGGAGCTATTGCATATCTGTTAGCATTTATATGTTTTTTTTCAGCTTATTTACACCAGAAAGTTGAATTTATTTTAAGCCAAAATTTTGCTTATTTGGAGTTCTGAAAATACATAGGACAAACGGGTCATGCTCTTTCCAATTAAGACAAGTGTGGATGAAAGGATATTCAGAATATACACGTCACAAAATTATTATAACAGGTCCAACCAAAGTACACTTAACAACTTGAATTTTTTGTCACGCCTTAAAAAGCAACACCAGACAGATTTATAACTTATTTGAACTCATTTAAGCTAATAATCTAAATGGTCAGAATCTAAAAAAGCTAACTTATAAGTGAATACCGAACAGGGCCTGCCTTAGTGCACTAGCTAAAAGTTGCACCAACACGCAATAGCAAGGACTGTTCCGGCAGCAACAATGTTGTTTTGATAATATAATTGCAGAACACAAGAGCGATAGATTTAAAGAGCAACATATATACAACTCAGTGGAAGAACCTGGCCAAGATCCTCCATTATGGTAACTCCATCTGGTATTCTTCGGATCACAACCAGTCACTATTCGCCATTCATGACCTTCTATGCAAGGATGGCATATCTTCAAAGGCATTTCTCCAACCAGCTCCTCCCATCGTGCTTCTATAAGATCCATTATAGCAGCAGATTGCTCAGGAGTTGCCAAAGAAGCTAAAATAGCGATACAATTGCCTAAAGCAAACCATCGGAAATCCATCCGTGCAGGGCTCACATTGCCAATGAAGTAGCCCCCACGCATTGGCATAAAATCAAACACCCATTCTGGGATCGAATCTGGAATAACATTAAATTTATTAACCGCCGTGTGAGAATACTCCTCTGTTTTATAGCGGTAAATGTCGTTTAGTTGTTGGAAATCAAGCCAGAAATAACTCCGCATGTGATAACTCAAGGCATGCAAGCGCTTAACTATTCTCTCCACCATCTCTTTTCCCTCCGCATCATGTTTCAGCATTGCCAAAGCACATCTCAGTGCCATGAAGAAAAGTGCCTGAATCTCAATTGGATAACCATAAACACCCTGAAAATAATGATATTCATTAGAATATGCCAACAAGTAGTGTTGGGGAACAAGAAAGCTCTTAAAGAGCTGCCATGTTAAAATCAAAGAAGAGTGAAGGTCGAATGGGGAATTAATTCTGTTTTTTCTTTTTCTCTTTGGAAACTAAAACTTAATTAAGTTGTGGTGATGGCTGAATAATAGAACTAAGTGATCATGTTTCATCCTCGACATGCACACATGCATTGCCAGCCGTATTGGCAAATGTGGAATTGTCGAAGAGCTGGTTCGGTTGATAGATTATTGAGATTGCAGATGATTCGTAGCTTTCTATGTAGCGACCATTCTGCTGTTTTTTGCGTTCAGTGCTGCGTCATTCATGAACAGTAGTAGACCTATGACTTGGGGAAGGGTTGCCGACTCGCCATGGCATCCCCTGTTTTCTAATGATAATCTATGTACAATGCATATTATAGTACCAAAATTGTGGTGTAATGACACCCCCTCTCTATAAGGCCCAAACCTCATATAATGTAGGAAACAAAAATTGTATGGGTGTGGCTCCAAAGCAATTTTTTTAGGTTTTAAACAACTGGACCTTGACTAAGTCGGGCCTCTACCATGCATGAATGCAAGTGGTATTTAAACCAATAAATAGAAATACATGAAATACCTTAATATAAAATCATAGAAAATCTAGTTAGTATCTGATCAAATGGCATTGGAAATTAAGAACTCAACAAGTCTTCCATCTTTTGTAAACTAAGGTTTTGGGCGAGTTGTCTGCATTAAAAAAAATTCCGTCATTATTTAACTCTAGTACATTATTACGCAAAGCCAAAATGGTAACTGTTTATATCTTTTGGGGGGCTTGCATTCTAATACACTTGTTATACTTGAACTTTTAAGATCTGGCACCCCCAATAAGAAAATTATGGTTCTGCCCTTATTCATAAATCCCAAACATTGTTGTGAACAAGCTTCTTCTAGTCCTAGATGCAGCTAGAAAAGGATTCTATAATTTCTATGATCCCATTCTGATATCCATAAATCACCAAAAAATGCAAGAATCCAAATTCGATCAACGTAACTAGGAGATATTCATACGTTGATGTTCTATGAACAAAAGTAATCATGCCACTGTTTTTTGCTTGCAGTTGAACTCATGTTGTTGGCACTCGGAAGTAATTACATTACT
The DNA here is from genome assembly GCA_019656295.1 of Rhododendron mucronatum var. ripense. Lineage (NCBI taxonomy): Eukaryota > Viridiplantae > Streptophyta > Magnoliopsida > Ericales > Ericaceae > Rhododendron > Rhododendron mucronatum. The sequence goes on along the minus strand of BPLT01000038.1, from coordinate 329,228 downwards.
TGGTTTGGTTTGGTTCATGCACTAATGTACATAGTTATGTCAACCTTAAATTTGTTAAAACTGCCACTTTCCCATCATTTATAGTCATGGCACCACTCCTACAAGCAAATCCTTTTAAATGTAAGACGTCAAATAGAATATGAATTGTCATAACATGGAAGATATTGTACCAATAGGCTAGAAGAAAATGTATCCCTTCTCATTGTCTCTAGAGGTGTTAGTTCAAAAGGATCTAGGTTTCTTTTATAACGGAAGATGATGCCCTTGGCATAGCTCAATTGAGAAAACGGGTTGTTTACTCTTGGTTGGGGTACCTTTGTGTCAAATTAAAATATGGGCCAGGTTTTTTGACTAGCTGGCTTTGGGGCTCTAGAGGTGAAGCCAACTTTCAGTCGGTCTGGTTTGGCTAAGGACAAATCACAAAATAATGCGTATGTTTTCCTCAAAATCACAACCAAAATTGTCTCGATGACGGTAATGGCGATAATATTCCTGACCGTAAGCCTCATCATTTTTCACCTTAAGTCAATACTCATGTAAAAGAGAGCTCTTCACTGGGGAGCAGGGCATATCCGCTTCTTAGAACATATGCATCCCACTAGAGGGATAACGAGCCCAATACCAATCAAATCAAGAGTACAAGTACAGGAACCCATAGGTTTGGTGTAATGGCAATAATATTCCTGACTGTAAGCCTCAACATTTTTCGCCTTAAGTCAATACTCGTGTAAAAGTGAGCTCTTCCTTGGGGAGCAGGACATATCCGCTTCTTAGAACATATGCATCCCACTACAGGGAAGCCTCAACATTTTTCACCTTAAGTCAATACTCGTGTAAAAGTGAGCTCTTCCTTGGAGAGCAGGACATATCCGCTTCTTAGAACATATGCATCCCACGACAGGGATAACGAGCCCAATACCAATCAAATCAAGAGTAGAAATCTAACTATAACTTTACAAGAACCCATAGGTTTGGTGTAGGTGAACCAACAAGAAGCAAAATTAAAACCAGAAATGAAGCAGGCACTTAAGATTTGAGAATAAGTAAAGCACCCAACATATTTTCCTAGTACAAGTGTCGCGAATAGAAATATGCAGAAGAAAATGAAGTTTTAGTCCATCGATAAACTTCGACATAAAAGGGGAAAAACTAATATATCAATCAAGGGCCCTTGAGACGAAAACTTTATCACCGAAAACATAAGATTCAATCGAAATATAGGCCCTAAGAGAACAAACAAAAAGTCTTTAAGGCTTTAGAATGTACTATGTAGCCTCATAAAAGTATGCAACCATGGAAAGAAGTAAATATAAGTTATAACGCCAACACCAACAAGAATGCTAAGAAAATCACCGTTCTTACAAAAAGGAACAACTAAGAAATAAATAACGTCCCTACCGTATGGCCATAGTAGCAAAAATTTTATAAAATTGCATATCTGGTGCCACTGTGAACAGGGGAGCGACTCTTTCAGGTGTGTTGCATGACTGTTATTGTTATTTTGCTTTCATTGGTGTTGATGGTACGTAATCAATTTCGAATGAGATTACGATAAAGGTGAACCACGTTGAATACAGAACCCTAAACATCTCTCTCCCCTTCTTTTTTATTCCTTTCACCCTAACTTCATATTTTGTGATAAATTCTTCCCGGGTTTCAGGACATTATTGTTATTGAGCTCGTTTCATTTACTCCACATTAAAACAACGCTTGACAAAGCATCTATTTATTTCAGTCGTCACAAAGCATGATAATCATCATGCAGGATTTTCCTCCAACGATACAAATCCAACAATACATTGGGCTGGCAGATACAAGTTTATCATTTGGAAATCCCAATGTCTACAGAGGGCCATTACCAATTGGCTGCATATGTAGAATCTAGGCAATGCTGGATAGCAGCAAGCTCACAACCATGAACAGAAAAGGACCTTGTAGGTTGGCATTACATGAAAAAGTTCACTGCTGAGACAATTATTTTTCTTCCAAAAAATAATCATAAAACATTGGAATTAGGACAAGTGCAAAATAGAATATCAGAATTACGATGAGTCCCCAGATTATGTGGCCTCGAAGTAAAAATGGAAATCTAATTTCCATAAGATTCATAGTACTGAATTTGGGATAAGATTACTACATCAGTCCTGTGATCCACTGCACGATGAGCAGTGGATATTCATAAAATGCCGAAAATGTCAGAATTTCAATTCGCATTCACATCGTTCAATTAAATTTGGACAGATATGACGTAGTTTTACACATTATCCACCACCCTAAGAGCAGTTGTAAGCATTTTAGTCATTACATAGCTTCTATTTGGGTATCAGTATCTCCTTTCAATGGAATGCATTATCTATCATCATTTGAGATTTGGAGAGCTATTTGTAGACTTTGAGGACATTACAATCTCTCTTCCACTGGTGTCAGTTGACTCCTTGTCCTCCTACCTTTGTAAACCTTTTTCTGTTTCCTACATAATATTTTCGGCGCCGAACAAAAAATATTTGTCAAAAGGAATACTTAGATTGGTTTTAGAAGAGAGAAGCAACACAAGCATTTCTAATTCAAATGTTTGAGAACTTCGGGTCTTGGAAGAGCTAAACATCACAAACATTTGCATGCTTACGCAGAAGAATATTGATACTTTGATAGTATAGCTAAAACTTACCATTCTTCGATCAATCATTGAGCATCCATCCGCACATAGCAGAGTTGGAAATGTATCAAATCCTTCTGACAGACACAGGGACATTATAAGCCTCATTCCCTTTTGGCACTCTGGTGTTTCAGCTAGAGTTAAATCACCAGTAGACTTTGTATATGCACGCAGCAAAATAATCCACCAGAATCCAGAGTCAACAGGAGCGACCCTTCCAATTGCACTCTCACCAAAATCTGCTACTATAGTATCTGTCTTACGAATGGGGTCATGAAGAACTTTGAAACTAGCAGGCATTGCCCCTTCCCCAAGTTTAAATCTGTCTATTCTCTTTTCCCACCCTTGAAGCTGTAGTGTCTTTAATAGAAAATTCTTTACTATCTCAGGCTCACCATTCATTAGAAAAGCAAGGGCACTAGGAACAAAATCTCGTACAAAAACCTAAACAACAAACAAAAGCCGGGTAAATTTTCAAATTCAATCGGAGCCATCAAAACTGGATGTAACTTATAATGATTTTTATCTATCTATGGTGGAACTTTAAACCTGTTACACTTCTATCTGAATGCCAATTTCAATATTAACACCGTTGAATTATTAACTCCTTAATTTGCAGAAGGTAAAAAAAAAAAAGAAAAAAAAAAGAGAGAGAACGGCTGTGGGTAGCAGAAACGGTGATTAATAAAAAGCCGGTAAAAAAATATTGGCCTCAGAATTTGAAAAAATCTCACCCTGTCAACTGTAGGATGTTCAGTTTATCCCCTGTTCTTACTACTTGTGTATAGTTCAACCATTAGGCCTTGTTTGTTTAATGAAACAACATATAAGGTGGGCCAACTTCTTTTACAAGAAGGCACAAAATGCTGAGTAACTTCCATTATGGGTTCGTCAGCTGACTCAGCTGCAGTGGCAGAGGCAACAATGGCCCAGTGAGGGCCGTTGCCCCTACTAAATTCGTCAAAAACAGCACTTTATTCAAAGATTTAAAAATTTAGTGCAATTTATTCCTTCTAAAACCACATGTATGCCCACACTAACATCATTTTCTAGACTCTACTGTCAAGAAACTATCACACGAGCATTTCACAATATGGAAACTCATCTGCCTCTATCATACGAATTCATCGTAGATACTTTTATTAACGAATAATATTAGTTGTATAACTTGTATTCTCATCTCGGTGCAAAAAGTTCCATTATCTAATCATTGTTTCTTTAGGAGAAATACGTGTAAAACTGGTGTTTAATAGATTCCCCCACTGGTTGTAAATTCCCAGCTCCGCCGCATGTTCAACTTGTGGTCGATAGGTTCCCCACTGGTTTAAATACCTAGCTCTGCCACTGATCCATTGTGAATATTTCCATTACAAAGATTGACACATTCAGAGAGTTAGGTAAAAAATTTATACCTGATCGTAATTAAGAACCTCCTCAGAAGAATGGTCATATGCAGCAATTGTACCAACTGGTTGGCCACGAAAGAACACCAAAGATCGGCGAAGAGCTTCCCAGGCTTCAGCAACCATTGGGTGAGGTTCAAAAGAGTTGCGAGCTGATGAAGCAGGGGTATCTAGTGTGGACCGTCCAATGGGCGAATAAGAGCTCTCATAGATATCAAGGCCTCTTGCTAAGCCAATTGACAACTCACTAAGTGATCTCTCATCAAAGGATCTCTTCCTCTCTATGTTGATCCTAGGCTTGTCAAGAAGCTTCGAGAGATCAAAATCATCCATTTCAGAGATCGAGCAATGAGAACTCACATTTCTAAGCCCATATTCCTTAATACCATCCATGCTTCACAGCTATTCAAGCCTAAGATAACCTGTATCAAAATGAGAGGTGTATATTTAGGAGAAGTTCCTCTGGGTATTAATACAACGGCAAATCCCTTGAGGAAATCCAGATCTAAATACAACCAGTACAAGGAAGTCTACAACAAAACTGGAAGAGGGCAGCAGTACAGGAAGCCCAACAATAATTTCAACCAAAAATTGATGAAGTTATACTAGCAATGCTCTATGTCACCGGAATTTTCCATAATCAGGTCACTGCTTAGTTGAAGGATCTTGATTGGTTCCATGTTTGGAAAAGATTACATGAATGAAGAATCAAGTTGATCATACCGTGCCACATATGCAGTGGAAAAATTTGGTGATAGAAATTGGTGATGCACAGAGGCCCTCTATTATCCATTTCACAAAACAAAACCAAAAATTACTTTATCCATCAGCAACACTTCCAAATTTAGAAATCAAATAAAGAGTTTAATAACCTTCCAATCCTGATTGATAAATTTAGAAAATAAGACAACCTTCCAATTGTGGTTGATATTCAAGATAAAAATATATATATAACTAACCAAATTGGATTATCCTATCCACAACCATAATAACAGATAAAATGGACAGAAATTGGAGAGCAATTTTGTTCACCCCCGCTTTGTTCACCCTCGTGAGGATATGCTCATTCCGTGTTTCACTACGATAATCAAAACCATTCATTTTATCCAAATTCATTTACTAGAAGACTATGCAAAAATTCAGCTTAATTAGATATTGGTAAGTGCTTGATCTATAAGTTTGATTTTTCAGTCAAGAATTTTAAAGAAAACATATAAACTCCTTGATGAAACACTTATCGATATTCGATTGAGCTGAATTTTGTTAGGGTCTCCTAGAAAATGAATCTAGAAAAACTGAATGGTTTTGATCAGCAAATTGAGATACATAATGAGCATACCCTCGTCGAGGGTGAACAAAATTGCTCTCGAGAAATTGAATACATATTAAGTTTTCATATGCACATTCATCAACGGGATATGTGAACCTTTTTTCTTCACGATAAGTTACCCAAAAAAAACATTATACGGTATAGAAAAAAAGAATAAAACTTGAGAGAAGATCCCAGCTTTATTTGGCACTACATTACTATATCCTCAGAAATTCATGAGAGAAAATCGAGATCCGTTAAAAATTCCAACCATGTATATCCAAGCCACTATGTATTAAGTCAAACAAACAAATGAGACCCCAATAAAAGCCGTAAATTTTTGAGCTTTGACGAGGAAATGGGGCAAAAAAAGAAAGAAACCAGATCTACAAGTTTATTGGAGTGAAATGAAAAAAAAAAAGAAAGAAAGAAAAAGTGAATTAGAGATGGAGAGAGGGGGGAAACCTTGGAGAGCTGAAATGGAGGGTGAGGTTTTCCGGCGGTGTGAGGAGTCGGAAGCCGGCGGGAATATCGCCCGGAAATGGCCGGCGAGAAGAACGAAGAAGGGGAGAGAGAAGACGAGGAGGAGAAAAAAATTGGCATATCTGCGGTAGCTGGTATATATAGTGCGAGCGAGCGAGCGAGAGAGAGAGAGAGAGAGAGAAATATTTAGAGAGAGAGCGTGGAACGGACCCCTATAGAGCCAGACCTCTGATCCAACAACCAATGTACTGACAAGCATACCGGATTAGCCGGTTGTAGAGAGAGAGAGAGAGAAAGAGAGAGAGTGAGAAATTTACTTTATAGTTTATACCGATAATGTCAAAAGAGAGGTACTAGGGGCACATAAGATGTGGTACACCTCAGCTAAAACCCTCTAATATACAGGTAGGATCCATTTCAGTGTGATTGAGGTATGCCACACCGATGTGCTCCTAGCATTTTTTATGTTAAAATTGTTTTATTGGTACTCAAACTCTAGTGCACAAAAGACTTATAGTATGTACATTGTATAAGACTTTTATGCATTGGAGTTTTGGTACCAACAAAAACAAACATTATCAATATCTTATTTCTAACCATACTCCATGAGCTATGCTACGAGAATACTAGTGTACTAGAAGAATTTAGCATAAGTATTTAAAAGAAAAAATTTTAAAAATACTCTTATAACGTCCAGTTTGGACCGGTAGTTGACGTGAACCATACTCCATGAGCTATGCTACGAGAATACTAGTGTACTGGAAGAATTTAGCATAAATATATAAAAGAAATTTTTTTGAAAATACTCTTATAACATCCGGTATGGACCGGTAGTTGACGTAAACCGAATTAGCAATTATGAGGGAAGATTTAAAATATATATATGTATCGACTGGTACGAGAAATTTCTCAGTATCGGGTGGGTACCACGTGATGTCCACTCGGCACATTTGGGCCGTCTATTTTGGATTTGGAGAGAGAAAAGAAGAGAGAAAGATGAGAGAAAGAGTGGTGAGGTGAGAAGAGACAGGATTTCAATCTGGCTGTTCAATACACTTTTGAACAGCCCAGATAAACTGCTCGGGCACCACATGGGCACGGCCATGTGGTACCCACCCACCCGGTACCGAAAGATTTCTCGACTAGTATGGTACAGTACGTGATTCAATCCTTGATGTGTAGTGTATTGTATTGTATTTTACGTTCTTTCATTTTAATCACATTAGCTTTGAAATTGCAAGCTACCTTACCTAGACTCCCCCCTCATACGTACCCTTTGAATTCAAAATACTTATACACAAATTCATTTATAATAGTACTCCTATTTGTTAACTCCTCATGTTGTCCCACTGCTCACAAGACACAGTCAAAATCACGCCTTTACAAAAATCCTCAGGTTAATTCTTGAAACTGCCAAATAATCATATGACAACATCACGCTCCCAAGTGATAGAATCTAAACCCACCTTGCAAAACCTTGATTTTTGGATGAGGAACACTTACCGTTGCAATTCTTGCAACGAAACAAGAAAGTTCGACAACTCTTGGGACCAGTGGAGGATCTAAAAATTCAAAACAGAGGGGCACGTGCCCATTGGTGATAACTAAATCAAGCACATTTTTATTTCAATCCATATTTTACAGGTTTTAGATATACCTTTTGATGTATAAAGTGAAAAATCTAATGTTAACGAGTGAGTAAGTAGTGAAGCCCATTGATTAAGGGGTTGCTTTTATTATTTTGAGGATTCAAGCGTAGTGGAATTCACAATTGTCTGGGGGCACTAGTATAATTCCTTAGATTACTGATGAGAAATAAGTTAATAGACTTTACAGGGGTATAATTGAAAGGCTTAAAAATTTAGGGGGCACTGATCCCCGATCCCATTGTCAATCCGCCTCTGCTTGGTACTCAACCGGCCACCATCACCATTTTCAACTGTTAAAACCTCCATTTCAATCATCCTAGTGCAACAATAGTCAATTTCCTAGCAAGAAGACTTTTTGATATGCTAAGCAAGAAGAATCAAGTGACGTACACTTCATTAATAGCCGGTTATGGGATACAAGGAGAGGGACATGTCACGCCCTCGATTTTCAATATCAATAAATAATTCATTTCGATAAAAGATCCTCGCATAAAATAAATAATACCCAAAAGAGTTCCCACCTGTTTAACTTTACAAACAAGTCCCTAAGTTTAAAAAAAATATACAACATTGGCACTCCGGCCCCAAACAAGTCTAAATACACATACAACCAATTACTAAGTTACAAAACGATTTAATCCAAGGAAATTGATAATTGATTACAACTCATTTTGATAAAAAAAGAAGTCATTACAAAGCCGATTAAGTAACTCAATGAAATTAGCTTCTAAGAGTCTTCCACATCCAAGCACATGAATGCGTGCAGACTATTGTCCAGTGTTTGAACCTGAAAAGAAAGATTAGGTTGAGCTACACTAGCCCAGTAGGAAAATCTTTACCAACTTTATATGAAAACATGATGATAAGTACAATGACAGGAAACAGGAAGGTATAGCTCAAACGACGAAATACAATCAACTCAACGAGGTGTCAAACATTCAAGGCGGTCATTCTAAGATATGCTAAAATCACATTATGCCATAGGGTTCACAACACTCATGCAAATAACAACCTTGACACGACTCACTATCCCGAATCTCCACCATCGACATTTCCACCCCTTGCGTTGTCGTATAATACCACGAGAGTCACCGTATTACCACCCCTAGCGTTACGGTGAACACCGACATCTAAGGTCACCGTATTACCACCCCATGCGTTACGGGACCATATAAGTCATCGTATTACCACCCCATGCGTTACGAGACCATATAAGTCGTCGTATTACCACCCCATGCGTTACGAGACTTCCTAAATCAACCACCGACCCAAACAACCATTTCCTCAATCAACCTACAAGTTAAAAACTTTCTTATAACTTCATACATTCAAGAAATATGCCATGACATGCCAACAATATCACAAATACGCCACAAACGTTCACAAGTATTATTCCATCACAAATTGCATAAACATTCACAAGAACCACCAACCGATAGAAAGTATTTAAACGAAATTTCAACTAAGCAATTCTTTATGTGTTCCTCACTAATGGAAGGCCAATGGATCAAGAATATCATCCACTAATCATAGGAAGTCGTAATGGACAAACAAGAATCATTGGAGTAGCCAAAGGAGGTTGGGAGGTTGACACACCCCCACTCTAACAGTCATAACTTTTTTGTATACTTGAAGTTCTTTGGTGATTTTGGTGGCAATGGAAAGCTGACTTCAAGACCTTCGAATCGGTATAAGATTTGCATGAAACGGACATCGGACGAAGAAGTTATGGCCGTTTGAAGTTGGGCTGAAACTCAAAAGACGGGCAGAACTTCCAGAGAGGGGAGGGATCGATCCCCCCATCACCAGGGATCGATACCTGGGCTTACTGGACCAGAAAACAAAGGGGGATCGATCCCTACGCAATGTGGGCGATTTTCTGCAGATTTCGACAGCGTTCGAGATGAACAAAGGGAGACAAACCAAGCTCGATTCTTGCATCAAATCAACATATAAACATATAAAAGAGGTAAAGAAGTCCTTACCTCGCGACGATAACCAAGATCTACAAGATTTGAGTAAGCCCTAACCACTTCGAACCTCCAAGCTTGAGAACGCGAATGGAAGGTTGGAGGGAGGTTGTTTCTTGAAGATTTTGAGAGATGGAGTGGAGTTTTGTGTGAGATGAGAAGAGAGAGAGAGGAGGCCGGCTAGAGGGAGAGAGAGAACGGGTGAGAGAGAGATTTGGGGATGAAAAATGATCCCCTACACACACACACCCACTATTTATACTCCTACATTTTCAAATCACACCAACACACCCTCAAGTCTCACTTCTTTCACTTTGGTCCTCTAATCAAATAATCACCAATTAAAATCATATGTCCCCCAATTAGTGATTTAATAAACCTTTCAATAATTTAAGAAATACGGGTCTCTACAGGACATGTTGCAATAAAACTTTTTGAAGAGATGATCAGGTTCCAAATAAAGCCAGACCATGTAACCATGGTTGCTATTTTGTCTGCTTGTAGTCATTCGGGTCTTGTAACCCAAGGTTAGGTGCTTTTTGAAAAGATGTTGACTGTCTATGGCTGTAAAATGGTTATCAGTATCGCAGACTTGAATTTGATGTTTTAGTTTGGAATCTGTCTCATATGTTCAGCTTTTAATTTGCACCTTGCATTATTTGTAGCACTGTCATGCGCCCTTACCTGAAATTCGACAGGGCATGGGATCAATACATGGATTTTTTTAACTGAGTTATGTTATGTTTCACTACTGATTTTATTTGTGCGTGTAGACTTTTTATTATGCTCTCACAAGATCTCATTTAAATAAATTGAATTTGTTGTTTTAGTTTGGAATCTGTCTCATATGTTGAGCTTTTAATTTGCATCTTGTATTATTTGTAGCACTGTCATGCGCCCTTACCTGAAATTCGACAGGGCATGGGATCAATACATGGATTTTTTTAACTGAGTTATGTTATGTTTCACTACTGATTTCATTTATGTGTGTAGACTTTTTACTATGCTCTCACAAGATCTCATTTAAAACTATGCAGAGCAAGCAAGGAAAGATCTAGATTCAAACAGTAAAAAACCAGCAGAAGCATCAGATACACAAGAATATAACTCGAACTTAGATACACCCGATGAAATCAAAACCCCAACAGCACAAGCACATGTGTACAAGTTGAGGCAAAGAAGGGGTACGCAGCAAGGCACAGTAGTTGAAATAAGTTGTGCTCAAACAAACCAGCCCAAAGTAGTTCCATCCATTACCATCACAATCCCTGAAAAGTCTAGAGCAAGAGGAGCGACACAAACTTAGTATGAACTTAGAGCAAGATCAGAAAAACAATTAGCAGCCAACATCGAAGAAAAAGAATTGATAACCCGATCACAACCGGTGAAAAAAAGGTAAAGAAAAGTGGCTGAAAAAGAGAGCACACAACAACGAGTAAGCTTGAATAGGTCCAACTTGCAAGGTATGATTAGATTGCTCAAAGATTCCAAACTTAGTCCTAAACATATAGCTTGCCTCAAAAAAATACCATTTTGGTTATTGATTGAAGCAATTGTGAACAAGAAGTTGGTAAGTGACCATTGCAGAAAGTTTAATGAAGTTGTTGTAAAAGTTATAAAGTCCTATGATGAACGTACAAAAAGTTTTAGATTGGGTGACAAGAAAGTGAAGCTCAAGGATAATCATGTGAAGTTGATTTTTGAAATTTCCTGTCGAAATGATGAGATGGCAAAAACAAGTATTAGCAAAGAAGACACTGCATTAGCTAAGAGGTTGGGCATTAAAGAGGCAAGGTTAACAACTACAACAATGAAGGAAATGATCAAAGAACTGAAAAGTAGCAATAAGCCAGAAGATATTGAAGACATTGTCAGATTGCTTTGTCTTTTCCTTTGTGTCACATTGCTCTTCTCGACAAGTGGAACAACAACGAATTGGTCATTTGTTAATTACATGAAGGACCTAACAAAGGTAAAACAGTACAACTGGGTGGGAGCTGTTACAGATTATTTGATGAAGTCCATTCACAAAAATCATAAAGAGCTCAATGAATTGCATGGATGTTCTTTGCTTTTAATGGTAAGTAAAACATTGCTCAACACATTTCTTTTGAGTAAATAACGTGGGTTTGCTATCGATTGATTGCCTAATTCACATTCTCACACAATATCACATGTATTTGCTGATCTTTTAAGATTTCATTATTATTACGGATGGTGCTATGTGATATCTAAACATGCATTATTAAATAATTTTCTTTTAGCTCTTGCTTCTATACTGTAGTTTTATTCAGACTAGAAAAGTATTTGATTGTAGTTTTATTCAGACTGGAAAAGTTTGTAAACATGATTTATTCTTCCTTGCCTAATGGACTTCGATTATAGGAGTCCCTCCATTTGTAAAGTGCATTAAAATATATTTTTTAAGGTCCTTTCTGTCATTCTGAATTATGCAGTTTTAAGATTTAAAACTTTCAGCTATTATGGATTTCTCAGTGCTAAACTATGAAATTTCTTTTCGCAGTTTCGGCTTTGTGAGCACACTAAACTCCTACAACAAAAGAATGCAGATGTTGTTCCAAGATTACTTAAATGGAACATTTTAGAGCTTTGGGACATACTTAGGGATTTCGATCAATTGAACCAACTTCGGGCTAATCAAGTAATATAGTCAAACCGACTACAAAAGTTTTTAATCATTATGTTAAGTACCATTAATTGTTAATTCTTAGTATTAACATCTTTTGTCACTAAAAACACTTAAAATCCTCTTTGACACAAGTTAGAATGTCAAATTGTGTTTCACAGGTAAGTGATACCAAGCTACGAGAAACAGATAAAAGAAGGAAAGATCTACATCAATCTTGGAAGTGAACAAGAAGGTGGAGAAGTAGAAGCTCTTGAACCAGAGGTTGAAAATGTAAGAATGACTGTTGATGGTGAATCTCCTCAACAAGTTAAAGTTTCTAGAGAAGAAATGGTCGAAAAAAGGGCAAAACAAGTCAATGTAGATGTCACATTAGAAATTGAAAAAGAAAAAAAGATTGGAGTACTCATTCGTGGGGAGCAAGCTGAAGTTTATGGAACTCAAAGAGGAGAAAGCGCTAGAGTGGCGTTCATGGCTGAATAAGGAAATGAAGAGGGAGAAAAGGATAATGCAGAAAAAGTACAGGGGCTTGATGATTTTAACACTCCCTCCAACCTATCATTTGAAGTTAATTCGCCGAAGTACAAGTCCACTATGGTGCATGACTCGACTCTGAAAACACATAGGATGGGATATGCACTTAGCTTTTAGTTGTTCCAACAGGTTTACATGGTTTCAGTTGTGGCCTATTTTCGAAGGTTTAACAGGTTTAGCAGGCCTAGCAGGGCATATGCACTTCTGTTTCAATGCAGGTTACCAAAATTTAACAAGGTTTAGCATGTTTCAATTGATGCATACACATTTCTATTTCAGTGCATGTTTAGCAGGGTTATTTCAGTATTTCAATTGATGCATATGCATTTCTATTTCATAAATTAACTTACCTTTGTTACCATCTTTTGCTGATGCAGCCAACAAGCAACCCTTATGCCTCGCCTTCAAGAACGTCCCGTCAAGAAATAACATGGGTCTACAATGATTGAAACCGTAGATACTAGCCCGAAATGCAATAAAATATCCTCACAAAATGCTTGGTTTGGGGATCAAAGTCGATATCGAACACACTATCAGGATTGGAACACCTAGCTGCTTCAACCCACCAACGCAATTCGTCAAATGACGTCGAATAATCTCCAAACACATCAGCCTTAGACTTCTCAACACCAATCCAAGCTCTCTTATAACTAATTGACAGCCTATAAAGTCTCTTCATGTCATCAAGAACATCAACTGGACGCTTTTGTGGCCGTGAACGAACCTCCTCAAGGACAAGCTTCCCAATGAAAGAAGAATTAGCACGCGAGTGTTTCGCATTCAAAGCAGAAGCATCACAATCATGGACATTGTTCAACTCCCTAATGTAGAAAAAACAGCTAAGTTTATCCACCCTACCGTGCACGATCCATGGGCAGCCTGATCTTTTATTCCTACAAACAGTTGTGACCCTTTCTTTGTCGTTCTTGACAAAGTCATACTCAAAGCCACAGTGCATCGCATATTTTGCCAACGCATCCTGAAATTCGACAACCCCACCAGCAAATTTCTGCCTCACTTCCCTAATGAGTGCACTCCATCCAGCAGATAACAAAACTGTCTCTTTATGCATACAAAAACTTGGCACCCACTCAGGCTCTTATTTATCTACATTCATCTTCCATTCCCTACATAAATAAGCCAACTGTTGATCACCACCAGCACCTCCACAACCACTATTAGAACCACCACCACCACTTGTACTATCAGCATCAAAGACTGATACCTTAACACGATTCAACCCACTACTAGACACAACTCAAACATCACATCTAAATCGTCATCATTCCGCAACATGCGGAAATGATTAGTTTCCAAACTATATGAAAGTCTTACTTCCCCAGCTTTCAAACCATTCTACCTAACAATGAGTTTATCCACCAATTATGCATAGCTATTGTTATTAAAAATCCTAATTCCACAACTCTCTCCACAATAGTTACACAACAAAATCAATGAATCCATCTGCGAAATCATTTACCTTAGTCAAGAACGAAGAGTATATCATGTAACCACGACCACGTACAATTATTTGCATACATAATCAGACAATTAACGCAATTAACAATGTGAATTGATCACGAATACTATATATCACATAACCACATGCAATTCTTTACAAAACATAATCAACAATTAGCACTCTTAATTACGCACTACAGGTTGACAATGTTAATTGACCTCATATGGATTACGTTTTGTAAATAATGATGTAATTCTTTGCATATATAATCTGACTATTAACACATGCAATCAATCAACAAGAAACACTGATTCAAAGGTAAAAACGAAGCACATTATCATCGAAGAAATCTCTGGTAAATCTCTCGCAAATCTCGTGGACAAGAGGAGAATGTGGTGTGCTATTCTCCACACTAGATAATCTCTAAAAAGTACATCTGGAATACAGTTATTACACTATCTCCCAAGCACCATTACTGAAGAAGAAAACGCACAGCCACACAGATACAGATTGACAGTGTTAATTAAAATCGTATGGATTACGTTTTGTAAATAACGATGTAATTCTTTGCATACATAATTTGACTATTAATGCATGCAATCAATCAACAAAAAACACTGATTCAAAGGTAAAATCAAAGCATATTATCATCGAAGAAATCTCTGGCAAATCTCTCACAAATCTCGTGGACAGGAGGAGAATGTGGTGTGCTATTCTCCACACTAGATAATCTTTAAAAAGTAGATTTGGAATACAGCTATTACACTATCTCCCAAGCATCATTACTGAAGAAGAAAACGCACAGCCACACATATATAGATTGAACTTTGAAGAGGTGTGGAGGAGAGGAGGAGAAGACCAGTTCAAAGCATGAGATTGATCACCGCTCAGAGAAAATCGCCGGAATGCTTCAACCTCTGGATCGCAGGAATCGCCAGAGAAGACCAGTTCAAAGCAAGATTTCTCTGGATCGAAGGAATCACCGCTTTGAGAAAATCCCGTTCTCTATTTTTCAGATTTGATTTGAAACCCTTAAAATGCCGAGATGGGGTTTTATTTGTTTTTAAAAGGGGTAAAAATGTAAAATACACCCCACAGGACCCATAAGGAATTGCGCTCTATTGAAAAAGGATCTAGTGGGCTATGAAATGAAAAAATAGGAGCGGCTCAGAATTAATTCATTAAATAATGCCTTTAAGCCAGAGTTATTTTCACTAGCCAAGGCCAAGTTTTCTCCCATTTAGAGATTAGTGGCGAAATCAGAAATTTCCCAGAGACAGGTCACTTCTCAAGCTTAATTAAAGTTGATAAAAATTCTCGTAATTCTATATAACAAGAACATGCGATCAGAAAAAAAATATAATGAAACAGAAAATGTTTAAACATTCTTTAGAGTACACAACTTCAAACTTAAACACACTAGTAAAACATTAGGAAAAAATGAACGGACTAGTGTTGTTGTATTCGTAATTAATGTATATGTTTGCATCTAGATAAGTTTTCAGTGGGTGGGTTCTACTCCCATTAACCACAAATTTTGAATAAGTTTTTATTTATTTATCAGCATTCAAATAGAAACAAAAGAAAAAGTCGTTACAGAGATTTGAACGCACGACCTCATGCGTAGAAGAACAACCCTTAACCGCTTGTGCTAGAGATTCAAAACAGTATAATTTGGGTAGTTTTGTATATAATAATTACTAATTTCTTTAGTTCACAAAATCCCGATAATTTTAAGAAGGTTATTGTGCTTTAACTGGATCCGCCCTTGCTAGAGGTGTGAGTTTGATTATTGGGGATAGGTCAATCAGTGGGAGATGAAGGTCCACGTGGTTAGTAGGGGCAGATCCCATCAATTTGGCTACCGATCAGTTTGGTTTCTTTGGTGCATCCAGGCCATCCAAAGAGTTTTGAATGGCTCAGATTTACACCAAATGGACGAGATCCAAGTCTATGGTTAGCCTAACGGACGTGTTCAATGATCAACCTTGTAGCTACTTCTAATTGTTTTTCGTGGGTGTTGATTTTGCGACTAGCCCTAGGTGGATTAGTCTAATTCCGTTTGGTGTGGAGATACCTCTTATGTTGTCAAAAAAAAAAAATGGCTTTCCCCTAAAAGATAGTGGCTTTGTTTGGTTGAGAATTTAATTTAGTTTAGTTTTGGTAGTGGGTGGAGAGAGAAATGGGGGTAATGATTGGAGAGAGATAGAGAGAGATGAGAAAATAATAATTGGAGAAATATGATAATGATTCGAGAAAGAAGTAGGGTAATGATTGAAAAACTAAACTAAAATGTGAACCGAACACAGTGAGTGAAGTTGAATCCCACTAAAGTCCAACATGCTAAAGAGCGATTGAAGATTTGTCCAGTCAAACTTCAAGATCTCGAAATCATTTGAGATGTGTGCACGTTGATTTGTTCGGTCAAACTTTAAGATCTCAAAATTCAAATAAGATGACACTTTAGACAAATAAGATTGCTATTTGATATTTTTTTCGTCTTTAGTGAACTTTTTTTTGCTTTCGGTTATAATTTAGTACTTTTTAGACTCCTCTAGTCGAGACAGATTATTAATTTAAAAAATATTATTCGAATCTAATACAGTAAAATGAATAAAACGTACCCAAAAAAAAAAAATTTAGAAGAATGAAGGCAGTCTACGTTACGCACCGTGATAGTCAATGTCGTCGGCGAATACATGCAAACAATACACGCTCCCTAGAAAGCAACTACTACTATGTTTTCCCTGCCTTCTGGAACTTCCAAACCGAACGTTTCTTTTCTATTCGCCTGTAAGAAAGATATATAGACTTCTTGTTCCGATCCAAAACAACATTGTAGAGAGAGAAACAGCGCAAGCACCCATTTGGGAAAATCTTGACCCCACCCCAGCATGCTATTGAAATCCCTCAACTCCTACGCCATCGCACTAATGTCGGGCTTCGCTCTCCTCATCCTCCTCTTATCCGGAATCCTCGAGTTCCCATCACTCTCTTCTTCGATTCCATCGGCCAAAGGAAACTCTCGATTGCAATCTGAATCCTTGCCAGATCCTTTCAGCGATCTGTTCGGTGCGTTTAGGAAATGGGATGCTCAGGTGGGTTGCTCTCAGTTCAGAGAGAAACACAAAGGGTTGGTGAAAAATGGGTCGTTGGCGTTTCAAGAAGCTGATGGTGAGTTGGGTTGTGGTGAGGTGGAGATGGGTCATGTGAGTGTTTTGGTGAAAGGGTGGACTTGGGTTCCTGATAATTTGGACAATTTGTATTCGTGCCGGTGTGGGTTGAGCTGTTTGTGGACCAAATCGCCTGTTCTTGCTGACAAGCCCGATGCTTTGCTGTTCGAGACGGTGTCCCCGCCAGTTCAGGTAAATGTTGTTCAATTGTTACTTGTTTGGACTATTTGGAATTGGTCGCTAAGGATTCGAACACTCGCTGGCATAAATTTAGGGTATCAGTTGAGGGGGACTGTAGAAAAAAATAGGTTTAGGGTTTGTTGAAGATGAGGGCATTAAAGGATTACACTAAATAAATTTACCCGGGTGTGGAGAGTAATTGGGAATAAAGAGGATTAAGTTTTTTTGGTTGAACTTTTAGAAAGTTATTTTTGAGAGTTGAAGGGGTAATGAGTGGAGAGAGATAGAGAGAAATATTTATTGAAAACTATGCCGAGAGTTGACAGTTACTCTCAAAAAGGGCAACCGAACACAGCGTTTATGTTTTTTGGAACCAGACTCAGAAATAGGGAGGATTAAGTTTTTAGTTCACATAGAATCGCTCTTTATGTAATCAGAATTAAACCTTTTACTCCTAAGGTAAACGTTTAATAAACAAAGGGCGGGAAATTATTTTCCTGCACTAAAATTTCACCCTTTTAAACTTGCGCTCCTATTTGCAAACCAATAGGGTATTTGCTTTTGGGTAACATTTGATGGGATGGCCAATTCAGCAAGATATTGTCTTCTCTATTCGGGCAATTGATCCTTCCCTTGGAAACCTGAACCATATTCTAATGTACTTCAGATTAAAGTACAAAGACGTCTAATCTAGCGACCTAATGCACAAGAGAATTCGGAAAACCATAGCCAATGATTCGAACACTCTCCAACATATTGACATTGTAATGCATGTGAAATTATTAAGACAGCTCAATTCTTTTTGTATCGTCTGTTTGAAGAATTTACTTTCTGAGGTCTAAATTAGCCAACCTCTTGAGCCCTGTTGGCTTTGAACTTTGTATTTTGAGAATCCTATTAAGCTCCTTCTTAGTTGTCAAGAGTTTGGCACAGCAAAGTTAATCCTGAGAAAGGTTTAGTGAAGTGAGGTAACGGGAAATAAAATCAGTTTTCTTTTAGGTGCTCATTTGACAAAAAGATTTTGTAGGATAAATAAGATATAGTAGTTGAACACTGTAGAGAACTAATTTAAATATAAGACTTATGTAAAACAATTTACTGTTTGCCAGAAAAGTTTTGAGGGGAAAATAACCCTGGTGGAAAAATTAATGATGTTGGCTGTCCTACAAGTTTCTTGCTAACTAAACAAGCAAAATGTACAAGAAAGTTAGATGTTCCCATACTTTCCCTTTCCTCTCTCACCAATTGATTGGGGCCTTAAGGTTGTCTAGGCTTCAGAAGATAGAGGTATTTCCTCTTGAAGGGTTTGGATGAGAAAATAATATTTTGAATGTCAAAAAACATGCTGCGGTTTTGAGTAACTTTATGTTCCTCCACCTTAGAACCTCATTTTGTTGAGGGAAAATGGCTTCACAACTAGATGTTGTATGTGTTCCTTGGGAAGAAATACTATACTTTATATGCAAGAGTTAACGCATTTTGTTATTTTAATGTATTGCGGATTGTTTAGTATCAAATTTAGTATTTTTGCAGAGTCTTACAATTCACATTGCGATTGGATTCGTATTCATAAAATTAGGATTATAAATTTTTGATTCACTTTACCATTCTTGATTCAATAACTATGATTATGCCCACGGACCCAGTCTTTCCATCAAATTGAAGGCCTTTGCTTCAATAAGTGCCTTTCTTCCTATCAATTCGACCAAACTGTGGCATTTGGCCAATTCGTTGAAGTCTAGTTGACTGTCATGTAGTCTCTCCCAAATGTTTTTTTGGTAAAAGGGCAAAATGATTTTTTTGTGCTTGGAGCAGGAGAAAGGTCTATTGTACCTGACGTTGCACTTTTGTTTCTTTGCTTTTTGAGCTTATCATACCGTGCTGTTTCTTATTAGAGACACAATGGAGAACCGCTTCGCATATACATGAATCTTGAGGCTGGCAGAAAGAGATCAGATCGCGAGGATCTGTTTATCAGTTATCATGCCAAGGATGATGTTCAGTCCACTTATGCTGGTGCCCTCTTTCATAATAACCGAAACTACCATTTGTCTTCTTACAAGAACAATGTAAGCATTCTGCTTCTACCTCCAGCACCCTACTAAAATGCCTTCAGGGTTCTCTTTTTCTGCACTCCTCCCCCTTCTTTCTCTTGGTCATAGTGATATCTTTGAATTTCTGCATTTGTTTGGATCATGGAATTTATAAAGGGATTTATTAAGGGGCCCGTTTATTAGAAAATGATGATGTAGCTGCTGAAAGAAAGGAAAATAATCCAAACTCGAAGAGATAAATGTTGCTGCTTCATATCACTGTTTCTTATCTTTTCTTCTCACTCGTAAAATCCTTCCACAAATTTTGATTAGATTAGTTGTTTGGTTGCAACAATATGGTTATCAATTAAATCTGTATTTGCTAGATAAGTTGGGTTACCTAAAATTTCAGGATACACTGGTTTATTGGTCCTCTTCACGTTGTCTTCCTCAAAGAAACAAACTTGCCATGGCTCTCCTCAAGTTGCTACCTCACCACTCATTTGGCAAGTGCTTGAACAATGTCGGTGGCCTAGACATGGCCCTAACTCTCTACCCAGACTGTGCCAAAGATCCAAACTCTGCCCCTCAATGGTGGGACCATTTACACTGTGCCATGTCCCACTACAAGTTTGCCCTTGCCATCGAAAATACAGTGACAGAAAGTTACGTGACGGAGAAGTTATTTTACGCGTTGGACTCTGGAGCAGTTCCTATCTATTTTGGTGCTCCAAATGTGTGGGATTTTGTCCCTCCGCATTCGATAATAGATGGGACTAAATTTGCATCAATGGAAGAACTAGCTTCTTATGTGAAGGGCCTTGCCAATGACCCTATTGCCTATGCGGAGTATCACGCGTGGAGAAGATGCGGTGTGGTGGGTAGCTACGTAAAAGCACGTGCGGCGAGCTTGGACACGTTACCGTGTCGGTTGTGTGAGGCAGTGAGCAGAAAAGGTGGGAGAAATGCTAGAGCCTTGTGAAGCTTTATCTGATCAATCAATACGTGTGAAGCATTATCTGATCAATACGTGCTCAGGAGGTTTTTTAAACGTTGACATTAATGAGATTTGAGTAGTATAAAATGATAGTGATTTCTTGTAGAAGCATAATGAATTAGGAACCGCTTTTAAATGAAAGAACAAGCTTGAATTCATGCTTTGTGGAATCACTTGTTACCTGAACCCGGCAACTTTGTTTTGGGAAGAACTAGCTTCTTGTGTGGGGGATTATCCTTTTTGTTTGTTTGGTTCATTCCATGAGCTGTATCAGGTGCGTACAGTTGTAGTGATTTGTTGTAGGAAAAGTAGAAACAGAGTATACATATGTACGTAGGAATAACAAACTGGACGGTTTTTTTTTTCTTCCTCCTTCTGGGAACACTTGATACTCTTCTCTTCTGTTCTCCCTTTTTTTTTTTTTTTTTTTCCCCTTTGAATCTCGATTGAGCAACTTTGTTCTGGAGGAGGGTCCAAGCGTTACTCTCATTAAAAACATCTCGCTCTATGTATACCATCAAACCATTGTTTAATCATTGACCAATTATTCGGTTCCACAATCAATTGTTCAATTTTTATATTGAAAAGCTAGAAAATAAGTTGGATGGTTTCAAACATGACACACAAAGTAGCAATTCAATATTTGCTTCGGTGAAATGAGCATTTAATTCTTGCAGGAGTCCGTTGATTTAGTTGGAAACCCACGACAAAACAATAGACAATAAGCCTAATATCCAAAATTTCCACTTCCTCTTAACATACTTTGAGTAGGTGTATTTTTAAAAAGAGAAAAAGGTACGGGTGATAAAAATCCAGAGACACGATTCCCTCCTCCCTTGCATATACCCAAGTGTCCACACAGCCAAAGTTAGACCTCATTTCCCTAATTATTAAGATGTAAAAGTTAGGTAATGAGCTAATGTGAACTTGTGAAGTATTATGGGATAGTTAAAATGTTCATTAGTTAAATAAACTATCTCCTATTAAAAAGCCTAACAACTATTTTTTGTTAAATTCCAACAGCTTTTTTTTTTTCCAAATAAATTCGAAGGACAGAAATAAAATTAATTTTCACCAAATTACTCTTAACTTTCCAAGTAACTGAAGTTGAAGTTGTTGACTGATTATTTGGGACATAAATGTTTTATTTGCAAGTGATGTTTCATGCACTGTAATAAAATTCTATATCAATCAAAAATATATGATGGACGATATTTTGGGTCCAAAATTGCTAGGAGTTCTTTTTTTTGTCAAAAGTGAGAAGATTGTATTGATAAACGCCTAGCGGCACAAAACGGAGATCATTACAAAGAACTTGGACAAAGACAAACTAATCGTCTAACGAATACAAAATGAGTAAATCATAAGACAAAATCAATGTCTTTCATCCTAACCCAGGCATGCCATGACGTAATGACGACACTTTTAAACTGCCTAACATCTAATTAGAAGTCTCAAATGAGAAAAAGTGCAAAGTTAAGGACAAAAGACACCAAATACTCAAACAATCAGATGCACTCCAACCAAGTATGAACACACCAATGAACTCCCAAGAACTACAGATTTGCTAAACTACCACGAGTTGCCCTTCCAAAGACATCGTGTAGGGATAAAACGCTAAAGCACAGATATCGTTGTGAAGCAACCTCAATTGAGAGAACCCAATCTGTAGACAAAATTCGTCCCAAAACAAAACTAACAACTCGCATAAAACGAAAAACAAAAACTTTAACCGATCAGACGACAGTCGTTGATTTGGACAGATGGAAGAAGAAAATGGAAAAAACAAAGAAAAGTAATCAGAATAGTACCATGGCCTACCCTTCCTGCAAACGCACGGAGGGAAGGGAAAGGGAGAAGAGGAGTTATGGCGGCAAGAGTTGAGATATAGGGAGAGAGAGATAGGGTAAATTGCTTGGAGTTTGCTGAGGTGAATAATGCAACAAAAACTTTGATGATTATTTTGTAAGATTCTAGAAATTAAAATAATACATTAATTTATTGATGGCCTAACTCTCTTTTTTTTTGGTCAATCGGAAATATTTTTTTTTTTTGGCTCGGCCGGTCAATTGGAAATATTGATCGCCTACTTTTGAATGGCTAGAAGGTTGGCTGAAATAGGTCTAACATTTTATCACTCGCTAAAAGTAGCTAATAAACTAACATATCCAATGCAAGATAAAATACTCAAATACAAGATAAAAATTTAACATGTTGCAATAACTTATTGCTAACCAAGTTTTTAACCCACTCATAGTGGATGCTCTTTGAAGGTGTGAACACGTAAAATTAAAAAGAAAAAGTAGTTGAGAAAATGTCTGGGATAAATGGATTATGATATCAATGCTGAGAATATAATTAACAACATGACTTTGCCACAATATCAAACAAATGTGCTACAATTATGTGGCTATGATTTATCCGATCAATTACAGTTTGGTGAATTTAAAATCACTAAGTTATGATTATCAAGACAGTATTTTCATATCAACAAAATAGAACATACATTGAAATTGAGACGCCTCAACTGCAAAAATAATGAAAATGTGCACCTAGTCTAAAATGGTTTTTTTCTCTCTTTATAAACCGATATTGTTATGATAAAAAAAACACATTGGGAAACACTCCCTCTCTAAGAAAACCGAAAGCTTCCAGAATAAGCATCCGCAACAGGGTTTAGTATATTTATATGTTAAAATGTGTATTAGAATAAAAATGGGTATCACAAATGTGTGTTAGACATTGGTAACATATGAGTGTGTTAAAACATCCACAATGAGTTTGGTAAATTTGTGTGTTAAAATATGTGTTAGGATAAAAAATAGGTCTCACGAGTGTATATTATGAATAATAGACATTTATATTTTATAGTTGGAGTTTGAATTATAAAGGTGAGAATCCACTTATTGTTTGCTAGCATAGTTGTCAAACTTGACACACATGCTAGCATACTACAAGATTTAAAATAATCTAACACACAAACTAATGCTAGCATTATGGCACAAAAAATACATTTGTGTTTGTTAAGTATTTAACACACAATTAAATACACCAGTTAGTATACCCATTGTGGATGCTCTAAGAAAACCCAAAGCTGCGTTTAGGGTTAGGGCGGGGAAGCTGTCGCCTCTTCCCCGCCGTCGCACTCCCTCTTTTGAATAAGCATCTTTCTTATTCCCCTCCGTGCGAAACCCCCATCGGCATCTCAGCAAATTAAGACGAGGGGTAGGCCGAGGAAGTACGAACTAGATGGGTCAGTAACCTTGGGTTTGTCGCTGTAGCCGATTTCATCTTCAGCTCTGCTCTGGTGATCTGTATCATCTGCGTCCTCCATGCAAAGTGCACTCCTTGGATCCGGCCATGTCCTTGGTTGCTCGACATCCCATTCCGTTCCTCCCCTCCCCATCAAGCGGCAAGGCCCTTCTTTCTCTTTCACCCAGTTGATTGACTCCCTCCTTCGGTCACCCTTTTCCCAGTCCGAGCGGCTGGATCAATCAATCTCTCTGATTGGCCCCCCCCTTTTTTCGATTTTCCCTTCTCGGCTGATTGCTCACCTTTTTCTTCCCTCCCCAGACTTGATCGGACTCCCCTACTCGTCCTCCCTTACTCCGTCGACTCTGATCGAAAATTCCCCTTACGTGGCCGCGTTTCTCGAGTTGGGATTTTGTGTTCTTTTGATGTAGATTTGCCGAGAGTTTTTTGAGGAACAATGGCTGCAAAATGGCTAACTGATATGTGTTAGTCACCATTAATATGGTCACAGTTCGGCCAAAGGTTTGGACGGCTTTGGTCGCCATTTTAGCTCAAGTAACTGTTCTGTTTGGTAGCCTCTGGTCACGGTTTGTTGGGCTGAGGTACCCTATGCTCATAGCCCATGGATCTGTTATTAGCTTGCTTAATGCGTGGCGTTCCCTACAGCTGTGGCCCTTGTTTAGATGCATTTAGTTTTTACTCGTTCTTTAGAGGGAGTTTACGGTGGTTGTTTGTTTTCTTTTAGTAGTTTATGTTTCAATAACCACAGTTCTGTGCTGTAGTTGGTTTTCTGGCCATCTAGTTGCATAACGTCTCTTTCCATGTATGCGGTGCTCTTTACTAGAAGTGCATAAAAAAGTCACTTGGTTGGTATCGGTTGGTCTTTATGGGAAGCCCCCATCAATTGTGAAACTATAGTGACACCTGTACCGTTATTTAACCGTCTCATCAATTTATCGCTTGTTTAACCTTCATTTGATTGTATGCGTTATTTGTCTTACTCGTGTGCGATGGGTCTTTTTATCAGTTGTATTAGGTGCACACGGTAAATTGTAATACTTCATATCAATGAATTTCTTGCCCTTCCAAAAAAAAATAAAAACCAATATTGTTTTCCTAAAGGAAAGCTATAGATGCAAATTTTATGGAGTGGTTATGTGATTTTGGCCATTAACTAAGGGTATTCGTAATGGCATAATCAAATTTGAATAATTAAAACTTGTTGCATTATCTTTTAATTATTCATTTAAGCGATTGTTAAGATTAATATTGGGAAGTCCCATAATGATCCACAATTAAAATTTTATTTTTAGTAGAGAGATAAAGAGAGTTGGGAATAAATGTAGAGAAACTGTTGCTAATTTTGGTTATCCAAATATCAAAGTTTGGTTATTGGTTAAGGAATTGTTAAGTTTGGTTATACCGAGCTATTTTTCGGACTAATATTGTTAACTGTGCAAATCTTTTAGTTTTTTTTTTTGAAAGAACATGCCCTTGTGCAAGGGCAAGGAATTCATTGATATCAAGTATTACAATCTACTGTGTTTAACTAATACAATTGTTACAAAGACCTATTACATGCACGGAGACTAATAACACATCTAAATCAAATGAAAGAATCTTCTCCAGCAATAATTGATTAGACAGTCAGGTGCCAGAGCCGCGCATGCTACTTATCGATGCGCAGCTGCCACGGTAGTTTCACAATTAATGGTGCATCCCATAGAGACCGACCCTAGTGCCACCAATGCCAATCAAAGATTGCCTTTTTTTTACACTTTTTCGTAGAGAGCACCGTGTGCATGAAATAAACATCATGCAACTAGATGACTAAGAAGCCAATTATGGTGCAAAATTGATAATGACACTGCAGAACCACATTGCAATCATGGTTATTGAAAGAGGAACTACGAAAGCAAAAAAATTACAATGAAAACTCCCACCAACCCATCTTCCAACCCCAAAGCAAAACACCGAAACAACATATACATCGAAATAACATATACATAAAATGAGAAGACTCGCAACCAATGTAAACCGGCAATGGGGCAACCACAACCAACAGTCAGAAATCAAGCAGCCATACAACTATCAATCTGCGTCCATCTCAAGAAACCTAACACACCTCAAAATAAACTAGTGAATAACCGCTGTCCGGATTACGCTCATTTTAACGGTGGCCAAGACAAATCAATCATCCTAACCCAGTGTGAGTGTGTGATAGTGTAAGTTGACGACACAATTTAAAAACTTGACACACCTCAAAACAAAACTAGTGAATAACCGCTATTCGGGTCGCGCCCATTTTAATGGCGGCTGAGACAAATCAATCATCCTAACCCAGGGCGAGTGTGTGATAGTGTATGGGTGTGTGCACAACCGACGAACCACTGAGAGAAGCCAACACTAGCCGCAATAAGAAACACAAAATCGATACCAATTGAACCTGCACCAAAATACAAAGCACAAAACCCCAAAACCACCAAAAAGACACACACATGCCGACTCAAAAAAAAGTCGATTAGATTGGACAAGGAATGGGAGAACAAAGAAAGTAAGCCAGTACCAAGCGAAGAGGGAACAAACAGTGAAAAAAACAAACAAAGGAAACTTCCGATCAGCCGGGGAAGAAGAAACCAGAAAAGGGGGGCCGATCGACAGGGAGGGGCGATTGGGGTCGAGCAATCGGGGAAGAGGGGGTCAATCTATGGGCGTGAATTCGGCAGCGGGGGGCGGAACTATGGAAATTGGGGGTGGATCCATGCCTGAGAGAAGCGGTGATCACTGGACACGAACAACGCTGATCTGAGGTGGAACGCCAATTATTGAAAATGAGCTTGGGGGAGATGTTTATTCATGAAAGAGAGGCGGCGGCGGGCTAAGTGTGGCAGGGGAGACGGCGGCAGTCTCGCTTGCTTTGTACGCAAAAAACTTTGAGAGAGAGAAAGTTATTCTCGAGTCAGTCGATGTATATATCTTTTAGTTTTAATTATGCCATTGGATGCACTAAGTAATTAGTAGTTTCTTTTCGAGTTTTTTTGATTTATTTATGTTTTTATTCTCTTAACTATATTCCGCTTGTCTACTTCTCCTTAAATTATAACAATCACCTATTTCATCCCTCAATTTTCTAATTGGAACCAATTTAGTCTAATAGTTAACAAATAGACAAGCATAGTGATATACACGTCTTAGTGTATATTACATCACTTAAATGTGTACTTTGTTAGACCTATTTTATATTCTAATAATGTTATTTTTAGTTATTTTTATGTTTGCAGGAATCAAATAAGGTTGGTTAGTAAATTGAAATCTAGGGAGAAGAATAAGTAATAAACTTGGACCAATTTGGAACAAGTATTCTTGTACAAATCCAAGATGCCCCCATATTTGTTTCTCTCTTCCCAATTTCCTTATCCCTCTCATTTACTCCCTGTATGTCTTCCTTTTGGGAGACTTAAATATTCATCCTCAGACCTTATCTCGTGTAAGAATTCATCCCTGTTATTTTGAACAGTTATTATGTTTTCATCCTTTCAAATGGTAAATTACTTATCTTACCCTTTTAATAATATATTCATATATGTTTTATTAAATTGACATCCTAAATTAGTGGGATTCAACCATTTTTTAATTTAGTAGGATTCAACCATTTCCTAATTTTGTGGGATTCAATCTCAATAATTACGGGAGATAATTATGAAAGATGATTTCAAAACTTAAAAGATTCGTAATAACCAAATTTCACCGATTTACATTCGAAAACCATATTTATTTTTTCATTTATGCCACGTATTATCATGAAACCTTTTGGAACATGGTGGATTGACCATATTTTTATTTTTTGCAAAATTATCATTAAAAATATTTTAGAACATATACAATATTCGTACTGACCATGTTTTTTCATCGTTAATTTGTCATGAAAATAATAAACCAAATTCATGATTTCTCGGCGGAACTTGAAAACCCATAACATTCTTGGAAAATAGCCCTTTTTTGAAATATGGTGGATTGACCATGTTTTTATTTTTTGCAAAATGATCTGAAGAAATATTTCAATACATACACAATACTAACCATGTTTTTCATGGTTAATTTATCATGAAAAATAATAAACCAAAATCATGATTTATCGACGGAACTTGAAAACCCATAACATTCTGGGAAAATAGCATGAAAAAACATGAATATAAAATGTTTTTTTTCAATTTGAAAAATAGGACTCTAATCATGTTTAGCCGGAAAAAAAATAGAAGAAGAAGAGGAAGAGGCCATATGAGGTATATTTGAATGTTTCAAACCAAGACCAAATAAGAAGGATCGGGGATTATACTACTACTTAATTAACAAACTGGGCCGGGGCAGTAGTTCAATATCATACATGTAAGATTTGAAAGGAGCCTCGATTTGAAAACCCACCAATAGCTTCCTTTTTACTTTTCTGACAAACAAAGTGGGAAAAAAAAATGGCGACGAATTCGTCAACGCTAGCCACTCCGGGCGGCGGCGGTGGAGGAAGAGCGGCAAGCATCTTTTGAACGGCGAGCGCCGTCGGTTCCGTCGCCTCGGCGGTTGAGGCCATCCCATTGTGACCTGGTCGGCGACGATTTGCTTGATTGGTGACAACAGTTGGCTGAATGAGTTTTGTAGCGGTAGTGGTCTCTATTGGTGGGGGTGTGACCATCCTGTTTTGATCGAAATGGTTGAGGATGAAATGATTTTGTACGGTTTTGGGGAGGTGGTGGTCCGGATTTTCAGGAGAGATTTACGGGATTGGATTGAATTATGGGCCGGGACTGCTGGAGTTATCTTTTCGCCCCATTTTTCTATTATATATGTATATATATAAAATATCCGAGGACACTATTGGTATTACGAAAAAATGAGGATGAAATCATAACTGTTCAAAAAGTGCAGGATGGATACTTATGGGGGATGGATTTTGAGGATGGATAATTAAATACTCCTTTCCTTTTCCTAATTTCTTCGTCCATCCCTCGTTACTCCTTTCATTTATTTTTCTATCAACTACATTGACTCTTCCTAGAAGGCAACATTATACATCTTTAAAAGGAAGAAAGCTTCGACAGTGAAGGAGGGAATGAGCTAGAGACTGAAAAAAATTCCACTCCATTTTCTACTTTTTTTTGGTTCTTTCTTTTCTTATTCTTTGATACTCTGTGATCAAAGAAATTAAGGACATTTGCTTGTAAGTTTGATTTATGCGTTTCAATAAATCTGTTTTCACTTATTATCATATATTTCAATTATGAGTAGCTAAATTAGTTGTTAGGGCTAGGATGAAATTATGTGCTTAAATATCTATTTATTTATGTGACTTAATTTCTCCAAACAAAAGCATGGTTTAAATTGTTAAGAGTTCTTCTTGTTCACTTGTAGTCACGCCTTCGATTTTCAACAAAAATAATAATAACTTTACATAATCAAAATTCTCAAGATAATATAAATAATACCCCAAAAGACATTACAGTTCCCAAATTCAGCAAACTTGTTTAACAATTACAACATTCCAAAAAATAAATGATACAATGCAATATGATTTATTTTACAATGATACTAGGACAACTCTTGAAAATAGCTTTTGACGGTGATGTCCGCATGCACTCCAAACACTCCATGCCTGTGCCCCTGTGTTATACCTGAAATAATGAAAGATTGAGCAAACCACACACCCAATAAAGAATTCTATGCTCAAACTATATGAAAATGTGTTAAAAAATGCATCATGAATGAGTGAATATTGACAGATACGCCCAAAGTACAAATGATTACCAACGAGCTGCATGCTATAGTCAAAGGATTCTAGACTTCATATAAATGTCACTGACCATTTACTTCTCAGACTAAATACATTAATAAACTCACGTCAATCCACATTAGTCTATAACCAATTCTAAATCATCTTATTATTCTTGGTACGATACTACAATTTTTCTTGTGTCCACATTTATCATCATCAGATCCTTTCATTTCAAAAACCTTTCCTTTTGATTTCAAAAAAATTCAAAGAAAACTCAAGACCATTGTAGGCCGAGCTCCGTTGATTCAGGTTGAATATCGAAGTCCGTTGATTTGTGCCCAAATACCGAAAACTATTGATTCGCTCAAGAATACCGGAGTATTTTCATCAAAATCCTTTACGAAAACCAAAAATCCTCTCATTTACTTCATAAACCAATTATGTGTCGTCAAAAGTCTGAGCCGAAGCTCCTCCCAGACACTTACTCGTTGACGAGCCCTGAAGAAAAATGATATGAGCATTTAGCTCCTGCCAGACATTTACTCATTAAAGAGCCCTGAAAGTTCTCTTTATGTCCATTTGTCGTCCGCATTCATCCCACGTTCCCATTTCACAAACATCAAATCATTCAATCAAATCCAAAAGCCATTTAATCAATCACATGGCATTACAAGACCAACAATCTACCGTATTGCATATAAGCAAACACACACGTCTTCATCGTATCTCTAAGTATATCCCTGCACCGACACAATGTGCTACTCACAAGCAGTTTCTAAAGTACCCAACCTACTAGTTCCTATACTTGAATCCCGTAGCAAGTGTACCAATGGAAAATCGAGAGGTTCAGCGAGTCGTGAAGATACAAGTTACTACTTTACCCTTGAAGTCATTATACCTCTCCCGTCTACCATTTATACCCATCACGATGTTCATACAACCTACAGTACTCATAAACACCCTACGATATGTTTTCCGTTTACAACGATACTAAGATTACGCTTAACAAGTGCCCAGGGAATGGGAACAATCAATGGGTTCAATAAGTTTGATTCATCATGATAAGGATTGATTTTGAAGGGTTTAAAGTGAGTTGAAATGACTTGAAATTGAAGTAGAGAAGTAATGCAACAAAATTGTCTTTAAGCCAAGGTTATCGATAGGTATTGATACCTAGTGGTCCAAAATCTTTCTAGCCGCAAGGGTATCGATACCCAAGAGAATGGTATCGTTACCAAATCATCACGGGGGTTTTAAACACAAGGGTATCGATACCTTTTTGAGAAGGTATCGATATTAGCTCAGTTCGAGCAGATTTTCAGCAAATTTTCAAAACTATTCCTAACAACCAAACCAACAATTCAAGCACGATCAAAGCACAAAATCAAATCATAGGCATATAATAAGAGCAAGAAATCCCTACCTCGAAGTTGGAGAGCAAAACCAAAGAGAGATTGAGCCCTAGCTTTTCGAAATTGAAACCCAAACACAATACGACTTCTCTGAGCTCAAACCAGCGAAATACGGACCACAATACGTTTATGGATGAAAGATTGAAGGTTGTTTTGAGTTGTTATGGTGGAAATTTGAGTGAGAGCAAGAGAGAGTGAGAGAACCAAGAGAGGGAGAGAGAGAGAGAGACGGTGGAGGTAGAGAGAGAGGATTGAGATTTCTAATCCCCTGCACACACATCCTCATATATATGTACTCACACACACATAACTCACACTTGCACTCCCTCCACTAACCATTCTTTCATATTAACCCCAAATCAAAAAAACTCAACAAATTTCATATTTCCTTCAATTTTCAACATCAAATAATCCTTTAAATATTTTCTGAAACTACGAGTCTCTTCACTTGCATATTTTTCATCGAACCATTAAAATTGGATTTTCATTGTGTTTTGTTGGATTCAATTTATGAATTGTGAAGAGCGGATATAAATTATGTTTTGATGGATTCAATGAATGTTTTGATTTTATACATCTGTTTGGC
Source organism: Rhododendron mucronatum var. ripense (assembly GCA_019656295.1). Classification (NCBI taxonomy): domain Eukaryota; kingdom Viridiplantae; phylum Streptophyta; class Magnoliopsida; order Ericales; family Ericaceae; genus Rhododendron; species Rhododendron mucronatum. Next base: position 297,718 of record BPLT01000038.1, on the reverse strand, counting down.
AAAAGAAGAATTAAAATAGTAAAAGCTAAGAAAAAAGAATTGTCTTGTATATTTTTCACAATAAAAGAGCTTTGCCACCAACTTCTTGTGTAGAGAAATTGGAGAATTGAGAAACATAAATATTATAGATATGATGCAGGTAATGGATTCCAATACCCTAGTATTTTTATCATCACTTTATGTACTTTTAATTCTTGTAAGCTTATTTTTCTCAACCCGAACAAAATATTGTTGAACTAGATTAGGAAATTTAATTTTGGATTAAAAGAGCTATTCAACTGCATTCCATTCGTAATAATCCCTGTGGGTTCAACCTCGCACTTGCTAAACTATACTGTGGTATGATTCGTGCACTTGCGAGTACATTAAAATTTGCGCAACACTCAACGTAATTTAAGGATGAAGTAGACAAACAAAAAATAATTTAAAGAAGAAGCAGACAAATAAAGCATGATTTATGGATGAAATATTAGACCAAATTGAGGAAACCGTTAACTTTTCCGTCCAACAAGAGGAATCCGTTAACATTAGACCAAATGGCCCAAAAGGGGTTCAGTCAGAATAAGGAGGTAGTATAAAAACGGAGCCTGATCTATATTTTGATCGTCTTCGTCTTCCTCTTCCTCGGGTCTATTGATTACCGCCATTGTTGAACGATGAGGTTGTTGTTGCTCGCCCTCTCGATCTCCCTCTCCCTCCACCAATCTCTCTCCTCTTCTTCGAGCCATTTCAGCATCGATGGGAAGGTGTTGGAGCTAGACGAATCCAACTTCGATACCGCCATTTCCTCCTTTGACTACGTCTTCGTCGACTTCTACGCCCCTTGGTGTGGCCACTGCAAGCGCCTCTCTCCCGAGGTCTCTCTCTCTCTCTCTCTCTCTCAGATCGTACAATCATAGGATACATATTTATCTCTCAATATAAGTTTGTCATCTTCAAATTCACTTCTTCTTTTTTTGGTAAAGACCTTCAAATTCAATTTACTTGCGTGCTTTCTCATTTATGTACACGTTTGCATCTGTTCTTGTTGGTTGGCTTGCTCGCCAAATTTGATTACAGATGCTCTATTTCAGGGGGAAAACAGGAACAAAGACAAAAGAATAAAAGAACTTCGTTGCTCCAAAAAATGTGTGCTGGGGAATTTAAATTTTTGGATGTATTCGAGGGAAAAAAACATTACTACTAAAGTTAGAGGTTGAGTATGGAAGCATTACCTGATTGTTATAAGAATCCACCATCCGTACCGGTTGCATCTACAGCTTCTCTCTCTTTCTAGCTGGGGTCTCCTTGTGTTAGTCGAAAACGCTGATAGAATTAAGTTTTGGAACGCACCTTCGAAATGGTACACTTTTGTTCCAAAATAGTGAGAATTTGGCAAGCCAAATGAATCCCCGAAGTTCTTTGCATTTATGTTGTAGTGACATTTTCCGTAGGAAACAAATCAATGTAATGAACCAAAAAGCTAGCGGTGGAGCTTTGGCAATCGAAACAGAAAAAGAATTGGTCGTAAGACTCGTAACTCGTAACGCACCTAACACATATGTCTTCTACACTACCAAGTTACCAATTAACTATGTCATACCCTGCTTCATTTTGCATTTGTTGATTCGATGAAGTAAATTATTATGGGTGAAGCGGAACTATGATTTTCATTAGGGGGTGCAGAATCTCAAAAGTTCAAGCATAATATATAGTATGAACAGTTACTATTTAGGCTTCACAAAATATTATTATAAATGCCAGAGTAATTGTTTTACAACATACAACCCTATTTTTATTAGGGGGTGCAGAATCTCGAAAGTTCAAGTATAAGTTATGGTATGAACAGTTACTATTCAGGCTTCACAAGATATTATTATAAATGCCAGAGTAATTGTTTTACGACATACAACTCAGCCAAGGCCCTAAAAAATGAGAGCTTGGGTAAGTTCTTATCCTTCAATGCTATTTGATCTGACAAAGCAAAAAAAGTCTAACAAAGTATTGTTTACCTTTCTGCAAAGGGTGGCTTGCTTCCTTGTTTGTAGGGGAATCCTTCCCACCGAACGTGGGCTAGATAAGAATGGATAAGATGGGCAGCTGGTCGGCTGGTGAGCCCACTTCCAAGTCCATATCTTCCGGCATCACCATTCCCAGTGCATTCTCTTTCAAAGCTATCCTTTGAAAGCTGGGAGACCCAATTTTATAAATACAGTTTAGTATTTTATCTACTTTTACTTGGGGTAAAGTTCATCTCTTTAACTGAATTATTAATGATCCAGCTTACTCAAAGTGTATGGGCTAAAGTCCTAAAAGATAGATTACTATTAATGATCCAGCTGATATATGTGTTAGTTTGCATGGGTGTTATCAACAAATGTGGGGCACCCGCTGCCCTGGCTTTACAACTGCCCCTACAAATTTGGATGGAATATGTAGAAGCCTTCTAAGCGCACCTCTATCCAGTGGCAGACCTATTCAGGGGCACGTGGGGTCATGTGCCCCCACCCCATTCTCTCTCTCTCTCTCTCTCTCTCCCCCGCCCCCCCCCCCCCCCCCCCCCCCCCCCCCCCCCCCCCTCTCTTTTTTTTTTTTTTTTTTTGCAGTTTTTTAAGGTAAAAATCAATGTTTTTTAGGCAAAAATGAGTGGAAGAATTAGAAATTCACACAAAAAACTTGACGGGGAGAATTCGCTCGACACTCGATTTACTTCGTCGTTGTCGATCTCTCGTCTCTGTGGTCATCACTAGTCACCTCGCCGTTTTCCTCACCAATCATCAATTAAATTTGGGGCTACATAAAACTTTTTTGATTGGCAAAAGTAATATTTTTATTAAATGGACTTTATTTGGGGCGACATAAATTAGGACTTTTTATTCTTCCTTTTCAGGGTCGTAAGATATATTTTGTTGTTTGAAAAAATTAGGCCTTCATTTCTTTATTTGGTTTTTACTCAATGATTGAAATTGACAATCCAATTTTCCATAGTTTGTGGCTTTGCGCTTAATTTAGATTTTTGCTTATGACTATTAGTTTAATGACCCCCACGTGAGGCAAATCCTGGGTCTGCCATTGCCTTTATCATATCATAATTTAGGCCTTAGTAGTAGGATCCTTCTAAAATGGATGTGCTCTCAAGACGAGAGCTCAGATCGGTGTTCCCAAGATGGGAGCTCGCTTCCCTCAAGATCGGAGTTAAGGTAGTTATTCTTTTACATTTAAGCGAGTAATGCCATTGCGGAAATAAGAATATAAAACCATATCAATGAACAAGTTTTGCACATTGGAAATATCTAACTTCCATTAATTACCCTTTTAAGTTTAGGAAAAATCTCAATAAGTATCACTTTTTCTACAATGGTTAAGAATTTATATATGTACTTATATATAATCTATATACGCTACTTAGCCGCTCTCAACCTTAGGAGCTTCTGCGTGCACCCGCTCCCCTTCTCTCGCCCCCGCACCCGCTCCCGCTTCATGCTACTAATATTTAGACATTTGGTGTACTGTGATCCTGTTCACATTTCTCATACTGGAACGATCTGAGATACCCTAATGGACTACGCTTGAACAACTCATTAATTATCAGATATATTACTTGTCCTGGGAATGAAGTCCGCAATTATACTCCAAAGTTCGTAAAGGAGACATTGACTGGAGCGTTACATGTACATAAACAGACATCTCTTTTGAAATCTTGAAGTCTTCAAGTCCTTGGCAGTGATTCCCAAATGAACCAAATGATGAAAAATCATATATTGGAATTGAGAAGATTCTCTAGTTAGATTGTTACACATCCCTATAAGTGAAACGTTAAAAGGTGTCCGATTGAGACATTTGCCTGTCAATTACTTACAAATTTTACATGTTGACCAAAGAAATCTTGTTGGAGGAAAATTCCTTTTTTTCCCCTGCATTTTTTGATTTCTGGGTATATATTAAACTTTGAAACCAGAAAAACGATTTCCATACTGAATTTGGTTGATCGACAGGTCTAATAGATCTTATTTTGTTTGTTTAGATTATAATGCAACTAAATTTCCTTGCAATGACAATTTTGTATGGTTGCACATATACGGTATGGATGTGTACATATGTATTTAATCTTATACTCTCATCTATATTTATAATATATATTCACACACACACACACAAACACACACACACATATATACATATTAATTTATATGTATATATATAGGGCCGGCATAGTGGACAAACAAATAACACAACATTTTGCACACAATCTCAACTGTTGCTTTGGATGCCTGAGATTAAAACTTTAACACCGGTACTTTCCTCTCGTCTCATGTGTTCGCTTTCCCATAAGGACACACTCTCTCCCCCTCTCAATCTCACATCTACTCTCTTCCTACCATCACCGGCGACTCCACCCCTCCCCACTCCAGCAACCTCTCCAACAACCCTCATCTCGAAACGACACTGTTCGCCTCGTCTGACTGGTTGTCTTGCCTAAAATCACTTTGCTTGCTTCAATTGCGTCGATTTTCCCTTTCCTCACTCACATTTCTCTTCGTCTCGGGGAAGGTCGTATGGGCCATGGGGTATGTGAGGATTTCGTCGATGGTGGCGTACTTGGTGTGGCTGGGGCAAGACTCGATGTGGCGGTGGAGGACTCGTTCGAAGGCTGTCGACGGCGATGCAAGGCCTCTGTTTCTTCTCTTTCCCATTTTCATGCCCTCGTTGTACAGAATACGAACTTTGATTCAGCTTGTTTACTTAGAAAATGTGATGTAGACCTTCAAAATCGTAGGAATTTTCTTTTTTGAGCTGGGTTTTCCATACATGGCTTGTTTGGCTATGGACAATATGCAATCAAGGTTCTAATTATGCTTTGTTTTGTCGTTGGTGCAATTCATTAATGATGTAGCTATTGATGGCATTTTCTTCTCCTATTGGCCTTGGTTTTGTTGTTCTTGATACTTATGGCTAAGTCTTAATGCATCGGATTCTTCGTTGCCATCGTCATGCACCAATCCTTCATAATAAATTATCTTAAATTTGTTGGCCTTTTTCCTCCATCATGGAATAATAAAATGGTCCGGTATTGCATCAATGTCTAGTCGGACAAACATTTTCAAAATGCGAGCACACAATATTCCAACAAACTTAGAATTTTGGCATTCACACATACCATCATTGATTTGCAAATCCAATGTTATGGCGAACTTTTCAAGTTCATGAACTTTTGACATCACTACGAACTTTTGACTTCCCACATCTTCAACTTTGTAAAGAAAGAATTTACGCATTTCATCTTTGAACTTGTTGGAAGACATTTCTAGTATAAACTTTTGCCGAATGCTTCAACAAAAATCATTGTCATTCACAATCCGAAACTTATGTTCGGACTCATAATCTTTATCACTCTCCCTTTTCACGATTTTTTTCAAGACTTGGTCGTTGTTGGCTACTAAGTCTTTAAGATTTGTCATCGAAGTAACAAAACCATCAAAAAATGAATTGACGCCCTCACTACGTCCGGTAGTATTCATATCGGCAAAGAATGTACCGCGATCATAAATGGGTATCCATGAATTGCAGACATCATACAATTGTTGAAGCCATTCGTTGCTTTCTAACTCATTTTCCTTTATCAATACCATCCATCTCTCTTCAAAATAATCTTTCTTATACGTTGCCAAAGTACAATTTTTTTTACATCCACCTTGAATTTTGATCACTTGAAGTACACTTTTGACAACTTTTCAACAAATTTCTTCTTAATATGTCAAAGACATAGATGATGATGGGTGCTAGAAAAGACTTTGGCAATTGCTCCTTTCATTGCCAAGTCTTGGTTAGTGATGATAGAAGTTGGAGGACGTCCTCCCATAGCTTCAAGCCATGTCTCAAACAACCATAAAAACTTCATCTCTGTCTCATCTTGTAAAAATGCACATCAATACTATATAGACTACATGTGGTGGTTTACTCCCGTAAATGGTACGAAAGGCATATCATACTTGTTTGTTCGATATGTTTGGCCAAATATGATAATATCCCCAAAATAATAGTATGCCATGTGAGATCGAGAATCCATAAAAAAAAATTCACTGCCTTCCCATTTCATCACTTTGAATTGCATAATAAAAAAATTGTGGATTATGTGCTTGTTGGTTCCTAAAGAAGATGAGGGCTGATTGTGCATCCCGCCACCTAGATCTCTATCCTAAAGTGGTTTTAACAGTCTCTATTATCAAAGCCAATGTGTTTGCCGCCAAAAATTGAAGCAACGTTAGAATTTCCAAATTTTTACTATGAAATGCTTCAGTCAAATCCTTGACAACTTCTGGCCATGTGTTGATTTGACTTCATTTCCAACCGCATAGCTGGAGTCACTAATTGATGGTTGCGAGCATCGTTAAAAGTTGTTAATTTCCATTTGTTAATCTACAATTGAGCCTTGCATTCACATCTACCAGTAGAGCAACTTGTAGCTCTTTTCTTTCTCATCATGCTCTCTCATCATTCCCTCGACAATGCCATCGTTCTTAGGGTTCTCTCTCGCTCTCTGCCCTTACCTCTCACGCTGCCCAGACCCGATCAAGAAGTAAACAAAAATCACACGCGATAGTGCTATGGAAAAATGCAGAGCAAATAATCAAACAAACCAAGCGTTTTGAACTTGGAGTTTGGTTTGATTGTTTATAGTTGTGTGGCGACATTGTGGGAACACTTGAGTTACATTTGGAATATCCCTAGAGCAAGGAGATGTACGGTGGTGATCATCATTGTGTTAAATTGGAAGGGGGCTTGGAATATTGTGAATTATCCACCAAACCACTCCTCACTGTTCCCCGTCAAGATTTCCTGTTCAAAGAGCTAAACTCCTACCACTGACGGGCTTCTTGTCCTAACCCATGTATTATCGACCAAGGTATGTAATACCCAAGCCCTAAATCCGCGATTCTCTCTAAAGCCCTAATTTCGGGGGGTTCCAAACCGGCGATGAAAGCTTTTCCGTCGACGTCAATGCTAAGAACAAGTCTTTGACATAAGAATTGAGGTAAATTTCCTTCCATTCTCATCACTACTTTCTTGTGGTGTATATGCTTGATTGAAGTTCGGTTTGTTCCTTGATGAAGCATGAAAGTACTATGAAGAATATGGTCAGCAAAATGGTTTTTGTATTTGTACTCGGATTTCCTTCAAAGGACGAAATCGGTCAAATGAAGTGCGTAGGATGCTATTTGTTTTCGCAAAAGAAGAAAAGTATGTTGCAAACGCTAAGAACGATGGTGTCATCTAGGGGAATGTTGTGAGAGAGGAAGATGGTAAATGATATCAAAAAGAAGAGATAAAAGTTCTTCTGCTGGTAGATGTGGATGCAAGGCTTATTTGCAGATTAATTATGACAAATGGAGTAACAAATAAAAAGTAACAAATTTTAACGACGCTCACAACCATCAATTGGTGTCTCAGTGAGAGGATGGAAATGAAGTCAAATCGACACATGACCAAAGTTGTTAAGGATTTGACTGAAGCATTTCATAGAGAATTTGAAAATTTTTAAAGTTGCTCAATTTTTGGTGGCGAACACATTGGCTTTGATAATAGAGACTGCTATAACCACTTGAGGAATGTGAGGCATATAGATCTAGATGGCGGGATGCACAATCAGTCCTCACCTACTTTAGGAACCCGAAGCACAGAATCCACAATTTTGTTATGCAATTCAATGTGATGAAAATGGGACAGCAGTGAATTTTTTTTGGGTGAATTCTTGATCTCGCATGGCATACTATTATTTTGGGTATGTAATCACATTTGGCCCAACATATTGAACAAACGAATATGATATGCCTTGCGCACCATTTACGGGAGTAAACCACCACATGTAGTCAATACAGTATATATGTACACTTTTACAAAATAAGACAGAGGTGACGTTTTTATGGTTGTTTGAGACATGGCTTGAAGCTATGGGAGGACGTACTCCAACTTCTATCATCATTGACCAAGACTTGGCAATGAAGGAAGCAATTGCCAAAGTCTTTTCTAATACCCGCCATCATACATGCCTTTGGCATATTATGTAGAAATTTATTGAAAAGTTGTTACAAGTGTACTACAAGATATCAAAATGCAAGAAGGATGTGAAAAAATGTATTTGGGTTACATATAAGAAAGAGGATTTTGAAGAGAGAGGGATGGTATTGATGAAGGAAAATGGGTTAGAAAGCAACAAATGGCTTCTAACAATTGTAGTGAAGTATGACCAAGTCTTGAAGAGGATTGTAAAAAGGGGAAGTGAATTTTGAGTCCGAACATCAAATTGTAAATGACAATGAATTCTTGTTGAAGCATGCGACAAAAGTTTATACTAGAGACGTCTTCAATAAGTTCAAAGATGAAATGAGTAAAGTCTTTCATTACAAAGTTGAAGATGTAAAAAGTTTATGAATTTGAAAAGTTCGCCTTAACATTGGATTTGCAAACCTATGAGAGTGTGAATGCCGAAAATTTGAGTTTGTTGGAATGTTGTGTGCACGCATTTTGAAAGTGTTTGTACGATTAGACATTGATGCAATGCTAGACCATTTTATTATTCCACGATAAGAAAAAGACCAACAAATTTAAGATAAATGATACGAAGGATTGCTGTATGACGTTGGCAACGAAGAATCCGAGGCATTAAGACTTAGCCATATGTGTCCAGAATCTACAAAATTGGCTTGAAATGCTTTTTCTAAACTCACACTTTTACATTAAACAACAGACTAAAAAAACAACCAAACCAAAAACTGGCCAAAAGAAGAGGCCAAAAACCAAAACAGAATTAGGCCTACACCCAAGCAACACCATATAGAAATAAAGCACCAAAAAAAAGCCTCTTTTAACACTGCGCCCCAAGAATAGCATTGACCGAGCATTAAGATGCTAGAGCTTCGAACCTTGGACTGCCAAGCCTCTTACCAAGGAAATCACAAAAAAGATGCACCAAAAGCCAACGCCAACAAGAATAACAGAACCAAGGCCAACAAAAGAAGAAGAAAAATGCAATCAATAGCTGCATCATTCCTGAATTGCACCAACGACCAAACAAAGCCTAATTAAAAGCTCGATTGGATAATGTCCATAGCCAAACAGACCATGTATGGAAAACCTAGTTCAAAAAAGAAAATTCCTACGATTTAAAGTTCTACATCACATTTTGTAAATAAACAAGCTGATTCAAAGTTTGTAAATTTCTATACAAAGATAGGAATCAAAATGGGAAAGAGAAGAAACAGAGGTGGTGCATCGCCGTTGATGGCCTTGGAACGAGTCCTCTACCACGACATTGAGTTGTGCTGCAGGAACACCAAGTACGCCACCGCCAATGGAATTGTCATATACCTCCGTATGACCTTCCCCGAGACGAAGAGAAATGCGAGTGAGAGGGAAATTTGATGTAGTCGAAGCAAGCAAAGTGTTTTTAGGCATGACGATCTGTCAGATGAGGCGAACGGTGTTGTTTCGAGATGAAAGTCGCCGGAGATGAGGTCACTGCCTACTCGGCTTCTTGTATTTAAAATGATTTGTGTATCTACCCCAATGATACTATTATTCCGTATCATTATGGAAGAAGATAGAGGTAAGCAATGCACTTGACTGGTTTTTTGGATCTAGATAATGTAGAGTGATGAATTGGTTATTAGTTCTATAGTTATTAGAGCATCCGTACAGGAATAAGCAAGTGTAAATAATCAAAACATGCCACATCAGATTTTGATTATCCATGTAGAGGTTGCTAAAGTTAGCAATGTTAAATCCCACATTGGTTAGTTTTTGCCCATAATCAAAACCAATGGGCCCTCCAAACTTTTTCCCTTCATTTCCTTCATATTATTTGAAAAAATGGTTTTTGAAAAGAAAAAAAAAAAACAATTGTATAAATAAAGTTTTGGAAAAAAAAAAAAGTTTTTCGAAACAAAAAATAGTTTTTCAAAAAAAAAAAAAAACACTTTGTTCACTTAAAAAACTGTAAATACAGTTTTGAGAAATTTTGAAAGAATTGTATTTACACAAACAGTTTTGAAACTTTAAAGACTATAAATATAGTTTTTAAAAACAGATTCTGTGTAAAAAACATTTTTGAAATTTCAAAAACCGTTTACCAAAAAAAACTATTTTGTGTAAAAGAGTTTTGAAAATAGTTTTTTAAAAACACACTTTACTTACTTGCAGTTTTTAATTTTTTTGTAAGAATAGTTTTTTGTAAAAAAAAAAAAAAGTTTTCTGAAAAAAACAGAAAAATCTGAAAAATACAGTTTTTTAAAATTATTTTTTGAAAACATTGTTGTGAGAGAGAGAAAAAAGGGATTAGAGAGAGAAGATTTTTGTGAAATGATGGTGTACTTGATTGAGAGAGAGAAAATTTGGTTATTGGTAAAATGTTGCTAGTTTTGATTATTCAAAGGCCAAAATTTGATGAGTTGCTAAGTTTGGTTATTCCAAAAAATAAAACATTGCTTAGCAACATTTTGGTTTGATTATTCAACTGCGGATGCTCTAAGTTCATACTATTTCTCGATAGAGGCAAAGAAGGGATAGGGATATAACTCAGCAGTAGAGTGTCACCTAGAGTGCCTCCTGATTATGCGAATGAGTTAAAAATTAACGTATAGTCAAGACATAACCAAGTCAAGACATAACCTGTATCCAGGTGCTTCATTACCAATCAAACCGTGATCATTTTGTATGAAAATTTTGACAACTCATTGTTTTTCTTTTCATATATTGTTGAGGGGTGGAGTTGGCTGGTGATGGTAGGGAGAGAGCAGATGTGAGATTAGGGGGGGGGGGGGGGGGGGGGGGGGGGGTGTTATGGGAGAGAGTGTGTCCTTATGGGAAAGAGAACATGTGAGACAAGAGGAAAGTACTAAAGTTCACTTTGCTTGGTTTTGAGGAAAAAATTGGGTGTAATGAGTGGAGAGGGATAGATAGAGAAATTTATTGGGAACCGTGCAGAGAGTAAAAAGTTTTTCTCAAAACTTATCAAAGAACAAAGTGGTTAAAGTTTTAATCTCAGTTGTCCAAAGCAAGGGCTGAGATTGCGTGTGAAATGTTGTGTTATTTGTTTCGTCCACGGAACCGGCCCCTCTGTATGTAGATAAATAGTTAGATAGGGAGACATTTATATGAAGTATAATTGTCAATCAAAATGTAGGTGTGAGTTTCAGTGAGCTTCCTCTTCAGCAGAAGTACACACTAGTTTTTGTCAGCGAAAGCTGGTCAAACTGTTAAGCTTCAAACTTACGTTTATTTTTCATTCTTTTTACATATAGAATAGAACTATCTGCATTGTTTTGCTATATCATTATATTTACCATTGATTTGGAACTTTTTATTGGCCATGCATGTCTTTTTTACTATTGCCTCTTTCTTGAGATCTAACAGAAGTAGCGTGTAAATGAAAGCTACTGAATTACGAGGATGCTCTAACATGCTTAATTTCTTCGGTTCTCTTTGCACACTGCTATGGGCTTTACTTCAGAATTCAGATTTCTTTTTCAGTTAAGGTTGAATGCCAAGCTAGAAGAATAATAATTGTATCTTTTGCTTTACAGTTAGACAAAGCTGCTCCTGTTCTTGCTGGATTGAAGGAGCCCATAGTAATTGCGAAAGTAAATGCCGACAAGTTCCCTAGTCTTGCTAATAAATATGAGATTGAGTAAGCTGCTATGGCCTTGCTTTTTCTAGTATTCTTTCATAGCCAAATACTGTAATATTGTCTAATATCTACAGATTCTAGACAACGGAGGTTAATTTATTTTATATTTCCTATCAAAGTGAAGTGTTGTGTTATTCTTTTATTACGTTTGGATGAAGTAGTGCTTGAAATTTACTAGAGTAACATGTCCTAAGAACAAAATTTTGTCCCTGCAATTTGTAAAATTCGAATCTGCAATTGCTGACAATTTCTTTTGGTACATTAAAATTCTAAAACATATCTTTTGGTGATGCAGTGGGTTTCCTACCCTAAAAATATTTATGCATGGAGTTCCAACAGATTATTGGGGTCCCAGGAAAGCAGATCTACTTGTTCAATCCTTGAGGAAATTTGTTGCTCCAGATGTTGCTGTTCTCAACTCTGACTCTGCTATTAGTGACTTTGTTGAAGCAGCCGGGACTGATTTTCCTATCTATGTAGGCTTTGGCTTAGATGAATCTGTGATATCAAATTTGGCAATGAAGTACAAGAAAAAAGCTTGGTTTTCTGTGGCAAAAGATTTTTCCGAGGACGTCATGATGTTGTATGATTTTGACAAGGTCCCTGCTTTGGCATCACTTCATCCAAGCTACAGTGAACAGATCATATTTTATGGCCCCTTTGAAGGTTGGTGTATGTACATTAATAGTTGCCCCTGGATAACTGGAAGCTCTTTTGAACTTCCTCCTCTGTCCAAATATTAGCAATTGAAAACTTATGCTTGTGAGAACATGATTTTGATTCAGATGGTTTTTTAGAAAGATGTTTGTGGAGAATCCACACTTTTGTGTTTGAGAAGCTTACTTCAATTCGTTTTGGGTGGCCTACCTTTTGGTGCAAAGGAAAAGGCTTGGATTACCAAGTGTAAAAATGTGGTAGAAGTTTGAAAGCAGCATATTGATGTTGATAAGCGAAAATTTTAGTCTGTTCCCAATCTTACCCCGTCCAATGCCCTTATTATTCAGGCCCTGCACCACTTGATGTCCTTCTATTTTAAGTCAGAGGATGGAATATACAAAGTAGAAGTTGATGACTCCAGGCAAAATGTTATACAAGAAGCTAACAAGCATTGACAAATCTTAAAAGATGCTGATCCGACACTCCCAGAACATGTTGGACTAGCATGAAGACGTGTCTAATATTTTCTCATAGACTCAATAGTACTTCTATTTCACAACCAGCCATGCTTTTGACACTTGGGGCACACATGATCATCTCCCAAATGCACAGAACACACATTGCTAGTTACATTATCAGCCTGGAAAATACATTGTTATCCGTACTTCCTATAAATCAATGTAGATTTGTGTCTATTACTTTTCTTTGTTTAACTGTTTAATTTTAGGGATTCCAAAACATTCATTTGGAAATATATTGTTGAAAAGGTATATCTTGATTCTTTTACACATGTTTTGCTACATCGATATAATAAAATCTGTTTAGTTTAAGATTAGTTTTGTAGATAAATATACGAGTATATATGTCCTGCTTTGTCTCCTTATTTTTTTCTACTTCACCATGTTTTCTTATCTGTATTGTATGTATCTCCCCATTAGACATGTCCTTTCCATAGTAGTAGGAATGTTATTGTGTAATTCCTAGTTGTGCGGTGGGCAAGTAGGTCAGTTAGGTTATCTCTTATCCTCAAAAAGTTTTAGGTTGAACATATGCGTTATTTGGTGCTTTTTTTGTGAATGAATGGGTAAATATTAAATTCTGAGGTGGGATGATAAGCTTGGTTTGCTAGGAAGAACTTATTTTAACATGAGATTGTGTTCTGTTGAGAGGTTCAGGAGTTGAATTGGTTCTTTGTTGGTTTTCTTTTTACTCAGTGGATTTTGGAAACTACATGAAGGTCATCTTGATTAGTAGAATGGTGTATCATGTAACTCGAATGAACTCATTCTTGAATACATCCTTTTTTTTTTGTTAAATTTTTTATGTGAAACATCCTTTGTTTATGAAAGTGATTATCGTGTCAATTTTTAGGATGGCTTGCTAGAGAAAATAAGGTCTCATGTTAGTGCGCAACCATAAATTATGTGAATTTCAATTACTGAAGTTCTAAAAATGCACCAAAAAGAGGGGGAGGGGGGAGAAAGAAAACGGAAAACGGAAAATGGAAAACTAGGTAGGAGGTCGATCTTTTGGCAAACGTGGGTTGTGAGAGAATGCTCATTTGGTGGTCCTACAAGATATGTATGGAGAGAAATAGCTTGGGAGACCAATAGAAGCCCTAGCAAGAGCCACATCTAATGATATAATTTCTCCATTTCTTCCCTATTATCCTTCCATCCTCCCTGATCTTTTTTTAGTAAGATATGTATTGAGAGGATGTGGTATGGCAGCCCTTGAAAAATTAAAAGTGTTAAGCTGATTGGTCTATATTCCTGACTCATCATAGATTGGTCTATATTCCTGACTCATCATAATCTATTTATGGTCTCACGTTGTGCTTATTATGCCATACTAGGACCATATCCAATCTGTCCTTTAAGCATCGTTGACTACCAGCACCCTCAATTATCATGAACCAAAAGTAGAGAGCAGAGTCTTTTAGTTTCTTCTAAAATGTGGTACGTTATTTTGAGAGTTCAATATTTTTTCTACTTGTTTTTTGCTTTCAGCTTAATCAAGAATTGGACTAACCTATGACATGTTGCTTTGTTGTGCTCTAGATCAAATCTTTGATAATTTATATTTAGAAGTTTGAATTTGTTCTAATTTGCATTGATATTATCGGCATCTCTTCAACTGGTGATTTGGATAGTGCTTTAATCAAAATTTGATATGACCTTTGTTGTTTTAAACATGTCAGATCAATTCTTGGAGGATTTTGTGAAGCAGAATTTGTTCCCTCTGGTTGTTCCCATAAATTATGACACACTAAAGTTGTTGAAAGATGATGAGAGGAAAATTGTTCTGATGATTGTGGACGATGTGGAAGATGAGAAATCAAAAGTATTAATCAAGATACTGAGGGCTGCTGCCTCTGCAAACCGTGATTTGGTATTTGGCTATGTTGGGGTCAAGCAGTGGGAAGACTTTGCTGAAACATTTGAAGTTTACAAGGAAACCAAATTGCCAAAAATGTTTGTTTGGGATGGAAATGAGGAGTACTCTACAGTAAGTAACATATTCTTTTCTTTGAAGGCTACTTGATGGTTTTTCTTAGACTGCTTCGGTCGTACTTCATGATATTAGGGCTACAGATAGCAATTGATTTCAAATTTTAAGGATAAATTGGGAACCATCCAATTACTTTTTAGCAACGAATAAAACTTTGTCCTGTTTCACTTCCATAAAAATAGCTTAAACATCTATGTTTCCTGGGATGCTGACATGAAGCATTACTTACGGGAACACTATTATTCATTTTCAGAAACAAAAAATTATTTTGGCACCCATTACAGATTCACATGAGGATCTTCATTTGCCTTATTAAATCAAAATAATATATTTGAGAACAAGAAAGTAGAAAGAAACTGCCATGGTATTTCTTTGTCATCACAACAAAAACTATCATTGGTTGCTTTTCTTTTCTTTTCTTTTTTCTGTCCTCTTTTATATCCGTAATTGAAGAATCTCGCATTTCTTATGTTTTCTCTTTAGATGGCGTACTTCGTTCCTCAACTAACCCTTTAACCATGGTCTTGTGATATTGTCCTCGTTTTAATGTTTTGAGACTGTCTAATATCTGTTGAACTATCTCGTTCAAAAAGTAAAGGAGATACTTATATCCTTTTGCTAAAACCCCCACATTTTTTAAACCGTTTGACCTTTGTTCACTCTTGTTATTCTAATTCTTATTAGTTTTTAGTCAGTCTATTGATAGATTACTGGGAACTTTTGGAATTTTATGCATTTTTCCTTTGATAAGATTGCTTTTTTTTTTTGGATTATGTAAAAATCTGCTGTTGAGATTGAATTGTATTGTATGCTTGGGATCATATGTTTCCTAATTCTTTTGTTCTTTACTGAGGGTTAAGATAGGAGCTGTAGATCATTTAGGTTAAGCGGAATCAGAGGACTTTTCTGAGGGTTGAGCAGCCTCCTTTTTGTTAAAATGTAGATTTGTGCACTTATGTGGATGGAATTTCTGTGTATGTTAACCAATCTCTTGACCGTTTTTGTGTCTTGAAAGACCTTTGATAGAGGGAATATTGTATCAAGGTTTGTATCTAGATCTATACAAGTGGCATCCCGTCAGTGCTTTTGTAGTTGGACGTAACTCATCAAAGCAGCATTCTACATTTTGTATGTTAACCAATCTCTTGACCGTTTTTGTGTCTTGAAAGACCTTTGATAAAGATAATAGTGTCAAGGTTTGTATCTAGATCTATACAAGTGGCATCCCATCAGTGGGTTTGTAGTCGAATGTAACTCATCAAAGCAGCATTCTACATTTTGTACTTTCCATTTGTCAAGTGTAAGTCCCATATTGCCTAGGTACCAAAGTAATATGAAGTATATATGCGTGAGGGCACCCTCACTTCAATAGCTAGCTTTTGGGGGTTAAGTTCTACCCGAGAGCATATAAAATGGTATCAAAGCTAGGTACTAGAGATGGATACGGTGTGTGCCTCTGTGCACTGCTGGTGCTGCCAGGTGAGCCTTCCGTGGCCAACTGAACACCCAAACAATTTATTTATTTTTGCTTAGAATACATGTAAAAATTATGGACTAGCCTTTCTTTGAACACCCAACTTAAATATCAATGAACACTCAATTCTAATAATCTTGAACACGTGACCCAAAAAGAATTGAACAACAAACCCAAAACCAGTTGAACACTCAATCACAACCCAATTACAGCCCATCAATCCACATAATTCATATTTGAACACTTAACACATAACTTGAAATAAAACTCATAATCATAATAAAGAAATTGAAAAAGAAAGAGAAAAAAAGAAAAAAAAAGAATCTATTGATGTAAGTATTATACTCTGCGTTCTCTCGCCATCTTTATTGTCGATGGTCTAAATGTGTTAATTTCGCCTTCATGACAATAACTGCTTTATTTGTTTTTGTCTAGTTAGCTTATAGAATTACGGACAAAGCTTTAAAAAAATTCAACTACATTGCAAACCCAGTTAACTTGAATAATATTCCTTCGAATTTAATATTACGATAGAAAATCTCCTCATGTCATCCTAAAGAAAAATATATTTTCGAGAAGATAAGGCCCAACATACTCGCTACAATTTCTTTCAAAAGGGTTTTATTATAATAATACGCTGGTTAAACATCGGCACAAAATGCGAGATCTCATCTAGGACAACTATAAAAAAAATTCATCCTCCATTCTAGAAACACTATCTACTACGCAATACGACAACTTTAAAAAAAAATATTAATTATTAATTTTTTTTTGAAAAAATAAGTATATATTTTTAAGTTATCATTTCGCCTCATAGTTAATTTTTTAGAAAAAAGGTTAGTTTTTTGACCGCACTATTTATATACTACTCTACCAACATTTTGTACTTGTATTATTGGTTAATAGATTAGCTAGTAGAGTTAAGGTAATTTCTAAATACCCTATTACAAATTCCTGGAGCCGCCACTAGCGTTTGGTTACAATTTTTGTGGTCTTAAATGAAGTCCAATACACATGGGATACAACCAGTTCCATGGGGGATGCGATAATATTGATCCCCCTCACTATTAAACCTGGGTAACAGGTCGTGTTCGTGTCGTGTCAGTCGGATTCATGTCACAAGCCATCCAACCCGAAACCGACCCGTTTAGAATTCACGTTTCTCGAGTCGTGTCATTTTCGTGTTTCGTGTCAGAAATGCTCAACCCTAACCCGTTAACTTTGTGTCCGATTCGTGTCGTGTTATCGTGTCCATTGCCCAACTCTATATAGAATTACAGATATACCATATTTTATATATATATATATATATATATATATATGTTCATGTTAATGGGTGACACAGATTATTAATCGTGTTGATCGTGTCAATTTCGTATCTCGCGTGTTCAACCTGAACCCGACCCATTGAGAATTCGTGTTCTCGAGTCATGTCTTTTTCGTGTTTCGTGTTAGAAATGTTCAACCCTAACCCGCTAACTTCGTGTCCGGTTCGTATCGTGTTTCGTGTTCGTTGCCCAGCTCTACTCACTATTGTCCTACAGAATTTCATATCCCTCCACTAATAGTTCAGTCAAGCAAACATGGCATGACAGGGAATGCGGCCATCACATTGTATTCTTTCTTCTGCTTTTTTCGAGCTCTTTTCCCTTTTGCTTGTACATTTATATTCGTTTAAACCATTCTCCTTCTATAGTCACGATTGTGTTGCTTGACTGTATTCTCTCTAAATTTGTTCGTTCTCTTTTTGACAGGTTATAGGTTCAGAAAGCATCGATGAACAAGATCAAGGATCCCAAATCATGCGCCTTCTGGAAGGATACAGAGAAGGAAGTGTAATACATAAACAAGTGAGTGGTCCAACGTTTATGGGGTTCATCCACTCACTACTCAGAATCAGAACTCTGTACATTGTTGTTTTTGTGGGTGCTGTCATTGCGTTTTTCCTAATTATCACCAAAGAGGAACCTCTCACCGTTGGTACACGGGACCATGTTGATCACGCAAGCAGTAGCTCTACGTCTCAGGGTGAGAGCAAAGAGGCGCATCGATTTGGAGAGAAGGAAGACTAAACTCAGGTTTTGCTGGACTCTTAACTCAATATTGCTGCTTTACGCATGAAAGCAGGGTTTTAGATGCATTAGTGATTTTCATTCGATGATGCAAGAGAATTGTTAAAAAAAGTTCTTTTTTTGCTTCCAATTTCGGTGTTAAAAAGTGCAGTGTATTGTAATATTTAAGTTACATGTCTCTGTTGCATTGTTTGCCTTGATTGGTGAATAGAAATTGTGAACTTTTGGGGAAAAAGGAGAGCCACCAAAATTAGGTGCTCTCTTTCACACTTTGTATATATATATGGACAAAGGTACAAGTACAAATATACCCCTATGTAAAAGATACATAACAAAAAACCCCTAAGAATTTAACACTCCCCCTCAAGTTGGTGCAAAGATATCTATCAAGCTCAACTTGAACACAATGGGATGAAAAATCTTACTACTAAGCCCTTTCGCAAATATATCAGCTAACTGGTCCTCAGACCTTACAAACGGCATACATATCAAACCCTTGCTCAACTTTTCCTTGATGAAATGCCTATCAATCTCGATATGCTTCGTTCTGTCATGCTGCATAGGATTATGAGCAATATTTATAGCCGCTTTGTTGTCACAATAAAGTTTCATAGGACCATTGTCAAAGAGTCCCAAATCCCTCAACAGGGTTTGGAGCCATAAAAGCTCACACACGCTATGAGCCATAGCCCTATATTCAGCTTCTGCACTAGATCTAGCCACCACTGACTGCTTCTTACTACGCCAAGTAACCAAATTCCCACCAAAAAAGGTGTAGTAGCCAGAAGTGGAGCGCCTATCATCCACTGAACCAGCCCAATCTGCATCAGTAAATGCTTCCAACCTCAAGTGACCATAATTGGAAAACAAAATTCCTTTACTTGGAGCTGATTTGAGATATCTCAAAATACGATAGACTGCATCCAGATGAACTATATGTGGCTCATGCATAAATTGGCTGACAACTCCAACGGCATATGTAATATCTGGTCTAGTGTGAGATAAGTATATTAGGCGGCCCACAAGCCTCTGATATCTTTCCTTATCTGTATGCTCCCCAATAGCTCCACTGTGATGATGATTAGCCTCAATAGGTGAGTCTACAGGCTTGCACCCTAACATCCCCGTTTCATCCAAGAGATAAAAGATATACTTCCCTTGAGAGACAAAGATACCTTTATCAGATCTTGCCACCTCCATCCCAAGAAAGTATCTCAATGACCCCAAATCCTTAATCTTAAACTCTTGAGCAAGATGAGCCTTAAGATGGAGTATTTCTTCTGCATCATTGCCAGTCATAATTATGTCATCCACATAGACAATGAGGATAGCAATCTTGCCATTACCTCCCTTGATGAACATAGTATGATCTGCTTGACTCTGGTGGTAACCAAATCTCAACATTGCTTTAAGAAATCTGTCAAACCAAGCTCTCGGTGACTGCTTCAATCCATACAGGGCCTTTCTCAATCTACACACCTTCCCTTCGGTTGCAAAGGAAGAGAAACCTGGTGGTGTATCCATGTACACTTCTTCTTCTAAATCACCGTGAAGAAATGCATTTTTAACATCGAATTGCTAAAGAGGCCAATTCAAAATAGCAGCACAAGAGAGTAAGGTTCGAATAGAGTTCATCTTTGCTACTGGAGCAAAACTTTCCTCATAGTCAATTCTGTGTGTCTGAGTGTAGCCCTTGGCAACAAGTCTCGCCTTGTACCTCTCAACTGTCCCATCTGCCTTATGTTTCACTGTGAACACCCATTTACAACCCACTGATTTCTTTCCCTCTGGAGGAGACACTAGTTCCTAGGTGCCATTCTTTTTCAAAGCCGTTATCTCCTCTACCATAGCTTCTTTCCACTTAGGTTTTATGAATGCTTTCTTCCAACTCTGTGGGATAGATATGAAAGAGAGAGAGGAAACAAATGCACAATATGGAGGAGATAAACAATCATATGAAACAAACTGTGAGATGGGATGTTGAGTACACTGTCTTACTCTTTTCTATGAGCAATAGGAGCATCAAGATTATTAGAAACAAGAAGAGATGGTTCATTACCAGATGAGTCAGTCAAAGAGTCAGAAACTGGACTTGAAATTGGAGTAGGTGATAGTGATTGACAAGGTGGTATCGCACAGGCTGGTTGTCCCTTTTTCCATCTAGAAAACTTTTGCAAATTAGGCAACCTATGCGGCTAAAGTCTACCATCGTCAACATCTTGGCCACTCATGTCATGCTCTGCTCTTGCTTCAGATATGGGTTCTTCTCTAGAGTTTTCCTTCTCCCCTTCACTATAACAAGGTATTGGGAAGTAAGACCATGACTCCTGAGTATGAGATGTCAACATCTCTTCCTCCATATGATTCTCCCCCTGAAGAGATGTAGTGGAGAGGGGGTAAAGAGAAGTTGTTTCCCAAAAAGTGACATCTATAGAAACAAAATGTTTACAGGAGTGAGGATCATAGCATTTATATCCCTTCTGGGTGGGGCAATAGCCAAGGCAAATGTATTTACGAGCCTTAGGATCTAACTTGCCACCAGGATGTTTAGGAGAACGGACAAAACACACACAACCAAAAACTCTGGGTGGAAGGGAAGAAACCGAAAAACTATGAGGAAGAAACTCAAGTGGAATTTTAAATTGAAGAACACTGGATGACATGCGATTGATAAGATAAGCTGCAGTAAGAACAGCTTCGTCCCAATAAAATTTTCGGACATTCATGGTGAACAAGAGAGAACGGGCTACCTCAGCAAGTTGACGATTTTTATATTCAACAACCCTATTCTGTTGTGGAGTGCCAACACAAGGTGTTTGAAAAAGAATGCCATGCTCACTAAGATATGTCCGAAATTGCCCATCAAGGTACTCAGTCCCATTATCACTACGAAGGATTTTAATGTTGGTGTCAAATTGAGTACGAACCATCTGATGAAAATATTTAAAGCATGAAAACACTTCATTTTTGGTGCGAGAATAACAGTTAATAAAAGTGACAAACCATCGATAACCAGAAATAGAAGTAACTGGGGAAGGACCCCAAACATCAGAATGAATAACCGTAAAAGGAGAATCATTTCTTTGATTAACAGGAGCATAAAAAGAGCGTTTGTGTTTAGCCAGCTCACATGCTTCACAAAAAAATTGACTCCTACTACATTGCTTAGTTAAAGTAGGAAAAAGTTTTTCTAAAATCCCAAAAGATGGGTGTCACGTCCTCGAATTTAAACATAAATAACAATACCATTTGAAGTATAAATCCTCACTATAGTATAGCCGATATCCCAAAATACAATACTGTTCCCAAATCCTCAATTTTGTCCACAAATACAACGCTTCAAATTAAGACATTCCAGTACATTACAATACAATTTGATTTACAAATATATAGCTAGCTCCTGAAAACCCCTTTTAATGCAAAGATGCACTCCATGTCACTACCCTTGTGTTGTACCTGAAATGATAATAGGTTTGAGCAAACACGCGCCCAGTAGAGAAATCTTTACACAAGCTATACGAAAATGAGATGAAATATGCACCGGAGATGAATAAGTTTCATGAACAACAGGGATTTACCACAATAGACAAATGGATATCGACTTCTATGTTCTAAGCATCTTATCGTGATTCCTGTCAGACTATGTCAAACTCTAGGCTATACTAAGTTCACATCAAACCAAACAAACTTACAATAGGTTCTCAACCACCTCATTCTACATGCATAAACACCACAATCTATCACAATTTCACTTTACGGAATATCAACTCTCTTTCCCTTAAAACTTTCATTTTTACTTCAAAATGACTTGTGAAAACCAAAACCAAACCAATACAGGTCAAGATCCGTAATTCGAGTGTGAATATTAGAATCCGTTGACTCACACTAGAACCATTCCCACCTTTCATGTGTCCAACGCCATCTCATCGTGTGTGTCTTGAGCCGAAGCTCCTGCCGGGCTAATTATGGGACCCCGATATCCCCTGCCAAGCACCCACCTAGAAGGTTGGGCCTTGAGTGTTCAATATGAGCGTTAGCTCCTGCCGGGCTAATTATGGGACTCCAATATCCCCTGCCAAGCACCTACCTCGAAGGTTAGGCCTTCAGTGTGAAATATGAGCTTTTAGCTCCTGCCAGGCTAATTATGGGACCCTGACATCCCCTGCCAAGCACTTACCTCGAAGGTTAGGCCTTGAGTGTGAAATATGAGCTTTTAGCTCCTGCCAGGCTAATTATGGGACCCTGATATCCCCTGCCAAGCACCTACCTTGAAGGTTAGGCCTTGAGTGTGAAATATGAGCTTTTAGCTCCTGCCAGGCTAATTATGGGACCCTGATATCCCCTGCCAAGCACCTACCTTGAAGGTTAGGCCTTGAAAATTCTCCGTGTCGATTTGATATTCACATTCATTTCACTTTCTATTTCACAAACATCAAGTCATACAATCGAATCCAAAGCCATCTAATCTATCGCATGGCATTACAAGACCAATAATCTACCGTATCGCAAATTAGCAAATACAAACGTCTTCATCATACCTCTAAATATATCCCCGCACCAATATAGCATGCTACTCACAAGCAGTTTCTAAAGTACCCATCCGTTCATGACAATACTAAAATTACACTTAACAAATCCCTAAGGAATGGGAACGATCAATGAGTCACCAAAGGACAAGCAACCAAGCTTAGGGATGGTTCAAAAGTGTTTTAGATGTGTTAGAAGTGATTGAGAGTCAAAACAGACGAACGAGAATCAACGGACCAAAACTGTCCTAGAGAGCGGTCAGTGTTCGACAATTCATTAAAAATTTCATACTCAATATTTTTCAATGATTCCAACGCCAAGAGTTCACCAACTTACCAATCTTTAAAACCCATAAGGACCTATAACCAACAACATCATTTAACCATAGCAAACGATGAATAAACACTGCTCTGTATGCTGCCCAGACTTTCAGATTACAGGGCAATCTTCTAAAAATCATAATAAATCGAGTTCTTAGTATTTTTGGACGATTCCAGTCCCAAAAGTTGCGCAAGTGAATGAAGCTTAAAAGGTATGAAGGAACCCTAGTCAAATCTGCAGTCCAAGGATGGTTAAATAGGCATTTACCGAAGCGATACGAATCTGCATGACAGATTGACACACCTCCACTCAAATGATCATAACTTTGGATGTACTAAGAATTTTAAGACGATTCTAGTGGCAAATGAAAGCTAACTTCAAGACCTTCGAACCGACATAAAGTTTGCATAACACGAACATCGGACGAGGAAGTTATGGCCGTCCGAAGCAGACTGAAATCCAGAACACGAGACAGATTGCAGACCATTTTTCTAAAAATCACCATAAATTCAATTCTCAACGGTTTCGAGTGATTCCAGCGGCATTAGAACGGGCTCTAAGTCTACTCTATTTCATATGAAGGAACCAAAATTCAATCAGGAGTTTAAGAAGGCGTAAAACCCCAAAAACAGAGACCCTGTTCTGCAGATTTTCGGAAATGGAACGAACAAACCTCAAACAACGAAACAAAGCACGATCTAGGTACATAAACACCGTATAAACGCATAACAAGAGTAAGAAATTCCTACCTCAAGGGTTTTGAGCAAAATCCGACCCCTTTGACCAAGTCAACCGAAGCCCACGTGGTCCGATTGTAATTTTTCTTGAATATTCAGAAAGCCCGCGCTCCGTAGAACAACTTTAATTCTTGGACTTTGTCCGGAATCATGCTATAAGGTGTTGAGATCAAAGGGAGAAGAGAGGAGAGAAAATTTCGGAGGAGAGGAGAGAGAGACAGTGAGCCGAAGAGTGAGGGAGAGAAATGGGAGAATTATTCTCCCTGGAAAAGATAAAGGTTGGGGAGGGATCCCCTGCTTCTCGTGCCACACACTCACACGTGCACCTCTCACATAATTACTATTATATCCTTCCACGAACACGCCGCACCGTAAATCCATACCGTCTATCTCGACAAGTCGTACGATTGCGAAAGAAAAAAATACGGTCTAAAAAATATGGGTCTCTACAATGGGTGACCTAATCTACGATGCCATTGATGCAATAAAGGAAGAGCTGAACTTGTATCTATTGCAAGAGCTTGACCCAACGATATGGGTGTAAAAGATGGACGAGATGCAGACTTCAAAAAATATAGACCACCATGAGCTTTACCACTGCCAATCATTCTCCCCGTATCCAGCTCTTGAAAGACACAATGTGTAGGATAAAAAGTCACGGAGCAATTCAATGAGTGGGTAAGACTACTAACAGAAAGAAAATTAGTCGAAAAATTTGGAACATGGAGAACTGAAGAAAGATAAATGGTTGGAGAATAACGGATGGAACCTTTCCCTGAAATAGTAGATATGGAACCATCAGCGACTCTAACTTTATCCTTACCAGAACATGTAGAGTAGGAGTCAAAAAAGGATGAACAACCTGTCATATGATCGGTGGCACCTGAATCTATTATCTAAGGAAGAGAGGAAGAAGTAGTAGATGCACTAGCGGAGATACCTGTGTGAGCAAAGTAAGAGGATGTAGTGGCAGCAGAAGCCATGGCAGATGGAGAATCAAGCTTAGCCATTAGGCGCCTGAGAGTCTGTAACTCCCCCTGAGAAAGAACACCACCACTTTGGGAAGGACCGGGCATGGGAGCTTGCAAATGTGTGCCAACAGGGTCAGGTAACATGTCACCAATAGACTCCAAAACATGGGCATGAGAACGCACAGGACCACCACCTTTCCCACTGCCTTTCCCATTGCCTTTCCCGCTAGAGGGACGGCCATGTAACTTCCAACAAAATTCTCTCGTATGCCTGGTTTTATTGCAATAGTCACAGCGAAGCAATTCTTTATCAACAAAACCACTTTTATCACCAAGCTGACCCTAGGAAGACTTACCATCCCGTGGAGGAGGAATAGCAATCAAGGCAGAGCGATCCGGAATAGAAGGATGTACCATCGCACTCCTTCTACTCTCCTCCTGTTGAACACACGTATAGGCCTCCCCCAGAGTAGGAAAAGGAACCCGGCCTAGCACCTACACTCGAATTGGATCATATTCTATGTCAAGGCCAGCAAGAAAATCATAGATGCGCTCCTTTTCCACCATCTGGTGGAATGTAGTGGCATCAGCAGCGCAAACAGCTTGAAAGGCCCGATAGTAATCAAGCTCTTGCCACACTCCACGCAACTCAGCATAATACTTAGCAAGGGACCGATTGTGTTGATCCAATCCCATAAGTTTCTTCCTTAACTCAAAGGCTTGAGCATCATTACCCTTTTGGGAATAGTTTTGTGCTACAGTAGTCCAAACCGTATATGGAGTGTCCAGGAGCAAGAAGGTATGACGAATAGTAGGTAACACAGAGTTGAATAACCATGTCATAGCCAAAGCATTCTGTGACTTCCAAATCTCTAACTCTGGTCCAGCTTCTGTTGGTTGTGTAACAGGGCCTGGAATGAATTTCAACATGCCACGGGCCGTAATAGCCAAGGTAAAAGAGCGAGACCAAAGCAAATAGTTGGTACCATCCAACTTAATTTGACAAATATCAAGAGGAGAGTTATCCAGAGTCACAACACGACTCAAGTCATCCTTTACACTAGCGGAAGCAGGTTTGGGATCCCCGACATATCAATAGAAACAATGAAAGGCTACAACACCCACAAGTTGGTGATCAAAACGCAGCTACCAGATTAAATGCTAAATAGGAGATAAGGTAACTCTAATAAAGGCTCCAATAACTTCAAATAGTTCAAGGTACACTGACCCAGAGCCCAAACAGTTCAAAACCTCAAGTCAGGAGCCGAAATACCTGAAAGGAAGGCTGACCCAGTCCGAAAACTTCTGCAAACAGAGTTGCTGGAGGTCCGGCAGAGTCGCCGGAGGTTGGGTCAACCACGTTGGAGGTCGAAAAGTGTTGGCGAGAGTAGGCGAGTGCTGGGTCAACCTCGACGGTGATGGACGAGGCTTGGACCGAACTGGGTTGACCTTGAATGGGCTGTCAGAGGTCTGGCGAGGCTCTGGTGAGACCAGACGACGTCGGAAAAGGCTGGCGAGGCTCCGGCGAGTATGGGTAACGTCGGAAGTGGGTCAGAACGCCAGATCTGAGGTCGTCGGAGGAGCTCCGAGCAGTAGGAGCTATTTGGCGTCAGAGAAGGTCGCCGGAGGTTAGTTGCCGTCCGGCGACAGCCTTGAGATTGATCGGCGATGAGAAAAAGGGCAGGAGTTCCTAGGTATATGCTCTGATACCATGTGAACTTCTAGGGAAAAAGGAGAGCCACCAAAATTAGGTGTTCCTCTCTCTCACACTTTGTATATAATTTATATAGACAAAAGTACAAGTAAAAATATACCCCTATGTAAAGGATACATAACAAAAAACCCCCAACAATTTAACAGAAATGATTATTGGCCCTTGGATCTTTAATTTTGTTGATAAATTTACTGCAGATTTATTTATCCAGCATCTTTTACGTTTGGGCATGAAAATTTTCATCGGCGGTAACAGAGTTTTATTGGGGATATGCTGCTAGCATCCCCTCATTATCTTGAAACAGCCATAATTTGTTTCCAAAAGTTGCCAGGCTATGAATTGCCAAAAAAAAGGAAAACAAGAACGGAAAAAGGACGAAATAAGATATGTATCACAAGAACGGAGAAAGGGATTTTAAAAAATATACCAAAAAATGTAATCTCGAAAAGGGATGTTCAGATATCATAAGATGGAATAAGAAAAGTGGTTTATGAGTTTACTGATATTAAATGTTGATGAAGAACTAAAACAGTAGGATATTCATCATCTTCTTCTTCAGGCTCAGTCTGCTAGTAGAATATTCATCTTCTTCTTCCCCTGAAGAAGAAACTGGGGATGTTCTGGTAACTAAAACTGTAATTTACTTTGCTGCTGTGACTGGAACTCAGATATAATTTGCTGCTCCAACAGTTGGAATCAACTGCAGGCATTGAGAGTGGGTTTGGAAAGACACGTCGTAGTGGACATAACCCAACCTCAAAGATCATTCCTGTTTGTTTGTTTTTTTTTTTTTTCCTTTTTCTGCCTGTTTGATTAGGGGTTTAAGATTAGGTGGGTTGTGGTCGAGGGATTGATAGTTCAGAGGCGAAATAGTTTGAGGACTATTTGGCAGTGTAGTCCTTTGGATCCTGTGTTTGTGGAGGGATTATATAAGAGACAAGTCTTATCCTGTCTATCATCACATGTACGTTTGAAGAGTTATAGACAATGATTAATGACTAAATTGACTATCTTGGCCGTATTGCAATTGCATAATCCCACCTATTGCAATTGTTTATCCAACATTATTCCTTTGTACCTTAATAGCACGAAGCGGGAGCGGGTGCGCGGGAGCGGAGGCACCTAGAAGCTTCTAAGGTTGGGAGCGCCTAAGAAGCGTATATAGATTTCATATAAATACGTATATAAAGTATCTTTAAATACTTAACCATTTAAGGAAAAGTGATTACTTATGAGAATTTTCATAATCTTAAAGGGTACTTATAGGAAGTTAGATATTTTCAATTTGTCAAACTTCTTGAGTGATAAGATTTTCATATTTTTATTTCCACAATTGCATATCTCCCTTAAGAATAAGAAAATAGTTGCCTTAACCACCCAATAAGCTCCCATGTTTTGTTGGGAGTGAGCTCCCGTCTCGAGGGGAGCGAGGTCCCGTCAAGCTCCCATCTTGGGAGCGCCGATTTGCGCTCCCGTCTTAGGAGCGCATCCATTTTAGAAGAATCCTGCTACTAAGCTTTGCACTCTTCCAGTTATCCGGTGTGCTTTTTTAGCATGATGGAATGTCGGCGCTACTTTAACTCAATTAGGGAAAATTGACGTTTCAAAAACCGGTGTGTTATCGGAGTGATGAATTTTATTTGTTTCCCACGATGACCCCTTGCTTTTTTGTTTTTCATTGCAAGACAGGAACTTTTTTAGTCCAACAATTAATCCTATGCCAAATGTTTTTTCTAGGAGCAACAGAAAAACTGCAGCAAAATTACATAACCATTACAAGAACTGCCAACCGTGAAAAAAACTGCCTACATGGATACCATCAAACTGTCCTTGTGCAAAGCATCAAGTTGGACCATAGTTGGAGTTGTAGTCACTACGCATGGTATGGGGGACACTTCGACAAGATGACGTACGGTTCTTGCATATCCGTGTGAATAATAACCAATAACTCAAGCTCCTCGTTGTTATTAACCTCATCGAAATCAATCTACAATTTTAAGGGGTTGCTAAGGTTAGTAATGTAGGAATCTACACTGGCATAATCAAAATTGAATTATCAAAACTTGGTACATCACATTTTCAGACTATAAAAATCTACAAATTGTGAACATAGAAAACAATTTTTTAAACAGAGCTTAGCCAAAATTTGCCTAGTTCGTTCCAATAAAATTCCTTTGTACGAGCTGGATGGTTTTTTGGAAGAAAATTTAACGATGTTCAAAGAAAACATCAAAGTAAAAGCGGACTTCCACTCTCGATTGGAATCGGACAGATTCAACTAGTTCCCCTCTCAGAGATAAACATGCTGACCATGTGAGCAACTCCTCAGCTCCCTCAGCGGGAAAAAAAAAAATTCCTATGGAGTATATTTACCCTATTTCATAATGCATTGAGTTTGTTCGTCAAAAAAAATAAAAGTTACCCTATTTCAGTTTCAGCTCGACAACCACGCAAAGAGGTCACAGATAAATGTTATCCATTCGGCTACAAGCAAGAAGACTTGCGACTCCAAATCAGATCACCAAACGTAGAAACCATAGCCATGCACACAAGCGGCAAAACTTATCCTATGGCACTTATCCAGTTATCCTTTGGATTCCAGACACAGCAGAAAATTCAAAGAGGCCAGATTTCTGTTATATTAAGGAGATGGCTCAACCATTAGTCCACATTTAGCCTATCGTCCAAGGCCTGTTACAGAGTTACCGAAACCACGAGCCAGATCAAGCAAGACTGTATAGACGTCAAAACCAAACAAAGAATAAGCACAACACGAAACACGGACACATTGTGTAAACATCTGAAGTGTTGAGACCCATGATTTTCAGCAGCTGAGTTTAACAAAATTAACAGAAGCCCTATATGCTACACTGTACAACAGGTGCACAACATCTACTGGAACCAAATCCAATTTCATGCCTAGTGGTGCGAAACAAAGATCAAAAGAAGTCAACCAAAACTAGTTTCCCTTTTAGATGGTCGCTCACCTCCCTCACATGAGATTTTAGGCTGAATCTACCCAGAGATCTCCACAACATAATCAAGTTTAAATCAGCATTCTGGAAGAGAGCGAGCAGAAGCAAAGGGAGAAAAGCTCGTAGCCGACTCGCTAAAATGCACAGGGTGCGGTTGATTACTTGGAGACCCAACATGACTTAAGCCACTTCCAGGACTAGGAACATAAGGAGATATAAATCTAGAATTAAGCGGTGATACAGAAGGGTAGCCCAATGATCTCTGAGAAGACGCATTTCTCAGGTCTACTGAGCTTCGGCTTGCACTCAAGTGAGGGGATCGGCGGTAGGTTTCAATGTAAGACTGCAGATAAGGCGTGCTAGGGACAGAGTGAATATGAGAAGCTGAATGGGCTGAAGTTGATGATCTCACAGATGACAATACAGAAGATGAAGGCACAGAAGCGGGGCTTGATGAAAGCAATGGCGTGCGTTCTGACGCCGGTGGATTATCACTTGTGCTAGTTCTAGCATCACGTTTGCAGACAGGGCAAAAGGTTCTCCATGTCGTAAGCCAAGCGTCAACACAAAAGGCATGGAATTCTGTTAAATTTCCAAAGAACAAAGTTAGTCAAAACTCACGTATATGACCACAAATTGGCATGATTAATGAAGCCATGTACATAACGTATTAGTTTAAGCATGGTATACAAGGAAATTTATGACCACAAAATACAATAAAAAACCTCTGAAAATATTGTACATTGAACGCGCTGGAACCTTGCTGGAATTTTTAATGTAATCTGCCAAATAAAATGTGGTCCATTTCCCAAGAAAAGCAACTGCAACTGTATCGTTATTTGTTCTTTATTATTCCAGTTTTTTCTTAACACAGCAACAGCTAAAGTTGCATCACTCTCATACATTTGGTGCAACAAAAATATCCACATCTGTCTATGGATAATAAGTAACAGAATAATCAAGTCTCTAAAAGTGTCAGGGGCCGGCTCTAGAGACACGGCCTTTAACACAACTTTTGACACAAGATTTCAGCCATTGAAATGAATGGTTGAGATTAAAACATTAAAGTTGTGCTCTCCCTCTCTCCTCTCTCCATCACACCTGATTTCTCTCTCTTCCCCACAATCTCATGTTCTACTCTCTCTCCCCTCTCCCACTTCACGATGGAGTGTTCTTAGTTGCACGAAGTGGGAGCGGGGGCAGGGGCGTGGGAGCGAGGGAATACAAAAGCTCCCAAGGTTGGGAGTGTGAGACGAGCGTGTACATATATTTTGAAAATAATGTAGCAAAGAGTATTCACTTTAAAAGTATAATCATTTTAGGAAGTAAAAATATGGACCAAGTCCTCCATAAGTGTAAGAAATGGGCTAGTGTTACAATATAGTATGATTTTCTTTTCAAGAAATCATGACTTGGGCTAGATATATGAGTTCATCAAAGACCAATTAATAAAGCCAAGTGATAAATCCTTATTTTCCCATGCAAAGATCATACAAAAGCTCCCATCTTTCTAAGAAGCGAGCTCCCATCTCAATGGGAGCGGGCTCCTGTCAAGCTCCTTAGTTGGGAGCACAAAAGCAGGCTCCCAAGCTGAGTGCGACACAACTTTAGAAGCTCCCTGCAACTAAGGGCGTGTTCTCTCTCACACGTACCTCACCTTCTCCGGCGAGCCTCTCTTCTCTCTCCCCTCCCCCTTCTTGGGCTCCCCCCATTTTTAAAGAAGCAAATCAAGAGGAAGGAAAAAATAACTCCTAATTAGCTTTCAGGATACTATGTCCTGAATATCATTAAGCAGAGCCAACAAGTAAGCATACAGGCCTGAAATACGAAAAACAGATTAGTCAACAATTACAGCTACAAAAAAATACAATAATTTCTTTAGCTGATAATGTTGACTGTAAGCTCGTGTATTTTGTAGCTAGACTTAAAAGCAACTTTAGAGCCATCCCAGAAATAGAGAGGACTAGACACATTGACAAGGAGAAAAGCACAAGGAGAGGAGTTGTTGTGGCATGGCTTTAGAGATACATAGTGGTCCCACTAGGGTCCTTGGAGCTTTAGGGGTAGGAAGCCAAGTTAGAGACTCAATGAGTTGTGACTCAGCCTGCATGGGCTCCAGGTCAGCGAGCAGCTTATTAAGATAGAAAACCATGGGGTGTGAAGAGTAATAAACATGGACTCGTCGAAATGTCTGAACTAAGTTCGTCACAGACACTTAACACTTAGGTAATCATATGAGATATGTACAGCATTTTTAGTTGGAAACCCAGTTTAGGAATATTATTAATTATTCAAGTTCACGGTAGAACTATGTAACTCCCGTATTATGAATAAAGTAGGTTTTTACAACTTTGTAAACTCAACTCACTAAGAAAACTAATAAAAATATGAATATTGTGCAGCATCCCTCAACCTTGGCATCTTACACAATAGTGGGATCTCATGTCACAAAGTTTCAGGATAAGAGGTCATACATCATACTCCTACAACTCAATATATCTTATGTTGCATCATAGTTTTTACTGGATTTAATAATCGAACTTAATATCACTAAGGTCTGAGGTCAACAATGCCCAAACGTGCGTAACCCTGAGCTTGGTTTCACTGTCTTGTGGGCAGGTGCATGTGGATGGTCCAAGAGTTTATGCTGCTCCATTTCCAGTCCGGGTTGTGGTTGGGCACTTAACCATCATCAAAGAAAATGTTGTTCCGGAGCGAAGCGGTTGGGCACCCCTTTACTGGAAAGAGGACCGGTAATTTGAGTTCCCATGATGTTGGCGAATGCCACAGATGGGGCAAAGGATAGCAAGCTCATGTGGTTGGATTCTGGGAAGATCACATATAGGTCTTTTGCTAGGTCGAAAAGATTGAAAACTTATTCACAAATTACATTTGCTGCTGATCTGATTAAAGGCACGACTATCCAAAAAGGACCAGCAATATGGGATGGAGGGAATGTAAACTAATAGTGGTTTTTCTTTGACCATTGGATTTATAAATACTTTATCCATACTTGCGATGTTTTGATGTGTATATTCCTTAGTATGTCTGAAGCATGTTTGGTTATAAAAAGAACTAAAAAAATAATCATATGAAATATTTTGATGACTGTTCAATATCTCCGGGGAGTATTTGATGAGTACGATAGTCCGACACAGACAATATATTATATACCTAACCTTATGAGTACAAAAGTGTGTGCTTCTTAGTCTATTATGCTTAGAATGCTCTCAGATGCCATAAATACTAGGAACCTAGGAATCTAGCACCCTCTACCTAACTACATACTTTTCCCATTAGATGTATCTATTCCTAGTGCAATAACCTTCTACGTAGAAACCAGTGACAACATTGACATTCATACAGTTCGCAACCCTAAAGCAATCCCTTTACTCAGACCAAATACCTTCACCTCTAAAGCCAATTTTAATCCTAACCCCTACCCTACCATTTCGCATTGATTCCCCAAAAAATCAAAGCCATTAAAAAAAAGGCTGTCCAGATATTCTAGGACTTTATTCTTTACAATGAAAAAAAAGATACACAACCATTTCTTAGTCAGAAACGTTTAACCCAATCACCCAAGTTTTTTGTGCCACCAACCCACTGTAAAATCTGTTCTAGGGTGCATTGTTCTAAGTTTCTTCGTGTAGTCCTGCATGTAAGCAAATTAGTACATATTGAACAATGTGTGGACTAAAAATGAACAATGTGTGGAATAAGTCATCAGGCTTCAACAAAACCTATCAAGATTGATAACTTTTTGGACTGATAAATTAATACATAGTGAACAATGCCTGATAACTTTTTGGACTAATAACTTTTGTGAGAGAATGACCGTCTCGTAAAGCGGGAAATAAGTACTTACAAAATAAAATTTTTAGGGGAATGGGGCGTTAAAACAAGAGAGCTATATCCACTGGCATAACCAATAAGCTATTCCATCACCTTAGCAATCATGAGTCTTCTATTCAGATTGTAAGGGAGAAATAGCGATATTTAGTTTGAATAACTAGGTCCCGCTTCCTTATATCCATGTCATAATTTTTCAGTTACCTTTCGTAGAAATTGACCATCAGGCTTCAACAAAACATTTCAATTTTTTTTTTTCTTCGAGAAAGAGCAAAACAATCACTGCAATACCTTTCAAGACTATTACTTTGTTCATGGTTTCACATGTAACTTCTTAAAGACTTTTTTTTTTTTTTGTTGTATAGCTGTTTCTTAGTTCTAAAAGTTATACCATGTTTTTTAACCTTGCAGGAATTAAAAAGTCCTTGAAAACTGCAATAAAAAGTTCTTTTATACTATATGAAATGGAAGGCCACTGAATCTCATGAGTATATACCATATGCCAAACATTCCTCTCACAATTCACATATATTTTGTAACACCCCTTAAAACTGAATGGTAGTCCAACATCAATGGGCTACAAAAGGGTTAATACATATATAAAGGGAACCTACATAGTATACAGGCTACATGGTATACCTGACCTATAGCTTTTGAAGCCACATTGCAAGGCTATAGGATTGCCGTGGACAAGCTGGTGAGCAGATCTGGGTCATTACAGATGTGTTAAGGTCTTTTACAAGAGGATATCTAAGAACCAAACTATATGATCCACTACAATTCAACACCGATATGCAAAATGGAGAATAAATATCTCTTCACGTACCAACCTTAAATTAGTTCAAGTTCCGGGCAAGGGAAACCTTGCCTCTGCAAGGAATCATAAATATGTATTGTATCAACTACATAACCAAATGGAAAACAACCATTAAGTATCATGTGATTCATAATAATACCAGCAGGAAATCGGTTGCCATGATAGAGAACTACCACCCGATCCACCCCAAACATAATGAAAACCACCAAAAATGCTTACCCAAAGAAACAAAAGCAAGCAAATCACCTTTGTATGACAACAGAAGAAAGTTAAAATTCCCAAAATTTGATGAGAGAAAAACTTACTGTGTTGACAAGGCAATATTCTAAGCTTTTCTCCAACGCTATAGTCTTCCAGACATATGGCGCATGTTGATGAGGTACAATTATCCTCTACTACAGCTGTAAAGATTAGACTTGGCATGGCTTTGACTAGACGACTGCTCATCCCATGGAATTCACGAACATGAGAAGATCGAGGTCTTTCTTGTCTTATGCGATTCCTCCGGACAAAGAAACAAGTGGCAAGCACTGCTGACATGGCAAGCAGAGAAATAAAAGATATGGCCATGATTGACCATGCTGAGTTCTCAAAGCTTGGGATTATCCACAGTTCCATCTCAGTAACACCAGCATACTTTATGAGTACTTCACCCGAAGCCTTGGAAACAAAAACAGCATGTATTTTTATACCGGCCGAATTCCCTGCCACTGCATAATTACCACGGTTTGATTAGCCATTCTATAAGAGACAACACAATTAGGCTCAATCTGTTTCAACGAAAAATGTCGGTCATCGAAAATTATTTTTGGTAGATTCTCCAACATGTAAACAAATTGCAATTTCAAAAACTGATATGGACTTCTGATATACCATTCCCAAGCTAAAGAATCTAGAGTTAGGTTTTCGTCTCCCGTTTTTTTATCCTTTCCCTCTATAGAAACTGTCTGTCTAATCTACATCAGATAAGATAGAAGAATTCATCAAAGTTCGAGAGTGAGAAGAAATAGGGGGATATACATATCGAAAGTAACTTCATTTTAGCACAGACCATGGGGATGCTCGATATTCACATTATATACAACCAGAGAGAGGTGATTGGCCTGACGCGCCAGTCAACGGCGCAAATGTCAATGTTAGAGCAAAAAGACATAAAATGTCTGTAACTAAATATTTTCTGAAGGTGATTAACTAACACACTTTGCGTAATGCTGCCCCACGAATTTGGAGCCAGTGTCAAAAATCAAACCATGAAAGACACCTAAGTTTGCTTCATTATGAGAAAACTAAAGTAGATTCACAAAGCATATGTCAACACCGAATATTAAAGATCACATAAAGTTCCACAGCCCTTACTTGCTACCAAATCACCGTCTACATTGTCATAGATAATGGCCGCTTTGAAACCAGCAGCTTGTGCTTTTCTAACTTTATCCTCAAAGCTACATCCTCCTCTAACAATCAATACAAACAGCGAACAAGTGGCATTAACAGTTGAATCAATCTTGCTCAAAGGCGAGCATGCATCCAAAGGATCCGCCACATACAACGTGCCACATTCCCCAGACCCTTTCAATGCAGGAGCTGAAATCACAAATAGAACAAAAGTTGAGGAATGCAAAAGAAAATGAAAATCGCATGCAAACACCACCCTAGATCAAAATACTGCACTATTGCTGAAACTTTAAAACCAAAGTTTAAATCCAAGCTTTTCATCAGATGATTATAAAACCCGAAACTCATAATCCCAGGATTGGCAAGGATATATTGCTTCCAAAATTCTTTGCATACCCTAACTTGCTCACATAAGAACATAACATTGTACATAAGGTTTAACCATTAGACTACCACTCTCAAGTCAAGTTATCCTGTTATCCAAAACTAGAAATAAACCTGCTAAGGATTCTATAATCCCAGTAAGTTTCAGCAGTCCGCACTAAATGCTTCGATATTTCAATCAAAAATTAAAAACACCCATCGTCAAAATTAGTCACCTTAGCGAAAAATCCCAAAATCTAAAATCCATCAAATCATCGCTTTAAAATACTGAAATTCCCATTTGTAACGATCTGTATAGGCAGCAAATGAATCGATTTGAATCTGATCCAAAGTTCTATACATTCGGAATCGGAAAAGATAACCCAGATTCCATACGTCCTTACACTTCCTGACTTGATCACATGTGTATTGAAATACCATTCTCAAGTCAACTTACCCCAAACTAAGAATAAACCCAGATAGAGACATCATATAAGAGTAATTTCTAGCACAAGTTCAGAATTAGTCGTTAAAACAAGAAACTCATTTCTAAAAATCATCAAAATTACGGTCTGAACACTAGAAAAGCTCAGCTGGCAAAGATAACCCAGATTCCATACTTCCTTACTTGATCACGTGTATTGAAATACCACTATCAAGTCAACTTACCCCAAACTAAGAATAAACCAAGATAGAGACATCATATAAGAGTAATTTCTAGCACAAGTTCAGAATTAGTCACTAAAACAATAAACTCATTTCTAAAAATCATTAAAATTACGCTCTAAACACTAGAAAAGCTCAGCTGATACTCACCGAAGTTAGCTTCGATGTCCTCGAACGACAAGGTTACGTTGTTGCCAATCAATACCACGTTGCCAAGAGCCACACAAGCCATTAGAGAGAGAAAGCTGCAGGCCAGGACCAGACTTGTCACCATCTCTGATCCAATCAGACAAGATCAAACACAAAACCACCACACACCGAGAGAAAAAAGAAAACAAAAGATGTCTAGTTTAGAGAGAGAAAATTAGGGTTTTTCGGAATGGGAACATCGGCTTCCATGTCTCGAATCAGTAATGCTACCCACACAGAGAAAACACACAGATCTTCCACATATAAGTCCACGTGGAATAAAAATTGCAAACGGGCCCACAATCTCTCTCTCCTCTCTTGCCTCCTGCTTTTCACTCTGCCCCCTTCAAACCCACACTCACGTTGTTCTCTATTCTCCCTAGTTTTTCTCTGCCCCCATTAAATCTTTACTCTTTTCCAAATAAATCCACTTTCAATCTCTCTCTTTCAGGATCCTTGACAAATCAATTGGAATTATAATATTCATATATGTTTTTTTCTCTTTTCTGGAACAAATCGTGAATTACTGACACTTGGTAAGAGCTGATATCACCATTGTTGGTATGCTTCCCAACCTAAATCTCGAAACCCTTCTCTCTCATACTCTGGAATACTCTGGAAACCACTGCTCTCTCATAC
This sequence comes from Rhododendron mucronatum var. ripense, assembly GCA_019656295.1. Lineage (NCBI taxonomy): Eukaryota > Viridiplantae > Streptophyta > Magnoliopsida > Ericales > Ericaceae > Rhododendron > Rhododendron mucronatum. Next base: position 260,176 of record BPLT01000038.1, on the reverse strand, counting down.
TCTGGATATCTATTCACCTCAACCGAATCAAAGGGTAGAACTTGTTGTGGATTAAAAAATTAAAAGGGAAATTTTTATGGCAATATGATTAAGATTTGCTAATATGAAGTGGCTGCGTACTGCATATTTTTTTGGGTAGTGTTGCATTTTCTTTAGAATAACTCATTTTTTGATCGGAGATGTGAAAACTTTTATGCAAATATGTGTGTGTGTGTTTGAGAGAGAGAGAGAGAGAGAGAGAGAGAGAGAGAGAGAATCGTGCAAAACGGAGATAAGTGTGAGACTGCGATGGGCATGGTGGGGTGGGCGTCGGCAGTGGTGAGACACGGTGGAGTTAGGGCTCGTCGGTGGTGGAAAAGAGGGAGAATTTCTGTTCAAATTTTGGGGAAAGTGGGTTTTGGGAGAAGGGTCCTGCAGAGAGAGAAAAGTTGTGGGGTCATTTGCAATTTTTTTTCCACGTGGACTAATCTGTGAAAGATCTGTGTTTTTCTCTGTGTGGGTAGCATTATTGGTCTCGAATTCTTTTGATGCCCTCCGCTGTCTCTGTGCGTGTTTTTAGGGGGAGAAAAGGAAACCTTGTCGCAGCAGAAAAACCGAAAGGAAAATCATAAATTTTTTTCTTCCATTTCTTTTTCTTCTTCTTCTTCTTCTTTTTTGGGCCGGGCTATTCGCAGCCACGTATTTTCTCTCATAGCCCATTTTATTTTGGTAAGTGGTTGTTGAAAATCTTAAATAACATTTCGGTAAATAGCTTTTGAAAATAAGATTATATTTCAGTAACTACATGTCGAAAATATATTCAACTTTCGGTAGACAACTGCCAAACATGCATTTTCGGTAAATAGCTGTTGAAAAAAATATTATATTTCGGTAATTTGATGTTGAAAATGTATCCTAATTTCAGTAACTAGCTGTCGAGTCTAATTGAAAATTTTTAACGGGCTGTGGGAGAAAATACGTGACTGCGAATAGTCGCGCCATATTTTTTTTTTCCTGTTTGGATTGGTAAATTTATGGTAAATTGCATTGAACGACCCCTGAGGTATACAACTAATACAGTATCACCCCTGTGTTTTTCTAAACTACATACTCGTCCTCAGTTTCCCACCAACATGACTTGTCAATTGTCATCAAACTTCTATGGGCACCCCAGTGGAGCCTAGGTCCCGTCCCGTAGTGCCAACCTGGACATTAAAAACTCCTAAGTGTTTTGGGTGGGGGGCTATTCGCAGCCCACTTCCTGCTACTCACAGTCGATTAAAATTTTTATCAATTACGGACAAAAATGCCCTCGTGCAGTTTGACCATTATACCCCTAAGACCTCATGTTATTTGACCATTTTACCCCCCTAAGAATATTACATACAACCACATACTCTTCGTCTGATTTCCCTGATTTTCCCTCCCCATTTGAAGAACGAGGTCTCCTCCCTCCCCATTCAAACTCCTCCATTTTCATCCCTACCCAGCTCCCACCACCCACCAGCAACCAACCTTGCCTATCTTCCTCCCATCCTCTTCCTCCTAAATTGTCAATGGAAATCTCGATTGTTTCATCTCCCTCTATAGCTAAACAAGAAATAGTTGACCCGTTAATACACTACGATTGGAGTTAGAAAATTACACAATGAAAGTTGAGAAACAAGTTGATAACATAGATGTTGTAGTGACGGAGCAAAAATCGCCGTTGCAAGAGGTAACCATTTCAATTTCAGTTCTGGCCCGACACAGTCGGACACATAGTGCCGAAACTTTACTAACTTTTCGAACTCTAATGTCTGAATTATGTACAACTATTCGGATATTAATATCCGAATATTGTCAACATTTTCGAACTCTTATATCCGAATTTGGTGCCAGTTTTCAGATGTTAATACCCGAATGAAACTGCAGAGAATCTTGCGCTTATCTGGTTTGTCTTTAGGTGTTACAGGGTGACACTTCAACACTTGGTAGTTTTGTAGGGCCATCGACTATATCTACTTCCATTCGTCCTCCATGCGATTATTGGAAAGGCCACAAAATCCGATGAAGGAGAAGAAAAAGGAAAGCATTTTTCGGAGAAGGTTCCTCAACCAAAAGTTATTGGAGAGGCCGTAAAAACTGACAAAGGAAAATGATTTGTTGCGGAAAAATGTCCTACTCCCCTGTACATGAAATGGTTTCCGATCGGAATTAGAAAGTACATTGAGAAAATTATAGATGTTAAGGGGGATGGAAATTGTGAGTATCGAGCAATAGCAGTTGGGTTGGGTCATGATGAAAAGGAATGGATAAATGTTAGAAAGATATTGTTCATGGAATTGGAATATTATTTTTCCCTTTACGGAGGGACATTCGGTAGAAGAGTTGCGCCATAAATTGAACTTCTATCGAAGTCCCGCTCCAAAGGATAGGTGGATGATCATGCTAGAAATGAGTCACCTCATAGCATCCATTATTTAGGTGGTGGTCGTTTTCTTATTGAATCATCAATGTTTTACGTTCCTCCCACTATGATATCCGCCTCTTTCCCCTGAGAGTCGACGTTTGATTGCGCTCGGACATGTTAACGGCAATCACTTTGTAACGGTACATTTATGACTGAATTCTCCCATCCTGCCTATTGCAAGGAATGGATATATACATCACTACTCATCCGCGGATGGATGGGATACATAATATTCAAACAAGATCAAAGAGTTTAAAAGCATAGTGGAGAATGATGTGGCAACGATGGACATAATCAAACTAGACTAGGTTGGCTGAAAGGACTTTTATGTAAAATTTTAATTCCTAGAATCTTATTGTAAAATATGAAATTTATGCAAACCCATTCGCAGGTAGTGTTTTATGTTTGTCTAGAGCATTGCCTGTCCGTATGACACTCGTCATTTAGATTTAAATTTTCATATACGAGTATTGTCTAGCGAATTATTTGTGCTTAGAAAAGTATCAAGAATGATTCAAACCATAAAATTTATGTTTTGATGCCCTACTTAGCATTCATACTTTCACGGTATCCAATTATCACAAATATGCTAATAGTTATTCGCAATAAAACAAAAGTCATTCCACCACGGAAATTAGTCCATAAACCATGGCCATAAAGTGTCCAAAATAAATACAAGGCCATAAAGTCCATCAAAAACAAGTCAAGAAAAAAACAAGTCTCAAGTATGGTCATGGCGCCGGCACCTAGTGTAACGACTCGAGTAACGATCCGAACTAGGGCTTGCTATCCTCTCTTCAGCAACCTTCGGTCCCCTCAAAGTCCTCCGCACTTCAACAAGTGTTTGTCATAGATCATATGGGCAAGTTGAAGTCGTAGCCCTATTCCCACCCAAAACACTGTCCAAAATGGCCAAAGCTGCTACATTGCGCTCATCTACACTCTTGGTAATTCTGTGCAGGAAACATAGTTTTTCAGTAGAGCAATCTGTGATCGAATATTCATTAAAAATCGTGTACTTCATATTTTTTGATGATTCCATCGCCAAAACAACAACTTAACAATCTTTAAGACTCGAAAGAACCCATAACCAATAAACTTGTCTAAGTATAACAAATTTGATGAAAACGGAGCTTTGGATGCTGCCCAGATTTTTCAAAATTTCTCAACATCAATAGCAGTAAGCAGCTTCAAAATTCTACAAGTTCATGCTCATAATCCATCTATATGTACCAACTAACATGCATCAATCTTGGGTACAACACACGAATTAAAGATAGGAGAATCAGATACTAATTTATGAATAAAGATAAGTGAATCGAATTCTAATAACCGAAATAGAGTAGACTAATTGGACTGTAATGTCCGAATGGGGTATAAAAATTTGGCTATTAAAATCCGAATGAGGCAGTAAATTTTGGATATTAAATTCTAAATGAGCTAACAATTCAACTTCCATAATATTCAAATAGCATGTCTACAATCCAATTGAAACTTAATATTTAGCCATTTTGAATAACCAATTATAGACAATATGTGTATCCCCGAGTTCTAGCATACTTATAACTTATCAAGCAACAAACCATCGTAAGAATTACAGAAACTCATTAGAGGGTACTAATCGGACTGTAATGTCCGAATGGGGTATGAACTTTTGGATATTAAAGTCCGAATGAGGCAATACATTTTGGCTATTAAATTCTGAATGTGCTAACAATCGGAAATTAAAATCCGAATGATGCAATCAATTTTAGATATGAAAATTCGAATATGGGGCAAACAATCGGACTCTAAATTTCGATTAAATCTGAAACATACGAAATAACAGTACATACTTATTGTGGATTCCTCAAAAAAATTCAAACAAAAATCGAACAAAAATAAAAAAATACTGCATAATATCAAGATTCAAAATTTTACCGATGTTCAACTTCGAAATAGTTGGTGATGCCGGCGTGTTGTGCTTTCTTCTCACACCTCCTTCACCTCAAAGTTGTTGTACTGCTGTTATGGTGTGGCGAGAGTGATGTGGTGACTGATGGAGGAGAAGAACAAATGGGGCAAGAGGAGAAGAAGAAACGGGAGAGAGAGAGAGAGAGAGAGAGAGAGAGAGAGAGATGGGAGGTGGAGGTTGGTGGTGGCGGCAATGGTGGGCAGGTAGGTGGTGGCTGTACCCATGGGTGGTGGAGGAGCGGACTGGAACGGACTGAAGCTGTGGAAGAAAACTTAGGTTAGAAAAGGGAAGGGAATGGACGGACTGAATCGGGTTGTATGTTTATTGTATGGAAGGGCAAAAAGGGGAATTTAGGGATAATTTGTTGGTTGCAAGTAGCAAATCCTTATAAGGTGGTGGTTTGTAGGTAGCAATCGACTGCGAGTAGCAAGAACCGGGCTGCGAATAGTGGCCACCTTTTGGAAGGCATGCCACTCCTTGCTCAAAACTCGTGTCAGATATAAATGTCACTTGTACTCCAACAAAACCTCTCTCCATTGTTTTTTTTTGCTTAACAAATTTTTTATTAATCAATGAATGAGCGGAGGCATACAAAGATTAAAATGATTACAGAGAAGACGACATAAAAAACAAGTATAAAAATCCTAACTAGATTAGTACATCTGCCCCCGACAATCATGTTTATCCATAAACCAAGAACCAAAATGCTAGCCACACAACGTACGGACACACAATCAGGTACACAACCGCTGACGTCATCAAAAAAACGACGTCGTTTTGATTAAAAGAAAAAAAAATTTCTTAGGCACGCCTTTCCCTTCCCCTTTCCCTTTCCACGATCAAAAATTTAAAATACAGATGAGAGAGGGGCTCCCACCAGCACCACCGGCGCCCAGCGCTCCTCCATCACAGGCGACCTTCAACACCACCGGATTCTCGCACCCCGACGGTCACTATCTCTCTCTCTCTCAAACACACTTGCTGTGAAAGAAACCCAGCGAAGAAATCCCTCTCGCCATCTCGCCCACTCTAGTTGCCGGATTCCGGAGTAACTAACGTCGGACGAATTCCTCACCTCCCTCAAAGGTATTATTAGACTTTTCGTTTCTATGTTTGTGTAAGCCTACTGAATTTATAGATAATGTTGTGTTCTTGAAAAAAAGGGCTTTGGGGTTTTGATTTCTATTTTGGTTGTGTACATGGAAAGAGATGTTTTTGATGGGATTGACAACGATACAATGATGCAGAACCTTGAGAATATGAAAACAACTCGTTTTTAGGGAAGAAAACCCAGATCTCACGCTTAAAATCCACCACGATGACACTGAAAACTAGATTTCATGCTGAAACTCCGCCACCATCGACCACTGCTATATTTTGGGCAAATGACTCAGAAATCAAAGTGAAAATCCACCACCATCGTCGACCACCACTGCGTACCATCAAGCCGTTTGAAATTTGGTTCTCCCTCGAATTGGTGAAAAAGTTGAGTAAAACTCAAATTGATATGGGTTTGGGTAAAGGAGTGGAGCTGATTTTTGGGTGATTTTTAATCAATAGCCATTTGTATGATTGTTTCTGATTTGCACAATGGTTGCCACTTGGATCTCAACAATGCTCATTTGGGCAAATGTTTCCACATTCTTTGGAGGTGTTAGAGCCCCCTACATATCATTATGTCTCTTAAAATTGGAACAAGTCTCTTAAAATTGGAACAAAAAAAAAATTAAGCTGGAACAATTAGTTTTTGGTTGCAGGTAAGAGCATTTTGCAGCCTGCTAAAAAGTTTTAGCAGGCCTGATGAAAGTTGGGGATGAAATCCTAGCTAAAGACGGAGGTCATTTTCTTGGTTTTGAGGTTTCTTTCAATTCCAAATCTGGGTTTTGATTTCTTTGTGTGGTTATTTATAGATGATTATCATGCCTTTGTTTATATACATACATGTAAATGAATGCCTTTTTTTTCAGTTGGGAATTCATGCTTTCGTTGAAATGTAGGTGTTTCAATGCCCTTCGTTTTTTTGTGTGATTTCAGGAAGGTTTTCATGTCTATTTTCTCAAAGTCTTCTTTAGGAGAGAACAATGAAACGAAGTAAACTTGGATTTATATTGCAAATTGTACACTGTGATAGCATACCTATTAAATGTGGGGTACTCAGGAATCAGGATTGAAAGTAGAGAACAAGTAGAATGTCATCACTTGTATCACCTGTTGCTGTAATGTGGTGTTCATCTAGGGTTAAAGTTCATGGAAACTCTTTCAAGAGGCATTACTTGACACTTCTGACTAGTATTCTGTTTAGAAAATCTTAATTAGCTGTGCTCCATTGTGTTGGTAACATTTGTTTGAATATGACCTGTACATTGCTGTGCCTTCAGTTATGAATTTGACTTGTAAACAAGAAAAAAACTGAGGCCTATATGAAATAACTCAGCTTCTGACTATATAACTCTCGTTATAGTCAAGAAGGATTAGAAAAGATGAAGTCCATTGTGGGCTGAGGTTATGAGATTTCAGAATACTGGGAGTAGATAATGAGAGTAAGAGGAGTACGATGGAAGTGGTGACTATGTAACTTCTTCCTTATATTAATGTCTCTTTATGCTTCAATTTTAAGATCTTACAAGCACACATCTATTTTTGCTTGGAATCCTGAGTTCGTTTGCCGCCTAGCATACTTGATTATTGTCATAGAGATTTTGACTTCCTTTGGCTGATTGGCTGTGAAATTGTCATTGATTCATACAGATTAAGAGTATTAGGTTGCCAAAGAGAATTGGACACCATAGCGGCTTTGCTTTTGTAGAGTTTGGCACAAAACAAGAGGCAAATAATGCCGTACAAGCTCTTTCAAGTACACATCTGTATTCGGCATCTCGTACGTTTATTTTACCAGCTCCTCAAAACATTTTTATCTTCCTATATATTTGGACCACAAAAAAAAAAAAGCTATAACGGCCAAAACTTTTACATTCAGGTTCTGGAAAGAGCAAAAGAAAGGGAGAGGTTAGAAGATTTACGGGCTAGAATTGCTTCTCAATTCAGTGACAGATAAGATGGGATGAGTTCAATCATGCCTTCGTTCATATGGCGCGGCCAATGGAGAGAGCCATAACTACATGGGATCACTTGATGGTGGAGTATATCAGGAAAAGTATTCTGGAAACTCAAGGACAGGGATGCGGAGTACAACAAAATTTTACAAAAATGATGAATGCAACGGATAATGGTGAAGAGTAGTTCACTTGCATTGTATTGTTTTTTTTTTCGTGTCCTATGTCCTGTGTCCCCTTTTGTATCCTTGAAAGCTATCCATGTCGTGTCCTACGTCTTGTGTCCACATCGGCTAACATTTTGTGGTTAAAGATACATGGATTTGTTTGGATTGTATGAACTATGACCAACTTAAATTAAAGACCTGATTGGTTGTTGGTCTTGTAATGACCTTTCATGAAGTAAATGGTCTGGAGATTTCTGTTTCAAGTTGACTTCTTTAATGAGACATATTCTAGTGTATTCTGGAAAAAAATTGGCATAACCTCCCCTATATTTTGGTCGTAGCCCGATGTTTTGCATCTCATTCAGTACAACAATAGAAACAACATGAGATTGCGCACAAGCCCACCTCGGGCATTTCTCATTCTAAATCACCATTCACAAGCCACATTCATAGCCAAAATCCATTGCTAAATTATCATTTCACAACGAAAACCATAATACAATAAATTTAAAAGCCACGCCGAGCCATTCTCATCACAATTATCAATTGCATATGAAGTTAGGTTTCACAATACTACAACTTCATATTACAAAGCTTAGTACATATTGATATTCAAAAGAATCAAAACTACAACAAATTGACCATTTTCCTTGGCCTTTGATTCACTTGAATAGCTTCAATCTCCTTCACTGCCTTTTCGAGTCGCCACTAGTCTTTGCAAAGCTATTATCCATGCATGGCATCAGGCAGTAGGAGAAGGCTTGCTTGGTTGAACTCCCTTCTTGGCTGTCTTGTTTTAGGAGTGAAGATGAATAGTATAGCAAGTGTTGCTTGCTTCCTTGCTCAATCCAGCTTCTGTTTGATATCGCTTAGTTTAAATGAACATAAATCCAAGAGAAAGCCCCTTCCCCAATAATCACATTGTGTATAAGTGCCTTGCTTTTCACATGCAATTCGATAGAAACTAGAGGCCGATCGCAATCAGTACCAATGACGATGACAGAATCTTTTTTTGTGGAAAGCACGCCCCCATATCTAACTTTCACAGCAGCTGCGTTATCCTTTACAGTTGCATGATACTTGTTTCGGATCAACCAAGGATAAGCTTGCTAGGACTCGGTTTCGGTCGTCACAGTGCCTATACATGCAACTCTGCAAAAGAGAAAAAACAAGAAGAACTAAGGGCTGAAACTGAAACTGAATCTTACAAAATGATTAAGAATATACAATAGAATACATCATATAAAATGACTAAGAATAAACTTCATATGAAACCATCAAGTCGAGTCAAACCTACGTTAGAGTTCAAGTCACTTAAAATGCAACACTTTCCTATCTTCTATTAATGTGAGAGCTATTAATGTTTCCAAGTTAAAACTCATTAATCACTCTTCGAGGTTTTCAACTACATATAACCCACAATCTCAAAGCAACCATTTCAAGTACACAACCTGTAAGCTCCAGGCCAAGGACTAAAATTGCAGTCACTGAAACTTCAATTCATCAAGATGGCTGCATGCATTTCTAGCCCAACAAAGGCAATGCCAAATTGGGTCTTGGAAAATCTGATTAAAATAGAAAGTAGGTTTGTCTCTATTCTGTAAGGCTCCCACTAATGACAGAAATTCAGTAGGTAGATGGCATCTCCCCACTTCCAACACTTTTTGTCAAGACGAAGGATACCTTCCTCAAGATTGTTAGCAGTTCTTGTTAATGTAAGCTGTTTCCAGTTGATAAATTGCGGTCCCCGGGAGAAAAAAAAAGTTATTGAGGAAAGGAGAACAGAATAGAGAAAAAGAAATAGGGAAAAACTTAATATTCTCTATGAGGGCTTCATTCAAGAGCCACTGATATTACTACTACCATAATGTTGTTAAACCACACCTTGTGCTGGTTTATGTATCATCTCCCGCAATGGAGGACAAAAATATTCAAACGAAATGCTAATTCGGTAAATAGTAAGAGAGCGGGAATACATGTAATTGGATAACATCGTTGTACATCAGACATGAGATTACTATAATTGATAGGGTGGTTTTGTAAAACTTGAGATTTTGTACATCAGCCAGTTCAGTTCCATCCCTTTAAGCTAATTTGACTCTAACGTCAAACAAAACCCTAATTTGCAAATTTTGTACATCAGACAGTTCAGTTTCATCCCTTTAAGCCAATTTGACTCTAAGTTCAAAACAAAACCCTAATTTTCAAATTAGGGTTTTTTTTTAGGAAACTTGGGGTTTTTTTTTTTTCTTTCAGCAACTCAGCAAGACAGCAATCAATTAAGATTTAAGGGTACTAATTGAAACAGAGAGAGAGAGAGAGAGAGAGAGAGAGAGAGAGAGAGAGAGAGAGAGAGACCTTACGTAGTAAAGGTAACGTCGTCGGACTGCCCAGAAACCGTTGGTGGTGGCTCTGGGGATCATTGGGGTTGGGTTTTTTGGTGGTGGAGGTGAGAAGCTTGATCACCGGTGGAGTTGAGAGGCGTCGTCACCGGTGGTGGTGGTTGTGGGAGCCCCCCTCTCTCTTGATTCTGTTCTCTGATCGTGAATATGGGAAGGGAAAGGGGAAGGGAAACCGTCGGGAGCTGTTTTTTTTTTTTTAATAACCAAAACGACGTCGTTTTTACATGACGTCATGCTGACGTCAGCGGTTGTGTGAGTTGTTGTGTGGGAGTTGTTGTGTTTGTAGCATTTTTGATCCACCTAGCATCTAACCCGAAATCACGCTGTAGGAAAACAACATCAACCTCAATAGCATCTCCAAAATTTGCAGAGCCTAACTAAGGCACCAAACCAATCATCTGCATGGGAAACAAGACCAAAGCATCAACACCATTAGAAATAGGGGTGTTAAATGAGCGGGTTTGGGCCAAATTGGGTAAATTATAAGTGGGTTGGGTCTTTAATAGGTTATTGACCCATTTAGACCAAATTAGTTAGGAGTCCAATTACCCATATCCAACCCAACCCATTTATTTAAAATCAAACCTAATCCGCTCATTAACCCAATTAAAATTGAAAATGACTAAAATACCTATATACACTGAAATGACCATATCACCCCTGTACATTTAAATGACCAAATTACCCTTACATACTAAAATTACCATAATACCCATATATACTAAAATGACTGAGTTACCCCTATATACTAAAATTACTAAACCGAATGGAGATTTTGCTGATCCATATTTGTGACGGTGGCAAGGTTAGGGGCTTGAGCTCTCGTCAAATTTTTGTGATCGGTCAATTTTGGGCCATTGCCGCTCACCCGGAATCCATAACCATGATCAGGGTTGTTCATTTCCTAAGTCTAAAATATAAAAGATTAAGTTTATCCTACATTGATTATATAGTTGGTATTGTTGAAGTTTAGTTTTTCGTCAATCAGTTACGACAAGAAGATATATAAGATTTGGATTGAAATTATTAAATTAAAAAGGCTAACATAATTAAGAAGATAAGCATAATATAGCAAAAAAAAAAAACCACGTTGATTAAATATTGATAGTCACGTGATCGATTTCTCTCTTCTATGTGCTAGTTACATTCTGATTCTTCATTTTTTTTTTCCCCTTAACAAGCTTATGACTGAGCAGAGAACGGAGAACGCAAAATAGAGGAGAGAGAGAGAGAGAGAGAGAGAGAGAGAGAGAGAGAGAGAGAGAGAGACGAGCGAATACAGTTCGAATCCGATTTGATCAAGAAAAAGGTTCGCTTCACGTAACATGTTTACTTTTATTTTTTTCATTTCTGAGGTAGTTCTATTTTTTTGTTGGGTAATGTTCATGATCCATTGGGCATTTAAGTTGACCCAATTGAAACTCAATTAAGACCCAATAATAAATGGGTTTAGATAGGTTTGGACCCATTCTAACCCAACTAATAAATGGATTGGATTGGGTCTATTTTTTAATAGGTGGGTTTGAGTTTCTTCATGGATCTGGGTTCAATTTGTCACCCCCAATTAGAAACAAGAGCAGTACTCAGAATCAGGCCATAACCACACCCTTCCCCTGGTAGAATCTACAGAATATAACTGATACATCTCTATCATGCAAAACAGCAGCGCCAGTTGCACCTCCACAATATAGCATCCCCACTTGAAGTTAGCAGCAGCAGCACCACCATCATCATGCTTTACCGGAAAACATATATCGAATTGGGTCTCATTTGTCATGCGCTGAGGATCAAAACCAAACACACACACACATATAAATTGAGAGAAAAATGAACTATTATTGAACCATATGCGATGGTACTACGAAAGAACTCCCTGGAAGAGAATCCCTCTGAGCTCGACTCCTTCTGGTTCTCTCTTGCACCCTCACCACACTCGGAAATTCCAAGCTCTTATACCACACAATTTTTTTCTTACACTCCAAGTGCTGAGATTACAGGAGCATTTATAGGCTCCATGGGAGCCTTCTTCAACCTTCTTCGATGAAGAAAAGTAGGAGACATGTGGGAGCTGAGCAATGGAGGAGGTAGTTGGATGCTGGAAGGTGAGATGACGAGCCAAAAATGAACATTTTTTTTCATCCATTTCTTTACTAAATTATTGATTCACATTTGATATAAGCGACATTTAGGGTATCCACAATGCTATAATCAAAAATTGATAATCAAAAGTTGTCACATCAGCTTTTAATTATTCATTTAAGAGATTATTAAGGTTAGCAATGTAGATGTCTACAATGACACAATCAAAATTAGATAACCAAAACTTGTCATATCTTCTTTTCAAACTACAAAAAATTAAAAATTGTGAACAGTAGAAAATAGTTTTCCTAAAAATAGTTTTGAAACTAATAAAAACTATTTGCTAGAAATAGAAAATAGTTTTTGAAACTTTTTTTTTTTTTGAAAAAAAACTATTTTTAAAAACTGTTTTCTAAATAAAAAATTATAAAAAATTTTATTTTCAAAGATATTGTTCAAAAGAAAGTGAGAGAGGAAAATGGGAGAGAGATAAAACATTTTTGTGTAATGATTGGTGTATTTGATTGAGAATATGTAGGGTCTATCAAATTTGGTTATTGTCAAAATATTGCTAATTTTGGTTATCCAAAGTCCAAAATTTGATTATTTCTAAGGAGATGGTTAGGTTTGATTATAGCACTGTGAGCCATATTTTGCACAAACATTGTTAACTTTAAAAATATTTTACTTTTGATTATAGCACTGTGGATACTCTTACCCGACATTTCTATCCCCAAGTTTCCGTACCTGAACTTTGACTTGAACTTGAGACTCGGAAAATTTCACTAAAATTTATGTCTACTCATGAAGTGTTTCATACACATCAAATGAGCATAGTTTTTTTTTTCTCAAACTTCTAGTCAATTCAGATAAAAGCAAAAGTGAGGGCCACATATGGCCTAACTAAATTTGGTTTGCAAATTTCTAGAAAATTGGTGTTTAATTCTGTGTTAGCAGACAAAATTGAATTTGACAGAAAATACTGTTGATTTCTTTTGCACTTACTTAACCCTGTACCTTTATTTCCTTTCTCCAAAAAATGGTATGCTACAACTAAGTGTTCATTGTAACTAGTTCATCACTTCACTTGGTTACAATTAATGAACACCTAGTTGGGTGTAATGTCTCATAATACAGGATTATATCTGGAGAACTCATTCCATTTATGCCACATGAACCATTCTCCCAAAAAGGTTCTCTTCTTGGGAAAATATTGCTATGTTACAACTAAGGCCAGGTTCAGGTACACATGCATGGCCTTTGAATTTGCCAATTTTGAAATTAAATAACAAAGAAAAACAATTGTTCTCTGGAATTTTTACATTTACTTCTACTCAAATTCCTCCTATATGGCAATCTCGCCATAGTTAGTATAAATCTAATAGGCCCAAACCGCCGCCAACAAATATCATTTTCCCATAGGCTACCTGTTTGTACCATCCCCAGGCACTAAACCATGGTGTTGGCAGTGGGGAGTTCTAGTAAGTCCGGCTTCAACACATGCTTGGATAGTACATACCAGAAAGAAACTTTACAGAGTTTCCAGATTCACATATGAAAAAACAGCATCGATCCCTCTTGGTAGATCATTGGCTCCATTGAGAGTGAAACAATGCTGTCAGCATATTACTCTGGATGCTTATCCAAAAATGCATCGGCGTCTGTATTGTTTTTTCACCTACTGTCTTTTTATGCTTTGATACGCCTTAACACAATATAAGCTAGTAACCGGTATCCTACCAGCATGAAAAGCAACGCTCCAATGCTTACTGCCGGGTGAATCTGTCCTTCAATGTCTTCTTCAATGAACTTACAGCTAGAATGTTGGTGTCTTCCATAGCGCGAGCAACCCAAAAGAGACGATATACCCTTACCTCCCCCGTATTGGACATTGATAAGAAGCCTATAGCAATAAAATGTCGTAGACACATACTTCATCCAAGTCATGCAAGCCGGCACCTTATGCACGTAAAACCCTCCCGTTATCACAAATGCTAACATTGTGACAGTAACTATGGTGGATGCCTGTTTAGCGTCCATGATCAACGCGCCCAGGGCAAGCCCAAGGCCTTGTGAGGCAAGCACGTAGCTGAGCAGAACCATTAGGGTCAAAAGAAAAGCACCAAAATCGGGTTTTAGACCGGTCATCCAATACACTATGGTGATGAATATAGTGGGCAGAATGAGCTCCATCGGTAAATCTCCAACTATCCTGGCCATGAAATATGATGAAAGGGTGTACATACCAGAAGCACGTTCCTTCAGAAAGATGGCTCGTTCTTGAGGGAACACAAAGACTGCATTGAAGGAGGGGAGGACACCCCAGAAGATTGAGATGAAGAAGAGGAGGCCTAGTCGGTCCTGAATGTCGTGGAAAACTGAGTGCCACCACATGGAACCAGCTAACATGGAGGCCGCGAGCACTTGGAACACTCTAAGGGAGTTGAAGGCCTCGTGCCTTCGCTCCTTGAGACTCCTTTGGAGGAGAATGGAGAATTGGTTGAACCAGGTGGAAATGTTGCTTCCAATGTTAATTCTGGTTGTCGACTTCTCTCTTGGCTTCATAGGTGGTGTGTCCATGCATGCAGCTTTCACCTTGGGGGCTAGTAAATTGTTGTAGGAGGCTACAAGGGATTGCTTTATATTTGGCTTCTCTCTTTCACTTACACCATCGATACGGCACACACCTGCATAATATTTATGCACAGTTTAACTAATTAGTCACCCGTGGGAGAATACCAGCAACACACATGAACCAGAGAAATAGTTTTACAACAAAAGCCAAGACTTCTAGTAAATTTCTGGAAAACAATTCTCAAAATTTTAAAGTACAATCATGTAAGCTTGTATCCAGATCTCCATTGATCGATAGACGTGAAAGAGCTTCATTAACATTTTTAGTTGAAATTAAAATTGCTCGAAACCAGTTTGTTTGGGCGAACAAAAGGGCATTTGCAAGTTTTGTGTTCTCGCACCACATAGATTTGCAAAATTATAATAGAATACGTTCCATCCAAAACTTCGAATGTTGGGGCTTGAGAATTCAATTAATGAGCGGAGTCCAATCTGTATATCCAGGTTCATATAACTAACAGATTGCACAAGGTGCATAAGTATTATAGAGTCAACAAGAATTGAGTTCAGACACACAAGAAGTTTTACTGGTTTAGCATATGCTTCCGGTACACTTCTAATCCAAGGAATAGAAACAAAGGACCAGACTTACAACCTTTAAACTTCAAACAACATACTCTTTTCTTCTATAAGAATTCCAATCAGTGTGTTGATAGGATTCGAATCAATAACAAGAACAAAGGTAAAATAATTATTTCGGATTTGAATACCAGAAACAAAGGAAATGAATCTTTGACTACAATATAATATGAACGAAAGATTCTGCTGTAGTAGAGAAATAATCATTCTACGTCAATCCACAAACAAACGACCAAACAAATCCTATCACAAGGCAATTTCCACCTAAAAGCCAACTTAATTGCCTGCATTTTTTTCCTTTCCAAAATGGTAATAACTTCGACAAGACAATAACCTAGAAGTACCATCCGTTCTTAATGAAGGACAAGAAAGCCACAAATGAGTGTAGCGTTCCCAGGTACAGGCACTTAGACCACTACTACGTCTCCTAGCCAATGAATGGCTACCCCATTCGCATCATTCCTATGCACTAAGGAAAGGTCACACTAATTAAAACCCCAAAACACGTAGCAGAGAGGCTGACAAGCCAATCCATCGGATTCAATAACAATAAATCCTATACAATTGAACCTCTTTGGCCAAGGTAGACGCCGTGGTCCACAAAACCAATGGCAGGCATACATACCCATTAGACAGTAGCTGAACGAGAGCGATGTCTAGAATAAAATACTCCCATTTCCCACTAAAATCTTATTTTACTCTTGTTTCATCTACACTTTCTTCGTCCCTCTCTCTCAAGAATAGTTGGAAAAAAAATGGGTTTGAGCCTATCTTATCCCAGAATTGGGAAAAAAATTGGGTAAAACCCAAATATGGGAAAGGGTTTGGGTCATGATTGGAGAGGAGTTTTTGAGAGTTTTGCCCAAATTTTGGTTTTGGGTCTTAAAATGGGTCAAGGCGGGAGATGCTCTTAATATCCTATCACTTAACATGTAATTCCTTCTTCATCAGTTCGTTAGGTTTCTTTGCAATGAGAATTATTGTTTAAGGGGAAAAGATGCATCCATCTTAATGATGCACTCACCACAATAAATAATTTTCCCAGAGATCATCGATCTCGAGGTCCCGTGATCCAACTTTATTCTTGCTTTTTAATTTTTTCCTCCGTTCCATTTTTACTGGACCATTGGGCTTTATGTGAAACACATTCATGGGTTAAAAATGGGGCCTATAGCAACACATATATACTAGTGCTAAAAATAAGTGGAGACCCTAGTTTTTGGACATTTTGGAGGGGCTTAAGGTTTGCGTCTCATGGACATTAGCCTAGAGCCGGCCATGAGCACAACAGAGTGGTATAAAATTATTTTTCTTCCGAGCATCTTATTCTTACTGGGGAAAGATTAAGAGTGAACACCACTAGAATTTAAAAGACGTACGTAATATAATCATTTAATTACTGATGGCCGATCATCGTAATTTTTTTTGCGACCAACTGATAAGACAAACACTTCCGTTCATCGAAGTGGACCCAAAATAAGCACTGACTTAAACTAAGAAGCACGAACTCGTCAACCAACTTCAAGTATTCATGTCCAACACGTGACCAGCACAGACATGACTCCGTATCCCTCGAACACATATCTGCCACGTCTTAATATGAGTCTAATTTTATTGTTATTAGTTTTTACTCAGGGTACTTTCGGTGAGAACATGTACGTAGTCTTGGGACATGGCAAGGACACATTGGGAGGTTAAAATGCATTTAAGTTTCTAAAACTTTATCCCCAATCAAATTCCATGGATATATTGATCATGAGTAGTTATATAGTGTCTGTCGATTCATATCTTCATAACGTCAAATACTATTTGCGATTTATCTTAGTTTGATGGAAATAATATCTGCCAACTTTTATTTTAAAAATTTGTAAGACAAATGTACAATATAAATGTATTTCGTAATTGACGTCTTCCTAACGTATCTGCATGACGTGTTTGCACTTCCATGTCATATCGTGTTTGTATCCCTTGTCCGTGGGTTCCATGTAGGCAGGCAAGTAGAGTGGTGGTAGCCAAGTGGTGGGCACTATGTACTCTCTTGCATTTGACTGGAGTTTAAACATCACTAACTATAAACTATCAAATGTTGACTTTCGCCAAGAAAAAAGAGAGAGTAGGGACTAGAGCTAGAGATTATCGCTTATGAAATCGAAATTTATTATCACCAATAGCTGTTTGCCAGCTACGTACACTAACAGATGTCAATTAAAATTGAACTTGTTTTGTCAGGCCAAGGTTTGTCATGGTCCACAAAACCAATGGCAGAGAGCATAAATGATCTCTACTAGACTATAGTTAGAAAGAGATTTATAGAACAAAGAACTCACAAATCCCACCTCAATTTGGTATCATTTCTATTTAGATAATACTGTAGCTTTATTATAATGAAAAATAACTAGTTTGATCTGCTATTATAGTGTTGGTGGTGATTAATTAAGGTGGGAGCTCCTCCACTGACCAAATTTGGTGCTGCTGATGAGTTGGGCCACCACCCACCACCACCACCACCACTACTACATCATTGTCCCAATATTCAAACCCACAAAGCTCCATTAGTGGATAAAAATGGGCCTTCATTTGCAAACCATCCTAACACTTGGTGCTCCCTAAATATTTCAAGTTTAAGATAATGAAAAAAGATTGATTTAATTTGTAGTGGGGAGGGAAAAAGGAAAGGGTACACTTTCTGTGCATGTGGTTGGTCCAATTAATGTGTTTCATGACAAGTGTATACTCGAACATATATATAAATATCTGCATCGATATCTATATCTAGTATATCTTTCGATGTGGCAGTTGTTCTAATTATTCAAGGCTTTAGTACAGTCGGAACGTAAAATATATGGTACCGATCCAAATTTAGTGCGATTTATGTCTAGTTATAGCGAATTTTAATGCATAAGTGGAGTTCATGCATGGAGCAACGAATTTCAAACAACTAAGTAGATGAGAATCCAAATAGATCGAGTATTCGGTGTTTATATCCTGTATCGGTCAAAAAGAACAAAAATCCATTTATTGTAACCAAGAAGGCTAACATAGTTTAGTAAACCCACAGAACGCACTAAAATGCATTCAGAATCAAGAGCAACACATCATCAACTACTAGTTAAGGTGGAAAGCCTAATCGACTGTAAGATTGACTGTGCATGTATGCATACCACAACATGACTCCCACTACTGACAAATAATTATATGTAGTGAATATATTTATATGTACGCGCGCGCGCACACACATACTCATGATAGGCATGCCTATAAAGATACTACTATTTTTGTTAGCAGAATGAAACAAGGCTTAATTAATCATCACATATGTATATATCGTCCACTAATTGGGTGCTCATTTAAAGTCCGAGCCATAGAGACTGCAATAAATTAAATTAATTAGCTCTGTAAAAGTTGGTATATAGCTGCCCGAATTCGCAATCCATTAATTCTTGAAATCCAATCTCACAGATATGGATATATAGATTATAGACCCATGCATTGGGCTTTAATTTGCACATGTGCCCCAGGGTCTCGAGGGGCCTTTCTTCACTACGGAGGGTCTAAGAAAGAAAATGCCATGTGGCGTGCTCATGCTCTCCAACGGCATATTGAGGGCCCCATCCAAAACGGGTTAAACCGTAAAGCAGCTATGCAGAATCAGTTCGTCGATCTACTTATCTCTCTCTCTCTTGGGTGTTTTCGGTAGTGAGAAATTTATAGATTTTTATTTGTACTTGACAAGTTGTTAGATGTTTTCGATAGTGAATAAGTTGTTGAGAAATGTCAAGTTATTTCCGATAGTAAATAAGATGATGATGGGTTTATGAGTAGGGTTACTGTAGCAAAAAAAAAAATTCTGGGACATGATATTAGTACTCTAAAAATTGATGCAGGCACCCCAAAAAACAACGAAAAGTGGCTTTAGAGTTACACTGATTTTGGAGTGTGCCTACATCAATTTTTGGAGTGTCAATATCATTTTTCAAAATTTTTTGTTGACAACTTTTTTGTTAGTGGAAATAAGACGGTAAAATACGTTAAATTTTTAGTACTTTTTGTCAGTGGAAACACTCCCTTAGTTGAGACCCGGCAAAGATGGCGGAAGTGGTTGAATATCTGTTTCCCAATTCATTCTCTCTCTCTCTCTCTAAAGTTATTTGGTGCTATGCTGAAAATATATATATGCTATCTCACGCAATCAATGGTGTCACCTTCACTTAATCCCACAACACCAACCACCCACATCACCATCATTGTGTTCCAACAAGTAATAGTAGTCGTAGTATTTTGGAATCAGAGGAACAAACATATATAAATTCTTCTGTTTAATTAATTATTATTAATATTCCAAAGCTACTTGCACTTTTATTTTTTTTGCTTTAAATTTATTTAATTATTACATACTCCTACAATAATGTAACCCAAAAGAGAGAATGACAAGTCAATATCCCCTCCACCCGCAGCAGCAGCAGCAGATTAATTGATTAACTACTATAGATTAAGCTTAGTGACATAAACCCACCAATCCCCATTCTTTTCGAGAAAAAAAGTACTATATAAATTAAACTATGGAGACCTCTTTGCATCCGAGCCTCAAAAAGGCCCCCAAATCCATTTCTCATTTTCTACCGCACTTGAGATTATACCGGTAGTTAATAATTATAACCTACTAATTAAGTACTACATTAAAGAATTAATTAATTTTTCCTAAACGTACTACGTATTTTATTCCAAAACCTTGTAAGAGTGTTAGGATACTTTAATTTAAGTCAAACAAACTCTACATCGATCTCACCAAATTACTAGGAGTATATCATCAATTTCCTCAAATATATTATAGTAGTAAAAGACAAAAAGATATACTGTAGTAATCTATCTCTTCTAAGTCATTTCTTCTCGCCGCCACCAATATTCAATTTTTCACTAGACTCCTTATATCAATCTCATTACTGCTTGCTTTTTATTTTTTTATTTTTTTTATTCCTTCTCCATTAGTTGATTCAAGAGACTCCTGATCATACCATCACCAACAGTTTTCCCCATTCTCTCCAAGATTAATGTTGTTTACAATGCCAACCTAAATAAAAAAGCTCCTAACACACCTCTGATTCTATATCCATTTTTGCCATAAATCTCCTCACATATCGATCTCACCAAATTACTAGGAGTATATCATAATTTCTTAGGCCTTGTTTTGCTAAGGCTTTTATTTTTTAAATATCTATTTTTGCTTTACGAGACATGTCATTCTCTCATAATACATCACCTTTTAATTTAAAAAATAAGTACTTGGTATTTGTGAAAATTCTATTTCTACATCTACTTAAAACTAAACGAAAACAAAATATTGTTAATAATAGATAGAAACTCGGCATGGATTGAACAGCTAGGCTGCAAGTGAAGAAGGTGGAGATGTTTTGGAAATTGAGTATCAGAGTATGGAGTTGGAAAAGGGCATATCACTCTCAAATGCAGACTAGCCAGAAAGATACTATAAAGAGTGGATATTGTGTTTGAATTGCAGATCCTCTTGATCTCGATATGCATAATTGCGTACCGTAACCTATCACTTTCAATCCATCTACTACAATGGGTCAACTGATCAACAACGCCATTTTCAGAACGTGGTGGTGGATGCGTGCTCTCTGCTTTCTGTGCTCTGTTTGCCTGCCTGCCTGCCAGCCAGCCAGCCAGCCTCACTTGAATGGTGCGCAAATCTTGTGGGCCATTTCCAACGTGCCCTATATCTAATTTACCATGCCAAAGTGGGACCAATGTAGCTCCTCGATATGCATTCCCAAAATGAAAACTTGGATTCAATGCGTTGACTCTTTCTATGATGTGTATTGTACCGGTTTGAACCCTTTTTTTTTTTTTTAACGTTAAGCGTAATCGAAGTGGCATTGCAGATTTACAGTTTGCACCAAACCTCCCTTTATAGAGTGTACGACATTGCTAATGGGCTCTAGCCTAATTGACATCTCTTGGTCCTATCCACGTGGGAAGATAGGGTTCGCCTTCACTGTCGGTGTTTGGGGTTCAGAGTTATGAATAACATTTGAAATCCCTTGTGCACTAACCTGCTGACTATCCGCTAACTGCTGATGTATACAATATTTGGCAAATAAAAAAGTAGAGTGTACGACTTTGAGATCCATATATATGGGCATTGCATGAATGAGATGAGCTTGAGCCCAAGTTTTCGGCTCAGCTCATTTGCACTTCTACATATAGGACTTTCTTGAATGGTATGCTGTAGGCGTCAATGTACACAAGACCACCCCTTTCTCCACGCATGAGGATAGGGTCGAACTACGCGATCAGAGAAGGGACTATTGGAAAATGGTATATGTTTCAGTTTTGTCAAGTCTAGACATTAATTTGGTAAAAATCAAGAAAAAATGTTTGAGACTTAGGAGTTTGCTCCAATCTAAGTTCTCAGGTTTCAAATCTCTCAGGTGCAACCCAATTCCCTGAGGTTAGTCCATACGGAGCATTTGTTTCGGCTTCAAATGAGGCCCCCACTAGTGGAAACGGTTATAGTCTCACATAGGGGTGAGCAAAAAACACTACTAGAAAATTTCGGATAGGTGACGAAAAAAGTGGTGACGAAATTTACTGTTTTACTATAGCTGACGAAACAACAAAATTTTCGTCATCAAAAGTTACTATAGGTGATGAAAAATTTATTTTTCGTCACCAAAAGTGACTTTCGGAGACAACCTTTAGGTGACAATTGAAATAGTAAATTTCGTCACCTATAGCTTGTCTCCGAAAATCACTTTTGGATTTATTTTTGGTCACCTATAGTAATTTTTGGTGACGAAAATTTTGTTGTTTCGTCAGTTATAGTAAAACAGTAAATTTCATCATCACTTTTTTCGTCACCTATTGAAAATTTTCTAGTAGTGAAATCTGTTGAACCGCGAATTCAATCTAAACCAATTCAAACCGAACTGTTTGATTCGGTGTTTTAGTAGTATAATTTGGTCATGGTTTAAAAAAATTAGAAACCGCATAATATGATTTGGTTTGTGGATTCACGTTGACGGTTATGGTTCCAAACCGATTCGATCCGTATAATACACACACACACACACATATATATATTTAATTATGATTCTCCAAATAAATATGGGAGCCTTAGTCAACTACTTTCCTAATTTATTGATCCTATTAAATCTACAGCAATATTTAATTTTCCTTCCCTCCTAAGATAATTTAGACTAAACTTCAATAATATATTTCAATCCATTCTTAATTTCCTATGGTTATTAATTTATTATATACAAAAAACACATGGGATCACCAAATCAATCAACTTCCACGGCCCAATTTCTAAATTTCTCTGAAATTTTGTTCATAAAAACCAATTTCAATTCCTATTTCTGTAATTCCTTCATTACCAATACTGAGTACCCTAACTTTCTATAAAGCAAAACCTATTCCTATTCTATATAAAGCTAACATGGTAAATACTTTAATTACCTTAATTTATCTTTGTAATTTTAAGTACTTGAAATATTTTTTGAAGATAATAGCTTAGTTCACAAACCATGGTTTAAAACCGAAATCAAATCGTATTTTAATGGTTTGGATTAGTTTGGTTCTACGCCTTTTATGGTTTGATTGGTTCTCCAAATTCTTAATCCGTAGGTATTGGTTTGATTATTGATTTACTATAAAACTGAACCAATCCGGACCATGTTCACCCCTAATCTCACACAATTAATGAAAGTATGCGCAAGTTAGTCCAAACACCTTGTTATAAAAAAAATATTTCAACATAGAAACCATCAACTTCTCGACAGTATGGCAAAAAACTCGTTCTCACAGTAAAAAATGGTTAAAAATAGGAACCCACACAGCTGGCCATGAATAGATCCTCCATCGAAAAATAGCGTCAGGCCGTTACCAAACGATTCGCAAGCTACCTTAATACTAGTACTATATATTGTAACCCCATATTCCCAACGCAAAGATCTGTTACACGAGCTGCTGTTATTTATTAGCAGAAATGCTCGGGGCCTTCGAAAGAAAGTGTTTCTGAAAGAGAAGTCAACAACTCTCCGTGCGTAATTATTTTTTTCCCCATAGTTTATACTATCAGCAAGGTATGGAAAAGCTAGTAAGTTAGTTCAGAGATTCAAAAAATTCTCTATAGCCCTGAACTCCATCCTCAGCTCTCACGAGGCGAGAACTCCTTCCTCCCTTGCTGATGGAAAAACTAGTAATTAGTTCAGAGATTCAGAAATTCCCTACAGCCATGCATGAACTCCATCCTTGCTTCTCACGAGGCGAGAACTCCTTCCTCCACTGAGGGGGGGGGGGGGGGGGGGGGGGGGGGGGGGGGGGGGGGGGGGAGTTAACCGTACACGTGGAGTGCAATCCCACGTTATTTTTCCACTCACTACTCCCCCGGAAAGTTTTACGGAGTAAAAAGTAATAGTATTTTCCTTTCTCTGACGGGTAAGTTTACGTGTAACTTGACTAATTTTATCTTCAATTCAGTTATAGACTTACCGGGACTAGGAGTTTCAAAAAAAAATCTTTCTTGCAGCTTGATACCAAAAATTGAATCCTAATCAGTTATGTGAGAAGCAAACATACACCCAACTAGACGTTACCCTTTGAGCTTCTCAAAAGTAGTCCGATTCAAGATTTTATAAATATCCAACATTACGTGTCGGTTTTTGTATTTTTTGTAAACATTATATTCATGCATTGGTGAGATAAAAAAATGTCATCCATATCGGCCGATCCCCGCTACGCTTCGGTTCGTTTTTAATAAACAAAAAGGCTCCCAAGCTGATACGTGATCACTACGTCTAATTTAGACGCTCTATTTTTTTTTTTGTCGAAAATTATTTCAAAAAATCACAACCAGTACAATCGATTTCCGCTACGCGCGTCTTGTTGATACTCCAATACCGATACACAGCAAATTAACAATGCGATTCCTTATGTGTTCCAATTGATCACCGCTATTTTAAATATTATTATGTTTCTAATCAACGTTATCTACTAAAGTATTGTTAAGTTAGAACATATACACATATAAAAATAACATGGTTACAATATTGGTCTCAAAACATTACTGACATGGGGCGTTATTACTAGCATTTCTAAAATAGGATTAGACCTGGGTATTATTGGATCAATTAAAACACAAGGCTCTAGCAACATTTTGGATTTCTAACAAACCAGTCTCGGCACTAGAGCTGGCCAAATGTATTTGAGGGTTCTATGCCAATCGTTACGGTTCCGTTCACGCTAGTGATTAATTTATGTACCGCAATTTTTTGATTTTGTTCTTATTCAATTTTTTTTCCCCGTTTGTCAGTTTTATGCTAAACTTTTACTATGTGATATGGATTCGTCTTGAGTCTCGATGAAAGGAACCTGAAAAGTAAAAAATTATGACTTTTACAGAAGTATTTTGAGAAATATCCAAGAAAAAGTTTAAAACTGATTTTTTAAGCTGTTCTTTGGATATTTTCCAAAAATACTTGTGTAAAAGTTAAACTAATTTTTTTATTTTTTCAATTTTTTTCATCGAGACAAACCTATATCACATAAAGGTT
Organism: Rhododendron mucronatum var. ripense; assembly: GCA_019656295.1. Taxonomy (NCBI): domain Eukaryota; kingdom Viridiplantae; phylum Streptophyta; class Magnoliopsida; order Ericales; family Ericaceae; genus Rhododendron; species Rhododendron mucronatum. The sequence goes on along the minus strand of BPLT01000038.1, from coordinate 235,302 downwards.
TACCATAAAACTAACAAACGCAAAAAAAAATTTGAATAAAGACAACCAAAAAATTATACTACATAAAATTAATTATTAGCGTAAATACCCTTAGAGCAAATACAAGTCCAGCTCACTGGATTTTGTTCGCCTTTACGAAAATGTGAGACCATTTTACACTGCAGTAAGGTTACGTGTACCAATTAATATTGGTAAAAAAAAACCAAAAAAAGAGAGTTACGCATACCAATGTGGGTAAGATTGAGTGTACGGCCCGGAAAGTCAACTAGCTACATAGAAAAGAATATCCAAAAAAACAAGAAAATAATTTTGGCACTCTAAAAATTTTTTTTTATGACAATCCAAAATTTATTTTTTAGTGTGCTTTGCTATGTATAATTCTTACACTGAAGACAAATTTTGGAGTACCAACATAAAAAAATGGAGTGCCACAATCATTTAAAAAAAAAACCTAAAACCGATAAAATGGGGCCATCTTGAGACATGAGCCATCGCATATGAATGAGTAATTATAAAGAGAGATCGACCATCTAATAATTTAGGTTGTGTTCTTTTGAACTTAAATTAAACGTAACTTATTTTTTTTCCCCTTTTGAAACTTAAAGGAAAGTAAGTTAAATTCATCCATTTTTCTAAATTTAAACTTAATTACCTAACATACACACAATTACAAAATTGCCCTTCCATTTCAAAATAGAGGGGTATTTTGAACATTTCACATATGCCTTGAGGCTTGTTTGGGAAGGAAGTGAAATAAGTTAAGTGTAGAAGAATGGACTGCATTAAAAAAAATAAGTTAAGCCTAAAAGAACACAATACTAGTATCTAATCACTTGCCTATCTAGACATTGAATTGGGGGATGGTGCTGTGCAGTGGTGTGCGTAGCACCGTGCTGCACACCTCCAAGCCGTTGGATCGTGCATCTAAAGGTTCGGATCTCATCTCAGCAATGAACGACATTCGATCTTTGATTGCTGAGATGAGATCTGACCCATCGGATCGTATGATCGGACAGCTCGGAGGTGCGCAGCACAGTGCTGTGCACCTAACTGCACAGCACCAACCCAAAGTCCCTAGACACTACAGGCTCTTGGAGCATCGTATAAATTCTCACGTGGAATTCATCATTTACGTTACAAAATTTTGAACCTCAAATTCTGCAATTTGATGTAATAAAAAAAATTAAAACAAAAAATCAAAAAATACCTACAGTGTTACGGCCGATATGATATCGACTGTTTTTATGACCGTAATCACCGTATTACTAAGACGGTTGCGTTTCCAATCCTAGACAGGATAGAAATCGTCCAACAGACTACAGTGTTGAATACCAGTCAGCCGGCGTTTTTGGGGATCAAAAAAAAAAAAATTAAAAAAAATACCAGTCAGCCCATTTTAATTAAAGGGTCTGCATACATTACGTCGACGCGTATCTAATACCGGAATACGGATTCGTGTCTGTATGTATATACCAGTGAGCATGACAAAGCATTGAAACAATCACTACTTTTAAACTACTTTTTCGAAGGAATTAAAATAAGAGAAAAACATTTTTTTACGGCAGAACGTGAATATATTTTACGAAACCCAATTGCATGCGTCGAAATTATTTTGGACAGTTTGAATTTTAAAAATATTATTTGCTGGAAAAGGTTTTTTTTTTAAAATCTGAAATATTAATTGCAAAAACGGAAGTCTGAAATTACATGGAACAGTGAATAGTCTCTCTTAAAACAATCATTAAACTAAAGCTAATAATAGTGGAGACATTTTTTTTTTTTTGATCCGCCACTGTGCATGTATTTGGAGTATGTGATATGAATGCATATACCGTACAGAAGAGACAAAGATGACGTACCGTTAGCGAGATCGAGCAGGAAATCAGCGGGATTCATCGGAAAACACGGCGAGAACCCAACCGCCTCGAAATACCCCAGGGCCTCACTCCCTTTCCCAAAGTAAATACACCTCCCTTCCGACAACACCAGCGCCGAGTCGAACACCTGGTACACCCGGCTCGACGGCTGGTGCACCGACATCACCACCGTCCTCCGCCCCTCCTCCGCCATCCTCCCCAGCGTCGCCACCAGCCGGAACGCCGCCGTCGAGTCCAGACCCGACGTTGGCTCGTCCAGTATCAGCAGGCTCGGGTTCATCAGCATCTCGTGCGCTATGCTCACCCGCTTCCTCTCCCCTCCCGATATCCCGCGCACGAAGCTGTTACCTATTTCAGAAAAAAACAGTAAATTTTTTTTTATTATTAATCTTTGAACCAAATGTGCACAAAAACTAAAAGGAATTCACTGATGCTTCGGTGACTATGTCAGTACCACGTTTTGAATTGTATGGTAACATGTACCCTATTTGTCAAGTAGTAGATCACATTCTATTATCATTTATCAATGCAATTGTGATAACTCATGCGGTACTCAAAATGTGGTACTTAAATATGGCCACCGTAGTATTACTCAAATTTGGAGACACATGAAGCTGTTACCGATTATCGTGTTTTGGCATTTCGCCAGGCCCAGCTCGGAAATTACGGACTCCACGACCGAAGTTTTTTCCTTTGTGGAGAGCGTTTTGGGTATGCGAAGGAGAGAGCAGAAAACGAGGGTTTCGCGGACGGTTAAGTGGGGGTAGAGGACGTCGTCCTGGGCGACGAACCCGGTTCGCTTCTGGACCGGTTTGGTGGGTTTCTTGCCGTTGGCAAGGATTGTTCCGGTGAAGCAGTGACCTTGGAGTCTTCCAGCGAGCGCGTTGAGAAGCGTTGATTTGCCGCTACCCGATGGGCCGAGGACGGCCAGGATTTCGCCCGGGGAGACCATACCGGTTATGCCGTTTAGGATCGTCCGTTCAGTGATCGTGGACGTTGATGTTGTGGGCCCTGTTGTTAACATCCGTGTGATGTTGTTGGTTCTGCTCTTGTTATCCAGTTTTACCTTGTAACACACGTCCATAAACTGCACACCGAAAGAAAAACAACATAATTAATGTCAACTGTCAATTTTCTACTCCTAAGTTTCAGGTCAACTGAGTCATCAAGATTTCGGACCGAGTCAACCTTTTTGACTCGGACGGTCCAAGCAAACCTTTTTTCTAGATATACTGTCAAAATATTTTTGGAAAAATGACGACGTATTTTGATAATTAATAAGTACTAAGAACATGTTGAAAACATTTGTTAATGTTGAAAATCTCCTTAATGGGTATTAATTATTAAAATACGTCACGGGCCGCCATTTTCTCAATATTTTTCCAATTATTAACTGTTCGAGCAGAAGCAGAAAAAACTGATCGCTTTCACTTTCAGCACTTACTATTTTAATCGTCAGCGGGTGTTTTTTTCTTTTTTTCTTTTCGAGAACTTCAAAGTACTACATATTTCTGTATTTTCTAAATATTTTTCCTGAACAAATTCGATAAATTTTCACGTTTCATAGAAAATAAAACCAAAAATGATCGATGTACCAAACAGAATACTCTACTTCTCCCTCTCTCTCTCTCTCTATACCTTGAGGGTGATGGGGAAGCAAGAAGCCAAGACAGATTGCAAGTCATGAGGGTCTCGTGGGGATTGGTCCGCATTTGGAGTTTCTACTTCTACGCAGGAGGAAGGCATTATTTAGTTTGTGGTGGCGGTGGCGGTTGGTGGAAAAGGAGACACCAAATAATGGGTAGAAGCCTTTGGGAAGAAAGGGAGGGGGGGACTGGGGAGGGAGCTAGAGAGAGAGATCTAGGGAGAGAGAGAGAGACAAGATGGACAAGAAAAACCTGAAAGGGCTGAACCAACTCCTCTATTTATGTGGTTTTGAGCTCCCTTTGCTTGCCACGTCAAAGTGAAACGACCACAGTGCATGTGCTTCGTGTCAAAGCCACGTGTCACCTTGTCCTTGAAAGGGAAAGTTATTAAATGCTCCTAGAGCGCAACACATAGACATAGTCCTTCAAAGTCATCCCCATCGCTTCCTTCCAAGCGTTGGGTTTTTTTTTTTTTTTGGAAAGTCCAAGCGGTGGGTTCATTTTTATACTTTCCCCGTTTTTTTTAAGGGTTAAGTATTCCATTTTGAGTTGTTTTTTAATAAGTATCTAAAAATTGGTACATTTGCATTTTGCAGCTAAATGTAAATTTTATTTTAAAAAATTACTTCATTTCTAATTGAGAGTTTTCTATTCCATTATGGGATGTTTTAAAATGATTATCCATTTCTAAAAATAGAAGTAGAAATTTGATAAAATTAAAAAAGTGTCCATCATATATGAATACAAATAGTGCAAAATAGGTAAAATATATGGGTGATGGTGGAAAATAAATGTAATGATTATATGTCCCCTAAAAAAGTTAAAATTCCCAAGGCATAACAAACAAGTTATGCTTTGTTATGATTCTGTTATGCTTGTAATAGGTTTTGTTATACTCATAATGATTTTGTTATGCCAAAAGTTACGGTGTCTCCAAAATGACTGGGGACACAAAAGTCACTCCCAATTTGGTATGATAGTAGATGATACTATAGTGTCCCTGGTCATTTTGGAGACACCGTAATTTTTGGCATAATTTCACAATTATAAGCATAATTAAAATCGATTACAAGCATAACAGAACTCAAATAAGATATAACCAAAGAATATCCAAAAAACCAATCAAGGCATTAACCAAACGCAACCAAGGTATAACAAACAAGTTATGCCTTGTTATGATTCTGTTATACTTGTAATGAGTTTTGATTATACTCATAATAGTTTTGTTATGCTAAAAGTTACGATGTCCTCAAAATAACCGGGGACACCGAGGTCATTCCATGATTATCATTGATAAATAAAAATAGAGTATAAATTCCGGATAGTGCTATGATGTCTTCGGTCATTTTAGAGATACCGTAAATTTTGGCATAACAAAATCATTAAATGGCATAACATGTTATGTCATTGTGTGGATGAAAGGCATAACCTTTATTATTATTATTATTATTATTATTATTATTATTATTATTATTATCATCTTAAGTCATAACACTTTTTCAAAAATGACATAACATAACCATTCGAAGGTATAACCAAAAAATCTTTGGAAGGCATAACCGGTGTGCTATGGTGTTCCCTTTTGGCTGGCAGACAGGGGCGGAGCTGGGATTCAGATACAGGAGGTGGCATTGTAATTTATACATACATGTATGTAAATCGACATATTTGTGAATTCAATTTTCATGTCAACACACTTAGGAATGGCAACGGGGCGGGGCGGGGCGGGTTTTTGCATACCCCGACCCCGACCCGAAAATCAATACCCGCCCCCGGCCCCGCCCCGACCCCGACCGGGTTTTTTTTGGGTACCCCCGTTCCCGCCCCGATCGGGGAACGGGTTTACCCGCCCCGCCCCGCAAAAATTTAAAAAATTAAAGTATAAGTAAAAAAAGGTTAAAAAAAAAAGAAGCTAAATAAGAATAAAATTATCTAGAAAATAAAAATTTTGAAATTATTTTTATGTCTTTTGGTATCACGGTCAAATTTAAACTTTTAATTGTAATCAATATTTTAGATACTTCATTCCATTTTTTTATGCGTAGAATTTAATGTAAATATTTGAAGAAAACTTTTTAAAAAATCCACTAAACACCAATAAATATCAATTTTTATTTCTTTTTAAAATTTAATTAGGCTACTTGACAGTAAAGAGACATTGTTTTTTGGATTAATGCTAAAAAATGAAATAACATGTATATAAGTATATATATACATTTATAAATAAATACATATATATAAGTACGCCGGGTCGGGGTCGGGTAATTTCGGGGCGGGTATTTCGGGTCGGGGTCGGGGCGGGTTTAGGGGCGGGGCACTATTACCCCGAACCCTACCCGAACCCGGCCGGGGTTCAATTTTTTTTACCCGACCCCGACCCGAAACCCGAAAATATTATAGAAAACCCGCCCCATTCGGGGCGGGGCGGGGCGGGTTCGGGGCGGGGCGGGTTGGATTGCCTAGCCTACACACTCACTATAATCAGTAAAGAAATATGCAACAAAAATACTCAAACTTGTGGGGGGGGAAAATTAATATCCAAATGAGTTACGTTCATTTCCAATTAGTGGAAAAAATGCAAACCATGTGGGGGGTTATTAATAAAACACTAAAACTTGTGGGGGAAAAAAACTAATATCCAAATATGTTACATTCCTCTCCAATTTTAGTGAAAAGAATACAAACTATGTGAGAATTTATGCAAAAAGAAGCATGCAATAAAAACACTAAGTTGGGGGGGGGGGGGGGGGGGGGGGGGGGGAGAAATTAATGTCAAGGTGTTAAAATTCCTCTCAAATTATTGGGAAAAAAAATACAAAGTATGTAAGAGTTTATGACAAAACTTAAAATGAGAGAAAGAGTGCGCTGTAGACAGGGGCTGAGCTAGTATGGGGGTGGAGCTAGAAGACAAGAAGAAAAAAGGGTCCACACACCAATCAAGCTCACGCTTAAAAAATCAAAGTCTTCCTGGTGAAGCAATTATCTCACTTTTCTCACCTTCACTCGGTTACTTCTCCAAGTAATTTGAATTTCTATCTCTCTTGTACCCCAATTTTATTATTATGACGTAATAAAGTTATTCATATCTCTCTTGTATCCCCTACTTTGTTATTGCAAAAATAATAAAAATTTTCTACGTTGGTACTTCTTTTTCTACACGGTTAAGAAATTATTAAGTCCTCACTCGTAGAGGCAAAACCACGAACTAACACTGCAATCCAGCCCTTAGGTTTGCAGCACTTTCGCTCTCACGGTTAAGAAGTCAAAAAAGGGGCACTCAGTCCTTTACGTTGGACGCGACAAGTCCTGGCAATCCCGCTCAGTCCTTTGAGCCATTTCGGAGCCGAACATCTTTTTGACACGCCCGGTGGGACAAGAATTCTTAAAAAGATGTTCAAAAAGAAGGGTCATTTCAGGCCTCTACTAACCATGCTGAGACTCATTTATACCATGAAGGAGTTGGTCCAATGAAGGAGGTAGACCTTGACAAGTATGGCCGCTACAAAATAGCCCATATTCATAACAAGAAGTCAGCTGAAGAAGTGAAGGCATTTTTTCAAGAGTTAATCGGTCCAATGATCACGGAGTCAAGTAGGCCGATTACAGCTTCATTCAAATGCCCTTCTTAATGTCAGAAAGCCCTTTAGAAATAGAGAAACATGTGGCCCTTCAATCCACCCAATTAATCTTCCTGTCCACCTTTAGTATCATATTTTGGAGTTAACCATTCTTTCCAAATGTGTCCAAATGTATCAAAATCTTCAACATCTCTTCATTTTCAAGTATGATTTTGATGAAGGTCCCATAGGAGGTTTACCTTTCCATTTTGTCTGCCCTTTTCTCACCCAGCTCGAAATATATGACTGCAATGTTTTTTATTTCAAAAAGGAAGCCTACCTCCTCTTATGGTATTTAATAGATGTTTATACTATAATTGTCTGTTTTAATAAATCTATTGGTTTATCTAGCCCATGCTATATTCAGTCAGGTCCATCCTCCAGAAAATTTCTTTTTAAAATTTTTCTTGCTTTTCGGCAGTATATCCTTCTGGCAACATAAGATCAGAGAAATCTCCAACAGTGCAGGCGGAAATCTCCAATTTGCTTTTTGGACAAGTCTCAACAACAGATGTCTTTCTAATCCAGATGATTCTATCACTTGGCGAAAGAAATATCACACTATCTTCCTCACTGCATATCCAGAATCTCGAAGAATCCAAATCAACAGTGGAATTATTTTGTCATGACTCAAACACTGTGTTTACTCAATGGATTGACACCTGCAGAAGTTCCCTCATCTCTCCTCTATTATGAAACTGCAAATTGGAAATTCAATGATACTTATCCGGAAGAGTGGCGGCGAAATATTCGCTATCTTTTGGACCAGTATCACTTGACCGACAGAACTGAAGACTATTCTAGCGAAATGATTCAGAGTAACAACCATGTGCTCGTGCCACTTGTATCTTTTGTGTAATATATAATATAAAGTTTGAAGAACAATAAAGTAAAAGTAGTGTTGTCCTCTTTTCCGAAAGGAAGTGAAATTATTAGTGGTTACTGTTGTAAGGAATATAATTGGTATGTACTGTGTTTATGATGTAGTAGGTATTGCACATAGTGTAGATTTTAGTACGAAGCAGGTGAATCAATTATATGTACCATGTGAATAGTAGCTTCCAATTATACATAGTACTGCTTATCAGTGATGTAAGCAGTCTCATTACGCCTATAAGAGCATCCATAGTGGAATAAGGAAAACAAAAGGTTGTTAAAATTAACAATATTTGTTCAAAAAAGTGCTCAAATTGAAATAACCAAACTTAACAATCTCTTAGCAACTCATCAAATTTTGGCTTTTGAATAATCAAAACTAGCAACCTTTAGCCAATAACCAAATTTAGTGATCCCCATATTTTCTCAATCAAGTACACCCATCGTTACATAAAAATCTTTTTTTTCTCTCTCAACAATGTTTTCAAAAAATATTTTTAAAAAACTATTCTTACTGTTCTTTTCAGAAACTTTTTCTGAAAAAAAAAACTTCCTTTATATGAAATCTTTTTTTTTGAATTTTTTTATAAAGACTGTTTCTTCAATTTTTTTATAAAAAAATTGTATTTACACAAAGCTGTTTTTTTACACATTCTTTTCCATTAACTATTTTTTAATCCAATTGTTTTTAACTTAAACTGATTTTTTTTCTTCCAAAAATTGTTTAATTAACTTTTTTTTTTCAAAAACAAATATTTTTTTTATAAAAACTGTTTTTAACAAAAACTAGTTTCTCAAAAGATTTACGTGAAATGAAGGGGAAATTTTTGGAGAAAAGTCATGGAAGGAAGCAATGATCCCATTGGTTTTGATTATGAACAAAAAATAACCAATGTGAGACTTGATATTGCTAACTTTAGTAACATCTAAATGGATAATCAAAATCTGATGTGGCATGTTTTGATTATTCATTTTTGCTTATTCCACTGCGGATGCTCTAAAAGGAGACCTCTACCCAGTGTAATATCCAAGTTACTGAAGTTAGTAAAGTCAGTGTTTGCAATAATATACCCAGTGTCTTGTGTTTTCTATAATCCCTTGTGTTCTCTCTTTGATCCTAACCTACTTTGTATTTGTACCCACTTCGTGTCTGACTACTACCCCATCATCACTAATCCTTCAAAATTTAATGAGGCATACCAACCAAAAATGAAGTCCAACTTTTAAAAAACAAGGTGAGTATAATACCTTGAAAGACTGTCAACAAATTGAACGCCATCCTCCAATGCCTCTTCCTCAAGCGGTTCTTCCACCTCCACAAATTGAACAGTATATAGAAGTCATATTGCACTGGCCATGCTTACAATACCAACACTTCAAAAGAATTTCATTACTTCGGGAATAAGGCCAACACTTTTTGAACAGCCAAATCCTTCTTAAGAGTATTCTCAGGCACCCATCAAATGCGAATCAAATTCGTAAAGTTACATGTCAATAGAAAAGATTTAGATCCAAACAGGAAACACCTTTGGCAATAACAACTAAATTCAGAATCACATTCAACATGACTTACTCGATTGGGAAGACCAACAAAACACAGAAATTAAAGAAAACCGATGGTAAATAACACACATCTCTCCATTGGTATTTATAGAATATATTGCTCACAGTGGAGTTGCATGTCACAACTTTGATTTTAAACATAATTAATAATAGCTTCCGATAACCAAAATCCTCAAAATAAGGGGGCCGCTATTCGCAACCCACAATTTACTACACATGACCCACTCTCTTCAAATAACCCATTAAAATTTTGTTAAAAACCCAATTCACTCCACACAACCCAATAAATTCCCCAAAACTTCCCACAATACCCCTCTTCTTAAATTCTTTCCACCACCACCAGTCCCGTCTCTCTCTCTCTCTCTCCCTCTCTCTCTCTCCACCACCACCACCACCACCACCACCGCGACAACATTTTCAATTTTTTTGCCAATAATAGGTTTAAGATGGTTGTGAAACCATTTTTGTTCGTGAGCATGTGAGATTCAAAAACGAAACCCACCTATTCAGTTCAAAATCGAAAATCAAAACCAAAAAAGCCTGACAATTGGAAAGAAGAACTCAGACGACGATGACCAACTTTCGGTATCTAAATGTCGATAATATGGCCATATATCCACATTTCTATACCGAGTAAGTATACATATTTCGGTGTTTAGATGTCGAATTCAATACAGAGAGCTTGATGAAGACTTACGGCATAATTGTTGGAATTTCTTATGTTTTTCAGTAACCAAAAACTGAATTACTTGCATATTTTTGGTATGAAAATGTCAAATTTTTTGGGTATGAAAATGTCAAATTTATGAGAGAATTCAATAGAGAGAGCTTAATGAAGAATTACAGTAAGTAATCGTCGGTATTTGTTAAGTTTTTCGGTAAGCAAAAACTGAATTACTTGCATGTTTCAGAATGCAAATGTCGAAAAATGTAATTTTTCGAAACCTAAAAATCCAAAATTCTGCGTCGAAAACTTTGTGCTCGATCGGGGAAACTTACCTCTTGACCTGAGTTCGGCTCCCAAGGTACAATGTTCGTCACAACACCTTCTCCTCAACCATTGTACTGTTGTTGATAGGATTTGATTCCATTTTTATTTTAAAATCAAAACCTAGAAGTGGGTCAATTTTTTCATTTCCAATGGAAGGAGAGGAACCTTCCATTGATACAACACCGAACCGTTGCTTCTCCATCGAGATTGAGATGGACAAAGGAGAAGCTTGAGAGATGAAGAGTGAGAGAGAGGAGCCGAGAGAGATGAACAGTGGAAGAGCTGACTGGTTTTTGAACGTAAAGGGGGGAAGGGAGGAAGAAGATGATGATGGGTTGTGTGCAGAACGTTATAAGGGCAATTAGGTCCTTTTGCATTGGGGGTCATGCTGCAATTAGCTGGGAAATTTTAACGGGCTATATGGAGAAAATTGTGGGTTGCGAATAGTAGCCCCCAATATCTTTCACAATATCCACCAAGGATTTCTCATGCGCATTTCGCCAATAAACTATTCCCAATACCATAAGTTCCAAAAGCTTACCATTTGGCACCACGTTCCAATGCAACATAAATGCGAAATAATAAAAAAGAATTTCGTATTATACAATTTTCCAATGTCAAAGAAATCGAAATTCGTTATAACTACACCTTCCAAAAAGAAGATGATAAAACAATCCTACAACCTAGCTTTCAAAAGAGTGTCTGAACATGCACCAACCACTCCTCGCTACTGCCTCTTGTCCGTAAAAAATGAAGGGTTGAACTACACTAGCCTAGTAGAAAATCTCTATTAATATTATCTGCATAAGTGATTACGAGTGTTAAAAAAATATTTCAATAGGGTAATGACGTTTGAAAAAGATTTTATTTTTTTTCCTCTGGACATTATGCACTTGCCAACACTTTCACCCCAACACACTTACACACACACTATTGCTTAAAATCTCAGCTTATCACCAACAAACTCAATGTTGGATATTACATTTTTTTTTTGTAGCTTAGGAACTATCCGGATTCTTAAATCAACCAATTCCTCTCTCTTATCCCACTCTTCTAACCAAACCCACATCTGAGTCTACACACTACGCACAAGGAGGAAAACCGAATTACGATCAAGGACACATCGAACAAAACCTCAATGTGACATTCAAGAGCTCACGTATCTAGTTTATTCTTTTCCCAAATTCAAGTGAAGTCTATCATATACCGTATCCCCTTTTGTCACAATTTTTAAGCTAATGCCACGTGTCAACTTGTCTTCATGCCAAATTGATTACTAAGCTGATATCAAAATATAGAACCACAACATTGGCAAGTCTATAAGAAGGAAGAGTAGGCATGTACAGACATTTCAAACAATCCAATATACCGACTCAAGTTCACGGTTCTCAATTCAACAATATCATCATTCATTAATCCTTATTCGTATACGAAATTCATCCCCAAGTTTTCATTCATCTACACAGTGTCTTGCATTTCATACTCAAGTATGTCACGTAATTTGAGTACGTTCTCCGGGTATTTGAGACCCCGTGCGTCCCCTGGCAGCATCACACCAATGGGTGGATCCGTTCATTCATTATGTAATTCTATTATTCACCTTCCAATTTTTCATTCAACAATCCACCATGTTATCACGTATACCAATTAATAAATTAAATCCATGTCATCCTCATTAACATGTCACAGTGCTCCACAACTTGGATTAAGTATTATCATGTAGCATTATGATCATGAACCATCCGTATCGTGTCACTAATTCTCATTTATCAAACAATATCATCAAACTTTTCTCTAATCTCAGCACATAATAAACACACCCACCATACCAACCTATGGACCATATAAGCATAGATAATCTCACATTCTTAGTTATAATAAGAAAGACACAAAATTCCATATCTTTCACGTAGTGAATCCTCCATTTGTTCTCATCAATACATAGTTCGTTCAGTCCACCATCACCCTCTGAATCACCCCGGCTTTTCATCTTTCTCCTTATTCTAAATGCAAACAAGACCCCAAACCCAGATAGTCTCACAATTCTTCTTTTTTTTTTTTTTTTATAAGTCGTTGGCTGTCAACATCTAGAGCGACGACTAGGGTTGTTAGACGAGACTGAAAAATCGATCGAAACCGGAAAAACCTAACCTGACCAAAATTTTCAAACCAGTCAAATAATTTCAATCCGGTTTACGTGTTTTAAAGACCGGTCGAAATCAGACCGGTTATATATATATAGGGGAGGGGAATCGAATCCTGGAAGGCTAGAAGGATTTTGCCTCTCTTGTATCACCAGGCTACCCCTTTTGGTGTATATTGGTCTAATAAATATATTTATTATATAAAATCAATCAGATATTGTATTTGGTCTAATAAATATATTATACAGTTCTTTTCAGGTCCAGTCGCCCGAATTTTCTTATGGTCAGGATTTGTGTCTTAGCCATTGGATTGCGATGATCCGAGCCGCTCAATGTGTTCGTAACGTGATTTTAAGAGTACCCGCGAGAAATCAGCCAAAAAAAAGATCGGAAAGGGCTTGATCCGAACAGTTTTTTACTAAACCGTTCAATAAAAAACTGTTCGGCTCAAGCCTTTCCCAATCATTTTTTTTGCTTATTTCTCGCGGGTACCCTTAAAATCACGTTCTGATCACATTGAGCGGCCCGAATCATCGAAATTCGATCAGGAAATGGGAGGTCCGGACGGTTCGGACCGTAAAGCGTCCGGACCTGAAAACAACTCTGTATGTGTGTATATATATATTATAAACTGTTTTTATGGGCTTAATTATGTTTTTATAGGTTTTTTTTTTATTCATTGGGCTCAAAATAGATCCTTTTTTGTTGGGCCCAAAAAAAGGGGTAAATTATGGGGATTTGGTTGATATTTTGGGGGTTGAATTGTGAATTTTTTGATGTGTTGGGCCCAAAATATGGCCCCATGAATGAAAACCGGACCGTATTATCTCAACCGGTTCCGGTTCCTAAAAATCTCAAACTGAATAACCAGTTTCAACCGAAAAATACGCATAAACCGGTCGAAACCGGACCGGTATCAGCCCTAACGACGACAATAAATCAGATGGTATGACTTTCAGTAAGCTTTGTATTATCTTCTCACACTTAGATGTTTAAAGACAACTAACCATATCATTCATGTGTTCTCGTTTCTTACGAGTTTGTTTCCAAATTTCTATTTGCCATGCCGTAAGCATCCTAAAGTGTCCAAGTATCAAATCTCATGTAAAAACGTCTAACTATCCGATATAAACAAATCAACAATTTACGGTATCAAGGAACTTACACACCCACATGTAACCTTTAAGTATCGAGTTAACACCTAGCATATCTGTCGTAGTATCCCTTTCTAATCGCATTTTCATTTTAATCACGTCACTATCCAACACCCAATACGCTAAATATACCCAACACAACCTTTGAGTGAAATCGCGCCATAATTTCCTGTTAGGTTCCTTATTTATTTCTATCCAGGTGCCAACATTACCCATCATCACTTTAACGCATACCTAACAGATCGAATAACAGAAAATATGCTTCAAAATGTCCAATCCTTAGAGAATCATTTGTTCATAACTCACAATCTCATATTACCATTTAACTTATCAACCATAGCAACATTGTGCCACTGTACATATATCAAGTAGGGGTTCAAGGGCCCAAATTCCATATTAATGTATAAACGATACCATACTTTCGAACCAGAAAGTCTGGGAATCCCGACCGGGAACTCCCGACCGAAATCCCGACACGCCGCCGGGCCCGCTCCGGCCACCGGATGGCTGATCGGAGCCGACCAAAAATTCTATAAAAAAAAACCGAGCGGGTCCACGCGAGAATCAACGGCATCCGATGTGTGTAGGTGGCCGATCCAAACACTCCATTTTTTTGTATACGTTTATACAAAAAAATGGAGTGTTTGGATCGGCCACCTACACACATCGGATGCCGTTGATTTTCGCGCAAACCCACTCGGTTTTTTTTTTATAGAATTTTTGGTCGGCTCCGATCAGCCGTCCGGTGGCCGGATCGGGCCCGGCGCCGCGTCGGGATTTCGGTCGGGAGTTCCCTGTCGGGAACTGTAGCCTTGCTCCTTTCGAACCGTGACATTTTAATCTGTACCACACAACTTCAAATTTTTTTTTTCCTCGAAGTTAGTGGTATCAATTCCCCCTATACCGATGCAGATACGATCTAGTGAGCAAACGGGTATCGATACCAGCCCTTGTGTGTATCGATACCTAGAGGATTTTCAGCACGTGATTTCCCAGCTTCACTTAGGTTTTTTTTTTTGGGAAAATTACAATAAGCCCCCTTCAACTATACTTCGGTAACGAGTTGCCCCCTTTATCGTTTAACTCGGACACTTAACCCCCTTCATCTTTTTTCGCGTGACACTTAACCCCCTGCCGTTCGTGAGCCGTTAACGGAATTGTTGAAATTATCAATTTACCCTTTTTGGGCTATTTTTGTTTCGCTTATAACTTTTCGTAGGAAACTCTGTTTCAGCCCGTTCTTTTTTTAGAACTCTTGTTTTTTCCTCTATTTTATGGGTCTATAATAATTTTAGTATGGTTACTTTGCGCTTTCTAAGGTTAAGAATGTGGACCATATTGTGCTAATTAATTTTTATTTTTTTTATTACAAGCGACAAACGAATACAAACATTTGAATTACATGCAACGGGATATAAGCCCACAATTACAGTAATCCTATATGATAGCTCATTAAGGGGACATATATATAACTAAACACATAGCTCACATTTAATTGTTGCTTTTGGCAACAATTAAGCTAATCACAATCACTTGAATTGATTAAGATTTATGCAAAAGCAATTTAAAACTTGAAATCGTACAAATATAAATGAATCGAATCCGTGGGGTTAAGCAATCACAAGACTCACCTTTTTTTTTTTTGGTGAGGAGATATAATCAGTGGAGTTAGTAGTTTAGTTAATAACCATAAGGGGTTGATCTCTTATTCAAAGGAATCGAATCCGCAACATGTCACCCAAAGGTCGTGTCACTAAAAGACTAGCTGCGTTCTTTTCCCCTTAAAATGAAGCTGAACTTATTTTTTAAGTTGTGTTCTTCTTAAATTATTTTGGAGCTTAACTTATTTCTCCGTTTAGAAGAATGCATGAACTAAACTTATTTTACATTAGGTTACCAAAGGGTACAAAATAAGTTAAGCTCCAAAAATATGTTAAGAAGAATGTATGGGCTAAACGTATTTTAAATTAAGTTCCAAAAGGGTAAAATAAGTTAAGCTCCAAAAATAAAAAGAATGCAACCTTCATCGTGGCATTATTAATGTCCTTTTTCTAAACATCTTCTAAAATCTAAATATTCTAAAACTATTCCAGAAATTACATATTTACATCTCCTTCCAAAATATTTTCTTTTTTGGGTTTTTTTTGTCTTGGTCTTGACTTGAGCTTTATTTTCTTGGGCTAAAATACTAAATCAAGGTTTTGGAAAGTGTTTATCAAAACATTTTATTTTCCTGATTGCTTATTTGAGTGGCCTTTTTTTTAAACCTTTGATCAAATTTTTTTCTTTTTTCTGATTCCTTTATCAAAGATTAACCAAAATAGTATTTAACTAAAAAACCCACTAACACAATAAGATTCTTGTATAAATAAGCGAATGAGCGTAGGGCAAACCAAACCGGCAGCCAAAGGAAAAAAAACAAAACAAAAAAAAACTTTTTTTAGCACCACCCACAAAAATAGCCCAAAGAGGGTAAATTGGTAATTTCAGCAATTCCGTTAACGGCTCACTAACGGCAGGGGGTTAAGTGTCACGCAAAAAAAGATGAAGGGGGTTAAGTGTCCGAGTTAAACGATGAAGGGGGCAACTCGTTACCGAGGTATAGTTGAAGGGGGCTTACTGTAATTTCCCCTTTTTTTTTTTACCAATAGGACTACGGAAGATCAAACCCAAAGATTTACACCAGTCAACACATAAACACACAGCAAGAGAGAGAGATCCCTACCTCGAAGGTTTTAAGCAAAACTCTAAAGTTTAATCAAACCCTAAGCTTCCAAACTTGATTTCCACCGAAATACACCTCCTCCAAGCTCAAGCCAACGATTTCCATGGTCTAGATTGCGTATAAGTGAAGGAACGGTGGTGGATTCGTGTGGGTTTAAGGCGTATTGCGCGGGAGAGTGAGAGAGCCGTGAGGGAGAGGGAGCGTGAGAGAGACCTGGAGAACTAAAAGGAAAAAAAAAATGGGAAGAAAAAAATGATTTTTTTCTAGTCCATACGTTTGAGATATACATAGGGCAAATAGCACCACACCCCCCTTAAACACTCACACACTTCACCAATTCCCACAGCTCACATGAAGTTTCAATTTAACCCCAAAACAGTTTCCACAATTAAAGCTAAGTAGAGAAATTAAATTACGGGTCTCTATATTGAATTTAAGGCAACATCCCCACGGTGTTGTGGTTGATTGTAGTTGCATTTACCCCGTGGTTGAATATGATTGCATTAAAAATGAAATCAATCAACAATGATTTCCATTACCGTAAAGATATCTGAATAACAGGGAAGTGCGTTCTCTTTACAGTAGGACTTCATCTGATACGCACAACTATGTGAGTTCAACAGAAGGGAGGAAGATATACTTCAGGGACTGGGAAGTGATTTCTCCAAGGCGTTGGAGGCTAAGGGGGTGAATATTTCTTGACCCAAGAATAACACGTCCAACCATATACGAGTAAGGGCTGGCCATTCTTTGGCACAAACATAAAAATGGCATGGCTTGGCCATATTATGCTTGAACACAAAAAATGACATGACAAATAATGGGTTGAGTTAGTAATGAGGAAATTCTGAAACAACAAAAACATGCGACACACAACATGATTCCCACACCTACTAAGGACCTTTTACAAAACGAATCAAGATTTGCCGGCTAAGCAAAGAGTGCTCCTAGTGGGATGACACTACCATATTCAGAAGGCTCAGCCAATGTGGCTTGTGATGGCTATAGGACAGCCACTTATTGGCATCTGCATATCAAAGGTCCACAATGGGAATGTGCGAGGGGGAGCTAACAAATAGTGAGCCATTAAGTGAAATCAACAAATTTTCCTCAGTTCCTGCAACACTTCACGCATTAGTTTTGACAGGCCTAGAGTTTATAGACCAACCATGGACAGATGTAGACCGTCAAACAACAGGATTGATTGCAACCAGTCAGGAAGCGCACACATGCACATAAGACCTAAGCCACAAATCGTGATGTGGAAGCAGAAGTGGGAAAGCACCAATTTCTAGAATTCATGTCCATATTTGGAAACTCCTTCCGCCATTTATTTAGTCCCTTTTGGAATTCCAACTTTTTGAGGCAACATGGAATTATTGTACTTCAATTTGAATATCAAAGCATTAAAACCAGCACTACCCTGTACTTCTCATTTCAAATAGTTTGTGAACCACTTATGAGGGGAAGTTTTAAAAATCTAACACTCTGACATTTCAAAGAGGACTAATCCTTTTGAACATTCCTAAAAAGGAATGGAGAAATAACATAGAGGACGGACTAGGCAACACAAATTCCTTGAAGTTAGAATGATAATAATTTAACATGTAGGTAAGGTAATTGTTACGTTAAAAGCCAGGTTCCAGTTGACCCGATGAAGAAACAACCTCATTTCTGGTTTGCTCAACGGTTCAGTTTTCGAAACGCTAGCTAGGATAGCAATTAGCTATTTGTGGGATCTTAAAAACCCAAAATGTGGGGTCTAGTGATCTATTGCTATTTTCTTTTTTTGGTACGTCGGAAATTCAATCTATCGCTATTTTCATGTATTCACAAAACCAACATCATCTAAAGAAACCTGGCCCATCAAGACTTAACCAATGTGAAGGTAACAAACGTCAACGCACACAAGTGGCATAACAGGACAGTCTGTCAAATGAGAAATTTGTTAGGTTCTAAAATAACATACCTGAAGGCTGAAGCATAAAACCAATGTGCTCCACTGGCATAACAGGCCAGTCCTCCAACCGAGGAACATGGGTGATTCCAAATATGTACCTGCGATAAACAAGAGTCAAAGCAGGAAAGTAATCCTGAAAGTCTTAAGCATTTTATTGATTACTCAAAATCTGAAAGTGAGCTGGCTAGCTTCTGTAAAGTCATACCCATAAGACCTATTAAACAGTTTCAACAACCTAAGTGAAAACAAAGAATAGCAAGTTGGACAAATAGAACTCTTTCCTTTGGGGGCAGAGCTCTTCTGATCCAGTCTGTTCTCTTCAGCATGCAAACTTATTGGTGCTCTTTGTTTATTCTCCCTCAGAAAGTCATTAAAGATGTGGAAGCTTTACTCGGAGCATTTCTTTGGTCAGGGCTTAATCTAAAGAAGGCTGGGGCTAAAGTAAAGTGGATGGATGTTTGTACTCCGAAAATAGAGGGTGGATTGGGTTTCAAATCTCTGAAAATGTGGAACAAAGCCTCCATGTTAAGACACTTATGGGCTTTAAGCAAAAAGGAAGATACTTTATGGGTCCAGTGGGTGCATAGCTATATCATCAAACATCACAACATCTGGTACATGCCTATCCCCATTGAATGTTCTTGGACAATTAGGAAACTTCTGAAGTTAAGAGATTTGGGTCAGCTCTTTGTTAAACACATTATAGGCAATGGCAAGTCTACCTTCCTTTGGCTGGATAATTGGCACCCAAAAGGTCCTCTGTACAAACTCTTTGATGATAGAACTGTATCTAGGCTTGGCTCATCCCTTTATGACAAAGTCAGTTCTGTAATTGAGCATGGTGCTTGGCATTGGCCTAGACCACGCAATAGGGTCATCCAGCAGATTCAATCCTCCACCCCTACCTCTCTTCTTCCTCTTGGGGATAGTAAGGATGTGGTCACTTGGACTTGCTCCCCTTCAGGTTGCTATTCAACTAAACATACTTGGGAAGCTATCAGAAACAAGAATCCTAAGGTACCCTGGTCTTCTCTTGTTTGGTTTTCTCAAAATGTCCCTAAATGGGCTTTTATCTTGTGGATTGCCTGCCTTCACAAGCTGCCCACTAGAGATAGACTAATGCGATGGGGTATGCCTATTGACCCTCATTGTGCCTTCTGCTTGCAACATGATGAAACTGCCAATCACCTTTTCTTTGAATGTTCCTACTCTAGTCAGATTTGGCAGTCTATATTGACCAAGTTTCAAACTACTCGATGTTCTGGGACCTTTGATATGGAACTGGATTGGATATTGACTCATTGCAAAAGTAACTCTTTTCGAGCTCTTCTTATCAAGCTATCCTTTGCTGCAGCAGTGTACCACATTTGGCTTGAGAGAAATTCTAGGGTATTTGGTGGAAGACTGCGGAGTTCTGAAGTGGTTTTTGCTTGCTTAGAGGAAAATTTGAGGCTTCGAGTTTCTACCTGGAAACATTTTCCAAACTCAGTGGAAAATGCAAGGTTATGTCAACTTTGGAACCTTCCTATTAGAATTCTGCGAACTCCCCCTCATTAGAGTTTTGATTCTTTCTTGTAGATTGTTGTAGGTTTCCCATGTATTGGTTACCTTTGTTTCTGGGTTTTCCCTCTGGTTTTCTTGGTTGTTGGTTATAAAATGCATCAATTACCAAAAAAAAAAACCTAAGTGAAAACAACATTTTACCAAGTACACAAAGGATCAACAAATATAAAGCAAGACATGATATCTCAGTAATTATTATTGCATGAAGAACCAGACACTTGCAAGATCACAAACTTACCAGAGAACGATGTCAGTTTCTTCCAGAGATCAGTTTTGTTTAACCCATGTAGCCAAACACTCACCAACACGAGGGTTCGGATTAGGAAACTCTCCTCCAGGAAAATCTTCCCCACATGCATATTGCGTAACCCACAGATTATGCTTCAAGAAAGCAGCCCTTCTCAAAAACTTGGCTTCAGGACCAGATAATGGCAAACAGTTTGAACCAGGTGTCAATTTGTAGCCAGTAAGCTGCCCAGTCCTGTTGACGGTTCTTGTATTCCTCACCTGAAATATAAGTTGGTATATACTATCAGTAAACAACTAACAGAGAACTTACGATAGAAACACCATACACACCAAGTGATCAAATAGAACAGAGTACCAGGAACACGTGTCCTGTAAGAAAAGAGGGGAATTGGAAATCTTTTGAAACAGTTTGAAAACAAGGGAAATGATTAAAAAACTGCAACAGAAAAAAGTAAACAAAAACTAAAACCTGTCTAAACATACGAGTAACCAACCAATTAAATAACAAAACATATGAGGTAGACAGAATTGCGATTGCTACTGAGCACAAGATTTCCGCCAAACAATATTAGAGTAAAAAAATGGAGGTCTGTTGGGGACAAGAACTGGGGTTGTCCATGAAAATTATAGCAAAAGAACGGACAACATATTGAAGGGTGATTCTATGTGAACCCAAGGAACAAACTCTAAAAACCTCATATATCACTGAAATAGCCTCTGTTGGTTCCTTGATTGCAAGCTCCAAGGCCTGACTTGGGACTAAAAGAGGAAAGCATGTCAACCTCCACTCTGCCCACCAATGGGGGGGGAGGAGCCTCACACCTGGCTCTCTCTCATCTCCAAGGCTCATATTTAAGGAGAATTGACACTATAGTAAAGACAAGCATTCAATACACACCTACTCTCCACCGCCATCCCTCTCTCTCTAAGTCCACCTCGAGCTCTCTCCTCCTCCACCTCCGGTGGTCTCAAGCACCATTGTAGCAACCGCCATATACCCGGAGGGCGACCTCAAGTACTCTTCCCACATCCTACCTCCCACAGATTTCATGTTCATATATAGCCATCAAGGTGATGGACACCCACACACTTAAAACTTCCCCAAATGACTAAGTACTTATTAACTTGTCTAAAATTCCAAACATCTAACAAAGACCACCGGTTCGATCCGGCTTTGGGCCGGAAAAATCATTTTTAAGAGTTCTCTCAGTTGGGCCATAAACATGTCAAACCAACCCATGGTTACAATATTTAAGCCCACTACTATGCAATAACTTTTCTTACTACTATTGTTTTGGGAAATTAAGCCGATGTCTATGCACGAATGGCAAAATCCTTCCTTCTGTGGGATTGAGAGAATAGCAGTTTTCATTGTTATTTGGGGCACAACCATGACTTGTGGCAGTTAATAAGAAGAAAAAAAAAAATTTTGGCCACCAACGATAACAGATATTAAAATTCCAAACGAAACATCAGCCGGAAGACTCGTCCCTAGAAAGAGGACCAATCAACCACAACGGAGCAGACTCAATCTAACGACTATACCCCAAACCACTAAAACCTCCACCAGCTAAAACATGAGCAACGTTATTAACGATCCAATGAACAAAGGAAAAACTGCAACAATGGAAATTTGTACTCAAAACATGAACGTCATGAGTAACGACTTCCACCTCTTGATTGACCACAGCCTGACCATTGAGCATATTCACGATCAATTGAGCATCACTCTCCAAAATAACAGACCCCAAACCGAGTTGAGATCCCAGCTTTACCTTGCCGAATTGCCAAGGCTTCTGCAACCAATGAACTCATGCACCACTGAAAAAATCCCATAGAAGCAGCAACAAAACAGCCTCTGAAATCCCTGATCACAACCCCAAAACCCCTCTCATCACCTCTTTCTTCCAAGACCCATCCACATTAATCTTGAATGTACCAACTGGAGGCCTGTGCCACGAACTGAGTCTTCTTTCCCCGCTTGATATTATAATCACAGTACCCAAAGAGTTCGCAGAGAACTCTTACAAATACTCCATATCCTGCTTACATACCGTCCCACAGAGAGAGGTTTTGTTTCTACACTTCCATATAAACCACATCAAGATTGCAGCCATCGACATTCACTAGTCCTTATTAGCATGATCCTACCACCAAAGCTCCATAACATCCCAGAAACCATTAAAAGAATTGAGTTGTACAGCCCCCATGTCAACTTGCAAAGGTGACAAATGCCACACCTGAATAGCTAAAGGGCATGTACAAAAAACATGAACAATGGTTTCTTGGCCAGATTCACATACCGGGCAGCTAGAATCCTCCACAACCTTTCTCTGCTGCAAAGCTATCCTAGGTGGTAAAATTTCATGAAAACATTTCCACAAAAAGTGCTGAATTTTCTTAGGAAGGTTGAAACGCCAATTGGTTCTCCAACGCTCCTCCTTTATTTGACAGATGAATTTTAAAAATTAACTTTGGTTCATCTTATTTTTATTAAAGACCTGGCAAATTGACGAATTAATAATTTCTATTTTTCATTCAAAAAATAGAAATTATAACCTATATGAATAATTTTTCAAATTTCTTTGAACCAATTTAAAGATCTCAATTAGTTCTTTAATTTGGTAAGAAGAAATTCGGATCATTATACATGAAAGTACTTTATTTTTTATCCGAAATTTAAAAGTTTTCTCATAATGGACTAATATTTAGGAATAGAGGATTCTTAGAAATAAAAAATTCCCTCTCTCTCTAACTCTTCATCTCCCACTCTCTCTTTCCACCACGGCCGGGGGGGTGGTGGGGGGTGTTAGATTATTTATTCATCTTGACAAAAGGAATGAAAAAGGCAAAAAAATTATGTCCAAAACCATTAAAAAGGTTTGCTAAAACAAAAAATAAATCAACACGAAGTTTTTTTTCTAGTTTTTTTTTTTTTGTTTTTTTCTATAAATTTTTCAGAGTTGGTTCATATTTTTTTTTCTTTTTCCATTCCTCTACTCTAGAAGAAAAATATTTTTTAAATCTTAAAGCAAAACTACAAAAATAAAAACATATAACTGCCAAAAAAATAAACCAATAATAAAGTTAGGTTGAACTCTACCATCTACGGATCCAGAAATATAGCCTAGTGGAGGCACTTGTTAATCATAATGGCAAAATTTTATTTATTTTTAGTCAACCACAGTAAGATCGTACAAAATTAAGGCATGCATTACTAACTACAAAAGTTTATATAATGCGTACTTTAAGTTAAAATAGGTAAAAATGAGCATAAAATCTCAGACAAAAATTTTAAAGTATGTTCTAAATGAATATCGACAAGTTTTAGAATAATCGAGCTAATTTTTTAATGACTTTACTCTAAAATATTTCTCTCAGACGGTCAAAATAAAGAGAATCGAGAAAGAATAGCTCCAAATAGGAAAACAATTCGTAACGCAACAAGTATAAATGCACCACATGATGAAATTCAAGCATCAAACTAATTCTATATGTGTATTTTCGAGATATAAGCAAGTGTGTATGATTATATATTATCACATTTTCATAATTATGCTAATTTAAATAAAAATATTTTAATTTCGAGTGGGGGCACGTGCCCCCGCGTACCCCCATGTCAGTTCGTCGCTGGGTACAACTGTATGTATTGCTTGGTGTTAACACCAATCAATGGTTTTGTGCAATTTTGACATGGTGGTTTGAAGAAAGTTGATAGCAAGTTGCACGTTTCTTTTGTACTTTCATGTTTTTCGAGATGGATAAATAAATAAATAAACATTGACTTAAAACTAACAACAACAACAATAGAACTCATGTAGTCCCCAATCATTGGGGATACGGACGGGGAAGGATTGGAGACAGACTAAGAAGCACGGATACAGATACTGGATACTGGATACGGATACTATAAAGCAAACTTGAATTCTTTAGTGTATACTCTTCGACTAAGAAGCACGAATACGGATACTGGATACGGATATGATACGATACAGATACGTGATTTTTCCAAAAAGAATGATACAATACGTTGGGGGATATGTTGAATATAAAAGTAAATAAAAAATATATTATATATATATGATTTTTAATTGATAAAATTCTATTAATGATTAAAGTTTTCCATTACACAAGTTCACCATTTCACATGCCGAGAGAGATATGTTTACATATAGTTATATATATCAGGGCGGTTGTGGGGACACCTAAAAAAATACCCCAAAGTTTCTGATAAAATTTTGATGATCCGAGCTGTTTGTTTAAAACGTGTTTTAAGGGTACTTATGAGAAATCAGCTCAAAATATGACCGAGAAGTGCTCGATCCAAACAGTTTTTCATAAAACAATATATATTGACATTTTTGAAAAACTGTTTGGATCAAGCACTTCCAAGCAATACTTTGAGCTGATTTTTCATAGATACCCTTAAAAACATGTTTTAAACACATTTAACGGTTCGGATCATCAAAATTTGATCGGGAACTTTGGGGTGTTTTTCTAGATTTTTTTTAGGTGTTCTCGGAACCGCCCCGTATATAAAATTGTATCTACATAGTTATATATGTATATATACATACACAACGAGAGAGAGATGAGAGACTTGCAAAGTCGTCAAGAGAGATGAGAAGCGAGAAAGGTTATTGTCGGTGTGTTTCTGCATTTCTGGTGTCGATTGATGGGGAAAAAAGAAAAATAGTTCTAATTCCAATTTTAAACCATACATTTTATGTAATAATATAATTACCCTCGCGCGTATCCAAAACATATCCCGAGTGTATCCAACACGTATCCACGCGTATATGAAACGTATCAGGATACCAAAAAATAATTCTAAAAGCAGGATACTTTAAAAACAATTTGGACACGTATCCGGAGAGTATCAGTATCCGATATGAATACGATATGTGATACGGAGGCCAAAATAGAGTATCCGTGCTTCAGACTAAATAGAAAAATGGAAATTTATAGAAATAGTCCTCCTAGTTTCACTCGAGTCTCATTTTCGTCCTCCAAGTATCAATTGCAACTCTTTTGACTTTAAGTTTGGTTTTCGTACCAAGTTGGTCCAATTGATAACGTTTGTCAACCAAACTGAACGGAAAAAAACAGATTGAGGGTAGACGTCATCAATTGGACCAACTTGGTACGAACTACAACGTCCAAACTGTTTGGACATCAATCTGATTTTTTCCGTCCAGTTTGGCTAACAAAAGTTATCAATTTGACCAATTTGATACAAAAATCAAACTTGAATGTCAAAAGAGTTGCAATTGATACTTGGTGGACAAAAATGAGACTCAGGTAAAACTATGAGGACCATTTATATAAATTTCCCTAGAAAAATTATATCACATGTGGATCTGATTTTAACCCCACGGTCCCCACCAATCAAAATTCCTAGCTCCGCCCTTGATCCCCAAACTTGAAATTTGTCTCCATCCCCGGCCCGTTCCCGGAATGGGAAATCATCTCCACCTTCCAATCTCCATGTCTGTCCTAAATGGGGATTAGGGATCCTAGCCCGAAAAAAAAAATTCATGACAGAAAGTACAATCGTGAGGGCAATCCATTGTTGTTCAAGATCTATGGGGTTAGGGCTAGCAAGTTGTATCACTGTGTTTCAAAACATGCCAAACCTAGAATCCAGGCATGTATATACAGCCATGTTTAATGTAGTAGTATATATGGATAGTGATTATTGATGGTCGTTATAAGGGTAAAACTATAGAGAAAATCTTTTTCACGGCACTGCTAGTTGTTTATGGTGCAGCAGTCCAAAAGTATTTTGGACAGTCCCGATGTTAATGAAACTTTTCCGGAGAAAAGTTCAACTCTTTCCCGTAAAAGTTACATTTAAATCTAGAGCATCTCTCTCAACCACATGATTCAAGCTCAAGTTGTCAGCAAAAACTTCCGGTTTCGGAAAAGTTCAACTCTTTCCCGTAAAAGTTACATTTAAATCTGGAGCATCTCTCTCAACCACATGATTCAAGCTCAAGTTGTTAGCAAAAACTTCCGGTTTCTTCATCAGCCAAGCCTATTAGTTGTTTAAGTATGAAAGAGAGACTTTCCCCACCAAGATATGCAGATGGATTTTTGTAGAGAAACATGGTATTAATTTACATTCATACTTGTGCCAAGGACACAACATCCGCACATACATAAAGGGAAAAAGTTCTCAACAATTCTTCACACAAATGGCTAAAACACCGACAAATCTTAACTCATTAAACCCAATATCAATATCCTAAAATCTATATAAAACATCAAGACTCATTGCAACACACATTTTGTGCGTACGCAACTGCCATTGTTTCCACAACACAACATACCTCTCATGTATTTTATCAAACAACCATGAAAAGATGAGGCTCAGCGTATATTCTACTTGAAAAAACTTCACAAAATAAAAGTAACTTAGTCCGTTTGGTTCTACAGATACTGGATACTCGGAGTATCCATATTCCAATATCAAGATCTCTATAAAAGATGAGAACCCAAGTGGACTACACAGAGTATGTATATTCTCAGATCTAAAAAGTGACGTCTCATCCTATCCTATATAAGAGACACCCCAAAAGCATAAACTTATCATATTGTGCAAGCCTTGCAATTCTGTATCCTAAAGATAATAAGCTGGATCATTGAACTACCCAAAACAGTTAAGCTTTCTAGAGAAAGAAGTGTAACTATCCATTGAATAGAATCAAACATCAAGCAAATTAAACTGAGAATAAGAAACTAAAACAAGCGGAAAAATCGCATACAATTCAAAAGATTTTTACCTATGAAGTAATTGATATAACTCAGGCAAGCAACAAAAGTACGGAGTCCCGACTATAGTTGCAAGAATATTTATGGCATTAAACTAAAAAGTTGCAGTTATGAAGTGGAACACTTAGTGACCATGTCATCATCTTAAAGCGATTTACATGCTCTTGACCATGACTTTGCTGCTACGTGAACTACAAATGAAATCTAATTATAAGACTTAAGGCATTCCTTTACTTTCTAACAAGTTCTAGTAATAACTACTGGTAGTTTTAAAACAATTGACTAAGATCTCTTTATGGCAATTTGAAATTATAAACAAACAGAGTCAAGAGACACCTAACCTAAAAAAACATGAACATAAAAGACATGACATTCAACACGAACATATATAACACGGAACACATTGCAGGTTTTGTCGCTCTTAATTGGAGTACAATGCAAAATTGTTGAGCTTTAACTTACCATATTTCAGCAATCATTGTTGACAGTCATTTCTGATTTCGAAAAGTGGAGAATTGAAAGCCGTGGAAGTAAGAGATACATACACGTGTGTGTGTGTGTGTGAGAGAGAGAGAGAGAGAGAGAGAGAGAAAGAGAGAGATATGTAGGAAAATCATAGTATAAAACCTCGAAATACAAAAACGGTTCCAAAAATCGTATCGTCCTAGCATCTCACAAAACCTCATCAAGGGAAACTTCATTGTTCCCTTTTCCATGAACTAAAGTAGAAAGGTGTTAAAGCATCCAACTCCAAACCAATTGGCAAAGAGTGGAGAAGCCGCCCAGGCTTATATACTAGTGTTGGAGGAGATAATTAACCGATGTGGACAAATCCCAACACTCCCCCGCACGTGCGACTCCTGATTCGCACGTGGAGAGGTTAACAAAGGATCCGGAACACACGGATCACAATTAAACAAAGTGCAACTATGGCACAAACAAAGGGGAAAAGCCTCCGAAAGCCTAGCTTTGATACCATGTTAAAGCATCCAACTCCAAACCAATTGGCAAAGAGTGGAGAAGCCGCCCAGGCTCATATACTAGTGTTGGAGGAGATAATTAACCGATGTGGGACAAATCCCAACAAAAGGAAAGACAAAGACCAACAAAGTAAACACTTTCAAGTGTAATGTTGTCAAAAAGAGCACATGACACTAAAATAAGCTTGCTCATGACACTAAAATAAGCTTTCTAACATGCAAGTTTACGCCCAGAAGCAAGCCTTTGACATTGAAGGAAAAGATAATTCTCCAGCCACAAAAGCAATGTGGATAGCACTCTCAAACCATATCCATGTACATACAAATTTCAAAATCATATGAGATGAATATAAATGCCAATTTCAAATATTATCCTTACAACTTTAAAAAAAGGGGTAAAAGCTAAGTTTCATTCTACAACACAGGAGAAAAAAAGGAAAGAAAGAAGCGACTTGTAAAAATCTAACGCAAACAACCATTAACTTAAGATAACCAACCAGTCAACGGAAAAATAATAAAAACAAACACAGCATAAAAATAGGCCATTGAGAACTTTCAGGTTTGAAGCAAGCCCTATACCTGGATTTTCTTTCTTTTATTTTCCTTGGCTTGCTTCACCCATCCTCTCCACCATTTTTCTCGTTAAATAAATCTAATTTTAAAAAAATAATTAAGATCCAAATAAGACCATTACAAACATTATTCTCTAAAACACTTTAACCAATTAATTGTTGTCGTTTAGCACCATATTCATCTCCACCAAAGAGAATAGAACAAAAATAGAAAATGATTGCAACAAAACCAATATAAGTATTACCAAAAATAAAGGACAATAGTAAATCCATTGACCTTATAGCAGTGAGAATTTAAGTCTAAATCAAAAGAGCTTTACGTTCCATGGATTTGTATCCTTAGAGATTCGATTTGGCCCTATCGCCAAGTTTGCTTGGATATTGTTAAGCTTCCAATCTTTTGAGCTAAAAACTCAAAAAAGAAAGTTCCAGATTTATCAAGGCCAGTTATCAAACACTTCATCACAAGACCATGTTCAGATGGTAGAAATGTCTAGACTCTAGAGTGTTCAAATGACACAATTCCATAACATCAAAATCCTACAAATATATTAAGCCACATCAATCAACGAAGGAAACAAATTTGAGGAAGGGAGCTCTACCCTTTCCACTCAAATGCCCTTTCAGCCTCCTACATTCATCCAATGTTGGGCTTTCAGTCAAACACCCAGTAGGTGCCTTGTTCCAATGGTTTTACTTGTCTTCTTATTTAACCATTGGTGAAACAAATACACAATAAGCAAATGTAAGTCACAGCAAAATAATGAAAAGAAAAAAAAATATTCTTATGGGTTTAGAAATAGCTTGTGATTACAGAGAGGTACCTTGATCATTTAGCAGAGGTCGGTGGTCTGCTGGTCAGGCCGCAAATATGAGCTAGATTGATGTATTCACGGAGGGAGTTAAAGTAGGAGGAGTCGAAAGAGTAAGGGAGGTGCACAAACAAATAATGCGCGCGCGAGAGAGAGAGAGAGAGAGAGAGAGAGAAAGTGTTTCACCAGGAGCAAAATAGTTTAGATGTACCACAAAGCTAAACCCTCTCCGGAAGATAGTTTAGATGTGGAAGAAAATATGGGAAGAACAAAACGTCTGCGCCGGGTGATGCCATCTTAGTTATCAGGAAACCCCACCCGAAGAGGTAAAAGACACCTCACCGCCATGGAGTGAGAGAAGAGCCGGAAAATGTTTGGGGGAGACAGAGATGATTGGAACTTTCATTATGAATGGGAACCAGCATATCGTTTCATCACTAGGAACAAAACAAAACTAATAAAGAAAAAAAAGTTAACCACCTAATTGAACAAGTTTTTCGAGCAAAACAAAACCACATAATTTAAGAGATAAAAGTCTCATCCGTTCATACAATGTTCAAGCCATTTTGAGCCTGATTGAGAAATTTAGCCTATGGAGAACCCACATTGCTCAGCCTAGTGTTATTTACAGTTTTACTCCTATTTTCATATTTGCTTATTTTCCTTTAAATTGTTTCTATAATAAAAAAATGTATTATCATGGAAACTAAAAAGACTGCTGCAGAAATTTCAATAAAAACCAAAAAAAACAAAACAAAAAAGAACATCCTGTGGTGAAAAGGAGTGACGTTTGGTTCGGGAAAAAAATAATTTTTTGAACCTTATTTGTTTAGAAAACCCTAACTATCGAAAGGACCAACATTTTGCGAACCCAAGTTCAATAGGCTTAAAGGAAAAGATGAGTCACAAAACACAATCAAAGGGCGAAGAAAAGGGAACACTACCATTTCCAATCAGCCAAAACAAAGGCCAAATATGGGTTTGAAATCGGTTACCTTAAGACTCTCCTTGTCACTCCAGTGGAATTCACTCAGTGGAATTCGAAAGAGCATGTTGTTGTGGTGGTTGTGGTTGTGGTTATGGTATCACAAATTCCCAGTACCTATATAAAGAAAATCCAAAATTCCAAATCCAATCAGTTTCCAAATGAATTTTCGAAGTCATTGAGGAACAAATGGCTATGCACGCAATCTCACCTGTGAACGAATTTTTGAGAAGTCATTTTGTTAAGAATTCTCATCCCTGAAGGCACTTGCTAATAGCCCCAATGCAACTTGACTCCACCTTAATGCTATGGATACCTATATTCAAAGAGCAAAATCTAAAATTCAACTAGTCTAATAAAAAGGCCCTAGTGATAAAAAAGGAAGCAAACTATAGCATTCAATAGACCAATTCCAGAAGGGTTAGAGTGAATCCCAAAGAAAGATTTGGGATACAGAGGCTATTGGACATACTCTATACAAAGCTTGTTGAGAACAACTTTCCATTACCTCTAACCAAAGTGCATCCTCCCCTTCTACTTATCATTACTAAAATCCACCACTTTTTACACACATCAAAGAAATTTATCAAAGGCGCAAAAATCACATGCAAGCACAATTATCACATTTCTAATAGAAAAAACTACACAAAGCCCATACTGAATCTGCAATCTACTAACTCTGCTAATGAACCTCATTGAAGGATCTCAAATTCCTGTTTTAATAGCACATAAACGCTGCGTAAGACCCATCCACAAATGGAGGATTCGGAGATTAAACCATGCCATTGAATCAAGAAATAACAACCACTAAATCAAACTTCATAAAGATGGACAAAACAGAAATTTGCCCGACGCAACACGTTCTGAGTACAACTGAACTGAACCACCCTTTCCTATACTACTGACCTACAAACCCAACTTCTCCAATAAATCATTTTTCTCGAGGTAAAAAAAACTTCTAACATGATCCATCTACTTAGTTCCAGAAAGTGAATTTAAAAAAATATAACTGTAGTCATATCACATCCATGTACGATAGTTTTCAAACATGGTCCATCTACTCAATGTCAAATTGGGATTTCTAACCGCTTTCATTTTCTCACACCAACAACCATCGACCGACCGGTACTCAAATCACATCCATGTACAATAGTCTAATCAAAATACATAACGCTTAACGCATCTAGGATATGAACCAGTCTTAAACCTATCGGAGAAGTAAAAGTACGCCTACACATTCCATTCAATCACATCCCCTGAAATCAAAATGCTTACCATTGACAACCTTCCGCAAGCATGTGTAGGAAACATATTGGAGACTTCCGGTCACCTGAAAGAAAAACTAAACAAGTATCAACATGCCTCATAAGAATGGACCACGGTAAAAAACAATTCAAATAGGATTTGGTATTCTTTTACATAAATACATGGTGTTCATGTATCTAGTAAATCAATATTTAGAGGCCAATTTTTTAATTGGTAAAGCACAATGAAACCTAAGCTTCTGTACATGTCCATATCTCATTCACTTGTACCCATCATATTAAGGAGTGCTATCAATTGTTGTTTGGACTGTAACTCTAGGTTCTGTCACAAGTCCTAGGAGCGGCACTAAAAATGATGTACCCTCTGTTTTATTGGAGGAACTGAAGGAAGAAAAAATCTAATGTCTAAAAAATACTTAAGATCCAAATAAGACCATTACAAACATTATTCTCTGAAACACTTTAACCAATTAATTGTTGTCGTTTAGCACCATATTCATCTCCACCAAAGAGAATAGAACAAAAATAGAAAATGATTGCAACAAAACCAATATAAGTATTTCCAAAAATAAAGGACAATAGTAAATCCATTGCCATTATTGCAGCGAGAATTCAAGTCTAAATCAAAAGAGTTTTCTGTTACCTGGATTTGTATCCTTAGAGATTTGATTTGGCCCTATCCCCACGTTTGCTTGGATATTGTTAAGCTTCCAATCTTTTGAGCTAAAAACTCTAAAAAAGAAAGTTTTGGATTTATCAGGGCAAGTTATCAACACTTCATCACAAAACCATGTTCAAATGGTAGAAATGTCTAGACTCTAGAGTGTTCAAATGACACAATTCCATAATATCAATATCCTACAAATATATTAAGCCACATCAATCAATGAAGGAAACAAATTTAAGGAAGGGAACTCTACCCTTTCCACTCATATGCCCTTGCAGCCTCCTACGTTCATCCAATATTGGGCTTTCAGTCAAACA
Organism: Rhododendron mucronatum var. ripense; assembly: GCA_019656295.1. Classification (NCBI taxonomy): domain Eukaryota; kingdom Viridiplantae; phylum Streptophyta; class Magnoliopsida; order Ericales; family Ericaceae; genus Rhododendron; species Rhododendron mucronatum. The sequence continues at coordinate 202,565 of BPLT01000038.1, read as the reverse complement.
CCCAGTAGGCGCCTCCAATGGTTTTACCTGTCTTCTTCTTTAACCAAAGTCACCGCAGAACTATGAAAAGAAAAAAAAATGTTCTTCTGGGTTTTGAAATAGCATGTGATTGTGGAGAGGTACCTGGAGCATTTTGCAGAGGTCGGTGGTTTGGTGGTCAGGCCGCAAATATGAGCGAGATTGATGTATTCGCGGAGGGAGTTAAAGTAAGAGGAGTCGAAGGAGTCAGGGAGCTGCACAAACAAATAATTAGAGAGAGAGAGGAAAAAAAAGTATTTCACTAGGAGCAAAATAGTTTAGATGTACCACAAAGCTAAACCCTCTCTGGAAGATAGTTTAGATGTGGAAGAAAATATGGGACGAACAAAACGTCCGCGCCAGTGATGCCATCTTCATTATCAGGAAACCCCAGCCAAAGGTAAAAGACACCTCACCTCTTGAGACGGGGTGAGAGAAGAGCCGGAGAAAGTTTGGGGGAGACAAATATGATTGGAACTTTCAAATTTGAAACTGCGAGATAGTGCAAAACGTGTTTGTGGTAGTACAACAAAAGTGATACAGAGATTGAAAGGAGAGAGGCATGCTTTGGAAGAGAGAGAGAGAGAAGAGAGAGAGAGAGAGAGAGAGAGAAGTTATGGCCAATCCAATCTTGGCGGTCGGGTCAGCGGTGCTAAATGTCAACCGCTAGATTCACATTAGAGTTTTGTTGGGCAATGAAATCATGACACATCTCATTTCATCATCTCCCTAATGGCCATCTGGAAGAAGAAAAATGAGAATTGGTCAACCATATAAAAGGCTGCATTACGAATGGGAACCACCATCTCGTTTGATCACTACTTGGAACAAAACAAAACCCATAAAAGAAAAAAGTTAACCACCTAATTGTACAGGTTTTCCGGCAAATCTCATCTATTCATACAATGTTCAAGCTATTTTGAGCTTGATTGAGAAATTTAGCCTATGGAGAACCCACATTGCTCAGCCTAGTGTTATTTACAGTTTTACATCTATTTTCATATTTGCTTATTTTCCTTTAAGTTGTTTCTATAATAAAAAAATGTATTATCATGGAAACCAAAAAGACTGGTGCAGAAATTTCATTGAAAACCAAAAAAAAACATCATGTGGTGAAAAGGAGTGACGTTTGGTTCGGAAAAAATAATTTTTTGAACCCTATTTGCTTAGAAAACCCAAAACTATCGGAAGGACCAACATTTTGCAAACCCAAGATCAATAGGCTTAAAGGAAAAGATGAGTCACAAAACACAATCAAAGGGGAAAGAAAATGAGTGGCAAAACACAATAATGGAAACCAAAAAGACTGGTGCAGAAATTTCATTGAAAACCAAAAAAAAAAAACATCCTGTGGTGAAAAGGAGTGACGTTTGGTTCGGAAAAAATAATTTTTTGAACCTTATTTGCTTAGAAAACCCAAACTATCAGAAGGACCAACATTTTGCGAACCCAAGTTCAATAGGCTTAAAGGAAAAGATGAGTCACAAAACACAATCAAATGGGGAAGAAAATGTAACATTACCATTTCTGATGAGCCAAAACAAAGGACAAAGATGGGTTTGAAATCGGTTACTTTAAGACTCTCCTTGTCACTCCAGTGGAGTTCAAAAAGAACATGTTGTGGTTGTGGTTATGGTATCACAAATTCCCAGTACCTGTATAAAGAAAATCCAAAATTCCAAATCCAATCAGTTTCCAAATGGATTTTCGAAGTCATCGAGGAACAAATGGCTATGTATGCAGTCTCATATTGGCAACTAAATAAAATGGGTGTTGTTCACAACTGGAATAGAGGAAAGAACCCTAAATCAAATAATCCCACCATGTGTGAAGATTTCTTACCCCTACAGCACATGGGCCAAAAAATGTCTTGCCACCGACCTGAACCTATCGTAAAAGGAAAGGACAACATGATTAGGTACCATTTTCCTTTGATACATTTGTGCTTGTTTTGGTAACTTAGCAGAAAGTTGTAGTTTAGCTTTCAAGAGCACGTGAAGTGGTTCTATTCTAAGTACCTCTTCAAGCTAAATAAACAATGGCAGGGGGACTTTAAAATTAAAAACTGAGTAACACCCATACTGTGAGGGGGAAAACATGAACATTCAAGGCAAGGGTAACATAAAAACTTTGACATCAAAAGATACAGGGAAAGCAAATAACAGATTACATAGTGTGATTTCTGCTCAAACCACCACAAAGCCACATAATCATACCAGAAACAAAACAATTAACAAAAAATTGAAGGGAAAAAAACTAAAATTAGATGTGATCTACCAAAATGTAAAGATACAGCAGATATGTATAAGCCCTCAGAAAACAAAACCCTAAGCAAGGCTTTCTTTCGTTACCTGTCCAAAACCCTTGGAATCGGGATTCCACAACATACTCAAAGATCTTTCCAGGGCTCGTCACTGGCATCCTCGGCGACACGGGGGAACGGCTGAAACCCTAATTGACCGGCAGCCTCAGACGGCAAAAACTGCAGGCTGGACGACAACAGAGGGTACGAGGTGACGGGAAGCAACCGAATGGCAGCGGCGATGACGGGAACAGGAAGGGCGATTGACCCAGGCCTGCGTCGGAGGAAGCAGTGGCTGTTGTCTGGTCGTTGTTGGAAGCAGTGGCTGTTGCCGAGAGAGAGATCCCAAAATCAAAATAGAGCTCGCCGGCTGCCGGACCCATGGTAGGGTTGATACGGCTTGGAGAGAGAGAGAGGGGACCGTTAGAACTTGAAACCGACATAAGAGGAAGCATCCCAAATACTCCTATGTTTCTACATGTGCGTTGTGCGCTGAAGAGAGAGAGAGAGAGAGAGAGAGGACCGTTGGGAAAAAATTTGTTCATTTTAAATGTTAACAAGCGGATTAAAAAAAATGTTTACAAGTGTTTAGGCTATTGGATTTGCCGAGTATAATGGAGTAGATAACTTACAGAGTTTAGACTTTGTTTGAAACTTAGGAAAAATGAGAGAAAAGAAAGAAAAGTTTAAAAAAATAAAAATTCTTTCTATTGTTTGGATTGGAGAAAAATAGGAGAGAACATAAAGAATTCAAATTCCTCTTATTTTCTTTTTCCTTGTTTTCCATCACTTTCCTTGAGTTCCAATTAGGGTTAATGGGGAGAGGAAAGAAAATCATCGACCATGTTCGTTTTGAAACTTGAGAAATATTTTTAGAATAATAAGTGGAAAGAGATAGATAAAGTAATAAGAGTAATAATTGGACATAAATTTATTAGGGATTGTGTGAAGACAAAAAAAAAAGGTTGGGTCTAGAAACCCAAAACGAACATGGTGAGACCAAAACTTTCTACCAAATTTCAACTAGCTACTTTTGTTGTAGTGCTTCACCAGAAGGAGTTCATGTTGTTGGATTGGAAGGAGTTCGTGAGGCAAAGGTAGGAGAGAGAGAGAGAGAGAGAGAGAGAGGAGTTTTCTCGTCGTCACTTAGGCGAGGAAAGCAGAGATCTAGAGAGAGATACAATAGATTTGTAGTTCCGGCAATGGTGAGTGGCGAAAGATGGTAGTGAGTAGCAGAGGATGGTGGCTATGATTTAAAATATGAGTAAATAACTGAAGAAGTTCATACCAAATCAAGCTTTTGCTCATATTTTTACTGAAATCTAAGTAAAAATTAAATAAGGAGTGGAGATGCTCTAAAACTTTAAACAAAAATATTGGATATATACTCCTTGGATAAATAGTCTGATGAAATACTCATATCCGGTTAAACAAGTCTTTAATTAGGGGAAAAAATAGAATTGGACATAATATATTGAACAAATGGAATGACATATGACCATCTCTTGACATGGTTTTGCAACAGCCAAACCTAATTACAATTTTAAGAGGTTTGATGTGCTTATATAAACCACACAACTTGTGGTGGTAAGTTCTAATACTGCACTAGCACAAGGGTTGGTTTGGTTGCAATCCGGTAAGTTTCATTGAGAAATTTGGGATTACAGAATAATAAAGCTGAGAAATTTGGTATTACAGCAAATTTGGGTTTCATAAGTTTCAAAAAAAAATAAAGGCTTCACCTCTTAATGATTCATAATATGCATTGATAGAACTTCCTTTTGCTATATATGATAAAGCCAAGCACTGTGATTATGGTTATTCGCACTACGGAGAAAATCTGCCATAAACATGTGAAGCTAGTGTTTAAAGAACTGATAATCACTCTGCACTTTCCAATTCATGGGCTATAACAAACAGAAGATTCATAGACCTACAGCATCCAGGAAATAGCTAACGAAATATGCACTGCTTGCATACAAGAAGACTTCCACGAGAGTATCGACAAAAAATGCACGATTCTGTTTGTACTTTCTTGTGTTTTCTGCACAACCTTAGGTTCCTCGAAATTTTCACCCCAAAAAGGGCAATTGATAATCAAGCATTAAACCTCCCCATCACTATTAGCTATGTTCTCTTGTACAAGAAGCAAGTTCAATATTGAAGTCTAAAGAGCCATAAACACCAAGTAAGTTGCAAGCTGAAAGTTCAACTTCCTTAAGTCTGGGGTTTTGGTTACCAATTACCAGCTTAGGGCCCAACTACTGTACTCCTAAACTTCCAGAATCATTCGATACTCCCCAGTGAATCTGGACATTTATCTCGGTCAATCCAAAGGACATGTTAATTGATACCCCGAGTTTTTCTTCTTTGCCAAGCGGGGTTAAATGTTAGTAATTGTTATCCCCCAAGTTATTTTCGTCTGGGTTTTTCATTCGTGGTCCGATACAGAAGATTTTGTTTATCATCTGGTGTTTTGGGCATGGAGGTATGTGCAGGGGCAAGAGTGTAACCTTATCTACGTGTGTGATGTGGGCAACTGCTGGGATAGTGTTTCAAGCACTTTTTCGCGAAGGTGAAAACCTCGATGCGTGAGGTGTATATGAGGGCTTGCTAGGATTTGTCCCGTCCAACATTAAGTTAAGGACTGAGAGCCCTTGTCTGGCTTTTGAACGAGAATGAAAGAGTGTGATGTTAAGGGCGAGATCACAAGAGGCTCGTGGTTTGTCACAACGGGATGGACTTAGTAATTTCTAACCGTGTAGGAAAGAGAATGAATGAAAGTGATAAAAAGCTAATCGAACTCCGTTAAATCGGAAGAAAAGGAGTTTATGGTTACAAAGAAAAGTAGATAAATGGTGTAGGACCAAAGGTAAATAAGTATGAGGTACTTGGCACAAATTGAATATAAAAAGATAAGCAAAATTTTCTAAAAAGTTAGTGTGTTTGGTTAAACGTTGGGTTTGATTGGTGTTGAAACTTTTTTTTCTATCTTGAGTTCTTGTATTTATAAGCCAAGCTTTTAACCGGTTGGCCTCTCCTTCGAATTTCCCGCCTTCATGAGGAACCGTCAATTATAGGCCAAGCTTTTAACCGGTTGGCCCCTCCTTCAAATTTCCCGCCTTCATGAGGAACTGTCAAGTGTGCCAGATAACTTCTCCACTCACACATAGCCCAACATCGTGGATGGTTATTAGAGTTTTTGGGCTGCCATTTCACATTTCTTCTTGGTCATGGGTGGTTACTGGAGATTAATAAAGATAATGGGTCACTCCATTTCCTTATTTCGTGGGAAGTAAAGGATAATTGGCCATTTAATTAAATCAAATGGCCTATTTAGGTGTATTATCTACAAACCCATTTCTCTTTGGCAGGAGATGGTTCCAGCACTTCAAAAGATCGTCATCAAACTTTATTCAAATATATAAGCCCAAAGGGGCCAAGTTATACAGTTGAATCAAATAAAAATAACTGGGTCTTAATCAAAATTTGTTGGGCCTAATAAATATACCCCAACAAGCCTCTAAACCTTGGGCCAATTTAATTAAATTGTTAAATATTGGAAACAGAAGACTGAATATTATTGCTGAAGAACTCAATACATTGACTCATGATGACAAGCTCTATTTATAGAGCTAACCACCAACAGCTAATTCTAACAAAGTGCTAACAGACTCAGTAAATAATGCAACAAACTCCAACTTACTCCTAAAGACTAGGTAAAAGATAGACTTTCCTAAAGACTAGGACAATAGAACAACTGACTCACGTGCATTTTTCCAACAATCCCTCCCTTAAACTGATGTTTCAACATCCTGTTTAGTGAAGGGATCATCCAAAGTGCAAACACCAAGCATCTTCCTTAGTTTCAGAAATGCAGACAATTTGAGGGTCTTGGTAAATATGTCAGCAACCTGGTCTTCACTCTTGCAATAAATAAGATCAATTACACCATCATTTGTGAGGTCTCTTAAGAAGTGAAACTTCACATCAATATGTTTGCTTCGACCATGTAGAACAGGATTCTTTGAGAGCTTTACTGCTGAACTGTTGTCACAATAAATGAGAGTAGACCCTTCTTGCTCAAAATGTAGCTCTTTAAGAATTTTTCCTTAGCCAAATAGCTTGACAAGCACAAGCTGTGTGCTAGCAACAAATTCAGCTTCAGTGGTTGATAATGTTACGATTGGTTGCTTCTTCGATGACCATGAAACAACTCCTATCCCCATCATGAAAACATACCCAGATGTGCTTTTTCGATCCTCTGAATCTCCTGCATAATCACTATCTGTGAAACCAAGCAAATCTGATTTTTCTCCATTCTTGTAGAACAGCCCAAACTCCTTAGTACCTTGCAAGTATCGAAAAACTCGTTTTGCAGCCAAGAGATGAAACTCCGTCGGACGCTCCATGTATCTACTAAGGACACTTATAGCATGCATTATATCAAGCCTTGTTGCAGTCAAATACATTAAGCTCCCCACTATCTGCTTGAAAAGTGTATTGTCAACCATCTTTCCTCCATTATCTTTGTTTAGCTTCAAGCCAAACTCAGGTGGTATAGACACAGGATTACAATCCTTCATCTGAAATCTAATCCAAGATTTCTCGCACATACTTCTTTTGAGAAATAAAAATGCCACTAGGGAGCTGCACCACTTCGATACCAAGAAAGTAATGCATCATACCAAGATCAAACATCTCAAATTCAGACATCATGGACTCCTTAAATTTCGCAAACATGGCACTATCATTTCCAGTATAAATCAAATCATCGACATATAAGCACACAATTAGCATTCTCCCTCCATCTTCAATCTTTATGAAAAGTGTATGTTCGTAAGGACATTTTTGAAATCCTTCCTTCAAAAAATAAGTTTCTATACGATTATACCAAGCCCGTGGAGCTTGCTTTAATCCATATGGAGCCTTCTTTAATTTATACACTTTATGCTCATTTCCAAGTTTCACATAACCAGGAGGTTGATCGATAAATACCAGTTCTTTCAAATCTCCATGGAGGAATGCCGATTTCACGTCCAACTGGAGGATAGGCCATGAGTTTTGAGCTGCCAATGTGATCACCAATCTGATTGTGTCATGCCTTGCAACCGGAGCAAAGACTTCTTTGTAATCAACACCAAACTCTTGTTTATAGCCCTTGGCCACCAAACGCGCCTTGTACATGTCAACTTCACCGTTCTCCTTCAGCTTTGTCTTGTAAACCCACTTTACACCAATTGTTTTGTGCCCTTTTGGAAAATCAGATAGCTCCCAAGTATCATTCTTTTCGATGGCTGCAATTTCAGCATCCATAGCCTTCCGCCATTTTGATTCTTTGACAGCGCTTTCGAAAACTGTAGGATCACAATCTGAAAATAGAGCAAAATGAGTGAGTGGATCATCAGATTGATCAATTCCAGGTACTTTCATAATCCGACATCCATGCTGGCCTCTTTCGAACACGATGAGAACGTGATCCAGCTGCTGCTTCAACCTGTTCGTCGACTTCTGGTGTTGTTGGTATGATTTCAGAGGCCATAGGAGCTTCATTTTGAGGATTCTCAAGAGTAGCAATTGCTGGAACAAGTCATTGCTTGGACTGATTTGCTTCATCATCATTTTCTCCATCAAAACTTGTTGGAATTTGTTCTCCAACAACATTTATATTCCACGGCCAGGTTTGTGCTCATCAAAAATGACGTCTCAGCTGATGAGAATTTTCTTAGTGATAGGATTGTAAAGCTTGTAAGCTTTTGATTGATCACTAACACCAAGAAAAATGCATTTCCCTCCCTTATCATCAAGCTTTTTCCTCTTCTGATCTGGAATATGGGCATATGCCACACACCCAAAAATTCTGAAATGATCTACCGCCAGTCTTCGTCCGCTCCATGCTTCCTCTGGTGTCATGTTTTGAATAGCAAGTGTGGGATTTCTATTCAAAACATGAATGCTCCAATTAACTGCTTCGGGCTAGAAATTCTTCGGAATACCACTCCTTCTTAGAAGGCTTCGCACCATATTCATTATAGTGCGATTCTTCCTTTCACACACGCCATTTTGTTGGGGCGTATAAGCTGCTGTAAGCTGTCACTTGATACCATGGGTCTCACAAAAATTTGCAAATTCATGTGAGTTATATTCTCCACCACGATCTGTCCGAAGAATTTTTATCGGGCTGCCAACCTCTTTCTCAACAAGTGCTTTATAGCTTTTAAAGGCTGCAAAGGCTTCAGATTTTTCTTCCAAAAAATAAACCCAAATTTTACGACTATAATCATCAATGAAGGTAATTATGTATCTTTTACCTCCATTAGAGCATGGCGTTATTGGCCCACAGATGTCGGAATGAACAAACGCCAATGACTTCTTCGCTCTCCATGATGGTCCTTGTGGAAATTGATTACGGTGTTGTTTGCTAACAACACATTCTTCACAAACTCCAGACGGAGCTGCGATTTGAGGAAGACCAATCACCATATTTTTCTGTTGTAAGGTCTTCAATCCACCAAAGTTTAGGTGACCATAGCGAAAATGCCATAGCCATGCCGCATTCCGCACCTTTGCTGAGAAGCATGAATGATTGGTGTTGTGGAGATGAAGCGGGAACATGCGATTCGCCGTCATGTTAACTTGAGTAATTAAGCCCAACTTTGCATCTTGAATTTGACAAACTCCACCTTTGATAGAAATCTCGTATCCCTTTTCTTGCAACTGACCCACACTAAGCAAGTTGGTCTTTAAATCTGGCACAAAAAGAACATTAGAGATAGTGTGGGTGAGATTTCCTTTGGGCTGGATAGTAACACTTCCTTTTCCCATAACAGCCACCGTGGAATTGTCGCCGAACTTAACAGTGTTGTGGAAAGATTCGTCCAAGTTAGAGAACAACTTCTTATCCCCACACATGTGATTGCTGCAGCCAGTGTCTAAATACCACATGTTCTGTGGAGTTTCTTCCTTCACGTGACACACCATCAAAAGAGACACCTCTTCTTCTTTTTTTGCAAAGTTAGTTCTTTCGCCACTTTGTCTATTCAAATTAGTACGGCATTCGGACTGATAATGACCATACCTATGACATTTGTAGCATTCAACATTGGACTTGTCTGCTGACTTTGGTCCATAAGAAGTTGAGTGAAAGCCACCACGTCCTCTTCCTCTTCCTTGAAATTGATTCTCTTGATGCTGATGATGTTGTTGGTTTCCACGATCATTGTTGCCTCTGCCTCCACGACCTCGACCTCTGCCTCCTCGTCCTCTATCAGCTCTACTTGTTGTAGAGTGATTTTCTGATGAGGCTTTCAATGCTTGTTCCTCTTTCTCCTGTTGGTTAATTTTTTGCTCATGAACCAACAAAGAACTCTGTAATTCATCAATTGAAAGTTCATCAATATCATTAGCTTCTTCTATGGAGCAAACAACAAAATTAAATTTTGTTGCCATGGATCGAAGAATCTTTTCAACAACGGTGACATCGGAGGTCTTGTCGCCATGGATCCGCATCTTGTGGACGATTGTCATAGTTCTTGAAAAATAATCGGTAACGGACTCTCCTGATTTCATTCAAAGCATTTCGAACTCCGAACGAGAGGCTTGAAGCTGCAGCCTCTTTGCCCTTGCTGATCCTTGGTACTTCTTCTTCATAGAATCCCAAATATGATTGGCGCTGTCCTTGCAAAGAATGGTTTCCAAGATTGAGCGATCAATAGCTTGGAAGAGATAATTCTTTGCTTTGAGATCTTTCAACTTCAGCCCTTCAAGCTCCGCCTTTTGCACATCTGTCAGCACAACATCTTCAGCTGGTTCTGCTACTCCAGAAACAACCACCGTCCAGTATTCTTTGGACCTTAAGAAGTTCTCCATGAGCATGCTCCAATGATCATAGTGACCATCAAAGCGTGGAATGGCTGGCTGCGCAAAAGTTTCTGAAGCCATCGTTTTCTTATGCTGCTGCACAGCGGAAAAACAAGTGAAGTAAAAGAAGCAGTAAAGCTGCTGCTATACCCACTCTCTATCTCACTTTTCTCACTCGGTGGCTCTAATACCACTGTTAAATATTGGAAACAGAAAACTGAATATTATTGCTGAAGAACTGAATACATTGACTCATGATAACATGCTCTATTTATAGAGCTAACCACCAACAGCTAATTCCTAACAAACTGCTAACAGACTCAGTAAATAATGCAGCAAACTCCAACTTACTTCTAAAGACTAGGTAAAAGATAGACTTTCCTAAAGACTAGGACAATAGAACAACTGACTCACGTGCATTTTTCCAACAATAATAACCCTCCAGCGCTGGCCCATGATTTAGGGCCAAAAATGGGTATAAATAATGCCCCTTGCCTTGACCGTTCTGAGGTCTAGGTTTGTTGTTTAAACCAGAACCAAATTTTGGCAAACCAAACAACCCTTTGGTCTTCTTTAAATCCTCAAAAAGCTGTTAGGCTTTATCTTAGCCTAAAAAACCTTTTTAATTCAAACTAAATTTTTGTGTTCAAACCCCTTTTGGTTGCATTTGAACTCTCCTATTGCGATCTTACTGCTACCCATTTCTGCCGCCATGCATATCCCAAGGCTCTTTTCGTACTAATCAAGAGTCCAAACTCTTAACGAGATAAGAAAAGTTTGAAAACTAAGCGAAAGTATGGTCAACGGTATCTTTTGAAGTTACTCACATTCCCTTAAAACCCAACGTCATTCTTTTCTCTCTCTCTCTCTCTCTCTCTCTCTCTCTCTCTCTCTAACCCATCTCATTCTCACCTTTTCTATAATAGAAACCCTAAGTCTCCATTGTCATCTTCTTCAAGTTTTCCTTCAGTCATGGCAACTCACAGAGCTAACACTCCTCCAAAAAAAAACCTAATAGCCTTGCTACCTGTAGGCGCGGTCAAAGTTGTTAGCTTACCATTTGAGACGACTATTTGACCCTCCAATAACGAACAGACGTGTGGCAGTGGGACCCGCGTACGGGGAACGGTTGACTATTCAATGAAACAACGACGCGTATGCATGCGGAGCCAACATCCATCTCCGCGGAAAGCCGTCCGCGGAAGGAGTGGACCGTCGCGGATCATCTCCGCGGACTCCCACGCGTCGATGCTAGCGGTGGAATTCATATTACTATTCTACAAGGTTTTCACCAGAAGGCCCCGGGGGTTTCCGTCCTAGGCCTAGAGGCAGGTCCCGGTGGAAACCCCGCGGAGGAAGAACGATCGTTGCAGGTCGCGACCTTGCTCCAGCGGGAATTGGGGAATTTCTTGTGGCTTGGTGGCTTGGAGTTGGAGGTGTCGCCGCGGGAAAAACGAGCGTCCCCGCGGAAAGGCATCCGCGAGAGGGCAAGTTTTCTCAAGGTCAGGAGGTACAGAAGGGACACGTGTCAGGAATTGATAGGAGCGCCGTCCTGGGCCTGACCTAGGCCCAGGTGCCCTATAAATACCCCTGACATTCCCAATGATTGATGACAACCGTTTTTTTCTGGAAAAAGTGAGTGAGCACTGAATTTGAGGAAGGATAACATTCTTCCTCAGAGAGAAGGGGTGATCTCACTCGCTTAACTTCGGAAAAGATCAAGTACCACGCGGAAAACGAAAGGGACACGCTGCCTATGTTCTTCCCGCACCTCTTGCTCCCACTTTCGCCCCGCAAGACCTCCCCTCTTTCCCTTTGACTAGTCATCGACCAATCGAACCTCTCCAGCTCACGGATAACTACACGTAAGCAGTCCCACGCGTAACCCACTCACTACACTATCCAAATTAAGAAAGCCATGGAAAGTGAAGGAATCATTATCTACAACGATTTCTTGATCCCCTCTTCTGCAAACCAAGTTGGTTTGGCCCCTTCTTTTAAAGACGAGTTTCCTTCTCTCTTTGATTCTATGTACCCATTGGCTAAGAAAGTGCTTCCCTTTGAATTCCCCCAAAGATTGGGCCAAATTCACCTCTGATATCGCAAACCGTTTGTGGCATAGACTAGACACAAAGTACATTGAATGGTTTGACAAGATGATTGCTGCCAAAGGGGTGGAAGAGAATTGGCATCCACGACGCTATGTTGCAGAATAGATCATTAATAGACATGGAAAAGAATCTATTTTTAGCAGCTACCCAATTTTGGTCCATGATGTCTAATGTTTTCCACTTTAAGGTAGACTTCATAGCCCAACCGTTCAGAACAGCTCTTTCTTGATTGGCCTCCGCCCTCATGGTGAAGAAGCCAATTACTTTTTATCTTAAAAGACCCCATACCTTGAGTATAAGGATCCCCTTTCTTTTTTTGGTTTCCTTGATCACTTTGCCCAGAAAGGCCCTGTTGATGATAGTGTGCATGTGGCCTTTCTTCATTATTGGTTGAATAAAATTTATTTTTTGTGTGTCATTCAATAGAGTCGCTAAAGACTTTACAAACTTGGCTAACACCTTGGCCTCTGGTCAAAAAATTGCACTTGGGCCCCTAGTCTTGGCTCGTCTCTACAGAGGGATGAAAGAACTATTGAGCAACAAGTATATATTTGCTCGTGGACCACTATGAAAGAACTTTAAGGTTTTCGCATAGGGCTCGTTTTGATGAGGTATTAGGTTTAGAGGTATTATGTAAGAAGGGGGATTGGATAGTATGGGGTATTATGTAAGAGGGGTGGGTTCACATTAATGTGACAAGAAAATTAAATAATACTTGGTTTGGATGAGGTATAAAATGGGGATAATGTTGTTTTGTAGTTGAATGGAAGAGAGAGATGGTATTATAAGGGGGGATTCCACATAGCCACCTCCCACCCTAGGCATGTGTAAGCCCCCTTTAGGGAAAATTACAGGGGTTATTAGGGGTGATACCGGTCCGGTTTCGACTAGTTTGGGTGTATTTTTTGGTCGAAACCGGTTATCCGGTTTGAGATTTTTAGAAACTGGAACCGGTTGAGATAAACCGGTTCCGGTTTCGACCGGTTTCAACCGGTTCTGGTCCGATTTATTCGGTTTTCATTCATGAGCATATTTTGGGCCCAACACATCAAAAGATTCACAATTCAGCCCATAAAATATCAACCAAAAATCTATAATTCAACCCCTTTTTTTGGGCCCAACAAAAAAAGGATCAATTTTGAGCCCAATACATAAAAAAAAAACTCATAAAACCACAATTAAGCCCATAAAAATAGTTTTTATATAATAAATATATTTATTAGACCAATATATATTACAAAATATCAACCAAAAACCCATAATTCAACCCCTCCCCTATGTTTATATATATATATATATATGTATGTATATGTATATATTATACATATATATAACCGGTCCGGTTTCAACCGATTTTTAAAACACATAAACCGGATCGAAATTATTTTTCCGGTTTATAAAATTTTATAAACCGGAATCGAATCGAAATTATTCAACCGGTTTAAAAAAATTCGGTCGGGTCCGGTTTTTTCGGTTTCGATCGATTTTCCGGTTTCGAGTAATAGCTTATGGAGGAGACCGTGTAAAGATATCCACCCTAGTTTTGGACTTCCAAACCTCGCCATATGCACAGGCCCACATATTTGGAGGGGGATGTCATAATCCCTCTTTACATTGCTGCTTCCAAACAGGCTCATAGGTTTGAAGACAATTCCTACTCATTTCAAGCTTAGACGATCTTAAACCCCATTCTACTTAGGGAAATAAGTACTTATTTACTTATTTTTTAAATTAAATGTAATGTATTATGAGAGAATGACTTATCTCGTAATGCGAATAATAATTATTTAAAAATTAAAAACCTTAGTGGAATGGGGCCTTAGTTGGTTAACAATTATAGGGGGTTCAAAATCTCCCCATAGACTCGAACTCTAGACCTCCCTCTTGCAAGCAAAGGGCCTTAGTATGTTACAACTACAGGGGTTTCAAAGTCTCACTATATACTCGAACCCCGGACCTCTCCCTTGGAAGCTAAGGGATACAACTAAATGAACTAAGATTCACGTTTTTCTTTTGTCAACAGGTAAGATTTTGTTAATAAAAGTCCAGTTGCACTTACATAATAGTGTTCATTAAAATTTGATACCTCCAGACTTTTTGATACCTTCAGACACTATGATTTTGTGATACCTCCAGACAAAATGTTTAATTTGTTAATAATATTACTTGGGAGTATAATGCGGCGGAACAAACTACTGTAACGTTAAGGGAGTAGTTGGAAACATTACTTGTGCATGGACACTATTATGTAAGTGCGACTAGACTTTTATTAGTAACAAACATTACTTGTAGCATGGACACTAGGATTTTTTGATACCCTCGAAACAAAATAATTTTGATGGCAATAAAGTTTTCCTTAGAAAAACGGAGTGTTTTTTTTTTTCGTATGATCTACGCAGTGTAAGCGCCGTTCCAACCCAACAGTAAAAGGAAGTTTTGAAAAAAGAAGGTTTTTCAAACTCAAATATAATGAAAATAAAAATAATTTTTTAATTTTTTTTGCACCGTTTAAAAGATCTCGATGAGATCTATCAAACAAGATCCATATTGGTAGAAAAATTATTTGCGTAAATACATGATTTTTGAGCTTGAAAAATCTTCCTTTTCTAAAATTACCTTTTATTGTAGATCTGAAACAGGCCCTCAGTGAATGACACAATGGCGTACATGTAATTTTTATTTTTTTTGTCACACTTTATACATTAGCGGGGGTTAGTGGGGTATTAGTATATTAGACAATAGGGTTTTCATAGACGGTCTATAGTCTTGAACCCCAAATCCGCCACTAGTGGGGCTTGAATTCCAGCCTCCACTGGGGGAAAATGAGGCAACCAACTGAGTTTGCTTAGTTTCTCGCGTACATGTAATTACACATTTTAAAATGTTGCATTTCTTGAATAATGTTAGTACTATATGAAAAGTAAAGAAAATGTAAGTAAAATAGACTAGTCGTTTCTCCATGATGTTATGACACTAAAATTGGATTTTCTTTTTTCTTTTTTGGCTAATAATAAGTTAATATTCTTTCGGGTAAAGGAGTTACAATAAGTCTGTTGACACAGACAAAACCAACACAGATCAAGCACAGATTTTTTTGGGGCCCACTACGAGTACCACATAAATGATCCGAACCGTTTATCTAATGTAAAATTTGCTGCACCAACTGATAGAGCTGACATAGCAGGGTTGGTTTTTCTGAACCAGATGCCCTAACTGAGCTAGCTACCAGAGCGGCTAGAGCTGGGAAGCCCAGGCGAAAGGCAACCACTAAAGCAGCGGAAGGCGAGTATGAATCCAACAGAGATAGATATTCACTTACGGAACTTTTCCTGCTGTTACCCGTACCTGAAAGAGGTTTTATCACAGCACCTTCCGTGGGCTTTCCTAACTGCTTTACTGTAGGTCACTTCGATCGCTTAAGCCCTTACTGCGATAGAGTAGGCCACTTTAGTTGGCAAGGTTCCGAGCTCTCTATTCTTGGGATTTGAATGAACTGAAGGCTTTTTTCTTTTGAACACGCCTGAAAAATCCTAATTTGTTGTCCTTTTGATTTGAGTTCATAATAACTGCCAGGTTTCATAAATGAAAAGAAAAGCGAAGACCGGCCATCTCTATTTTCTATTAGAAGTCAGACTAATGTTAGAAGTTCATTTGCTCAGTCTGATAGGCAAAGCTCTTGTCTGATGCCTATGATTGAAATCCAACAAAGAAAGTTGATTGGTTTTCCCTCTTGGCACTTCGGACCGAGTCTTCCTGGCATCAAAGGGCTCGCCCTATTACCATTACTAGACTCAAAAGACTTTCCAGCATGGTTTGTTGGGCGTAATGAACCATTCAAAGTTCGGGCCTTTGTTGCAGGGGATTATAGATCGAGCGGTTCTGCAAGAGTAGAAGAGGGTGCTTGTCAGACCTTGTGCTTCATAAGAGAGGCAGAAAGATTTCGAAAGAATAGACTGATTGTCCCTTTCAAACGGCGAGGGAATACCCTCACTCAACTAAGAGGAAAGGCAAGGGCTTAGGCTTCTTAGACTTTATTTACGCAGTTAAGGAGACAAAAAAAGCCAGCTAAAGGAGCAATAAACTCACGATTGTTGCCACGAAGAATGGGCATGGAAAAGGAATGAATAAAGGAGCGCTAAACCCCATCTTCGGCTGCCCACACGGGGGAAGAGCTATTAACAACTAGAAAATAGAGAAAAGAACGGAAAGACAAGAGCTCATACTGAGAATAAGGAAAGAGAACGGGGGAGCCACCTTATAACGACTCAACAAGGGCAGGAAACCCCCCTTAAGGAGGAGCAAGAGAAAGAAAGAACAAATTTTTTAAGGGCCCCGCGAAAAATTGGCACAATCCGATACTTAGAGGTGCTCAATTCATTCATCTAGTTTTTTATTATCCTGAAATCTGAATGAAAAGTTAGATGATTGGATCGAGTACCTATAAGTATCGAATTGAGTTGAGTTTTTGCCGGGAGCCTTGAAAAAATGTTTCATATTTAATGAACAACTCGAATCGTTTGTATGGAACCTGTAGTGGGCCCCACAAAAAGTTATGCGCGATCTGTGTCGATTTTCTCTGTGTGAATTGTACAGTTGAGTGAGTTATGCATTCAAAAAAGGTTGAGGCATGGAAGCCAAAAAGTACATTACTGAGAGCTATCCAAGTATTCAACTGAAAAAGGGAGAAAAGATACTGACTTGTGCGGGTGAGAGAAACCAAAGCCGTTCCCAAGCATAGTATAGATGAGGATTAACGTGCGAGTGAGAGAAACCAAAGTTGTCCCTAAGCATAAGTATAGTATAAAAAAGAAAAAAGAAACCAAAGCCGTCCATGCCCAAGTAATGTTTCTAACTACTCCCTTAACGTTACAGTAGTTTGATTCCGGCGAAAAAAACATTCTGAGAAAAATCATTTTTTGAGAGGGGTTTGATTTCTACACTTAAAATGGGGGGTTTTAGCACTTTTTATCCGCCCAATTATTCAAATTTTGTTTTCCTCGTCCCTCATCTATCAATTTTGTCTACTTGGTCCTCATATCATAAGATTTGTGACAATTAAGGACAACATGTACCGACAGCCCACAAAGTGGACGGAGACTGTCCCAAGTGATCAACCGCATGCAGGGCCGGTTCATATATTTTGAAGGCCCGAAACAAATTTTCTATATTGAAACCCTTACATATTCATCAATTTCTTAAAAAATGATAAAAGTACAAAAATAACAAAAAAAAATCCAACCCTTATATATATATATGATTGCAAGAGTTTTTGAAGAAAATAAGATACAATTGTGTCTTTATTTGAAAATATTCTAATGTTAATATGTAAGTTACATTACCGTGAGACCTCAATTTTAGATCAAAATTCGACGGCCGGAAGCGGTTGATTTTTTTCGCCTTCCCTATGAGCCAGCCCTGACTGCATGTCCTTGTGAACTGTCAAGTATGATGACCTCTTTCGAGTCTCACATTTATAGAAATGGAGAGAAACCCACCAACCACTTTTTTCCCCATTACACACAGTAAAACAACATATATATACATGCACAACCAAACATCTCTGGGAGAGGACAACTGAAGGGTGGTGTTAATTCCACGGCTAAATTTGTTAGTGCCACGAAGGATTTGTGCATCTTGACATTTAAACCCTGTTTCAGAGCTATCAGTTTGCTCAAAAAAAAATGAAAGTGATTCGGGACCCTTTTGTCTTGTAGTATCACTTTACATATTGGCCCCCACAAACTTAGAAATCCTACTGCTTTTTCTACAGAGATCGGCTCCGGGCGACGCACGCCTCTGCTTTCATCATTTTCCCCACATGCAACACCCGCCCACCCACCCACCGCCACCTCCTCTCCATTCTTACTCTTCGGCTCGGTCCTATCCACCATCAATTATCCGTTAGGCTCATTCAATCTACTAAAACATCGATTGCGTTCGAGAACCTACAATCTAGATGAATTTGAGCTGCCTCGGAGACCCAAAATCTCGCAGTCTGAAACCAATCGAATTCAAATTTGATTAATTCGACGAAGCTGAACCACCGCCGTTCTAGGTAGAAACTGTTCCTATTCCTCTCTTAGAATGATATTCAGGTTCATAGTGATAAAACAAATGTTAAAAACCGCCGATCAAAAAAAAATGTTAATAACCCCTTTCCCAAAGGAGAAAGAAACCCGAGTCTACTACTACTTTCACGTTTTTTTAATCTTAAACTGAAAAACTAATTGGTTTAATACATGCAAAGAGACTGATAGCCATCGAATTAAAGGGGAAAAAAGCCTCAAAATCACCCAATCAAAGAAAGAAAAACAAGAATCTTTCACCACTCTTTCCCGTAAATGGGCAAAAAGTGAAGAATAAAACAGAGAGGAGATAGAAGGTCTTCTTGCGGTATTTGCCGAGGAGGATCTATGGCGGGGCTGAACTGATTGATGAAGGGGAGAAGAGATTGTTTGTAGTGAGAGAAAGGAACAGGAGAGAGAGAGAGAGAGAGAGATTGTTTCTCCTGTAAGGGCAAACATGTCAGATAGCATAATCCTTCATGGAACTAACAAATGTAATCGTGGAATTAATTAATAGCACCCAAAATAGGAAGGGAGAGATAAAAAATGGTCATACCTTGATAAATACACATATTTTGAGAAACCTGTTAATGCATTTTGAATCTTTGATGAGTTGAGAAACCGGTTGATAAAAATTGGATAAGTTTTTGTGTGAAGTTCTATTTTGCATCTTGTTTTTTGCCAATAAAATGTCAATTTCTCCTTTTTTCCTCCCTTCTGTGATACAGTATTTTTTTTCTTTCTTGGAAAGAGGTTTGGTTCAATATGTACGCTGTGTGTAGTGGCAGGCAAAAAGGTAGGGTTTCCCTCCACGTCTATAAAGGTGAGAGCCGAGAGCCAGTGGTGAGGCCAAGATCTGGGTACAGGTGGCACCGTTAAATGAAAATTTAATTTATATGTTTTGCAGAAAAATGTGAAGACAAAAATTTAAGTGTAATGTCATATAATTAGATTTTGTCGTGAGTTTTTGTTTTTGAAAAAGAAATAAATCGTTGCTTAACCTCTCTATTGGTGTGCAAACACAAGACTTTACGGTAATAATTTTTCTTGATACAAAGTAATCATTCTCTCAGTTGCAATTTTTACAATATTTGTACAAACTTTTGCATACGCGTACCACCATCCCATGGCATGAGTTGGTCCATATTTTTTCGCATATTTTATATTTAACCTTTATACATGTTATTTCCCCCCCCCCCCCCCCCCCCCCCCCCCCCCCCCCCCCCCCCCCCCCCCCCCCCCGGATTTTTAACAATTGGGTGTGGCATGATTTTTTAACAGCACGTGCCACCTCCCCCAATTGCCTCCCCCCTTGGTGAGAGCTCAGATATGCTCTTTTTGTGATAGTTCACACGAACATATAGCTCACCTGGGACAATTTTCGTCTATTTTGTGGACTGCTATTATTTTTGACTTATATTTATCCGTCAAAATTCAAAAATCAATGGGTCCAATCATGTATTTTCTCTTATGCCATTCCTATTATACGTTCAGATAAATATTGGACAACAAGAATTTCATAGTGGGAATCAGGAAATCACTTTTGTCATGTACGGAAATGGGAGTAGTATTTAAAATTGAAGGAAATTGAATCTTAATCTTTTTGGCCCACCAATTGTTTTAAATAACTTGCTAATTGGCCACAATTTGATTGGAGGAATTTTTTTTGGGAAAACTCCATATTGGCGCCAATATTTTTTAGAACAAAGTCTCTCACCTAGAATTTTCGGAAAGCTTAAAAATCTGGAGACCTTACAATATTTTCAAGTAAAACACACGCCTTTTAAATTTTCAAGCTAATGAAGGGTATTTTTGGAAATCTAGAGCTTTTTAATTATAGTAATGATTTGGCTGCCTTAATAAGTTGGAAACTCTACATTGGACAAACAAATCGGGACAGAGAGGGGTATAATGTATAAGGACCAAGTAGACCAAATTAATAGATGAAGGGCAAAATAAACAAATTATGAGTAGTCCAAGGGTAAAAGTCCAAAATGCCAGACATGGGTGATGGGAGTATTTAATAGTGTCACCTCTGATGTGGATGGCCATATGAAATTACTATTAGAAATTTATACTAGAAGTCATGTTTTTTACAATGGATTAATATTTAATTTTTATATATTAATTAATTTTTATTATTTTTTGATGAGAATCTTTTATGGGCGATATTTGCATAATATTATCGTATATTGTGCATGTGTGTGTTTTGTTTTACAAAGTAGATGATCTGGTATGTAGAGTTTAACTCACATACAGACAATCGGATCATCGGTTCTTATGAAATATAACATATAGTTCACGGTCTTAGATGAAATTGGACTCATTATCAGTAGGACTGTAGTACAATATTTTAATAGGTCTGCCTTGACTATGTGGAATGGTCTAGTTCCAACTCACTGTGTTAATACACTTTATATGTATTGAATGGTACCACATTGAGATAATTGTCTTTGTACTGATTTTATAAGACAATTAGAACCTCATGGTTATTATGAATGATATGCTCTTAATCCAAAGATAATTAATATATATATATATATCTAATGTTGTTGACTTTTATTTATTAGAGAGTGAGATCATTTTTATGGTCAATAGTCTCGGTGAGTAGGGTCATAATATTATTTATATGATAGATATTAATTATTAATGAAATCCACATTCTGGTAGGGATTGATGATACCCCTTTGAGTAAGTTTATAAGTTTTGATTATGTCAAAATTCAACATATTGAATAAGTTAAGTGGACAGTCTCAAGGAATTATAGATGCTGATTAAATATAATTGTTGGGAATATGATTTAATCAACGGGTATCTGTAATCTTATCGTTGGAAGATATTTAAGTATTTAATATTATGGAGCTCGTAATATAATTAAGATAATGACGAGAGTGCATTTATAATTTTGTAGTGTGGTGAATTATAATTAGTAAAATAAGAAATAGAATTCGGGTGAGATTAAGGTTTCTTATTTTACACAAGGAGCCTGGACTTATTACTTCTTATGTCCCTAGCGTAACCCTATATATACGAGTTATGCTCTCTAGGTCAAACACAAGTTTTTCTATTATTCATGAAATTGAGAGAGACTTAAAAAGAGTAAACAGATCACGAAAGTGTCCACACTCATTTCGTATTCTAGACGTGCAGAGAATAAGGTAGAAGATTGTAAGATACATTCGAGCAGAGGTCGCAGCATAAAGCAATCAGTGTGTTGTAGTAGTCGGGTTCAATAAAGAAGCAAAATCAACCAGCTTTCGTGTCGCGAGAGTTGAGGTAAAACCCTATTTCCGTATTAAGGATTTTGCATTTTTTTTTGTTATCTAATTTGTACGCGTCATTATTAAATTCTGAAAATTGTTTTCCAACAATTACTACATTACCAATTTACCGCTTACCACCCCCATCGCAATTCGCTCTCTCTCACTCTCTTTCATAATGTGATGGGGTCGTTATGCTAGTTTAATCATATCCTTTTCCCATCACTCGCCAAAGTAGACAGGAAAAGAACCATAGCCCTTTATATACCAAGTAAGATCCCAAAAAAACAAAGAGTAAAAATCCAACACAAGCAAACAACAAAGCTAAAACACAAAGAAATTGAACACTCTCTCTCCCACTCTTCTTCCTCCCTCCGACCACAACCATGTCTTCGAACACTACACCGTTAAACCGCAACGCCCGAATTCCGCCGAATGACGACACAGTAGACACCCCATTTTCGCCCATTATTCGGCTGTTTTCCCGCCGTACTCCCTCCTTCTCCTCCTCCTCCACCTCCTCCGACTCATCTCGACGATCTTCGTCTTGTCGCGACGATTCCCCGTTGTTTACCCCCAGCACTCCTCTCTGGTCTTCTGGAATCCCATTTTCTTGGGAAAAATTGCCCGGTATCCCCAAAAGACAACTTTCCAAGAAAAAGAACCCTTCACTAAAAAACCTCCTCCCATTGCCCCCGGCCGGAACTCCTCCAATCACTCCCTCGAAACAAAAGGCAGTGATCGGTACCAATGAGATCAGGGATCCTTTTTTTGCGGCGTTGATCGAGTGTTCCAAGGATGATGATAAAGACTCAGCTGGTAATAATTACTGGAAGGGATCAAAAATCACTAGAACCGTAAGCGACCGATTCGGGTTTATCGGTTTGTACACTTCTTGCAAGAGGAATTGCTCTGTTTCGGAGTCCATTATCTACGTTCCAAGGTCCCGCGGCTGACTCGCGGAAATCACAGTGACCGGAGGGAATTTCTGGCCGGCCAACTCCGATGGATACTTGTTCATTTCAATGTCCCAGCCCAGTTGTGGTATGTTAAGACAAATGTGTTCCAGAAGCTTATTGAGGTATTGAATATAGGTTTATTACTTGGAAGCAGAGTGAAAAATGTATTTTAATTTTAAGTGCATGAATTGTAGTGTTAATTTGGTCTGTACTTTTTAGACCATATATATATATATATATATATATATATTGCAAGGATCTAATCTATGTACTCCATAAACTTACGGATGATACTATGGTGTCCCTGGTCATTTTGGGGACACCGTAATTTTTGGCATAACTTTATCATTATGAGCATAACTAAAATTCATTACAAGCATAACCGAGCCCAAACAAGGTATAACTAAGGAATGTCCAAAAAATCAACCAAGGCATAACCAAATCCAACCAAGGCATAATAAACAAGTTATGCTTTACTATGGTTCTGTTATGCTCATAATGGTTTTGATTATGCTCATAATAGGTTTTGATTATACTCATAATGGTTTTGTTATGTCAAAAGTTACGGTATCTCCAAAATGACCGGGACCCCGAAGTCATTCCCTAAACTTAATATAACCTGATCATATCCTTTGCTGTATTCCATGTGGAGTTTACTACTAGTATATGGGACTTGGAGTGGAGTTCACAATACGTGACCACGTGAGGGGGGCAAGAACTGGACCGCATAGTAGATGAGGACAAGTAATTTGGTATTAAAACCTTTTAGTATAGTAAAATAGTAGTAGTAACTAGTAAGAGCATGGGATGTTGTGCTCTTTTGTTTAATTTTTTGTGAAGTTGTGTGGGAGTTTGTGAATTTGCTGTGTGGACTACATTTCTTGGAATTAAGATGAGGCCGGGGTTCTAGTTCTACACGTTGACTTTGCACTTACAAGAGTTAAATATCACCGGAAAGAGATTAAATTCCTTCCTCCTCCTCCGGCGGTGGAAATGGTGAGTTTTCTACCACCTCCCATTTTGGACCCCACCATGCATTTATTGTGATAATCTGAACCGTTCATCTTGTAGGGCTCATAGTGTAGTATATTCGCACATAAAATTATCTTGAGTGGATATCGATAGATCAACCAAAAGTTAAATTTTAGTTTATAAAATGGATTGTTTGATCCGGTCATGTTAAATGGTCCATGACCATCCGTTTATAAACCAAAATTTAAATTTCGATACACCTATCGACGTCTGATGAAGCTAATTTTTTTGAATGAGAATACTACTAGCGGGCCCTACAAGATAAACGGTTCAGATCGGCACTTAACGCACCGTGGGACCCAAAATGATGCTAGTGGAAAACCTGTAGTTTCAAGAATTTAATCTGCACCGGAAAAGCCAATTATATATGTGAGTATTGCTTATTCATGGAGCCGTTGTAAAGAGGTAATTTACGGAGCCATTTGATCTCAGCCATTTGTTTCGGCATTGGACGGTTCGGATATTAATGAAATTTTTTCGGAAAAAAATTTAACTCTTTTCCAGAAAAGTTTCCTTAAAATTCAGACCATCCAATACACTTTGGACAAGCGCGATTCACCTCCGTAAATCACTATCCACGGAAAGCTCCGTGAAATAGTTTTGGTGGATACAGATAGTGCTTTAGCAAATGATACTTTTTTTTTTTTTTTGACAATTAGTGGCTTTATACTTACTATTCTCGATCGAGTACATATAATCCCCAATTTCACTGCGGTTACCCGACCAAGCGTGCAACGATGGTGCTCAGATCGGTGTGTAGGACCCTCTTCCGAGTTCCACCTAAATGATCTAAGCCATTCATTAATTTTAGAATAATTTTTTGAGTGGCCTAGCAAAAAATTAGTTCTAACCATCAGATAACTGTAAATACTTGATTAATACTTCCATTTGACCAAAAAAAAAATTGTAAATACTTGATTTAATGTTCTAATTTTTCATTCAGAAATCATAATCTTTCATTTTGTATAAAAAATTGGAACATTGGATTAGCACTTACTGAGGAACAGCTCAAGTTAAGTGAAATGCGAATATTAATAGTTGGTACACATCTTGAGGTTTGGAATCCTATGCTCTAGCTAACTAAAACAACTCCAGTTAATTAGAGCCATTTGTAGTAACGATGGAGACTGCATATATATACCAAGGGATATTGATGATAGTACTTATTTTCTTTTTCAGTGGGATTATACTCTCTCCTCCTCCTTTTTTTAGTGTCCAACTTCATAATTTGAATTAATTAAGGAGACATCATTATTGCACATTTCACATCAACGTTTATCTCAACTTTTTACAATTATCCTCCACTTTTACCCATTTAACTCTTTAGCCATTTACTTTTCAAAAGAAAATAATAACAATAATTGTACAAACTTTTACTCATTAACTATTCAAAATGAACATTTATTAAGGAACAACTCTAAATAGAATACTGAACTATTATTCGGGGATGGAGAGAGTACTATTTAGCTATTCTTTTTATAACATTACCATGTGTTTTTGCCGTCAAAAAAAGGATAGGAAGGGTGTGCAATATCATAGTGATTCGTTTTGAGTGTGACCATATGGGGATGTTTGGTATGAGTAGAGACTAAAGACGAAAGATTTTGATAATGAGTGGAGATAAATAGATAAAGAGATGAGAGTAAGTTGAAAGAAATTTATTAAAATTCATTCACGGAGAGAGGGGGTTTCTGAGAGAACAAACTCTTCAAACTAAGAGTTATTAGCCTGCGGGCCTTGTTAAATGATAAAAAAAAAACAACTAAGAGTTTATTAGCACCCTTGATTTGTACATTTTCCTCATCACTGTTAGCTCGCAGTTAGGAGATAAAATTATATGAGTATTCGTTGATGCCAATTAACTATTTCTCTTTGAAGTGTCAACTCTTACGGAGTTCACATTAGTTTATGTTTAAACTAAGTTAAGGGTAAAAGTGTCACGTTATGATCTTTGTTAGTTCCATATTCATCCGGCTAAATTGTTACAGGACGTAAAAGAAATTAAAGCATATTGCTCTAGTTTCAAGTGAGGCTCCCGCTAGAGGATGATAATTTTATGATCTTTCAAGATTAATTGAGGTTAGTGCACGTAAATTGGCACGAACTTTATTAAAAATAATTAACGCATAAAGGATAGCCCGGCAGCCTAATAAGGTTGTCAATTGATTAACCGTAACTTTTGAGATTCTCAATGTGTTCAACTATTATTTACTCCTAGCTTACTTGATACAAATTGCTTGCGGATGGTTCTACGGTTCTACCTAGTTTTATATTCAGATTTACCTTGGTTGGATCAAGTCGTCAAATCAAAACTATTGGTTTGTCACATGTGATCAGTGTACCTAACTTTGAATTAAAAACTACTCCGGAAAAAATAGGGTAAATTTCAGATACACTCCCTGTACTTTGGTCGTTTTTCAACTACACCCCCTCTATTTCATTTTTAATCACTCGCACCCCTTGTACTTAAGACTAGTTTGGAACTGTTAGTATTTCCGTCCAAAGTAATGGAAAGACTGAAATACCCATTCGTATTCCCCTTTCTTTTCCCCCTTTTTTCATTTACGTATTATCCCCCCCCCCCTCTCTCTCTCTCTCTCTCTCTCTCTCTCTCTCTCTCTCCCTCCTTCCTGTTTTGGCCACTTAAGAAGAAATAAAAATCTTCTCTTAACCTTCCGGCATCCATCTCTCTAATCCAGTTTTGTATGTCGTGGTCTATTCGTGGTCTTCGCCGATTGCTGTATACCAGCTTGCATTTAGGTTTTAACCATTGAAGCATACCGAATTTGTTAACAAACAAATGAAATTCTCTCAATTCTTTTTTTGTCTTTCGTATCTTTTTTACTTCGGATTTATTTTGCCCATTCCAGTATCTTGAGTAGTCTTTTGTTTTTTTTCCTTCTGCCTCTTACATCTATTATGAAAAGAAGGTTCAATAGACTAAGAAAAAAAAGTACATGAACTACTAGCAAGGGAAAGGAAAATGCACCGGTATGAGTCTTTGAATTTATAAAGAGTTTTCATAAAAAAAAAAAATTAAGGTTCAACAACCTCTTTCAAGTCTCTCTATTAATAAACACATGATCGAGCAATGAAGTAAGTCCATCAGTTACATTCTTACCTGTGGAGAAATGGGTGGGTGATGCTTTGTTTTCCATTCTTACCTGAGGAGAAATGGTATATATAGGATGTAAATGGGTTATGGGGGGCAATTTGGTCTTAGAAAAGATGTTTTAGAATGGAAAATTCCTGCCAACAAGCCATTACCTACTTTTTCGTTAGTTTGGACGGAAATACTAACAGTTTCAAACTAGTCTTAAGTACAAGGGGTGCGAGTGATTAAAAATGAAAGTATAAGGGGTGTAGTTGAAAAACGACCAAAGTACAGGGGGTGTACCTGAAATTTACCCTAAAAAATACTATCAGTTGTCATTGATCTTGTAAATGATAAGTTAACCACCAATATAACCTCAGGAGCTTGAGTGGCAACAATGATGAGCTGTATACTCAGACATTGACCATGTTCATTTTGGATCTCAAGTTTTAACCTTTTCTATGATGCCCCGCACCTGTGAGTTTCAGGTAGTGGTCGATCGGCCTGAGGGCGATTGAGACCCTTGTGAGGGCTATCTGACCGGCGACCAGAGAAGTCAGCCGAGGGTGGTCCCACATCGATTAGTGAAGTGTAAGTCGTGTGCTATAAATAATAGATCATCATCCTATCTTGTACAACGCTTTTTAAAGCTGTGAGAGCGTCAAGATTCATTGAAACCTCATAGTTAAGCTTGTTTGCCTAAGAGTAATCCAATGATGGGTGACCTCGCTGGGAAGTCTGATGGGCTTTGATGGGGTTTGGCGTTCAAAGCGGATAATATTGTACAGGGCAGGAGCAGGTCATTACATATGGTATCAAAGCCTACACCAATCGAAAATCTAGGGCAGAATCTCAACCCCACACAATGGCTTGCGTTCCTAAGTGGGGGAGATTGTGACGCCCTGCCCCTGAAGTTCCAGGTAGTGGTTGACCGGCCTGAGGGCAGTTGGGACCCATGGATGGGCTGTCTAACCAGTGACCAGAGAGGCCAACCGGTGGTGGTTCCACATCGCTTGATGAAGTGTAAGTCGTGTGCTATAAATAATACTCCTTCCGTCCCAAAATATCGTGCCTGTTTTCTTTTTCGGACGTCTTAAAAAATTATCTATATCTCTTAATGTATACTATTTTATATAATTAATATTGATCTTATTAGATAAATCTAAATTATTTTTGGAGTTTTTAAATAAGCATCCTCAAACCTCATCCCTTGTAAGTATCCATTTGGTACTTTTTGAACAATTATGTTTCCATTCCTGTTTTTAAATAACTTCAGAATTGCCCTTTATTATATATATACACTAATTATCACATATATAATATATGCATATATAGGTAGGGATTTTTAGGACCAAAAAATAATCTTGATGGGTCTCTAGCCTAATTTAAGTATAATCATCCCTAATATTTCCGAAAATTTCGGCAAAAGCATTTAAAATCGGGAAAATTTTAAAATATCCCCCAACCTTTACTCTAAATTTCAATTAGACTCCCAAACTTTCAAAAAAATCAATTTTACTCCCAACGTTATCTTCCGTTAATCAAAACGACCCCTTCCGTTCAAATGACTAACAAATTTTGTTAAAGGCTCCGTTAAATAATGTTCCGATCGAATTTCGATGATCCGAGCCGCTTAATGTGTTCATAACGTGATTTTAAAGGTACACTCGAGAAATCAAAGACCGGGAAGGGCTTTATTTGAGCAGTTTTTTATTGAACAGTTCAATAAAAAATTGTTCCTATAAAGCCCTTTCCGCTTATTTTTTTTTGCTGATTTCGCACTAGTATCCTTAAAATCACATTCTGAACACATTGATTGGCTCGGATCATTGAAATTCGATCAGAATAGGGGAGGTGCAAACCGAAGCAAAATCTGGACGCCCTTACTTGAACAAAATCCGGATCGGTCCCCAACTCCCCTTTTCCAATTGAATTTCAATGATCCAAGTCATTCAATGTGTTTAGAATGTGATTTTAAAGGTACCCGCGAGAAATCAGCAAAAAACTGTTCAATAAAAAACTGCTCGGATGAAGCTCTTTCCGGTCATTTGTTTTGCTGATTTCTTACTGGTACCATTTGTAGACACCCCAATTTGATTCCCCAGTCATTTTGTCTCTTTTCAATTTATTTTTCAGTTTCTTGTTCCCCCGATGATGAATCAGGTCGAGAACAGTTTTGATTGAAATGGTTTGAGTTTGGTGTATGCGGAACCCATCCCTTAAACCCCAGAACCATTGAACCCAGCTTTGACTACGGGTTTGACCCTCGCGCGATGTACTGAGACACTCGCGCGATGCTCTACTTGCCAGGTGGTGGTCAAAGTCAAACTTTGACTGATTGACCATCGCGGGGAAGTTAGAACCCTCGCGCGACGGTTCCACTCCATCGCGCGATGGTCGACACCTGTCGTATCCAGCTGGATTTCGTGATGATGAGGCGCCTGCAGGGCCATGTGACCCCGTTCCATCAGCTGAACGGCGTTTGCTCGGCCATCCTTGCACCACCTAAACCCCCACTCTCCCATCAACTTGGCACCCCACTTCTCTACCAAGTGTGTGCTGCCAGCATTGTTGGCTGGCTGCATAGCCATGTTTACCACCAAAGAGCTCCTTCTTTCCCTATAAAACCCCCCCCATTGATCTCTTTCAAAGGGTTACCAAAAAAATCCTAAAGAGAAGAACAAGAGTCACAATCTTGATCCTCTCTCAATCAAAGCTACTATCACTTTCTCCCTTGTCAAAAGCATACTACCTCGCTCAACCATTCTCGAATCATCCAAGCAAAGGTATAATTTTTAGCCTTTACTGTCTTGATCCCTGAGGGGGGCTGACAGGGTCAGGACTGGTAATCAATATCAGCTTCTGACCCCAAAGCCAGCAAATTTACAAGATGCTGTGAACATGAGAACCCGCGCGCGATGGACCCATACAATCGCGCGATGCTTCTAGCTCGCACGATATGGTCTTCGCGGGGATGGGTCTCTTGTTCTGATCCAGTTTATATGATTTCATATTCTTATTGCTTAATCATATTTGATATACCTCACTGTCTTGCATGATAAAAATCAGTAGCTTAGTGTAGTTTACTTTCCTTGTTCTTGTTGGAATGCCCCTGGGTAGCTTCTGAATATGTCTCAGAGCCCAGGCATGCAAAGCAATTCCTGGATGTCCAGTCAGAACAGTCGCGCGATGATGTGACTCCATCGCGCGATGGTTTGGTCATTTCCAGTGATCGCCCTTGCATGGGCAACTAGGCCTTTCGTCTCTCTTTTGTCACCCTCACTGTTTAAGGGTTGTGATTCATTCCTATCTGATCAGATTGTAATAAGTAGTTATTTTCAGTACATGTAAACTGCTTGGTTTGGCCCTGGGTGTGCACTGGTCCTTCCAGAGCCCAGAAGGAGATAAGTTTTAACCTGGTATCGAGATGTGAACACTCGCGCGATGGATTGAGTGTATCGCGCGATGGAATGACTTGCATGCCATAGTTCCGTGCATGCAAGTTGGCCATTGTACGCAATAAACTTAAACTATCGCGCTGATTTACATCCTGAAATCAGTATTAAACTTTACCTCATTTATTTCATCCATGCATGCTATCTATCACATCCTGCAAACATGTTACAGTTTTAAATCCCCGATTAACTGTTCCCCCGCCCTAATTGGCTAAAAAATGATTAATTAAACAGAATCGCAAACAAACAACATTTTTGCAAATGCCTAAGTAGAGACCGATCTCCGGATAGGGCGAGAGGGGTGCCATAAAACCCTTCCCCTCTTGTAACCTGGCTCCCGAACCCAGATATGGTTATGACGGACTGGTTCCTTAACTTTTTCAAATTAAACAAGCGCGGCAAGTGCTTCGAAATACGGTTCCTTGGGTGTCGGACCTTCAAACCCAAGTGGCGACTCTGTATTTTCGCGAGCGCTTATCGTCCAGCTTCAAAAAAGCGCTCCCGCGAACCGGCAGCATCTTTCTCTTTCAAGGGGGGAACGAAATCCCTTCACCGAGGGGAGAGAAAGATCGGGGCAATTCACATTGCCCACAGTGGCGACTCTGCTGGGGATCCAATCAATATTGGTTTATACTTAGAATTTAATACACTTGGGAACAATCCCACAAAAGCCTGTCAAAATAGTGAGCTTCGCGCTGCTAAAGAAAGGATCGGTGATTTAACAGGACCTCGCGTCCGGCCATCCAATCTGGGGCTTTTCTGATTGTTCTCTCGCGTAGTTTCTTCTAAGTATTGATTAATAAAGAGAGCCAAATTTGAAAAGGTATTTGCGGATTTGCGATTCTATTTCATTAATCAAATTTTTAGCATTCTCATTTGCATCGATGTGGGATAAGCCTCGTTGGATCGTTTTGGCAATCCGGCACGGTTTACCGGAGCCCGGGGACCCCGAATGACTAACAACCTTCGACGATGATGAGTCATTCTACCGTTTGACTGTTGCTCTGCGGTTACGCGGGCAGCGGGAGGTATATCTTTGGCTCTAGTCCGAGGAACCCGTTTCAAACCAAAACCAGCCTTTGCATATACAAAGCACTAGCACTCTCCAAATTAGGACAGGTACCCACAGTGTAAGACTACTTGCATCTAACCCTCTATGCTGTCGACATGTTATTGCTTTCCCTATCGCATGCACTGTTCATACATGCATACCGTTTTGCGTAGAAGCATGTTTAGGGCGGCTCCTAGGTCCTCTCTCCTTCAAGTCTGTCTTATGTTTATTAGGACCTTACCATGGCCCGATGAGGAGTCGTGCATCTCGATGGTGCACGTTATCAATTTTCAAAGTTCCTTGGATCAATTAAACCTTGGGAAATCAAGACCTTCTAAAGCCTTTGGCTAATTACCCAATCGAAGTTTCAAACAGAAAACGAGGAACAAAACGGGAAAAATACTGCGATGCTTACACCATTTTGGTTATCATGCGAAGCATGTACACCATTTGGGTTACGGCACTGTGCTGCCTATGCCTCCCTGGTTATAGCATCGTACCTATCCACACCAAGTTGTTCCAAGTTCAAACGTTGAAACTTTCGAAGCGGAATAAACCAAAATCTTTAGACTGCTTTGACATCTCTTTGTTTTAATTGATACAAAAAGGATACACCATGAAAAGATTTCTGAGGATCACTGGTAACGTCCAAACATCATAAAACAGACTTGTCTGCTAGTATTAGAGTCTAAGGGCGACACTGACGGCGGTGACTGTGTTTTCGCTTTAGTCTTTATTTAGATTACAGTTTCTGCAGGACTCTTATTAGCCTTTTCTCACTTTCTGCAAGCAAAGGTTCTGAATCATTGCACCGCCAAGGAAAGTATCGGGGCAGAAAACCAAACCCACTTGGGAACGTCTGCACCGGAATCCAATTCAAAGGCTAGTCAGATTGCAAGCCCAGTCAGTCACAACGGAAGACTCCCCGCGTTCTCTGCTTGCTACCCTGCAGTCAGCATCTTCTCCGGTCCTCGAAGAAACAGACTCTCCGGAATCACCTACCCCCTCCTCTGCATCAAGCACCTCTGGGCCGACGATCATGGCAGATCAGCCGCAACCACTCTCTCTGGAAACCATGCTTATGAACATCCAGGCTAGTATCGCCGTCATACAACAAAGGGCTGCTCAGACAGATGCCAACATGACCCGCTTGAATGACCTCTTTAACACTCGTCTTCCTCCAACTGTTCAAAAGGAGGGCGAGGCCGAAGAGGACGTACACGAGCAACCTATCATGGTCGAAGATCCGGACCATCCAGGGCGTCTGGTCGCCTTGGTCAACACTCAGGGCAATCGAAATCCCACTCAGAATCCAGGCATCACTGCTGTTAGGACTGTTCAACACCCTGATATGACTGCCCTCGTCGCCAAGATGGCCAAGCTGGAAGAATCTGTTTCAAAGTTCGAGAAACTCAGTGCCGGAGGGATCGATTTGGACCGTCTCTGTCTTTATCCCAATGCCAAGCTTCCTGACAAGTTCAAAATGCCCGACATAGCCAAGTTCGATGGCACTGGCGATCCTAAAACCCATCTCTACGGTTACCATGCTGCCATGAAGCTCCTATTGTCGAGCCCGAGGCCATGTCTCAACTGTTTCCTCAAACCCTCTCGGGTCCCGCTTTCCATTGGTTTCTGTCACTCGACATTGCCAAGCGAAGGACTTGGGAGGACATCGGGGCTGCGTTTATTTCGCAGTATAGCTATAACTCCCAGCTCAAGATGACTACTCGGGAGTTGGAATCCACCAAAATGGACGCCAAGGAATCCTTCGCGGATTTCGTCAAGAGATGGAGGGCCAAGGCAGCTCAAATGACCGATCGCCCGAGCGAGAGAGATCAGCTCCGTATCATCTCCCGCAATCTCCAGCCAGACTATGCTAGGCACTTGGTCCTCGTTCAAGCATCCTCCAATTTTGACACCTTCTTCGACTCTGGCCTGGCCATCGAAGATGCATTGCAAAGTGGAATTCTGTCAAAAGGAGAATCTTCCAATCCATCAAAATCAAAACCTCGGGCATATTCTGGAAATACTAATGCACTGTTTGGGGGAGGAACTTACTCCAATACCGCAACCAGTGGTACCAATGCCTCTTCCTCGAAAGCTGCTAACCAAATTGCCGAGGTCCATCAAGTTCAAGCTCCACAGAACAACCGACCGCGTAACCAACCTCGTAGTTTCTCCGCTTTTGAAGCACCGCTATCTTCTGTCATGGAGAAACTGATCCAATCGGGACATCTGAAGCTCCTCAACCCAACTCCTCTACCTAAGAAACCTTCGCCCAACTTCAAAGCCAATCTCTACTGTGCCTATCACCAAGGGCCCGGCCATCTTACCGATTCTTGCTTTCGCCTCCGACATGCGATTCAGGATCTCATAGATGAAGGGACTCTTCATGCTCCACCACCGGCACCTCAAAAACCCAACATCCTCGCCAATTCTATGCCAAACCACAACAATGCTCCACGCATTAACCAGATATCCATCAGCCCCACTGATATATCCCTCAGCTCCACTATATTCAACCCCACCGACCATATAACCTCAACGAATCAACCAAGGCCGATTGTGCCTATCCCCTCTCGGTCCGAGGCCGAGATCTCCTTTATCCGTTCTGAGGAAGGACAGTCGTCCAATTTCCATGTGCCCTTTTCGCGTCTACAGAACGGAGCGTTCGTATTCAACGCTTCTATTGGTGATCTATTCCATCAGCCTATTCCTGTTGTGCAGCTCAACTCTGCCTCTACCATGGATAACCAGTATTTCAATGTGACGGATCCGAACCCCTCTTTAACCCTGTTGGACCGCTTCCGAGCTGCTATTCCCCCTCAACCAGAGCAACAACTTGACATGCAAGCCGTAGGGTGGGCCATAGCTGATAATGATGACTATGCCACCCCCATAATTAATGAATGGACGGAACTGGAATTAGAGGGATTCCCGCCTAATCCCGAAGATATCCCCTTTGACCACGTCTGGTATGATGCTTGGATGGCCAATTACGAGGCGGCTATGGTTGATCCTTTGGATGGATTCTCGTTGGACATGCTCTTCCAACAACCTCAGCCTGTTTTGCTTGAGGAAGAGTACTATTGGGACCCCGAGCCTGCTTGGCAATTTCCGTTAGGATTTGACCCTAATCCTCTCCAGGGTTACGCCCTGCCCGGCCATGAAATCCAGTATTTAGAGGAGGATCTCATTCAGGATGAAACCCGTGTCCTAGGGGAATGTTTCTTCCCTTCCACTCTTGACAGGCTGGTTAACTCGGTGGCTGATCCCGAGTATGATCCCACGTTTTACATCGTTGACGAAAACCTCCCGCGCCCTGTAGTGCCTTCCCCTCCTGAAGAAGACTGCAGCATCATGGTTACGGACCTTGTGCCACCAGCCGATCTTTGGGACGTCGATGATGTAGTTAACATCCAGGTTGGGTCCGAGGTTTGGACTGTCAATCGCTCCCTCGCTGATGGAGGACTGTGGGATGTCCCTTTCGTCGCTAGTACAGAACCAATCCAAGAGGCCATAACTGTTGGGGATCCAGACTTTTGGGACTCACTCTTGATCAAAGATCTGACTGAGGACTTGGGTTTGGACATGGAAGTGCCTGAAGCCCCTCTGACCTCTGACAAAGGAAAACGCAAATTGGGAGAAGTCCCTATTGATCTGTGGGACGATAGTCAAGACCCTCAAATGGTGCCCTCTTTAGAGAACGTTCTTAATGTTACAAGAAGTGGACGAGTCTTTCAGCCTGCTAATCTGCAAGCAGGAAGTTCGTCCAATTCTTCTAATCGGAAGAACGAACCTCCTATTTTCTCAAGGTCTGTACCATTTGAGGTACCAGTTAATGCCCCAAACGACGACACGATTCAAAAGCAATTGGAGCGGATTCCCGCTGCCATATCACTCTGGGGACTAATCTGTTCCTCCCGGGAGCATCGTCAGAAGTTCTGCCACACTTTATCTCGTCTTGAGATCCGACCGGATGTCACGCCAGAAGCGATGATTTCCCTCATCCTCCCACCTACCTCTAAGCATACCGTGGTCTTCACCGATAAGGATCTGCCGCTTGAAGGAGTTGACCACAATCGACCCCTACATATCACAGTCAAATGCCGAGGACTTTGGGTTCCGACCGTTCTTATCGACAATGGCTCAGCGATCAATGTTTGCCCTTTGAGGGTGGCTCACCACCTGGGACTGACTACGAAGGACTTTGCACCTTCCAGCATGGCTGTTAAGGCATACGACAGTACACGTCGTCTAGTCGAAGGCACACTCGTGCTCACTCTCGATGCGGAGGGATTCAAAATGGATGTCGAGTTCCATGTGGTCGACATTCCAGCCTCGTTCAATCTTTTGCTAGGAAGACCGTGGCTTCACAGATCCGACATCATGGCTGTCCCATCTACTCTTCACCAGAAAGTCATGCTGGGACTTCCCACTGGGACTTTGATTATCTCCGGGGATTCAGGCATTCGCCCGCTCGAGGAGGACGGCACACCTGTTTTGGGTATTGCACACGACAACGAAGACGTCGATCTCGCGGGATTCTCTTTTGATACTTCTGGTTCGGTCATGGCCATCAACGTGGATGGGGACTTCATCATAAGCTCTGTCGCTCTAGACATTATGAGAAGGATGTCCTATCTACCTGGCCTTGGCTTAGGAATTCACCAACAAGGGATTCCGGAATTCCCTGCGTTTCCTTCCTGTGAGGGCCGCTTTGGCTTGGGATACTCTTCCTCTGCCGACGATGCCAAAAGAAGGAAATACACGGGAAAACCTCGATCTCTCTATGGTGATCCCGACAGCTACTTCATCCGTGAAAAGGGGAATGATATCTATCGTGGGCAAGCTGAGCCCTTTATCGACTCGGTCACCGGGGAGCTGTTACCTGGTTTTGAGATCTTCGCGGATGATACTTGGTCTTCCAGTGACGAAGAGCCAGCTAGCGTGAAATTCAAGAGGAAGCTTAGCCTACCCAAGCCGAAGACTGACTGGCTAGGATCTTTCAATCAGGGGAGCTTGGAGCAGCTGTTCCGTGAATTCTCTCAAGTGGGTTTGGCCAAGGAAGCCGAAGAGGCCGAAGTGTTCATGCTCGGGCCCGACGCCCTCGAGGACCCCACCTCTCTTATCGTGGAAGCTAAGGATAGCCGTAAAAATTGCATTTTCAAGCCGCGCCTTACTTGCATTGATGACATAGCTGAGTCCGACACTGAGTCTGTCAGGTCTTTTGAGTCTAAGTCTAGCTCTGAGTCGGAGTTTGTGCCTCTCGGCCCTCCACGTCATAGCTTTTACTTCGAGTTCGACTCCCTTGTACTCGGCGACCCTGCAGGGTCTTGTGAAATGAAAGACTCCTCTTCTGACTACTTGAATGATCTCTATATAAACTGTGTTGACCCTGACGATGAAGGGATAGATTTCGATGGGGACATCCCCAAGGAAATCCGTGCTTTCATTGAAAGGGAAGACGAAAGGCATGCTCAGCCATTAAAAGAAGAGATAATCTTAATAAACTTGAAAGATGAGAGTGATCCTCGAATGGTTCAAGTGGGCTCCACGTTAGATTCAGAGGAGCATCGTAGGTTCAAAGAGCTTCTCACTGAGTTCAGCGACATCTTTGCATGGTCTCATCAAGACATGCCCAGTATCGATCCTGAGATAGTGGAGCATCGAATCCCCCTATTGCCCGATGCTAAGCCGGTGAAACAGAAGCTCAGACGGATGCGGCCAGACTGGGTGCAGAAAATCAAGGAGGAAGTCACTAAGCAGATTGACGCTGGTTTCCTCGCAGCCTCTCAATATCCAACTTGGGTGGCCAACATCGTCCCCGTTCCTAAGAAAAATGGCCAGATTCGTGTCTGTGTTGACTTCCGGGACTTGAACAAAGCAAGCCCCAAAGACGATTTTCCCTTGCCACACATCGATGTGCTAATGGATAATACTGCAGGGCATGCTTTGCTCTCGTTCATGGACGGTTTCTCAGGCTACAATCAGATTCTCATGGCACTTGAAGACCGCGAGAAAACGACTTTCATCACTGAGTGGGGGACTTACTGCTATTTGGTCATGCCGTTTGGTTTGAAGAATGCTGGTCCGACTTATCAAAGAGCTGCCACGACTATTTTGCATGACATGATGCACAAAGAGGTTGAGGTCTACGTTGACGATATGATTGCCAAGTCAAAAACTCGGGAAGGGCATATCCACGTGCTAAGGAAACTTTTCGAAAGGTTCCGCAAGTTCCGGATGCGTCTTAATCCTCAGAAGTGCACCTTCGGAGTCACAGCAGGCAAAATGCTGGGTTTCATGATCACTTCCCGTGGGATTGAGGTCGATCCGTCAAAAATCAAAGCAATACGCGACATGAAGCCACCCGAGTCTGAAAAGGGGTGCGGAGTTTTCTGGGGAAGGTTCAGTTCATCAGCAGATTCATCGCCAAATTAACCTTAACTTGCGAGCCGATGTTTCGACTACTCAAGAAGAATACTCCGTTCATATGGTCAGAAAAGTGCCAAGCAGCTTTCATCTCAATCCAGGACTATCTGCAGAACCCGCCTGTTCTCATGCCACCTATACCTGGAAAACCTCTCATTCTCTACTTATCTGTGAGTTCTACGTCCATGGGATGTTTGCTAGCGCAAGAAGGGGATAAGGGAACAGAGAAAGCTATTTACTACCTGAGCAAGAAGATGGTTGGAGCCGAGGAACGCTATACCGCCTTAGAAAAGACGTGCTGGGCCCTTGTCTGGGCATCTAAGAAGTTAAGACACTACATGCTGGCTTACCCAGTGAAGTTGATTTCTAGAATGGATCCTCTCAAGTATCTGTTTGAGAAACCAGCGCTTACTGGTAAGTTAGCACGTTGGTTGCTTCTCTTAGCAGAGTTTGATCTCGAGTATGTTACAAGAAAGTCGGTAAAGGGACGCGCCATTGCAGAATTCTTAGCTGACCACCCCGTGGAGGGGCCTGAGGATTCAGATTTTGCATTCCCGGACGAGGAAGTGCTGACAGTCGTTGAGGATGTTTGGACTCTTTACTTCGATGGGGCAGCCAATCAGAAAGGGTTCGGAATCGGGGTTTTGCTAGTCACTCCTGACGATTCTCATATTCCGCTTGCGTTCAAGCTTAATTTTGATGTCACCAATAACCAAGCTGAATATGAGGCCTGTATTGTGGGAATGGAAGCTGCGCTCGCACTCGGTGTGGAAAAGCTTGAAGTCATCGGGGACTCAAATCTTGTTGTGTCTCAGGCCAATGGAGATTGGAAAGTACGCGAAGAAAAACTGAAGCCTTACCATCGAGACCTGGAGGGATTAATCCCTCGTTTCAATAAGGTGACTTTCACTCATATTCCTCGGTTGAAGAACCACTTCGCTGATGCACTTGCTACCCTGGCGTCCATGGTCGAACTACCATTAGGCGTCAAGCTCCGTCCTATCTTAATCGAGCAACGGGACCATCCCGCTTATCAATGTGTCAACACCATCGATGATGTGGATGATGGCCTGCCCTGGTACCATGACATATGGAACTTCATTGAGAGTGGTTTGTACCCATTTGATGCTTCTCAAAAGGACCAAACTGCGTTACGAAGGATTGCTGCTCATTACATCATTTGTGGAGGGAGATTATACAGGAGATCTCATTGTGGGATGCACAA
This sequence comes from Rhododendron mucronatum var. ripense, assembly GCA_019656295.1. Lineage (NCBI taxonomy): Eukaryota > Viridiplantae > Streptophyta > Magnoliopsida > Ericales > Ericaceae > Rhododendron > Rhododendron mucronatum. Next base: position 163,698 of record BPLT01000038.1, on the reverse strand, counting down.
ACTCTGCGTTAACGGTGCTGAAGCTGTCAGAATTATGGAAGAAATCCACGAAGGGATTTGCGGTCCCCACATGAGCGGCGTCATGCTTGCTAGAAAGATTTTGCGCCAGGGCTACTTTTGGTCTACTATGGAATCTCAGTGTGTGGATTATGTGCGGCGATGTCACAAGTGCCAAATCCATGCTAATCTGATGCATGTTCCACCTTCTAACCTATTTGGCATGGCTTCGCCCTGGCCTTTCTCTGTATGGGGCATCGATGTCATCGGCATGGTCAGACCTTCCGCTTCAAATGGTCACAGGTTCATCCTGGTAGCGATCGATTACTTCACTAAGTGGGTCGAAGCTGAGTCATACAAGACCCTGACGGCAGTCCAAGTTGCTCACTTCATCAGGAAGAATATCATCTATCGATATGGAGTTCCGCAGGCATTCGTCTCTGACAATGGGGTTCATTTCAAGGGTAGAGTTCTGGAGCTCTTTGAAGAATTCAAGATCCAGATCCATCGCTCGACCGTCTATCGCCCTCAGACAAATGGAGCAGTTGAAGCGGCAAACAAGAATATCGAGACCATCATCAAGAAATCTGCAGAGTCTGCCAGGGACTGGCACGAGCAGCTGCCTCTAGCTCTTTGGGGGTATCGCACGTCGATCCGGACATCAACGGGGGCAACCCCTTATTCCTTAGCCTACGGAATGGAAGCAGTTCTCCCTATAGAACTCGAGGTACCGTCTCTGAGGGTTGCGGTAGAATCGGAACTTTCGGAATCTGAATGGCTCAGTGGGAGATTCGCTGAACTCATGCTTTTTGATGAACGAAGGCTCCGGGCTTTGTATCATGTTCAGGGGTATCAACGGAGAATTGCTCGGGCATTTAACAAGAAAGTGAAGTCCAGGGACTTAGTTGAAGGAGACATGGTCACAAAGGAGATTCGAGCGCCAGTTTTCGATCCCCGCGGCAAGTTCCGACCCAAGCGTTCCGGACCTTACATCATTAAGACCATCCTTTCTGGGGGAGCAGCTCAGCTCATTGATCTTGATGGCAACGAGTTCAACACTCTGGTTAACCTGGATCAACTCAAGCGTTACTATCCCTGAGAGAAGCTCGTTGGACCGAAAACCACAAGGGTGGGCGGTTTCAAGCAAAAATTAGAGCAAGCCTGCTAGACCGAAAACCTGAGAAGGCGGTTTAGGCAAAAATAAATAGGCATCAATCAAACAGCTCGCTAGACCGAAAACCCGCACGGGCGTTTCTAGGCAAAATTTAGAGCGTAAAAGGAGAGCTAAAACACCCGAGCGAACCTTTGCCTGAACTACGTTTTGACCTGATTCCTTGAAAAGGGATACGTAGGCAATCTCTCCGTGAGACTCGGTCATAATCAATCAACTTGATCCACGGTTCCCTATTACCAGAGTTTGGATCAATATTCGCGGAATGCTGTGGTTCAACACTTGAAACAAGCGAAGAAAGCTCTCCAACTTTCACTTTTATTTAAATTATAACTTCTATTACACAAGCTGAGCAGTCTTACACACAAACAGTTAAGCATAAAAAAAAACAGAATAGAATGCTCGAGGCCTTAACAGGCTCACAGTTTATTCTAGATCATTCGAGTCTGTCGAAGAGTCAGTCATTGTTTTGCCTGCTTGCAATCTCTCTTTTCAGCCATGCTCGATATCGGGGCGTAAGCTCTGTGTTGAAATCTGGGTCAGCTCCTCCAAGTTGTCTCAGGCCCCAATTATGCTCGTATCCTCTCAGATTCTGGAAGGTGAAGGCAGGGACTTGGAAGTCCTCAATCCTAGCTCGGTGAAGCCCTTGGCTTATTCCCAACTGGCGGAGAATACGGCCAGGAATGTAGAATGTAAAAGCGGTCAGCCCAGCTATCACCATTCTCTCAAACCTGCAGAATTCAAGGCCATATCCAGGATGTTCAGGGCCTCATGCCTCCAAATGATCTCATTTGGTAACATTTCTCTCATGAATGTGTACCATTGATGCACAGTCATCTCCGGGTAAATCATGCCTCGCTGATGCATTCGGCCGGGCAGATGAGGCCAATTTGCTTCTGGCGCAGTGAGCAATCCCAACTTGTCGGACAACCAAAGCTGCAAGAGCGGAAAAACAAGTCAGGAACTACATAAAGCTTGAGCGGAAAAACAAGTGAGAAACTCTGTAGAGATCCGTAATTTATTTAATTATTGAAATTAATTATTAAATGCCTAATTGAGATAATATGGATTAATTGGTGGATATTTTGGATTGTGGACCAAAGTGGGAGAATAGAGGAATGAAGGGGTGAATGTGTAGTTTAAAAGATACATGAGTATATATAGGGTGTGTGTTAGATGTAGGAGATCAAAATCTCTCCTCTCTCTCTCTCATCCGTTCTCTCCCTCTCCCCACCGGCTATCTCTCTCTCTCCTCACTTCTCACCCAAAACTCCACTCCATCTCCCAAAATCTTCAAGAAACAACCTCCCTCCGGCCTTGCAATCGCGTTCTTGAGCTCGGAGATCCTCGGGTCAAGTTTAAATCGAAGTTTCGGAGTCCAAAAAGCTAGGGCTCATTCAAAAACGCTTGAATCTCGACCATTATTGTGAGGTAGGGACTTATTTACCTCTTTTACATGTTTATGTGTTGATTTGGTGTAGAATCGTGTCCTTGATTGTCGGATTTTGTTTGTTGAGCATGTCTGAAAATCTGCTGAAAGTTCTACCCGAAGCCCCGTGGTATCGATACGGATTAAGGGCCGTATCGATACAGTAAGCTTATCTTTTTGGACAGTTGATTCCGTATCGATACGGATTAAGCGCGTATCGATACAGTGAGCTTATCTCCAGTTTTGCACCTTTTGCTTCTCCGTTGATTGTTTTGATCTCAAATCACTTCTAAACCCTTTTGAACACCTCCTAAACTATCTCAATCTTGTCCAATTGACTTCCTATGATGGTTCGATGTACTCCTTGGTCCGTTGGTCTTCCGTTAGCAATAACCGGATAAGAATTGACTTAGTTAAACGTTGTAATGTACTTTCTATAGATTGATTGGTATCGTGTGATCACTCATGGTGCATTTGTGATGACTTTGGCATAATGTAGGGTGTTCCATCTATGAATGGGTTCATGGGGGAGTCTAGGTTTGCGTGTTGTATGAGGAATGGTTGATTTTGGGTCGAAGGTTGGCTTAGGACGTCCCGTAACGCAAGTGGTGGTAATACGGAGACTTAAAGGGTTTCGTAACGCAAGTGGTGGCAATACGGTAACCCGAGTCGTTAGGGATCACCGTGACGCGAGTGGTGGTAACACGGTAATCCTTATGGTGTTATTCTGGTAACGCAAGTGGTGGAAATACCGATGGTGAAGTTTTGGGTTAGCAAGTCGGGTTGGGATTATTAGAAGGGGTTAGTATTGTATGGCCTATGCATTCGATTTCAATAGGGTTTCATCTGAGAATCGATTGGTTATCGTCTGTCGAACTGTATGTCCTTATCCTCTCATGTTTGCACTAACCATCGTATTTGCATATAAATTTGGTAAAGATTTTCCTACTGGGCTAGTGTAGCTCAACAAAATCCTTCTTTTCAGGTTCGAATGTCGGACGGTAGGCTGCATGCGGCGGTGTGCTTGTACATGAAGACTTTTGGAAACCAAATTTTATTTAGTTACTTACTCATCTTTGTAATAGATTTTCTTTTGGCCAAAGATGGTTTTGTAACTAATTAACTCTTGAATTATCTTTTGACTAAAGTTTGTAGTATTCTGACCGTATTGTATCCGTATCACAGTTGATTTGGGCCGAGGTGCCAATGTTGTACTTCTTTGAACAGGGGGACTTGTTCGTAAATTAAATAGGTGGGAAATCCTTTTGGGTTATATGTACGATTCGTAAGGTTCCTTTATCAAAAATGTAATATTTATTTATGTTGAAATTGAGGTCGTGACAAACTCTGATATAGCCTTAGCCGAGAGACGAGGTAAAAGCAGAATGTGCGAAAAACAGAAAAAGGTGAGCTGAGTGAGAACTTACCTGCAACAGAAGCGGGCTACCGCCAAAAACGTTAGTTTGACCCGTGGAAACCAAGTCCAACCCCATGAGTGTTTCAGCCAGGACAAGCGGCACCACATTCCTTCGGGAACCCATTTGAGCAGCAACGCTCACCAGCATAGGGTTCACCTGCCCGTTCGGAGACACCAGTAAATAAGCAGCCAGCACGCTGATTGTTAAGGCAAAGCGACGCCTAGCCTGCAAAGCCATATCCTCTACATCCCCTTCTGGCCCGTACCATTCCATTCGGCGCATGATGTTGATTTGTCCTCCGACTAGCAAACTTTCGGCTGCTCCCCTAGTGATATCAAGACTGGCTTGAAGGAGCTTTGGTATATTCTTCCGGTAAGGCGGCACGACGATCACACTTGAGGTAACACCTTGGAGATATGCTTGGAATTCCTCCACAGTCGGGCACAACTCGTTGACCCCGAACCTAAACACATGGACCTCCGGATCCCAGAATTGCAGGGCCGCCATCAAGAGCTCAGGGCGAACCCTTACATCACGGAGAAAACGAAATGCGGCCAGCCCGTGAGATCGGAATGAGAGCCAATCTCCAGCAACAAAAGCAGTAAGCCATGGACTAATCAATACTGGAAGGTTGTTCGCCATTTTGATTTTTGTGGAAAAGAACCAGGAGAATGCTTCTACAATGAAGCACTGGTCTCTTTATAAGCCAGAATGCGTGAAGCATTTCCCCTTCTCAGAGCAAAAGTCTTTGCTGCACTGTCCTTTCTTCTGAGGCCAAAGCATCTCTGCACTGTCCCATAAAAACTTCTGAGAAAAAGCGATCACAAGGCCTGACCGCCCTGGAGTTCTGAGATGGTCAAATAAAGGTGGCCTAGTGTGCCTAAACCATCGCGCGATTGTCTCACCCCATCGCGCGACGGTTCAACCTGCATTTTGACAGTTTCCAGTAGCTACTGCCCAACCTTGGTCATTTTGAACTCCGACGGTTGCCTTGCACCTTTTATGGTTCCAGCAAGTCATTATAAGCATATATGACTGTATCCGAGCGCCGGATTCGAAAAATTGCGTTTAACAAAGACTTCGGACCCTTGGTGGCTCGTTTCAAGTTCAAAAGGCCGTTCTAGGGAGTCAAAACTCGTTTCAAAGGGTTTCCCCTCATTCTCTCATGCCGTACAGGTCATAATGACATAATGTGACTGTACAGAGGTGTCGGTTTCAGTCCGGGACATAATAGAGTCTTAGTTTATCATCTCGTGTCCCTTTTGTGTCCTTTGAGGTGTCTTTGGCTCTTTGGCGTTTTTGAACATATTTTTCGAGTTCCGTCCATTCTCATAGGTCGTTTTGTACATATATGACCTTATCTTAGTGTCAGTTTCATCCCAATTGAGGTATCTTCAGTTTTGGATGGCAAATGTCCAAAATTCCACTATATTGTCCGTATCCTAGCTGTATCCTAAGGTATTTTCTCAATTTCTTTCGAGCTAAGTCCCATTTGTACGCGTCTCCGTATCTGTGTACAGTCTTAGTACGTTGTCAATGCAAGTATGGTATTAGTGGTAAGCATTTATCTACTTTAACCCATTGCACAAATAAAATAAAATGCAAATTTTATGGTTAACTTTGTGATCCATCCACATCCATATGAAGAAAGCTACTGCATGTATGGCACTTCGGCCACCCAAAGCACTCATGTCAAGTTCGGGCACATTCGCCCATCAAGTCAAAAAGGCGCGCAGGCCTCCAAAACATCTGTCAAAGTATCAGCTAAGGCGCTCTGGCCTTCCATCTATCCATGCGGGCACGCAGGCCCAAAAGCAAAAAATAAAGTGCGAAAGTGGGAAAGGGCTCCTCAGCAGCCCTCAGTCATCCCCAAACCAGTCGCCCTCTCCGTCGTCGTCCTCGTCATCTCTCTCTGTGGGATCCACCCTGTAGCCTGGATCCTCAGCTGAGTCGTCAGACCCACTGCTGTCTGACGCCTCTTCCCCTTCTTCCTCCTCTTCGTCCTCCTCCTCGGAGACCTCAGGCAGGATCAGCCGCTTCTTGCGGACCGGCTCGTCTTGTGCAGGCCTCTGGCGCATCTTCAGCTGGTACCTCTCCTCGGCCTGCGCCACAGCCTTTCGGGCCGCCTCCTCGCTACCAATGGGTGGCTGTGGGCCCTGTGCCTGTGGCCTGGTGCTAGGCGTGGGAGCAGGAGTCCTTGCGGCAGGCTTCTTCTGTGGAGGCTCTCTTGCGCTCTTTCTTCTAGGAGCCGCCTGTCCCTGTGCCTGCATCATAAACATTGTATATATTAGCATATATTTGCATGTTTCATGTTCTAAAAGCAGGTATGATTAAGCAAAATCAAGAAGCAATCAAAAGCAAAGGAATGTATCGAATGCAGGAATGTATCGCGTACAGACATATATCGAAAGCAGGAACCTATCATTTTCTAAGGGATGTACCTGAGATCTCCGAGCTGCTGGCTGAGGGTAGCGCAAGTCCAACGGTAGGCCACTCGCCGCCCTTCTGATCACATTTTCCATCGCAAGCATGCGCCGGACAGCCTCATTCACCCACTCATTGGGTACCTGCAAAGAAGATTCAAATATGAGCAATTGAATGGCAGTTCAAACTTTATCAGAATACAGTAATGAATACAACAATGTCTTACTGGTACAGTAACGGGCGCTGGCTCGACTCTGGCCGGGGTAAGGTGCAACTCAGCTGGATTGCCTTGAGAATCCACCACTGCTATTTGCCATGTCAACTCTGGAGGCCCGCCTCTCACTGGTCCACTCGGACCTCGCCTCGAGCGACTCTCACTGCTACCTGGCCTCCCCGAAATGGCCCTCCTCGCCTCAGCAGCCCCACGGGCCTGGCCCCGAACCTCTCTAAACTCTCGTACTCCCAGTGGCCCCGCCAAGCGCTCCCTCTGATAGACTGCATAGTCTATGTCAGGACGGAGGTGGCGTGTCAAGTCGGTATCAGGCCGTGTGAAGACCTCCAACTCAGCCAAGGTGTACTCTCCTGTGTGTGAGGCCCGTGGTGGAAGCGGTCCGGGCACCTGAAACCTCGCATAGCCAAGTGACTGGCGTGTCACTCGGTCACCCAAGTACCACTGCCAACCAAAGGCCGACTCCAGCAGCACTCTGCTCGCCGTGACAGCCCTGCTACGAGCCAAGTACTCGGGCTCAGGCTCTGTCCCCCTCCAAGGATCCCACTCAACCTGTAAAGGCAAACAATGCAAGTATCGGTCAGCGACAGCATTGAGGCAATAAAAAGGCACACCCTTTGTTATTTCTACTACGAAGTATAATGTTATACCTGTGAGGGGCGAAGCTCGTCAAGGTATACCCGGAAGCCGTTCAGATCTCCTCTGCCTCTCTTCTCCCCCATGTTCTTCTTGCTCCAGATGTGTGCACGTGGGAGCATCCCCAAGTCCAGGCTCTTTGTCACCGGACGGCACATATTCAATACCTCATAAGCCCAGAGCTGCATGATTATCAATGGATTAAATTCGATAATGCATGCAAGGATGCTATTGAACAGATTATGCTATCAAAATGAATGCAAGTGCGAATATCAAAGTGTGCAGAATCATACCTCCCAGATCCGCCAGTACCCCGCCGTGCTCACCTCCGTCCTCGACGAATCTCCAAAGAAGCCATAGGCCGCGCCTAGTGCTGCTCCACCCCAGTCAAAGCGCGAGGCCGTCCTCAAGTCCCTCAGCGCGGGCAAGTAGGACAAGTGAACCTTGCTACGCCTGTTTGGATACAGGGTAGCGCCAAAGAGGTACAACAGGTACGCCCGAGCCATCTGCTCCGCCTCCTGGTCAGTCGTCACCTTCTTCTTTAGATACCGGGTGAATTGCCCGTACCTCGCCATCCCCTCCTCAATTTTTGGCACCTCGCCCAGAAACCACTCCAAGGCTGCCTCGTCCTTCTCAATGCCCGAGTCAAACGGGATGGGCTCTCCTCCAACTCTCAGACCCGTGATCGCCGCAAAGTCAGTGGGCGTCACCGTCATCTCCCCAACCGGTAGGTGGAAGGTATTCGTGGTATCCCACCACCGCTCTGCAAGTGCAACCAAGACAGCATGGTCATTCCTCGCCGGAGTGAGTGTCTCAATGAACTCTCTAAAGCCCGCCTCGTCTACCAATTGCCTCACTCTCTCTGGCAAACCCTGGTATAGCGCTAAGGAACTGCATGCACCTCCAAAGCCGCGGATGTCTCTAGGCCGCGCTCTCTCCTGCATTAGGTGCAAACGACAAAAAGACGTGTCAACATAAAAGGCTTTCATTTTCAAGTTCCAAGTAATCAATGCAGCCTGCCTACAGATGGTTGGTTCAAGTTATTATATCTCATGCACGATGTTCAAACATGGAGTTATAATATCGCTATTCAAGTTCTATTCAGAGGTTTGCTGTTGCTGTTACCCTACAAACTTTCAAGAGCATTTGGGCGCATGCATTGTATTTGAATTGTATCTAAATAAAGGAATGAGTATCTATCAGAAAGTTACCTCAGACCAGCTGCGCGAAATGTGAGTATCAGGATCTCGCAAGACCAACTCAGGATCGTAATCCGCCTGTCGTGGCCGATATGCTGTAAAACCCGACGGTACGAACAAGTGTAGTACCGGTGCCCTGTATCCCTCTGCTGAAAACGGAGCTCGAGTCAAACTCTCCGCCTCCGACACTGCTGTCACCCTAGGACCCCCTACTCTGACGCCGGCTCTCTCCTCAGCCTCCGCGTCCCTCAAGAGCTCCTCCTCTGCAGCCCTCTCTCTCTCGGCCCTCGCCGCGGCCTCAGAAGCGGCAATCTCCCGCTCTCTCTCCTCCCGGGCCTCCAAGACTGCAATCCCTACCTCGGGATTATCCCCCAAAAGCCGCGCAAGCTGCGCCTCACTCAAGAGTTCGGCGACATCTTGCTTTGTGATCGGCCTGTGACCCGATGATGTCGCCGCTGGACGGAAAAGCACATCCGCCTCACTATACGCAAATGGAACCTCCGTGGTTTGCTCGCCCTCGGTCGCCACATCCTTGCCTTTCGTCGGATCCCTCGGCGGATGCTCACTCGGCTCGGCCCCACTACTGCCGGAACCACCAGAACCGCCACCAACCACTACAGAACCGCTCACGGCCGTACTTGGGTCCAGTTGCTCGACTTCGGAAGGCACTGCTCCGACCCCCTCCATCGCGCGACGATCTGACTCCGTCGCGCGATGCTCGCCGTCATCCCCGACCGCCTGTGCATGGCCCTGTTCGCCATCGCCGCCGTCTGCCGCCGCTGCACCCATGCCCAGAACAACCTCCACTGGTCTCTGATTCCCCGTTTCAACCTCTATGGGTCCTCCCTCGTCCCCCGGACGATCAACAACTCCCCCTCCGCTGCCCCCGTCGCCGTGGTCTGCCATGGATGAGTAAATGTGCTTGGGCTTCTCGGTTTTGGCAAGAAATCAAGAGGATTGGTTGAGTTTTGAGAGAGTTTGAGAGAGAATGGAGTTAGGAGAGTTTTGAAACTGCTGTGAGCGGTTTCAAGACGTCCCCGTCGATCAAAAGGACGTCAACAGTCACGGGCCGGGTCTGGGCCCGTTTCAGATTCAGGTCCTAACGAAAAACCATCGCGCGATGGTATGGCTCTCTCGCGCGACGGTCCAACTGGGCAGTTGACCATGTTTGACCTCTGGCTCGGCCTGTCATCATATTTGAGGCCCACAAAGCTTTTCTTAGAGTTTGCAAGTGATATTGGATCTTTACAAGATGTTTAGGGTGAACAAAGCTTTATATCCCCAGCAGTGGTCCGCCCACACAAATCCGTCCATTTCCAATCAGCGACGATCCATCCGTCCATTTCCAATCAGCGACGATCCATCCGTCCATTTCCAATCAGCGACGATCCATCCGTCCATTTCCAATCAGCGACGATCCATCCGTCCATTTTCCAATCAACGACGATCCATCCGTCCAATCTCTCGGTGCACGGTATTTGTACATACTGTCATGCGCTTTTCGTTTAATCGGCCTTTGGGTGAATTAGATGGGTGTCTAGAAATCTTTGACGTTACCCGTACCGACTAATGGTGCTCCGCGTGCCGTCAAAGAGGGACTACTGTAGACACCCCAATTTGATTCCCCAGTCATTTTGTCTCTTTTCAATTTATTTTTCAGTTTCTTGTTCCCCCGATGATGAATCAGGTCGAGAACAGTTTTGATTGAAATGGTTTGAGTTTGGTGTATGCGGAACCCTTCCCTTAAACCCCAGAACCATTGAACCCAGCTTTGACTACGGGTTTGACCCTCGCGCGATGTACTGAGACACTCGCGCGATGCTCTACTTGCCAGGTGGTGGTCAAAGTCAAACTTTGACTGATTGACCATCGCGGGGAAGTTAGAACCCTCGCGCGACGGTTCCACTCCATCGCGCGATGGTCGACACCTGTCGTATCCAGCTGGATTTCGTGATGATGAGGCGCCTGCAGGGCCATGTGACCCCGTTCCATCAGCTGAACGGCGTTTGCTCGGCCATCCTTGCACCACCTAAACCCCCACTCTCCCATCAACTTGGCACCCCACTTCTCTACCAAGTGTGTGCTGCCAGCATTGTTGGCTGGCTGCATAGCCATGTTTACCACCAAAGAGCTCCTTCTTTCCCTATAAAACCCCCCCCATTGATCTCTTTCAAAGGGTTACCAAAAAAATCCTAAAGAGAAGAACAAGAGTCACAATCTTGATCCTCTCTCAATCAAAGCTACTATCACTTTCTCCCTTGTCAAAAGCATACTACCTCGCTCAACCATTCTCGAATCATCCAAGCAAAGGTATAATTTTTAGCCTTTACTGTCTTGATCCCTGAGGGGGGCTGACAGGGTCAGGACTGGTAATCAATATCAGCTTCTGACCCCAAAGCCAGCAAATTTACAAGATGCTGTGAACATGAGAACCCGCGCGCGATGGACCCATACAATCGCGCGATGCTTCTAGCTCGCACGATATGGTCTTCGCGGGGATGGGTCTCTTGTTCTGATCCAGTTTATATGATTTCATATTCTTATTGCTTAATCATATTTGATATACCTCACTGTCTTGCATGATAAAAATCAGTAGCTTAGTGTAGTTTACTTTCCTTGTTCTTGTTGGAATGCCCCTGGGTAGCTTCTGAATATGTCTCAGAGCCCAGGCATGCAAAGCAATTCCTGGATGTCCAGTCAGAACAGTCGCGCGATGGTTTGGTCATTTCCAGTGATCGCCCTTGCATGGGCAACTAGGCCTTTCGTCTCTCTTTTGTCACCCTCACTGTTTAAGGGTTGTGATTCATTCCTATCTGATCAGATTGTAATAAGTAGTTATTTTCAGTACATGTAAACTGCTTGGTTTGGCCCTGGGTGTGCACTGGTCCTTCCAGAGCCCAGAAGGAGATAAGTTTTAACCTGGTATCGAGATGTGAACACTCGCACGATGGATTGAGTGTATCGCGCGATGGAATGACTTGCATGCCATAGTTCCGTGCATGCAAGTTGGCCATTGTACGCAATAAACTTAAACTATCGCGCTGATTTACATCCTGAAATCAGTATTAAACTTTACCTCATTTATTTCATCCATGCATGCTATCTATCACATCCTGCAAACGTGTTACAGTTTTAAATCCCCGATTAACTGTTCCCCCGCCCTAATTGGCTAAAAAATGATTAATTAAACAGAATCGCAAACAAACAACATTTTTGCAAATGCCTAAGTAGAGACCGATCTCCGGATTGGGCGAGAGGGGTGCCATAAAACCCTTCCCCTCTTGTAACCTGGCTCCCGAACCCAGATATGGTTATGACGGACTGGTTCCTTAACTTTTTCAAATCAAACAAGCGCGGCAAGTGCTTCGAAATACGGTTCCTTGGGTGTCGGACCTTCAAACCCAAGTGGCGACTCTGTATTTTCGCGAGCGCTTATCGTCCAGCTTCAAAAAAGCGCTCCCGCGAACCGGCAGCATCTTTCTCTTTCAAGGGGGGAACGAAATCCCTTCACCGAGGGGAGAGAAAGATCGGGGCAATTCACATTGCCCACACCATTAAAATTACGTTTGAAATAACTCTGAATTTTAATAAATAAAAATGTATTTATTATTCGAGTTATTAATTTTAATTGCATGAATTGCGTTAATTTTTCCGATGGTTTGTCATAACTGCACTTTAGCCCCTGAACTTTTATTTCTTGCGCTTTAGTCCTATTTTGCAAGCCTAGTTAGCTTCTAACCATCCGGTTGGAGGAACTAAACTAGGAAGCCATCTAGTCACCATGAATGGACCGTTTTGCCCTCATTGGACCCTTTGAACCTTTTTAACCCTAGTTAAGTATTGAATATTCTTTTTCTTTTAATTATTTTTTTTAATTTTATTCTTTGTCCATTGGACAAAGATTGCTAGGGAAACTATTATCCATTGGATAATAGAACCCCAATTGTTTTTATTAAATGAATACTTGGTCAAAGTACTAAGAATATTAAGAAAAATATTATTTAATTACCTTAAGGTACTTTTGGGATTTATTTTATTATTTATTTGGCCTAATAACTATTATCCATTGGATAATAGATGTTAGGGGAATTTTTACCCAATGGACAAAAGAGTTAGTCTTTCATAGTACCATGGGGATTATTAATTAAACTTTTCTTTAACCCATGTGATTAAGTTCACACTACTTTACTAGAAAAAGTACTTAGTACTAGATTCTCTTAGGTACCTTTAACCATTTTATATTAAGGGTTTGATCTTCCTAAGGTACATGGGTACATATGTATATATTATATAAGTACTTGAAAGACTAGAGTATTACCCTAAAAAGTACCATGTGTTTATTTGTGGTATAAAAGAAAATCCTAGCCTTAAGTCTATTTTTTATCTTAAAGTACTAAAGTATATATATTTTATTTGTTTGCTTGCTATATTTGTACACATGTATATATATATATATATATGTACCATGAGGAAGCAAGGAAGAGAGGGAGGGAGGGAGAGAGAGAGAGAGAGAGAGAGAGAGAGAGAGAGAGAGAGAGAGAGAGAGAGAGAGGGGGGGGGGGGGGGGGGCGGATGGGAGAAGAGAGGAGGAGGGAGATTTGGTTGTACTTGACCATTGGACCTCCAATGTACTTCAAGATTCTTGGATTCTTATTCTTTCAAGCCAACTTAACTTTCAATTGTCCTCTTTTGTACATTTTGTATTTGTTTAAGCCTAAGAATCTTGTACCAATCTCATCTCCACCATTAGATTGTTCAAGATCAAATCCTTGGTACACCATAGCCATGCAAACCTAGGATTTTAGCCTTAATTTCTCCATGTGAACACATCTTTTTGGACTAAAAAAAAAAATTGAGGAAAGGAGAGAGAGAGGGGGGCCGGCCAAGGAGGGAGAGGGGGAACCCTTTGCCTATAAATAGAAGGCCATTCTCATGCTTTGAACTCACACCTCAAGCAATAGCTCTTCCTTCTCTCTAGAATTTCTAGTATTCTTGTTCAAAGTTCAAGAACTTTCTTTGTTCTTGAGCAAAACCGCCAAACCACTTCCAATACCACCCTTTGATCTTAAAAGTAGCTTAGTTAATGATAGGAAGTTGTTTCTAGGAAAAGAAGTACAATTCTTTTCCTTTCGAAGCAATCCGGAGGCCGTTACTCCGCCGATTTCAAACCGACGATCAAACTTCCGTAAGCCGACCACCGCCTAGAAGAACGGTAGTGAAATCTTTACTATATCATAGTTCGATCTTACTTTCTTCTTCTAAAGTTGTTAAATCTTGCTAGTTAAAATCTCTACTTACCTTACTTAAAGTTTAAAAAGTTACTTGATCATAGATGATGTTAACTTTTAATGAATATTGGAGATGCATGATTTACTTTTGGAATGTTTCAAGCATACTAGCTAGTAAAAGTTGGATGATCTTGTTTTAATTGTTCAAAGCTTTAATTGAATGCATGTGTGTATGTAAAGTCTTAAACGACGGAGTCTTGCATGAGAACGAGACACAAAAACCGAGAAAAGTAGAAACATGGCACCTAGGGTGTGATTAACTAAGAAGATGTGTTTTTCCCGGTTGGAAATATTTTGAAATCACGTAATGACTAATCGAGGGTATTACGTGGGAGGTGTGTGTATGCCAACGGGAACCCGGTGCGGCGGAACCGTTGTGAGGATATTCGGGAGACCGGCGCGGCGGAACCGAAGTACGGTGAGTAGCATAGTAATCCGCGGTATGGAGCCTATGCAAGTTTTTGTGTGCTAATGGGAACCCGGTGCGGCGGAACCGAGGTTGGATGAGTTAAAAAGAAGTCTTTGGAAAAGAAAGGTAGCAATAAATGACACGGTCTACGATGTGTGCGTAGGAGGAAAATCGAGAATCCTTGACACCGATAATGATTATAAAACGAACATGAATAAGCTGTTATTGTCATTTGTTTACTACTTAAGTACTTATCATGTGGAAATCGATGCTAGTAGTAGGATTTTTACTATTGAGCCATCGTAGCTCATAGTGTTACCTTGTGGTGACCCTGGCATATTATATGGGTGGCGACGCCAATATAATATTGTGTGGCCCGTGATCCTCGTTCCGCTTCCTTCCTCCGCTGGTGTGGTGGTTGCCTAGCCTGCTCCGCCTAGCCTGCACAATGAACGCACGTCTAAGACTAGGCCGGGGGTTGCCCGGCAAGGCCCTCCGGCGTGAGGATGAGTATGTGCGGAGAGAGAGAGAAGGGAGAGACTAGGGTTTTGATTAAGCGCGTTTTTGAGTGCGTACCTTCCAGAGGTGCTATCCTTTGATATTTATAGAGTCTCCCTGACTTGCTCTCCAAGCACGGACACGTGCCTTGCACGGGCTGGGCGGCGTCACTGTGACGTCACCGTCCAGATCTGGTAACCGCTTTTAGGGGTGAGCTGGCATGACCCATGTGCGCTCACGATTATCTGGCATAACCGCCTCCGCACGTGGGCAGGCGCGCGGCCACGCACGCGGCCGAGCCCAGTTGATGAAGAGGTGAGCCGAGCACAGAGGATAGGCCGAGCCCGGATGGAATCGGGCTAGGTGAGTGTCGCCAGTGGAGCCACCCACGGATGGTGGCCGAGCACAGGTGTAGATCTTTCCCGTCGTCGATGCAAGATAAAGGCGAAGCCGACAACCGGAAGGCCCCGGCTCAGGCCGAGCACAGGTGGCACGGGCCATCTGCCCCTACGGTAGCCGAAGGTGGCAAAGGAGTGGAGGTGGTTGGTTGTGGAATCACAGTTGAGCTCGGACTGCTACAATAGCCCCTCAATTTCTGCCGTCGCCGTGCGCACGGCTGATATTGATGTTAAGCTTTGGCCGAGCGTCCCTCACGCCGAACATACATGTGATTGCTTGGATGAATTTGGCCAAATATTCTGAATGCCGAACGTGAACTGCGGCCGTTGAACAAAACTTTGCCGAACATATTCAACGCCGGACATGCGATACAGTCGATAGGTAGGATTCCGCCGAGCCCCAGCGCTTTAAATAACCATTACAGAAGCGACAAGGGGGATATGCCAGGTGTGCTTCTAGTCAAGTACGACTGTCAGGTGGACGGCTGGCACGCGTGCAGTCCTGCAAACCTAACCAGTCATCGCCACGTGTCGAGCCCTCACTGGCCAATCGTTCGGCGGTGTAATGATGGGCGGGAAACTCAAATTTCCAACCCTAGCCCTATTTATAGAGTTGGGGGTAGAGAGAGAAGCCACGTTTGCTTTCTCTCTCTAAACCTCCATCGCCAGAGCTCCTGTCTCGCGTCCGTTCGTCTTTTGGTCTTGATTCTCAGTGGATTCTTCACCAAATCTCCAGGTAAACATTCAACCCTTGCTTCTCCTCGCATTTATGCAGTTTTTACGCCATTTCCGTTGTTTTTTCTAGGTTTTTTGGGAGTTCTTTGCTCTGTATGAACAGTTCGAAGGTGGGGACGAACAACCGTTCATCTTCATCTTCAACCTGTTCTTCCGAGCCCCAGCAACGATGCTGGTTGGCTTGGAAGGAATTGGGATGTGCCGAGCCTGTCACGGGCCGAGCACGACCCTAGAGTTGGTGGTTTTTGGCCGACGCCGAAGTAGATAGTCTTAAATTTCTCCCGAGCTTGAGTCTCTGTAAGATGCAGATAGGGTGGGCCAGTAGGGTAGCCGAGCATAGGAGATCCTCATCCGTCGCCGACGATAAGGTTTCTCATTTTTTGTTTGTGTTTGATAGGTCTGGCTCACCCGATTATAGTCATCTCATCCGACTCTGAAAGCTCGGGGGATGATTCTGCACCTCGCTGATTCGCGAGTGCGTGGAGAGATACAGAAGCCGACACCAGAACTCTTCCATTGCTTCAAACATGTCCGACACCAGTGACTCGAACGCCGAGCGCGTGTACGAATATGGGGATGATGAGTTCATTACCGAGCCTGAGATCTCTCTGACGCCGTCGACCCATTCTGATGCCGAGCCCCAACTTGGGCCAGAGGCCGAGTCTAGGTTGCACCCTCCTGCCGCCGGTACTTCTGCCGAGCACAGTGAGGCTCAATCCGAGAACAATGAGGTCGCTGACCTTTATGAGAAGGGACAGGTTTGCCCCCACGCCCATTTTTTTAGTGGAGACCCCAGGGAATATCAAACTTTTTGCCGAGAGTATGATATTCCCGACGATGTTGTCGTCAGCCAAGTGGCGAGCAACAGGATAAAGGACAAGAGGGAGCACCATCCCGAGCATATCACTGTCCCCCTAATGGCGATATGTGAGGCTGGGTTGAGATTCCCCCTTCATCCGTTCCTGAGGGAGCTTCTTGCTCGGTTCAGCATCGTCCCTCATTATTTCGCCGTCAACAGCTACCGAATAGTTATGTCGGTAATAAAGCTGAAGGAGCTCCATGATTTGGAGTTTACCGTCGCCGACCTCTTCCATACGTACATAATGTCTAGGCACGGCCAGACCGAGCGCAGATACCTGTCCACGCGAGGCAAGAAGCAACCACTAGTGGACGGCCTGCCCGATACTGACAAGTGGGCCAATTTTTACGTCGAAGTGAGCGGTAACTTCGAGTTCGGCAATCAATCAAACCGTAGATTCAGCGTCCCAAAAATAAAGGATTTCCGAGGTAGCTTGTCAACTTTGTTTAATGCTGAGCATAGGGAATTTGCACGATTTTTTCTGACGTTGAGTGTTTTATTTATTCTTTCGCAGATCACCGAGCCGTTACCAAGACTCAACAATCTCTATCTGTCGAAGCACACGTCGACGTTCTTCTTTCTCAAGCCTGTAGAGACGAGTCAACTTTGCTCGGTTACGAGCCGTCCGACAAGGGGAAGCTGAGGAGAAGAGGAAAGGAGGCTGTGCCGAGCACAGAGGGGCAAGAGCGAGGGAAGAAGGTGACAACGACTGGGGGGAGTAAACCCCCGAGGGTGAAGCTGCCAACCTTCAGGAAACCTTCCGAGTTCTGGTTCGGAGAAGGTGATCAGACCGAGCACTCAGGTATTAACATTCCCCTACGGACATTCGTTCCCGAGCACGCCAGCGACATGGGCCGACGCAACGTCACTCGGGTCAACATCAGGGATGGGAAAGTCGTACAAAAAGAGTTGGTGTTGGCCGAGCCTGCTGAGAAGAGGCAGAAGGTCACCCACGACCTCTTCCCGACAAAGCCGCCGACGGGGCGCCCGGAACCACTTAAGCGGACTGAATCGTCGGCCGCTGGTGGCTCCAGATTTGCCCCCATGTCTTTGGGTTCGGCTGACGCCGTCGCGGCTCAGGAGTTTGCTCCTTCCTTTGCCCTTACCAACGGCAGGGTGGTCTCCGTCGAGGATTCCGTTAAGGTTGAGCCTCAGTTGGCTGCTGCAATGCTCCAGGGCCTCGCCTTGCCGAAGGACATGCAAAAGATTCCTGAGGGGCTGCAGCCGAGCCTAATCCACGCTGCTGCTCACCTTGTTCAGGTACAATCCGTCCCCAAATGCTTTTTCCCTTATCATCGTTTGAAAATTGCATGCTGATGCTCTTTCTGCTCAATAGGCTGGACAGGCTTTGCTTCGCTCCTCCAAAGATGCCGAGCTCGTTGTAGCCGAGCGCGCTTGCTTCCATGAGGAGCTAAAGGTGGAGCGGGAGAAGGTAAGAAGCTACAGAGGTAGCTTGAAGATGGCCAAGGCTCAGATCGCCGAGCTCGAGAAGGAGAGGGATGAAATGGAGAACAAGATGAAGAAGGCCGAGCAGGAGGTTGCCAAGGTGCTGAGGAGGGAGAAGAGAAAGATGAAGGAGGTCGACGAGGCGACGTACCAAGCTGGATTTGACCGAGCGGGTGCCGAGTACATACGCGACGCCCGGTCGATGGTCAACGATGCCATACGGTTGAGGGTCCCCATTGCCTACCGAACGGGGTATAAAGACGGAGTGAGAGCCGCCTGTGGGGTTCTGCAGCCCGGGGCCGACGCTGACTTGGTGAACTCGGTTCCAGCCCCAGTGACCCCCAAGCTGGTCCTTCCGTATACCGAAGAAGAGTGCGCCCCACTACCTCCCGAGGAGTTTCCCGAGAGTGAGGATGAGGTGGAAGACCTCACCGTAGCCGATGCCGAAGACAATGCTGGAGGCGGTAAAGATGCTGAAAAGGCTGCTGGAGGTGCCGACCCTAAGTCTACTCAGACCGAGGGCGATCCGATGAGTGTCGACAAAGGTGCCGAGGCCAATGCTGAGGCGTTTGGAGCTGACTCTGCTGCTGCCGAGGCTGATGTTAATGCTGGTGGGGCAGCACAAAGCTGAGTGGCAAGCTTTGTAGGTGCCGACTTTGGGGTGGCCGGTCGCCGTAGTTATCAACCCTTTACTCGTATTACTTCATTTTTGTTTTTCATGTACTAGGACTTTTGGACTGGACGGATCCGAGCTCGGATTTTGCCGTGCCAGATGTAAATATTGGCTTTTTGCCGAAATTGAATACATGGTCTAATTCCGAATGGATTACTTCTGTTTTGCAACGTTCATTGCCTTGCCGAGCCTGACAATTTGCTTGGTATTGTTTAAAGTAGATATCCGTAGCCCCCACTTTGGTTAGGCTCGGCTTAGCAGTTGAATGGTGGCTGAGTCTTGACCAAAGTAGAGTGGGTAACATTTGGTGTGACGTGCCGAGTATGTTGTTCACCAAATCGCTTAGATGAATCGCCGAGGATAGTGGGATTCGTAACTGTAGTACGAGCTCGGCAAGATGCCAGCCCCTAGGCTTAGTGTAGGTGATATATAATGTTTGTGGGTGGTTTGCTCACCAAAGTGTGAGTGTAACCGGGCTGTGGCCGACCGTATTGTCTTGCCAAGCCGAACCGGAGCCCAAAGTCCAGCCAAACTGTCTATGGGCTCAGTGGACCCGATGTCCTGTTTTGCTCCTTTGGGCAGTAATAGTGGCCGAAGCAGGTGGCATAAGAGCCGTTTGTGGGTATGACCGAGGTCAACGTTTGTGGGTGGCCAAGTTAGCCGAAGTAAATACGTAAATGAAGAGAACAATGTAGAGCGACCAGATAAAGAGTCCCCTTTCATTCAACAAGCGATGAAGTACAAGTAGAAAAATAAAAGCTTAGGCCGAGGCCAAAAGAGAAAAAGATAGGCAGTAGCCGATGCCGAACATGAGGCGCACTGTTGGGGTTCCGCTACATGTACGCCTTCTTGAGGTTCTGTGCATTCCAAGGGTTTGTGAGAACCTTCCCATTCATGTCCTCAAGCACATAGGCGCCTTCACCAGCAATTTTGACAATACGAAAAGGCCCCTCCCAATTGGGCTTGAATTTCGTTTTCTTGCTAGCTTGCACAACTTTTTGCCAGACCAAATCGTCTGGCTTAAACTTCTTGACCCTCACACTTCGGTTGTACCCTTTGGCCACTTGTTACTGATACTCGGCGAGTTTCAGACGAGCGTCATCACGCTTTTCTTCAGCCAGGACCAGCTCTTGTGCTACTGCATCGTCATTTGTGGTGGGATCAAATGTGTCTGTCCTGAGAGTTGGAAACTTGGACTCCAATAGAATCACAGCTTCCATGCCAAATGCCATTGAGAATGGTGTCTGGCCGGTGGAACGCCGTGGTGTAGAGCGATAGGCCCATAAGACACGGGGTAATTCCTCAGCCCATTTGCCTCTTTTGGAGTTCAGCCGGCGCTTGATTCCAGCACAGACCATCTTGTTTGTTGCTTCGGCCTGGCCGTTCCCTTGGGGGTATGCGGGCGTAGAATTGAAAAAACGTATCCCAAATTCAGCACAAAGGCTGGTGAGGTCCTTGCCAACAAACTGAGTTCCGTTGTCAGAGACAATGGCATAGGGGACGCCGAACCTGGTAACGATGTTTCGCCAGACAAATCGTCGGACGTCGGCTTCAGTTGTCGTTACTAGAGGTTCTGCTTCTACCCACTTTGAGAAATAATTTGCCGCTGTGATTAAGAATTTGAAACCGCCAGGAGCTGTTGGAAGCTTTCCCACTATATCGAGCCCCCATTGTGCAAAGGGCCAAGGACTTTTGATGGGGGAAAGGTTTTGGGCTGGCTGCTTTGGGATAGGAGAAAAAAGCTGGCACGGTCGGCATCTACGGACGATGTCTTCGCAATCTTTCTTCATGTTCTTCCAGAAGTAGCCTTGGCTCATCGCGCGTTGACAAAGGGAGCGGCCGCCAGAGTGGCAGCCGCAGCTGCCCGAATGGAGTTCGGCCAGAAGTTCGGGCACTTGTGTGGGGTGGACAACGAGGAGATATGGTCCGGAGATGGATTTTCTGTAAAGTTGGCTGCTGTCGGAAAGCCAGTAGTAGGCGGCTTTGTTTCTCACACGGTAAGCGTCCTTCTCGTCTGTTGGCAGGACGTCGTGTTTGAGGAACGCAACGATTTCATCCATCCAGCTAGGACCGAGTTCGACGTTGAGTATTTCTTGGGTGGGCTCAAAAGATGGGCTGTCAATGCTGCCGAAGTCGATGGTTCTGAACTCTGAGGCTTTTGATGTAGATGCGAAGCCAGCAAGTGCATCGGCGTGGGCGTGGGCGTTGTGCTCGCGATTGATCTGTTCGATACTGAAATTGGTGAAGTGGGAGATGAGCATGGCTGCGGTAGCTTGGTACTTCGACATTCGGGGGTCCCGAGCTTCGTAGTCGCCGAGTACTTGATTGACGATGAGTTGGGAGTCACAGAAGACAACAAGGCTGGTGACCTTCATCGCAATAGCTGAGCGGAGGCCGGCGAGTAGAGCTTCGTACTCGGCTTCATTGTTGGTGACTGGGAAGTCGATGGTGATAGAGCTTTCATGAAGTGTTCCACAAGGTGAGACCAAGACTACCCCCGCGCCGGCTCCGTTGCCATTGGAAGCCCCGTCGACGTTTAGGCGCCAAGTCTCACCTTGAAAAAGGTGCCATGGTTTGTCGGCAGAGCTGTGCTTGGCTACGGCCGGTGGCGGTGTGTTGAGTACCGCCGTGTCTTCTGGTGTGAGTTCCGCAATGAAATCTGCCAAAACTTGGCCTTTGATTGCCGTACGTGGCTCGAAGCGAATGTCAAAGTTCGCTAATTCGACGGCCCACTTGGAGACACGGTTGGAGAGATCCGCCTTCCGGAAGAGAGCTTTGAGAGGGTGCTCGGTTAGCACAGTGATCGTATGGGCTTGGAAGTATGGCAGCAGTTTGCGGACGGCTGAGACAAGGGCTAGAGCGAGTTTCTCCAGAGGGAGTTAGCGTGTTTGTGCTGGAAGGAGTGTTTTGCTCGTAAAGTAGATGGGTCTGTCGTCTGCAGCCTCACGCCGAACGAGTGCGGAGCTGACCGCGTGGGAGGAGACGGCAAGATACAGATAAAGGGTCTCGAACTCTTTCGGTTTTACCAGTAGCGGAGCCGAGCTTAAGTACAATTTGAGTTCGGCCAAAGCAATTTCGCAATCTGGAGTCCATTCAAAACTGCGGCGGCTTTTGCCCTTCAGAGCACGGAAAAACGCATGGCACTTGTCGGATGATTTGCTGATGAAGCGGTTGAGAGCGGCTGCCATCCCTGTGAGCCGTTGCACTTCCTTAATGGTTCGTGGTGGCCGAAGGTCGTTGACTGCTTTGATTTGGGTGGGGTCGGCTTCTACGCCTCGCCTCGTGACCAAGTGTCCTAGGAATTCCCCTACGCTCACACCAAACGCACACTTTTCGGGGTTCAGGCGGAGTTTGTGGAATTTGAGAATGTTGAACACTTCCTTTAATTCCGAAGGTGGTTGGATGCCTTTTGGCTTTTGACGACGAAGTCATCAATGTAAGCTTCCACTGTGTGACCGATTTGTTCGCTCAGCATCTTGAATATGGCGCGGTTGAACGTGGCGCCGGAGTTTTTGAGGCCGAATGGCATGACACGGTAACAGAAAATGCCGTAAGGAGTGATGAAGGCCGTGTTCTCCATGTCGTCTGGGTCCATGGCTATCTGGTGATAGCCACGGTAAGCATTGAGGAAGCTTAGCCAGGCGTGCCTAGCAACCGTTTCACTTCTTCAACAACGGCGTCATCATGTTCTGTGGCTGAACGCCGCGCTTTCTGAACCACAGGCTTTGCATCCTTCTTGACATTGAGCGAGTGGCAAATGAAGTTAGGGTCAACCCCTGGCATTTCGTTGGGCGTCCACGCAAAGACTTCCAT
Organism: Rhododendron mucronatum var. ripense; assembly: GCA_019656295.1. Taxonomy (NCBI): domain Eukaryota; kingdom Viridiplantae; phylum Streptophyta; class Magnoliopsida; order Ericales; family Ericaceae; genus Rhododendron; species Rhododendron mucronatum. Next base: position 141,076 of record BPLT01000038.1, on the reverse strand, counting down.
GTTTTCCTTCAGGTACTCGAACATTTCTGTTCGGTCGGTGTCGCTGAGAGAGGAACTGAGCAAGAAGAAGCGGGAGCCATACTCATTGATGGACATGGGGATGAGCTCCTCTTCGGCTTTGTCCTCTGCTCATTGGCCGACGTCATCAATCACGGCCATGTCCCGGACTTCAACCCATTGCACTTGTCTTGCCTTCAAGGAATTGTGGACAGCTGAAACATAGCACTTCTTAGATGCCACTTGGTCACCTCGCAGGTCCTCCTGTCGGCCACTTGCGCCGATGAAGCGGACGACCTGGTGGTAAGTGGACGCAATTGCTTGCATGCTATGTAGCCAGGTTCGGCCGAGAATGGCGTTGTACGGGCTCGGGGCGTTGACGATGATAAACTCAACGCTAACTGTTTGTGAGCCGACAACGACTAGCAGGAAGATCCGACCGAGCGGCCATACAGGTGCGCCGTTGAATCTGACGAGTGGGACCTCGGTGGGCTGCAGGGCCGACTCTGGGAGTTCGAGCTTTTTGAACAAGTCATAGTACATGACCTCCGTGGAGCTGCCTTGATCAATAAGGACCTGTTTAACGTCGTGGATACCAATTTCCACGGTGACGACCAGAGCGTCAGAATGTGGGGTTTGAACGAATTCAAGGTCGCGCTCGGTAAATGTAATGGTCCACTTGGGCAGTTCGTCTGGGCGCGGGCGTTTGGAACCAGGTCCTACCACGAGTACCTGTTTAGAGGTGGTGGCGCGATCGAGGTCCTTCCGGAGGTGTGTTTCGGATTCTCTCGTCATCGGGCCGTGGATGACGTGTATCATCGGCCTTGGTTCGTTGGAGTTGGGATTTCCAGCAGGTAGACGGGCCGGCGTTTTTGCGCGGTCGATGTATTGATCGAGATGACCTTGGGCCGCCAGCCGTTCCAATAGTGCCTTGTACGGAGCCCACGCCGTCGTGTAGTGGCCGAGCTCGTTATGATACGAGCACTTTTTCCTTGGGTTTTGATCCGCCTGTCCATTGTCTGTGCCGAGCTTGCCTTGCAGCCACTCGAACCACGGTTGCCGCATGATCTCTTTCAGGAAAGACCAGATAGGTTCTTTGAAGTGGGTGGTTTCGGCCACATAGTCATGTTCTTTCGGCTGGCGCTTCTTCCCCTCTTTGATGTTGTGGACTTGCTTCTTTTGCTGGGGTTGTTGAGTTGCGTTTGGTAGCTGAGAGGCCGTCGTCGGCAGAAATGTCGTTGAGTTGCAAATTCCTTGAGCGGCTCTGTCCGCGTAGAATTCTTCAAGCGCACAAAACCGTTCGACCACACGCATCAACTCTCCCATGCCATGCGGAGGTCGAATAGCCAGTTCGTCGAGAATCTTACTACCGGACTCTAACCCATTTTTGAAGGTACGCACGGCCCAATATTCGTCTATTCCAGGAATTTCGTTGAAAAGTTGCCAGTAACGCTCGGCGTATTGCCTGAGTGTTTCATTTGAGAGCTTCCTCATCTGGGACAAGGACTCAGGCTCTTTTGCCGTTCGGTTGCTGGTGATGAAGCGGGTGTTGAAGGCGCGTTCGAGATCGGCCAGGTTCCGTATGGATCCAGCAGGCAATTTGTTGAACCACTGGAGTCCAAGGGAGCCGAGGCTGGACGGGAACGCCTTACATTTGATTTCGTCTTTGGTGGTGCACAGTTCGATTGTTTGCCGAAAGTGAATCAGGTGGGTGTACGCCTCGCAGGTGGCTGGATCGAACTTCGTGAACTTGGGTAGGTGGAAGTTGGGCTCGGCAATGGTGTTGACGATGTGAGAAGTGAAGGGTGAGATGCCAAGGTCTTTTAGCTGCCGCTCGAATCCTGGACGCGGCGGTTTGCCTAGTTCGTCCGTCCGCGTCCGCTTTGGGTTCTTTTCTTTCTCCGAGGCTTTCTCGCGCACTTGGCTATGAAGCTTGTCCCGCAAGTCTGTCGGCGCCCGATGGGGGTGGTCAACAGATTTTTCCCTGTCGCCACAAGTCCTGTTCTCATTCTCTGCCCCTTCTATCCGTACGCCTTTCCCATTTCGCCGAGCACAGATGTTATTATCCAAGTGCTCTGGTGGGGTTCCCCCGAGGCATTCAGAGACGTGGCGCCTGATATCGACGGAATCTCGGCTGTGGCGCGAGGCCGTTGTGCGAGAGAATTCCGCACGTCCAGTCGAGTACGTGCTCGTGAAAGACTCAACGTCCCTTGTGTGGGTCCGCTCGCGGTGAGACCTCGAGCGGTGCGTCCCAGACGTCGTAGGCCGTTTGTAGAGGATAAGCTCCCTGGCGTCGCCAGTCTCTGGAGCAAACCCAAGGCGGTCCTTGGCGGAGACGCGATGGCTCGTCTAGTTTGGTTGCTCCCTTGGTGGTGGTGGAGGTGGTAGATGAGGAGAACTTCTTCGCCTCCGTCTTCCGCCTCCAGTGGATCTGGAGGCAGTTGGCGTCGCGACTTGCAGATGCTGTTTCATCTGGGCCACCTCTGCCCTCAGCGCCGCCAGTTCGTTATCCCTTTCGTCGTCCCTTCGTTGCAGAAGGCGGATGTAGGCCGCCGTTACGTCCTCCGTGGCCGGAGACAGCCCGGAGCTGGGGGGAAGGGAGATGGACATGTGCCTTTCCGAAAATGGTGGGAGAATCACGTTTCCACTGGCGTCTTTGGCCCCCAAAACGGTAACGTCTTGTGGATCTCCGCCCATCGCGGTTGAGTTTGTCGTCTGTCTTTGGAAAAGGAAGGTGGTTTGGAGGAGGGTTTGAGCCGTTTGGATCAGAAGCTGAGAAGGTTTCACGTCGGGTTCACCAATTGTGTGGCCCGTGATCCTCGTTCCGCTTCCTTCCTCCGCTGGTGTGGTGGTTGCCTAGCCTGCTCCGCTTAGCCTGCACAATGAACGCACGTCTAAGACCAGGCCGGGGGTTGCCCGACAAGGCCCTCCGGCGTGAGGATGAGTATGTGCGGAGAGAGAGAGAAGGGAGAGACTAGGGTTTTGATTAAGCGCGTTTTTGAGTGCGTACCTTCCAGAGGTGCTATCCTTTGATATTTATAGAGTCTCCCTGACTTGCTCTCCAAGCACGGACACGTGCCTTGCACGGGCTGGGCGGCGTCACTGTGACGTCACCGTCCAGATCTGGTAACCGCTTTTAAGGGTGAGCTGGCATGACCCATGTGCGCTCACGATTATCTGGCATAATCGCCTCCGCACGTGGGCAGGCGCGCGGCCACGCACGCGGCCGAGCCCAGTAGATGAAGAGGTGAGCCGAGCACAAAGGATAGGCCAAGCCCGGATGGAATCGGGCTAGGTGAGTGTCGCCAGTGGAGCCACCGGTGGATGGTGGCCGAGCACAGGTGTAGATCTTTCCCGTCGCCGACGCAAGATAAAGGCGAAGCCGACGACCGGAAGGCCCCGGCTTAGGCCGAGCACAGGTGGCACGGGCCATCTGCCCTACGGTAGCCGAAGGTGGCAAAGGAGTGGAGGTGGTCGGTTGTGGAATCACAGTTGAGCTCGGACTGCTACAAATATGTCAGACCTGATAGACGAACAGGGCGGTCTCTTCACCTTGGAGGCGTATGGAGCCGAAGAGCTCGCTAGGTTGGAGGAGCAAAAGGAGCCGTAGAATAGGAACCCTAGCTCCCTTTTTGTTATCTATTTTGTATTTCAAATGCTCTTATGAGAGCCGTGCTGTAATATCGAACAATGATGCTATTTTATTTCTGTAATAAATTAACCCTTTAACGTACCCAAAATTTGGGGCGTTACAACTTGGTATCAGAGCTTTAGGTTCAAAACCTCGACCATGGGTAGAATGGGTAGAGCCATGTAGAACCTTAAGCTAGTTTGGCCGTTGCACAAACGTGACTACGATTTTTAAGTTTAACATCCCAAATTGGGTGGAATTCTGTCAAAACAATCTTCGGATTGAAGCAAGGCGCGGAAATTGGCAGTACCGCCGAGCTGGGAATTCCCGAACAATTGGATGATGACTTGAATCAAGGATCGAATGTGTAACATAGAAACCTAAAAAGTTTTCCTATAGTTTTTACCAAAAACTACTATTTTCAAAGCTGGACTAATGAAACTTTTTCTTGTAGATGAAAACCTCGATTGATTTGTTAGTCGAAGCCTATCAGCCTAGAAATGTTGTAGAGCGTATAACAGCCCAGCACTTAGAGGATCCCAACTTCATTGCCACCGTGCGTGTAGAACAACATGACTTCATGAGAGTCCAACAGCACACCTCGACTACCATTGAGAAAGACCCTTGGTTTCCGGACATGTTTCCTATACTATCCAACTTTTACGAATACTTTGGAGTCTTACCTCCAACACCAACCCCCAGGATAGGAAACGAAGAAGGAGAAGCCAGCAGCAGCGAAGGCGTCATATCTAAGAAGGAGAAAACCGGCAAGATAAGGAAATATCGAGGCTCGAAGAAGGCATCCCACTAGATTAGTAACTGTTGTAATTCCTTCGGGATATAGGATGCTAAAAAATAGGATTCCCCACTATCTAAGTTGTATTTTCGGTTATGCTATAATAAAGGCGTGTTGTTATGCTTGTTAAGTAAGTTTAATAGATAGTTCCCCTATTGTAGATGGATCACTTGAGCCCCTACCAAATCAATCTTTTTGCTGAAGCTCACAAACTTGCAAGCACTGTAAGGTCCATGACCCATCAACTGGTGGAGGATCCTTATTTTCCTCATGCTTTCCCCTATACCCATGACTTCTATCAAGAGTATGGCGCTCTTGTCCGTCCCGTGAACGAGGTGGAAGAAGACATGGTTGATGCAGTACCAGTTCTGGTCCAACTTCCACCTCCCGGTAACGCCGAAGCAGTGGCCGTAGCACCTCCTATCCACGTGGAAGTCGAGGAAGACCCAGAAGAGGAGGATCCTGAGGAAAATGCCGAGACGGACTCTGATGAAGAACCCGAGGAGTTCAATGATCCACCACTCAACGAAGCTGACTGGGAGCATCAGATGAACATGCCGAATCCAGACTTGCCATCTGATGACGACGAAGAAGACCCTGAGGAAATGGAAGAAGAAGGACCAATGGGTTGGGATTCCGACGATGAAGAGATGCTGATTCACGGAGGGATACCGCCAGCTTTGGTTATGCCCGACTACTTGGATATAGCCGCCGACTCTGGAGATGTGCCACCACCACCTTACGAGGACGACATAGGTGCATATAGGGTCGAATTTCCACCTATTTTCTAGATTAGCTATCAAGACTAGCAAGTAGTAGGATCTTTTGTTATAAGCAGAATGTGGTAGGATCTTTTGTGGTAAGCTGTATGCCGTAGGCAGCCTAGGCTTATAAGCCGTTTATGATGTACTCGTTGTTTTTAGTAATATAAGACTTGTGTTATCTATTATGATCACTGTTGTGTATACTTGCACCTGTTGTATACGATTTCCGTTCTTCACTGTTAAGTCTAATATATAACTTTCCCTATTGTAGCTATGGATAGCTATTTCCCCGCCGAGGCCTCTGTAGCCGACCTTCTGTACTATAAGGCGCTACTTGCACCCGAGAGCTTTCTACCGATGCCTCTTCCAGGAATCCGTGACCCCGAGACCGGCGACCAGTTTTGCGAGATAGTCGTGTTTCCACCTGGCACCACTGAGAACCTCGACCCTCATGACCCACACATCAAGGAGCTTGCGGAGAAGATTCGTCGTAACGGAGAGCGCTGGCTGGAGATCAGGGAGAAAGAGTGGAAGATGCAGCTGAGAGAGTTCTTTGGAGTTGTTCTTCCTAGCTAGTAGAGTAGTAGCATTAGAATAAGGTTCCGAAAGCTCGAGTTGCCTTTCAAGCACTTGTACTAGAAGAACCATATAGTATGATTGTCTTAGCCTGTAATAGGAGGCTTGTTTTGGTATGTTTATTTTGTAGTAAAACTCTATGCTTTCTGATGTAATCCTTCGTTATCTATGAGAAGATGCTTTTGTTTTAAAAGTACTGCTGAATATTTGATTGCTTTTTACCTTGTGCAAGAAAGAAATAGTTAGTTAAAAACTAAACCTCCCCTTTTCAATTTTCGCTCGTAGATGGTGAACCGACGCAGTGGACTAGGGTATGAGACCGGTGACTCTTCCAACCCCAACCCTAATCCTAACCCTGACCTCGCTCAAGTCATGCAAGCGCTCGTGGCTGCTTTGAACGCTACCCGTCAAAACCCGAACCCTAACAAAGGACCGATGACTCGGGCCCGGGCAATGAACGAGTTCTGCAAGCGTCGACCCCCGACCTTCAACGGCGATACCAACCCCACTGTGGCAGAAGCATGGTTGAAGGAAATCAAGGTGATCATGGACACCTTGGAGATCACCCGCAATGGAGATCGTGTGGCCCTAGCCACATACCAGCTGAAGGAGGCGACCCATACCGTAGCCACCATGACCTTCGCTCAGTTCGAGACTCTGTTTCTCGACAAGTACTTTCCCACGCCAATTCGTTTGGCTAAGGAACAAGAGTTCAACAACCTGAAGCAAGGAACTATGACCGTTACGCAGTACGCGGCCAAGTTCGAGAAGCTGTCCCGCTACGCCCCGGATGCTGTTTCAACTGAAGACAAGAAGGCTAGAAGATTCGAGTGGGGCTAACAACCGCTCGACAGGCTGTGGTAGCTCAAACTCTTCCCACCTACTCCGGTGTAGTGAAGTGCGCCTTGCGACTGGAGTGCGAGGGAAACGACTTCAAGGCCAGCTGGAAGAAGGTGATCAGCAATACTGGCGGACCGATCCGAACTCAAACTTCCAACAACAACAACAACCGTGGGCCCTATCCCACCAAAACCTTTGCTTCTGGACAAAGCAACCAATCTTGGAAGAATACTACGCCAGGGCGTGGTGACTCGCAGAGATTTGGCCAAAACAAGGCATCTGTGCAGTGCTTCAACTGCCAGGCAATGGGTCACTACAAGCGTGACTGCCCCCAGCCTCTGAAGGAGAGGAACGGAAGCTTCGGAAACCAGAAGGCACAACAGCCTCGGCAGGCCAGCTTTGTGAAGCAAAACTCTGGAGGCCCAGCTCAGCAGCAGAATGGGCAGAATAAAGGAAAGCAGCCCTTGGGAGCTCAGCAAGGCGCTGGAGGGCGTATCTTTGCGTTGCAAACCGAGGAGCAAGAGGCGGATCCTTCTGTGATCCAAGGTACGCTACTGTTATATAGTACTTGCGTACAAGCCCTGTTTGACTCTGGTGCATTGCATTCTTTCATATCTTCTGCTTGCGTAACTACTCTAGCACTAGAAACAGAACCCCTAAACAAATGTACAAGGGTAACATCGCCAATGGGGGGAAGCATAGCTGTTAGTCTAGTGTGTAGGGGGTGCGAAATAGAAGTAGCCGACCTACGCCTTACCTGCGACCTTCGAGTAATCGACATGGCGTATTTCGACATTATCCTTGGAATGGATTGGCTATCAGCCCATCGAGCAGTCGTAGATTGTCATCAGAAGACGGTAACGGCTTACACTCCAGAAGGGACTCGTTTCCGTTTTAAGGGGGATAGAGAAGCAACAAGCTCGACGACGAGAAGATCAAGATGGGAGAACCAGTTATTTGGATGGTTAGCTAGTCTCCAAATGGAAGAAGCCGATAGGATGGAACTGGAATTGCCACACATCGTTTGCAAGTACGCCGATGTTTTCCCAAAAGAACTTCCTGGCTTACCACCCCAAAGGGAGATAGATTTCTCCATAGAACTTCAACCAAGAACCGCCCCAATTTCCATGGCCCCGTATCGCATGGCCCCTGCTGAATTGAAGGAGCTCAAGACGCAACTGCAGGAGCTGCTGGACAAAGGATTCATCAGGCCAAGCACATCGCCTTGGGGAGCACCAGCCTTGTTCGTAAAGAAGAAAGAAGGAACCCTTCGCCTATGCATTGATTATAGGAAGCTAAACCAAGTCACAATCAAGAACCGATATCCCTTGCCTAGGATCGATGACCTGTTTGATCAACTAAGAGGAGCAACTTGCTTTTCTAAAATTGATCTCCGATCAAGCTATCACCAGTTAAGAATTCGGAATGAAGATATCGCCAAGACAGCTTTTCGCACCAGATACGGACACTACGAGTTTGTAGTAATGCCGTTTGGACTAACCAATGCTCCGGCAGTATTCATGTGTCTCATGAACAAGATTTTTCAACCCTACTTAGATAAGTTTGTAGTGGTGTTCATTGACGATATCTTGATATACTCCGCCAACAAGGAGGAGCACGAAGAACATCTTCGAATGGCATTACAAATACTACGGGATAACCAACTCTATGCCAAGGCCAGCAAGTGCGAGTTTTGGCTAGAAGTGGTTAAGTTCCTGAGGCATGTAGTATCCAAGGATGGAATTGCAGTGGATGAAAGCAAGGTCGAAGCAGTGCTAAAGTGGAAGCAGCCAACCTCCGTGTTCGAAATCAGAAGTTTCTTGGGATTGGCCGGATATTACCGACGGTTCATACCGGACTTCTCAATCTTAGCCAAACCAATGACCAGGCTAACTCAGAAAGGAGTAAAGCTGGAGTGGGATGAAGCATGTGAAAAATCTTTCCAAGAACTGAAGAAGAGACTGACCAGCGCACCGATTCTTATCATTCCTGAGCGTGGTGTCGATTACACGGTTTACTGCGACGCATCGAGAGACGGATTGGGATGTGTGTTGATGCAGAATGGGAAGGTCGTAGCCTACGGATCTCGACAACTTCGACCGCACGAGAAAAACTACCCCACCCACGACTTAGAATTGGTCGCAGTAGTATTCGCTCTCAAGTCTTGGCGTTACTATCTGTAGGGAGAACAATTCGAAGTTTTTACCGACCACAAGAGTCTCAAGTATCTGTTCACTCAGAAGGAGTTGAATCTGAGACAGCGTCAATGGATGGAATACTTGGAGGACTACAAGTTCACATTGCAGTATCACCCCGGCAAAGCCAACGTGGTAGTTGACGCTCTTAGTCGAAAGGAAAGAGCACAAAAAGTCAAGACTGCCATTAAGGAATGGGAAATGGTGGACACCCTCAATGAGTTCAATTTGCGGCCATCGTTAGAAAATGGGAACGCTCGATTGTATGCACTAATTGCAGGGCCAGCACTTCATCAGGAAATCTTGCTAGCCCAAACCTTCGAGCAAACTTGTGAATTCGCCCGGCATCGAATCCGAGAAGGAAAGGCGGTGACAGGATGGACTATCGAGGAGAACAACAGCTTGAGATTCAAGGGAAAGGTATTTGTGTCTAATGTTGGAACTCTTCGAGAAGACGTACTCCGAGAAGCTCACCATTCAAATTTCGCAGTTCACCCTGGTGGTACAAAGATGTATCACGACTTGCGAAGAACGTATTGGTGGGAAGGAATGAAGAAGGATGTAGCACGGTTCGTATCTACCTGCCTGGTGTGTCAACAAGTCAAGGCCGAGCATCAGAAACCTGGAGGAGATCTGCAACCCTTGCCAATACCGACCTGGAAGTGGGAGCACATTTCGATGGACTTTGTCACCGGATTACCAAGAACTGCCAAGTCCAACACAGCTATCTGGGTGATCGTAGATCGACTCACCAAGTCTACACACTTTCTGCCTGTCAAGATGACCGAAAACGTGGAGCAACTAAGCCTGTTGTACATTCGAGAAATCGTACGCCTCCATGGAGTACCGATCTCGATAGTATCCGACAGAGACCCACGTTTTGTATCACACTTTTGGAAAGGACTGCAAAAGGCATTGGGAACTGACGTAAGGCTTAGCACGACCTTTCACCCACAAACAGACGGACAAATGGAGAGGACTATTCAAACTCTGGAAGACATGCTTAGAGCATGCGCTTTGGATTTCTCTGGAAACTGGGAGCAGCATTTGCCGTTGGTAGAGTTCGCCTACAACAACAGCTATTAAGCAAGCATCGGAATGGCACCGTACGAAGCTCTTTACGGTCGACCCTGTCGATCTCCAGTCTGTTGGAGCGATGCTGGGGAAACAGGATTGATCGGGCCTGACATCGTACAAGATACCACTGAGAAGGTCAAAACCCTCAGGCAAAGGATCCAAACAGCTCAGAGCCGACAGAAGAGTTATGCGGATAAGAGGAGCCGACCATTAACTTTTGCCGTAGGAGATCATGTATTCTTGAAGATCAGACCAAAGAAGGGAGTCATCAGATTTGGGAAGAAAGGAAAGCTATCTCCGCGCTACATTGGACCATTCGACATCGTGGAGAAGATCGGGAAGGTTGCATACCGCCTAGCATTGCCACCTCAGCTGGACCGAGTGCATAACGTGTTTCACGTATCAATGCTCCGCAAGTACCTTGCATTGCCCGCTCATGTTCTCAAATGGGAAGACATCACCATTGAGGAAGATGCGACATACGAAGAAGAACCGATAAAGATTCAAGATCGAAGTGAGAAGACTATCCGGAACAAGACGATCAAGTTGGTTCGAGTTTTGTGGAAACATCGTGGAGCAGGAGAGACCACATGGGAAAGAGGGGAGACCATGAAAATGAACTACCCTCACCTGTTCGAATCCTAGCGTACATCAAATTTCGAGGACGAAATTGTTTAAGGGGGATATGTTGTAATAACTCTGAATTTTAATAAATAAAAATGTATTTATTATTCGAGTTATTAATTTTAATTGCATGAATTGCGTTAATTTTTCCGATGGTTTGTCATAACTGCACTTTAGCCCCTGAACTTTTATTTCTTGCGCTTTAGTCCTATTTTGCAAGCCTAGTTAGCTTCTAACCATCCGGTTGGAGGAACTAAACTAGGAAGCCATCTAGTCACCATGAATGGACCGTTTTGCCCTCATTGGACCCTTTGAACCTTTTTAACCCTAGTTAAGTATTGAATATTCTTTTTCTTTTAATTATTTTTTTTAATTTTATTCTTTGTCCATTGGACAAAGATTGCTAGGGAAACTATTATCCATTGGATAATAGAACCCCAATTGTTTTTATTAAATGAATACTTGGTCAAAGTACTAAGAATATTAAGAAAAATATTATTTAATTACCTTAAGGTACTTTTGAGATTTATTTTATTATTTATTTGGCCTAATAACTATTATCCATTGGATAATAGATGTTAGGGGAATTTTTACCCAATGGACAAAAAAGTTAGTCTTTCATAGTACCATGAGGATTATTAATTAAACTTTTCTTTAACCCATGTGATTAAGTTCACACTACTTTACTAGAAAAAGTACTTAGTACTAGATTCTCTTAGGTACCTTTAACCATTTTATATTAAGGGTTTGATCTTCCTAAGGTACATGGGTACATATGTATATATTATATAAGTACTTGAAAGACTAGAGTATTACCCTAAAAAGTACCATGTGTTTATTTGTGGTATAAAAGAAAATCCTAGCCTTAAGTCTATTTTTTATCTTAAAGTACTAAAGTATATATATTTTATTTGTTTGCTTGCTATATTTGTACACATGTATATATATATATATATATATATATATGTACCATGAGGAAGCAAGGAAGAGAGGGAGAGAGAGAGAGCCGTGAGAGTGAGAGAGAGAGAGAGAGAGAAAGGAGGGGGGGGGGGGGGGGGGGGGGGGGGGGGGGGGGGGCGGATGGGAGAAGAGAGGAGGAAGGAGATTTGGTTGTACTTGACCATTGGACCTCCAATTTACTTCAAGATTCTTGGATTCTTATTCTTTCAAGCCAACTTAACTTTCAATTGTCCTCTTTTGTACATTTTGTATTTGTTTAAGCCTAAGAATCTTGTACCAATCTCATCTCCACCATTAGATTGTTCAAGATCAAATCCTTGGTACACCATAGCCATGCAAACCTAGGATTTTAGCCTTAATTTCTCCATGTGAACACATCTTTTTGGACTAAAAAAAAATTGGGGAAAGGAGAGAGAGAGGGGGGCCGGCCAAGGAGGGAGAGGGGGAACCCTTTGCCTATAAATAGAAGGCCATTCTCATGCTTTGAACTCACACCTCAAGCAATAGCTCTTCCTTCTCTCTAGAATTTCTAGTATTCTTGTTCAAAGTTCAAGAACTTTCTTTGTTCTTGAGTGTTCTTGAGCAAAACCGCCAAACCACTTCCAATACCACCCTTTGATCTTAAAAGTAGCTTAGTTAAAGATAGGAAGTTGTTTCTAGGAAAAGAAGTACAATTCTTTTCCTTTCGAAGAAATCCGAAGGCCGTTACTCCGCCGATTTCAAACCGACGATCAAACTTCCGTAAGCCGACCACCGCCTAGAAGAACGGTAGTGAAATCTTTACTATATCATAGTTCGATCTTACTTTCTTCTTCTAAAGTTGTTAAATCTTGCTAGTTAAAATCTCTACTTACCTTACTTAAAGTTTAAAAAGTTACTTGATCATAGATGATGTTAACTTTTAATGAATATTGGAGATGCATGATTTACTTTTGGAATGTTTCAAGCATACTAGCTAGTAAAAGTTGGATGATCTTGTTTTAATTGTTCAAAGCTTTAATTGAATGCATGTGTGTATGTAAAGTCTTAAACGACAGAGTCTTGCATGAGAACGAGACACGAAAACCGAGAAAAGTAGAAACATGACACCTAGGGTGTGATTAACTAAGAAGATGTGTTTTTCCCGGTTGGAAATATTTTGAAATCACGTAATGACTAATCGAGGGTATTACGTGGGAGGTGTGTGTATGCCAACGGGAACCCGGCGCGGCGGAACCGTTGTGAGGATATTCGGGAGACCGGCGCGGCGGAACTGAAGTAGGGTGAGTAGCATAGTAATCCGCGGTACGGAGCCTATGCAAGTTTTTGTGTGCCAATGGGAACCCTGTGCGGCGGAACCATTGTGAGGATACTCGGGAACCCGGCGCGGCGGAACCGAGGTTGGGTGAGTTAAAAAGAAGTCTTTGGAAAAGAAAGGTAGCAACAAATGACATGGTCTACGATGTGTGCGTAGGAGGAAAATCGAGAATCCTTGACACCGATAATGATTATAAAACGAACATGAATAAGCTGTTATTGTCATTTTTTTACTACTTAAGTACTTATCATGTGGAAATCGATGCTAGTAGTAGGATTTTTACTATTGAGCCATCGTAGCTCATGGTGTTACCTTGTGGTGACCCTGGCATATTATATGGGTGGCGACGCCAATATAATATGTCAGACCTGATAGACGAACAGGGCGATCTCTTCACCTTGGAGGCGTATGGAGCCGAAAAACTCGCTAGGTTGGAGGAGCAAGAGGAGCCGTAGAATAGGAACCCTAGCTCCCTTTTTGTTATCTATTTTGTATTTCACATGCTCTTATGAGAGCCGTGCTGTAATATTGAACAATGACTCTATTTTATTTCTGTAATAAATTAACCCTTTAACGTACCTAAAATTCGGGGCGTTACAACGTTTTAATCACATTGAGTGGCTTGAATCATCAAAATTCGATCAGGACGCTATTTAACGGTGCCTTTAATGAAATTCATTAGTCATTTAAACGGAAATGGTCGTTTTGATTAACGGAATATAACGTTGGGAATAAAATTAATTTTTTTTAAAATTTGGAAGTTTAATTAAAATTTAAAGTAAAGGTCAGAGGGTATTTTGAATTCTTCCTTTTGAAATCCACCCAAAACATAGCATGTGCTCTGTTATTCAGCACGTCAACTACCGCTTCTTTGATCCACAGCAGCCAATTGACGGCCTTCGCGACGGAAAACAGTGCCGTCGACTCGGACCTTTCCATATTGTTCTCCTCTTCAGAAGACAATACTCCCTTCGGACTTGGGCATCGACGGGTAGTGCGGCCACGGCGACAAGTCTACTCCTCCCCTAATACCCTCGCTCCTCATGCAAGCTAGTGAGAGAAACTTCGCCATGTTTAAGCCGCCCGCAAGGCCCGCGATGGTGGCCCACTTGTTGCCGAACCGGGAGTGGGCCTTGACGATCAACTCGTCCTCCTCCGATGTGAACGGCCGGTGCTCCACGTCTTTCGCCGGTGAACGATTTCATGGTTTCATAGTTTGTTTATGTACTTCATGTTTATTTACGATTTTTTGTATTTACGATTTCATGGTTTATTTTTGTATATTTCATGGATTGCATGGTTTATTTTATTCATGGTTTATTCATCTTTTTCTGTTAAATCATAATGTATTCCATTTAGTTCATGAAATTATGGCTCGGATTTGTATTTTTTAAATAAATCATCATATATTTATTAAATTGTAATTATTTTGGTTCGATTTGAGATGAAATAAATCATGGCGTATTCATGAAAAATATGGGTGATTTGACTATCCACCATATATTAGAAAATATGTTTCATGGTAATTTTGCAGAAATAATTCATGGAAAAATAAATTTTCTTGAAATGGTCGAATCATATTCACGTAAGTTTAGAACATGATACGACCAATTTATGAAAATTCATGAAATTAAGAATTTAAAAAATTCACAAAATTAAGTAGAGAGAATGGTTTAGAATATATTCATTAAGAGATTTGAAAATTTGAGATTTGAAAATTCCCCCCATTCATCTTATCCATTAATGATCCCATAATTTTAGGTAACTGTAATTATTACAATCCCACTAATTTAGGAAGAAAATATATACATACATATGAATATCTTATTAAAAATGGTAAGATAGGTAATTCAACAGTTAAAAGGATGAAAATATAACTGTTCAAAAAGTGTTGGATGAATACTTACATGAGATGGGGTTTGAGGATGAATATTTAAGTCCCCTTTAATTTTTTTTAAACAAAGATTTTGAAATTGTAAAAAACATTATAGATTGTAAAATGTAGACAATTTTTTGTGAACTTCCAAAAAGGAAATAGGCACAACAAATTGGGACGGAGGGAGTAGATCATCATCCTACCTTGTACAAGGCCTTTTAAAACCATGAGGGTGTCAAAATGCATTGAAATTTCACAGCTAAGCGTGCTTGCCTCGAAGTAATCCAAGGATGGGTGAGCTAACAGAGAATTCTAATGGGGTTTGGTGTTCAAAGTGAACAATATTGTACAGGACGGTAGTGGGTCGTTACATTTTCTCTATGTACATTGTCTCCAATAAATTTTCTCTCAAATTATTACTTTAATTTCTTTATTTCTCTCAACTCAGTATCAAAAAAAAACTATGTTGGGAAATTTCCAATATCCCACCTACAACGGAAGCACACAAAAAGGGAAATATTACACCACAAAGAAAACAAAAATAACATGAGAATATGTATACATACGTAATTCGCCCTCAATGCCTACTCCACTAGTGAGAGAGAGTAATCCTCTTAACAATGAAGAATGCTATACAAAATGATGAGATACAAATACACCCCCCACTTGGTATTTTTCTCACCCTCCTTTTCCACCACTGGTTACAACCCATTTTTGACCCTATCGGCTCTCACGCTTGCACACACTATGTAATCATTTTTTTTTTTTTGGTGGAAGTGCAACAAATGCATTAATTATAATAAGAAAAGTAATCACTTTTCTTTGTGCTCTAGCTATGCCTTGGCTCACAACACACAGGCACTACGTACGTTCTTTCTTACTCTCCCTGACCTCTTAAACCCATGTAGAAAAGGCCATATATAGCACAAAGGATGGTTCTGGAGCCAAACCACAGATGCCACAAAAGCTCCTTGGAACAAAGCACAATTAACCTTTGTTGACCAACTCAAGGGAATTGGAGATTAATAAATCTTTTTCGCTGTTAAAAAATGAAAAGGGAATTGGATAAGGCATGCACACAGTGTCGGCTTTGATATTTGGCTTGCCCTAGCCCGACTGCAAATTTGGTTGCCCACTTTCTACTAGTCATAAAAAATAAAGAAATACAAGTCAAAAAAAAAAGGAAATAAAATCAAGGTTACGTAAAACATATATTTTCTTATTAGTTTTAAGTAATTTTATAATGTACAAAACTTAAATGAAAGAGTATAAGCTAATATATTAGAAAAAGCAATAACGAGTATTTCTGTATCTTTAAAGGTGGAAAGTATTAGTACTATTATTTTATTTTATTTTATCCTCGAAGCATATTGTATATATGTGATAACTTTGTGGTGCCACTGCTAACTAAATTTATTTGGGGGTTCAAATCTCAATAGGGTAAAACTCGTGAATGAGTTTCCTTTTAGCCACAGGGGACTCAAACTCAAAAGTAAGTGCGGAATCAGGGACGGACGCAATAAGGAGCACGTGGGGTCATATGTCTGTATCCAAATAAGAGGTGTTTTTTTTTTTTTTTTTAATTGCTATCCTATTAGGTTTTATCCCTCAAATTTCAAAGAGGAATTGTTCCACAGCAAGCTAAGCCACCGTTGCACTTTTGATAATCAGATATTTGGGTCAGCTTGGGCGCACTTTAACTGATTTTGGGTACTGAAGTTTAACGACTGGACAAACCCTTTAGTGATTCTAGGGTACTGAAGTTTAACAACTAGACAAACCCTTTAGTGTCCCCAAGGGTTTGGAACCTTCGCAAGATTCGAATATACAACCTCATGAAGGACAAACATTATTAACTTTTTCATTCCCATTTGGCCAAACCCGGAACCTGGGGTGATTTTTTTGTTTGATACATATATATTGACTACTGTACCTTGAAATTGGAGCTTTGATTTTGATCTTGAGTTAGGAATTCTTGTTAACTAAATTAGGAGTACATTTTCGATAAACAAATCACGATTTTCTAGATTGAAAAAATTAGGGCTTTTAATGTATTTTGTGGCCTCACTTGTAAAATTTTGTACTTCGTCATTGGTAAGGCTTTTCATCTAACTAGGTAGTATTCGAAGTTTATCTTATTTGAATAAGTCAAGGAGAACTATTTTTTTTTATTAAAAACATGAAGAAATACCTTAAAGGTACATATATTGTAGAAACTTTTTTGTAAACATACATATTATATGATTTTATTTGGTACTGAATATTTAAGCTTTGTGTCATTTATTTTTTTACAAATTTTTTCTTGAAGATTACAAAACAATATGTGCCCCACCGTTGTAATTTTCTGGGTCCGCCACTGTGTGGAACCATCTAGTACTACCACGAATACAAACAAAGAGATTTACAAAGTCCCCTTCAGATAAGGGCGTTCTCATTTTAAATAAAATGCGAACGTCCCATTTTCTCCCCTTCTCCAATAAAATTTCGATGATCTGAGCCGCTCAATGTGTTCAAAACGTGATTTTAAGAGTACATTAAGAAATCAGCAAAAAAAAATGATTAGAAAGGGCTTGATTTGAGTAATTTTTATTTGAACCATTCGATAAAATACAAACAAAAACTGCTGGGATCAAACCCTTTCCGGACTTTTTTTTTTTTTACTGATTTATCGCAGCCACAGGTACTCTTAAAATCATGTTTTGAACATATTGAGCTGCTCGGATCATCGCAAATTGGTCTTAAAAAAACAAATGACGCAAAATGATTAGAAAAAAATGATCGGGAAGGGTTTGATCCGAACAATTTTTTATTGAACGGTTCAGTAAAAAACTGCTTGGAGCAAGCCCTTTCTGATCATTTTTTTTGCTGATTTCTTAAGGGTTCCCTTAAAATAACGTTCGGCACACTTTGAGCGGCTCGGATCGTCAAAATTGGCTCGAAAAATGGGAGTCTCGCATGGTAAGGCCGTAAAGGATCCCTTATGGGATCCGGAGAGAGGAAATTCCAATGAGGGATCCCGCACGGGCTTACCGTGCGGGACTCCCCTTTTCCATTCGAATTGCGACGATCCGGACCGTTCAGTGTGTTCAGAACGTGATTTTAAGAGTACCCTCAAGAAATCAGCAAAAAAAAATTATCAGAAATGGCTTGATCCGAACAGTTTTTTTATTGAACGGTTCCCTTAAAATTATTTTTTTTGCTGATTTCTCATGAGTACCCTCAAAATCATGTTCTGATAACTATGAGTTGTTCGGATCGTCGCAATTCGATCGGAAGAGGGGAGTTTTGCACGATAAGCCCGTGCGGAATCCCTTATAGGATCCAGACAATATCTATCTAATAAAACACAAGGATGTGGGCCTCCACACAAACACAAACACATCTAAGGGCTGAGGTTTATTTGATCCAAGGGTTGAGCGATGTTCTCCAACTCTCTCAAGAAAGTGTTCACAATTTTTTAAATATTTTACAAAAATACCATCAGTTTTTTTTACTGCTGCTAAATTGGTAATCGAAAAAAAAAAAAAACACTTTCCGATGTTTGGGTTTCTCATCTCATAATCCACCGACATCTCGACGTCAAGTCCAAGTCTAGGCCAAGAAAGAAAGCTTTGGACTTCTGCCAATGCAATTCTCTCTCCGTTTCTCTCTCTGTATTATGGGTCGATGAATGGATAGAGATCGACGGTGGAGTATAACGATGTGGTGCAGAAAGGAAACGTGAAGGAAAGCTTCGATTAATTTGATTGAACCAAATAGCTGTTCTCCAACCCTGTTAATCGGTCCAAAATCTATTTTTTTGGAACATTTTGTTTTAAAAACTACAGGGAAACAAAAATCCAAAATCTATTTTTTCTCTTGTTCTTTTTTAATTTAGAAGCATATATTCTCTCCATTGTTCATCTCATGAAACAAGGTTGTCTGTGAAGTGTGAACCATTTATATTCCTCCACATTTCACTGATTGTTTTGCATACGGCCGTATTCCTACGCTATTTCTACAAACTAACTTTTTTTTTTTTTGTGGAAACATGTTACAACCGATTGTGTGCGCAACTAATACAACGGAACAAATACATAATGCGCACATAAAGACAACTGAACAACCAAATCAAATGAATGATAGTATCTAACGATAAATTGATCAGGCTGGCAGATGTCGGTGCAAACTAACTTTTTGGTTTGTCTTTAGTTGGTGAAAATGTCAGAGATTCAATTAGTTGGTGAAAATGCCAGGGAAGGGATTCATTTAGTTGGTGAAAGTGCCCGAAATTACACTTAAGATTGGAGTTGAATTTGTGTTCTTTGGTTGTAGAGAAATGCTAAGTGGAAAGAAAATAGGCAAAGAAAAGACCCTTAAAGTGTACATGAACGGTTCAGATGTACTGCACAGTAAGCCGTTCATGTACACTTTAAAGGTCTTTTTGTAACGCCCCGATTTTTGTGAACGTTAATTTAATAAATTTTTCACATTTATTAAATAGAAAGAAACATAAAGTCATTACAAGCCGAATTATTCTCAAATTCATGTTACACTTATTTAAATAGATGAGGGAGGGGTACTAGGGTAACTTCTACTCTTCTGGACGTCCGTCTTCTTCTGCATTATTCTGCTCAGTACCGAACTCTCCCAAATTATAAAATTCCCCCTGTTCGTCTCTAAAATCTGGCATAAGATGCCAGGGTCACAAAAGTAACACCGTGAGCAATTAAGCCAAATAACTAACTCTTACCCCTATGTCCCATACACTAACAAAAATAATATATGACAATTTATCATTTCCGAAAAAAAATTTAACATCACAAAAACAATCAAAGGTGTCTGTGTCTTTCAGAGTTATCGCAGCGTATCTTAAACTGTGTCATCATTTTTTCAAGAATCGATTCCACTTTCCATTTTATTTTCTCGAGCACTAGTTCCGCTGACCATCTTTCAGGACCTATCGGGCTCCCAGGTTATATTCATATTTTGCCACCCAAAAGCACTGATTCCGCTGACCATCTCTTTCAGGACCTGCCGGGTTCTCAGTCTTTAATCATTTCCCATTTCATAACACATACACGACACTAGTTCCGCTGACCATCCTTTCAGGACCTACCGGGCTCCTAGGCCACACACGCACACCCGAGCCATGATTCCGCCGACCATTCTCTCAGGACCTACCGGGCTCTCATGCTCACACACGCACACTTAAGCCATGATTCCACTGACCATTTTCAATGGACCTGCCGGGTTCTCATGCTCACACAAACATCAACTTTTACATTTCATTTTCTCATTCCTTTTTCGTATTCCATTTCTTGTTTCTCGTGTTTCGTACATATGCATCATTTCGTGCGTTTATTATTCTTTCAAAGCTTGCTACAATCGAGCGATGATAATAAACCACTAATTTCATGCATTTCTATTTTTGACAACATTAAAAATGATAACAACACAACTTATCAATAAACATACAATTAACTAAGCATCACAACGATAAAATCAACTTCTCAACTTAAACAATTTAATCATGTGATATTATAAAAATAATAAATAATTAGTTAAACATATAGCACATCAACATTATACTTAGGTGAGCAGATAGGAGGTTTCTACCGTTCTTCTTGGCGGTAGGCGGCTACTGACTACGTCGGGTGAAAATGCGGGCAGAGTAACGTCGTTTCGGCTTGACCGAAGAATAAAAAGAAAGTAGTTTTCTTTTTCTAGAACACAAATATTTCTAGAAATTTTGAAAATCGGGATCAAAGGGTGATTTGAGTGGTGTAGGAAAGGTGTCAAGGTGGCAAGGTGATGGTGGAATTGAACTAATTTTTTTCCTCCTTTTCTATTTTCTAGCCAAACCTCTCTCTTTTGCTCTCCAAACTAATGAAGTATGTGAGAAGTGGATGATTGGTGTTGTGAGTGTGCTTGTGAATGTAGAAAGAAGGTGAAAGGCATGCCTATTTATACTAGGGAAGGAAGAATCTAGATCATAGCAAATCTTGACCATAATCTTACATAATCCTAGGGAAATCAAATCAAATCTTGACCATAATCTTATATAATCCTAGAAAATCAAATCAAATTTTGACCAAAATCTTATATAATCCTATAAAATCTAACAATATCTAGCAAAATCTATATAACATCTAATAGAATCCAATCCAATCTTATCCTAATCATATCTAATAAAATCCAATCTAATCTTATCATATCTAATAAAATCCAATAAAATCTTAATATATATCTTATAAAATCTAGGAATATCTAGGAAAATCTATATCAAATCTCTCTCTCAATCTCCTACAATTAACTCCTTAGATTTGAGGGAATCAAAATCTTAAATTGTACATCATATCGATCTAGACTAGGATCCTAACTAGATTTTGTATATCTTAGCTAGATTTTTCTAGGATTCACTAGGATAAAAATTATGACTCTCTTGTAATCTATATTTATACACCATGATTATTCTTGGCTATCAATCTCTCTAGGATTTAAAAAAAAAAACCTAGGTTAGGGTTTGCATTTACATATATATATCCATATAGCTTTACATAATTACTCACTAGGGTTTTGGTATTGATTAATTTTAAAAGAATACTAAATTAATATCTAAATGAAAGAATTTCAATTAAAACATTTAATTTTATTATAAAAAAATTAGGGTTGTTACACTTTTCTTTGCCAATTTTCTTTGTCCCTAGCATTCCTCGGGTGGGTAGTGCCGTACGCATGGGTAAGCACTAGTGTGTATATATATAAGTACTACCTAATCTAATTTTTCTTTTTTGGTTGCCCAAGGGTAAGGGGTTGTTCAAGCCTAGGGGGTTGTGGGACTTAGAGCCCGTTCCAAAACACCTTCTTAAAAAATAAGTACTTATTTCACATTTTCAAACTCAAAAATAATGTAAATGAAAAATCACTTTTAAATTTTTTTGCACCGGTATTAAAGATCTCAATGAGATCTTTCAAACAAGACCCATATTGCATATTTTTAGATTTCAATAAGTCCATTATTTTTGAGCTTGAAATTACCTTCTTAAAAAATAAGTACTTATTTCGCGTTCCGAAACGGAGCCTACCCGGGGCTGGCCTTGCATGCACATGCCGGCGATCCAATTCCAGATAATTCCGATGAAGCCACTTTACCGGAGCCAATAAATACCCAACGAACCATCATATTTTTTCTTTTCTTTCAATAGCATTTGCCGTGGGAAAAATCCCAACAAAAACTTCCTCAAGTCCCAAAACAAATATGGCCAGCTCTAAACTTGACAACCTTTTGAGGTCAGGCCGCCAAAAAAAAAAATTTTTGTGAATTTTCTTGTCCCGACGTGGATGGCGTTCAAATCGGAAAAGAGAATAGTCAATGTGCATTTAAGCTGTCTTGGACACTCTCGACCCTCGAAGAAAAAAAAATCTAATGCATACAAACAAATTTATGTACAATATTTGCCTGACTTTGCTATTTTAAGGTTGCCATTTTGTGTTTTGGGGAGTGATTTTGGCACTCTCCAAATTGATAATCGTACTTTCAAAGGGGAGTGCCAAAATCAATTTGGAGAGGGCCAAAATCAATCCCTATTAATTTGGGGAGTGCCAAAAATATATGTTTTTTAATTTTTTTGCTGTTCACTGGTTGTTTTTTGTACTACTCCATTTGGTACACTCTGGAGCCTTGATTAAAAAGTTACCTTTTTTTAGGATCCTTTTTCTAATACGGATCGGATAACGTCGATCCAATCCGAATCTGATAATGTCAATCCGATAATCCGAATCTAGTAATCCAAATACGGATCAGATTAAATCCGTTATCAATCCGATCCAAATTTTTTTTTAAAAAACTGTAAATTTTTTATTTTGAAAAAAAAAATGTTTAAGAAGTTGTATTTTTATTTTTTATTCATTTTTGGAAAATATTTTTTTTTGCTAAAATTTTTGAAGTAAAAAAATTTTCGGATCGGATCTGAATTTTTCAGATTCGAATTACCACTATCAGATTTGAGTTTTACCGGATTTGGATCGAATTCGAATTTGTTGGATCCGAATCAGATATGGCCCATTGACAGGCCAAGTCTGAAGTAGACTATAACATACTAATCTTTTACCAAATACATATTAGAGACAGAGAAAACAATGTATTGTATTGTATACTTTCCCTTTGTCTTAATCGAAGGGAAATATTTAGTGAGGAGGGCTTACTTGAAGAACATTAACCAAAATGAATCAATTTGAGAAATCCTTCTTAGTGAGTTGGTTGTCTCACCCTCCCTCCACAGTGGAGGCGGAGGTTCGAGACCCACAGAAGACGAATTTTGGATTCAGAGTTATGGACAACTTCTATATCCCTTATTGACTAACATACTAATGTAAATTCATAATAGGAAAAAACTAACAACTAACACTTTGCTAAGACGCTAACCTCCGTTGATCTATAAAATATTAGAAAAAAAATTATTGAACCAATTTCAAACATAGCTTAGGGAGCTCCAAGTGTTGGATCCCTGTTAGCAAGTATCGAGCAATATTTGCATTCATCCTTAGAATTGTCGATCAAAAGTCAAAACGTAATGCATATGTTTAATATTAATTTTGTTAATTAGGGTCCAATCACATTTACAATCGATATGTTATCTAGCCATCCTGATATTTTTTCCACCAAAAATATGATTCAATAAAGGTCAAAACAAAATACAAACAAAGTATCCTTAATTTTGTTGGATTCAAGTCGGATCGCCCTTAAACTTAAAATGCTATCCAGACTTTATGAAGATGAAGACAAGTTTAGAACATATATAATATATCTATATTATAAACAGGACGATTTTCTCTTTAAAATGTCTATTCATACAAACAGAGCACCCTCTACAACCGTCGATCCTACTTCCTATTAACTTTGTAGCCGTCGGATCGAATGAATATTTCCTAATGTGTAAATCTACAATGTCTATTCATACAAACAGAGCACCATCTACAACCGTTCGATCATACTTCCTATTAACTTTGTAGCCGTCAGATCGAATGAATATTTTCTAATGTAATGTAAATGTTTTCCAAACTTCCAAATTATGTACACTGCTAATTTTCTTCCATAACTTACGGAGGAATCTTTTTGAAATTGTTAAATGGAGACATCTTTTTCTTCCTCCCTATTACATTCCACAATTATTTAGCTATACATAAGTATGAATCTTTTTAAAACTGTTAAATGGAAGGTAAATTAGGAAAATTATGAAAGATTATTAAAACTGTTATAGGTAGCAATTATATATTCCTACGTAAATTATGGAAGACTAAGGCACGGCTTGAGCAATCAGCAAATACAAATTATGTTTCAATTTTTTTACTCAATCTACACAACTTAAAGTATCTATATTGTAAAATAGAGCGGTTTTCCACCAAAATGTCTATGCATACAAATAGTATAGCCTCTACAACCGTTCAATCGTACTTCCTGTTAACTTTGTAATCGTTGGATCGAGTGAATATTTTCTAATGTATAAATAAACCTACAATAATGTAAAAGTTTTGCTAGCATTAAAGAGGATTTCCTTTTAAGATTTACATGTTTCCCTCATGTGTGAGAAGACTAAACATACTCCTTCCTTTTAAGATTTACACGTTTTGATTTTGATTGATTTAATTTTGTTTCCCTTTCCGAAACCTATTTCAGTATTAATTTTATATTCTATATATATGACTTCCTAAATAAGTTTAATTCAAATTTTATTGGCTAAAGAAATGCCATAATTGATTCCATGATTTGGGCATCTATATTATAGAGTACATAATAATTTATTCCAAATTGACCAAATTAAGTATTTACAAAGAGCATTCCTCTCTCATTTTTTTTGATTGGCAAAAGGAAGATAACCTGTTTGTGTTTACCAATGTTGGCTATTCCACACTGGAGTTGTTGACCATCACTCTGAATGAACAATAAATACTGTGATATCTATCGCATATTCGACTTATTTGTTGAATCTCATGTTCTCTCTATTTATCTCACTAGCTATTTGGGAAGGTTACAGTCAATAAAGTGAGAATTCTTGGTTATGTAAGTTTAAGGAAACTCTTGTGTTAAGCAAGAATTCTTGATTTATGTTAGCTAACAAAAACTTTTATGTTAGGCTCTGTTTTGATAAGGTTCTTATTTTTCTATACCTGGATGCAACTAATGAAATTACACCTATTTGATAACACATGTTGTGTCAGACCATTCTATGAATTTGAAATTTCGATAAATACTTAACGGTTATTTGTAACCTCCTTTTATATGGGGTGGGATATACACATACACAGAACTCACCCCATGTGAGATGGAGTTAAAAATAACCGTTATATCAAAAAAAATTCATAAAACTGCTGCTTTGTTTGGATTGGGATTTGAAAAGTGTTTTTGAAAAATAGTAGGGGTAATGAGTGGAGAGAGATAGAGAGAAAAAGGTGGAAAGTAGGGGGAATTTAGGGGGAATTTTTTGAAAAATTCTTTTTGAATCGCGAAGGGAACAAGGCGCAATTTGACACTTCATTATGTTGTGTCGTGCCTTCTAGCACGGGCATTCACTAGTCACCTACAAATACTTAGCCTTTTAGCTAACAAAAAAAATCCTTCTCAATACCGTATTTACACTTTTATGTGATCGGCTGAATGCCAAATCTCATCTCTTTAAAATTGCACTCAAGGATGGAGCCAATGGAAAACAAGTTGTTGACGGTGCCACCTTTGCAATTTGAAATTTTCAAGAATTATACAAGGACTATATCAAGTCTCTCTAAAAAAATCTTTCTTCCCCTTCTCTCAAAACCTTTTTCTCTCTCTAAAAATTAAACTTGGGGTAGGGTTTTGTTTTAGGGGGAGGCGGTGCCCGCCACTGGCCGCCCTCCTCCCTCTCCTCTTTGGGGTCTTTTTCTTCTTCTTCTTCTTCTTCTTCTTCTTCTTCTTCTTCTCTCTCTCTCTCTCTCTCTCTCTCTCTCTCTTGTCCATCTTCGTTTCCCCCTTTCTCTTTTCCTTTATGTCCTTCCATCTTTCGTTCCCCTCCACCTTCTTTTTTTCTCTTTTCCTTTATTCAAAATGATCGGCTTAGGTACAGGCGAGGAAGGCGGTGGTTTTGGTGGTCGATGCTGGGCGTCCTGGATCTCG
This sequence comes from Rhododendron mucronatum var. ripense, assembly GCA_019656295.1. Lineage (NCBI taxonomy): Eukaryota > Viridiplantae > Streptophyta > Magnoliopsida > Ericales > Ericaceae > Rhododendron > Rhododendron mucronatum. The sequence continues at coordinate 115,315 of BPLT01000038.1, read as the reverse complement.
ACGGTCGTCTTTCTCCTGGTTGGTTATGGGGGGCCGAATTGACGACTTCTCGGCTTTTGTTTATGGGGGTTTCAGCTAGCGATGGGATCGGCGAATGGTAAAATTTCTAGATCCTCTGTCTCTCTCCCCTTCTATCTTTTTTCAACCTCCTCCCTCGTAGGTTGTGCTTTTTCTTGATTGGCGGTTTTATCTCCAGCGTTTCCCCTCTCGGTTGTGTTCGTTCACGTTTCTACTCCATCACTGGTCTTTCTCTTGGGTCTTCCTGTTCTTGGCCTGATGGCTAAGTGGATTTAATGTGTTTCTAGGCATGGTCGCTTCGGTCTCCTACCGGTTGCATTGTTGGATGTATCAGACTTTGCCTAACGACTCAGTGAGATTGCATTGTTGGATGTATCGGTCTTCGCCTAATGACTCAGTGAGCTTCCGCAACAAATTGGTGGTTTGTGAATGGGGTGTCTTCTCCGGTGGTGGCCAATGATGCATGGCACATTGGGTATTTTTGGAAAAGCTCAGTTCGTGTTTGTTGGTGGCTCTGTCAGGTGGAGTGGCCGCCGGCGGTGGGGTGGCGATGTATTGAATTAAGAAACACAAAAGACTAGGGTAGGTTTTGGGAATTCTTGAGTTGGGGGTTAGGTTTTCAGGAGGTTTTGAGCTTTTATTTTTCGATCTGGGCAGTTGTAGGCCTTTGTATTTGCTTGAGTTGTATTGGGCTTTGAGGCCTCTAGGTATTTGGGCGCCATGCCTTCTGGCTGTTGGGCTTTGCCCTATTTATCCAACAGTAAAGATACAAGTACAGATTGAGGTGATTTTTTACGGAGACCCTAAAAGACATATTTTGAACAAAATGAGCGGTTCCGATCATCTTTCCGGGACCCGAGACGGGCGTAAAAGGGGTCTGTGCATGGCTGCAGTACAGCCAATGCTGTACCTGTAGCACCGTTGTTTATCCAATTTCGGTTGGATTCCTCTCCCATTTCTCTCAATTTTGATGTACCCATGTCACATTTCCTAATAAATTGTTACTTTTGCCAATAAAATTTTAAAAAAAGTTTATACCAAATAGGCTCATCACTTTTAGGCACTCAACAAACATAAAATTGACATATCTGCAGAGACAATTCCATTTGTTTAGGTCAAACCCATTAGTCAGCCCCTTCCCTATGAAGGTTCCTCATTAAACAAGTGAAAAGGGCAACGGAATAACATATTGTCGGACGCATTTCCTTAATTTACTCTGATCAACTCAGTAACCCCAAACAAAATGTAATCAAATTTCCCACACTCGCTTTTCTTGTGTAATCTTTAATCAACCCAACCCGGCCCCAAGTGCAAATCATCATATTAGAACATAACTCAAGTCCTGAAATTCAGATCCATGTTGTAGCTTCATATCTCACAAACGCCAAAAAATAAATAAATTAAAGGTTCTCTTTTCTCCTCTAGCTTTCTGTGTTGCAAATGATTACAGTCAATAGTGCACAATTTTTTGGCTAGTTTTATTGCCGAAAGATAGCTGTGGTATGATGAACAAGAGGTCCACCCCTATACTAATTAAAAGTGCACGAGTTGATCTTCTATCCACATCATTTCCATTGACGACTTGTGAAATCAAATCAAAAGAAAAGCTACAATGGATGGTCGGATTAACCTATAGTAATTAGAAATATTACCTCCATCCCATTTGTTTTTTTTAATGAAAAAAATGCGAAAAAAAACAGCCTAATGAGCTGTCATTGAAACTTAAAATGTGTATTAAAATGTGTGAAGGTTTCAAAGGTGTATTAAAGTTTGTGTTTTTCCTACTCTCCCGTCCTGATTTGTATGTCCCTTTTCACTATTTGGGACCTTTTACAAAATTGTCTATATGTTTCAATTTATTTATAATATTTTTTATATGCAGTATTAATCTTGTTTGATAGATTTCAATTAGATCTAAAATATGATATTTTCGAAATTATGTAAAACATTATAGATTGTGAGATATAGACAATTTTTTTAAAAGGCACGTATGTCAAAATTTTACAAATAAACTGGTGCTTCGTTTGCGTCAATATATCGAAATATGATCACCCCAAGTGCAGGGTAAATACGTCATTTGAAACATAATAATTTGAAAGACCGGGATCGTACCCAAGGGAATATTTAATACGACTTGGATAGATTTGTAGATGTAAGCATGGTTTTCGGCCTTTAGACAGCCAACTTTGTTTTACTTTATGCGGTGGAAATTAAAATGCTAAATTAACGGAAAATTAACTAAGATAAAAGCAGGCTACTAAGGCTAGGTCTAGAAATTTCTAACACCCACAACTCAAGTCAAATCACTCTTCTCATCCTATTACACGGTTTAAGATACTTAAGTAAGGTTCTTAACTCGAAAATATATGGTTCGATTACCAAGCTAACTCTATAATTTATTTAGCAAACGCCTCGAGCGACAGAGCTCCAAGCATCATGTGTGGTAATTAGGCTTGCTCTTACCTACAGATGATCAAAGAGGTTAACACCTTAGCAATTTGACAAACAAACCCGAACTATACATCGATTTTCGAACCAAAAAATTTAAACTTTACGGTGAGAAAAATATTTTTACTTAAGCCATGAGGTGTTAATCGTCCCATGACCTAACCTTGGAAAACTACTCACTCATATTTAGAGAGATAAAAGCAAGCAAAAATCTAACTACCATATTGAAATCACAACACATGAAATAAACTAGAGATTATGATAGATCGGAAGCATAGCTACAACTTTAATGAAGACAAAAATAGCAAAACTAAATTATCTAAGGCAGAAAATGAAGATTCAAAGCTGAAAAAATGAAGAACACTAAAAACAATTCAAAAAGCAAGTAAATTCTATTATAGATCTAAAAATGGGTACATTTCTATCCAAATCGTGCAATGGTGACAAAACGGGGTATTTATACTGTCCCTGGTTTGCGCACAAAATATCTCAAAGATGCTCTAAAGATTCTGCTCCAAAGGCCCTCGGTACCGATACCTCTTCTGCTTTGGTATCGGTATCGAGCTCACTAAGCTGCCTCTGCTAACCCTCTCGGTACCGATACCTCGTCTGCGTTGGTATCGGTACCGAAGCCTTTAGCTACTTCCTTCTAATCCTCTCGGTACCGATGCCTCTTCTGATATGGTATTGGTACCGAGGCCCTTAGCGCCAACTTTTGTGCTTTGGTCCTCTGCCTGGCCTTCCATGTCTTCAGGTCACCTTCGGGTCTTTGACTTTTCGTTCTCGGGTCCTGGTGACTCCGTTCTTGATCATCTTTGAGTCTTGAATGCCTTCAGCGCGCTTTAAACTTTAAAAACTCTTTTATTAAGTGATTTTCCTACAAAACGGAAATAACATACTCTTCGCACAATATCAAACAAAAAGCTAAATTGACTAAACAAAATGTGATAAAACTAAGGACTTAGCACACTCTCTTTGGCAATATCGGGTGCTTATCAACTGGGATGGAGCGAGTATCTTTTTTCTTTACTGGACTGTCAATGGCAGAACCTTTGTTTAACTTGACAAATTTGGAATTAATTAGGAAGAAATAATCATTACATTTTCAAAACTTGAATTTTCCAAAATGCCCTTGAATTGGAGTTCCACTTGTCACTTCAAATCAAGGGATGAGTGTAGACAAGTATTTTTCCTTGCACTTTACTTTTGGCGTTTATAAAACAGACGTACAAATTGTGACACGTAAAAGTCAAAAAGTGAACAAAGAGAGAGGGAGTAATGGTAACAAAGGCCCTTTCTTTTCTTTGCATGGCGTGTAGATATATCACAACCTCCAATGTTATAAATTTCTTTTCAAGGGTATTTGACAAAAAAGGGAAGGGTTTCTTCTAAGTTGTTATTATATGGGGCGGCTCCGGAGACAAATATTTTGACAAAAAAAATAGGAACCACACGAATAATCAGAATCGTTTAATTTGTTTAAAATTTGTTTAAGAGTTTCCACAAAAAATCAACTCATTCGAGTATTAGTAAGGGCTTGATCGAATCATTTAGTTTTTATCCTATCAAATTTATGGACAAATATCAATCAAGCCTTTACTGCTATTCGAATGAGTTGATTTTTTTTTACAGAAACTCTTAAAAACAGGTTTTAAACAAATTGAACGGCTTCGATAATTTGTGTGGGATTCCGTGGGACTCCAAAAAAGATTTCACACAAGTTGAGCGTTATTTTATGTGACAAAGTGTGTTAGCGGAACCGGCCCCATTACTATAAAATGAAAGAGAGCTTTTAAGCAAGGGGTTTCCACGTGAAACACAAAAAGTTGAAAAAATAGCTTTTGATGTGTGCCAAACGGGACTTATATTAGCCTTAGGAAGCCGGCCCATGATTTGATTTGATTTTTACACTCTCCCATTTTATATTCGCACCTCTTTTTGTTTAATTTAGACATGACTTACCATATTGCCGTTTTTATGATCCTTTTCTTACGCTTGAAAGAGTTATGCTGCAAATTTACTTGAATACATATTGACAAAGAAATAGTGCAGAATAGTAAACAAAGGGTGCAAGAATGATCGTACATGTACGTGTTTTTGATGGGTTTCATTTCAAATACTTGAAAAATGGAAAAATGCATAGCTCATCTTGATGAAAATATAAGGCTTCGGGTCTGTACTTGGAAGCACTTCCCAAATTCACTTGAGAATCAAATGCTTTGTAGCCAATGGAATATCCCAAGTAGAGTCCTTGGGAATGCTACCCCGTAATTTTGTTTTCTCTTTGTGTCTACAAATGTAGATTGTAGTGAGGTTATACTCCTGTGTATAGGTACTTGTATTGGGATTTATTCCCTTTGATTTCTGGTTTGGTTGGTTATAAAATTGTACAATTACCAAAAAAAAAAAAGGAAAAATGCATGACAATGCACAATTGTGAGGTAAGGTGAAGTGTAATGATAGGTGAGGTACTACCGTTTGTGTATGATGCTTTCTGATGTATCATTACAGTGTTTTTGTTTTGTATCATTTTCATTAATGATATGAGAACTTTTCTTTGCTGATAAAAAAGAAAGGCTTTGGTTGCCAACGAAAACAGATTAAGGGTCCGTGTAGTGCGCTAATGGACTAAGCTAGGGGTATATTTAGTGCACCTTCGTGATTTGAACTGTTAAGTTTATAAAGATCTGTGAGTTGATTGTCCAACAAAAAATTATACTCCTTCCATTCCAGTTTGTTTGTCCAATTTCGACATACGTGCCTTTTAAAAAATTGTCTATATCTCACAATCTATAATGTTTTACATAATTTTGAAAGCATCATACTTTAGATCTAATTGAGATCTATCAAATAAGATTCATATTGCATATAAAAAACATAATAAATTGAAATATATAGACAATTTTGTAAGAGGTCTCAAATAGTGAAAATGGACAAACAAATTGGGACGGAGGAAGTATTAATTAGGTATCATTAGCTACTTGATTCATTAAACATTTGTTATAAAAGAAGAAGAAGAAGAAGTTAATGCATAGTATAATATAGAACACAACTATAAAATAAATCTATTTTTACCATATAGTTATGAGAAACATGATTTTGGATATAGATGCAACATTTTAAAACCTCTGTTCGAATCATGACGATGAGATCTCGATGGATCCCCCCCTTGTTAATTCAAAAATCTCATCTTATTGGCTCAAAACAAATTATTTGTTTTATGATTAGGTTAATTTGATCTTGAATTTTGTGGAAAAAAATTAAATGAGGTGAAATAAACTAATATTATGATTTTTTGGTGTCTTTGGATTCTGCTAAAATAAGTAGAAATTGGATAAATTGTTGTAAAAAACTTTTTTCCTGGCGTGTGTAAATTCCTAGAATTCTCTTTCCCATGCTCCATTGCCAAAAATCTTAAATTTAAACTAAGCATACAACTCCATGATCAAATGAATGTTTTATTTTGATTTTTCATGGAGGAGGTAGATTGTGCTATCATGACATTGATGCTCTTTAGTACTTGCACGTCTCATTCTTAATTTCCAATACAACTCATAATATTAAATTATCATTGTTCACCATTTGAATGAGAAATTGACCTGTTGAAACAATAAATAGATGAAGTGCGACATCTTATGAACATTACTATTAGGTGCCGTTCCGCTTTCTTTTAAACATTCTTTTTCAAAAAAAAAAAAATTTTGAAGTTCAAATATAATAAAAATGAAAATTAATTTTTTAATTTTTTTGCCCCGTTTAAAAGATATTAATGAGATCTATCAAATAAGATCCATAATAGTGGAAAAACTATTTACGTAAACGCATGATTTTTTAGGTGGAATTACTTTCCTTTTCCAAAACTTCCTTTTTTCCAAAACTGGAACGGTGCCTTAGTCCCTCTGTCTCATTTTAAGTGTCTACTATGGTTCTACGTGCTATTTTCAATGACTTATATCTCTCGACATATGTTATGTTTTATGTTTTTAAATTATTTTTTATAGAAATAATTGAGATTTTTCAAACAAAATTCATATTGCATATTTTTAATAATATATATTAAGAGATATAAGCAATTGAAAGTGACACGCAAAATTCATATTGCATATTATATATTTATCTGTCATCATTACCATGGAAAAGATATAATTCATTTCTCATTTACTGGCATGCACTCCTCGGCCGTCCATGGAAATATCATGATTAGGAGAGCATGAAAACAAAAACTATCATGGGTAAAGGATCGATGCAATTGCTTAAGGGGGAAGACAAGGGAAAAATAGAAAAGGCATTTCATTTTCACTGGTTTCATTATTTTTAGAGTGAGAGAGAGAGAGAGAGCGCGTCTGTCTGCGAGTCTGTAAGATTGCTTCCAGCTCCAGCAGATGTCAATGTGTTGAGGCATTTTCATAGCCTTCAATGAAAATGTCCCTATTTGTTTCATTGTTTGGAAGCAACATTTCCTATTAGATTATCGCCGATCAATCTTTATTCTTCCAAAATGAAAGATGAATGTGACACATTAAAAAAAGATTTTGTAATCCCCTATTTTTTTTTTCCACTTTTATACTTTTTGAAAGAATCTCGAAAGGGCACATTGTCCTTTTTAGGAATTAGATCATCCAAAAGTAAATTTGGTCCTCTAAAAATAGAGAACCAAAAGTAAAATTGGAGAATCAAGTCCCTCCAAACTCTAAAAAAAATGATAGGTTCCTCTAAGATTTTTTTCAAAAAGCATAAAAAGTAAAGAAAATAGATAATAAATTACAAAATCTCCCTTCAATGTGTCACATCCATCCTCCATTTTGGAGGAATAGAGGTGGATTGAGGATGGTTTTTAATCATATCTGTTTGGCTACGAAAATGCTCAAGGACTGAGCGTGCGGGCGTGCCAAGACTTGTCGCGTCTAACGTAAGGACTGGGCGTCCCTTTTCTGACTTCGAATCTGTGAGGGAGATAGTGCTGCAAACCTAAGGGCTAGATTGCAGTGGTGGTTCGTGGTTTTGCCTCTACGAACGAGGACTTAATAATTTCCTAACCGTGTAGAAAAAGAAGTAGCAACGTAGAATAACTTTGATATATCGTAATAACAAAGTTGGGGTATAAGAGAGATATGAATAATTTTATTACGTCGTAGTAATAAAATTGGGATACAAGAGAGATAGAAACTCGAACTACTTGGAGAAGTAATTGAGTAAAGGTGAGAAATGAGATAATTGCTTCACTGGGAAGACTTTGATTGCTTCGCTGGGAAGGCTTTGATTTTAAGTGTTGAGCTTGATTGGTGTGTGCACCCTTTTTCCTTCTTGTCTTCTACTATTTATAGGCCAAGAGCATCCGTGACTTTTGCATGTACAGGCTTTGTTGTCCTTCTTCCCGTGACGACACGTGTCCCATGTAGCTCCCCCATTTGTGCGTTGCATGGGATAATGGGCAGTTAACGTGAATTGCCCATGTGATTTTTCCAGTCGTGGCGAACTTACTGGAGGTGAACAAACAATTACCCACATGTTGGTTTCAATCATGGGTAGTTGAGAAAATCATGGACCATGTATTTCTCTCTCCATTTCCTATTTCCATGGGTTTGCAAAAAATTCCCAGCCATTTGACTTGGTCAAATAGCTCCTTGCCCGGCATCCATGTCTTTCTTTTCTTCCACTTTTCATGGGCCACTTAGGTAATGGGCCATCTAATTAAATTAAATGGCCCTTCAATATTTTTAACCCATAACAACACTTACCGAGTTCAAACAAATCGTGGGCCGACTGAAATCTTTTGCATATAGGCCCAAAACTTCTCAAACTTGAGTCCGAATCCAACTAAAATTAATTGGGCCCAGTTAACATGGGTTTGGCCCAATAATTTTGATCCAATACATCTCTATTTTTTGGCCCAATTTAATTAAAAGATAATTAAATGGTCTTCCAACGCTTGCCCAGGACTGGGTGCCAAAAACGGGTGTAAACAATATCTTATTATGTATGTGAGGTGACTCATCGTGCTTTCATCATTTCCATATACATACAGGGTAAATTTCACTGTCCTTCCTCCCAAGGTTTCTACAAATGCACAGGCCTCCCTTGAAATTTCTGAAATGATAATGACCTCTCTTGCTTTTGAAACTAACACCCAGATTCCCCCTTCTATCAACTAAATCACTAACGGTTTAAAAGACAAAAATACTCTTCTAAATATCTTATGCCCCTAGTCTTTTGATTTTGTTCCATTATGTGATTTAGCTTTAGCTTATTTTTTGGTTTATTTTTGTCACAACTTAATTTATGTAATTTATTACAAATGTTTTGATTATGTAGTCATTTTGATGAAAGGATCTTGAAAGTACAAAATTATGATCAAAATTTTAAAAAAATTTGCCAAAGGATCAATCCAATCTGGACATTTAAATCATGAATTTTTCAACAACAAAAGAAAAATAATATCACATTGTATTTTTGGTTAAACGAAAGAAACATTTTAATTTTTGTATCACTTAATAGAAACATTTATTTTTGGCTTATGTTATTTTTTGGGATTATATTTGTCTTTCTAATCTCTTTCCAATTTTAGTTTGTATATTTTCACTCTACTGTTCCTCTCATAATTATCACAGATAATAAATCAAAATATATTTAATGCAAAACAAAAAGACAAAAAGAAAGAAAGAAAGAAATATGAAATTAATAAGTTACAAGCAAGTAACCAAGTTGATAAGACTCTTCATAACCCAATCGATTTTTAAAAAACAAATTTATTACCTGTTTAGGCCAATGGGCGGATTTGGGCCAAATTGGATAAGTTGTAAGTGAGTTGGGTCTTCAATGGGTCATTGACCCGTTTAGAACCCATTAGTTATGAGCCTAAGTACCCAAACGCAATCCGACCCATTTATTTAAAACCAAACCCAACCCGCCCATTAACCCAATTACTTTTTTTTTTCTTCTGAACGGCATGTCTTGTTATCGTATTCTTTCATAAATTCTCACCCCGAGTCGTGTCGAGTTCGTGTCATAATTCTTTCAACCATAAACGACCTATTTAGCATTTTGGGTTATCATATTTTATCATATTTGTGTTTCCTGTCAGATCCGCAAACTTCGTATTGTGTTCTCGTGTCGGGTTGGAAACTCTGACTCCTAATTGGGCCTACCGACAACCCCATATACTGGACCAATTGTTTGTAGTACTTCGTAAAAATAAATTTCCCTCTACACACAAATTGAAGAGAGAGAGAGTAAAGAGAGTAATTTTCCACACAACGTTTTAGATAGGGGGTAGGCTAGGTCTTGACTATATAAAGTCGTTTCCTAATTGGGCCAGTGCTTTCTCGCCATGGCGATGGCGATGGCGATGGCTCAGGTGGAGAGAGAGAGAGAGAGAAAGTGTGTGTGTGTGTGTGGGGGGGGGGGGGGGGGGGGGGGGGGGGCAAGCGTTAGATTTATCTAAAGTGTATAGGATTTTTTGCGAGAGAGGTACGGACAAGAGAGGGGTTTTGTTTAGGCCCCGTTCCTGAACACCTTCTTAAAAAATAAGTAATTATTTCATATTTTCAAATTCAAAAATAACGTAAATGAAAAATAATTTTTCAATTTTTTTTGAACCGCATTAAAGATCTCAATAAGATCTATCAAATAAGATCCATATTGATAGAAAAATTATTTGCATAAGCACATGATTTTTGATAGGAGTGTTCAAGAAAACTGTCCGAACCGTAAAACAAGTCCGATTCGGACCGAACCGTCCTATTTGGTTTGGTCTTGTGGTTCTGCGATTAGGTTATGGTTCCAAAAAAATAAGAACTATTAATTTTGGTTTGGTTACTGGTTTTCAATTAAAGAATCGTGGCAGAACCGGACCGGACCGTTTAAAACTAATATATATATATATATATATATATATATAAATATATGTGTGTAATTTGGTAGGTTAATGTCTTTCTTGCCAAACTTAGTTTATTTAGAGATGAAATCTCATTTGTTAGAAAAGTTTTTTTATTTTCTTCTTTTTCTATTCTAATACATTACCTTCCCATTCTTTCAATTCTCATGTCTCTCTTTCTCATACACCGGTGATAAGTTTGGATGTTAATTGGATAGAATCGAAACCGGAACTGAACCAAAATCAAACCAGTTTTGCGGTTTGGTTCTGGTTAGATTCCACTCATATATTGGTTAGGTTCTGGTTCCCAATTTCCTAGAACGGTTTGAAATGGTCCGATTACTGGTTTTCTAGAGAACCAGACCAATCCAGACCATGTACACCCCTAATTTTTGAGCTTGAAATTGCTTTCTTAAAAAATAAGTACTTATTTTCCTTTCCGGAACAGAGCCTTAGTGGGTTATGTTGATCACCCATTGGGTCATTTAAGTTGATCCAATTGATGCCCTATTAAGACCCATTAATAGATGGGTTAGAATGGGTAACCCCAACTTATAAATGGGTTGGGTTGGGTTGAGTCTAATTTTTAGTAAGTGGATTTGGATTTACTAATGGGCTTGGGTTCAATTTGCCACCTCTACTCACAGGTAATAGCTTAACAGATTCTCATATAAATCCAGTAAAATGAGAGAATCCAAATGTAGATGCTCACAACTCACCAAATATATCTTGTCAAATTCAAATGTAGATGCTCACAACCCATATATATCTAGTCAATGCTACATTCATACATTTTACTCTGCACACCAGATTCACCTAAGATTTAGGGTGCAAACTTATTTAGCACACAGGAAGCCCCAGAAACGCTGCCATGATTGATGACAAAAAAGCCCGATAAAAACCCTCTAAATTTCCACTTACCCTAAAATGTCACAACCCATAGACTATTTAAAGTGCATAAGGAAAAATAATCATAATAAAGCTCAATCCGTCTGTAATATTCCGAAATTTTTAATAAATTAAAAATTCCGTAATATTAGCTTTTCTTTAAATCCTTGTTTTAATTAATTAAATTCCGATTTAATTAGTTAAGGACCGCTTAAAATCAAATCGAGTTTTTGAACATTCATAAAAATACTTTCTATGATCATCGAGATTACTTTTTCACTAAGCAAGACCGCGGTTAGCCTCAAAATAATTTTATGGTGTTACGATTAAATTCTTAGAATTTTCTGAAACTAAAAACCTGACGATCAAACACTGCGAGGCACATTCCAGCGCATACATGTACTAATCCTTATACTCTCCCACACCCAATTATCCTCCCTCCCTCACAGCACACTCTCCTCTCCCTCTCTGTCGTATCTCTCTCTCTTTCTCTCCCCTTTCTCTTTTCTTCTTCACTCTCCCTACCATTTGCCCTGCAAAATCCAACTGCGACCAGCTGGTTCCAACTAGCTCCACCTTTAGTCATCAGCCCACCTCTAGTCGTCCACCACCTCCATAACTGGTCACCACTCTCTCCTTGTAGACATGTAAAATTTACTGTCTATCACAAGTTGCCACGTGTTGCGAGACCTAGTAAATAGGGCACGGTAAATGGCCAATCAAATGTTGCCATGTGTCTCAAGGTCAAAAGTCAAGATGATGCGTATAAGCTAATCAAATGGTGCCACGTGTCAAAGTGACGCAGTTATTATTTTTATTAAGCTCGGCCAATCAAATTAAGCCACTTGGTAAAATAATAATTGTGTTTCCCTTCACAAATAATTATTAAATTTTAATTATTTCTTTTACACTAAATAAAGAAATAATTAAAGAGAGATAAATATGAAGGAAGTAGAGATTGGTCATGACTCTCCATCCTTCATCTCTATAAATAGAGGTGCTCTCCTCTCATATTTTTCCATCAGAACATTCAAGCTCCAGAGCTCTGAAGATCAAAGCCCTCAAGCTCTTCAGAAGTCTTCAAGTTTGCATCCAACAAGAAAGTTCTTCAGATCAAAGCTTCAAAACTCCAAAGAACATTCAAGTCAAGTCCACATCAAATAAGATAGTTCTTCAGATCAAAGCTTCAAAGTCCTGAAGAACGCTAAAATCAAATCAGGATCATTAGCATCCAAGCTCCAGAGCTCTGAATATCAAAGCTTCGAAGCCCTTCAGAATTCTTCAAGTCCATATCAAATAAGGCAGTTCTTCATATCAAAGCTTCAAAGCCCTGAAGAACACTCAAGTCAAATCTCCATCATCAAATCAAAGCATTCAACCTCCAAAGCTCTAAAGATCAAAGCCTCCAAACCCTTCAGAATTCGCATCCATCCATCACACGCAAGCTTCCGGAGTTTTGAAGATCAAAGCTGCGAGGGCCCTCAGAATCTTTCAAGTTCACATCAAGCCAGACGTTTTTCAGTTCGAACGTTCAAGCCAAGTCCACCAATCATCAGTCTCCTTCTGCCAAATTGAAGAAGATCTCAAATACCGATTCGAGACCAAGCTCTAAAGCCCTCAAGTCAACATCTGTAAATCCGCATCTCCTTCAACCAAATCGAAGAAGGTCTCAAATACCGACTTGAGAAGAAGCACCAAAGCCCTTAAGTCAATATCCAAAAATCCATCATCTTTTTCACCCAAATTGGAGAAGATCTAGCAATTTAACTTGAGAAGAAGCTTCAAATCCCTCAAGTTAATGCCTGTCAAATTTGCCATCATCTTCGTAAATACCGCATATGATATCGCCGTTCAAATCAAGATCAAACAATCAAGCCCTCATTTCAATAACCGAAGAGAAGAATCAGAAGATTAATTTTCTTTGAAAATTGCATCAAAGATTGTAACCCTAAATTTCTCAAATTAATAAAATTGACTTTATTCAGCATTTTTTCGTCTTTTTCGTAGCCTCAAATTTTGTGTGACACACTCGTCTCCTCTCCAAACCTCTATAAACACCACCCTTCCCCTCTCCATCTGAACCACAACAAACACAACCCTCTCTCACCCTCGGTGTGTCCAGAAACCAGTAGAGTTAAGAGGTAGAAGCTTGAGCTCCTCCCATGGACGTTTAGAGAGAGAAACTGTAGAGAGAGAAAAGTGGGTTTCCACCTTGCACCTCCCTAAACTTCGAATTAACTCTTCCAACTTTCTACCCACACCTCAAGCTATCAAAACCGCCACCAACTTTCCTAAACTGAGCCCGAACCGTCCTACTTAGGCAAGGCCGGCCCTGGGCTTTAGCCCAAGGTGCGGCCGCTTTAAGCCTCTGAAAGTTAACCCAAAACTAGGCCTCATTTTCCAGACGAAAACTTATATATATACAGTCATTTTCAAATAAGGAGGTTCTTACTTTAGTTAAAATAAGGACCTCCCCATTTCTCCCATTTTTCCATCGAATTTCGATAATCCGAGCCGCTCAATGTGTTCAGAACGTGATTTTAAGGGTACTCGCTAGAAATCGGAAAAAAAAAATGATCGGGAAGGGTTAATTTGAGCAGTTTTTATTTAAACCGTTCGATAAGAACATAACAAAAATTGTTCGGATGAAGCCCTGCCCGGTTTTTTTTTTTTTGTTGATTTCTCATGGGTACTCTTAAAATCACGTTCTGAACAATTGAGCGGCTCGGATCATCAAAATTCGATCGAAAAAGGGAGGTCCTCATTTTATTAAAATGAGGTGGTCCTTAGGAGAAAGGGACTATATATATATATAAGTTGTTCCTACTCTTCCAAATGAGGAGTTGAGCACTGATGGTCTGAGAGCATTATCAACACTGCACTTCCTGGGTTCGACTCCTAGGAGATCTTCTTTTGGGCAAACTAATTCTTTTTTCTTTCTTATTTTCTCCTTATTTTCTGTAGTTAATCTAGGTAGATGATGACAGTTCTTGCATCACTTGTATTCTCAATTATTTATGCTTAAGTGATTGTAGATAATACTCAAAGAACATGATAAATATTTTGATAAGTTTTTTTTGCCTTCACTTATTTCAATTTTCTTTTTAACTTCTAATAGCAAATTCACAAATAAAACACTTTTGACTATATATAAATCAAAATAATTAATTTTCACTCAACAAACTCTGATAAAAAAAGACTTAAAGTAAACAATTCTCTCATTGCTAAAAATAGCATTCTTATGGTTAAAGTTAATAACATGATTAGTTAAAGAAATGCAGTGTATGAGTGGTATTTTGTTATGTTTGATTTTTTTCTAATGGTATAAAATATTTTAAAATTTTATTTGAGTTAAATTACGAAACTAAAATACATGTTTAATATTTTTACCTTTTATTAACCACCCATATTGATTTTTCTTTTGTTAGAAAACTAAGGCCTCAATTTTAAAAGTCGCTTTAAGCCTCCAAATTTTCAGGGCCGGCCCTGTACTCAGGTCATCTTCTCCAACGAACCGAAAAATCCAAAAACTTCGTTTTAAGCTAAATCGATCGGAGGAGAGATAGATATCCTTTCCATCATTAATTCTAAGTATATTAATCAAGTTTTGGCCTTAGGAGACTGTCGAAACTCCTTCCCATCGTCAAAACTTAGTTTCAAAAGAAACTGTCGAAACCCAGATCTGACCTCGCGGTTGCAAGGTCTAAGCTTGCGGACGCGATCTTTTTTTTGGCCGTGGAGTTTGCGGCCGCAAACTTTAAAAAAAGATTATTCACTTTTCTGAGATTTAAATTCTAATATTTTTAGTTTATTAAAATTCCGTTCCGTTTGATAATTAAGCTTGTTCGAAGTTCCAGTTTATTGTCATGATTTATTGGATTATTATTGTGATAGAAGTGATTTGGAGCTATTGGAATTATGTTGAAAACCAAGGAGATTTTGGGAGAAAAAAATGATTTAATTAATAATAGCTTTCATTTAGTAATCTTAAAATGGAAATTAGTGGATAAAAGGGAATTAATAATATTAACTTAATATTACAAGAAGGAATAATATTAAAATTAGTATCACTAGTAATAATAAAGTATTTCCTTAAATTATGATAATAGGATTTTCAAAAGCAGGAAAAAGAAAGACTTAATACGACGGTTTCTAACGCCCTACTAGAAGTTAGTATTTTGCACACAAAGAAGAAGATATTTCCTATTTTTGTTATGTAAATTTAAGATAGTAAATATCATTAAGGAAAAGATAATATTTAAAGTATATATAAAAAAAAGAAGGAGAAGTAATAACTATCCTTGTGATAAAATTTAAAAGAAATTTATTTTAAACTACTCCCTCCGTCCCTTTATTATAGTCCGGTATTCCATTTTGGGCTGTCCCTTAATAAGTGTCCATTTTATAAAGTTAGTGGGTAAAAGTTGGTGAATTGTCTATTTTGTCCCTAAAAGTAGATTTCATTTTGAAAAGTAAGTGAGTAAAAGTGTAATGATGATGGGTAAGTAGGGAAAGTGGAGGAAAAAGTTGATGTGAAAGGTGTAATGATGATGTCTTTTTAATAAGTTGGAGTTACGAAGCAGGACACTTAAAAAGGGACGGAGGGAGTATTTAGTAATAGGTGGACTATTTTATAAAATCATAAAAGTTAACTAATTTGTCATTATAGTTAATAAACTAGTTATATCACCAATGAATAAAGTATTAAAATACTATAACAAAAGGACGATTTAATAAATTAAAGATGACAAAATTGTGGAAACATATTTCATGAATTTCGATAAGTTGTTATTGCCTTGTTGTTTCTACATGAACGTAGAAATTGGACAATAGGTATCCCGGGTGGTGTTCTTACGTTGGAATAAATTGATTAGACATTAAATCCCTTGGGAAAGTGGAATTACTGTTTTTAGTCACAATTGTGACGTTATGGTCAGAAGATAAACAGAGTTGCCGAGGACCGTGGGATTCCTGAAAGAATGGTTGTTGGTATTGGCACTCGTGGTTTAAGACAGGTGGATCATCATCTTGCGAATCCTAAACATGGCACTGTTGGATTTATCTTTCGGATATTTGGGTGTGGATTTATTGGATGAAACTGGAGTATGGGTATCATTTCTCGCGGTTGGTTGGTTATCATTCGCTCTTTGTGATGATACAACAGAGTTTGACCTGACATATAGTTTGGTTTTATTCGCCTGGGACCCCAGGCTGGGTAAGTAAAGAGAGGGTAAATCGACAGAGTTGCCATAGCTTAGAGGTTGTTTAGGAGGATTATTTCTCATGGTAGAGAAATCTAGAAATCACCTAAAGATAAGATAATTTCATAATATGCTCATTGTTGCTGAAAATTTATTCTTACTATTCATTATTGTATTATTGCTTGTATTTTATGAAGTAATGGGTTATGGATATCTATTGGATGAATCTCATCACTCACGGTACGGAGTACCGTGGCTCTACGCCAGATTTTGCAGAGAAACCATCAAATCAACAGGATCAGGACCCCAGTTTGGAGCAGTTTATCACAGGAGAGATTCTAGGGACAGAGACTAAGCAAGAGTTCGCTTGAGATCCGTATTAGAACTAGAGTCACTGTGAGTCATTGCTCTGTGATGTCATGTCACCCAAGGACCTCCGTACATGTGGGGTAGAGCATATTAATTTCGACCTTCTGTTATTCCAAGTTCTAACTTGAGCTGTAATAAGAAGACACTGTTTCGTGGTTTGTAATAAAAAGAATATTATTTATGTTAAGTATAATATATTAATGCTTCTGAAATTCCCTAGAAAATCGGGGCGTTACATCGTCTGTATCACGAATTTGGGGGTCATAGCACTTGATAACAGAGAAACCCACATGGAGAAAACACATTAGCGCTCATGTCAAACTAGGGCAGCTAAATAATTTCTACAAAAATCCCAAAATTTTGGAATCTTAAATCGACAAGGTCAGAGAGAGAGAGACCTTGGCAATGGAGTGCGTCTTGATTTGACCATACGTGTCGGTTTTGGTGATTCTCGTGAAGTGGTGGTGGTCGTCGGAGGTGGAGCCACTCATGTGGTGGTCAGAGGTGGTGATGGGGTCGTTGGCATCAATGGTGGTCGTCAGCGGTGGTGTTGGTCAGTCCCCTCTCTCTTTGGACCAGATGAAACGCGCGTTTTTTGAATGGATTTGGAGGTTTCGTTTGTTTTTTGTTGGTTTGGCTTTTCTTTTCTTTATTTAAAAAGGGTAGGGCCAGACCTTCCACCGCACGTCATGCGGTGATTGTAGACTTATTGTTTTGGACGCGGAGAGAGAGATCTAGGCTGCGTTCTTTTACACTTAACTTAAGTTTAACTTATTTTTTCTCCTCTTTTGGAACTTAAATGGAAATAAGTTAAGGTCATCCATTATTCTAAACTTAAACTTAATTGCCTAACACATACACAATTACAATATAAGTTATACTAGTGTTTACCCGTGCCTACGACACTACCCACCCCGGCCCATGCCTACAACACTATTCACCCCGATTGGAATTGAAATTACCATTTGAATCTTGATAGTGGTTCAAAACATTATTTCAATTTTTAGGTAGCTATAAAAATTTTAGAAAAGATAAAGGAAAATAGAGAAAATGATAACAAAAACTAAAAAAGTACTCCATCCGTCCCTTTTTTAAAGTCCAGTATTCCATTTTGGGTTGTCCCTTAATAAGTGTCCATTTTGTAAAGTTAGTGGATAAAAGTTGGTACATTTTTCATTTTGCCCCTAAAAGTAGATTCCATTTTGAAAAGTTGGTGAGTAAAAGTATAACGATGATGTCTTCATAGAGGGTAAATAGTGAAAGTGGAGGTTAAAATTGATGTGAAATGTGTAAAGATGACATTTTCTTAATAAGTTGGAGTTACGACGTGGGACATTTAAAAAGGGACGGAGGGTGTAAAGACCCATAAAATTAATGTAAATTCCGAAAATCGTTTGTTGTGCATGAGAATAGTTTTATTATTAAAGTCGTGCATATGTTCGTGGGGGTGTTTGGATATACGTATCCGATTGCGTGTCGGACTCTCAGAGAGTAGTAAAATGCAAGTTTTGATGTTATAATGTTGTTTGGAGGTGTTGGTATCAAGTTGGGTTCGTTTCGGAGTCCGTTGATCATTTTTTATTTTTCTGCCTAGCCGGTACCGGTACGGGCTTTTCCGCGTACCGGTACCCACTTTCCAAAGGTGTTCAAAATCGATATTCTTGAAGGCTCCGGTACCGGTACGGAAAAAGCCTGTACCGGTACCCGCTGCGTTTTTTTCTGCAATTTACAGCACGCTTTTTGGGCTTCTATAAATACCCCCTTATGTCATTTCTCACTCCCAAAACCCACGAAACACACTTGAAAACATCCCCTCTCACCTACCCAACCTCAATCTCACCCAAGATCCTTGATTTTAACCTCAAATCTTCTAGATCCAAAGGTTTCCAACCTCAAAATCACAAGATTCTTGCATTTGGTGAACCAAGGGTGAGTTTTGTGTTCTTGTTCTCTCTTCTTGAAGCTTTACCACGTTTTTTCTCTCTCTCCCCTCGATTATTTGTTGATCTTTGCTTATTATTCTCGTTTTTGGGCTTTATTTGCTCTAGATCTTGTATCCAAGCTTGGGTGAAGCTTGTATTTGGAGGATTCGAGCTTATTGTTCTCGGTAGACTTAGGGTTTTGTTCAAAACCCATTTTGGTAGGGATTTCTCTCTTTTTCTACATGTTTGCGATGGTTATGCGTGATTTTGAGTGTTTATTTGCCATAAATGGTTGAATGGAATATTTTATGACTTGTGAATTGCGTATTCTTTGAAAGTAGTACTATGGACTCGAGTGTTGTGATTCATGTGTTATGTGTGATGTATCTGGATGTTGTTGTGAAGCGAGGGGTGGAGAATATTGTGTCGCAAGGTGTGGGAAACACAAATTCGCGAGGGGTGGAGAATATTGTGTCGCAAGGTGTGGGAAACACAATCTCGCAAGGGGTGGAGTACAATGTGTCGCAAGGTGTGGGAAACACAATGTCATGAGGAGTGGAATCTATTGTGTCGCTAGGTGTGGAAACACAATTCTGTAAAGGGTGGAGGATTGTTGGGAGTTGTATGTGTGTGTGTGTGTATATGTGCATAAGCATGGTATGATATATCATAAATGGTGCTAACGTACAATCGTTTGGATTTGATGTCTAAATTGGTTTGCTGTAGTCATGCTTATCATCTCATTGCATGTAGAATTTTGTAGAGAATTTCCTACTGGGCTCGTATAGCTCAACAAAATCCTTCTTTTCAGGTTCAAATGCAGGGCAGTAGGTTGCGTGACTTGGTGTTTTTCGGAAACGAGGATTTTTGGAAGCTAACATGATTTAGTTACTCACCCATATTTGTTTTGGTTTACTTTTGGATAGAGATGGTATTGTAATTAATTTTCGTTATTTGATCTTTTGGCTACAGAATGTAATATCTTTAATACTTTGCACATGTACTAAACTTAATTTGGGCCGTGGTGCCAAAGTTGTAATTTCTTAAACTGGTGGTCCTTGTTGTAATTAAGCAGGCGGGAAATCTCGTTTTTGGTATTATTCATATTATGCGAGAACCTTCTTTAAATTGGTTATTTATTTATGTTGAAAATCGAGGGCGTGACAGAGGGAGTACTACGTATCAAAGAGAGCGAGAGAGTATGTTATCGAAAAAGTGGATTCCAAGTTCTAAGTGTCTCACTAGCAAGGGTGATGACTGTTTATGGCCGGACAATCAAATGAGGGGCTTTGATGAGAGAGAGAGAGAGAGGGCGGTGACTACAATTTTTTTTTATCAACAAAAAAGAAGCTGATTGGTAGGAAAAAAAACAAATTGATGGCATTTTGTAATATATTTGTAAGAGTGTGAGTGCTTTCTTAAGAAAGTTGGGAAGCACATATGAACCCTTGAATCAAATGAATCCTAGTCATTTCAACAATTTGTCCCCACACCCTATTGTTTTATAATAGGGAAGATATTTGTAAGAATGTAAGTGTTTTCTTAAGAGAGTTAGAAAGCACACATGAACCATTGGATCAAATGAATCATTATCATTCCAACAACTTGTCACCACACCCTTTTGTTTTATAATAGAGATATATTTAAGGATGCAAAATAAGTTAAGTTAGAAGAATGGATTGAATTAAAAAAATAAGCTAAGAGTCCGTTCCAGAACACCTTCTCAAAAAATAAGTACTTATTTCACATTTTCAAACTCAAAAATAATGTAAAAGAAAAATAATTTTTCAATTTTTTTTACACCGTATTAAAGATCTTAATGAGATCTTTCAAATAAGACCCGTATTGCATATTTTTAGATTTCAATAAGCCCATTATTTTTGAGTTTGAAATTTTCTTCTTAAAAAATAAGTATTTATTCTGCTTTCTGGAATGAGGCATAAGTTTAGATTAAGTGTAAAAGAACACAACCCTAGAAGGGGGAGGGGAACAAAAGTACCCTGGGAATCTAATTGTGCATGACAAAAGTACCCTTTGTTTTAGACGCATTTTCATGTGCTTAGAGGAACTTGTTTACGGTTAGATCAAGTATCTATAAAACAACTCAAAAAATAAAGGGAATTGATTTTCACACTCATATTTTTTATATTCATATATATTTTTTTGTCTTTCAACACAAAAAAAAAAAAACACTTTCAACACTAAAAACATACACTTTCAACACTAAAAGATAAAAAAAAAAGAATGTGAATATCAAAAAAGGAAGTGTGGAAATCAATTCCTAAAAACAGAAGAGTAATTCATAAAAGTACAAAAGTGTTAGAATTGCTTCCGTGTTAAAACAAAATTTTGAGAAAATTATGTTTGAAGCAATAGTTATTAATCTAATTTTTTCCTAAAAATATATACTTTATGCATATATAAAATAAAGTTAAATTCGAAATGGTACTCAATATCTAACCGGTATCAATACTAGAGAAATATTAGGTGCAAAGAAAATGGGCAAAGAAAATACCCTTAAAGTGTATATAAACGGCTCGAATGCATTGCACAGTGAATCTGAGCCGTTCATTTATACTTAAGGGTATTTTTAGTACGGTATTCAGAATGGTAGTTCAGACAAGAAATTTAATAAATGAAGGGCGTGTTACTCAAATTTACCCCTTCTTTTTTTTTTCTTCTTTCCTGTGTTTTTATTTGTCATCCTTCTTTCTTTCTTTTTGTACGTCGGAAATCCTTCTTTCTTTCCTTTTGGTCAAGACAATCGAAAACTTCCAGTAAATTCGAAAGTGCGAGAAAACACAAACCGAGCCTCGGCGGTGACAATTGCACGCTGAAAGTAGAAAACGAATTCAGAAAGAAGCCCTAGTTTTTTTTTAGAGAGAAACGATGGATAAACCATCCGCACGCTCCTCCGATGGCTCCCGAGAGATTCAGTGCGTGGGAAGACTAGAAATCGTCAAGCCCAAACCCGTTTGCTTCCTCTGCGGTTCAATTCCTGTCCCCACTGACACTGACAAATCTTTCCATCCTTTTAAATCTGCTCTCGTCCCCTCTGCCCAAACGTATTTCTTCTTCTTCTTCTTCTTCTTCTTCTTCTTCTTCTTCTCTCTCTCTCTCTCTCTGTATCTATATCTATATATCTATATATGTATATTTGTTTAGTCATATGGAGTATAAGTACTATGCTATACTAATTAAAAAATGTTCACACACGTATGGAACGGTGCCAGACACAATTGTGTGTGGAGTTGTATTCCTAGTATTGCTCGTATGGAGTTGTGTACATTGTATAAATATATGGGTGTATCCAATAATATTATGGAAATCTATGATGCATATACTGCATATTAAAAGAAAGTAATGCAATTTTTTGATAAGTGTACGGGCCAGCTTTCGTGCATCTCGACTAATTCTAGGATCAATCCCACTATCCACTTGAAGGGGTCTCAATTAAAGTTAGGGCAAAATCATGTATGGACTGGCTCCTCCGAGTTTAGTATGGACTGGCTCTAAAGGAGTTGATAGCACCTAAGAGGTTTCGAACTTGAGTCCTAAAGATGAAGCGAATCCCTAAGTATCAGGGGCCTTGACCACTTGGCCAACCTATTGGGGTTGAAAGTAGTGAGATTTTGTGGTGAATGTTGCAAAGTAGTGTGTGGTCGGAAGAAAAAGTTTGGAAACACACCTATTGGGGTTGAAAGTAGTGAGATTTTGTGGTGAATGTTGCAAAGTAGTGTGTGGTCGGAAGAAAAAGTTTGGAAACACACCTTTAAAACACGTGTCCGGAGCCGTTTGATTTATGTGGACTATTATGCATCGAGCGGCTCTAGACACAGTTGTGTCCAGAGTTGTGTTCTTAACATTGCTCGTGGTGGGAAAAGTGAGAGTTTGTGTTTTTGTTAGGAAATTCATGGATGCACCGATTCATTTGTGAATTTTTTATTAAGTTTTTTGGGGAGAAAATTCATGAAGTGGAAAAGTTTGTTATGGTCTTCTTGTTGTGTTAGTTACG
Source organism: Rhododendron mucronatum var. ripense (assembly GCA_019656295.1). Taxonomy (NCBI): domain Eukaryota; kingdom Viridiplantae; phylum Streptophyta; class Magnoliopsida; order Ericales; family Ericaceae; genus Rhododendron; species Rhododendron mucronatum. The sequence continues at coordinate 92,581 of BPLT01000038.1, read as the reverse complement.
AAGGGTATTCATGTTTTAGGGGTGTATAACGTAGCCGGCCCAATATTGTTGCCTTAAAGATTGGGTTTTAGGTAAATCATTGGTAGAAAAACTCAAATGACTCTGTTCTTGAGCAAACTAGATTAGGTGTAATTCATCATAAGACTCATAACTTCCATGTTTGAAAATAAAAGTCCATCTATTTAGACGATAATCATGATCAAGTTTAAGTTAAAGATACTCCTGAGTCCTGACAGATAAGAGGATGTATGAAGTGATGTTGCTGAGATTGATTTGTAGTGTTATTTTGTGTGTTAATTATAAAGTGTTTTGGTATTTCAGTGTTACAGCTCCAAGGTATAGGGTGCTTCCAAATGAGACTGATCTCAACTCACCTCCACTTCTTTCAAGCATCCCGGAAAAGGTTCTTCCGATTGCAGTGGCAAAGTCAAGGACCAGTGGAGGTAGAAGTGTACTTTCCAATCATTTGGTTGCCTTTGATCAATGCATGTTTCGTACTTTTGTTTGAGATTGGTAATTTGGTACATTCATGGTTATTTCACACAACACTTGAGCTTATGCATGAGCTTGATTGAGTATTTGGGTAGAACTTGTAATGGGTTAACGAAGTAACAGTTTCTGATTAGTCCCTTTTTCTCGGGTATAAAAGGTAAACATTTCATTTGGATATTTGGCAGATTTACCTTGGGAAAGTAGTGCTATCACATCAAATCTTATTAAGAAAGGTGAAGCCCTTGCTGTATCTGGCTTTGTGGAGTATGGAGATGAGATTGATATCATTGCCCCAGCTGACATTCTGAAACAAATCTTTAAGATACCATATTCGAAGGCTCGATTGTCAGTTGCAGTTCATCGTATTGGACAGACTCTAGTTCTGAATACTGGGTAAGTTTTTGTGTTTTTGCTCTTTTATCATCATAAATTATCCCTTACAATTTTGAAAATTCATGAAGCACAGGCCTGATGTTGAGGAGGGAGAAAAAATGGTTAGAAGACATAATAACCAGTCAAAATGTGCAGATCAATCTCTGTTTTTGAATTTCGCTATGCATTCAGTTAGAATGGAGGCCTGTGACTGTCCACCTGGTCAATTTGAATCTAGAGATGCATCAGTTGAATCTGCTAAACATCCAGTGCAAGGGCGTGGGTCCCGGTCTTTTAGGCAAAGTGATGGCATTGCTCAAGAGGAAGTATTTAGTCCAGAGTGCCCACAGGTCAAAACAGACAACATCTTCTGGGGAAGTAAGAATTATAAGAAACACAAAGGTCGTCATGCTGTCAAAAAGGCTTCTGATCAAGTTAAAGAGAAGTCTAGATGCTCAATGCAAGAGTCTGACAAGTACAGAAGACTTGGTAATGAGGGGTTTTTGAGGGTTTTGTTTTGGCAATTTCACAACTTCCGCATGCTCTTGGGAAGTGACTTGCTTTTATTCAGCAATGAGAAATATGCTGCGGTGAGCTTGCATTTGTGGGATGTATCACGACAGGTGGGTGGTCAATATCCAAATGACTTGACTGAAACCCAATCGATAATAAATGTTCTTATAAAACATACTAAAGAAAATTTATTTGTTCTCAATTCTGCTTTTACTTCCCATTTTGACACTCCCCATTTTGACAGGTTACTTCATTGACTTGGCTTGAAGCCTGGCTTGATAATGTCATGGCTAGTGTGCCAGAATTAGCTATCTGTTATCATGAAGGTGGTGTTGTTCAGGGTTATGAGCTTTTAAAGACAGATGATATATTTCTTTTAAAGGGCGTATCTGAGGATGGGACCCCTGCTTTTTATCCTCATGTTGTCCAACAAAATGGGCTTTCTGTTTTGAGGTTTCTTCAGGAAAACTGCAAGCAAGATCCTGGTGCTTATTGGGTAATTTTTCATCTTTTTGAGTTTAGAAGCAATGACACTGCAAAGAAGGATATGCATTCGTGTCAGGCAAATGTCGGACACTGACGCTTCTTGGACACTCAAGTACACATGTCCGCTACTCTTTTTTGCGTGTGTCCTCAAATATGTAGTCACTGTCTACCTTCAGTCACTTGTCTGACACTATTTGCAATGCGTCGGACACTTCTTGGGAGACTATTTACAATGGGCATGTCATCGACACTTCTTGCTAATGTGTAACTATCAAAATTTTGAAATCTTACATCACTATGTTATACAAGTTGGATATAGTATTAGAGAAATAGAAAAGGTACATTAGGGAAATATTAGGACGAGGATTTAGCATTTGCTAGCCGTGTCCATGCCTTACTTTTAACGATTTCTTGATTGATGTGTCCGTGAAGATTCTTAACTTCTTGTACCTTATCTATCATTCAATTTGGGACATACAAGACAACGCACATAAGACCCGCATCCCCAACGCATGTATGTCCTGCTATTTTCAGTTATAGCGTATCCGTTTATTCGTGACTTGTTGTATCCATGTCTGCGTTCATGCCCTTGCTTCTTAGTTTCTTAGTGAGACGCCCTTTTTGTATTTTAATTATATACTAGTTGTTGAAATCCTTAAACATTCTCTTGACACTCAATTCTCAGCTATACAAAAGTGCTGGAGAAGATGCCATTCAACTTTTTGATTTGTCTGTTATTCCCAAGACCCATTCCTCCAATGATTGTGATGATAGCTCAGCCTCGCTGACGTCTCGACTGCATAATGGGAGAAGTGATTCGTTGCTCTCCTTGGGAACACTCCTGTACCGTATTGCTCACAGGCTTTCACTTTCAATGGTGAGGAATATTTAGTCTTTGTTATACTAAGGGAGTGTTTGGTTGATCGGAATGAAGCTGGAGTCAAGTGGTCATTACCTTGGAGTTTAGTTCTCCAAAAAAAAAAAAAGAGAAGAGAATGTGCGCTAGAACTGGAATCATCTTTCTCCAATTTAGATGAAGTTCACTGAGGCCGAAGGATTGACCATTTCATTCCTTCATCATTAGGGCGAACCAAAAACTACCCAAGTGTTACCTGCTTTTATCTCTTGCTAACATGGACGATTTCGCTGCAGTCTCCTAATAACAGGGCTAGGTGTGCGAGGTTCTTCAAAAAATGTCTCGATTTATTGTATGAACCAGATCATCTGGTATGTGTGGTTTTTGAATATACTTGTATGTTGCATACTTCTATTTAGGAACCAAATTGGACTAATTATTGCTCATGATGCTAAATAGGTTGTACGTGCAATTGCTCATGAACAATTTGCAAGGTTTCTTCTAACTTATGATGAGGAGCTGGATTTAACACCTGAAGCGCTTCCTGTAGATTCTGGAGTTATAGTTTTTGATGCTGAAGAAGAATCGTTTGACCTTTTTAATAGCAATTCGAAATCTATTGTCCGTGACATGGTCTATGCTCCACTTGCGGAAGATGAAACTAGTACGGAAAGTGAAACTTGTCAAGATTCCCAACCAGAAGCCTCTTTGAAAGTGATTTTTGAGGAAGATATATCTGGTTCCAACCAAGTAGTAGCATCAAGTGAGTTGGAATTCAGAGACCCTGGAGCTAAGCCAAGTTCAGATGATGGGAACTCTGAAGTTTGTGATATGTCTAAATCTTTAGATCATGTGGTTCAAACTATTGTTGATCCAATCTCCTCAAAGTTAGCTGCAATCCATCATGTTTCTCAAGCCATTAAGTCACTTAGATGGAAACGTCAACTACAAAGCATTGAATCAGACGATGACATTAGAACTCAGGATAGTTTGCCTCGATCCATCGATTTCTCTGTTTGTGCATGTGGTGATGTTGACTGTATTGAAGTGTGCGACATAAGGGAGTGGCTTCCAACATCGAAGTTGGACGATAAATTGTGGAAACTCGTTCTTTTGCTTGGAGAATCCTATTTGGCCCTTGGACAAGCTTACAAAGATAATTGTCAATTGCATCAGGCTTTGAAAGTCGTAGAATTAGCATCATTGGTTTATGGTTCTGTGCCACAGTATCTTGAAGAGACTAGGTTTATTTCATCAATGGTTTGTGGCTTGCCACAGCATATGGATATCAGTGATAGGAAAGGTAAGATTCGTCCCATTGTAGGTGATCCAAAAAAAGTAATCTCTGCTTCTAGTGATGATTTTCCTACGTCCGACCGGTTCTCTTCAACTTACCTCTTTTGGGCTAAGGCTTGGACACTAGTTGGTGATGTGTATGTTGAGTTCCACATGGTAAAGGGTAAAGAGGTCAATTTAGAAGCAGAGGGAAAACCTTTAATGAGAGAGTTGAGAATGTCGTCTGAAGTTTTAAAGGAGGTCAAAAGGCTAAAGAAAAAGCTGGGACAGTGTAACCAGAACTGCACTTCGTGTCTGTTGGTAAACTGCAGCTGTCAGAGCGATAGAGCCAGCAGTGGAAGCAGTGCAAGTAGTAGTAGAGGTGATATACTCCCATTATCTTATGGTAGAAAGCAAAATAGAAGAACTAATGTTAAGAATGGCCCCTACTCACTTTCAGGAATTCCCACAGATGACCATATTCCTCATAAAGTAGTAATAAGTGGAAAGAGTGCTGAAAGTGGATTCCTGAAGCACAGTATAACTAGTGATATTGTAAAAGAAGCTTCTACTATAATGGCAGACGTGCGGGGCAACTCTAAAAGAGTTGATGAAACTGAAGCTGCATCAAGTGAAACAAGTGATGTGAAAAATGGTGGGATATTCAAATATCTTGTGGATCCTGTAATTGGAGATGTGGAATACAATCTTTCAGTTGCTCTAAGCTGCTACGAGGAAGCCAGAAAAGCTTTGGGTGGAGATCCTCGTGGTTCAGTGGAAATACAGTCCATTCTGAAGAAGAAAGGATGGGTTTGCAATGAAATGGGCAGAAAGAGACTTGAAAGAAAAGAATTGGACAATGCTGAACTTGCATTTTCAGATGCCATTAACTCATTCAGAGAAGTCTCTGATCATACTAACATTATATTAATTTACTGTAACATGGGCCATGGTAGACGAGCATTGGCTGAGGAAACCGTGTCAAAGATGGAAGCTCTTCGAAAACATGGTATCTTTCGCGATGCATGCAACCAAGCACTTGAGACTACAAAAATGGAATACAGGGAATCCCTTAGGTATTATGGGGCAGCGAAAATGGAACTTGATGCCGTTTTGGAAGAAGCAGATCCTGTGTCAAGCAGCTTGAAGGATGAAGTATGTACGCAGTTTGCTCATACATATCTAAGACTTGGCATGCTTTTGGCAAGAGAGGATACGACTGCAGAGGTCTATGAGAATGGAGCTTTGGAAACTTTTTTGGGTTCTGGTTTCAGAAGAGCTAAGAAAGAATTTAGAAAGCATGAGGTTTCAGCCAATGATGCCATTACGGAGGCGTTATCTGGGTATGAGTCCCTAGGTGAGTTGCGTAAACAGGAGGCCGCATATGCATATTTTCAGCTCGCTTGTTACCAAAGGGATTGCTGTTTGAAGTTTCTGGAATCAAACCAGAAGAAAAGCAATCTGTCAAGAGGTGAAAACAGCCTTCTCCAAAGGGTGAAGCAGTATGCTTCGATGGCTGAGAGGAACTGGCAAAAGTCTATGGACTTCTACAAGCCGGAGACGCATGCAGTGATGTATCTAACTATATTACTAGAAAGATCTGCTCTTGCCATTAGCCTCTCCGGTTACTTTAACTCAATTGCGGTATGATTTGGTACCTTCTCTGAATGCTGCTTCGTGATTGTTCTCCTTTTAGTCTGCGAAATTAGATTTCTTTTCCTACTGATAGCATTTTTCGTTGGAGATGTTAGATAATTAATCTTCTCCTAATCTTTGCAGAGATCCGATTTATTCCTTCCTTTATTGTTTCTATGCATCCTTAATGCTATGGAAATTCTAGAATTTCAAACATACTCTTGGTCTTGTTCCCATGCCAAGCATATTGATACTTCCCTATGCAATGGCTACTTGAGATGTGGTAACTTCATCTTTCAAGTGTCCATGTAATAATTTAGATGAGTCCTCATGGACTACAGGCTACCCCAATATAGAATTCTGTAATTTTAGAATCTGAAAGATTTTGAAAACATAGGCCAATTGGTTGAGAGAGAGATCCACGGCCTTGCAGAAGGAAAGGATCCAAGTATGTAATAGCTAGGGCTGCAAATGAACAGAGCCGCTCGCGACTCGGCTCGTTCAAACTCGGTTTGTCAAACAAACGAACGAGCTCGAGCCATCATTCTCAGCTCCTTTCATAAACGAGCCGAGCTTGAGTCACTTGATGCTCGGCTCGTATGAGCTCGCGAGCCAATATATGTATATACATATACATACATAAATACATGTGTACGTTAATAAACAATTTTTTGGCTTATCCACGTGTTGGCGGCACACAGCAGCGTGGGAAAGCCACACAGTAACTTGGCCCACTGCATAGTTTTATAGGGGAGGAGTGGATACTCCTTGCACATCTTTTGCCGATGTGGGACTACTGTTGAGGAAGGCTGTACGTTGTGAGAGGAAAAAATTTAGTCCCACATTGCCCAGCCATGAGAACTTACGATCACTGTATTAGTATAAATAAAGAATACAGCTCTCTCTCCTCTACGCTTGCTGTGCAAAGGCCTCTGACCAGCTATGGGTGAGCCACGCAAGCCGAGCTTGAGCTGTCTAACGTTTCTGTGAGCCGACCTCGAGCTGTCTAACGTTTCTGTGAGCTGACCTCGACCCACTTATTTGAGCTCGATTCGAGCTTGAGCCTAGGAATATTAATGCAAGCCGACCTCGAGCAAGACAAAGCTCGGCTCGACTCAGCTCGTTTGCAGCCCTAGTCATAGCCTCGTCTATAATACTATATGGAACCTTCCTTTGGGCCTTTCCTTGATGGAGCATCACGAGAATAGGTGGGGGACCCTCATAGGGGCTGGACTCATACCATAGTGACCAATTGATGTTTGGAGCATCACGAGATTGGGTGAGAATGAGATTTGCGAGGAAGGATGTCATCGAAACACTCCATGCAGCTAGTGGCACCATTTTCTTAGGAGTTAGGATCGATACGATGGCATTGTATGTATGATTTTGGGGGTTCATCTTGAATATTCACCCCTTTGCTTTGGCATTTCTGGAATGCCTAATGACGACTAAAATTTGTGAAATTGAAGGAAGCTACAACGACGCGACCAAGATGCGAACTACCGACATCTTGGATACTCCCTTCTTTAGAACATCTTCATAATACACTTTGGGCTGGCAATCAGGTGTTCATTTTATGTGAAGTGTTACCATATGAGCTTAGTTGCAGGAACCTCCTATGTGGGTGGCGAATCCACCTCGGAACCTTGCTTCTGCGCTTCTTCCTAGGAACCTGGCTCCCATTGAGAAAGGAACCCGTTCCCAACTAGGATAGAACCTCTTAGGCATATAAATCCCAACAACAACAAAATCCATTTAGTCCCCAATCATTGGGGATATGGGCGGGGGAGGATTGGAGACAAACTTAACCTTTGGCAATATGCACAAAGTGGCTGCCCTCAGAATACCACTGAAACAGTGACCCCCTATACCTATTTTGCTGGGAAACCATGCTCCCAAATCAAAACCAAATGGCATCAGAAAGGGCAAGCCTAGAGACCCAAATCAATAAATCAATTTATGTGCACATTACCATGCTTCTGTCATTGAAAGTCCAAAGCATCGGTATGCACAGTATATAAATCCCAAAAGAAACAAAAATAAATGACACCAAGCAAGAGAAGACAAAGTAATGATAAGATATTAACTTAAATTTGCTCATTTACTTAATATAACCATTATATTACTTAGTCACTAAGACAATCTTTGCAATTGATATGAATGACGTTTAATAATATTTACTTGCATTACATATGTTCATCTATTACTCCTGAATGCTCCCTATCCCAAAAGAGGAGCTCCCTCCTATAATCCTCTGCCCCCGGTCCCGCTCCCGCCCCCTCTTCGTGCAACTAAGATATGGAGAACAACTAGAATCACATTAAAATTATAAGCATTTTTATGTTTTTGCAATTTCAGTGGTAGAATAATATTTTCTTTTTGACATTTAACTATAGTAAAATACATAAAAATATTTGTAACTTTAATAATTTTTCCTAAACGCTCCCAACGGCGCTCCTATGATCATCCGCTCCCCCCCTCCCGTTCCCGTTCCCGCTCCCGCTTCCGCTTTGTGCAACTAAGCAGTGTTCTAAAAGTCCCCGCCTAGGTGCTAGGCAGGAGTCCAACGCCTTGGCAATTAGTCAATTAAGTGGCCGACTAGTCCCTCGCCTAGATGCTGGGTGGCCGATTAGTACCCGCCTAGGTGCTAGGCAGTACCCGGTCGACTTGGGAGTGCCTAACGTTTTTTAGAACCTTGCAACTAAGTATATGAGTATATCCTTTCCCTTTAATTGTGTGAGCTATTGAGATTGATAGAGTGATATGCTGCAATATATGATTCATCAAACACCAGCTTTGCATTAAATTCATCTAGAATATCAAACATACTTTAAAGCCCAAGTTCTCGAGCTTGCTTTTGGCATTTTTGTGCTGCTTCTACTGTGGGTTAATTACATGATATTCATTCAGAAATACATAGTGGGTTTTTTTTTTTAATACCTCAAAATGTATTGCATGTTGTAGGATTTTGACAACACTACACTTGAAAGCTGACATAATGGTTATTTGGTAGGGGTTAAAGAAAGTAATTGGTATTGCATCTTGGGTCTTGGGTTTGAATACTGGTTCACTTTTGGTTTGACAACAATCTAATATCTTAAGGATGAAATTCAGGAAAATTACTTTTGGTTTGACAACAATCTAATATCTGAGGGATGAATTTCAGGAGAATCACATAAAGCGCTAAAGTGTTCGAGCCTGCTTTGGCCTTGTGCTGCTTTTGTTCTTAGTTAACTGTTTCTCTCTTGAAGTTTCACTACTTTCCTTTTTAACTCGTTTTGCCCCCTTCTAATTTTTTTTCTCACTTTGATCCTTTTTTTTTTTATCCGCACTTTGATCCTTTGATAAACTTTTTCTTGGTTTCAATTGAATACATCTGTCCAATTTCTAAATTAAATCTATTATGTCACCAATTGGTTACACTTGAAAGGCTTGATGATGGTTCTTTGGTATGGGTAAAAGAAAGTGATGGTTATTGGGTCTTGGGTATGAATTCAGATGGTCTAGATACATGTCCACTTTTGCTTTGAGAGGTTGCATAGACAACTACTTATTTAGTCGATGAAATTGAAAAAAAATTACATAAAAAGCTAAAGTAGAAAAGAGAGGACGAAGTATCTTTTACTGCAAAAAAAAATTAAAATATTTTGGTCTGACAAGAATGATTTAGGATGTTTTAGTCATTTGAAGTTTGAAATCTTACCATTGACAATAGAGAGATGCATATCATACTACTTTTTTAATCGAATGATATAAACAAAAATTAGCTTTTAAGTTCCTTTAACTAAGATTGTCGAGAGAGTAAAAGAAACAATGAGCTAAAATTAAGTAAATTAACTAGATATGAATAAGTTATAAAGGAAGTACTTATGTAGTGATCCAAAATCCAAATAAAGCCTAGATTTATGCTCTTGATAGGTGCAGGGCTGCAGGCACTTCCTAACCATTCGTAATCAAAAGTTGTTTTCTGCTACTTTTGTTTAGTTGTTTTTAAAGAACAAATTACTAGAGTTTGCTTTTTCTCCAGATGTTGGAATCAGCTCTCGCTCTCCTCCTTGAAGGACGCCATATATCTGAACTAGCGATTTCAAATGCCTTAAAAAGTGAAGATTCGGTGTATGCAAATGCCTTAAAAAGTGAAGATTCGGTGTATGCAAAATTTTGGAGTCAGCTGCAGATGCTTCTGAAGCGCATGTTGGCGATGACACTTCCGGCAAACACAAATAAATCTTCTCTCAGTTCTCAGCAAGGTTTATCCGGTAGGTCTGCAGATGTGGGAAAGCTTAAGGAGCTTTATAAGATGTCTTTAAAGTCTAAAGAATATGATCAGTTGAATGCCATGCATCAGTTGTGGACATCATAGTGAGAACTGCGCTCTTAACACTACTCGTTACAGTTATCTAGTCTTTACTGTTCTTTCGAATCTTGTAACTGAGTTAAATACGTAGTTCCTGTTTAATTACCTTCTGATTTGTATTGCTACTATAGTGTAATATCAACTATATAGGGCACTGAAGACAGAAGCATGTGAATCTTCGTGACTAAATTGTTGAACTGATGAATGCTGGTATCAGGGGATTATACAGGATCTTTTTGAATAGAGTATTCTTGCACATCACTAGGATTACCGTTATTTGTTATCGATAATGGTGGTTTTGACAAATGATGACGCGGGAGTGTTAGTTTTTTGTTCTACTTTCAGTTACGATAGTATTCTTGGAGCTAGGTAACAGGACGCGGGAGTACTTGTTTTAAATTTCGTCTGAAAGATAGTGATTTGAGTCCCCTTATAAAAATGTTGGAGGGTTGAGACATGATTTTCATCAATATGCTCTTTAAATGGTCCTGTTGGTGTTGAATATACTCCATAACAGCTAGCCAAGGGCCAATTTTGCAGCTCAGAAATGCTATTAGCAAGGATCCTTGCAACGAAGACAACAAGGAATGACGTGGAAAGTTAGGGGTCCCACTCCTCCAACGACGTTGATGTACCGTGGAAGAAGATTCTTTAGATTAATTTTCATTATTTTGTTAGTTTTTTCTGGTTGTTTTGTGTAGATACTCCTTAATATATGATTTGATTGTGAAGTAATCGTGGTATAGACTATACTCGCCGAAGACGATGGCATGATTCAAATTGGTAAACATTATACGTTTTGATGACCATGCAGTTGTTCGGGCTGAAATTGCAATTTTTGGGTGCCTCATTCTCATGCTTTGAATGAAGCTTTTTTGTTCACGTAATTGCAGTTTTTTTTGCTCTTCGAATTCAGCTTCCATTCCCATGTATTTGTCCCGTGCTTTGGTTCATTCCATAAGCTTAATCCGTATCCGTGTCGTGTCGTGTCCCGTTGAATTTTTGGCACATAATGAAAGCTTTCATTGCCATGTGGTTTTTATGAGATGTGTTTGCTAGAAAATTGTAGGATACGTATGTTGTCTTTTTGTTGCTATGAATGAGTGTTGATGTTGGAAAAGGTTTGATTCTATTTCTTTGCACATTCACATCAGTGTAATCAACGCAAATGAACATATTTCAGTTTCCAAATGTGTAACAGCATATAGGTATCTAGCAAATTGTACCAAGAATTTCAATGCCATGCCAGTTGGGCATCCATTACCAGATTTTTTAAATTGGGCATTTCAAACCCCACTGGATACTAAATGAGTAGAGCTACATAGTGAGAAACATGCACTTAAGCTTTCTCCGATGCTCCTGGATGCTTGGGACCCCAAATCTAAGGCAAACCATCCATGGTTCACAACGTGAGCATCATAAATTATAAACTCATTCATTCAACGACTTGGCACCCACAAGGCCAACAAGATTAATGACCTTTTTGGAAAGCATGGCAACTCAAGAAGCCAAGCCCAAAAAATGTGCAGCAAACAGGGAAATTTTTTTGACAGGTTTCCTTGCTTTATGGCCTAGCTTGATGACGCCTTGCATCTCAAACTGACAACAACAACAAAAATAAAAAACAACAGTGTATATCAGCCCCCGTTGGGCATTTCTCATTCTAAATTACTAATCACAATCGAAATTCACAAATAAATCCACACCGGGCCTTTATCATCTTACTTATCAACAATTCAAATTCACATATAATCCATAAGCCCACACCGGGCCGTTCTCATCCCAATTATCATTTAAAGGAGGGTATGAAGCTAAGCATCGTCATTAAGCCATACATTGCTATTCCAAACTACTTAAAGCCACAAATTTAAGCACAATACAACACCAAGGTAAAAAGCCATCTGGGTACACCAATTGCCTTCCATCTTGTAGCCAGAAATGCCTTCCATCTAGTAAAGCCTTCCATCTTGTAGCCAAAAACTTTAAAGGCAGAGTACACATATTGCCAATGCAGATCCTCTTCTTGTAGCTACATTAGAATCCCCCAACTCTTCTAGGTACTTGGACACAAAATTGTTAACAATTTTATCCTTTGCATTGAGAAGGTAAGCCGGAACAAAGTGTTTCGAGGCCACAACAGCAGCATTCTGGACATCGCAAAAGATAACTAAATTGAAAATGCAGAATGAATAGATCAATCTTACGCCTAACGGTGACAGAGTTGAAGAGTTGAATAAGATATACCTATATATGAGAATTAGGATGTCTTAAGTTCTCATTGATGCTATCGAGCAAACTTCTCTTAAGTTTTTCTGGCAAGTGTACAAGAGCTGTAGAGATGCATGCAATCAAGCAAGAAAGAGTTAGATGATTGTAAGAAAGCATGTTTGAACAACTGTTCGTGCAAAGCCGTCCTATTCCAAAGTGAAAGTGTGTCTGGTAACTCTGGTTCACCGAAAGGTTGCTTATTACTTTCAGAGGTCCTTACTCTTGTAAGCCAAGAGGGTGAAGGGCTTTCCAACTTCAACACATTCCTTAAAGTACAGAGCGATCCTACAGTAATTCTCGAGAAACCAGATCAAAAAATCCTATAGTAGTAGTTCCTTCCTCTAAACCATCAAGACGAGTCGAGGACATATTGAGAAAATCCGGCATAGGAGCTTTATCCAATCTAGTTATCATGGTTGTTGGCTTGTTGCCTTTCTCCTTTTCCGTTACAGAAAGTGCAAGGAATCCAAGGAACTTGAAGAGATTAGTCTTGACCTAGTGCCAGGAATGCCCTCTAGATTCTCTTATGAAGACTTGAAAAATATGACCAACAATTTCGATATCAAGCTTGGCCAAGGAGGTTTTGGATCGGTCTTTGAAGGGACACTAAGCAATAGTACCAAAGTAGCAGTGAAGTGTCTCGACGGCTAAGGTCAGGTTAAGAAGTCATTCTTAGCTGAAGTTGAACAATAGGTAGAATTTATCATGTAAATTTGGTGAGGTTGATTGGATTTTGTGCTGAGTAGTTTACGAGTATATGCCTAATGGATCATTGGACAAATAGATATTCCGCAACCACAATGACCTCATTCTTGGGTGGCAATCCAGAAGAAAATTCATCTTAGACGTAGCCAAGACATTATCCTATCTCCATGAGGGTTGCAGACAAAAAAATTAATTCATTTGGATATTAAATCCCAAAACATCCTTAGACATAAATCTGAACGCAAAAGTTTTCGATTTTGGAGGTTGACAAGGATCAAAGCCAAGTTGAAACAACATTAAGGGGAACACCGGGATACTTGGCTCCTAAATGATTGAGCTCGATTATCAAAAAAAAAGTAGATGTCTAGCTTTAGTGTCGTGGTGTTGAAAATCTTGTGTGGTTGTGCACTCAAGGAGATTCTAAATACAACTGCAAATTTATTGCATTTAACCTTTACTAAATAAAATCTACAAATTTTATAACAATTCGCTATATAATAACCTAACAAATATCTATAAACTTTCCAAATTACCCTTCCCACCTAGGGCTGCAAACGAACAGACCCGCTGGCAAGCGACTCGAAGCTCAGCTTGACAATAGCTCGAATCGGCTCAGTTTGAGACATAAACAAACAAACTTGAGCCATACTTCCCAGCTCATTTCACAAACGAGCCGAGCTCGAACAACCTAGAGCTCAGCTCGGATGAGCTCGCGAGCCAAACTATATGCATTTATATATACTAGTGTCACCATTCGTGCGTTGCACGAATCGCGTGCTCATTATAATGTGTCGACTTTGAGTTTTTGCTATGTGTTCTAATTTTGTTTGATTTGTCATTAGAATTTATTAATGGTACAAGAAAGCTATGTTGTAGGGAAAAACTCAACTCTCAAGCCTAAACCAAAGAACTCTCGATTCCAATCACCTTAATCAAAAGCAAAGATTAAGGTCTTGACTTCTATCTTGCGAATACAAGACTTGTTATAGAAAAAGATGCACACCCAAAACATAACAACACAAAACAAAACAAAACCAATCTCCGAAAACCCAAAATTACAGAATAAATCTCTATCGCAACCAACTTCATTCATCATCAAAGGTAGAAACTTGGTAGAAAACAAGTCTCTAAGCCATGTCTTCCAAGAATAGCTCCCTCGCCTTCAAACATGAAGGATGAATACACTTGCAAGCATCCCTCGAATAAGCCAGCATCCCTCGAATGAGCCATACTATGCATAGAACATTCTCGCTTGCACCAAAGGACAAAATGTCACAAGCTTTCTTCATATGACCACGAACAAAAGAATTTCAAATTTTTTTCCTTCAAAAAGAAATAATGTTGCATCAAACAATCCAAATTCTTTCCCTAGTTATCAAAGGACAACTTTTAATCCCATGTGCACTTGAAACTTGCATAGCAGTATCAGGCAATTCCTTAAATTTTTTAAACAACAAATAACAAATACAAGAATAGTATTAATGAGAATTAATACCACTTTTCATAGGGAACATCCTGTATTCGCAAGATAGCATAAGAAGTATTACCACAACCTCAATGAATTCAGAAAAGATGCTATCACTAACAAAGGTAGGAAACAGAATAAAAATCCTTGAGATACATCCCTATATTTATACCATAATCTCTTTGAAAGACAACTAATCTTATGATATTACATCCAGTTACGTGGCGTAACACACCATTACTATGCCAACCATCCGCCCAACATGTTTACAGTACAATTCATTCCAGAATCCAAGAACTTTAGAAATACTCAGCTAAAGTTGTCTTCAAATTCATTCTAACATGTAGTAAGTAACATAACAAATTAGGTCGTGGAAGAGAGCAGGCCTTAACCTAAGAAGTTAGCAACCAATTCCATGGATGAGAGAGGTACACAAAGAAGCTTTCACCACATAGAGAGTCTTTCAAAGGACGCACAACCAAGTAGATTTACAGCTAAAAATCTACAAGCCAATAGAACACACATCGCCATCTTAGGGCTATAACTCTGAAATAAACAATCAGATTCTGATGCAATTACAGTACTAAAATAACATATATCTCCATTTCAGGGTGATGACTCTAAAACAAACAATAAGGCTCCAGCAAAACTTTGCAGCATTTATTTCTGGATAAATCTCTTAATAACCGCCTCCGCCCATAAATCTCGATTAGAAAATTAGAGAAAGGAACTGAAAATATGATCCACTGCTTCTAGATGTTGCAGCACGCACTTCTAGTTCTAGAAGCTAAAATTACTACTATACTGAATGCCTATCCACATTTTTCAAATCCTTGCTCACATAATAACACATACAACTACTAAAAAATTGCTGCCAAAACACATTATCTCAGTTGATAAATTGCAAAAACATCTGAATTACTATTCTAGGCTCGCACGACAGGCTGCTAGCTCAGTGGTTTTTTTATTCACCGAAGTACATTATTTGTTAATCTGATCAAAAGACACGACTGACAAAAAAGATTATATAGTGCAGAGGGAGTATTAGTTGCTCCAGAGTTGATCTAAACTTGAACAATCTTTTTGTCCTTTTGATGGGTAAAATAAGAATAACGTAATATCCAGTCGACGGTACTCAAGTCAAAATTAGACGTTGAGGACTCTCTACCTATCAGGAAGTCTGGCAGTATCCACAGAAGGGAGATACTTCAGCAACTATTGTTGCTCTTCATTCGTCAGGTTACTGGAAAACTGATCGAAGTTGAGAACATTCTGCAATAGATATGGAAAGTGATCAGGATCACTTTGCACAATTTCAGAGAGAACATATTTTTACAGCAGCAACAAATTTTGAGTAAGAGTGTTGAATATTCCAAAAAACTATGTTACAGAGGAGTTAAGACCCTACGTTTCCTAGAAACCATAATAAATAATCTCGCCTGGTATTGCCTTGAGCCACGGAGCTACCAGGCTCTGGCACCTCTACAAACACCACTTCTCTGAGATGGTTCTGTATAAGTTGCAACTCAACAACTTTTTAGATTTCGAAACTTAGTTTGAAACAATTTAGAACCTAAAATGCAAATTTTACAACACACCAATTTAAACCTTTAAAAACTAACTTCTGGGAACTTACTCATACAAGTGGTATTAGAATTATGCTCATAGATTCATAGTAGAATATCAGAAAAACGGTTCGTAGATCTTTTGGAGAAAAAGAGATTAACCCCTGCCTCCGCTTGTACAGCTTGAGGCCAATATGTGTTCGCTACAACAATTTTTCAGAAAATGATAAACTCTTGTAAGGGAGTAAAAGTACAGTATGTTTTGAAAATTGTGTGTAACCTATATGGGCTCATAATATTCCAAGGATAGTAAAAAGAAGATTAAGTTTGACTGTTGATGGCTAATTGAAGAGCTTTGTTTACCATACAAAGTCATACTGCTCTTACCGCTCAAATGCAAAAGATACATAATAAAACAAAATTGATAATTCTACAGAAAATGATTCATATATAGTGATACAGATACTTCATGCCCAATGATGGGGCCTATTATGTTCAGTTGGAAATTGAAAAGTTTGTTACTGCGGTTCATAGTTTCAGAAAAATATATTGAAAATTCTCATCATTTTGTATGAATTTTCTGTTATGGACTATAATTGGCCATGTTTCCTCTATGTAGAATTTTCTGCCAATATAATGATCTGAAAATGCTCCGAAAATGCTCCCCATTCCGTATTTATGATCTGAAATCAAGTACATCAATCAAAAAATAGGCTTGCACTAAAGCCCATGGTTATTAGTCCGGGTAGGAATATTACAAACCTACCAAATTCTAAGAGGTGAAGCAGAGCTGAATTATCAAGATTCATGAAAAATACACCACGTTACTACACCATGGCCTTATGATACAACAACTATATTTACAGTAGTTACTCCATTTGCCTCTACATTGATTGGGCTTTGTAAAGTCTTTTCCTCTAATGTTGCCATTCAAAACATGCAATAGTCTTTCTCTAAAGAACATACACTGGGACAAAAGCAAAATCACACATCCCTTTCATGAACCTAAAAATAATCATTCAACTCACGCCACTCGCAAGCCTCTCTTTGGCGATCTTATTTCTGTTTATAATCAACCGAACACAAACTAAGTCTGTCAAATGAAAAAGGAAAGAAGACATTCATTCCATATACCACCACCACATACGCATCCTCTTGTGGTTAGGGGAAGGGCGCAAACAGCACTTTGCTAATTGGTACCACAACCAAATAGTCCCCGCATCGATTCCTTCAGAACATCCTAACAACCAAACTTTTCATAAAAGCATTATATTTTCAGCAAAACTTTGTAGAATTTATTTCTGGATAAATCTCTTCATAACCGCCTCCGTCCACAAATCTTCATCAGAAAATCAAAGAAAAGAATTAAAAATATGATCCACCGCTTCTAGATGTTGCAGCACGCACTTCTAGTTCTAGAAGCTAAAATTACTACTGTACTGAATGCTTATCCACATTTTTCAAATTCTTGCTCAAATAATTACACACAGCTACTAAAGAATTGCTATCAAAACACATTTTTCAAAACACATTATCTCAGTTGATAAATTGCAAAATCACCTGAATTAACATTCTAGTAGGGCTATTCTATTGAGCCTTTTTTAGCTCAATGTGTTACCTTTGGTGACCCTGACATATTATATCGGTGGCGACGCGGGTATAATATGTCAGACCTCATAGATGAACAGGGTGAACTCTACACCTTGAAAACTTAGAGCCAAGGAGCTGGCTAGGATGGAGGAGCAAGTGGAGTAGTAGAAAGAAACCCTAGTTTTTCCCTTCCGTGTGTAATAAAAGTACTTTTGTGAGAATATGTTGTAATAATAAGCATGACTCTACTTAAGTTTTCAATAAAATGTTATTTAATATACCCAAAAATTAGAGGCGTTACACCTCAGTTGTTATGTCATTTACCAGTCTTGTTATGCCTATTTTGGATAAGTGTTATGCTTTTTTAGGAAAGGTTATACCCAATGTTATGCCCATTAAATTCATGTTGCATAATTTTGGTATAGCTTGTTATGCCATTTAGTGGTTTTGTTATACATAAATTGATGACCTGTTGGGATGACTGGTTTGACCAATCATTTTTTGTCAAACTTGGTGATGAGGCACATTCGTAATTACAGTGTCCCCTTCTTGTGGGTAGACACCATAGTTTTTGCCTTGATTTTTTAGTGCTTGCTCATAGACTAGCCAACTGATTGTATCTCACTAATCACTACCATCAATGTTTTTTTTTTTTTTTTTTATCTGCAACCACCATGAATGTAAATTATTCAACTATTGGACAGAGTGCCCAATTATAATTGATATTTGATGATGTCAGACACATTCCATCGAAGTCCCAGCGGCTAGATGGCGACGGGGTAATTTGTTACACAATAGGGGGCAATCTATAATTTGTAAAAATCTCGTGATTCATTTTGGTAATGTACCCTAAATTGTATCGTCAATTCACTACGAAAATTAAGGTTAGGAAAAAGCTATGAGTACATATGAGCATGTAAATATCGTGCACATATCAATTTTGTGGGATCCACCTCGGGTCTCACAGAGATGTTAAGTAGTTTCGCTCAAACAAATTCAGAAAAATCCTTGTTTAGCAAAAAAAAAAATTAGGAAAAATCCTTACCGATATTAAGTTGAGCTGATTTTTTACAAGGCTCCATAAAAAAACATTTTAAAAATAATGAACGGTTCGAATCATCTCTGTGAGACCCGAGATAGGCCCCATAAAACCATATGCATCGTATGTACATGCCATATGTACCCATAGCAGTGGTCAGTTAACAATTTGAGGGTCTACATTTTGTGGTACAGGTATGACCCAAAACCACAAAATGCAGAACCATTTCTTTTTTAGCAAATCCAACTTACTTTTCTTTTGTTGTTTTGATCTAGCAATTGTGATTAGCTATTTTAAAATTTAAGGGTCTACATTGTGGTACATGTATGTCCCAAAACCACTATGAGGCATCGTAGGACAATCCCTAGATGACACTAGACTCTTTTTTAAATCCAAACCATTGAAAACACTTTTGAACGATTGGGATGCTGCACTACGCATTCACCCCTGCACTACAGGATCCCTGAATCCCCAATTTTGAGTATCCTACCAATGGAATCAACATCTATTTGAACGGAAATAATTCTACCACGAGAAATTATAAAAGATTAAAGGATCAAACTGCAGGTTGAGATCAGCTTACATATGAAACAGAGCTGCCCAAAATCTACCTGAAAGATGACTCAAGTGAACAGCACATAATGGGAAAAAATAAAACTTCATTTAACAAAAAACCTAAAACCTTAAAAAAGACATCACTGATGTTAGGAATCCACACAGAAACATTACAATTAGCAGAACTATGATAATAAATTAGCGATACATAACAAACAGAAAACATCACATCTAGGAACGTGCTTTGTTTGAACAAGTCCTGCTCTTGGCCAGTCGATAAGCCTTTACGATTCTGCTCTTGAATTCAACTTTATACACCGTTCCTCGTAAGATGCTGGCAACAGTCAAAACATCAAATTGCCGGAAAAAATACAGTCAAAACATCAAAGAGAAGTAAGCGTGTACTATCACAGATGACAATCAACAGAAATTGGAAAAACTAGAACACGGGCAAATACATAAGCAGCAAAAAAAAACAATTGAAGAACAAAGATAAAGCAACGTATATGGGAGTTTGGGTCTCTTTCATAAACACAAACTCCATTTATATTTCATGTTTTAAACAATTTTTATGCTAAAAGAAATGTTGTAAACAATTGGCCCTTAAAGCTATTCTCCCAACATCAATAGGGAAAGCAAACCACACTTCACATGCGTCTAATTATTGATAGGAGTTGTAAATTGTGCAAACAGTAGGACTCACGCTCAGTTGGCCGGAACATGAGGGGAACATGGGAAGCTGCTTTCTTTCTTGTTTTACCATTCAACACACTGTCATCTGAGAAATTTCAAAGTGCTCTAAGCAATAGAGAACAAGGCAAGAAAAAGAAGGTTCAGCCAATATAATAGCAAGGTCATGCTTTCCGCACCATTTTCCACCAGCGAACAGCTTAGCAGAGCCTCGTGAAAGATTGCAGATTGAAGTTTGTAACTTCGGCACTCCATCTCCAAGTGTGCATGCAGAGCTTGCCTGGCATCTACGCACAAAAAACTTCTCAAAACATAAAGAGCTAAATCACCCAGTGCATGTGATCATACCAGTTGACTGTGGATGGAAAACACCAATTAGGCCATTATTTTCTGATTCATAAACAAAAGTAGGAATAGCAGCCTATGCTGGTGGCAGGAACTTCAATTCACTGCATTTGTATTCTTAAGTGGCTTAACAAGATGTGGAAGAAGCAGTGGTTTAAATACTTGCACAACGAAGTGAACATGGGAATCCAAGGATAATAATAAGAAACCATACACCAAAATGCATACAATGTTGGCATTGTAGAGGTGTTACATAAATGAAGCTACGAAGAATGTACTCTCAACTATGTAAATCAACTCAGGCACCCTCCAAATAAAAACAACAATGGGATTGATGTAATCAACAAGAGAAAGTGGATTGACAACATTCTTTGGTTCTGATTGAAGACAAGACACTGATAGCGGTATACAACTCTATCCAAATACATTAAAATGAGGTAATATATGGAGTATCACTTGCTAATGATCATATTGGACCAATAACAAAATATCATCGGTCTTATACATCCAAACTAAGAAGCTATGAAGCACCGAGACTCCAAAAGGGTGCCGTATCCACGTATTGGACACGGGGACACGTATTGGACATACCACGTGGCGTGTCCGATAATTTTTATTATTTTTTGATAGGGGACACGCGGGGGACACAGCTGGGGGTCAAAATGTAATTTTTTAATTTTGGGGGTTAATATGAAATTATTCAAAACATTTGGGTTAAACTGTAATTATGCCTTTGAAAAAAAAATACAATTTGTGAAATTTTTCATATACTATGGTCCATAAAAAAATTTATATATTTTTTATTTTTTCATACACGTGGCGTGTCCCGCCATGTCCGTATCCCCATTTTTTTAAAATTGTCGTATCCCGTGTCTATGTCCGAATCTGTGCTACATAGCTAAGAAGCATAAAATAGGCATGGCTGAGATTCCACAAATAGTTCCAATTCGGTATTGCGAAAGGGAAAAAAGATTTTGGAGAAGTGTGGGGCAATATAATTCAGGCCCCGTTCCGGTTTTGTAAAAAATGAACTTTTAGAAAAGGAAGGTAATTTCAAGCTTAAAAATCATGTATTTATGCAAATAACTTTCCTACCAATATAGATCTTGTTTGATAGATCTCATTGAGATCTTTTAAACAGTGCAAAAAAAATTAAAAAATTATTTTTCATTTTCAATATATTTGAGCTTGAAATTACATTCTTTTTAAAAAAGAAGGTTTAAAAAGAAAGCGGAACGGCACCTCATGCCTCAATTACCTGACGAGCACATAAATCTGAGACCTTCAAATTTGCAGGACTGAAGCACCAAGGGAATCTCTGGAGCAATTCTGTACTGAGGTTTCCTTGGTGTCCTATCAACATCCAGCAAGGCATCAACCACCTAAAGATTGAGATACTTGATCTGAGTTTCAGGCAAAGCATATGAAATACATACATACATGAATTTGAAGAACTTTCTACCCAAGTCCCCTTTTAAAAACGTCCATTTGTTAACGGTTTCATAGATATATCCTTTTGCATTCGTTTTCAGTTGAGCATGTTATTCAACCACGATCAACACCACTAAACTATTAAACATGCATAATTGTAACACACCCCCATTTACATTGGTTACGTGCTCTGATATGAACCCCTTTGGTCTTTCCCTATGGGCATTCCATAGCACTCATTAAAGAGACAATTTGTTGAACTATGTTATTTTACGAGACTTAAACCATTCAATTAACGGAAATTCAACACGCACATTAGGGGATTCAAGACCTTGGCCAATCAAAAAGAGTACAGCAACCATGCACCGGACCTGGTGCCACAGGAAAGCAGTACCTTTGATTTTCACTGCCCAAAGCTGATCACCTTCAAACCTGCATATGACAAGAAAAAATTAACCACCAAATCTCCAACCAATCTGATCGAGCATGACAAAAAGTCATCGCAGTATGCACATTAAGCAAATTACCAAACAGTGAGCCAAATTTGAGTATGCAGCATATAACGAGCCTCAAATAGTGTGTTTTAAATCTTACTCACGTTGACAGTTACGACCCATATAAATGATACTTGTATAAAAAGGTGGTGTTTTAATCTCCCATATACTGGTACTTGTTAATTGTATCATAGGCAACATGTTCTTTTCTAGTCAACAGGATACTCCTAGAAACTCAATTGTCTCAATTTGTAATTATGTGATGAAATCCTCGCCTTTTCCGCAAAAAACTATTTTTTCCTCGCCTTTTCCACCTGCAAGTAAAATGCTAAGAAATGATACTAGCTATCCAGAACATACCTAGAGGCATGTGTCCTTTCACAGCTGTCAGAATAGACATATCATCACCCATTAGTTTTATGAGCACAAGAAATAGAAGTACATTTATATTGAGATGGATGGGTGGTACGACTTTACGAGATAGAATAAGAAATGAAAACCTTCGTAGAATGAGAGGGGCAACGCCGATATGGGAGAAATTGATTAAGGTGTTTTGGACATGTCTATCATAGATTTGTAGAAGCGGTAGTTAGGAGTGATAAAGTTATGGCAAAGGGTAGGACAAAGGGGAGTGGAAAACCAAAATTGAGTTTAGAGGCGGTAGTTCGAAAGGATTTAGTTTTGTAGGATATCACAGATTTATGTAGCCGACCCAGACAATTGATGCAGAAGGCTCTGTTTGGTTATATTTTGGGTCCCAACTCCAGCCATGAAAAATATCATTAAAAATGCGTGAGATGAAGTAAACCCACCCCTTGTTAAAAAAGAAGTAAACCCACCCACACACAAACCCTGAAAAAGCTCATTTAATTTCCAGTAATTCAGGAAGGACATAAAATGAGCAGTTAAAATTAGTTACTCTTTTGACGTCAACTAAAACACAGGAGAGAAGGCAACGCAAATGCTCTATACTTTACACCATTCAGGCATTTCCATTGTTTTAACTTTTTGACTCTCAATATTCTATCTATCTGCCTTCCCCTTTCCCCAGCTAGTAGTTCTCAAACCTCCCAAACTCCAAAAAACGGACGATCACATAAAGATTTGAAGTTAAGCACTTGAGCTATATCTTTCTGTCATACACAAGAAATTTGCGCAAGGCACTATGGTATACCCAATTAAAACTTACAATCATATTTACAACAGTCTCCCTATTTACAGTATACCCTAAAACTTATAGTAATTCCTACTCAAGACTCAAGAGGGGAGAAAACAACAGTCTCCCTTGGACGAGACTAGACTGCCTTGGGGAAAGAAACAAAGGAAATTAAGTGAAAACAACCAAACTTTCCATCGCAGTATTCTTGTCCACTTTAGCTTCATGATGGCAAGTCCTTCGGAAGTGAACCATGAGTCCCAGAGAGTTAGTGAAGTAAAAGGAAAACATTACCTTTTTCCACAGAATACAGGTACATATCAATGTCATCTGTTGTTGGACGTAAAAGGAAAGTTGGGTCACAAACAATAGGTTAAAGATATAACTGTCTCAACCTTTCATTGCAAGGAAATATTTCGAACTCTGTGATATGCCTCCTATAGTTATGCACATTCGCTGCATCCATCTTGCAGAAGTTTCTGAAGTCATGTTCCCCTACAAATTTCTTACCTGCATTCTCCATTTCCTGGTGAAACATTTAGCAAAACAATAATGGCTTGTTCTAAAGTAGAAGCACCTGGAAGCATAAAACTCAAGATATACATACCACTACATTCAGATCTCTGTTCCAGAAAAAATATTTATACTCCCTGCTCAAACAGCTAAACCTGCATTCGGGGACAAATAAGAAACAAATACCAAAAAAATCAAAAACAAATAAGTGGTTGAATGACCATGTAAACCAAAAAAGATAAACCAAAGAAAGCACGATAAATTCTTCTGCTAAACTTAAAAGCAATAAATCATGCTTGGAATAGGACTACCGACCCATAGAGACAACAAATTTCAGGAGCAATGATATCCTCTAACCAAAGCTCATTGGCATTGACCACAATCGACCATAGACAAAATGCATTTTCCTTGCGAAATGTAAATGATGAAGCAAGTTGTTGAACATCGTGATGCCCAGAAACCATTTGGATGTATTCCATGGAACAACTCAAAAGAGTGCCATGATTTGGCAGACTCTCGACTTTCTGGATCCTAGGTTCCATGAATGATAAGGTAGAATGGCAGATAAATACATCATCTGACAGAGCCCACACATAACCGAACTCAGACATAACAGTTACAATTCAAGACTACCAAATCTAAAACACCTAATCCTTCTTACACTAAACTTGTGTTCACAAACAAAATGAACCACATCAATCACTAAACTTGTTAGCAAACAAAATGAACCACATCAATCATGCAGAAGATAAGATGGGCAATTGCTTCAAAGGAGACAAAAACATCTTAATCACAAAATAATTTTCGAAAGCAAGAAACCAACATTTTAAGGTGTCTATCAGTCAGAAATGCTCACAAAAGCAGTATTCCATCTATGCAAACCCGCAATTTAGTCAGAAAGGTAAACCCTGAGGGCGCATGGAAATAAGCTGTCGGTTTTCCTTTAAATATTTTTCAAACCCATAGAAATTATGGTACACTAACCTTTGGGCAGAAAATTCAAACAGGGATCTCAAATTTAAAATGATAAACCAGCTGTTGAACACTACCAATAAAAACACCACATAGGAACAAGGTTGAAATAATGAAATAGCTTGGAAAGCTAGACAGACCTTGCACTGAACTCAGTTGGAGCAGGACACCAGCCCATAACTCGAATATCTTTAGGAAGAACTTTATTCAGTATTTTCACGTAGTCTATTTCTCGTTCTGGAAAAGAAGAAGAAAAGTAAAATAGAGAGGAGTAAAAATTGCAGAGTTTATTTGAAAAACTAGCGCAGTATGATCCAAAAGAGTGAAACACTAGTAGCATTCCAGCTCACAAATTCATTTCCAACCAAGAGTTATCTTGACATCTTCATTAGGCCTAACTGCTTGGAAAAAAGAACAAAATCATGCTTTATAGCCCATCCTATAGCCACAACCCTCCATTGAATACTGAGACCATTTGAATATTTGTGTCTGGATTTGTCAGGTTCCATCCAAATGGACAGATGCGATGAAATGGAGCTAATTATTACAAAACTAAAAATTGCAACAAGGAGATGTTAGATAACCATGTGGTTCCTCCGGCACAAATTCCCCTGAACATCCATTGCTCTGCTCTGGTTTCTTATGGTTTGATCGCAAAAACAAAGAAATCACCTGCACGAATAATTCCAATGGTTTAAAAGGATTCATAATAAGATTTAAAAAAACATCATGTACAAGCTTATTCTAGATGGAGGTGGAAAAGATTCAAAGGTTACCAAGGAAGAAACGAAATAATAGTGATAAAAGAAAGACTTTTGAACGGCGGTGATAAAAGAAAGACTAGCTGCTATAGGAATATCAAATTTTGAAGTTATCACAATTTCAATCCTTCATTCGTTTACGACTTGTACTTCATACTGTCAACAAGATATACATATTTTAAGTCAGATGACGTTAATACTAAAGTCTATAGCCAATCAAATAAAGCCCTCTGATCCCAAAACTTGGTCTAACATACACAGATCTGCTTGGCTGTCACCTCTATGTAGTGACAAATCCTTGGTGAAACCAGGCAATCATATCCTTACTCAAAGCGACAATCCTCATTCTTCTTTGCCGTTTTTAGATTAAATGACATCATATTTTTCTTAGTAATTCGTATTAAAAAACAAGTTTGCTAATTACACACTCACCAAAAAAAAAACTTTGAATGACAACATATAACAACTTTTTCAATATGTGCATGCTAGCAATAAAAAGTAGAACAGAAATATAGTTATGCTTTCATAGTATTCTTACTTGCCCGACAGAGGATACGCCCTTGTCTGTTCTGCCACATCTTGAGTATTGTAAGTTCTTCTTGTCGCCATTAATGAGCCTGGTTTTGTCCAGAGCTTTGAAAATTTCAGACTGCAGAAAATTTAGACATTCAATCTTCCCATAGTTTATTCAATACAAGCAAACCAACTCCTTAAGCTCAATACAACTATACAAGAAAATCTGATGACAATAAAACTACAGCATCCAGAGTACTAATTTCAGTTTTGCTCTACATGACTCAGGGATGTCTTAATCCAGTGGTCACTGCTGTTTCCTACTCAATATATAGAACTGAAATTTCATTACAAAACAAAAGCCTTCCACAGAAACAGTTACTCTTCCGAGATCAACGGAAGACTTAGACCAGATAAGCTCTTCCCTAGCAGCAGTTACTCTTCGGAGACCACAAAACTCAATACAGATGGAACGGTCAATATGACTTCCCATTTAGTCTTCAATGCAGTGAACGAGAAGGAAAAAACTTTAATATGCTATATTTGCACACATTCGGAGATAATCCTCAGACACTAGACCAAGGCTATTTAGTGAAATATCCAGTAGCACCAAGGAAACTTGTCATTCACTTGATGAATTGCATAACTAACTTCAGAAATGAACTGCGTACTACTGCAATGACCACACCTACATGTGGAAAAGTATGGTGTTAGGTGGCGCCTTGGGTTATTTTTTGTCATTAAAACTAGACACCTTAGCATGCGACTTTGCCATCTCATCAATTTCCGTAAGCAATTGGATCATTGTTGACAATGGGGGCCCTGTTAGGCGGCTTCAGTTGTCTAATAGAAATACCGTGAAGATAAGGTACCTATGAAACATTTGGGAAATAGTTTAGAGGTAATTTTCAAGTTTTCCTCTTTTTTTCCATTCTTGTAAACTTAATTTTTGTTAAGTTATGGGTTTATATGTAATTAGTTGTTAATCTACTCTTAATCTCTTATGTAAGTAGATTAGAAGGAAGAGGTCTACTGTGTAATTACTATTTTCAGTTGTATAAGTATAACGTAATGAGAAAATAACCCTATTCTTTTGGGTCTCAATTCTGGCGTCCAATTGAACATGGTATCAGAGCACCGATCTTGAACGGCTGCTATACAACTTACCGACAGGCCCTATTGTCTCCGACGACACCGTACGCCGTACGGCAGGCCTTGTTCGTACCTACCGACGATCTGGACGTTGCTCCGATCTGGATCTGGATCTCGTTCTAGCTTCTCCACTGCCGACGAGCCCTTGAACCTTCGTATCCACTGCCAAAGAGCCTCGTTCTAGCTTCTCCACTGCCGTCGACCTCTGACTAGGTTGTGTATCTGCTTCCGTTGAGGCATACTACACTGTACGACGGCCGACAGTCTTGGATCTTGCTCGACGGGCGCCGGCGACCACTTTCTGACCTCGTACGACTTTGGGTTCCTACCGACACCCTCTGGGTAATCACGTACAGGTGGGTTTAAGGGACTACGACTGGC